>OY970774.1:10948800-12418718 GCA_963853795.1 Xestia rhomboidea
GCAATATCAATATTCAGAACTAGAACTTAGAGTACACTTACAGGAAATCGTTCCATCGTCTAGATCTCATCCATCGCTTTCCAAAAAAACCCGGCAAACTCAGAAATGGTGGTTAAGTTTCTGAATGTGAACGCAAACTTTAAGGATATAAGTATACTAGTTTGCTTGGGTGCGCGAGCTGCACGCAGCTCGCGGGTTTCGTGTTTTTGAGAAGTATTTCCCTATCCATATAAAATTTTGAGAATCCATAGGAATCCTTATATGAATTGGAAAATCCGTTAGAATTACCCCTAAATCAGTATGAGAACCCTTAAGAACCCCTAAAACATTTGAGAAGTAAAAAAGAAACATTACTCTAAGGTTTGCTTGTCGTCGTCCCTGAGTTACGCTTCACCCACTCAACCTTCGTTACGCGCACGAATCTGTAAAAATATACCCACCTCCCCATCCACCATCTGGGAGAACAATTCTGTCAGTGAGTGAGTGAGTGAGTGGTAATCGAGCTTTATATAGTATAAATTTTCACTTCTCATGCTCTAAAAGTACGCCAATATAGCCCTACGAAGCGGGACTAAAGTGACCACTTTAGTCCCTAGGGAGTAAAAAGTAATTCGTTTTTTAATTTCCTTCATGTGACATAGACAAACCCAAACAGCCAGTTAATATACTACTATTATCTGTGGAGTGTGGACCATCTTCATTGCGAAAATGTTGAGAGTTTTAGTTCCATGGTTTTTCCGCAAGGAAGGTGGCGCCATGCGTTTTAAATTCTTAATCTGTGACTGGTTTAGAAGAAAAAACTGACCGCGAAAATTTCAGAATTCTTGTCGAGTGTAAATTTGTTCGGTTTTAAATAAATTTACCAAGGAAATTATAATTATACTAACTGGAATGAGTACAAACAAAATGTTAAAAAAATAAAAAATAAACCCTATCTCAAAAGCTTAGAGTTTAAATTTGTACAATGGATTCAATAGAAAAGAAAAAAAACAAAACGTTCCGAGAGAGAAACCGACAAAGGTGGATGGTGTCCCTGTCTTGCCTTGTCACCGATGTAAACAATATGGCCGACACATTTTCGCGTTGAAGTC
Organism: Xestia rhomboidea; assembly: GCA_963853795.1. Lineage (NCBI taxonomy): Eukaryota > Metazoa > Arthropoda > Insecta > Lepidoptera > Noctuidae > Xestia > Xestia rhomboidea. The sequence goes on from OY970774.1 coordinate 10,949,892, forward strand.
ATTTAAGTACTTTTATTGTATGTAAGTGAAATAATCCGCTTTATAAATGGTAAAATTGTGTTGTGTGAAGGGATCTAGTAGTAAGGGTTTGCTGGATGTGGAATTTCGTTTTTTAGGGAAGTTATTTAACTTTGTTTGTTTATTACAACTAGGGTTACCAAGTTTTAGATTGACAAACGGGAAATATCCAAATAAATTAAGTAAGTAAGTTCGAAGTTTCGAACACCGTTGTCATACATAGTAATCAAAAGTATATAATATAAATTAGAAACATCGGACATCGCACATGGTTTCGGTAGTACCTAGTTTGCTTTTTAAATACAAATATTGAAAAGAAAAGAGTCCACCGCACCATACCGTGACCTAAGAATTTTTCCATGCTTCTCCAGCAAAAGAATCCATTTGGCGAGCTGCGAGTGAAAATGATTGGTTTCGGAATATAAAATAAATATTATTGAATGTTACTAAAACATTATAGGTAAAAAGTCATAGCTTGAATATGCGATTTTCCATGTCTGAAAAAATATATAATATTAACGGAGTCCTCGAATCCCCGAATACAAAAGTCGTCTGGATATACAGGTTGCAAAATGGATAATTTGCAACTGGACGGTACAGACATACATTTAAGTTAACATAAAAAGTTAATGACATCCACTCTTGAAGCTATTTCGCCTAGAATGCTATTGAGTTGTAGGTCATCATCATTAAATAATGAAATAACAGCTACTCTTGAACTGTCTCAAGAGTTAGTATGATTATTGTACACCCTATTAGAAAGTGACAACATCCACTCTTGAAGCTTTCTCGCTCGGAACGTTTTTGGCTTGCCCGTCCTCATTCCAGTTAGTATATAAGTTTCTTGAAATTTACTAAGAATGTCCAGTGACAGTGAAGAGTTTGACGTCGAGCAAAAAACAAAAGACATAATAGTGTTGCAAATTAGATGGCAAGTTACTATTTTTAAAAAGAAAAAACTTACAGCTACAGTTATTAATTTAATAAATTCAGCAATTAGCAAAACAAAAATTAGAATTAGGTAAAAATAAATGTCGGACGCTACGATGACGTGTTGACGGTCTGACGGCTCTGGAACAATAAGGGGCGCGCTGTGGGCAGCGCCCGCTTATATACGGACGGGTTGGTTTTATGGCTTCATCTTATTCACAACACGGCCTCTCCTGACAGGAGGCCGTCCCGGGCTCCTTCATGATGTCTTCAGCTCTGGTGGTCGGTCTCCAGCATAGGGAAGGAGGCTATGTCTGCTGGAGGTCCTTTAGGCTCGATGTGAAGCTGCAGTTGCTCAGGCTCGACCTGAAGCTGAAGTAGCTCAGGCTCGACCTGAAGCTGTAGTGGCTCAGGCTCGATGAGATGCCGCGGCGCTTCAGCCTGGGTCCCGGAGGTACTAGGTTGTGGCTGGGAGACAGACTGGTTGGCTGGCGAGAATGACTCGACCGTAACAAGTGTAGACTCCTCATCTTCATGGTCTGCATCTGCATAGGATAGAAAACCATGTGCTCTATGCACAACGCTACGCATTGTGCATACGCACATCATTGGTTGTGGTCTGGCACACACTAAGCCATCGAGATAGAGGCACGACGTGAAGCTTGTCTCGATAAATTAGCGGGTGAGTCATATATCAAGACGCATCTTGATATTCAGCTAAGAAATAGCCCCACTGTGTGGCAAAAGGCTTAGCGGAGTCAGAGGCTAGCTGTAAAGCGTACTCGTAACTCAATTTTGTCAGGGTAGAGGCACTACGTGAAGCTTATCCCAACACACAAGGTCTAAATTTCGTCAGGATAGAGGCACTACGTGAAGCTTATCCCAACACACAACAATAAAACACAAACACATATGAAGCTTCATATATAAGAGAGGCATAGAGCACTCACCATCGAAGTAAGCAGCACATACTTCAGGAGTCCACTCTCCGCGCCAAGGGATCATGTACTCCGCAGCCGCCTGCGTGTACTTCCCATACGAACCGGCCAAGAGCTGGAGCTCGTAGCGCCCTTGTGGCAGCGTCTTCACGATGCGGTAGGGGCCACGCATACAGGAGTCCAACTTTCCGGTCGATTGAGCCTGCTTTCGCACAAAGACCAAACCGTTTAGTTCAAAAGCTCGGGGAGGCTTTCTCCCTTGATTGACGTAAGCATCTTGCTGGTGCCGATTCTGCCTAAGTCGTTCCGTTGTCCTCTGTCTCCTCATTTCACGTAGGCTCTCTCTATTAGGACTGGAACCCTCGAACGCAACATCACGTACCAAACTTCTTATAAGCGGCGTAGCTGCCTCAATACCCGCCAGCAGATTGAGGGCAGAGCATTGCGTAGTTCTGTGCTTGGTGATATTCAGTACCAGCTGGATTTTCCATATAACCGTCGGCCATGCGTTTTGTCGATAGTTAGTTTCGATACGTATCATATTAAGAACCGTCCGACAATAACGCTCGACCTGCCCATTAGATTGGTGCATCTCAGGTGTTATAAAGTGTGTATCACACCCCATAATTTTAACCCAGTTAAGAAATTCGGCACTTTGAAACATGCGGCCCCTGTCGGCTACTATTAATTTGGGGGTTCCAAATAGGGATATAACATTGTTGAAATGTCGCTTTAGCTCATTTGCATCTTGCCGATACATAGGGTAAAGGAGGCAAAACTTGGAAAATGCGTCAATAACTATTAAAACATGACGATACCCATCAGCTTCAGGCAGAGGGCCCAAAGCATCCATATGAATGGTTTCAAAGGGTAGGTCTGGTTTTTCCCAAGAACTAATAGGTTGGAATGGGGCTCGTGCGACCTTCTTATGCGCAATGCACACTAGGCAATGTGAGATGTATTTTAACACAAAATTGCGCAAACCAGGGAACCAAAAGTGCTTTATAATTAAATCAACCGTTTTATCAACCCCAAAATGATTATGTTCATCATGGAACACACGAAGGAGACTAAGCCGATGCCCTTTAGGGATATAACAAAGGAAACGGGAAGCTTCGCCAGTAGGGGAATACTTTACGTAAAGGACATCGTTTTTGACGATATATCGCGTGGCATCAAGTTGCCCATCATTGAGTCTTTGTATGAGAACCTGCGTTTCTTCGTCGGCAGCCTGTGCAATCTGTGCCCAACTTTGAGGTTTCTGAATCGTACACACATTGACAGGATTCCGACTCAGATAATCAGCATGTGACATAAGTGTGCCTTTACGATAATCCAGGCCAAAATCAAAATCCTGAAGGTAGACCCACCATCGGGCTACCCTGGGTAATAAATCTCTCTTGCGTTGTGTGAGCTTCAACGCATTACAGTCTGTAACAACGGTGAAACGCACACCCACAAGATAAGGTCTGAAATGCTGCAAGGCTTTAACCACAGCAAGGGTTTCTAGCTCATATGAGTGATACTTATTTTCCGCGCCTTGTGTAAGCCTACTGAAATAGGCAACCACTCGCTTGTGGCCGCCATCGTGCACTTGAAATAATACAGCTCCGTAGCCAATGGAACTAGCGTCCGTGTGCACTTCTATTGGCAAGGAAGGGTCATATATCGCTAGGACCGGTTCATTAGTAAGACATTCAACTAATTCTGTACGAGCTTTCTGATGTTCTTTTCCCCAATTAAATTCAATCCCTTTCCTAGTAAGCGCAGCGATACAAGCAGCCCTCTGAGCGAAACGCGGTATATATCTACGAAAGTAGCTGGCTAAGCCCAGAAACTGGCGGACTTGTCTCACGTTTTTCGGTTCAGGGGAATCGATCAGAGCCTTTATCTTACTGGGGCTCGGTCTTACCTGACCTTGGCTAATTCTACGTCCTAGATATTCTATTTCAGTCGTTAAAAAGGAACATTTTTTCAAATTGACAGAAAAACCAGATTCTGTTAGAGCTTTAAGCACCTGGTACAGAAGATCAAAACCCTGGTCTATTGTCTGGCTCAAAATTAGAATGTCATCAATGTAAACAAGTACATCACCAGAATTGATAAGTTTGCGCAGTGTTTTTGAGATAATGCGTTGATACACAACCGGGGCATTTGCTAATCCATACGGCATTTTTAAGTATTCAAAATGGCCCTCAGGCGTAACGAACCCAGTTAGTGGAACGGACTCCTCATTAAGAGTTATCTGATGAAAGCCAGTTGCCATATCAAGGCTGGTGAAGTACTTATTACGTCCCAATCGGTCTATGTAATCGTCGATTCGCGGCAGTGGAAAACGATCTTTAACCGTGACTTCGTTTAACTTACGGAAATCTACGCACATCCTATCCGAACCGTCTTTCTTTTTGACTAAAAGAATTGGACTTGCATAGTCGGATTCTGATTCGCGAATAACACCTTTGGCTATCAAATCTTTAATTATTTCACGAACGCGAAGTGTTTCTGCTTGAGACATTCGATAAGGTCGGTAGTTGACGGGAGTATTATCATTCAGTTTGATCGTCATACACCCCGTATTGACAGTCGAGTTCGCGGTACCAGATATGAAATATATGGAAAACTCATTTATCATAGTAAGCAAACGCTGTAATTGATCACCTACGAGAGGCGTGTTAACTGGTATTGGCTCGTTGTACTGAACAGTCATCACGTCTTCCGCACTGTCTACCTTTCGAGTAAGTGATTGAAAATTACGCGTACGAATGTACCGTACACCCTCCCTATTGAGCACGTCGGTTCCCACAATGATTGGCGTGTTCATAAACTCGGGTGCCACGACAAATAAATCTACCTCGAGTGTTAGACCATCGAACTCAATCGGTAAGGTGACGTACGAAGTGCTTTCAATCTCCTGACTTCCCAATCCCCTTAATACGCGGAATGCTGGCTTGTGCGCGCAATGGAAGTGTTTCAACAGCGACGATGTAATAAGTGATATGGTTGACCCACTATCGATTAAAACATCCACCGGTATGCCCTGAATAACGGCTACGATAATATCGTTATTGCGGGTAGTCTTATTTTCGAGACAAAAATTAACATTGTTCTTGTTGCGCAACTCCGATTTTTGTTTTGCGAAACATTTATCCACTTTGTGGCCAGGCTTCTTGCAAAAAGAACAAGGTTCTTTTTCAGGTTTGGAATGGAAATTATTTGAATCACTAGGTTTCAAACTCTCGCTTGTATCGACCTTAGTTTTCTTGTTACAAGTAGCCTGTTTATGTCCGGCCACACCACACGAAAAACACTTCCCCTCCTCAAGTCTACGCTTTCTAATTAAATTACTCGCGTGATTATTTTTACCCGAATTATTTTGTGAGGTAGGACGTGAACTTTGCACCTTAGAGTTTGACGGTTTTACATAAATTGATAAAAATTCAATTATGTTGTTAGGTGACAACTTAGCATTAGTAGCTGACGCTCTAATGTGAGGGTCTACAATACCACGAACAACAATCGCAGAGATAAGCTCGTCACTGAGTCCGCGCACTATGCGTAATCGAAGTAACGAGCGTCGGGCGTAATCCGCGTACGTAGTATAATTATCCGAATTTGTGTTCATTACGTCAAATAAAATGTTTGCAATGTCTGGCGTTTTCGGACACAGAGGTGTAAATTCCTTTTTAAAATTACTCCACGTACGATCACTGGTAACCCACTCGCGTAACCACGTACGAGCGTCACCTTTTAAACAATTACCTATTCGCGAAAGACATTCATGATCACTCCAATAATTTAAAAGTTTTGCTCGATCAACTTCGTCACACCAATCACTAATATTATTCAGACTAGGATCGAAACTAGAAATAAAAAAATGTTGGTCAGATCTTACCCGATTATTGATGGAACGAATCGCGTCCACTATGCGATCCGTTGCGGTGATATCGCTTACTGCACCGGCGTGTTCCAATGAGGACTCAGCTGTATAACCGGCACGGAGCACGCTCGGCGGCGCGGACGGCAGAGGTGGCGTACGTGACCGCGGCGCTTGCGCCGACCGCCCTGGCAACGGCGATACAACCCGCTGGGGATGGCGCCGTGCTGTCGGGGTCGTCTGGCGCCGGGCAGGCGGTGGCGACGCGCCACGCTCGGACCGCGGTGACTCATGTGAAGATACCCTCTGTTTGCGCGAGCGTTTCGGCTGTGCAAACGACGCTTGATCTTCTAGCTCCTTCAAACGCGTTCGCATTACCTTCAGTTCCCGCTGTAGGTCAATCTCCGGAGTCTGCGTACCAACCCGACGTCTGCTATGTCGCCGGCCTAGCTCACGGCGACGACTCCGAGAGCGATCCGACATTTTTTATTTAAGCACAAACCCAATCAACAAAAACAGAAATTGGATCGAATCCCACTTCTGATGTTGCAAATTAGATGGCAAGTTACTATTTTTAAAAAGAAAAAACTTACAGCTACAGTTATTAATTTAATAAATTCAGCAATTAGCAAAACAAAAATTAGAATTAGGTAAAAATAAATGTCGGACGCTACGATGACGTGTTGACGGTCTGACGGCTCTGGAACAATAAGGGGCGCGCTGTGGGCAGCGCCCGCTTATATACGGACGGGTTGGTTTTATGGCTTCATCTTATTCACAACAATAGATAATCTTTTGCCGCCAAAAACGCGGAAGATTTACCTAAAAACTTACAAAAGTTCTATGGACTGAAGGAATATAATGATTATGTACTAAATTGACTATTTTTCTCGCACTCAAAGTGAAAAGTACAGTTTGCACCTCGAGACTAAACGCCTTCTTAATAACCATAATCGTTTATGTTTCTAGGTCTCTTATCTTTAAGCAATGTCTGTAAATAAACCTTAATAGTCACAGTTCTTTTAAGTACGCGAAGATGAAAGATTAGACAGGGCATAAAGTTAATTAAAGCAAAATAAGTAAGTAAAGAAAACCACCTCACGAACCACTATAGCCACTTTCCGTAATGAACGTCGGCGTCGACTGTTACAATTTGCGTAGACAGTAACAAAAACATACACAAACAATTGCAAATTCATGTAAATTATGCTCAAAATGTCTAATTTATGAACAACATACCAATATAACCAATAACAACAAACACATTCTGGCAAATCTTCTGGAATTCTTGTTTTAATCATCATTTACCTATCCTTTTCCCAACTTTATTGGGGTCGCCTTCCAGTCTTACCGGCTGCCGCTGAGTACCAGTATTTTACATGAAGCGACTGCCTTTCTGCCCTCCACAACCCAGTTAGTACTGAGCAATGCCGTACCCCTTGGTAACACTGGTTGTCAGACTTTCGGGGCTCCAACTAAAAAATACTTGTCTTAATATAGTTCGCTAATTCAATAATATAACGCACTTTAAAAATAATGTTTCACACTTTAAAATGTTTAGCTGAAAAAATAATTGAACCATACAAATAATGGATGGCAATGTTACCACAAATAAAAGAATTGATTTGATTTGATTTGGAGAACTTAGGATGCAAGAGCGAGCGAAGCGAGCTCTGAACTTGGGGCACCCCGACGTTAGGTTAGGTTACTTTAAACACTTTTTTTTTATTTATTTTTATATTTTTTTTAGGATGGGAAATCATCAAATGACTTCTCCCGCTCTGGGCGGAGCAGGAGGGAGTGTCAGACTTTTACTGACTAAAACCCATCCATATTCCTTCCTCGCCCTTTGTGTTCCGGGGCCACTGTATCTCTTTCGAATAGTCCCGCAGCCCCGGAGGTTACTTTAAACCCTGCAGACAGAAATAAAAGCCTCCGCTTAGACTACGCTTTTCAGGCGACTATAAAGTGTTTTGAAGTTAGGTTACAGTGCCAGGTGAGAAGCGGTCTCTCCCCCTTCATTCCCCCCTCCCGAAAACCTCCTCCAGCCAAGCGATTCAAATTTTTTAGCAACTAACTGTTTTTACGGAGTTGGTTTTCGATACAGCTAAAGTGCAAACCATTATTTTTGTAGTTCATTCAATTAATTTTAAAGCTAAACATTTTAAAGTCTGAAATATTATTTTTGCTATTAAATACATCCCTCATATTTACTTCATTATTATCAGAATTTTTACGTATAATACTGCCCGCGAAAGGGTTCGGGATCGGGTGTACTATGCCATATCGAATGCCAAATAATCGAATATTAATTGATCGACCACTATAAATCTAACGTCTAAATACTCGCGCGTTCATAATATCGAATGGTTAATAAATCGAACACTCAATATATCGAATATTAGTTTGATCGAGCGATCAGCGCATCGCATATTCATTGTATTAAATTATCGCTGTACTGAATAATTTTATTCAGAATACAAGAAACAAAGTTTACCAAATAAATCACATTTTAATCTTTAATTTATTATGTTTTTTTTTTTGATAGCTTACATGGTACCCCACTGCTGGGGCAAGGCCCACCTTTGCTCCCCCACAACCTCTCAGTTCTGAGCAATTTTACGGCCACATCAGAAAATATAAGTTTGTAATATAGTATGGTTTGGTTTTTAATATCGCTTAACTTTGTTGGGTTTATTATAAGTTTTCCACAAAAAAACAAAAACTTATATAAGTCAGTTTGCACACCGTACAAGAAAAAGATAAAGCGGAAGAGTATGGTGATTACAAATGAACGTGGGAAAAATGTGAAGAAAAACATCCTGAAGAACTAAAAGAATGTTAAAAATCGAAGATGTGTCATGGGTTAAATTTTTTACCGAGTACCTTACACTTTTAAAATATTTTGTAAGTACTTAAGTTTGTAATTATTTTGTCAAAACTGTACGTAAAAATCATGTTTTATTTTAACTAGTTAATATTTCTCATGTAAGTGAAATTTCTTCTTATGGGAAATAAAGACATCTCAAACCTCAAGATGTGTCATCTTCAACACTGACCACTAGGCTAGGGTTCCCAGACCTATGATTTTTTCCCCCGTGAAAATTCCATTAATTAGAAGAAAATTCCGGACTTAAAATTATGCAGTACAATTTAACTTAATTTATTAATTTTATTTTAGTATCACCTGCTTGAACGAAGCCGGGACGGGCCGCTAGTTAGATATACAGCAAGCAAGCCATTCATTACTATAATCTCCATTTCCTACCCAACCGTGAAGATAAGGTAAAACCACTTAAAATTTAACATTACACTTTTATCGTTTGCCCTCTCACTCCTTCGTTTAGTTACTAAAATGATATCAAGTTTCGACTGGTTTTATAACTTGCTTGGATATTTTGATATCATTTTATACTTATCTTGGGATATTTTTAAACTCCCATTAAAAGTTTAAGGTGTTATCGGCAATGTTGACAACGATATCAAATGCTTGTTTTGATACTTATTTATATTTTTTTTATGACACAGATCTAAATTGTTGTTATCTTGGTGCGTTATATATATTTATATATTTATTTGTAACGTGCTTAGCACTTAGTATCGGTGCTGTTGGAGGTAGTGGGTTCGATCCCCAGGTTGGGCAGTGTTATAGGATGTTTCTATTGGGACGCCTCGCCGTAGCAGCCCAAAATCTGAATTTGACCCCGGTTGATGATTATAGGCTCGCCGCCTATTACATGTAATTAAGTTAGTGTGTCCCATGGGACTCAAACTTAACTTCCTAAAATGTGGATATACCTACTATACAGAGTGAAAACAACCTCATCACGAAGCCGTCAACCAAGCATTCTGTACATCAAACTTTACGCAAAAATTATTGCTGGCAAACGACTTTTCTTTTTGGGGTGAAAAATCATGTTTTGTGGTAGAACTCAAAGTAACACACTCAAAACATTGTGCTGATGGATTGAATAGTACGGGGGTCTTGGAGGTGTTTAAAGTAAAAATCTTCCAACAAAACTTTTATTTAAAAAAAAAACTTGTCAAAAAGTTGGAACGCCCAATATCTTCGTAACTAGAAGGTCCCCGGGTATGGTGTAGAACAAAAAAATGATCGCAATGACGCGACGGGGAGAACAAGTGCCTGCCGGCTTCGTTAAGAGGTTTTTTACACCCTTTAGATACACCCTGTCTAAACCTTCGGGAATTACAGTTACAATTATTATGATATTTATGTTGTAATCCTAACTATGTTGTTTGGTAAAGGCCAAAATTACAATGTAAAAGTTATAACCGCGATCTGTTTTATTGGCAACGGGGTACCTAACCCCTCTTCCACCGCAGATTGTTCGCAAAGGACGGTTTCTGGAAATACCTGCTAGGTACCTGTAGTAGCCAAACATTAATGAAAATTATTTGAGAATAACGTGGTTATAAAGGTATTCGCCCCAAATTTCTATTAACCGATACGTATTATTGGAATTACTGTCAAGAATAGATCATGTTATTAATGCTCCAATAATAACGAAGATAAGCTTCAGTATAAACTTATAGACAATAAAGTAAAATGGTTAGGAAAATGGAGAAGTGGAGGCCTTCAGCTAGTAGATAGTGGGACGGCTAGCAATATCAATATTCAGAACTAGAACTTAGAGTACACTTACAGGAAATCGTTCCATCGTCTAGATCTCATCCATCGCTTTCCAAAAAAACCCGGCAAACTCAGAAATGGTGGTTAAGTTTCTGAATGTGAACGCAAACTTTAAGGATATAAGTATACTAGTTTGCTTGGGTGCGCGAGCTGCACGCAGCTCGCGGGTTTCGTGTTTTTGAGAAGTATTTCCCTATCCATATAAAATTTTGAGAATCCATAGGAATCCTTATATGAATTGGAAAATCCGTTAGAATTACCCCTAAATCAGTATGAGAACCCTTAAGAACCCCTAAAACATTTGAGAAGTAAAAAAGAAACATTACTCTAAGGTTTGCTTGTCGTCGTCCCTGAGTTACGCTTCACCCACTCAACCTTCGTTACGCGCACGAATCTGTAAAAATATACCCACCTCCCCATCCACCATCTGGGAGAACAATTCTGTCAGTGAGTGAGTGAGTGAGTGGTAATCGAGCTTTATATAGTATAAATTTTCACTTCTCATGCTCTAAAAGTACGCCAATATAGCCCTACGAAGCGGGACTAAAGTGACCACTTTAGTCCCTAGGGAGTAAAAAGTAATTCGTTTTTTAATTTCCTTCATGTGACATAGACAAACCCAAACAGCCAGTTAATATACTACTATTATCTGTGGAGTGTGGACCATCTTCATTGCGAAAATGTTGAGAGTTTTAGTTCCATGGTTTTTCCGCAAGGAAGGTGGCGCCATGCGTTTTAAATTCTTAATCTGTGACTGGTTTAGAAGAAAAAACTGACCGCGAAAATTTCAGAATTCTTGTCGAGTGTAAATTTGTTCGGTTTTAAATAAATTTACCAAGGAAATTATAATTATACTAACTGGAATGAGTACAAACAAAATGTTAAAAAAATAAAAAATAAACCCTATCTCAAAAGCTTAGAGTTTAAATTTGTACAATGGATTCAATAGAAAAGAAAAAAAACAAAACGTTCCGAGAGAGAAACCGACAAAGGTGGATGGTGTCCCTGTCTTGCCTTGTCACCGATGTAAACAATATGGCCGACACATTTTCGCGTTGAAGTCATTTAAGTACTTTTATTGTATGTAAGTGAAATAATCCGCTTTATAAATGGTAAAATTGTGTTGTGTGAAGGGATCTAGTAGTAAGGGTTTGCTGGATGTGGAATTTCGTTTTTTAGGGAAGTTATTTAACTTTGTTTGTTTATTACAACTAGGGTTACCAAGTTTTAGATTGACAAACGGGAAATATCCAAATAAATTAAGTAAGTAAGTTCGAAGTTTCGAACACCGTTGTCATACATAGTAATCAAAAGTATATAATATAAATTAGAAACATCGGACATCGCACATGGTTTCGGTAGTACCTAGTTTGCTTTTTAAATACAAATATTGAAAAGAAAAGAGTCCACCGCACCATACCGTGACCTAAGAATTTTTCCATGCTTCTCCAGCAAAAGAATCCATTTGGCGAGCTGCGAGTGAAAATGATTGGTTTCGGAATATAAAATAAATATTATTGAATGTTACTAAAACATTATAGGTAAAAAGTCATAGCTTGAATATGCGATTTTCCATGTCTGAAAAAATATATAATATTAACGGAGTCCTCGAATCCCCGAATACAAAAGTCGTCTGGATATACAGGTTGCAAAATGGATAATTTGCAACTGGACGGTACAGACATACATTTAAGTTAACATAAAAAGTTAATGACATCCACTCTTGAAGCTATTTCGCCTAGAATGCTATTGAGTTGTAGGTCATCATCATTAAATAATGAAATAACAGCTACTCTTGAACTGTCTCAAGAGTTAGTATGATTATTGTACACCCTATTAGAAAGTGACAACATCCACTCTTGAAGCTTTCTCGCTCGGAACGTTTTTGGCTTGCCCGTCCTCATTCCAGTTAGTATATAAGTTTCTTGAAATTTACTAAGAATGTCCAGTGACAGTGAAGAGTTTGACGTCGAGCAAAAAACAAAAGACATAATAGTGTTGCAAATTAGATGGCAAGTTACTATTTTTAAAAAGAAAAAACTTACAGCTACAGTTATTAATTTAATAAATTCAGCAATTAGCAAAACAAAAATTAGAATTAGGTAAAAATAAATGTCGGACGCTACGATGACGTGTTGACGGTCTGACGGCTCTGGAACAATAAGGGGCGCGCTGTGGGCAGCGCCCGCTTATATACGGACGGGTTGGTTTTATGGCTTCATCTTATTCACAACACGGCCTCTCCTGACAGGAGGCCGTCCCGGGCTCCTTCATGATGTCTTCAGCTCTGGTGGTCGGTCTCCAGCATAGGGAAGGAGGCTATGTCTGCTGGAGGTCCTTTAGGCTCGATGTGAAGCTGCAGTTGCTCAGGCTCGACCTGAAGCTGAAGTAGCTCAGGCTCGACCTGAAGCTGTAGTGGCTCAGGCTCGATGAGATGCCGCGGCGCTTCAGCCTGGGTCCCGGAGGTACTAGGTTGTGGCTGGGAGACAGACTGGTTGGCTGGCGAGAATGACTCGACCGTAACAAGTGTAGACTCCTCATCTTCATGGTCTGCATCTGCATAGGATAGAAAACCATGTGCTCTATGCACAACGCTACGCATTGTGCATACGCACATCATTGGTTGTGGTCTGGCACACACTAAGCCATCGAGATAGAGGCACGACGTGAAGCTTGTCTCGATAAATTAGCGGGTGAGTCATATATCAAGACGCATCTTGATATTCAGCTAAGAAATAGCCCCACTGTGTGGCAAAAGGCTTAGCGGAGTCAGAGGCTAGCTGTAAAGCGTACTCGTAACTCAATTTTGTCAGGGTAGAGGCACTACGTGAAGCTTATCCCAACACACAAGGTCTAAATTTCGTCAGGATAGAGGCACTACGTGAAGCTTATCCCAACACACAACAATAAAACACAAACACATATGAAGCTTCATATATAAGAGAGGCATAGAGCACTCACCATCGAAGTAAGCAGCACATACTTCAGGAGTCCACTCTCCGCGCCAAGGGATCATGTACTCCGCAGCCGCCTGCGTGTACTTCCCATACGAACCGGCCAAGAGCTGGAGCTCGTAGCGCCCTTGTGGCAGCGTCTTCACGATGCGGTAGGGGCCACGCATACAGGAGTCCAACTTTCCGGTCGATTGAGCCTGCTTTCGCACAAAGACCAAACCGTTTAGTTCAAAAGCTCGGGGAGGCTTTCTCCCTTGATTGACGTAAGCATCTTGCTGGTGCCGATTCTGCCTAAGTCGTTCCGTTGTCCTCTGTCTCCTCATTTCACGTAGGCTCTCTCTATTAGGACTGGAACCCTCGAACGCAACATCACGTACCAAACTTCTTATAAGCGGCGTAGCTGCCTCAATACCCGCCAGCAGATTGAGGGCAGAGCATTGCGTAGTTCTGTGCTTGGTGATATTCAGTACCAGCTGGATTTTCCATATAACCGTCGGCCATGCGTTTTGTCGATAGTTAGTTTCGATACGTATCATATTAAGAACCGTCCGACAATAACGCTCGACCTGCCCATTAGATTGGTGCATCTCAGGTGTTATAAAGTGTGTATCACACCCCATAATTTTAACCCAGTTAAGAAATTCGGCACTTTGAAACATGCGGCCCCTGTCGGCTACTATTAATTTGGGGGTTCCAAATAGGGATATAACATTGTTGAAATGTCGCTTTAGCTCATTTGCATCTTGCCGATACATAGGGTAAAGGAGGCAAAACTTGGAAAATGCGTCAATAACTATTAAAACATGACGATACCCATCAGCTTCAGGCAGAGGGCCCAAAGCATCCATATGAATGGTTTCAAAGGGTAGGTCTGGTTTTTCCCAAGAACTAATAGGTTGGAATGGGGCTCGTGCGACCTTCTTATGCGCAATGCACACTAGGCAATGTGAGATGTATTTTAACACAAAATTGCGCAAACCAGGGAACCAAAAGTGCTTTATAATTAAATCAACCGTTTTATCAACCCCAAAATGATTATGTTCATCATGGAACACACGAAGGAGACTAAGCCGATGCCCTTTAGGGATATAACAAAGGAAACGGGAAGCTTCGCCAGTAGGGGAATACTTTACGTAAAGGACATCGTTTTTGACGATATATCGCGTGGCATCAAGTTGCCCATCATTGAGTCTTTGTATGAGAACCTGCGTTTCTTCGTCGGCAGCCTGTGCAATCTGTGCCCAACTTTGAGGTTTCTGAATCGTACACACATTGACAGGATTCCGACTCAGATAATCAGCATGTGACATAAGTGTGCCTTTACGATAATCCAGGCCAAAATCAAAATCCTGAAGGTAGACCCACCATCGGGCTACCCTGGGTAATAAATCTCTCTTGCGTTGTGTGAGCTTCAACGCATTACAGTCTGTAACAACGGTGAAACGCACACCCACAAGATAAGGTCTGAAATGCTGCAAGGCTTTAACCACAGCAAGGGTTTCTAGCTCATATGAGTGATACTTATTTTCCGCGCCTTGTGTAAGCCTACTGAAATAGGCAACCACTCGCTTGTGGCCGCCATCGTGCACTTGAAATAATACAGCTCCGTAGCCAATGGAACTAGCGTCCGTGTGCACTTCTATTGGCAAGGAAGGGTCATATATCGCTAGGACCGGTTCATTAGTAAGACATTCAACTAATTCTGTACGAGCTTTCTGATGTTCTTTTCCCCAATTAAATTCAATCCCTTTCCTAGTAAGCGCAGCGATACAAGCAGCCCTCTGAGCGAAACGCGGTATATATCTACGAAAGTAGCTGGCTAAGCCCAGAAACTGGCGGACTTGTCTCACGTTTTTCGGTTCAGGGGAATCGATCAGAGCCTTTATCTTACTGGGGCTCGGTCTTACCTGACCTTGGCTAATTCTACGTCCTAGATATTCTATTTCAGTCGTTAAAAAGGAACATTTTTTCAAATTGACAGAAAAACCAGATTCTGTTAGAGCTTTAAGCACCTGGTACAGAAGATCAAAACCCTGGTCTATTGTCTGGCTCAAAATTAGAATGTCATCAATGTAAACAAGTACATCACCAGAATTGATAAGTTTGCGCAGTGTTTTTGAGATAATGCGTTGATACACAACCGGGGCATTTGCTAATCCATACGGCATTTTTAAGTATTCAAAATGGCCCTCAGGCGTAACGAACCCAGTTAGTGGAACGGACTCCTCATTAAGAGTTATCTGATGAAAGCCAGTTGCCATATCAAGGCTGGTGAAGTACTTATTACGTCCCAATCGGTCTATGTAATCGTCGATTCGCGGCAGTGGAAAACGATCTTTAACCGTGACTTCGTTTAACTTACGGAAATCTACGCACATCCTATCCGAACCGTCTTTCTTTTTGACTAAAAGAATTGGACTTGCATAGTCGGA
This sequence comes from Xestia rhomboidea, assembly GCA_963853795.1. NCBI lineage: Eukaryota > Metazoa > Arthropoda > Insecta > Lepidoptera > Noctuidae > Xestia > Xestia rhomboidea. The sequence continues at coordinate 10,965,689 of OY970774.1, forward strand.
TTCTGATTCGCGAATAACACCTTTGGCTATCAAATCTTTAATTATTTCACGAACGCGAAGTGTTTCTGCTTGAGACATTCGATAAGGTCGGTAGTTGACGGGAGTATTATCATTCAGTTTGATCGTCATACACCCCGTATTGACAGTCGAGTTCGCGGTACCAGATATGAAATATATGGAAAACTCATTTATCATAGTAAGCAAACGCTGTAATTGATCACCTACGAGAGGCGTGTTAACTGGTATTGGCTCGTTGTACTGAACAGTCATCACGTCTTCCGCACTGTCTACCTTTCGAGTAAGTGATTGAAAATTACGCGTACGAATGTACCGTACACCCTCCCTATTGAGCACGTCGGTTCCCACAATGATTGGCGTGTTCATAAACTCGGGTGCCACGACAAATAAATCTACCTCGAGTGTTAGACCATCGAACTCAATCGGTAAGGTGACGTACGAAGTGCTTTCAATCTCCTGACTTCCCAATCCCCTTAATACGCGGAATGCTGGCTTGTGCGCGCAATGGAAGTGTTTCAACAGCGACGATGTAATAAGTGATATGGTTGACCCACTATCGATTAAAACATCCACCGGTATGCCCTGAATAACGGCTACGATAATATCGTTATTGCGGGTAGTCTTATTTTCGAGACAAAAATTAACATTGTTCTTGTTGCGCAACTCCGATTTTTGTTTTGCGAAACATTTATCCACTTTGTGGCCAGGCTTCTTGCAAAAAGAACAAGGTTCTTTTTCAGGTTTGGAATGGAAATTATTTGAATCACTAGGTTTCAAACTCTCGCTTGTATCGACCTTAGTTTTCTTGTTACAAGTAGCCTGTTTATGTCCGGCCACACCACACGAAAAACACTTCCCCTCCTCAAGTCTACGCTTTCTAATTAAATTACTCGCGTGATTATTTTTACCCGAATTATTTTGTGAGGTAGGACGTGAACTTTGCACCTTAGAGTTTGACGGTTTTACATAAATTGATAAAAATTCAATTATGTTGTTAGGTGACAACTTAGCATTAGTAGCTGACGCTCTAATGTGAGGGTCTACAATACCACGAACAACAATCGCAGAGATAAGCTCGTCACTGAGTCCGCGCACTATGCGTAATCGAAGTAACGAGCGTCGGGCGTAATCCGCGTACGTAGTATAATTATCCGAATTTGTGTTCATTACGTCAAATAAAATGTTTGCAATGTCTGGCGTTTTCGGACACAGAGGTGTAAATTCCTTTTTAAAATTACTCCACGTACGATCACTGGTAACCCACTCGCGTAACCACGTACGAGCGTCACCTTTTAAACAATTACCTATTCGCGAAAGACATTCATGATCACTCCAATAATTTAAAAGTTTTGCTCGATCAACTTCGTCACACCAATCACTAATATTATTCAGACTAGGATCGAAACTAGAAATAAAAAAATGTTGGTCAGATCTTACCCGATTATTGATGGAACGAATCGCGTCCACTATGCGATCCGTTGCGGTGATATCGCTTACTGCACCGGCGTGTTCCAATGAGGACTCAGCTGTATAACCGGCACGGAGCACGCTCGGCGGCGCGGACGGCAGAGGTGGCGTACGTGACCGCGGCGCTTGCGCCGACCGCCCTGGCAACGGCGATACAACCCGCTGGGGATGGCGCCGTGCTGTCGGGGTCGTCTGGCGCCGGGCAGGCGGTGGCGACGCGCCACGCTCGGACCGCGGTGACTCATGTGAAGATACCCTCTGTTTGCGCGAGCGTTTCGGCTGTGCAAACGACGCTTGATCTTCTAGCTCCTTCAAACGCGTTCGCATTACCTTCAGTTCCCGCTGTAGGTCAATCTCCGGAGTCTGCGTACCAACCCGACGTCTGCTATGTCGCCGGCCTAGCTCACGGCGACGACTCCGAGAGCGATCCGACATTTTTTATTTAAGCACAAACCCAATCAACAAAAACAGAAATTGGATCGAATCCCACTTCTGATGTTGCAAATTAGATGGCAAGTTACTATTTTTAAAAAGAAAAAACTTACAGCTACAGTTATTAATTTAATAAATTCAGCAATTAGCAAAACAAAAATTAGAATTAGGTAAAAATAAATGTCGGACGCTACGATGACGTGTTGACGGTCTGACGGCTCTGGAACAATAAGGGGCGCGCTGTGGGCAGCGCCCGCTTATATACGGACGGGTTGGTTTTATGGCTTCATCTTATTCACAACAATACATATAAACATCCATGACTCGGAAACAAATATCCATGCTCATCACACAAACATTTGCTCCTACCGGGATTCGAACCCGGGACCCTAAGAACTCCAGGCAGCCAACACTACCGCTGCGCCATTCGGGTCGTCGAAATGTATTGTGGTGGAAGCTCCTCGGTAGCCCGCGAAATTCAAATTTTCTTACGTTTTTTGCAATTTACAGGTCAGTGTCAGGTTATATGTTGATTAAAATATGATTCGCGCAAGTAACACGTATGTAGTTACTTAATTATAATCATCAAATACAACCCTCTAAATTCATTTAACCCCATTGAATGACTTTTTGAAATAGTTATTGAATGGAGTTAATTGAACTTAGAGGGTCATGCCTAATAGGCATGACGACAGTATCAACAAATTGCAAATCTATTTAGTCCGTCAGTTAGAGTATTGGAAATTAATGGACACGTATTTTTTGTTTTTGTAAATCAATGAATATTGACTAAACATAAAACGCGTCAAAACTCGGGAGTGGGGGCTCGAGACGTGAGAACTAGTTAAAAATTATACCTAGGCGTGACGTATTGAGAATTTTTAAAGCGTTATATCTTCGTCAATGTTGGTTTACGTAACAAAAGAAAATATACGGGTCAAATATTTTTTGATAATCTAACTGACGGACTAATTAGATTTTTTTTGTCGTCTCGCTTATTCTAATAAATAATAATATTTGGCGCGGGTAGTCCGACATTGGGTACTTCAGGGAGTTCGTACGTTCCTTTATGGCAGTGTGAAGTGAAAATGGTTGTTAATGTTTTATCCTATTATTAATTCCAGTGAATTAAGAACCCCAGAGGAGGTGAGAAAAATCATAAAAACTGCAAAACTTCACGAGTCAGAGTTAACGGAAATCACACAAGTACTAAGGTTTCCTGATGCCAGCAAACACAACGATAATTTGAAACTGATGCTCCTGGATGCCACACTCCTGAAGGAAATAGAAGCCGGAAACGAACTGCTTTTTAAAGGTAAACAAAGTTTTTATTTTTTAGGGTTCCGTACAAAAAAAATAAAAAACGGAACCCTAAAGGATCACTCGTGCGTCTGTCTGTCTGTCACATCCAATTTGCTCCGAATCTACTGGACCAGATTAGGTGAAATTTGGTAGGATGGTGTAATCCTATGACCCAAACAAAGATGTGCAAAGTAAATATATATATATATATATATATATATTTGAAATAAGGGTCATTTTCTGGGGACAAATTAGGAAATTAAAAAAAAAGTTTTGCAAACTTACTGTGTCATACATATATCGCGTGCGCGTGCGTGTGCGTGCGTGCGTGCGTGTTTTAGTTAGTAGGTGCCAAGTTTGTTTTATTTTTATTTTTGTTATGGATTTCTGGTCTGAAAGTAAAGATATTATTATTATATATCAAATGAAAGGGTTCTCAAATATATTTGTGTTATCATTGTAAAATACATAAATAGTTTTGATTTTATTCATGAAAGAAGACGAAAATTGACCATTCCTCCCCCCCCCCCCCCCCGACCTCCGAAACCACAAATACAAATTGTAGTTCGTTGCTTGTAGATCACAGAAAAACTATCAATTGAAAATAAAGTGGTAAACTCAATATAAGACTTTGGCATTGTACGGAACCCTCTCCACGCGAGTTCAACTCGCACTTGGCCGGTTTTTTTTACTGCAGAAATTAATTTGAATACTCGGTAATAGAAACGCTAGTTTATAGTATAAACATCGCTGGAAAAAAGGCAGCGGCGGGACCCTCATAGAAACCTAAAATAAAAACAAATAAATAAATAAATATCGCTGGACATTACACACAGCGCCATCTAGTGCCACACTTAAGCAACGAGGCTTGTGTCGTGGACACCAGATAGTTGATATACTACATAGATACTTTTTGTTTGTAAATACATACTTATTATACCTATAAACATCCATGACTCGGAAACAAATGTCCATGCTCATCACACAAACATTTGCTCCTACCGGGATTCGAACCCGAGGCCCTAAGAACGTAAGGCAGCCTCGATACCGCTGCGCCATTCCGGTCGTCAGTATAGTGACTTTACTGAATATTTTTGAATGTGCTTGAAAAGTCTTTGCGCTAGATTTTAATGGGGGCTTTGCTGTCGTCGTCGTCAAAGCTTTGTTACCTTTCCCGATAGGATAGCCTAGGTACACTCTGTACCTAGGTTGAGTTGCGGTTTTACTATACTCGGTAGGATGTAGATGCGGCAAGTTTGGGACCAAAGTCTTTAGCATGCTGGACTGTAAGTATGAGTATTTACACAGTCGCTGTTAAACAAAAATGAATTTGTCCCATCTTGAGAAAGGCATTATAGGTCGCCTTAGGGGCAGTTTTTTGGAGTTGGAGTACGCTTAGTACGGGCTATAAGAGCAATTTTTAATTGATAAACGATTTAGTACAACTTCGGACAATTTTTCGGAGATTTAGTCTACCAATTTTATTGTATCATCAGGTAAACTTTGGCCATAAAAAAACCGTTAGCCACTGAGAAGCACTGCCGTAAGACGTCGCGCCGTTTCCAGGATATGAGCCTTCGTTTAGTAATTTTTCTGATACGCTCTTTTCTCAGAAATGTTAACTCGGGTGAAAAACTTTTTGGGAAAGCAATTGCTGCTCTAAAACCATGAGATGAAGTAAATAAACCAGTGAAATGTCGAAGGGGCGAGCCTATAGCCATCAACCGGGCACAAATCCAGACTCCCGGTTACTGAGCTATTCTTGGTGGAAGACTACTATAACACTGCCTGACCTTGTATCCTTTTGTTTTTGATAATACCTTGTAACAAAATGATTTTAATTCCAGGAGATCCCGACGAAAACGTAGTACTATGCACAAACAACAAAACTTACGATGTAAAAGAAGCCGAAACTTCTAACAGCCTCCTTCTCGTCCCAGAATTACTATTCGCAGCATCAACAGGACTTGACGAGACCATACAAAATGAGTCCATGGAATCAGACTCCTCATTTGATAAGTCAAACGCAAGTTTGAACAAGTCTACTGAATCCGATGAAGGGGCAAAACCGCCTAGACAAATTGTGCATAAAGATATCATCAATACATTTTTCACATACTACGAATTAAAACCTTGTAAACCAAGGTTATCAAAGCTGAGGAAACTTCTAGAACCTTCAGAATATCAAGGCTTAGAACTAGAATATGCTATAGACAAAACTAAGTTACTAAACTACGATGCAATATGCAACCAAGTGCAAGCATCGAAAGCAGAATTGAACGAGGAACTAGAAAAGATTCAAGCAATAGAAATTGATGGACATTATAGATTACTAGAATTTGATTACGAATTCCGAGTTCTTTCATACATGTTGGATCTTATAGATGAAAATTCTTGGCCTTTGGACAGGATTTCCAAAGAAATAACTATTGAGAGTCTCAAAGAACTGGTTCCTTTGCCAATATTGGAGGCGACATTCAGGTTTTATACCACAAAGTCTATTATTGATGATGGTGTTCAGTTTTACGAGTATAAGCAAGACAAAGTGTGTAGGTTCTTGGCTAGAGTGCTGTTAAAGAGTGCCGGGAGATTCAATTTGGCGGAGTTTTTGCAAGCCTGGAGGGATTCGGTTCCTGAAGGAATGGTAACTGACGTAAGTGTAATTTTATCTTTATTTATTGGATGGCTGTTGTCATTATTCTTCGGACCTTTTTGTTATTATAGCTAGCCTGAATTATCCTCCCTCCATTTTTTCCGTCAGTCCCCAGTTATGCGCCATTTCTTGGCAATTCCTGAGGGAAACATCCCACTCGTTCCACCATCTCTTCTCCATGGTCTGCATCCATTCTTCGTCTATTCTTACTGCCTTCATATTTATACTCAAATCGCTCTTCAACACATTTCTCGTCTCTCCGCATGTCTGAATGGCAGACCAATAAGTGGTCGCCGCATTTTTGGAGAGCTTTTCTGCCATAGACATCTGCAATAAGAATAAAAAGCTGAAGTATTTCATGTAGTTACAACGGTACCTACTAAATATTGTTATTGTATTGTCATAATCATCATCCACAGCCCGACTTCACCCACTGCTGGGTATAGGCCTCCCTTTGTTTGTGCCAAACTTCAAGCTCCTGAGCCAACCTCATCCAGGATATTCCCGCAATGGCAACAATATCGTCTGCTTTCTTTCTCTTTCTATTCCTTGGACGCCACTCGGTCACAACTTTACTACACTTGCCATCACCGCGCCTTGCCAGGTGTCCTGCCCAACTCTCTTTGAGTTCCATAACTCGATTTCCAATATCGAAGACTTTCGTACGTCTTTGGATTTCGACGTTTGGAACCACGTCTATTAATCATGGCTCTCTGTGCTATTCTGAGTCTGTACAAAGCCTCCTGTGAGAGCGACCACGTCTCAGCACCGTACGTCATGGTTGGTAGAACACACTGGTTATAGAGACGGGTCTTCAGGCAGTGTCTCGCGTACTTCGTCAAAAGGGCGGTGACATTTATTTTCTCTGTTCAATCATCTGGAAAATGCAAGATTACAGTTTAGAAAAAAAGCTTTTATAAATTTATACAGGGTTATTTGTAAAACACCGACAACCTCTCAGGACTGTGTTACTAACATCATAATCAACAACTTTTGTTCTATGACTTTTAAAAATTCATCATATTTTAGTTCATCAAATTTTCATTAAAGAACAAAGACATAATTACAGTACTAGAAATAGGGACCAACTAGTTCAGCCAGGCTTCAGACTCGCTAAAGTAGACTCATCTTTCATGGGGTACTGTTTGAGATGCTATAATAAAATTCCACAAAGTATTCTTGAACTGAATGAGACGAAATTTAAAACATGCATTAAACGCACACTATGTAAGCAAGCATATTACAAGTTGAGCGATTATATCGCTGATAAAAATGCTTGGCTCAATGCTGGTCCTGCTCCACAAGGACAGGGGCGCTTAAATTGATAGCATTAAATGGTATTGTTGGAGCTGCTGAAGATTGTACAACTATCTTTGCATTGTATAGATTCAATCTCTTTAGTATTATATAATCGCATAGCCCATATTGTGTGAGTACTATGTACTAGAAAGCTATCATTCACTGGAAACCTACGTCTTTTCTTGACTTGAATGTGCCCTGGCGGTTGAGAATATGTCATGCTCACTCAAAGGTCTCGCTGATGGTGGCGCATGTGTCGGATCATTCAGTTCCCTTCAAAATGGTTGAGTTGAATGGTGCTGATCTATGCGTCATGTCCGTGAACGGGCGCTGTCAGTTGTGACTGGTCATCTCTCAGTTGCCATGGCTTATTTTAATGAATTATTTTAGTTTTTGAATTGTTTTTTTTTTCTGTTTTGTTTTACTGTGGACACTTTTAACGTGCACATCTTGCTACATTGTTCTCACATAATATACCATCTCAACATGAATGATGTAACCAAGATTTTGTAACAATATTCTGATTTAAAAGAGTGTCCATGGAGTTTCTTGCCCGTTCTTCTCCATAGAGATCTACGCTAGGGAATGGGCAACTACAGTACTTTCACAGTTTTTATGTCTTTTGACTGGGACTGTAGCTACATTTAATTTTCATCTTTGTTTCGACAATTCAAAAGTGCCTCTAACTGGCTTACTTGAAATAAATGCTTTGATTTTGATTTTGGTAGGAGCAAATGTTTGTGTGATGAGCATGGACATTTGTTTCTGTCATGGATGTTAATATGTATAATAAGTATGTATTTACAAAAAAAATAAAACTATGTAGTATATCAACTATCTGGCGTCCACGACACAAGCCTCGTTGCTTAGTGTGGCGCTAGATGGCGCTGTGTGTAATGTCCAGCGATATTTATTTATTTATTTATGGGGCTAAAACATATCTGTAGAAATTTGAGTGCATGTGTATATGTATGATGTTATGATATATTGAATTTAAATCCATTTTTTGTGTATTCCAGGAATCACTGTTATCTGGCATAGCATTAGTGGACAAATCAACCACGCCACAAGTCGTATGGGGGTTTGCTGAAAGCGATTTACCTGAAGAAATTAACGAGCGATTCAAAGTGCTGTTTCAAACAAAAGCGAAGTGGACTGTTGATCAGATATCACCTTATATTGAGTAAGTATTATTGATTTTGTTTGGTGCTGTTGAGAGAATGAATAAGAAAAAGTTTACAAGGCAGATTTAATTAGAAACGCCGGGAGGGCGCCCTATGACATAAAGGGTATAAAAAACCTCTTAACGAAGCCGAAAGGCATTTGTTCTCCCCGTCATTGCGATATTTTTTTTGTTCTAGACCATACCTAGAACCTTCTAGTTACGGACATATTGGGGGTCAAAGTTCCAACTTTTTGACAAGTTTTTTTTTAAATACAAGTTTTTAATGTAACGACCCCCGTGTTATTCAATCCATCCAGTCAGTCAGTCTAGCTCATTTTTAGGGTTCTGTATCTCTAAAAGTAAAAAGAGGAACCGTTATAAGATCACTTTCTTGTCAGTCTGTCCCAAAATCAAGGTCCTGAGCCAACACGATAAAAAGATATGGGCAAATTTAGATTTTCGTGAAAACTTGTAAGTACCAAAATTTACCTTAAATTTAAACTTTTTTTATTTTTCGGACTTTTCCCTTTACTTGTGCTGTAAGACCTTGCTTTTAACCAAAATTCTAGGTCAACCAGAAGTACCCTATAGGTTTTGGGTCGAAAACCTATATGGTAGTTCCCGTTGACCTAGTTTGTTTTAACCCTGAAGTCGTGACTCGATGCTAGAAACTTCTTCTCAAATGTAATCTTGCATTTTCCAGATGCTACGCAACAGAGAAATTGAATGTCGCCGCCCTTTTGACGAAGTACGCGAGAGCTTCAACTCAAGACGGTGTCAGAGTATTTTCAGCTAAACATATGAAATAGTGTGTAATTGTAAGTAGAATATATAGCTTTATAAGCAAAGGGTATCAGTTTCTGCCTATCCCTGTGGAAAAAGGCTTGAGTATATGCATGTATTTACAATACTTGTGGGTTACCAAGAATAAAATTCAAAGTTACTCATTGAATAATACGTTTTATTTTAAACATTAACTTACATTATAAAAATATTTATCCATTATTTGATGAGTAATTCATTATCGTACACATTATTCTTATTTATAAAACTATTACACTTAAATAACACAGCCTTCTTGTTCTTCAAAACAACGTTCTTAGAAACCAACCTTTTTAGAATGTTCCTCTTTTTATCTCAATATGACGACCAGCGTTGGATTAAAATAAAATTAAAAATACATAAAATCTCTCTGGAATGTTTGCAAAGACTATACACGAAAAAGAAATATAAGTAAGTAGTAAGTAATCTTTACATTCCAAAACTTACAAGTAGAACCCGTTTTCAAATGCGATACATTGACAAATGCCTAAATAAAAAAATATCCGTGTTGAATTGAGAACCTCCTTGTTTTTTCGTCGGTTAAAAATGACCTTTCAAGTTTCGACGAGTTAATATTCAAACAGTACAAAAATATTCATCATCTGTCCAGCCTTTTCCCAACTATGTTGGGGTCAGCTTCCAGTCTAACCGGATGCAGCTGAATACCAGTATTTTATTTTGTATCAGTGCAATTATTTATTGACATTAATTTAGGTGTCACATCTAAAAACGGGCATAAAGCCTAACGCTAAAAATCTTTGGTATCAACTTAAGACTGCTGAACATTCTTCCTCAACTTCTTCAATTCTTCCCACATAGCTGCCGGTAGATCTTCTCCAACTTCTTCCTTGAAATACTTCTCGATGGCGTCTGCTTCTTGTAGCCAGAACTCTTTAGGTATGCTGAAGAGGGTCTCCATGTCAATGGGGCCTAGGTTCTGGGTGTTGAGGTCGGTTTCCTTGGGGATGTTTCCTAGGGGCGTTTCCGTGAAGCATGGCTCGTTGTCGCAGCGACGGAGAATCCAGTCTAGCACGCGGGAGTTTTCGCCATAGCCGGGCCAGAGGAACTTACCCTGTAGACAAAATTATGATTAGTATAAGAATGCGCACTTGACGATCTTATGGCTGCATCAGTGAGCGGAGTTCGCAAAGGGCTAAATATATTTAACGATAATTTGCCATCGACACGATAAGAATATTCTTAAAGCTTGTATAGAGTGTATTATAGGGAGATTTGACAATTATGTTTAGGCTTCAATCGAAAAAGACCTCAAAACATCAATTTGCAGAAAAAAAACTGCCTTGGTTTGCCTGTAGATGGCGTAAAATTTTTGTTAGGTAAATAAATGGTACAAACCTCATCATTCTTCCTGAACCAGTTGACGTGGAAGATCTTGGGCATCTGCCGTCCAGCCTGAGGCATCGACAGCCAGTGCTTGATGTACTCGCCGAAGTTGTAGCCGAAGAACGGGCGCATGGCGAACGGGTCGTGCATCACTACTTTACCCTGTAGGAAAAATATTTGGTTAGAATATGTTGACGTTATGTTAAAAATGACAAAATAAAAAAAATAAACTTTAAATTATAATTTATTCGGTTAAATATTGTGGGGTTTAGGGTCTGCTAAGAAACCCATAAATTGATTATAAGTAGGATGCTGGTCGGATTTTGGGGAGGTAGAGCCATCAAAGTTTTCGTGTGTGTGTGAGAGAGATAAAGCTAGACAGAATGAATACCATCTTCCTTTTTCTCATCGGAATTAAACGGTGAAAATTCGCTATGAAAATTAACAGGTTGACTTGATTAAGTCACCTGCCATCGTCAAAGGGCAGGTAAACAGCATGAAACTCGAACCCGTTTCGTAAAAAAAAATGGTATTTATATGAGAGTACGATGGTTAGAATCACCCCTCTAAACAACTATTTGCCTTAATATTTTATCACCAACTGTGAAATAATAGCAGATTATATGAATGATAGAATTTAATTCGAGGGACTAAGTTGGATCCCGAGAGCAGCGAAGGATTCTAGAGTAGAATCCTGAGCGGAGCAAGGGATACAAGAAGCGAGATGAACTTTTTTTCACGAGTGTGTACTCTACTTTTTACCATTGACTGCGAGAAAATAAATATTAATATAGTAATTATATTTCTAGTGGGTTAATAATAAAAGCCAATCGGGTCGATCTTCAAGGTTTTACGCTTACCAAGGTCTACTCGGTACTTGGTGCCTACAAGGTCGCTTACTGATTCGTTACATAAAATAGTATATAAAGCCCTTGATCAATCTCTTAAAGCAATTTTCGAAATTCAGTGGTATTCAGTATTTATTCACTCAGTGAGTAAAAGAGCGTTTTATTCAGTGTTATCGATGAATAAAATATTCTTTTTCGAGTGGCGATGGTAAAAAAGAAATGACTTACAGCATGTTCGGCCGCGGCAGTAGCCTCCGACCTCATGGTAGCGCCCATGAACACCCCGTGCTGCCAGTCGCGGGACTCCACCACCAGCGGCACGCCGGCCGGGCGCCGCCCGCCCAGCAGGATGGCCGAGATCGGCACGCCGCTCGCGCTCTCCCACTCGGGGTCGATGATGGGGCACTGTTCCGCTGGCGTGCAGAATCTGTGGAACATATGATCGGTTATTAACACTGTAATAATCAAAAAGTGGAATTGATCTCATTAATGGGCGTAGCCCGAAATAAATGCTATAATAATAATTAATAAAAAAGGGAACATCATTAGGCTAAGTATATTTTTTCTAATTGAAAACAGGTCTTGAGAGGAAGTGGTTCGTGATCCACCACGCAGGTCTAGTATGGTTTGGTAGATGTTAAATGTCTTTGAAAAAGCAATAGGCTAGTTTCCACCATTAATAAATTGCAAATCTATTTAGTCCGTCAGTTAGAGCATTGGAAAATAATGGACACGTGTTTTTTGTTTTTGTACATCACTGAATATATACAAAGATAAAACGCATCAAAACTAGGGAGTGGGGGCTCGTGACGTCAAAATGCACTAAAATTATACCACGGCGTGACATATTGAAAATTTTAAAATTTAAAAGCGTCGTAAACAAAAGAAAAAATACGGATCAAATATTTTTTGATAATCTAACTGACGGACTAATTAGATTGTTTCAGTACACAAGCCTATTCCTCTAACTTTATCTTACAAAAGTTTTCCGATAAAGTTACAATTTTCTCCCTAAAAATGGGATAAAATTCCCTAACCTGGCAACACTTTTAACCATAGACAATTTGCCTTAACTTTTTATCAGACCAAGGTACAAAGGTTTAGTTTCACAAAAGGTTTTAAATTCTGCTTACCTAGAGTTAGGATGGGCCGCCGGGGTCTTCTTGCTAGCATCCCAAGGCTGTCCCTTCCAGTCGGTGAGCTTCTCAGGCGCGGTGCCCATGCCCTCCCACCACACGCCGCCATCTTGGGTCTCGCCCACGTTCGTGAACACCGTGTTTTGGAATACTGTTGACATGGCTATCGGGTTCGTGGCTTCTGAGGTTCCTGTAGAAAGAATTGGATGATGAGCATTTGGATAGCGGAAATATAAACTATAATTAATTAGGAACATAACATAAAGAAATTTATTTATGTTGTCATGGAAGGCAAGCGCATTCAGCCACAATTCCTGGCTTTTGTTGAGAATTTTCTTTAGAGAAAAACCCAATGATACTTTGCTCGACTTAAGAATCAAATCCACGGTCAGCGCTGACCATTTGAATTTACTCCGGGCTCCCTCAGTTATATTCCTGGTGGAAAAACTCAATAACTCTTCGCTCAACATGGGAATCGAACCCCAGACCTCGGACACTAGACCAACGACGGAGTTATTTAATCTAATAATCAGTTTTATCAAAATTATTACAACTCGATCAAGCTAAGTTTGCACCTCGCTGAAATGAAATGGCTTAATGTTCCTATTTATAATATAATGTTAAAAACAATTAATGCAAAGTAAAATCTAACAAACATTTGTTTACTTTTTTAAAGTCATAGCGAATCCTTTTTTGCAGACCGTACCTAAGCGTTAGTGTGACGTAATCGACGCGAGGTCAAAACTTAGCTTGGTCGAGTTAAATAAATAAATATCGCTGGACATTACACACAGCGCCATCTGGCGCCACACTAAGCAACGAGGCTTGTGTCGTGGACACCAGATAGTTGATATACTAAATAGATACTTTTGATTGTAAATACATACTTATTATACATATAAACATACACGACTCGGAAACAAATGTCCATGCTCATCACACAAACATTTGCTCCTACCGGGATTCGAACCCGGGACCCTAAGAACGTAAGGCAGCCTCAGTACCGCTGCGCCATTCGGGTCGTCGTACGGGTAGTTGTACTGCATTATTCTATAATTTACAGTAATCTTCTAATTCTTACCTGGAGCAACTCCAAAGAAGCCATTCTCGGGGTTGATAGCCCTGAGCACCCCATTCTTATCGAACTTCATCCAGGCGATGTCGTCTCCGACGCACTCCACCTTGTACCCGGGCAGGCTCGGCGTCATCATGGCCAGGTTCGTCTTGCCGCACGCCGACGGGAAGGCCGCGGCGATGTAGCGCTTACGACCTTTTGGGTCGGTTACGCCTACGATCTGGAAGAAATGAACAATTAGGGGTTTTAGTGTTGTTTTTCCGTAGGTATGATCGATCAATCATCATCTGCCTAGCCTTTTCCCAACTATGTTGGCGTCGGTTTCCAGTCTAACCGGATGCAGCTAAATACCATACCAAATTTTACATGGAGCGAGCCTATCTGACCTCCACAACCCAGTTAGTACTGGGTAATACGATAGATCATATCCCTTGGCAAGACTGGATGAACAATGTCGATCATCAATATGACCCAGCTAGCAAAATACCCTTACAAACAACGGCTTTAAGAGCGATGGTTTCATATAAGGTTTATACGTGTTCTGATTAAGTCAGAAACTCTTAATACCCTTACAAACAAAAGCTTGTAAGAGCTATGGTTTTATTTAAGGTTTATATGTGTTCTGATTAAGGCAGGAACTCTTATAGTTCAGTTCGTAATTCTTTAATTCTGATGGGTTTAGGATAAAGTATTGAAGCTATATATTTTGTTAGCAACACCTTCAAAATATCAGACACCTATCTGCCCTGTACACTTTGTTTTTATTTTTATAGCAGACGCATCTTCTAATTATATGATAACTTCAATTATGTATGTATAAAGATACAGTATGACCTATAATCTTAAGAGAACTTCAAATATTAACAAAGATACAAAATGACACGTATTAAATCATGACATAAGCTATTTTAAAGGTTTTAATAACATTTTCAACTCACCAGCATATGTTCAGCGAGCCATCCCTCTCTGCGAGCGATAACGGAGCCCAGACGCAGAGCGAAGCACTTCTTGCCCAACAGGCTGTTTCCACCATAACCGCTGCCTGGTAACACAAAAAAAGCACTTAGTGACACTAAAATTTTACCTAAAAGCTTGCTCAACATTGCGATATGCAGATTTTAAAAATTACAAAAGTTTTCGTTAACAACAACTAGATGGCGCTAGTAGTGAAGAATTAACATAAACGTGTATTTCTGGGGTATTGGGTAACTGTTTGTATAATTTCCGTAGCCTTTCATTACTTTTCAGGACATTTCTTACCAGTCAACTACTGTGAATGATATCAAAGGGACCGCGCATTGCCTCATCAATTATTTATAAGGAATTGTGCTAATTCGTTATACGGACAGAGTGTAACAGGTGTTCTGGATAATACCGTAGCATTATCTCTGTTCAGACCAAGTCGCATCGAAAACCTGGAAGTCTAGATTTATGCCCGATTGATACGCTGTCTCTTACACTAGCGAAATGTGCACTATTTTAAGTACACATTTCTTTGGGTATACATGCATAATGTTATATTTTATCGGTGGTCCGAAATACTCACCATAGCTAACAATTTCATTATCAGCAGGTTTATGAAGAATGATAGTACGAGGTGGGTCGCAGGGCCATCCAGAAATGCCTCCGGTACCCACAGCATGCAAGCAACGTACAAACTGCTCATCCTGACGTAAAGTTTCCAGAACTTTCGCTCCTGTTGACAAGAAAAAAGATAATTTTAGATTTTGTGTCTCTGTCTGACATGGGTTAAAGTGTCCAGGAAGATGTTTTGGCTCTTTTTCTTTTGGGAAACTGGGAACAGCTGCTAAAAGTTGATGTTTGTAAGGGTAAGCAGTATCTTTGTGGAAGAGTTGGTCGTCAGTTAGACATTAGCGGTTTTCAAAGCCTTTGCTTGGTTCGTTTAAGCTTAAATTAATGTCTATAGTTGACTGAAGATACTTATAACATTGTGTGAGTACTATTAAGCTTAATTTTTTATGAAAAAACCGAGCATTAATTGTATTAATCATCAAATATTAGAGTAGTTAAAACGCTGGCGCGGCGATTTGCAAACAACACCGAATCAAAAGTAAGTACAATTATGTCATAATCTACTAGTTTCAACAAACATAAACGTTATACATGCATGTAGAAACACGTGGGTACTAAGTTCAAGTAATTATTTAACAAAGAAACATTATAATCATAAAACAAACAAAATGTTTGTTTGACACAAAAACCTAATCTAACAATATCAAAAGTCCGCGCCATTTTCTACCTGCTCTTGGATTGGCGTTCGTAGGTGAGGGGCTATTCCGCACCTGCGTACTGGGAACACGACCTACGCAACACGTGAATGACGAGAGCTCCGTTATTGGCCACGAGCACGACCTTATAATACTTTTAAGACTACTCAACAACGAAACAGGACAATTCTTACGCATAAACTGTTAGAATTTTTGTTAAAATAAAAAAAAATACGAATTATGGTGTGATTTTTAAATGTGACAGACAAAAATTGTGATTTGAAAACCGAATTTCGAATGCGCGCCTTTTTCGAGTGCATACATAGATGTCGTTGCAGTTGTAGAGGCTATCCGTCGACTTGCCGCGCGGCATAAGTACCGGGACCTTTGCAGATAACGGTAGCGTCATGTCTCAGTCTCCGTCCGCCGTCGAACCTGCCGCGGGACCATCAGCTTCTTCCCCTCGGAAAGACGCTAGCGTGATGACTGAGTCTCCGTCCGCCGTAGAACCTGCTGCGGGACCATCAGCTTCTTCCTCTCGGAAAGACGCTAGCGTGATGACTGAGCCTCCGTCCGCCGTCGAAACTACCGCTGGACCATCAGCTTCTTCTTCCCAAAAAGAAGCCGGACCTCACGAAATCTTCGTTACACACGTTGAGGACGAAATTAGAAAGCTCCCGGTGCTTTCCAAGAACCCAAGACAGGAACATGAAGCAGCCGCTGGACCATCAGCTTCTTCTTCCCAAAAAGAAGCCGGACCTCACAAAATCTTCGTTACAGACCATGCCGACGAAATTAGAAAGCTCCCGTTGCGTTTCACGTACGCAAGACAGGAAGATGAAGCAGCCGCTGGACCATCAGCTTCTTCTTCCCAAAAAGAAGCCGGACCTCACGAAATCTTCGTTACACACCTCGAGGACGAAATTAGAAAGTTCCCGGTGCTTTCCAAGAACGCAAGACAGGAACATGAAGCAGCCGGGGGACCATCAGCTTCTACCTCCCAGAAAGATGCCCAACCTCACGAAATCCTCGATACAGATCTTATTGAGGAAATTAAAAAGCACCCGGTGCTTTTCATGAACGCAAGAGAGGAATGTGAAGAGCGAATCAACAAAAATAAACCATGGTTCGAAATATGCAAACTGCTCTTCAAAAACTGGAATAGCTATTCGCTACGAAAGAAACTAGATACAGGTATGCTTCTTTTACTAGTTTTTTTTTTTCGAAATAAGTCCAATTTATTTTTATACCATTGTGCATATTCAATGTTTGTGACATTCCCAGAATACCAGTGCTAATTTAAAAATCGATTGAGTTTCGGCTAAATTCACTTTTTAAGTGTTAAGGTGCAAAGCTACGGCATTTGAGGCAGATTGAGTACCCGGGTTCGGTTCCCAGCTCGAATCTGAAGGGAAAATTGGATTTTCGTGTAAAATGTCTGTTTAAATTGAATTGGATCTTGTAAATGACGGTCGATTGATGATTATGTAGTACGTATTTGGTTATTATTGGAATTTTTTTGGACATTCTATTCATCCGCTCAAAGCCTCCATACAATACAAGCATTTAATGAAGGATGTCCCCCCAGCCAGTCTAATAAAGTATAGGTATTTCTATCAAGAATTTGCGTGGTATACTACCACTAAAAACCGGACTACTGAAAACACGTTCTAATTGAATTCGGGATTTACAAGCTTAAATCGACTCCTCTATTTTGAAGTCGGTTAAAATGTAGCCTTGATGTAGCCTATGTTACCCGGGCCATAATAACGAATCGATTGACACCTTATTCATCAAAATCGGATGAATAGTTTTGGCGCTACGGTGGAACATACGTAAATACAAACATAGACTGCTAAAATGATAACCCTACCTTTCGGCTTCGCCGTAGTCCGTTAAAAAAACGAAAGTCATTGTAGATTTTAATTCTTTTTTTTTCAGTAAAGGAGCTGGAGCAAAGGTGGGTTGGGCTCGTTGACGAGTTTTTTTTCAAGCTCAACGATCGATCGAAAGATCAACCCGTGCCGAAGAAAAGAAAAAGTATATTTGACAATATGAGTTTCCTACTCGAACCTACCGGTTACGCTCCAGATATCGAAGCGGGGCCAGAGTTCAGTGGTAACGATTTTGACCCATTGGCACAAAGTGGCGAGATCAATCTTGGCATACCGACACAGATGCCAACTTCGCCCGTCTTCAACAACAATCTACAACAACAACAACAATTCACCAACGTATCCGTGCCGTCCACGTCGTCGGCATCCCTAGGACGCAAAAGCGCCAATGTCCACTTCACATCATTAGTAACGTCTCTTTTAAACGATCTCGATAAAGATCAAAATTTAGTGATTTGGAGGGATATTTTACAGTTAATACAAGAAGCAGGAGAGCGGGGTTCATGCTCCAAACAGCATGACCTAATATACGTTCCCGGAATGGGAGCGGAACCGTCACTGGTGGCCCCAGCAGAGGAAGCTGCTGAAGGGGAGGCATCCGCCAGCTACCCAACCCCAGAGAGGCCCAGAAATGCCGATGGGCAATTAATATATCCGGAGACGGATGAAGAAGATGTGGAGGTGTAGATGACCGGCTAAAATGTACAGATGGCGCACATCAAGCTACAACAATCTGTCAAATTTCTTTAATAGATTTTCAACTTTATCGCTAAAGCATTAGGTTCAAGGTTGTTTGGGAAAATTTTACAGTTTCGGGAAGCTTGATGTGCTGGCGTCTGTGCTCAAAACTCTTGGCATTGAGACAAGCGAAAACTACACTGAGTTTACGCTTGTCTCTAATACCAAGAATTTTGCGCAAAGTGAGCGACCGAAATTTCGTAGATAAGTACAATTTTTTGCGCGTTTCGCAACACGTTTTTTAGAAATATCCTAACATTTTTTTTTAAGCCAGATATTGTTGTTAACCTCCTCCTCGTCCTCCGTCTTTTGGAAGACGGTTAAAAACTAGATAAAGGTCTTGGAGCAGAAATAGCTGGTTTGCCTTCAAAAATTTTTGAGAAATAAGTTTATACAGGGTGGAATACACTGACGCCCATTGTTGCCACGTATTCAGTACATCATTCTTGATGTAGGTACTGAATCATTCTGTATAGTAATATATAGTGTTATCTAGCTGTTGCCTGGCGACTTCGTTCGCGTGGAAATTTTGATGTGTATGTGTGAGACCAAAAAATAGCCTACGACCTATTTTCTCAAAGAACCGCCGTTTCGGAGGAGTTCGATAACAAGAGATAACACGAGATTTTTATATGTGTATTAATAAGATATACAACTTGATAAATATTAAAATGTACCTACAGGTTAGTTAAGAAATGTTTACGAATTTACTTTTTTCTACTTACTATTACTACATAGTCTGTTTTAAGACGAAAAAAAAAAATGTGCAAATTAATAATATCTGTATTGTATGTGTGCGAGGAGCTCGTGGCTAAAAATAAAAGCCCGTGGACACCAAGTTTCCTCCGTGCCTCGGAAAGCACGTTAATCTGTTGGTCCCGGCTGTCATTTGTAGATCTTTGACAGTCGTTACACGCAAGGCTGACAACCAGCCTTACCAAGGAGTATTGTGTAACTCAGTACTAACTGGGTTATGGAGGTCAGATAAGCAGTCGCTCCATGTAAAATACTGGTATTCAACTGCATCCAGTTACACTGGAAGCTGATCCCAACATAGTTGGGGAATTTTTAGGCAGATAGAAGATGTATTTTCTGTGTGTCTCTACAGTGATCTGTCTACGGTATATTTGTGTAGACAGAGCTAGACGTTTAATTAATACCTATTATATAATTATGCACGTGTGTTTAGAATTAAAAATGAATGTTGTGGAACCAATATTGTGTCTTATTTTCTGACCAAAACAGCTGAAATTGGTATTTTTCCCATTCTGTAATTTCAATAGCTGGCGAAAGATTGCGTCGCCTTATTGTGAATCGCGCTCGCTATGACATTCACTGTCTCAATTTCGAAATTGAAGCGTAATCTTCTTCTGAACGTAATTCAAAACGCGCGCTGTCCAGAATAAGGATGCAAATGATATAATATGCCATTAGCGATTATGCCGTGATTATGCCAAAGCCTTTGAAACCCGCGAATCATCAATAAACAAATATCTATTTAAAGAACTCAATGACTGGCCGCCGCTAAAGCAGAACCAGACGTATCGCCCTCTCCCTCTCTTTCTATCGCCCGACGAGTCCCGAGTCCGAGAGAAGCCCCTGGGCCCTGTTTGCAAACTAATTTGCATCCAGTATGAACTGACCTCCGAGATCTTAATAAAGCACTGAGATTTGATGAACTCTGCGTAACATTTACCCGCCGGCGGCTGTCTACGGCTCTAGATACACTGGTGACATCGGCCTGTCTGGCTGTTTTTGTACGTTTTATGGTATTGATATTTTGAAGTGTAACGTACCTATCCGCGTCATGACTCGCATAGAGTAGGCTACATAGGGAGAGTCCGTGATCTCGACGCCGATCTTGGATAGCGGAGAGCCTATGGGGCCCATGGAGAATGGGATCACGTACATTGTGCGGCCTGTGGACAAAATATTCATAGATTAGATAAAATAAAATAAGTATCGCTGGACATTAACACACAGCGCTATATAGTGCCACACTAAGCAACGAGGCTTCTGTCCTGGACACCAGATAGTTGATATACTACATAGATACTTTTTGTTTGTAAATACATACTTATTATACATATAAACATCCATGACTCGGAAACAAATGTCCATGCTCATCACACAAACATTTGCTCCAACCGGGATTCGGACCCGGGACCCTAAGAACATAAGGCAGCCTCACTACCGCTGCGCCATTCGGGTCGTCGATTAGATGATTGATAAGGTCACTATGAAAATAATGGTCAGTACGAAGTAAAAAAAAAGCATTATCTTAAATTTCGGTCGGATGAGATAAAACAGAAATTAAGATTTCAAAGGCGAAATGTGGGTGTACTACCTATCGGTAGGTAGGTATACCTAATCCTTACCTGCCTAATCAATCGGGCAAAACAAGCGTGATGTTATGTTGTCTTAAGGTCTAAATTAGACTTTCTATAATCAAAAATTATCTTATTTTTCTATGCGTTACGCTCATATTTAATTTTTCAAAATCCTGATTTCTGAGCAGTGTAAACTACACCTAGCAATGATTGATGTTTCCAATTAAAAAAATAACTTAAATTATATATTCACTAAAATATTTTTAATCTATGCCCACTCCATATTATTCAATTCATCTGCGTACCATCATACCTGTCGGCTAATTGAAGCAATAAGCGGATTGCCCGGGACTTGGGCGCGCTGCGCTGTATTGATTTTGAGGGGAGTCTGGATAGCACATATGCAACTATTTGTACACCTATATTTCAATCAATGTACGCATGGTTGCCATGCAATGAACCCCTTTGACTAGCTAGCTACTCGTAACTCAATATCATTAGGCAATCCACAGATTTTGGGAAATACATTTCAGTGTTCATTGTTTGAAAATGGAACAAAGACAGTCTTCGAAGTAGGTCTGCTAAATAGTTTACTTTTTTGTTTGGAAACATTGTTCAATGAGTTTCAAGGAAGTTTCGAGTTTTCGTGAAATCTTACGCTGGTTCGAAATCACTGGTTTTTCTTCCGTGTTTGACGATCAGATATTTAGTCATCTAACGATTAGCATATTTAGCAATGTAAATTCATGCTGATTTGCTATACATTATTTTAAAGGTCATGTTTAGGTATTTGAGTGCAAATTATATTGAAAGTACACATAGCATTGAGCAATTTTGGAAAGATCCTTAATCGACCTGGGCCTCTGTAATATCTTTAGGAGCTCTAATTGACCGCTAAAACGAAAACGCAAAAAATAGTAAAAACTGCAAATATATATATATATATTAATTAATGGTAAAGAAAAAAGAACGTGATTTTTTAAAGGCACAGTTTCCTTTAGTGTCTTTAGAAAAGGCAGACAAAAACTCCATCTTAACTTACCTCGCATACATCCCGGGAACCTCTCAGTAATAGCTTTCTCGTAGTCATTGGGGGCGATATAATTGCCGAGGGCTGACTTTTGTCCAGCGCGTGCGATGGGGACCACATCCCTCTCCTTGTCGGAGCAGATGAAGGTGCGGGACTCCACGCGAGCCACGTCCGCGGGGTCTGTGCGGGCTAGCCAGCTGGGGAGGAAGAGATGGCTTAGATTTTTTTTTGTGTGACAACTCATTTTGTTTTTGGTAAAGTGTAGGACGCCATTTTGTTATCAAGTGATTTAAAACAGTTTCCAAAACTGTCCAAAAGATATTGACTTGATAGAGATACAATACAATGC
Organism: Xestia rhomboidea; assembly: GCA_963853795.1. NCBI lineage: Eukaryota > Metazoa > Arthropoda > Insecta > Lepidoptera > Noctuidae > Xestia > Xestia rhomboidea. Next base: position 10,987,820 of record OY970774.1, read on the forward strand.
AACAGTTATGGTAAATATAGGTACATACATATCCAATATGAGTTTTGGGAAAATTTTAAGTTGATTTTACCAGATGTGAAGTTTGAATATGATCGAACTACTTGACTATTTTACTTGCCCTATCTTTGACGGATGCAAGAATCAACACAAAAACAAAATAAGTTAGTATTGCGGTTACTCACCAGTTGTCATACTTGTGCAGACGCTTCAAGGTTCCTTGCTGCTGCATGATATGCAGCAAGGCGGCTGCCTCAGCCTCAGAGCCGTCGCAGACATGGACATGTTCCGGTTGGCAGAGAGCCGCACTGCGCTCCACGAAGGCACGAACCTGAAGAGTTGAACGGACGTTAGGACATTCTCCTACTACATCATAAAAGCAACGAAATAGAACAGGACCTACAACAGACCCTTTGGAGATGCCGTAAAATTTAGTATAATTTAGTTGGTCTGCATTACTTGACCCCTTCCATTCTTCTTTGTGAGAGGAGTAAGATATTACAGCTCACTAACTGTACCAACTTTGTGGGATACCTCAAGGGTCTGTCTTAGGTCTTAGGTAATTAAAATTACCCATGGAACCGGTAATGGGTCGACCCACTGGGACCACGGGTAACCATAATAAGGCGTGTCTTTATATGTATTTCAAAGGCCCTTGGCAAATGAGGAACCCTACAGAAAAATTACAGCGCAATTAATTCAATTTTCTGCTACTACAATATTGCACGATTTAGACCATAATTGAGTCGTGCAATGAACAGAAACCATTGTTTTTTTTTCTAGCGTTATTTATAGGTACACATTTCCTTGTCTTTGTTTGAGAAATTTTCTTTCAATCATTACAGCGATTACGACTTCGGAAAATCATATTGACCAATGTTTTCCTTATTATTTCTCAGTAGAATATGGCAAAATGCAGGTGAACTATTAGCGCCTCTGCCCGATTCTTCGGAGATTATTTATAGTGATGTTATGTTTGATTACATTTACCTACTGCATCGATATTTTTGTCTAAAGTTGTAGTTACCTTAGGAGTCAATGCAGCGAGTTGAGGGCTGGGGTTGGTGGCCCCACGGAGAGCGGTCTGGTGGGCCGCACGCCCGCAAGCCAGCGCCACTTGGGCATACCTGGGAACAAAGAAGACGTTGCGTTAGCAAAATGTTTTGTTTCCAAATATGGAGAATGTTCTCAAATTGACCTAACACATATTGGAGAGCAGCGGTGGCCCAGTGGTGGCGGCCCCGACTTACGAACAGTAAGTCGTGGGTTCGAACCCAGGTAGGCGCATTACTTTGTGTAATTTATTTCATCACCACTGCTCTTAAAACGGTGAAGGAAAACATCGTGAGGAAACCGGCATGTCCTAGAACCAAAAAATTCGAAGATATGTGACATCTACCAATCCGCACTGGGCCCGCGTGGTAGATTATAGCCCATTCCCTCTCTTAGAGAGGAGGCCTGTGTCCCAGCAGTGGGTACATTAATAGGCTGATGATGATGATGATGATATTGGAGTTCCATTTTGCCATTATGGGTTTCCTATATGAATAAATTAATATGGTAAACATTCTGAAAATTTCATATTTTGCAATTTCCCGTGCCGTTATAATAGGGCGTCAAACATTTAGATAAGTAAATGTAAAATCAAATGAGATCAAATTTGTTTTTGAATTCATTTAGCAGTTTATGCTGTATATAGTTTCAAATGTTCACAGATAAAATTGAAATTACAAGGTACGGATAAAAAACGTTATTTATTAAAGATTTTATCTGCTTCCTTGACTCCTATGTTGAAACATTTGATATCAAATAATAATTAACAATAATTTCGTTATCTATAGCGTTTGCACACCGACCATTTTATTCTTCAGGGTGACGATTGAAACTTTGAACCGGGCACAGAATGTCGGTCAATTAAATCAAAGGTTAGATATCATAATTATCTGCCTGCACTTTATTCTTACTTCGTAATTTAATGAGGTGTTTAGATACATGGATTAATTGTTTAAAAGTGCGTAATCTTGCACAACTTTTGTTAGATCTTAGAATGGTTGTGAAGAAATAACTTGGTAAGTTTTTATAAGGCCATAATTATTTGTTGGTATTTATTATTTTGACGAGTGCTAGCCTTAACAGATGCTATAAATAAGTAGCTAGCTTAGTTTTTATCCTCAAGTGGTTCTATCTTTTTCTAAAGTCGTGATTTGCTTATGTAAATCCTAATTTAGGATCATTCTCGCTAGTTCCACCAGCAATTACTTCCATGGAACTAGTGAGAATTTTTTTTCTCAGTAGTTCCATGGACTTTGATAATGGAACAAATGTAACAAAACTTAATCGAACTCGTCTCACTGGTTCCATGGTTCTTCTTAGTGGAACAAGTGACACGTTATCGTTGTTTTTTTTTCATAATGACTAGGATTTCCCGTTTGCCGCATAATAATTGGGCATAGGTACCTACACACTATCGGGTTTTCCTGTAAGAATCAGGATAAAGAGTGTTAGCTAACCTAAATCATGGCTCGAAATTCTAAAATGCATGGTAAACTGCTAAGTTCTTCAGCCAGCATTTGACTTCAAATTGTTTTAAAGGATACTGGATTTGTGGGGCAATAAGAAACTTAGGATGATTACCTAGAGTTGAATTTTTGGTAGGTAAAAGAAAAGCACGAGGAAAAATCGGCGTAGCGACTTGGGTACTTTTAGCTTCAATTACTCTTGTTTTATGTATTATGCAATCGTATTTTATTACCAGCCAAGTCAGGTTGTGATTACAGTTACGGAATATGTTCAATACGAATGCTGTAGATCTTTGTATCATCTTGGACGGAGCACAAAACCTTGTGCGCGTCTATTGAAAATGCCGAAGGCTCTTTGAGCTGCCCTGTCAATGACTGCTAGACCATAAACTTAACTAGGTAGTTATAGAAATGGGATGCGTGAAAATTGATTCCAGCTACATAGATACACATAGAAGATACTGGGATAATACTCATAGGTTTAAAAAGGCCAGTTTTTACTGGGGCACTAGTCTATGAATTTGCGTAATTAAAAAAATGCGGTGTTGCATTTCACAAACGAGTTCAAATTCCAACAGTTGAATCTTTTCTTTATTTGGGTATCGTTTAGTGTCTACCTAGTTGAAACTTTCCGACTGCCAGGCCCACAACGCCTCGTGACGTGTGTGCCAAATTGATAATTATTTATTAGGAACTCATTGACGAAACAAAGAAACTGAACGGTGCCTACTTAGTTACCAGTCCCAGTAATTTGAATCAATTTGAAACAATGCTGTTGTGACGAAATACGAAACGGTACTGGAAAGTAACGCGTGCAGACGGTCAATATTTAGAAAAAAAACGTGGGTTTTCTGTATTTCTGTGTACTATGGAACATTACCTGTACCAACCTAACTGTGGGTGGAACAGATTGGTAACCATGGGGATTTTCCTTTTCTGAGTTAAAAATAGGTTTCTTATTTTCGATAAACGTGCCACATGAATCGTGGAGTTTTCCGTTATTTTGATATTTTTTTAGGTGGAACGTTATCACATTTTTTTCTTTTTAAGTAAGTGAATGCCCGTTATCTAGTTACCACGAAGGGATTTGATTTGAATAAAATATTTTTAACGTATGATTTTTTATGGTCTCTTTGGACTCTGGTGTGGTTGGAAAAGTTAAAAGACTAGTACAAAAAAATAAAAAAAGTAGCAAATTAAAATAGTAAATAGGTATGAATTAATGATTCAAAGCCTAATTGGTAAATAATGTAGAAAATTGTATTATCAGAAGCTCAATACTTGGACAACATTATTATAAATTTATAAGTATATTTGAAACACTGCAGTATGAAATAAGTAAGTAAAGGAGATTTGAAACAATATTTCAAAACTAAAGACTTTAGTACTTTATGAATGAAATATTTTATGTTTTAATAGCAGAAATGGCTTTAACTAAATAAGTGGTTTAGGATATAATAGTGGATAGTTACAGAAGAGCAGAAGCTAAAAACAAAGAAAATTTACTAAATAAAAATACTCACTGGTTGGTCCTCCTCACGTAGTCTTCGGGGATAGAGTTGAAGTGCAACATTTTTTATTCAAAATAAATAGAAACTAATAACAATAAAATTAATTAATACTTTACAAAATAAATTCAAAAACTTAAAACGCGAAGAAGCTAAATTTTATCCAAATTTCTGAAACTGAACAGAAATATTAGCCACCTATAATATGCTATAGTGTTTAATTTGTCACCCATTTAATAGGTACAATGCCTGAGAGAACTAAGAAACGAAGTGGTTACAAAATATTGCGCGCGCGCTTTAATACCGGGAGGAGTGTTTGCACGGCGCGCGCTGATTGGTCGAGCGCGCGGGTGTGTCGTGACGTGTGCACGCGACGTTCGAAACTCAAACAACTTGTTTTTCTACGATTATTATCATCGATTTGTTTTTGTAATGCTGATTGTATATTATGTGCTTTTGAAAGTATTATCGTGTTGTAGATGATTAGGGTAGGGATTGGTTCTTGGTAAGCATGATTTCATGGTTTTTGGTCTTTTTGACATCGAATTGATGAAGTTATTAATATGTGTTATACTTAATTGAGACTTTAATTAATTTTATGAACCAACATTCAACTGCAAAGAATTTATAATTATTATGGATAGCTGTTCTCAATGGTAAATTCCGTGGCTTTTCGTGGTGCGTCTTGCAATACACTTTAAGTAGGCCAAAGCAATCTCCTTGTGCTACGTAGGCAACATGGAAGCCTTATTGCATCAGCGAATCATGTGTGACGGTGACGCTATTTCGGGCATTTTTTTAATCAAACTCATCGTTGCGAGAAGTCTGATAACAAAATACGAAGGCCTGTCAGAATTTCAAAAAATACCTTCCCGCCAATTTTGTATGTCAAAAAAATTTTGCCTCCTTTTTCCTTTTTTATCTGTCAAATTCAAATATGGCCAGTAGAAAAAATAAAACAAATAAGAACTCCATTGATCTTAGGAAGTAAAGGTTTTTGACTTTGTAGAGCCAAGTTGTTTATATTGTACCTAACTGCTGAAGGCGTCTATTTCGTCAGCAATTTGTAAAGCTCAAGGTGAATTTCGTCATCGGAGGCGTGGACGCTATGCACATACTGATTGCAGTTCTAAATGCCCGCTTACTTCTAAAGTTGAGTAGAGGTATGTCTGTAATTAATAATACCTATTACTTGCTAAAACCATTACCTCTGTTTTAGCTTGACTATGTATACCTACTTAGGTATTAATTAGTGTGTGTTTATTTTCCCTTATAGATAGCTCCTGCAAAAAACTGCCTAAGTATTGAAAAAATTATAAAAGAAATTGTTAGTGTTTTCCTGTTTACTTCTTAGTTTTAGCACCAGACGCATTTCAATGATTCATCTTAATTCGCTCAATAGATTGTCTTTAAACATATGACGTAGGTAAGGTAAGTACCTACTAACATCAAATTGTTGTCAATAAACGAAAGACGTACAATATTACGTATCTACAATCTACTTGTGGGAAGTGGAGTGGAGCACATTCCCAGTAGCGCACTTGTCTAAAACAGATGGAAGGATGACCTTGACCTTCGAAAAAGGTGCGTGTATGCTGGTCCGAGATAAGATCAGTCAAGGTTCCGAAAAATGGCGGACGCGGCTCCGGATACCGGACATATCCGGGACATTCACAGATGTCTCCGCAGCCGGTCAGTAATTTACCCGTAAAAAATGTCTTCTCTTAAAGTAAGATCGATGATTTTTTTAGCTGCCTCCTTCTTCGTTCATCTAAATTCTGCATTATTCTAAAGAGGTAAAGTTTGTAAGTTTGTATGAGGGTGTCATCTTCACAACTCCTGAACCGACTCCGGTGAATTGTATATAGGCTATATTCTGACTTTCCATGGGATACCTAACATAGCAGAAGCGAAGCCGCGGGCTAAAGCAAGTCATAGACAAAACCGTAAATGATCGAAATGATGCTCTTCCCGTTAACGTTTCATTGACGTCACTAGTTGAATGTTTTAGTTTTTCTGCTCAATGTAACTGATTTGTTTACCGAAGTCTTTGATAGTTAGTTATAATTATAACGGTTGCAATATGTTCTGTTTACGTCAACAATTCATCATAATAATTATTATGGTAATCTGTCTCTTTAGTAAAGTATAAGTTACGTTTAATGACGTTTCAGAAGTCAATGTAACCATTTTAAGGACGTCTGAAATTTATTTTTGTCCATTATGTTAACAATAACCGATGATGACTGATGACGATGATTTTCTTTAACTAGGTAGGTATGTAAATAATCTACCTACATACAGACTTAGGTAGGTACCTATATTTAAGCCTTTTTCAGATGGGGTAGGCAGAAACTAAGAGAACGCCACTTGCTACGATCCTCCGAAGGTACCTAGGTACTTACCTACTATTTTACCTAGTCCACGTTCATACATCGAAATGACATGAATTTATTTATTGAAGCAATTTTGTGCTCAAGAAATTGTGTATTCTGCGAAACTGAACTGTTTTATGAATATATTAAAAATTGCAATACAATTATTTCTACCAGAGACAAGACAAGAGACAGGCTTGTTCAACGATTCAAACAAAGCAATATACCTATAAACATTTTCGGAAAAATATGAACTCAAATACCATCAAAGTGAATTTCACAACTGACAATGCAATGCAGCGTTCGTATTTCCACGAACCCTACGTTTCAATAAGCGTAGTGCTTTCAGGCTTCAGCTCAATTTCCAGTTTCCAGGAATCCTATCTGAAGCCTGTGATAACTGAAATTCCCTGTAACTCCACTGTAAATAGAAAAACATGTAATGTAACATGTAAATAAATAAATCTCGTAGGTACTTACTTAAATGATTTTAATGTTAATAAGAAAGGAAATATTGTACCTACAAAGGTATATAAATATATACTTATTTAATAGGTAAAATTTTGATTATGAAATACCGAAACCTAAATTCGAATCGGAATCAAGTGGTTATCGTATTTTTGAAGGTCAGAGGGTCAGAAGCATCATTCAGTTCTAAAGTTACCAAAGACAGTCTAAAAACGCCCACTCGGCACCACGTCTTACGATGTTTTTGGTTGAGAAGAAAAAGCAGCGTTAGAAATTAATCCCGAATCCGAACTCCCGAAACTTTAGAACAAATAGATGCAAATCTCTAATTGGGTCACGTATTGAATCTCATGGTCTGTGATCATCGTCCAAAGAGTAGAAAAACCCCACCAACGCATCCAATATTAGTTATGACCAGCAATTAAAAATGCCAGATTACAAATAAAATCCATAGATAAAATTCTGATGCAAGTTGCCACGGCCTTAGTAAGCACATACATTCTATTACACTACGTGACTCCGAATAGGTCATAAGTTCGTAAAGATAAGCTGAAAGTATACTATAGTCTTTTAGTTTATAGTTTACATCAGTTTTTTGTGATGAAAAAAATGCTAGTCATATGACAAGCCGTGTGAATTTGAGATAAAAAAAGATGCGTGCAAAGTGGGGCGCAACATTTGTTGCCTACGGTTTTTGGGGCATTATTCAACACCTACATGAATCAGGTTATAACCATAGATAAGCTAGGCATTTTTTCTTTGTATTCTTGAGTTACTATGGTACTTACAGTACCTACACGCTCTCAGACTACAGTCTTTTCACAGTTTGTCACTTCTAAAATGAACCTTATGACAACGAATGTTAAGGTAAATAAAAAGGAAAGGACTAGGAAGGCTAGCGGCAAAACTGAGCAAAAAGCATTTTCTGCGCGCGTAACAAGTTTTCCGAGAATCCCGCTCAGATATTTTTCTGAAAACATTTTTTACCTTGTGAGAGTATAAATAAGTACAATGGTGGGTGTATAAATCAATACTAACCAAGGGCAGAAATGAGTTTTTGTTAACTTGTTGGGACTTGGTAGTTGCTTTGTTGGTCTAGTGATCACAAGCGCTTCTATTGGGCATGAGGTCCCAGCTTCGACTCCCAGGTTGAGCAGTGTAAAGCTTGTGTCACGCTAGACCGTGTCGGGTCTGAGCCGAGTGTCGACCGTGCACGGTGCAATTTTGCTTGGACACACTCACGCTACCGAGCAACGGGCAATGGATTGTGCTACGGCTGACAGTCTGCTCGGACCCGGCACGGTCTAACGTGCGTCATTCTTTATTTGGTTTTTCTATTAGGAATTTCTTAGTTTCTACTAAGAAATTTTAGTCTCAGTCCCGGTCCTAGTCCCATGTGACAACAACGTGGGTGTTATAGATTACAGGTGTGATGTTATATTGTTTGTATTCCAAAGCAAAAATATCCTATTATAGCATAATGTACCTACATAGTGCCGCTAGACACAAAGTTCACACACAAGTCAACGTTCCAATTTATCTCATCATTTGCCCATCTCCTATAAAGTCGGTATTGATTTATTGAGTACGTAGTACATATACCTACCTTGATTTCAGTAATAAAGGCTTTATCTGGGTAAAATTAAGTTTGCAGGGTTCATAAATGCACCAGCTTTAAGCTTGGAAGAATGCGTTGTATTGTAGAAGGGTCTGTTGTGGAACACTGTCTTTTTTACTTTAGACTTAAACATTCAAATAATGCTCTTTCTTTAAACCTTTATAACTTTTTTCCAAGACTGCTGACCATAATGCACGTCTTTTATTTTCGTTAAAGAAGATCTTTACTATTAAATGACATAGATTTGAAAAATGTACTTTCTGGGGTACAGGTTCATACAATTTTTAGCCTTTTCACTTGCTAAAACTGCAATTGTTGGAATTGGACATTTTGGGAAATGAACATTCTGGGAAAAGGTCATTCTGGGAAATGAACGTTTTGGGAAATGAACATTCTGGGAAATGTACTTTCTGGGAAATGGACTTTTTGAAACCGTGGAATGGGACATTCTGAACCTAGACGCCTTAAACTTATTTCAGTTTTTAAAGAGTTTTGTTTTTGCCGTATATTTTATAACTACTTTGAGCTAATTAGACAATGGACATGGGCGGAGTAAAAGCAGCCGGTGAATTTATGTATGTTTGATACGATTTTCGAGTTAGCAACATCGAAATATTCATCAATCACAATACCTACCTACTTATTATCAATTGATTCACTCAATCAATTGCCTTTGTCTAAAATAGTGGGTGTGTCCGCTCAAAGTCCACATCTAGACGTAAACAAAAAGATTACATAAATCTTTAAATAATTCTTAAAGTTCATCATCTATTTTGAGCTTCTAGTTGTTAAGCTAGGTAATTAATTATAAAAACAGCACTTGGAATAGGCCAGAATGTCAAAAGATATCACCTGACTTGTTGGTGGCTAGGTATATCTACTATTATGGTATTTCTGGTGATCAAGTTTTTAATTATTCATTCCATGACTAGCAGTTTTTTTCCACACAAATGTTGTAAACACACTATAGGTAGTTACTTTAAGTTTAATTTTTGGTGTAAATGGCCTTCTAAAATGACCTCTGTCTGTATCGAAGTGAAAATATTTCGCATGGCAATAGAATCGTAGCAGGATAATAATATGAATTACGTTTCAATGCGTAAGTCACTATTATAATTCGGTAAATGGTTTTTACACTGAATTATTATGTTGATATTTATAGGTAATCATTATAAGTTAGACTTAGCCAGCTTGCGTAGCATGACCGCCGTGGAAACGAAGAATTTTGTCGACGAAGAATCGACAAAATTACAGATAAATGACAGATGAAAAAATACAAAAGAAATCTGTCAATTGGTCGATTCTTTCTTCGAAGAAACCCGTTTCTACGGTGGTCATGCTACGCGGACAGAGAAGCTAGTAGAAAGAGAGAGTTTTATAAGAGAGAGACGGCTCTTTATACATGTGACTAGGCATTAGTTCCTTATTATTATTATTCTGTTAGATTGCCACTCCTACTTATAATTGACGATACGATGAAAACAGTGTTATCGAAATCCTAGTATGTCTTAGTAAACAGATAATTATGACTAGTTACCTATTTAGTACATTTATTATTGATCATAGTTCTAAGTCCAAGTGTCTGTCTAGTTTTCCTATTGATCTAGAACTAACTACTTACTTAGATCGAATAGGCATGACGACAGTATCAAAAAACAGCAAATCTGTTTAGTCCGTCAGTTACAGTATTGGAAATTAAAGGACACGCATTTTTTGTTTTTCTTAATCAATGAATATTGACAAAGATAAAACGCATCAAAACTCGGGAGTGGGGGCTCGTGACGTCAGAACTAGCTAAAAATTATACCAAGGCGTGACGTATTGAGAATTTTAAAAGCGTCGTATCTTCGTCAATTTTGGTTTACGTAACAAAAGAAAAATCACGGGTCAAATATTTTTTGATAATCTAAGTGACGGACTAATTAGTTTTTTTTTTGTCGTCTCGCCTATTGTTGATACTTGTGAAGACCGTAGTCCTAAGTTCATCTGACTGTGTAAAAGCGAACTTTACACTTTAAACTCGTACATTATTCTGTTATCAAATTAACACTAATTGACAACTGAAAATCATATTCCGTAGTCATAATAAAAAGTTTGTTATGTGCAAACAATAATACGAACACCTAAATCAAAATGTCAAACAAGACTTTAGATTCAGAATGACTAGACAAAAAGTTAGGCACATAACATGACGCCTGTTTTGTTTCAAGGGGTATGCAGAAGTGTATAAGTAGAGCCTACAAGATTAAATTCCACAGACGTTGTGATGATAATGAGCCATATCAAAAACATGATACTTACACCAAAAAAAAGAAGATTTACGACGTGAATTTAGAAATTTAGTTCTTTTGTTTAAATCTTTACGTCTGAGGAGTTTTACTAGATAATTCCAGTTGACCCTCCATAGGACTAAGTAATAATTCTAACTAAAACTAAACTAGTAACTACTTATTACAAGCAACAATACAACAATTATAGTTGAACTAGCGTATGCCCGTGGCTTCGCCCGCATGGAGTTCTGTAATGGTCCCACGGGATTGTACTACTGGGATAAGAATCCTGTGTTACTCCAGGTTATAAACTACCTGTGTGCCAAATTTCATCCAAATCCGTTTAGTAGTTTTTTCGTGGAAGAGACACAAACATCCATACATCCTCACAAACTTTCTCATTTATATCCGCAACAACAATACGTACCTACTTATTAAGTAGAAATACAGCATATCTTCCAAATAACACAACCCCGATTATTTTTCGTAACCAGGAAGCGGATCTCCATAGTGACGATAATGATTATTCTTATTTATTAATAGCTGTTTATAATAATTGGCGTGACATGCCTCCCGGAACCACCCACCTTCCTTAGTCCCCCTTATCAGACGTTGTAGAGGGCACGTTTGATAAAATACACGTTTTTATACGCATCACAATAGGGTATAATTGGTACTTATTCATAATGAGCTATTTAGATTTGTTTTGGTTGATCAATACGAAAATTAATTGAACTTAAAGTAATGAGCAATATCTGTATATTTGTAATCACGTTCTCGAAAACGGCTCTATTTCGATGAAAGTTGCAATATTGGTTAAATTGATAGTAGGTCTCATATCTGGGATTTTTTTCTCTATTTTCACCCTAACAGAGATCGGTCGCCCGTGCAGTTAAGATACATAACTATAAATTTACTTATTGAGATAAGTTGATGGATTAAATTAAATATCAAATAGGCATGACGACAGTATCAAAAAATTGTAAATCTATTTAGTCCGTCAGTTAGAGTATTGGAAATTAATGGACACGTATTTTTTGTTTTCGTAAATCAATGAATATTGACAAAAGAAACGCATCAAAACTCGGGAGTGGGGGTCATGAAGTCAGAACTAGCTAAAAATTATACCTAGGCGTGACGTATTGAGAATTTTAAAAGCGTCATATCTTCGTCAATTTTGGTTTACGTAACAAAAGAAAAAACACGAGTCAAATATTTTTTGATAATCTAACTGACGGACTAATTAGTTTTTTTTTTGTCGTCTTGCCTATTATACTAGGGTGGAATGTGTGAGAGAAAAAGGAGTAATCTAAGTAAATGATAGCGTGACGTGCGTAAATAACATGTTCAAACACACTTAAGGGGGATGCTCCAGGGTAGCCCGCGAAATTCAAATTTTCTTACGTTTTTTGCAATTTGTAGACCAGTGCTAGGTTGTATGTTGTTGATGTTGTTATTAAAATATTGTTCGCGACTGTAAGACGTATGTAGTTACAGAATTATAATCATCAAAATTATCAATACAACCCCCCGAGTTCATAAAAGTCGAGGATTGATTTTGACCTTGAAAAAGTCGTTCCTCGACTTTAAGTTTCGCGGGCTACACTGACGCTTTCACCTAAAGCAAAGCAGACAATTAGCAAGGGAGGATTTCCCCAAGTAACATGGGATAATGGCAGGAATAATATGATGCGAACGTTACACAATTAAGGCTCAGTGTATAACCGGGGCTGCGGGACTGTTCGCAAGAGATACCGTGGCCCTGGAACACAAAGGGCGATGAAGGAACATGGATGGGTTTTTGTCAGTAAAAGTCTGACACTCCCTTCCGCTCCTCCCAGAGCGGGAGGAGTTATTTGATGATTTCTCATCCGAAAAAAAAAGTCTCAGTGTATAAATTTATTGAAAAATAATTCTTAGATACAGATTAAAGTACGGTCGAACAAGCTATTTGGTTTACATTTTCCAATGTAATTTGTGGGTTAAACTGTAAACAAAATAGCCTGTTCGATCGTACCTAGTACCCAACTTATCATCATCTCTGCCTAGCCTTTTTCTAACTATGTTAGGGTCGTCTTCCAGTCTAACCGGATGCAGCTGAGTACCAGTATTACGGTCCTCCACAACCCAGTTAGTACTGAGTAAGATACACCTTGGTAAGACTGGTCGTCAGGCTTGTAGGCTACTGATTAATAAAGTAATAACCAATTAACTGAATAAATAAACCAAGTAGAAACGTACGAACACAAGAGAGAAATTAGATGATGAAATTAGATCTGCAAAATAAGTTTTCCGGTAAATACTAATAATTCTCTTACTATTTTTCCGAGTGCAATTTTCTAGAAAATCGATCCATAGGATGCGATATGAAGCGTGCACTTCTAAGTATTTTATAACAACTTGTACGTAATGATGTTTTGAGAAATAAAATGTACTGGGGGTCTAAAATGAGAACCGTATTATGAATTACTTAATTAAATTTTATTTAATGCCGGGCGGCAGCCGCTGAAGTTCCGAGGACTACCGTTGACGGGTCGCGACGCTTGCAGTTGTGGCATGCCACGTAAATGTGTGCCGTCGACGCGTTGGCGGCTGCCGCCGACACCACAACTGCAAGCGTCGACGGCAGCCGTCGACAGGTGGCGACGGCTGCAGTTTATCGGCAGTTGGCAACGTGCCGCTCATTTGTAAGAACCCTAAGCGTTATGTACACAAGTACCTACGACATCAAATTAAGTAACCCTACGCAAAAAATATTGCTGGGAAACGACGTTTTGTTTCGGATGGAAAATTTCATTTTACGGTAGGACTCAATGTCCCACACTCCAAACATTGTATTGATGCATGGATTGAATAGTACGGGCCACGGGGTTAGTATGGAGGTGTTTCAAGTAAATTAAAAACATGTATTTGGATTTTGAAAAAGTGGAACTTTGACCCCCAAAATCTCTGTAACTAGAAGGTTACCAAGTATGGTCGAGAATAAAAAAATATCGCAATGGCAATGACAGGGAAAACAATTGCCTTTCGGCTTCGGTAAACCTTATACGAAGAGCCCAGACAAGTGACAGCGTTATCGATGTTGGAAATGTTAAAAATGTATGTAATTAATTGGTGCAATGAGGTAGGGTGCACAACAGATAGGTACACCTCTGCCTGATCCTTCCAGGATAACAGGCGTGATGTTATTTCTGTCATATCACCGAAAATCGGTTAATCAATGTTAACCAGTGATATTTACGACTAGATAATGATATCATCACATAATTATCCTCGATCCGCCTAGAAACGACAAGTTCGGTTCTTTAGGGTTCCGTCGCCCTGACAAGGAACCCTTATAGTTTCGCCATGTCTGTCTGTCTGTCTGTCGGTCTGTCGGTCTGTCCGAGGTTTTGCTAAGAGATCGTTAGTACTAGAAATCTGTCATTTTGTAGGAATGTGTATATCAATAGCGCCGAAAAAGTGGTAAAAATAAAATTCTGGAAAATATTTTTTTTAGGGTAGCTCCCCTACATGTGAAGTTGGGATGATTTTTTTTTTCGTCGTCTGCCCCATCGTGTCGGGTATCGTTGAATAGGTATTTTAAAATGACTTAGGGGTTGCTAATACTACTTTTCGATTTAATGCCACATTTACGAAGTATTAAACTTTAAAGTACTTTGTTCCAGTAGCCCCCCCCCACCCCTCTAAAAGCTCAACTGCTGGCTTGAAAAATCTGGAAAATTCATGATCATAGTGCATTTCATGAACTTTAAAGGAAAACTATAGCGGTTAAGATAACTTTATTAGTTTATCAGTAATAGTCGTTGAACTAGGGTGTTGGATAATTTTGTACCAAATACAAAATCCTTAGAATGAAGTGGTTGCTTGTTTATAACGGGTTCACCCGTTATTAACTTGCATTGAAAAACAAAATCTAAAATATAAGAGGCTACTACGGAACCCTACACTGCGCGTGGCCCGACACGCACTTGGCCGGTTTTTTTTTAACTATTAAAACAACAAAAAAAACTGAACTTGGCCTGAATCGTAACATTTAAATGGAATGTTGTGGAAAATTTATCGAAACCGGTATAGACACACCCACTGAATATTTTAACGTAGCTTGATGTTTAGCGAGCGCCGACGAGCGACGAGCCGTTGTTGGGTGTGTCTGATACGTCACTATAAGTAGATAATTATGTTTTATCTATGGTTTGTAAGGACCGTAGCAGATGGAGTTTCAAGTTGCCCGTTCTTTTCCATAGAGACCTACGCTAGGGAATGGGCAACTACAGTACTTGTTATTATGCCTTTTTTGTATTTTAGACATTCAAAAGTGGTCTAATTGAAATAAATGCTTTTAGATAAAGATAAAGATTTGTTTATTTGCAAAAACATGTGTAGATAATATACATGGTATGATGCTTATTATAGGTGTTACAGGATATTCTTTGGCACAACATGTTTGACCATGACTGATGTACAAATTAGGTCGAAAATCCATTTAGATTTCCAAAAAAAACAATAAATATACAAAGTTAAATAATCTAAAAAAAATAAACAATTAATATTAAATAAAAAACAACAGTGAACAACTTTGAGTTTGAGTTTGGCGTTCTGTCGTTTCTGCCTCCCCAGTCCCCATGGGAAATAGGCGTGAGTTTATATTAGTACTTAGGAGTATTTTTTTTTAATATTTAGCGTTTTACGAATATTTTGAGCTAAAACACAAGTTCATGATCAAAACATTGCGTCACGCCTGTTGCACGAAGTAGTGAGTAGGTGACCTCTACTCACCACTAGTTTACATTCTAAGACAATGAAGACCAACATTTTGTTCCATAGAATCTAGTTTTTTTAGTGACGTATATGATCGCAATGCGTCGTATGTCAGTCCCACTCCCAGCGTACCCTAAAAACACATTGCTCTTATCTGCGCCATGAATGAACCTAATCAGACTCTTCGTTCACATCATCAGGTCGTTGTCATAGCTGGTAGGTCACAACGGGTTTGTCTGTAAACAATATCTATACTATTTTTGGAAACAATTATATATAAGTTAAGGGGATTATAGGAGCTAAACGCCAGTTTTATAATGCTAAAAAGCATATGATTCACTGCAATAAACAAAACTAGAAAAATATATGATATTTTTTAGGAAATATGCTAGTATGATAGTGTTTTGAAAACATAATACAACTCATTTTACTCGATAAAAAAAAATCACGAACTTATATCTAAAAATTTCTTTTAACGAGTTAAAACCATGCTCAAATACATGCGTTCATTTTGATTTTTTGGCAAATAATTCTACTAGCAACATATTAGCATGATAGTGTTTTATTTTTTTTGTTTAATCATTAGATTTTTTGTAAATCGCAAAAAAAAACACTCATTTCGCACTATTCGGCCCGCAGTGACTGACGTAACAACCACTTTGTAATGCAAGCTGATTAGAACTTTATTCTAACAGAATTTCAAACGAAGTTTGAACCACCACAATTAGAGTTGCTAATTTCCAAGAAGAAAGTCCTTAAGGAAACTCTTCAAACTATGTCCTATGAAGATACAGAGAAGTTATTACTTGTGCTAAAGTAAATATTGTCCACGTTATTGTTATTTTTTAAATTAGTTTACTAAGTTAAAATAGTAAAATTTTTATATACCTTTTTACATTGTTACCAATATTATTAATATAACATATGATTATTGAATCAATTAATGTTACCTCAAATCGCCTGAAACACAGGATTACCTAGTTCAGGCTCAAAGCATGGGTGAACTTGACATAGATTTAAGAAAAACTGTAAACATTTACCTTTTATTTTTTGAATAAAAAGATTTTTTTTTTATTTAGCTCCTGCTCCTGCTGTAGTCGCCTTAAGTCACGTTCATATCACGGTTATGTAAATTCCATAAAAGAAGCCATTGAATCTTATAAAACCAAAGTTGCGAAACAGTTTTGTTTTTATCGTTGTTTTGCGGTGAATTTTGTTTGCTTTATTCAGTTTTTTTTTTGTCACCGATTTCTGAAGCCAAAGTTATTTTTCACTTTTTTGTGCTTTTGAAGTCGGTTTTTCAGTTGTAATATCCTATACAAATATTTGCTATTCATTTATTGTTAACAATACATTGTCATGGTGTTAGGCTTATCCGCAATAAAATGGAAGTTAACATAGGTACCGAACTGAATGTGAGTGTACTGTATGGTATATGCGTACCCCCTCAGACCATACAGACGTAATTTTATGTTATGACGTAGTGTAAACAATAAACATCGAAGCGATTGCAGCAATCACGACAGATTTGCTGTCTATTATTGAAGAGTTCCGTTCCATATCTCCGAAGTCCATGATCAGATCATGACAATATTTATATGGTACCAACTTCGGGGTATACCCTTTCCAATAAAAATAATCGGACTACTATGTAAAAACTTATGCGTGGTCATAAATATAAAATAAAAATACGCGTCGACTTGATAACCTCCTCCTTTTTTTTCGTCAGTTAAGGGTCGTGCTTAGGAAATTTATTTTCGTCTTGAAGAAAATATAGCCCCGAGCCGTCGCTCGGCACTGCTAGCGGGGGTTGTGTAATTGTCGACTTTAAGGCTTCATTTCTGAACTTCGTAATCGATCAAAAGTTGATAAACGTTATACTTCTTATAAATAGTAGACACGGAAAACAGTCGAGTCAGAATTTATAATTATGACGTAACATTTATAAGTAGATTTGTGTACCTAATGAACAGTATGTTCTTATCAACTTCTATGCCTGTTTATAACAATCAAGGTATTGTTGATAAAAACAGGACTTTGATAAACGATTGACACACCTTTGCCCTGATAACTCTTATCAGGACACCGACAAGCCCCTTGGAGACGCATACGCAATACAAGATGACTAGACAATGAGATAGCATATCTATTTCTCTTCACGTGGATACTCGTGACATTGCAACCTTGATGTCTTTTGTTTTACTTTGGAACCAGCCGATGTCGACTATTCCGCCGGCGCTATGTTGTGAAACATGCTGTTGTTGGGTAGGAAACAATTAGGTGACCCATCCGATTGTAAGTGGCACAGAAATTGGTCACAGTCACCTACATAAATATCTAACATCTCCAATAGCAGAGGCAAGGCTAAAATACTTATCGCTCAATTTCGTACAATTACAGAATGCACAAAAGCAACGCTGCTTTGTGGCAGGTAGGTAGTACAGGTGGCCTACCATGACGTCTTAAAGCAGGATCGTTTTAATCGCGTTCCAGTGTGGGTAAGAGACGGAGCGAGGACGTCTAGCGCCATCTCTTTCCCACACTGGCACGAAATTAAAACGATCCTTCTTTAAGACGTCATGGTAGGCCCACAGGACGAGCTCCGTAACAAAGAGTTTTACTACTTTTTTACGAAAAACACAGGCGTGCTGTGTTTTTCGTTAGGCAAAGATGTGTCGTATTTCATAATCATAATCTAATAAATTCTGTTGGAATGAGGATATAAATACAAAACCAGTCACCTAACTAATCATTTCCTACTCAACCACAGACAACAATATTTTTTATTACGAACTCTTTATAAATATCTCCCTCTTTGTGTACCGGAATATCTTTTAAACCGACTAGTAAATAATGTATTCCCTCGTTTCTTTGTCTGCTGATCACCTGTTAGACTGGTCGTGAAGGCCACAGGTATTGCTGTCTAAAGAGAATGGGACTTCTTTGTCAAGCTAGAACTAGGAAGCTTGTTATTTTGACAGATGTAAAAAAATGCGCGCCAAAAAAGTTTTATTTTTATTTTGTAAGCAAAGTAGGTACCTAGATAATATATATATTTTTTTTAAGTAGAAGTATTTCTTTGTAGTTGTCTAATAATCTATATTTTTTAATAGAAATGATCTATATATTTAATAGCATTGTTGTTGTTGAAAACTGTTTCTGTAATTTTTTATCGGTGCCGAAAACTACCGATAGCGCCTGTATTTTTTGTGAATGTCGCTGGTGAGTGCTATGCTGTGTCGTTAGGCGCTTTGTATTTCGGTAAAATAATTATCAGGCACTGACGACAATTCCATCGAAAAAAATCGTTAAATAGTTATCTATTTAGATTTATGTAGTTGCAAATATATTTTTATTTTAGGTTGTCCTAGAAAAAAAAATGCATGGCTATATTGGATATGAATATTTTAGCATTTTTTTTCTCAAGTTTCTTCAAGTGAGTATTTCAGTTAAATTAACTTGTTCAATTATTGTTACCAAGTATTTGTCACCACAACCATGTTTTTAGGGTTCCGTACCCAAAGGGTAAAAACGGGACCCTATTATTACTAAGACTTCGCTGTCCGTCTGTCTGTCTGTCACCAGGCTGTATCTCATGAACCGTGAGAGCTAGACAGTTGAAATTTTCACAGACGATGTATTTCTTTTGCCGCTATAACAACAAATAAAAATAGAATTAAATAAATATTTAAGGGGGCTCCCATACAACAAACGTGATTTACTTAATTACTTTTTTGTCTTGTGTTGTATAGATAATGGTACGGAACCCTTCGTGCGCGAGTCCGACATGCACTTGGTCGGTTTTTTAGTTACTCAGATGGAAAGTAAAGATGGCCTTGGAATTTATGACATAAAACAATGAGGGATGTAATTATTAAAAGAGCAAACTAATTCATACAAGAATATCTTGACCTTTATCAAAAACTTGGAAAAAAATGAGAAAGTTTATCAAGACAGCCAGACAAATTGGTCAGTCAATGACTACCTAATTATAAAATTATCATACCGCATGACCAGCAGTACAAAATTTGTAAGTCTTATGAAATATTTCAACTCCCATTACCAATGATGCAACAGTTCGATCTTTTGCAACAGACAGTCAAAGATACGGGTCTATACATAGTACAAAGTAATAGAATATAACTGTCACAAATACTACTATAATTAGTATAATCTTCTGTGCTCAATAACAATTTTAATTATTTTGTGTCTTCTAATTTTGCGTGGTATGTAGCTAGGTACTTTTATCAGTTATGTGAATTCTTTTGTAGAAAATGTAACTTACAATTGTGTTTCACACTCAAAACCTATCTATAACTACTTACTGGGTTTTTCAAAAAACCTAATTAAGAATGTCAAAGTATCAATTAGAAAACTATTATTAAGAATTATCAACAATAAGTCTCATACATCTGTTAATTATTAATTAAGACATTTCCATAATATACTAGTAAGGTATCTGGCAAGGGGGATTTTCCGCGATAATCACCAAGGAGTGAACAACAAAACAATAAATAACCTTATTGTGACAAAAACGTTGCTAAAGTAGGCGTATATGAGGAAAATTTTGCTTGATTTTATGAGTAATACGTGATAAGGGTAGCCTTACTGACTGATACCGTTGAAATCTGAGGGTCAAACCAGCTGGATTGCTGCGAATATTATGAAAAGGGGATTTTCCATCGCATACTTTTGTAGGACATTGCCCATTGGAGTAATAACCCCCACATTTGCCATAAACGTGTACGTAGAGGAAGACCAAAGAAACGATGGATGGACTGTGCGAAAGAAGGTTTTTAATGAGATGACGAGTAATAGAGAAGTATGAAAGAACAGTAAGGATGCGCCGACCCCAAATAAATTGGGTTAAGCGCGGAAGAATGATGATTTGCCATTTTACAAAAAGAATCCTGAGGGTTTGCCTAATTATATGTAGGTTACACCATATATTAGTTTACGGTACTTATTATAAAATAAAAGGTTTGGCCATAGGATTGATCCTGTAGCTATGATATTCGAGAATTGTGCCTGCTACCAAACATAATTCATGCGAAGGGTTTCTTTGGGAATTCAATGTAGAAGTTCTCTCTCTTAGTTCGACATATCTTTGTTATTTCTCTAACGTAAGTTCCAAAAATAAAAATGTTAGTAGGGCGACTAAGTTTTTGATACTGCTGATCTGTGCTGTAGATGTAACTGCGGTAAGCAGGAAATCTTTCTGGAATGAACCGCTTACAACTGCGATTTAATAAACTTGACAAATAAGTTAAACACAGACAAGAATGGGAGCTCAAGAGGTCAATGAAGTAGTGAAGATAAGACAATTAACAATAATGACTACGCATACGAACTGCGATTAATAAATGTTGTATCGACAAATAGTTTGCACACCCTTTTTTGCACTCCAAACGGAGCTGTCTACCACATAAATAGTATATTTTATATCGAGGGACTAAACGAAGCCATAATATACAGGAGGTGGTTTGACTCCCGAGCGTGCGAGGGAGTCAATGAAACCGAGGGTATATTAAGTTGGCGTTTAGTCTCGAGGTGCAAACTGTACTTTTCACTTTGAGTCAGTTTTTTCTTCTAAACCAGTCACAGATTAACAATTTAAAACGCATGGCGCCGCCTTCCTTGCGGAAAAACCATGGAACTAAAACTCTCAACATTCGACTCGACAATGAATATCAAGCATGAAGTGCACATGAAGACAAATTTGACTTCGTTCCTGAAACGCTTACCAGGGGTCATAAAGCTAAAAAGTCCAAAGTATTTACGACTCAGGAGATAGAAAGTTTTTTAAATAGTGCTCCCAAAGAAAAATACTTTGTGATTTTTTTATTTTATTAAGTGTTATTTATTAAATGTTTTTGTACTAAATTGACTATTTTTCTCGCACTCAAAGTGAAAAGTACAGTTTGCACCTCGAGACTAAACGCCAACTTAATATACCCTCGGTTTCAAACCACCTCTGGTATATTATGGCTTCGTTTAGTCCCTCGATATAAAATATACTAAAATATTCTTTCACTATATAGACAATACGCAGCCTAATCGCTCTATGTCTATATTTCATTAGGTATCCAATTATCCATAATTATAATATCGCCGAGTGTAAAAACTAAGAAAATATTTTAGAAACTACTTCTTCTGCTAAGGTATTACATAGTTGTCATTTGCCGATGAGAAAATACGTGGGGCACAACAAGACTTGTCTATATCTATACTTAAGTTTGTATGTACGGGGTAAACTCCGAAACTAATGACCTAATTCTCTATAACTCCAGGGTGCTAGCTATAAATTAAAGTTACAGCTATCACAATTTTTGCTGACGAAGTGCTAATTTATTATATTACACGGATCAATGCTCGTTATGACTATTTTAATGCACTTTATTGATTGTTAGGTTATACCTTGCTGGAAGCTGAGTCTATTCATTATTTTTATCTAGGCCTTGTAGAAATGGACTTTACATCTAGAATAAGAATAGGTATTATTCTAGGTATTATTCACAAATAGAAAGTTGGTAAACAACTTCAATAACACAAGTGATTAATTACTTTATCGTCTAGCTTTATGTTCAATTAGGTACTTCGATTAGATTAGAACGTGTATTTTAATCCCGTGCCTTTTCTAACTAATAAGATTTAAGGGTCATCCAAGATTTATGATGGTAAACACTGTTTATTTATTAATATTTCGGGTACTTTAAGTAATTTTATAAGTAGGTACTTATAATTACTCTAAGTCTAGATCTTTCTAGAGATAGAGAGGTTTAATTCATAGAATGATGCTATATCATTATTTATCTGTTTGAAATCTACCATTTTTTTATACCTACCTGAGGACATCCCCCATTAGAGTAGACTCGTCTGCCTGTCTACCCTTTCAGCTCTCAGGTCAACCAGTGAGGCTGGCTTCTGCATAACTGGACTATCCTGGAGTAAAGCCAGGGGCATAAAACTTAAAACTAAGCGACCGCGCGCTAAGGGGACTCCATGCGGGGTACGCGCCTCGGCTTAGGGCGCGGGCGTCGCTAGGGAAGGTAGCAAGGGACAGGTAACCAGGCCAACGACTCGAGATTCAGTAACAAAATAGACAATAACATCTCCCGTATGCAAACACAAAGATTTCAGGCTGGATCTGAGTGACTTCCCTCACGATATTTTCCTCATTCCTCCGCATCACATACCCATACCGAGCCAATCAGGCTGGATCTGAGTGAGTTTGTGCCGCATTTAAAATAAAATTGCTAAGAAACGTTAACTTTTGGGTTCAAGATAGTCACATGTCGTAACAATGTGTCTACCGCCAATAATTCGGGTCAGCTAATTAACTTCAGATAAACATCAATAATGAAGCGGTCTGTTGGAAACGAGATTATTTTGGAATTAACTCGACGTGTATAGAGGTCGAGTACAAGTATATTATGATACTTTGGTCAAACATTTTTATCAATGGAATATACCGTGACCCGGCTATCACTGCTGAGCACATAAAATGGGCGAAGTCTTTTGCAACAGATAAAAATAAAACCTACATATTCATACAGGGTGTAAACCACCTCATCACGAAGCCGTCAACCAAGCATTCTGTACATCAAACTAAGAAACTTTACGCAAAAATTATTGCTGGGAAACGACTCTTTTTTTTTTGGGGTGAAAAATCATGTTTTGTGGTAGAACTCAATGTAACGCACTCAAAACATTGTGCTGATGGATAGATTGAATAGTACGGGGGTCGTGAAGGCGTTTAAATGATTGTTTTTTAAATGAAAATCTTACAATAAAAACTTGTATTAAAAAAAAAAGCTGCCAAAAAGTTGGAACTTTGACCCCCAATATCTCCGTAACTAGAAGGTTCCCAGGTATGGTGTAGAACAAAAAAAATGATCGCAATGACGAGGAGAACAAGTGCCCTTCGGCTTCGTTAAGAGTTGTTTTACACCCTTTATATTAGCATTCCATATTTTAGGAATGAGGATGGATGGAAAAGAGAAAGACCAAAGAAACGATGGATGATACGGCTAGAAAGGAGGTGTCTGTTGAGATGACGAGTAATAGAGAAGTTTGGAAGAAGAAGAAATGCTATATGGCTATATGGCTTACCTACATTAAGGGTCCCTGTAAGGCCCAGCAAAAAGCACAAATTGATTGTTGTTGTTTGTTGACTGTTTTGTTGTTGTTTATTGTTTGTATATTGTTAACCTATACAGGGTGTAAGCAACCCCATCACGAAGCCGTCAACCAAGCATTCTGTACATGCTGCTATTGCAAACTCCATGATCGCGGGATAACTCAACAACAACAGCAACAGCGTCGAGAAATATCGGGAGCTCAAAATAATGAAAATGAATACCTTACAAGGAATATATGGCACAAGTGACACTACCTATAAGTTTATTTACCGTGAAAGCTTAAAAAGTGTTAGATTTTGTCATGTTTGCATCTTTTTTTATACATATATATTCTTTAAATATTACAAGAACAATTGTGAATAACTAAATCAACCATCTTCAATCATTAACTAAACACAGCAAGGGTAGAAAAACCCAGACGCCTCTTGAAAACATTTCCCTCCACAGACATAACACACACAGACATAGAGATCGAGATATAGGTAGGTATCTCTATGTCTGTTATTTCGAATTACGAAGAAGCATTTCGAAAACCAACTTATTTCCGTTGGCGTAATTTATAAATAGCACTGAATTACTATTCCTTATGACATCACGCCTGTAATCCTGAAGGGAAGGTAGAGGTGTATCCAATGGTCCACCCACATTTCGCCAGTTATGTTTAAGTCCCATGTAATAGGGGGCGAGCCTATCTTCCGGCCACAAAACCAAATTCCAGGATGCAGAGAAATTCTCGAGTAGACTAAAGTAGTTCTATACAGGGTGTAAACCACCTCATCCCGAAGCCGTCAACCAAGCATTCTGTACATCAAAATAAGTAACTTTACCCAAAAATTAATGCTGGGAAACGACTTTTTTATTTGGAGTGAAAAATCATGTTTTGTGGTAGAACTCAATATAACGCACTCAAAACATTGTGCTGATGGATGGATTGAATAGTATGGGGGTCGTGGAGGTGTTTAAAGTAAAACTCTTACATTAAAAACTTGTATTTAAAAAAAAGTTGGAACATTGATCCCCAATATCTCCGTAACTAGAAGGTTCCCAAGTATGGTGTAGAACAAAAAAATTATCCCAATGACGAGGAGAACAATAGTGCCTTTCGGCTTCGTTAAGAGGTGTTTTACACCCTTTATACATTATTAATTAAAAACCATTAAATAAGCTAAAATAAATAAACTATAAAAGGTCATCAAAAAACTCCTCCCAAACGCTGTCAGACTGGATTAACAGCTCTTGAGACACACTACATAAACAATCTTTTGGTTGTACACGATGGCGGCGAGTTCCCATTTATAATACAAAAGTCAATTTTTTAAATAGGGATGAAAATCAGCACTTTTTGAACGTTAATTAGGTACTTATACAATTAATCCTTAACGAAGCCGGAAGGCACTTGTTTTCCCCCTCATCGCAATCATTTTTTTGTCCTGGACCATACCGGGGAACCTTCTAGCTCCTTATGGAGAAATTGGAGGTCAAAGTTCCAACTTTTTTTAAATGTTATTAATTTGCTCTTAATAGCTATCCCAATGAACCCCGTACTTCATTGCATCCTTACAAAGTGTGTTGAGAGCGTTTACATTGAGTCCTACCGTATAATCTGATTTTACAGCCCGAATAAAAAATTTGTTTCCTCACAAAAATAGGCGAGACGACAATAAAAATCTAATTAGTCCGTCACTTAGATTATCAAAAAATATTTGACCCGTGTTTTTTGTTTTGTTACGTAAACCAAAATTGACGAAGATACGACGCTTTTAAAATTCTCAATACGTCACGCCATGGTATAATTTCAGCTAGTTCTGACGTCACGAGCCCCCACTCCCGAGTTTTGATGCGTTTTATCTTTGTAAATATTCATCGATTTACAAAAACAAAAAATACGTGTCCATTAATTTCCAGTACTCTAACTGACGGACTAAATAGATATGCAATTTTTTGATACTGTCGTCATGCCTTTTCTTAATTTTGATGTACAGAAAGCTTGGTTGACGGCTTCGTGAAAGGTCCATTTACACTTTGTACACTCGTAAGGTTCTACAATCAGGGCTTGACAACGAATATTCCTAAAACGTTGTTACTACTCAGATAATTTCGCCATTATAACTGGCTACATAAATATTATTATAAGCCAGATTACGTGGGAGGGTGTGAGGCCAGGCCTCCGCGCTGAGGGTCATCTCGTGACCCTCTTATCACTATGGTCTGTTATCAATCCGGAGTTCTCCGTATGATGTACAATAATATTTGTGTGTGTTTGATGGCGTGTGCAAGAGATCACTTAGAAGGTTAAGTTTGGTAAGTATTTGAAAAAAAATACCTCTTCTAATTTCAGAAAGCGTTACGAATTTCAGCCGTGAAAAAACTATTATTTAATCAGTTCACCCTATTAAGTTTTTTTCTTAATCGTTATTACAAATAATGTTAATTACGGGCTATGACAACAAAGAAATGTCTGATAACGTATTGTTATATCACCGCGACATGACTTTAAACATCTTATAATACGTTTTCGTTCAAATGAAGTTTCATCAGGTTTTTTTGACAATTGCGTGTCGTGCTGAAAAACGTGTGCACAGCTGTGTGTATTTTACGTAAATACTGTACCTACTAGACAATTTTCAGTAGGTACCTATGTAATGAATGAACCCTCACGCTAGACTCATAATCTGCCTAGCCTTTTCCCAACTATGTTGGGGTCGGCTTCCAGTCTAACCGGATGCAGCTGAATACCAGTATTTTACACGGAGCGACTGCCTATCTGACCTCCACAACGCAGTAACACTCACGCTATCTAGACTAACTATTCTGTCAGACTTTGCAGATTTGAAAATGGAAGGTTGTTTTATTTTCAACGTATTCTGTTCGGCGTCTTATGCCGAACAGAATACGTTGAAATCTTAAACATAATTATTATGAAACATTAATGATGCGTTTCTATTTTTGGGACAATGCCAAAGGCCTACTTGGTGAGAGGAAGTGGGATGTAACACCACGTGTTTTCGAACTTTTAGTTCCAGGACATCCTAGGTGGTTTCTTCAAGACGTTTTCTTTCATAGTTTAATGAGCAGTTTGCTTATGGCGTCAGGTAAATTAGTAACATAAGTTTCCTGTTTGGCAATGTACTTATTTCGAATTTGATCGAGTTTCACATGGCCACAGTTTGAATGAGTACCTATTCTAAGACGAAAATATTAATTTGTACAGACACTTTAAAAGTAAGGCGTTTCTCAATCTCCTTGGCTGTGTTTCTTGTACATTAAATATCAGCTAGCTTTTACCTAATAAGAGGTTCAATTAGGCATAATTAATAATATTTCTGAGCCCCAACATTGTCACATAAACTTCTGTCATCTCTCTTAACAATAATGTAACGCAACCGGGCTCGCGTCACGACCGATCGATCGCAATGTGAAAATAGACTTATAACTACATAGAAGAGTTGCGACCGATGGGTAACTGGTTTGCGATGTATGATGTATGCAACTGTTGGCAAGAGTTGCGACGAACACACGTGGGTGGATGGGCCAATGTTTGTTGCATGTAGATTGCATCTTTCTTTAATAGAATGTGTTCCGATGAACGATCCCACTGTTGTAACACCGGCTTAAGAGGGTACTGTGAGTCGTACCTAATGTCCAGTGCGGGTTTGTGGATGGCATATCATGTCCTATAAATAATTTTGCTTCTATTACGGTTTCGTCATCGTTAAGAGAGCAGTGTGAATGGTATACGTTCTTAAAATTCCAGAAAATAAAATTCCTCCTTGGATTCGAATCCACCAAATCCAGATAATTATGGTTGTAGGTTAGATAGATGGCTTGGCGGCATTTATGGTCTAATAATGGGTATTAATTTAATTCCCCTTACTGCGAATGCTAGAATATTCTAAATAAAGCCAGACTTTTTATATATTTCGTGTTACTTTATGTCCAGAATGAGAGGACTGATAGATATTGAATAACTATTTAAATAATAATAATAAAACCACTCACTTTTTAGTTATTCGAGAGAAAAAGAACACCATTTTGATTTTCTTGTAGTTTACCGCACCAACAGTTTGATTGTCTGTAACAAAGGAAATAGTTATTTATAAAAGTGTGATGAGCGAACATCCGGTTCAGGAAACGCGGAAACTCGTGTTTGTCGCCTCATCAGATACAGTCTATTGCAGACAAGAGATTATTTACTAGTTCCTTCTGTGACAATAGAGTGGTTTGCCTCGTTGGGTTAGTGATCGCAAGCACGACAGCTGAGCAAGAAATCCTCGGTTCGACTCCGATCGGGCAAAGTAATTTTTGGCACAAGGGTTCTCTAAGTGGAAGCTCCAAGGTAGCCCGCGAAATTAAAATTTTCTTACGTTTTTTTTGCAATTTGCAGGTCAGTGTCAGGTTGTATGTTGATTAAAATATGATTCGCGGCTGTAAGACGTATGTAGTTACAGAATTATAATAATTAAAATCATCAAACATTCATATTCAGTTCATGTAACTGTCAAGAATGACTTTTTCATGAAATAGACATTTTTGACAGTTACATGAACTTAGAGGGTTGTATTGATGATTTTAATGGTTATAATTCTGTAACTACATACGTCTTACAGCCGCGAATCATATTTTAATCAACATACAACCTGACACTGGCCTGGAAATTGCAAAAAACGTAAGAAAATTTGATTTTCGCGGGCTACCCTGGAGCATCCACCTTAACCACAAACCATTTTTTTTTCAAAATTCGTCCCCAACAAGGGATAAATGCAAATGCATGTGTATTGGAAGATTTTAACCAAAAGGGAAACTGTTTTAGAATAATTTTCTTCAGTGTTTTATTACAAGCAGGTATGTGTATTACAAGTAGGTACACTACGACAGGGTTTTCCAAAACAACCCCTAATAAAATAGGGGAGAATGACGCGACAGGCACAAGGGGCTTAAATATTGAAGTCCCTAACAACGATACCTAATTATAGGTACCTACTATAAGCAAAATAAATCAATAAGTCGGTCTGAGCACTGACAGACTTACAAAAGGCTCAGACAGGGGCTTTTCTAAGAAAATTAATCTTCTCCGTAAATAGATACCTGTAGGTGTCTACAAGAGACGAGGTCTTTTTGGGAGCTAGCTGTTGCCCGCGATATTCGTCCGCGAGAAATGAATAAGATCTTCTTATTATTATTATTAGGACCTATGGACCTTCTTCTTCTAAGATAAAAGTAGCCTAAGTTACTTTATAAACGACTTCAAAAAAAGGCGGTTTCTCAATTCGACCATTTAAGTTATTTATATAATTAATATGGTAGACGAACAGTAAAATTTTTAATTCCCACAGTAATCAATGAAATATTAAAATCCGTAAAAGACGAAATAAACGTGAAAAACTAAAAAATACTATTTTTTTGGGTATGGCATCTCGCAGTTCAGTCTAGAGGAGACTGGCTACTGCTTAAGGTGAATGCGCCAGGGTGGCCCGCGAAATTCAAATTTTCTTACGTTTTTTGCAATTTGTAGACCAGTGCTAGGTTGTAAGTTGATTAAAATATTGTTCGCGACTGTAAGACGTATGTAGTTACAGAATTATAATCATCAAAATCATCAATACAACCCTCCAAGTTCATAAAAGTCGAGGAACGACTTTTTCAAGGTCAAAATCATTCCTCGACCTTTATGAACTCGGAGGGATGTATTGATGATTTTAATTCTGTAACTACATACGTCTTACAGTCGCGAACAATATTTTAAT
Source organism: Xestia rhomboidea (assembly GCA_963853795.1). Lineage (NCBI taxonomy): Eukaryota > Metazoa > Arthropoda > Insecta > Lepidoptera > Noctuidae > Xestia > Xestia rhomboidea. Next base: position 11,017,221 of record OY970774.1, read on the forward strand.
CAACATACAACCTAGCACTGGTCTACAAATTGCAAAAAACGTAAGAAAATTTTAATTTCGCGGGCTACCCTGGAGCATCCCATGGCGGCAATCCTGCCGGATTGCCGCCATGGGATCTGAAGGCAATAGTCCTCGCGCGCCTACACGAGTGGCGCGCGGAGGCGCTACGCCGGGGGGAAACTCCGCTGCCGCGGCAAACTGTCGCTCAGCGGACGGACTTCCGGCGGGATCTCATGGCGACATGGAGAGAGCGACTATCGCAACCCCGTGCAGGGCACGCCACAATAGTGGCGATAAGTCCCCTCTTTGAGGAGTGGCTGGAGAGACGCCACCTCCGCACCTTCCGCCTGACGCAGGTCTTACCGGACACGGATGTTTCGGTAAGTTCCTGCACCGAATCGGGCGGGAGGAAACGCCCGGGTGTTACCATTGTGAGGATCGACCGGAGGACACGGTAGAGCACACGGTGGAGGTGTGCCCCGCTTGGGCGGAGCACCGCCGTGTCCTCGTAGCGGTGATTGGCGGCGGCGACCTCTCGCTCCCGGCCTTGGTTCAATCCATGGTCCGGAGCGAGACGGAATGGGACGCCGTCACCTTCTTCTGCGAAGCAGTCATGCTAGCGAAGGAGGTGGCGGAACAGGACAGGGAGAGATCCTCACGTCCCGGCTGCCGCGGGAGACGCCCCGGGCGTCGGGGGCCACGTGGTGGCTTCCGGCCACCGTAGGCTAACGTAGGCACCGTAGCTATGGGCTAGCTCGCCGTCCGTACGTCTCATGACGACAGGCCGTGTCGACGGCGCGTTCGTGTTCCACGCGCGCCTCAAAGAGAGTCGGCAACATTGAAGGGGTCCGCAAGGGCCGAAGCCTGCCGGGGCTGCGGGACTATTCGAAAGAGATACCGTGGCCTCGGAACACAAAGGGCGAGGAAGGAACATGGATGGGTTTTAGTCAGTAAAAGTCTGACACTCCCTCCTGCTCCGCCCAGAGCGGGAGGAGTCATTTGATGATTTCCCATCCTAAAAAAAAAAAAAAAAGGTGCCACGAAGAACTGAACACCGTAGCCATAACAAATAACTAAACCTCGGAAAGTCATCGTAAAAAGTCTATAGAAATTCATTTAACAATCAATCAAGTTTATGTAGCTGACTGTACATCTGACGTATTTTACGTCAGATTTTCAAGGTCGAGCAAGTTGACGACGAAAATAAATCGGAAGGTGGCAACTCGCTCGCACTTGCGAGTTTCTCACTCGCCAGTTGACGAATGAGCCCTGATGTTACCCTAGGTCCAGGTGGTCCAGGTGGTAAGGGAACACCGGGGTGGTTTTTAGTCGGTTAGAGTCCGACAGACCCCTCCGCCCGCCCCTAGGCGGAGGACATTTTATTTTATTTTCCACACATCCGTGTGGATTTTCCACCAAGGCAACAAAAAAAAAGAAAAGGTCCACAAGTAATGGCCATCCGTTGGCTTATATTTTCCCAACTTGGTTTTACACCAGCCGGCGAGAGGTGACCGAGGATTTTCATAAAATGAACGGAAAAATACCAGACTTGATAACAGGGAAAACCACCCTCCGTTTAATAAACACCTCTTAGCGAAGCCGAAAGGCCCTTGTTCTCCTCATCATTGCGATCATTTTTTGTTTTACACCAAGCCTGGGAACCTTCTAGTTACGGAGATATTGGAGGTCAAAGTTCCAACTTTTTGACAAGTTTTTTTTGTTACTTAATTACAAGTTTTTAATGTAAGATTTTTACTTTAAACACCTCCACAACATCCGTACTATTCAATCCATGCATCAGCACAATGTTTTGAGTACGGTACATTGAGTTCTACCACAAAAAATGATTTTTCACCCCAAAAAATAAAGTATTATAAAAATATTGACGGCTTTGTGATGAGGTGGTTTACACTCTGTATAATTATATATGGCCGATTGGCCGTCCTACGTCCTGACGCTCCACAGTCCACACTAATTGATAGATGCATCACTACGTAAGTACTCGTATTTCGACGATGCATGTTATGGACCATCCGGCTTTTATTTTGTGCTCCGATTTTAATAATGGGGGATTTTGTGTTTTGTGATGTCCTGCTTCCTCATTGTATTATTATTTATTTATTAAAACTTTATGCACAAGTAAAAAACTGAACAAAAGCGGATTTAATGCCCTGGGCATTTTCTACAAGTCTTCGTTTGTGTCTTTCTGTTTAGTTTGTCTAGTTTTCTAGTCTATTATTGGGAGAGTGGAGTTGTATTTTGATACAGTAAAGTAGGTCCTAATTTGCGATGTTTTTATATTTCATGGCTACCAACTAGTAACGTCATTGAAAAGAAATCCCTCGACAGCCGGGAGTTGGGTCGGGTTGCCTGGCAACTACTTTTGTGTTTCTGTATGCGTTAACAGGACTACAGGAGCTAAACGCGAGTTTTATAATGCAAAAAGCATATGATTCACTGCATTAAACAAAACCAGAAAAATATATGATATTCTTCAGGATCTATGCTAGTATGATAGTGTTTTGAAAACATAATACAACTAATTTTACTCGATAGAATATAATCACGAACATATCTCTAAAAATTTCTTTTAACGAGTAAAAATCATACTAAAATACATGCGATCATTCTGATTTTTTGGCAAATAATTCTACAAGCAACATAATAGCATGATAGTGTTTTATTTTTTTAGTCCAAACAATAGATTTTTTGTAAATAGCAAAATACCACTAATTTCGCACTATTCGGCCCGCAGTGACTGACGTAACAACCACTTTGTAGTGCAATTTGATTAGAACTTTATTCTAACAGTGTTTCAAACGAAGTTTGAACCACTACAAATAGAGTAGCTAATTTAGCTCCTGTAGACGCCTTAAATTTTGCGTATGGCGTCTCATCCATATCTCACAAAAAAGTCCATACAAAAATCCATTCATGAAACTTATGTATTACTGGCGAAACCTAGGTGCACGTCTGCCTAGCCCTTCAGGGATTACAGGCGTGACAAGAGCAAAGATATGCTATAACCGGTTAATGTGGTACTATTAACGATTAAAGGGAACGCCCCCAGGCATTCATTGAAACACTGAAACTGTGTAGGATTTTGTGTCGTCTGTGGCGCCACCTATATACACCTACGTAGGAACTACGCACTAGTTCGTTTTTGACGGTATAGATGTCGCTATGCGACTGTCCCATTGTCCTTACAAGACATGCAGCCAGAGGTCGCAAGTGGGATTGCTGAGCTCGTGGCTCTGGGTCCCAAGGTTGAGTTAATATGGGCGCTACACTATTGATAGCTAAAGGGCAGCTAAAGCCTTTCTGACTATGTAGGATTTTGTGACGTCTGTGGCGCCACCTGTACACCTACGTAGGAACCACGCACTAGTTCGTTTTCGACGGTATAGATGTCACCACACGACTGTCTCGTTGTCCTTACAGGACCTGCAGCCAGAGGTCGCAAGAAGGATTGCTGAGCAAGTGGCTCTGGGACCCAGGGTTGGGTAGTTACACATATTGGTTTAGATCACTAGGAAATAGTATCAGTTCAAAGTTTCATGCCGGTTTCCCATTACGAACCTAACATTACGCCTGTAATCCTTAAAGGGTTCAGCAGAAGTGTACTTAATAGTACTTAACATAGGTACACATTTCGCCAGTTATGTTTTTGTTCCATGGTTCCATGTACTAGGGGGCGAGTCTATTGCCATGAACCGGTCAAAAATCCAGACTCCGGGCCTGCTAATGGAAAAACCCAATAATACTTTGCCCGACCTGGGAATCGAACCCAGTACATCATGCTCAGCTGTCGCGCTTGCGACCACTGAACCAACGAGGCTGTCAAAGAAAAGAAAGAAAGATAAATATTTATTTGACGTCAGTTATTAAAGCACACACACAATCAAAATAAAGATACAAAATAAGGAGGAAAACAATATGTACTGTGTGCCTCACGGCTGCGCCAAAAAAGTCCATTTCAGCATTCATGCCAGACAGGTGATGGTGACGCTGTCTGACGCTGGTCTTCCAATGAACCTTCCAGGCAGTTATTAATATTAATTCCAGTATAATTCTCAAAAATTGCAATGTTGAAATGTAACTGCCTCGTTGATCTACAGGATGTTAGCAACCTGATCCCGAAGCCGTCAACCAAGCATTCTGTACATCAATCTAAGTAACTTTACGCAAAAATTATTGCTGGGAAACGATTTTTTTTTTTGGGGTGAAAAATCATGTTTTGTGGTAGAACTCAATGTAACGCACTCAAAACATTGTGCTGATGGATTGATTGAATAGTACGGGGGTCGTGGAGGTGTAATTAAAAATTTGTATTTAAAAGTTGGAAGTTTGACCCCCAATATCTCCGTAACTAGAAGGTTCCCAGGTATGGTGTAGAACAAAAAAATAATCGCAATGACGAGGAGAACAATTGCCTTTCGAGGTGTTTTACCCTTTATTTTGGTGGTCGTAGGTGCGACTACTGAGCAATGTAAATGGTCCTGGGTTCGATTCCCAGGTTGGACAAACGGTTAATGGGTTTTCCATCAGGAACTCAGGGACTCACTTTTATTATGCCATCATTTTTGTCCGTTGCCTAGTGTTCGAGAAATCGGGTAGGTACTTATGTAAAAATGAAAATGGCCATAGACTATAATGTATTCGGGGAATAGGAGCAGACATGATGTTTCAAGACTACTTTTAACAATATCTAGTTGATCTTCTTCCAAAGAAACAAGAAAATCCGGCCTAAGATAAAAAAACCGGCCAAGTGCGAGTTGGGCTCGCGCACCGAGGGTTCCGTACAATCTTGTAGGTATTTTGTTATTATTATTAACTACGTATTTACGGTTTTCAGATTTTTTCTTCTACATAATGTGCTGTAAGACATTGCTAATTGCCAAATTTGATGATTCTAGGTCAACCGGAAGTACCTTATAGGTTTTGATTCCCTTGTAAAATCGCAAAATAACCGACTAACCGACATAAACGGTCATATCTTTTGATCGCGTTGAGTTACAAGTTTTATTTCTTCACCGCTCCAAGGGGTAACGACTTGAATATTCAATATTTATTTCAACTTAATACCTCCACGCGTTCCTGAGAATAAGGGTCTTGACAGACGGATAACAAAGTGATCCTTCAAGGGTTCCGTTCTTGCCGATTGCGGTACGGAACCCTAAAAAGAACTAGTCTGGGTGGGGTATATAGATATTAACAATGTAAAATAGAAACCTGATATTGAATACATAAAGAACTCATTACCTTGGACACGGAAATATTTATACAGTGTTAAAAATGTCACGACTGGTCATCACCATTCAAAAGGTTACGTTTTATTTTTAAACCAGCTATAGTTGGTCTATAAATAGAGATTACAAGCATCATTAGCCAATAAAATTCCCAATGCTGGGACACAGGCCTCATCTCTATGATAGGGAATGGGCTATATAATCCACCACGCGGGCCCAGTGCGGGTTGGTAGATGTCACATGTCTTCGAATTTTGTTTCTTACATGTCAGTTTCCCCACGATGATGGACATATATATTATTAGGGGACGAAGCTATTATAATTGCGGATCCCTTCGTTTTGCAGTGGATCATTAATTTAACGGAAAACGTAAAACTAGTTGTGAATAAAGCGTGTAAAAAACCTCTTAACGAAGCCGAAAGACGAAAATCTGGAACTTCTATTGAAGTCCGTGGCGGTGAAAAGGTTAATAATTAACAGATGTAGTAACTCAGTAAGTAGTTCTAAAGGGTGTAAAAACCTCTTAACGAAGCCGAAAGTTCTCCCCGTCATTGCGATAATTTTTCTACCCCAAAACATGATTTTTCACCCCAAAAAAAAAGTCGTTTCCCAGCTATCATTTTTGCATAAAGTTACTTAGTTTGATGTACAGAATGCTTGGCTTCGTGATGAGGTTGTTTACACCCTGTATATTTAGAACATAATTTTGTGAAGGGGTGAGCCTATTTCCATCAATCGGACACAAATCCAGACACCGGGATGGTACCTACTGACAAATTCCTGGTGAAAAAACCCTAAGATACTATGCCTCATCTGGGAGTCGAGCCTATAACGTCATGCACTGCAGTTACGTTTGCTAAGTGCTACCACTAGACCGACATAGGGCTTAGTAAGAGATACTGGGTTTGATTTTCAGATTGGAGAAAGTTTTTCAGTAACAGCCACGGAGTCAGAATCCGTGCCTGATTGATGGCAATAGGCCGAGCCCTTTTAAATGAGACTTAAACATAACAGGTGAAATGTGGGTGTAGGTACATTAGCTACACCTCTGCCCATCCTTTCGGGGATTACCTACATGGCGTGATATTAAGGTAGGTATGAATGTTCCTATAAACAACAGTTGGTTACAGATATTTTTAGCCGTTCGCTCCACATTTAACAGAACCCATTATCTTATCAAAATATTACGTTTTATATTTTAAACATTTCTTCCGCCTCTTCGCATTGTTATTTGAGATACAAGGAAAATATCATTCTTTGACGTCAAAACAGTCAGCTGTTTACACTTTACAGTTAAAAATTACGCATTTGCGAAAATGTTATCAGTAGCAAAATAGGAATTGTTTAGGCCTTGATGCTTCAAGTTTGTGATGACAAGTTCCGATGATAAAAATCATGTTACATTCGGCCATGAGTTTCTAGGACAAGCTCAAAAAAATTTTGTTGGATTAGTCATTTAACAAACAAGTACCTAATACGTAGAATTTAGATAGTGTCATGTTTTTATTTGTTATTATTATATATAGTATTTATTGCAATTAATAAATAAATACATCAACGAATTAAAGCTACATAGAATAATTAAAACTAAAAATTAACAAGAAAGGGACGAGTTTTATTTGAGTTACAGCTCTAAGAGTTAAAATATCAGTGACAGGACTGTCAAATCAATCAAATAATTTATTCGCATAATATGGGTTGGTAGATATTTATAGAACATAAATGTTACAGTACATAATACATATAACAATCAAGATCCTCATAAAACCATTTCTGGTATACGAAATATAAAATAAAAGCTTTTAATAACCAATGAAACGAAATGGGTACAGGTAGGTATTCAGTTATTTGAGCAGTAGGTACATTGTTTGATGATAAAACAAACTCATCTACGATAAGTTTGATAATGTAATTAAAATGATCAGTCGCAGCATCCGAGAGAAAACAAATTATGAAATTAATTACTTTTTGACGCATCAAAGATTATTTTGACAAACAACGCATCTAAACCACTTGCTTTCTCATTCACTTCTGACATTGGCAGAATTGTCGACATTGGCATCGACAGCATTTGCCATAAATAAAAATAGAATAGAATAGAACGCATCTAAATTCTTTAGACCGTTTCTTGCACATATCTATGTAAGTACATAATAATCAATTGAAATAATAGCCATCAAATTAGTAATTACTGAACCTTTTCACCCGGATTTAAATAAACAGATAACATCATGTGGTATTATATTAGTTTTTCTCGCATTTTCTTATCAGCTCTCATGGAATATTTGCCATTTATTTTTAAACTTGGCGGCACGTTTATAAATAACAATTTATTTGTAGATAATGAATGCAGTACATAAAGCTAATATAGGTATTTATAATGTATGCTATATTCAGGGCCATATTCTTGCTATACTTATTCGACGATTGATTCTGAAGAAGTTTCCCGAATAATCTTCTACCGAAAAACACTTTCCGGAAAACTTATTTTTGTGTAAAACATACGGTCATAAATTGTAGACATTTTGAGTGTCATAAACTCGTAAAACAGGATCGCGATCTACAGTTACGGACTTCCCAATAAGTCGCATATATCCTACATGTGTTGAAGCTGAAAAATGCTGAGCCGTTTGTAAGCTTCACCTATTTCAAACTGGATTTAAATTAGGTCTAGTTTGAGCTAAGCTACCTCAAGTTAATGTTATGATTGTGCATACCCCCCTAACTAATGCCTTCCTAACCTACCTCCCAAGCGAATGCAATTGAAACTGGAAAAAAAACAGCTTTCATAGTTTTCACCACACACATTACCTAGTAAAGAAAACAAAGCTCTCTACAACCACACTAGAAAGTCATCGAGTGCAGTCGCTGTGGCCTGTGTTGTAGCATCACAAAGAAAACAAAAGAGGCGCGAAAATAAATAAAATAATTATAATTAAAAAAACACTAAAAAACCACGCTTTTCGTATTCTTCTCAGCAAACCCTTTTATTTGATACCCATATCACACCCATATCATGCGAATGCATAAAAAATAAATAGTCAGCCATTTTTGGGAGTCCGCCATTAGATACCATATTATTGATTGTTATTATGATATTTTGTGTATTTTATCTATGGGTCTTAGTTGACCGATAATAAAATGATTGATTGATTAGATTTAGAATGGCGTCACTTACCTAACCTTACATTGTCATCAAAACTAAACATGTGTGCAATATTTCAGCTCAATGGGAAACCGGAAAGTGGGTCAAATTTAACTTCTATGATTTTTTTACAAATTTACAAGTGAAACTGGTACAAAATCTTACAGTTGAAAAGGTGATTAAAATAGCAAAATGTATTGTCTATGGGATGACGAGAGCCCACGGTCTCTCCCTTGTCAGCCTTGTCAAGTAGAATTTAAATAAAAGAGTCTCACGCAGTTTCCTTGATCTACAAACCCATCCCGACCTAACCCCAAACATGGTATAAGCGTGTGACTAATTATGAAACACCCCGATATTTTGTTGTAATGTAATATTTACAGAATTTCTACCAGAATAACGGGTGAAAAATCAACGAAAATTTTCTAGAATTTTCACTTCATCATCTAATATTAGAAAATATACGAGCTCCTGGTGTCCTAAGAGATCTATTTACCGTAGAAGCACTCAGCTGCTTCTAGGCCGGTACTTCTACGGCACTTTAGTGGTTATATGGTACCCTTGGGTACCAACACACGGGTTTTGCATCGGTAGATAATGTACTTCGAATGCTTTTAAAAGGTTTCATAGACAACGTAATAAAGAGTGGCGTGTCTATGGTAGAAACTTAAAATTGAAAAATACGACGTCGAGACTGGTTGTCGATGTTTTTTAAAATGTAATACTTAATGGAAGACGTTTTATGTTTGCATATATTATACGGTAGTCCGCACGCCAGTTGTACCAAAATAGATGGATAGAAGGAATGAAAGAAAATTGAGATTATTTGGCTTTAAAAACAAAACCACCTTAAAAGTTGGGTCCGGACTTCCGGAAACCGGACCCGTGCTTCATCTGGGTTCTCGTGAAGCACGGGGACTTAGAGTGGGGACTTAGGGTCCCGTGCTCCAACCGATGATCAGTAACTTACAGTCAGGTTATTACGAAAAAAAATAATTTAATACAAAATCAATAGGATTTATTTTGGCGCATTTTTTTCCAAAATAGGCCCAAAAGAAACGACTTCTTCCTAGCAACTCTAGATTTTGGTGCTCCAAGTTAACTGAAATTTTCTTGTACATATTTAATAGTAAATGACCATAATATGTTTACGAATGCAAGCACTTGTGCTATTGTTATGGTTTCTATTACAAACAAAAAACAAATATACATATAATTGCAGTAATATAGCTCATCATCATATCATTCATTATCATTTATATTACAACGGACAAGGCCTAGGTGAATGACATATAAAGATTCTTTATTTATTCAAAAAGAACATACATTGTTCACTTAGCGAATAAATACATAGTTATAATATAGTAACGTGTAGTCCAGTAGTTAGCAGTTTTTTTTTTCGTAGGTAGGTCGACATTTGTTATTGTGTGAAAGATTGGTTTGTATTGCTAACTTAATAGTTTTGTGTTGTTAGTGACGTACTGCTTGAGTTTAGCTTTAAATAAGTTGAAAGAAGATGTGCTCCTATATATATAGACATCATATTGGGTCTACGATTTCAGTAAAATATTCGCAGTGTGGCAAATAGACTTATTACCAACTTACAACAACTTGAAAAACATCTTACTGGCGTAATATGGGTGTTTTAAGCCTAACCCTTTGGTAATTATAGACTATTCTGTTATCTACACTAGTCTACATCTACACTAATATTATGAGGAAAGATTTGTATTTTTGTGTGTGTATGTTTGTAATATAAACTCAAAAACTACTGCGCCGATTTCAAAAATTCTTTCACCATTAGAAAGCCACGTCTGTACTGAGCTACTGAGTAACATAGGCTATATTTTATCCCCGTACTCCCACGGGAACGGGAACTACGCGGGTGAAACCGCGTGACGTCCGATAGTACATACATACATAGACATCCCAGTATCAATCAAAGAAAAACAAAAAAAAATCTTACGCAACATATCGTCAGACCTACAAATTCTCCAGAAACTATCAGAACGCCCCCCTCGATAGTGATAGTGAAGCTGCAGCGTTGTCAACAAGTTGCTACGTCACAACGGCCAGTATTATCAGTAGTGTGGCTTCTCGGGAATGTTACATCATCTGTTGTGATAAGGAGTCAGATCAGCGGGGCGCTCGGAGGCTCGCCCTATTGACTGAGATATAGACGTTTTGAATTTAAGTAAGTATAAAACTAGTTTCTATTTAAAAATACAAACACAACAAACAAACAACCATCGAACAACCAACAACAACAAACAACAACGACACCCTATTTAGAATGGATGTTTTTTTTATTCAATCATACGTGTATATTTTAAACTTAGGTTTAAGGAGAATGCCTATAAGGCATTTAAAGCTGCTTTATGTTAAATATTTTTGAAGAAAAATGGGAATATTGGAACAAAAACACTTAAATTACCTAATAACCACAGAAATCATTGTGTTACAAAAATTTCAATGCCAAATTAATTTTTAGTTTTTCTTAACATTTTAAGCATATAAAAGTATTCTTAATAGTTTTCCAGTACATAACAGGTTCATCTGACAAGGAACTGTCGTAAACTAGTTTGATCGTAATGTCTCCGTGGTAACTGGTACCCGTTTGACTTCTTTACGTTAGTAACCGTCGCCGGAGCCGGAGCAGTTCATCATGCGATCTATTGGAAAACTTGATTGGAGACTTATGGAAGCCACAGAACGCGAGCGTAAATATAATTCTGTAGACTTTAAAAAAATATAGTACACCCAATTTCGCCAGTTAATTTTAAACAACTCGATTTATAAACGTAAAACTCGGAAAAGGGGCCCCCCTTTTCCGACTTTTACGTTTCTAGATCGAGTTGTTTTTAGAGATTTTTTTTTAATAGAATTTAAATTCAGGAATGAATATATAGAACTACAGATACATGTTTGATCTAGTGACTTTTTTGGTTGAAAACACAATAATTAACATTTTGCTCGATTAAAAACAATCAGAAGTAACGTCGATTTTGAAAGTATTTAAGTTGTATGAGACTTGGGAGAACGCAATTTTTATGAAAATTTTACATTCCATTTTCTAATCGGGTTTGACAGAGATATTATTGGAGATTTTTTTATTTCGTTTTTATATAAAATAAAAACGTGGAAAACGGCTCGCGCGCACCGCGCCGTACTTACGCTGAACTTCATAGAAAGTTTTAAGTAAAATAGGGGGGACCCAATTGCTCTCATCCGGGCACAAATCCAGACTTCGTAGTTGCTACGGAGACATTCCCGACGGAAAACTCAATGAGAATTGGCTCAACCCGGCAAACGAACCCAGGTCCTCAAGCTCAGCAGTTGCGATTGCGAATACTAGACCAACGATGAAATAAACTATTGGTAATGGTATTTGAAGATGGACAGTGATCCGTCATTATTAAACCTCAGTGTGATATTTGAGAAAGTGATATAAAGAAGGGGTGATGCAACTAGCATGCTGTCAAAGAATATTGAAGCAAATACTGCTAGGAATAAAGTCTTTTTTAGAGGAGATCTCTTGGTGTAGTGGAAGAATCTATGTGTATTCTGTCTTGTTTGATAATTTGATAGAATGACGGTAATTCATAAAATAATTCCTAAGAAAACAACAATTCCAGCCTTAAAATTGAATAATTAATTCTTCACGGTTAGAAATAAACCACTTCTTCCCAAAGATATTATATCGTAATCGCGATGAAAATCCGCATTAAAGTTAACCCATGATCTGTCCACGAAGTAGACACAATAGTTAAACAATGGTCTCTCGAACAAATTGGTCATTTGACAGATCATGATTTAATATTTGACGTAAACTTCTATTTCGAAGCCAAATATCTATTTTCAGAATCGAAAAGTTTAAAATATTTCGCGCTCTTGCTGTTTCCTTGATAGAATGCAAGCAAATAAACAATGACTTCGTCTACATAAATTAAATCATAATAACTAGTAAATGTTTTTATTTGCTGCAATCGGGAAGTGGGCGTAGCTATGATTTTTATTGATAACATTCCAGTATAAAAGTAAACGCAAAATATTATTGTAGGGTAGTTGACTATTGACATGACATCCATTCTGACAGATGAGCAAAAGACAAGTGACACTGACAATCTACAAAAAAAACATGATCCGCGAATTTTGACAGTTGTATATTTTTTTAAGAAAAGAGTCTGTTTGTCTGTACTGTCATTTCACAGTTTCGGTAACTATTTACCGCTGGCTATTTAGATAACACGAGATTTATTTAAAAAATAAACTTTTTGGAAGCGCTTTCAAACCAATAGCATTTATAATTGTTTGATTGTTAGAGCGGAAACTAACAATAAACACGCAATACTTAATCTTGTTTTCTAATTAACACAATAGAGATCAGTTCTAATCAGTCTAGCAAAAGTGATAACAGAATGTTATTATTTCTAGCATTCCTATCACTGCTTGACTATAAACGATAACCTTGCAACATTTTCTAAGCACGTTCTATAATTAAACTCGAGGAAAGTCTTCCTTATTTAAACGTCAACCATCGACAACAAAAAAAAACACAGCCATAACTAACCTTTTTCTCAGTTAACGGCACACGAAAGGAAACCGGATTTCTCCAACACGATGCAGTTTCACGTTATTAACGATTTTTAATAAAGAAAAAAAAAATGCGCAAGACGTGTAGTATGCGGTCGTCGCACTAGAGGACTGCTGTAAACAACATCGAGATGTTACAATTACTTGCCAGGCACCGCTATCAGTGATACGTCGTCTTTTGATTGTGGCTGCCAAAACTCAAAACGTTCTCGAACTGATGCCTTTGCCTAGGTATAGGAGATAGGTCAAGGACGCATGTGGTGACATTATTGTCGATGGTCGATTTTTATATGACACACCTTCGCAAAATTTAAACTTATTATTCTAACAATAAAATTATTTCTATGGGTAATAAAACTTTTTTTTTTCAGTAAATTCGAAAAACTACAACTATCTTACATACCTCTTATAAAACGAATAATAAGTTCAAATTACCTACTAGACACATTTCAAAAATTGATAAAAGTACCTACCTAAAATATTTTTTTAATAATGACTACACACAAATAAACGTGGTAAGTATAAAAATTATACTCGAGAATAAACTAAGAATAAGCAAAATGTCTATAAATAAACAAAAAATTGCTTATACCAAGTATAGCTTTGACATTTGTATTCGTACAACCGCTATTTCCAAAGTTATTCGCGCCTCCACCCTTGTTTAAAGCTAATTTAATGTTACCTTTAAAATAAATACCACGGTTTGTGTTTGTTTACGCGCATTTAAGTATTTACGTTCGTTTTGATTATGGAATTAAATGCAATAGAAGAAGTAGAACAAGTAAATAACATTCTAAATCTAAAGAAAAGTTAAAATATTTAAAAAAAAGACAAATTCTTTTGATCTAAAGAGCGATCAGCAGTTTCGGTTAAAATATCGATTTTTAGAAGTTTCTCTTTGGTCGCTCCGTTGCCAAATCGTGCATTTTGACATAACGGAAGAATTGTTATACCAAATATACCTGGTTTATTTGTAAAATATTCTATAGTATAAATATTCTCGACATATTCTTAAGTTATAACTGGTATAACTATACTTAGTATAAGAATGGAATAGATGCGGAATAACACATTTTTATTTGTAAGGCTGAAAAAGTATAACCAGTATGAAAATGGGGCTATACAAAAGAAAAAAAGGGGTTATAAGAAATATAAAAAATTCCTTAATTGATTCATCTGAATAGATATTTCAAACTTATGTAACCAACTAGTTAAGTAACTATGTTAATGACCCTGAACTATGCTGATGATGTAGCTATACTTAAATCTGTTTCTGGGTAACTCTCGTGTTTCTAATTATTATTAAATGTGTATCAAGTTAATCGATATAGACACAACGCCACAGCACCACACCCATAATTGGTGACTAGTAATTAATCTCTTTGAATGATGTATTACTAGAAAATCATTATTGATGGTTCATAATTATCGAAGAGTAAGTAACACCTGCTTTCTAGAATACTTTCTTATTTTGAAGACAAAAATTAATAGGCTGTCAAGAAGTCAAGTAAAATGAAATGAACACTTAAAGTACTTACGGGATGATATCCGTGATTTGCCTTGGTTACTATGAGCTCCCGATATTTCGACGCTGTTGCAAGCATCATGATCGCGGGAATACTCATCCCGTAAGTACTTTATGTGTAGTGAAAAACCGTGAAAGTCTAAAACAGTGCAAAATGAAATGAATTTGTTTAAGTACTAATTTTTGTGTTGACAAATTTTTAAAAGGCTTGATTTTTATTTCGTTAGGGACTAAAATCAGTATTATTACCAATTATCATACAATGAATTAGGTAGTTAGGTACCTACTTACAAAGATGTTAAGACAATTTATATCCACAAATAATAAACAGCGATAATTTTAGCCCGCTATTTTACGCCACAGAAATACAGATCATATTATTATTCCATAAGATGTTTATAGTTTTCAATAGTTTCCAATGCCAAAGGAATGTATTGAAATTCATAAATAACTGGCGACAAAGGCGGACATTTTGTAAAGCGCCACCTGGCGGATCGCACGGGTATTGTCAGTCTATGGACGGACTAACAATGGATCAAAGGGAAAATGAATGTATTTCATATTCCACAATGTTCTTATACATGTTTACGTGTTCCTTTGTGTGTGCAGAGACATGTCTTAAGCGGGTTAAGCTGTGTAGGTGGAAATGTAGAGGATAAATACATTCTGAGGGTACACAAGCAGGTTGTCTGACTGTACTTTTAAGTATAATATCGTCATACTGCCTAGAAATAGGAGTGATTAGGAATCTCCTCATCATTACCTATCTGCCCTAACATTTTCCCAACTATGTTGGAGTCGGCTTCCAGTCTAACCGGATGCAGTTGAATACCAGTATTTACCATGGAGCGACTGCCTATCTGACCTTTACAACCCAGTAAGTACTGGATAATACGACACCCTTTGGTAAAACTGGTTGCTATTTGCTATCTCCAGTATTTCGAGTACATTCCCTCCAGGTGGCATTGAAAAATTCCACCCTGTATATAAAGGGTGTAAAACACCTCTTAACGAAGCCGAAAGGCACTTGTTCTCCTCGTCATTGCGTACATTTTTTTGTTCTACACTATACCTGGCAACCTTCTAGTTACGGAGATATTGGAGGTCAAAATTCCAATTTTTTGACAACATTTTTTTTAAATACAAGTTTTGAGTGTTAGATTTTTACTTTAAACACCTCCACGTCTTCCGTACTATTCAATTCATCCATCAGCACAATGTTTTGAGGGCGTTACATTGAATTCTACCATAAAACATGATTTGTCACCCCAAAAGAAAAGTCGTTTCCCAGCAATAATTTTTTCATTGAATTGTTGATTGTGAATTTGTTCATTTTTCTATTGAACCATGTTCCAACTTTCTAAAGTTGGAACATGGTTCAATAGAAAAATGAACAAAAACACAGATACAGCCACGATGTAAAATTGAAATAACAAAGTTAAGTATTAATTAAAGAATATATATTTTATAAATAACTTAATTGTAATTAAGTTTCAACTATTTCTTTAAAATAACATAGATTTGGGCAAAATATTTACCATTTTTTCGATGATGAAAATGAAAAATAGGTAATGGCTGAATAGCTGGCCGGCCACAGAAAAAAAAAACAAGGCGGGAAAGCGGCAACACGATCTACATTTTTTTTTCGTGTTGATTCATGTTTTTATTTTTACTTTCCTTGTATTCGTAATGAAAAGCAGTGTTTACCTCGGGTTAAAGACCTTATTTAGTCCCTCGAACTATTAGCGCCCTCGCTGCGCTCGGGCACAAAACCCCGTCTCGGGACTACATAAGTTACTTTCACCCCTTGGGTAACAATGTACTATTGCTTATAGTTACTTAGTTTAATGTACCGAATGCTTGGTTAACGGCTTCGTGATGAGGTGGTTTACACCCTGTATATGCGTATTACGGTATTACTTACCTGTACAGTAATATGTAGAAACTCTCAGACCTAAGAGGTCCACAGTGTGATATCCCAAATATCTTTCTAGAAATTCGAGCAAAAAATTACATGAGTAAGTATTAAATTTATTCGTCATTCGGGTGTGATATTTTCATTTGTTTAATGCTTTTAGAACGTTCTTGGTTCTTGCTAACTGCAGGAGTAAGAGAGCCCAGGGGACGAATGTTCTATCAGTCGTGATTATCAGATTTGGATATTACGTGCTTTCAGAAAAAAAAATGCTGAAGTCATCCAGATGGAGAGAAGACTTGGTTTTAGAGATCCAAAAATACATTGATGTAGTGGTTGCAAGCATGTCCTGAGTATTGGGTTCCATCGTCGAGTAGGACAAGGTGTTAATGCGTTTCCTCGATTTTAACGGCGCCTTCCGGTTTTCCGAACAATTGACTGACATTCGATCGCAAAGATCTCCTATGAGTTATGCTCGCTCATGTAACATAGAACATCACTGCGTCTCCGACTTCAGACCAGGCCACTACGAGAGCAGTTATGCCCTGCTGCAATAATGTAAGGCAATTAATCAAATATCTTGACGACCTCATCTAAGATTCTATGCAAAAGCTATAAACAGCAGATTAGTTCACTATATCTCTGAATAATTCGGTTTTGTTCGAAGTTTGATTCCCACAACCCGCACTGGGCCCGTCTGGAAATTTATGGTTCACGCCCTCTTAGGTAGAGAAGGCGTGTATCCCAGCAGTGGGAAAATTATAGACTTCTATATAAACGACCCTCAACATCACTGGTAACCGAGACTTTTTATACTGGTAGATTCACTCGTTGATCGGATGTCATGTACCAAATATTAAAAGTGCTCTGGTCCCAGTACTACGCATCCTCAGATAGAAGATCAGGCAAATTAGCGAATTGGTATGGTGCAGGAAGATGGACCCCAGGATCCTAATGACGGACGCACTAACGCCAAAAAGCACCTGCTGCCTTAACTAGGGGGATCTTATGGGGGCCCCCTCCATAAGATCCCCCTAGTTAGTCCGACAGTAGATGTAAAACGCTTTATTATATTCTTAACTTACAATTCCACAAAGAAATAACAATATAATTTATTTCTTCCGTGAAAAATAATAGGACAAGCTCATTAGGTAGGTGACCTTTACCTTCTATTTTCTTAATTAGGCATATAATTTCAAGTTATGAATCTGAAAATTAGGCACAATTACAGTAAAATTAAATTAAAATTCTGAGTGTGTTATCAGGGTCACCAAAAGTGTTCATTCCCTTTTTTTTCAATGGATATCAGCTACATATCGTTTTATGAAAAAAAAAATCTTTATGACTGTCCTGTAATGAGATGACTGCTAATGATTACTCAAAAGGAATCGAATCTGCTACCTTGCGCCGCCGTGCGGACTCTTCGCCACCAATATTATTAGGGACTGTAAATCCGACGAAAGGTATCTGAGATAAAAATAGTGAGAAGTGGAAAAAAGTGCCGAAAAACAGCCATTGCAAAATTAATTGGTAAACTTACCCTTACTTTAAATCATTCGTTACATGTTTGCAATATTTAAAAACTTCTATAACCCACACAACCCCTTAAAGAAACTCCTCCCTTAATAAGTAGAAAGGAAATTGAAAAATATGGAAAATGTTCTTTTTAAAATATCTCGTATTATCCGCAAGAGATTTCCTTAATCCTTTCCCACGTTGTCTATGCGTGGAAGGATGCGCGGGAATACGGGACGGTATATAAAGATGGCGGCCGGGTTGCAGGCCACTGTTGTGTCCAGTGATCTGTGCTAACCGAACCTAAGTGACATGACGCCAGTGCGTTGTAGGTGAGTTGAGAAAAAGGTTTTATTTAAAAAAAAGTTTAGGTGAAATTACTGATGTGAAAAAAAAAAGTTTTGGGGAAGACATTTGTGTTATTTTGTTAGTTTTTGGTTTAGGATTTTCTGAAAAGTAGGTGAAAAGTACGATATTATTGCTAAGGTATACCTGTAGTTAGTAATTGGAAGTGAAATTCTTGGTGAGAAAGAGAAAAGGTTTTTGATGTAGTTGTGTAAAAAATATTTTAAGTTTCAATCAAAATCATCAAAATCAAAGAATTTATTTCAAGTGAGCCAGTTGGAGGCACTTTTGAATTGTCGAAACAAAGATGAAAATTAAATGTAGCTACAGTCCCAGTCACAAGACATAAAAACTGTGAAAGTACTGTAGTTGCCCATTCCCTAGCGTAGATCTCTATGGAGAAGAACGGGCAAGAAACTCCATGGACACTCTTTTAAATCAGAATATTGTTACAAAATCTTGGTTACATCATTCATGTTGAGATGGTATATTATGTGAGAACAATGTAGCAAGATGTGCACGTTAAAAGTGTCCACAGTAAAACAAAACAGAAAAAAAAAAACAATTCAAAAACTAAAATAATTCATTAAAATAAGTTTAAGTTTCGAGTTCAGAGTTTTGGATAGGTAGTATCAGGTTTACTTTATGGTGCTTTTGAGTTAGACCCATTACATACCGAGTTTCCTCCGTGCCTCAGAAAGCACGTTAAAAGCCGCTGGTAGAGATTGTCGTTTATAGATCTTTGACAGGCGTTTCAGACTTGGTTTTGACTGGTCGGCGGTATATAATATTACCCAATACTAACTAAGTCGTGGAGGTCAGACATGCATTCGCTCCATGTAAAATACGGGTTCAGCTCCATCCGGTAAGACGAAGCCGACCCCAACATAGTTATTTGGTCAACTTTACGTAAAATTATGCTTTAGTTGTTATATTCTTGCAAAGCTCTCTTTTTTTCAACAGTTAAACACATATATAATTTCATCCCGTCTTTAGGCACTCTTGACCTCTTTCCTGTGACGACACTGAAATGCATAATCTGTCTACCCAACTCCGTATTTTATAAATTTCAACTAGCCGCAGATGTTAACTCTTTTGTTTCGTTCACGCGCTTTTCAAATTCATACCGCTTTCATCATCTGCTTTTCTAGGGTTCCGTACCTCAAAAGGTAAAAAAAGGAACCCTAAAAGATCACTCTCACTCTCTTGTCCGTCTATTTTTTGTTCCTGGGTGGAAAATCCTCTTGGATGTCCTCCACCCTGAGGCGGACGGAGGAGTCTGTTGGACTCGGCCGACTAAAAAACCACCTAGGTGTTCCCTTCGAACACTTGCACCAGGGATCGTGCGCCTTCCACGATCCCCGGCTATTCATCATCTGCCTAGCCTGACCTCCACACTTCTGACCACCAGTAACTAACTACCTACTCGGCTGCTACTAAGATATTCTAGATAGAAAACCCAATTACACTTTGTCGTGTCTCGTGCTCCGTAAATATCGGTTGCTACCACTGTTAGACCAGCAGTCTGATTGTAAGTGAAATTGTTTACATAAATTTCCACTATTATTAAAAATCAAAGAGGAAAATTTCTACAATCACTTTGAATCTAATCGTAAGTACTTATAAAAGTTTGTCACGATATCCCTTCGATATCTTGTATAAGTTGGTATCACTTGCATTGCAAGAGTTTATATCTGCAACGAATGTATCGCACAATTCGCACACGTGTGTCGTGTAAATCTGTTTTATGGATTGATTTGATTGATACTATTTCCAGCTGTAGAAACGGTGATATCAGCATCCAATGCCGCGACCTTCAAGTCCACCTCCTGGGGGGCCAACGCGATAATATCGCATGATAAGCCCTTATCTTAAAACAATTCCAGAAAAAGATTTGCTATATTTTTTTTACACCGTAATGCTGATATTTTGTAGAAGTGTGACGTGTGTGAGTAGATAAAAACAACATGTTTCGATTCTTAAAAGTGTCTAAAGTTATAAGAAAACCTCAGTGGTATCTATATCTAGTCATGTGATTGATATGCGAGACAAAATTCAGCATATATTTTAAATAGTCATAGCCAGTTTTTGATTCTGTTTTCGAATGTTTTGGAAAGTTTCAACCATTATAATTATAAGGTTTTCAGTTGTTCGAGTCGGTCTAAACTAGACGCGGAATACAAAAATGACACTGAGTTTTGGCATTATTTGGGTTAAATAGTAATAAAATAGTAGTAAAAAAATATTTTGTAAATTATCATAATTTGCGATATCATTTATGATCAATAGAAATACCCACTGCCTTTTTTTTGTTTTTTCGGATGGGAAATGAAATCATCAAATGCCTCCTCCCGCTCTGGGCGGAGCAGAAGTGAAGAGTGTCAGACTTTTACTGACAAAAACCCTGCTGACTCTCTTTGAGGCGCGCGTGGAACACGAACGCGCCGTCGACACGGCCTGTCGTCATGAGACAGACGGACGGCAAGCTAGCCCATAGCTCCCCGTCCACAGGCCCGCGCCTACGGTGGCCCGAAGCTACCACGCGCCCGACGCCCGGGGCGTCTCCCGCGGCGGCCGGGACGTGAGGATCTCTACCTCTCACGTTCCGCCACCTCCTTCGCTAGCATGACTGCTTCGCAGAAGGAGGTGACGGCGTCTCATTCCGTCTCGCTCCAGACCATGACTTGAACCAGGGCCGGGAGCGAGAGGTCGCCGCTTCGAGTACACGGCGGTGCCTGCCTCATTGGCCGATTCCCGGATCTGACAAAGTGCTATTAGATTTTCCATCAGGAATTTCTCAGAAGCAGCCAGTCTAGATTTGTGCCCGGTTGATGGCAATGGGCTCGCCCCCTATTACATGAGACTTCACCTCTGCCTATCCCTATGGGGACGACAGGCGTGATGTTATGTTATGATGTTATGTAGAAAAACCCACGCCATTCTCAAATGTTGTTTCGTTTCGTTCAACATTTTGACGTACGTAGGTACCATATATCTCCCATTATTTTTTTTTCTACATCTAAAATAAATGTTTGTCCTCTTATTAATATAAATAACACCAGAAACAGCAACTAGTTGTCGTAAGTTGTGAAGATATAAGAGATCCACGCGTTACCCGGTGACTTATCATTGTAAGCACTAAGCCGACGTGATTGTAGTTTGCGAGCAAACGTCACGAGCTCTGTTGATCCCGTGACTAAAACTGCCGACGTGTGGACGCACATAATAAGTAGTTATGCTGCAATTATTCTAGTTTAGTATTAACGAGAACTGTGAAATTGTTGACTTCTGCACAGCTACAACAATAGGAAGTGCTGATGGGCGGGCGTTTTGGGGGAATGAAAAAACGCCCCCTAAATAGGCATGACGACAGTATCAAAAAATGCAAATCTATTTAGTCCGTCAGTTACAGTATTGGAAATTAATGGACACGTATATTTTGTTTTTGTAAATCAATGAATATTGACAAAAGATAAAACGCATCAAAACTCGGGAGTGCTCGTGACGTCAGAACTAGCTAAAAATTATACCATGGCGTGACGTATTGAGAATTTTAAAAGCGTCGTATCTTCGTCAATTTTGGTTTACGTAACAAAAACATGGGTCAAATATTTTTGATAATTTAAGTGACGGACTAATTAGTTTTTTTTTGTCGTCTCGCCTATTCGGAATAATTGGATATTATACTAATATAACATCAAGCCTGTAATCCTGCAAGGGTTCTGCAGAGGTGTGTCTAGTAGTACACTCACATTTCACATTCATTTCAAATCAGTATTCTGTTTCGTTGGCCTAATGGTCGCAAGCGCCACTACTGAGGATGAGGTTCTGTGTTCGATTCCCGGTTCGGGCAAAGTATTGGTGGGTTTTTCTATCAGGAATTTCTCATTAGCAGCGGTTGATGGCAAAAGTCCCGTTCTCTATTACATGGGAGTTTACTATAGTGACAAGCTGCAGATAGCTAGATGTGGCGCAACCCTAACTCTTGAAACATGGGTGTACTATTTGGGTTCACCTTTGCTTAACCCTTCATTCTATTCAATTCTAGGTTCATTGGAAGACCAGCGTCAGACAGCATCACCTGTCTGGCATGAATGCTGAAATGGACCTTTTTGGCGCAGCCGTGAGGCACACAGCACATCTATGTTTTCCTCCTTATTTTGTATATTTTTTATATTATTGTGTGTGTGCTTTATTAACTGACGTCAAATAAATATTTTTTCTGTCTTTCTTTCTTTCATCTGGGATTACAGGCGTATGTTATGTAGTTTTTAATGTGGCTGGGTGAGGGTAGTACGGTCTTTTCCGGGGTAGGTATATTTTTATTCACATAGAAAATAGTGATGTACTAAATGATATCGATTCATACAGGGTTGACAAGGATATTGTGATAGCCTGTACAATATAATATTTACCATTCAATTTTATTCACGATTCTACCCAGACTCGCATACATTTTGAACGTTGTGGTATTGCGCATTATTGGTACCTATGTTGAGCAGCGGCTTTTTGAAAAAAAAAATATCGCTGGACATTACACACAGCGCCATCTAGTGCCACACTAAGCACCGAGGCTTGTGTCGTAGACACCAGATAGTTGATATACTACATAGATATCTACCTACTTTTTGTTTGTAAATACATACTTAACTTGCTCCTACCGGGATTCGAACCCGGGACCCTAAGAACGTAAGGCAGCCTCACTACTGCGCTATTCGGGTCGTTGAAATTACGTTAGTAGTAGTAAAAGCCCTAATTAGTAAGAAATTTCACTCCGCTCGGGTAGATCTTTAGGTTAAGGTGGATGCTCCAGGTTAGCCCGCGAAAAGAAATGAATTTGACCGTGAAAAAGTAATTCCTGCACCTTTATGCGCTTGGAGGGTTGTATTGTTGATTTTGATGATTATAATTCTGTAACTACATACGTGTTACAGCCGGGAATCAGATTTTAATCAACATACAACCTGACAGTGACACTGGCCTGCAAATTGCAAAAAACGTAAGAAAATTTAAATTTCGCGCGCTACCCTGGAGCATCCACCTTAAGCCGCGCTTACCTACGTTGATCGGTATAGGTAACCACCCTTACATACCGACTTTCCTCTCTGCCTTGGAAAGCACATTAAGCCGTTGGTCCCGGCTGCCATTTCTAGATGGTTAACAGTCGTTTAGCGCAAAATCCAATTACCTATTGATTTGTGGTGCAAATGGGCGTTGATTTAATGAAATCTTAATCTTCTCCAGCAGGTGTGTAGCGGTGGTAGCGGCCTGTGTGCTGGCTGCGGCGCTGGTCTCCGCGCAGATCACCTTCAGCCGCGACTGGACCGGCGGCAAGCGGGCGGCCCCCCAGCTCGCGCTCGACTGTGGGCAGTTCACTCGGCTATGTCGGCACTTCGTAGTTAGTATATAATTCAGGTTGCTTTAAGGACAGCTTATGTCAAAGATCCCCAGACCGCTGGCAGGTGGTCAGCCACCCAGCTATGTCTCCACTTCATTGTATGATATAAATCAGCTTTCTTTAGAAACAGCTGGTAGAAACGTGTTGGTGCCCAATCGTTGTGGACCGGGGGCAAGCGGGCAGCTCCTCAGCATTAGCTAGTTCTCGACTGTGGCTAGCTCACCCGGCTGAGTCGCCACTTCGTAGAGTGTCACATATACTTACACACACGCCTATTCTTAAAATGTCGCTTACGGGATATCTTCCGTGATTATTTATTGTTTTTGAGCTCCCAATATTTCGACGCTGTTGCAAGCGCCATGATCGCGGGTCAACTGGAGAATGTGGGTGGATGGAAAAAATTGTTAGGAGCAGACAAAACAGCACACGCCTATTGTTATAAAATAAGTGCTTTGACATAGAGTTGCGGACTCCAGCCAGATGGATTCCACGTCCCCACGGCTGGGACACATACCCCTCCTCCGTGTAAGACGGTGGGCTATAATCCACCACACGGACCCAGTGTGGTTTAGTGGATGACTGGATGTATCTGGAATGTATCATCGTTTTGAGAGCAGCAGTGACGAAATTGTCTACACAGGGCGTGCCACCACGACCCTTCCTTATTTTATTATTATCTTTTAGGAGTTATTTACGCCGTTAAAACGCCAACATCAGCATTTGAAGAAATTAAAACAAAATAATTGAAATTTCCTAAATTTTCACTGTCATGTATTATCCGCCAAGTAACGCTCTCCGTAACTTAGCTTTAGTTAAGCCATATTTGTGTCTTTAGAGCTTCGATTCAACGCTCAGTTCCATATTATATGAACTTAGTTAGGGTAAGATTGACATTTAAACTTAGTGATCACACTAGCGAACAGCGATATCCTGGAAGTTACTGACACAAAGTGGCTTAGAGATGTCAATATGCCAAACAATTGATTAAAACCAGTGATGGACGTGTATAATAGCACATCAATAGCGAGAATAATATCGTATGATCAGTAATCCTTATGCAAATGTTGATCGGATCCTGACCCTCTGGACTAAGGGCTCGTTTACAACCCGATCTTTTTTTAAAGTTCATATTTCGGCTATGAATGTAAACGTCCCAAAACGGACCTAAGCTTGGATGATTATTAGATTGCCCTTTCATTAGATGTGCTGCGCAGAGATGGATGTGTCCTTATACATATGTGTATGATATTTTATAGCGTGTGTGGTTTAGCTCTTGTGAAAGACAAAAAAGTTTTCTACGAAGCTAAAGCCGAGATAAAAGAGGAAAACACATCTTAGCAGCTACACCAGTGCTGTCGTGGAAATAGATAGATTAGAAAACTCTTTCCTGGTGGAAAATCGCTGAACTGTTTTACCTAACTAGCCCTACACAGCGATATAAATCGCTAGACAAACTCTTTTGAAATTTCAAAAAGAAAAAGACGACTTGTAAAAGTACTGTAGTTGCCCGTTCCAAAACATTTCCCCGTCTCTACGGAGAAGAATGGGCAAGAAACTCCACGGACACTCTTTTATATCAAAATTTTGTTACAAAATCTTGGTTACATCATTTATGTAAGTATGTCAGTGGTGCCCAACCTTTCTTAGAGCAGAGACCACTTTAGGGCATAAGGTCCTAGATCCTAGATAAATATAGACACCGACAGGATTTCTACTAGGGACGGGAATCTTTGAACTAACATAATGAAAAAATTTGGAAAATGAGATGAGAACCTTTAGAATTAAGATAGTGAAGGCAGTACAAGAGCGATCGAAGTGAGCTCGAAAAATTTAGCAATCGTTCATGCAGGAAGAATAAGTTAGTAGATTTTTGCACAAATGCTTATGAATCTTGGAAGACCCGAGCAAAAAAATTTAGCACCTCGCCTCTGATAGGTTTCCAATTAGGTTGGGTTGAGCTTGTATCTGTGCAAGTTAAAAAGTACGACATAACATTTTAACCTTTTGCGGACCATATTCGAAGCTCCTGCGAACCATAGGTTGGAAACCAATGATGTATGTAAAAAAGATGTAGAAAGACAACACCAAAACCCAACATAGAAGTGGCGTACTAATCTAAACTATCTTTTCGCGTGTTGGCAGCACGAGTTGAAGGCAGCCCTGACCTCGGAAATGGCCAGCAAACACCACAGCGACCCGGACAAGCCGCCGCTTTACGACGAAGAGTAGTCCCCCTGCACTTCATGGGCAGATAGACTCGCGAACTGACGGCCAGATCCAGTTGATGATGAAGAGATTCCGTAATGATTGGATAGAGTTTAAGTCGCGTTTGTAATGCTGTGCTGTCTCTTTATCTATGCCTTCTGTTTTAGGACAATGAACGCTGGACTTTTAAAGCAGATTTTATTTATTGTTAGTCCAAGATTTTGTTAATTCTGTTGATAATTTTAGCTCAAAGTTCTGACAATTTCTTAAATCGCGATCTAAAAGTGTTATATATATATAAGGTAGCCATTCACTATGGTGTACCTGGCAGTTTTACTGTACAGTTGACCTGTGCAAGAAAACTGGAGCGTGTATGTTGCAAAACTGTGCAGGTTTGTCTTCTACGCAGCTCAAACTTAGGTAGGTAATTGATGGGTGTACCCGTAGGTACAGATAAACCTGTCAGGTACGCCCTAGCGTGTATGGCTACCTTGACACGGTATTCCTGTCAGTTTGGCATAACTGTCAACTGTCAAGTAGTTAATTAAAGAAAAATAACGGCTTTTTCAGAAGAGATTAGAATGATATGAATTTCCAAAGGAGTTGTTGTTTAATCAAGTATTTATTACTGGTTGGTATTATTTTGTTGTAGTCATAACATACAATGCCTTTTGGGTTAACAAATTGGGTTCCGTAATCTAAAAGTTTCAAACAATCATTGAATTATGCCTAATTCTAAATTTAATTTAGCGTGGCTGGTATTTTATAGAGGACAATATTATGTGAAAAGTTGAAAACCATATACTTGTAGAAGGAAAAGTTTCATATTTTGAGGCGCTTCTGTTTATTAGTTAATTAATTAAGGTGTTTGTTTTAATGCCATTGAATTGCTATTTATTTTAAAGTAAATAATTGATCATATTAGTGATTTTAGTAGGTAGGTACCTACTTTTTTGAATAATACTCCTATACCTGTTTTCATTATGACTGTGTTACTTAGATAAATGAATGCTTAAAGAGTATTATATCATCTGTGTTTAAAGTAATATTTCACTGTTGGATTTTCAATTCTCGGCCCCAAATCAAGTGTTGGTCTTTCAATTGTGAAAATCTTATTTATTTTAAGTACTGCTGAGTTTTTAAAAAATTATTTACCCACAATCCACAAGAAAAAAGATTTCTCTTCAAGATAAAACTCTTTTAATTTAAATTCACCATAAAATTCTTTCATGATTCGTTCCACATCTAAGTATGACTGATTGTTCCTAAAACCTACTTTTAAATTTTATTTATTTATTTATTTATTTACTCTCTAAACATACAAATATCCTTACAGGCTATACCCAATGCGATATTGTAGCACACTTAAAATTTAAAAAAAACATAGTTCAACTGTTTTTGACATAGCAAATTCTAAAGGTAGCTGTTCTTGTAAATTCACCCAAAGCGCAACAGAATATAGAAGAAGAAAGAAGAAAGAAGAAGAGTACAGGAAGACCAAAGAAACGATGGATGGACTGTGTGAAGGATGATATGGCAAGAAAGGAGGTGACTGCTGAGATGACGAGTAAGAAGTATGGAAGAAGAAGACATGCTGAGCTGCCCCAAATAAATTGGGATAAGGGCAGGAGAGTAATGATGGTTCTTCGTTCTAGAACACAAACCCAATGTTTATAACCTTTTCATTACTCATACTCTGAAAGTAGGTCTGAAGTTGCCTGAGAAGCGGGTTGAAAGTAATACTTTTCAGCCCTAGGGAGAATCGTTTTCAACTGACAACTGTCAAATTAAAAAAAAAGTAGTTCATTTTTCTATTGAACCATGTTCCAACTTTCTATACAGCCACGATGTAAAATTGAAATAACAAAGTTAAGTATTAATTAAATAATATATATTTTTTAAATAACTTTATTATAATTAAGTTTCAACTATTTCTTTAAAATAACATAGATTTGGGCAAAATATTTACCATTTTTTCGATGATGAAAATGAAAAATAGGTAATGGCTGAATAGCTGGCCGGCCACAGAAAAAAACAAAATAGGCGGGAAAGCGGCAACACGATTTACATTTTTTTTCGTGTTGATTCATGTTTTTATTTTTACTTTTCTTGTATTCGTAATAAAAAGCACAGAGTTTACCTCGGGTTAAAGACCTTATTTAGTCCCTCGAACTATTAGCGCCCTCGCTGCGCTCGGGCACCAAACCCCGTCTCGGGACTACATAAGTTACTTTCACCCCTTGGGTAACAATTTACTATTAACCACCCCTCTTGCTCATTTTATCCTGTGTAAACCACCTAATCACGAAGCCGTCAAACAAGCATTCTGTACATCAAACTAAGTAGGTAACTTTACGCCAACATTGTTGCTAGGAAACGACTTTTTTTTTTGGGGTGAAAAAACATGTTTTGTGGTAGAACTCAATGTAACGCACTCAAAACATTGTGCTGATGGATGGATTGAATAGTACGGGGGTCGTGGAGGTTTTTAAAGTAAAAATCTTACATTAAAAACTTGTATTTAAAAAAAAAGTTGTCAAAAAGTTGGAACTTTGACCCCCAATATCTCCGTAATTAGAAGGTTCCCAGGTATGGTGTGTAACAAAACAAATATCGCAATGACGGAGAACACATGCCTTTCGGCTTCGTTAAGAGGTGTTTTACACCCTTTATAAAGTGACTGCCTCGTTGGTTTAAGGGTTGGAAGTATGTATTACTGTTGAGCATGAGTGAGGCTTTAAGGATTTTCCATCAGGAGTTCCAGTCTGGAGCCGGGATTTGTGCCCGGCTGATGGCAATAGGCTAGACTCCTATAACATAAGATTTAAATAACTGGCGATATATGGGTGTACTGCAGGTACCATTCGGATATCAAGCGAAAACATTATTAGGTATCTGCTAATAGTTCGCAAAAATAGTGAGTGCTTTGTGTCATGTCGAGTTATTTGATCAAAAGAGATACGAGTTTCATTTCGGAGACATGAAACTTTGCAACACACGATTTTGATTGCACTTCTGCTGATAGAATCTTACCTCGCTGATAAATTTTCAGCGACATTATCAGTGATAACGATCAATGTAGGAAGTAACAAATTAAACAACAAAATATACTTAAAATTCTTGTATTATTGTAATAAATTGATTTTATTTACATATAAAATATAATTACAAACTACACACACATAATTATTGCAAATACAATCAATTCCAATTCTTGGTGCACACTTTACTAATATAAAAGAAACTTCGAAGTTCTTTAATAATGTTTCTATTCAAATTGTATTACAATTTATGTAAAAACTAATGTCTTTTGACGCATAGACACTGCAATAATTTTTTTAATCCTTTATGGGCGGCATGGGTACCGGGGCGAAGGCCGACGGAGGCCCGGGCACTTCGGGGAGAGAAGTCAAAGAGATACGGGGTAAAGAGCCACCGACGCACAAACACAACCACATTTTTTTTTCATCGGTATTTTGAAAAAAAAAAAATTGGCCAAGGGCGAGTCAGACTCGCCTTGTAATTTTTTATTATTTGTTGTTTTAGCGGCAACCAAAAAAATTTCAACTGTCTAGCTATCACGGTTCATGAGATACAGCCTGGTGACAGACAGATAGACGGACAATAGTCTTAGTAATAGGGTCCCGTTTATACTCTTTGGGACCGGAACGGACCCTAAAAACAGCTGTTTTCTACATAAGTGTAACACCTACACCATCAAATTTTCCTTTTTTTCTTTAAATTATTGAAAAAACCACAGGGGGTTTAGAATGATGTATTGAATACGTGGTAACCGTATGTGTGTCAGTGTCCCTTACAACTTGTATGCTAATCCACAATGTACATAAATCATTGTTAAAATTAATATGTAAATGGACTAAACGGGTGTCCGTTTAGTCCATTTACATATTAATTTTGCACTATATTAAAAAATGTTGTAAAGCTGAACTAAGGTGAATAGCTACAGAGCTGCTGAACAAGTGAAGACCTGATGACCTACAATATTTCATCAAATTGTCTTTTTTTTGTCCAAATTTTGTATCTAGGGAACGCAAAAATAGGTAATTTTAAGTTATAAAACTGAAATAATGCACATTTTGTTGTACAAACGGTAAACACCGATGCCATAGTATCAATAATCTTTATACCTAAAATAACATCAAAAAAAGTAAAACAGGTGGATACAAATGACTTAACACATAACTATTTAATTGCATTCATATAACGCAATAGCGAACTAATTACATAATAGTATGACGTCGCAAGTATTTATTTTATGATTATAACAGTATAATGGAAGATGAAATGATGCATAAAACTAAAGATAGTATGTGAGTTAGTAGAAATAATGAATGTTATAATATTTGTAAGTACAAAAATTAAGACGATTTATCAAAAAGTTATAGGTATTTATAGGAATGGTTATCATAATTAATTTTGTTCATGTCATTGTTATAATGAGCATCTTACAATGCTAATAAAATTAGTTGTAAAAAGTTTGCTTACGTCCGTTTTAAATCATTTTCCAACACCTCGTTAAATGTCTATAAAAACGTTTTGTTGGATTTTTAAAACTCATCAAATTCCAACAAAAGCGTACAAATTTCAACAATAGCAGAATTCAAATTCCAACTAAAGCAGAATTCAAATTCCAACTAAAGCAGAATTCAAATTTCGACAATAGCGTAATCCAAATTACAACACTAGTAGAATTCAAATTCCAATAATAGCAGAATTCAAATTCCAACAACAGCAAAATTCAAATTCCGACAATGTAATTCAAATTCCAACAATAGCAGAATTCAAATTCCGACAATAGAGTAATTAAAATTCCAATAATGTAATTAATTACCACTAGTGGTTACATTGTTAATAGTTAAAGCTAGATTCAGTCAAACTAAAGCTATACACACACTACAAAATTACATAAAAAACGTCGTTGACGCTGCTATCGTATTTACTACCTAGAAATTACGATCTATTTTGTCATGGCAAATGTTTGTGGCAGTGGTAGCCTACTGCCAGAGGTCTCGTGTATAATTTAGGATACATTTGTTGAACTTTTTATGTTTACTTTTAGCGTCATAATAGGGAATATGCAAGAAATGCAAAACTCTTTTTATTTATTAAAAATGCCTTGTATTGGCGCTTAAAAACATTGTGGTACACTTGTTTACATTTCTAAAATATCACTTATTTACAATTTATTGATTTATATAGCATGTTTTTGGTGAAACGGAACGCACTCTAAAAACACGTCGTCCTCGATAACGCCGGTAGTGACGTCAAAGTCTATGTGTCAAAAAAACACTTTTGTTAGAAAATTTGTTAAAGTTTGACTAAGATTTTATTCTAATATCGTTATAGCACATACAATTAGTAAAATTACTAAAATAAGGCCAAAATTTTAGATGTAAACAAGTCAGATTGAGGAAAATGACGTCATATCATGGCCGCGACAGTCACGCACGTTTGAACTGTCATAGAAAATTGCAGGAGTTTAATATTATTTTTAAGCCATAAGCAATAGTTGAACTTAACTTTTAATACTTTTCTTGGGTTGATAGTACTGTATTTTATTGATTTAAGTGAAGAAAAAATTACATGCATATTCCCAATTAGCCAATAATCTCGATTTGAAACTACAGTCCTGTCACAGTTCGAGTGCAAAAAACAACGACGCATCTTGTTTCGTCTTCAGGTATACATTTATCATGCTATATGATACGTCTTTATAATTAATAACACAAATAAATACACATAATAATATTTAAATTGGTCCCATACAA
The DNA here is from genome assembly GCA_963853795.1 of Xestia rhomboidea. NCBI lineage: Eukaryota > Metazoa > Arthropoda > Insecta > Lepidoptera > Noctuidae > Xestia > Xestia rhomboidea. The sequence continues at coordinate 11,048,900 of OY970774.1, forward strand.
TTACATACGACATTATACATGGTACACAAGTATTACTTGGTCCTGCCAATGGAATACTGGATTGTAAGGCGGATAACATTAAGTTATTTGAATGGATGGCCAGTAACTGTCAACTATATCATCGCTACAAGAAACAGAAATTAAAATATTGTCAGTTGTTATTTTTTTTTATACTCACACAACAGAGTCAAACCTCTCCAGGCTCAAAGATCCGTCAGAGATTTGCAAATAATGGCTTGTTTTAATGAATTTTCAAACATTTATTTATCAAGTCTGTGTGACCGACAGTGATGTCGACAGCTGATATTCAGCACAGAGGTTCCTGACTCTGTAATGTGGTTTTCCACCAACCAATTCAAACATACTGGAATAATCCATACAATATTGTCAAAAATGTCGTAATCACAGCATAATGTCTTCCACATATCACATACCTCCTTTATCCCGATTTTTCTCCCAAACTCTAATCGTCATCAGTACCACAGCACCTGACATACTCCAGCGCCTTGTTGAGACAGTCCAGCCACACGTCCCTGTCCGCGGGCGTGTCGGCGGCCAGCAGGTGCCTCCTGACGACGGAGCCGTCCGGGCGCCGCACGTACACGAGTGAGCCGCAGTCAGGCACGAGCCCGGCGGGCACGGCGGCCTCCAGCAGGATAGTGTTGGGGCGCGCGCACAGCTCGCGCGGGGCTCTGCTCGCGCGCTCTGAGATAACGGTGGACAGGTCGATGTCGCCTATTGGCATCTGGAAAAGAAGGTTTATAGTTAAGTGACAGTGTAAAATTGTACCCTTAGGAAGTGATCACACTTTTCCGACGTGAAATCAGCTTGAGCCGATCACACATTTGTTAAATTTGGACAGACGCGTGGTCGTGTCGCGTCGTCGTCCGAACCGAATCAAGGCGAATTACGTGTTTTTCGCTTAGACATAATAAAGCTTTTTTCTGCAGGCTCAAACCGATTCTGCGCCTTATACAGCATGTGTGCTGTCCTATACATTTTGGTCGAGAAAGATTTTTGCAATTATTATTATGATTTCATATTGTTCTGTTAGATAGTCTATACACTACCAGATACCAGAGGGTTGCGGTTGTAAATAACCGCATTATTCTGGCACAGGCTGTATAGTTCGAAGTACTGATGTGACCACAGTTATCAAAGTAGTTTAAGTAATATCTGAGTAAGGACAAATCACAGGATAGTGGGCCTATTTACGTAAAAACCACACCCGCGTGCGTCACCTTAGGATCAATAGACAAAGTGTTACATGCAATCAGTCTATTTGCAAGCTCACGGACAACGAATTGCGCCTGTACACGATAAGACCCAAATCCCTCCTCTTACCTTCCTCTGCACATCATCCGGGTACTTCCAGTAGGCCAGGCGCGGCGGCTGCAGCTTGAACCAGCGCCGGTGCCACGCGCCCAGACCCGACACGTCGTCGAAGGCCGTCAGGAAGGCGGCGTGCGGTGCGGGCGGGGACACCTGTACCCGCGCCTTGATCTCCAGGTTCACGGAGCCTTCCAGCGGACTGCTGCACGGGACCTGGGGATGGAGGCAACATTGTGATCGTTTGAAGTACTTTCCGATGTTAGAACAGCATGTTATAAGGCTAGTTTACATATAACACGACGCCGCCACTTCGTGTGTCATAGTTTATTGGTTATATTTTGTATGTATTAGTATATTTTTATGTTGTAATGCAATTTTGTGTATTTTATCTATGGGCCCTAAGATGCCTGATAATAAAATGATTGATTGATTGATATAAAAAAAATCTGTGTTACATTTTTGGAGACATTAGTTATGTTTGTATACTAACAAAGCATTTTTCAAATAATTTGTTCGATTAGCTATGTGCCACGCCTTTGTGGTGTGCAAATATTAAAAAAACAATACCGTACAATAATAAAAAGTTCACAGAACCTACTTATTGAATTGAATGGAACAATAACATAGAGTTGGCTGCTAAATATTCTAACTGAAGCGACACAGGCCTCCTTTGGGAGATTTTCGTGAGCCCTGTAGTACGGGTTGGTTACAGGCAAAATTGATACATAACATCACGCCATGTTATGCCCGAAAGGTTGGGCAGAGGTGTACCTAACAAGTACACCCATATTTCTACAGTTATGTTTAAGTTCCATGTAATAGGGAGCTAGCCTACTGCCATCAACCCGGCACAAATCTGGACTGACTGGGAAAAACCCAATATCACTTTTCCCGACTCGGGAATCGAACCCAGGACCTCATGCTCAGTAGTAGCGCTTGCGACCACAAGACCAACGACGGCGATTTTGATATTTCAGCCCACTTTTGTTCCAAGGGTATTTCCTTGGATGGCTTCGGATGGGAAATCATCAAGCGGACATCTTCTTACCTAGTTCCCCGGTTAATTAACAACCTACCTTCCGATTTGCGCAGTGACATTACGCCAAGAAATATTAAATTAAAACTTAAGTCCCACTACCTACAACATATTGAATGCTCAATGTGAAATTGCATGCAATGCAGTTTACGTAGTAACCTGAGATGAAGTTGCCAAATTTCGAAATAAGGTACATAATATATTATTATGATGTATTTTATTGTTTATCTTGATTTTGTTTTTACTACGATCTAAAATTACATGTAGCATTAAGTACAAACCTTAGTGGTTTATAAATGCTACTCTGCTAAAACAAATGTAATAATTTTTTTTATGGTAAATAAATGAAAAAAAAAGATGACTCCTACCGCTCTGGGCAGAGTGGAAGGGAGTGTTAGACTTTTACTGACTAAAACAAAATACAAACAAACAGACATAACAAATTACAATGTTGTTGTTCCACTTTTGCGGCACTATTGGCAGCTTCATGTTATGTATTGTTCATACTTTACCTTTAATCGTTTTTTATTTTTTTGTTTACAACGCTAATCTTATTATCTACCAAATTGTCTCATTGTGTATCTGTGGAGAACGTGGTTGATGTCACAATTGTATCATTTTTGTAGCTTATCTTTTTGTAATTCTTAATGTGTAATAGTTTGTTTTCCTGAATAAATAAAATAAAATAAAATCCATCCATGTTCCTTCATCGCCCTTTGTGTTCCGGGGCCGCGGTATCTCTTTCGAACAGTCCCGCAGCCCCGGTGGGTATTTCCTTACCTTATTCAACGTGAAGTTGTTTCTACTCGCTTGCTGCAACGCGAAGATGCAGTATCCGTGCAGAGAGAACTGCGGAGAGCGCACTGCTAGCGGTCCGGCCGGGCTCTGCACTCGCGGCGCCTTCAGTTCCGATACCTTTGATTTTGGGGTGAGCAGCTTGGAGCTTGACTGTGGATAGAAAGCGAGAAAATCGATTTAAAACGAATACAGATAATAGGGTATTACACCCATTGTTGAGAAGTGTTTCAATTGGATTCTATAGTGCTAATGAACTACTAAAAAATTCACAAAAATTTTATTCAATCGTTAAGTGCCATAAAACGCATTTAAATTTAGCATTTTCAAATTTCGCGCGTAATTTGACAAAAACGCTGGACGCAGTGGCCGCCATATTGCTCTGTGGTCATGACGTCACTTGGCTATGTAAACAAATGCAGTGATTGGCAGTGATATTTGAAGTTGACACTTCATGGCGACTACTATAATGGTGTTATGAAACAGATTAAAAAAGCTGGAACCGTTGAATTGAATTTTAAAATTTAGTTTGCTATTTTATGAACTAAAACTAACGTTTTCCGACTGCTCTTTGCCTAAGCTATCTCAATAATATATTTTTAGATTTTTTCTCTTAAAGAGTAAAATACCTTATTGTTTAAAGTAACGGGCGAGGTTTTATGGTAAACCAATGCCCGGTTTTGCTCACACAAAGCGTTATAGAAGCGCACTGTTGAGTTTTCAACGCTTGCCTCTACGCATTGAATTGAAATTCTAACACTGTAATGCTGCTGATGACATAGATTTAGGTGTCACGTTAGCAACACACGGTCTGTGGAAGGCAAAAAAAAATACAGAAAAATCTACCCGCTGTGTGTGTGTGTTACTTCTGTCAGTCAATCAAGATTGGTAAACTTCAGTTTACTAGTTAGTTCGGGAATTTTTTTTCGTGTTGGTCCCTTTTAAGTAAATTGTTCTCACCTTTTTGCTTGAGATGTGATATTTCATTTCATGTGATAACACTTCTTTTGAAGCTTGCAGCAAGTACACTTCTACTGTAACCTGAAAATACCAATACAAAATTAAATCAAGTTGGTTTTCTCCTTGATTGTGCTAGTCTATACTAATATTAGAAAGAGGTAAAGTTGTTTGTAAGTTTGTACGTAAGGGGTAATCTCCCGCAGGCCTGTGGACGGGGCGCAGGCCTGTGGACGGGGAGCTATGGGCTAGCTCGCCGTCCGTCCGTCTCATGACGACAGGCCGTGTCGACGGCGCAGGAGTGTTCCACGCGCGCCTCAAAGAGAGTCAGCAACAGTGAAGGGGTCCGGGCAAGGGCCGAAGCCTGCCGGGGCTGCGGGACTATTCGAAAGAGATACCGTGGCCCCGGAACACAAAGGGCGATGAAGGAACATGGATGGGTTTTAGTCAGTAAAAGTCTGACACTACCTCCTGCTCCGCCCAGAGCGGGAGGAGTCATTTGATGATTACCCATCCGAAAAAAAAGGGGTAATCTCCGGAACTAATGATCCAATCATAAAATTTCTTTCACTGGCAGAAAGCTACATTATTCGTGGGTGCTATAGGCTACAAATTATAATTATATCATGCATATTAGCCGAGCTATCACAATTTTAGCGAACGAAGTCGCGGGAGACGTCCTAGAACGTCATATTCGTATAAACGATCGGGACAATCATGCATTCTAGCGACAGGTCGGTTAGAATGGCATTACGCTTCCAAAAGGGATGACGACTGACTAAAAATTATGATTCTATTTAGTCCGTCAGTTAGATTATCTAAAAATATTGAATACGTGTTTTTTGTTTTATCAAATTAATAAAAATTTACGAAGATAAAACGCGTCAAAGATCATGAGTGGGGGCTTGTGACGTCACATTTGAGTAAAAAATATACTCGAATGTGATGTCACACGAGTTTTCGACGCACTGTACCGTCTTTATTTCCCATATTTTTTGGAAATCTATCTGACGGACAAATTTTTTTTTTTTGTCATCTACCCTATTGATGATGAAAGAATAAGTTCCCCAGAGTTTCGTTTTCAGTCCCGAATCACCAACTGCTGGGTATTAGGCCTCCCCTTTCTTCTGCCACACTTTCCGGTTCTGTGCGCCCCTTATGTATCTCCGTTAATATACCTAGCTAAGTTGTTACCTTGAAGTCGCTCGCAAGTCCCAGCATACTGATTTTGTCAGGGAAGTGCAGGATGGTGCTCGTAGGCTTAGTTTGCTGCATGCTTGTCGCGAGGACGCGGTCGCGACACTTGACCAGGCACACTGCGTGGTGACCGACGGCGCCGTCTGTTGATAAATTATTACAAGTCAAAGAAAAGCAACTTCTTTTTTAATGTTACTTATCTATTGGTAGGTAAAGACATTACGGATAGTCAGAAGACCGTAAGTCTGACCTGTCTTGTTAAGGTGCTCTAGGGTAGCCCGCGAAATTCGAATTTTCTTACGTTTTTTGCAATTTGCAGGTCAGTGTCAGGTTGTATGTTGATTAAACTATGAATCGCGGCTGTAAGACGTATGTAGTTACAGAATTATAATCATCAAAATCATCAATACAACCCTCCAAGCGCATAAAGGTGCAGGAATGACTTTGACCTTGAAAAAGTAAATTCATACACCTTTATGAGCTTGGAGGGTTTTTTGTAAATTGCAAAAAACGTAAGAAAATTTGAATTTCGCGGGCCACCCTGGCGCATTCACCTTAAGGTGACACAAGTCACGGGCTCGAACTCGCTGGTGGGCGTGGCCAAAAAGCACGCTGTCTCACCTAGCATCGTGCCCGACAGTGATAGTATCAGTGATGAGCAGTTAGGCGCTAGTCTTCACGCACGTCTAGTTCGTACGCACACACACAGCGTTCCGAAGCGTTCCGAACAAAAACGAAGCTTTACACGATGCACACAATTGATATGCCATTCGACGCCGCTCGACACTCGCCGAGAAATCAGCAAGTAGGTACCTACCTACTCGTACTAAAGTAGGGCCTGCAGGAGGCGCTGCGTTATCATTTTATACCTGTATGGCTCTCTTAGTACCTAATATATATTGCTTATTATGTTTCATTTTCCCCGGGTGGTCATGCAGCGATCGCTCAAGAGTTTTGTTGCAGCAGCATAATCAGCCTATAATGTTCCCACTGCTTGGACACGGCTCCTCTCTGTGAGAGGGAATGGGCTGTAATCCACCATGCGGCCCCAGTGCGGGTTGGTCTTATGTCCGAGTGAATACCTAATAATTGTAATTAGTTCTGCCTAATGGCCTTCATAAATTGTTTTCCATATTACCTACTTACCTGTCTTCTTACTTTTTTAGGTATACATATATTATACTCAATATCACTAAATGTAAAAAAAATAGCAGCATTATAAAATAAACACTATAATTTATTTATTTTATGAAAGTAATGTTTTTATTCATAACTATGCCGTTATTTATTTGTTAATTATAATATGAGTTTGTTAATTTATTTTTGTAGGCAGCCTTCTAAAGATGTGTAAGGCTTCTAAAAACTGTAGATATGTTCCTAGAATTTCATTGAAGTAAGTAATGAAGTCGGTTAAAAAAGATAACTATTAAAAGTCACATAATAATTTGTGACAACCCTCGGATACGCGACATCGGACGCGAGTGCGAAGCGCGTGGCGAGTACCTACCGACGCAACGCGACGCGGCGTTTGCTACCTCATGATGATCAGCTGATGTCAATTCCTTGATTTATAAAGGTAAGCACTTTATAAGGTACCTACATAGACAGGGTGGAATATTTCAATGCCACCTGGAGGGAAAGTACTCTAAATACTGGAGATAGCAAATTTTACTCAAAGGAAACATTCCTTTATTTTTAAAAAGAAACAAATCTGCATTCACAGGTTTTCGAAAATTCGCTTGCCACATTCGGGCATCGCACCCGGGATGGAGACTAAAGTTCGAAAAAATAACATTCTGTACCTTTTTTACATCAATCAATAGGGGCAATCATATGGATCAAATCTCTCTAACAAACATGATTAATTAAATGAAGGGAAAATCATGAAATCTAAAGAACAGTTATAAATTCAATGGGATAAATTCAATAAGATAAAGCACTTTTATTCATGGTTTTCCTTTCATTTAATTTATTATGTTTGTTATTTTATATTATCAGGTATATATTAGTACTACCTACTAATATTTTAAAGCTGAAGCGGTCGTTTGTTTGAACGCCTACTAGATACCTGTCTCTGATCTCCCAAACTAGATACCTACCAGATAAATAAATCTTTTTAGTTTTTGTTAGGTAGTCAATTATTGAAAAAGGTTATGTTATATGAGCGGAGCAGTAAATAGGTTCCTACGGGAACGCGAGTAACGAAATCCTAGTAAAAGCATACATACTAAATGGGTACCTAATACGATATAGAACTAGGTACATACCATTTTTTTTTTTTTTTAGGATGGGAAATCATCAAATGACTTCTCCCGCTCTGGGCTGAGCAGGAGGGAGTGTCAGACTTTTACTGACTAAAACCCATCCATGTTCCTTCATCGCCCTTTGTGTTCCGGGGCAACGGTATCTCTTTCGAATAGTCCCGCAGCCCGAGGTGGCACTGCACAAGTCCGAGGCCATGTGCTTTCATGGGCCTCGGAATGCGCCACCTCCGGGATCCGCAGTGATGGCAGGAGGGGTTTCCATCGGCGTCGAGTCGACGCTAAAGTACCTGGGACTTGTCCTCGACAGCCGGTGGAACTTCGTGGAGCACTTCCGACGTTTGGCCCCCAAACTGGAGCGGACAGGGGCTGCCTTCAGGCGGCTCCTGCCCAACCTGGGGGGGCCGAACGCCTCCTGCCGGAGGCTCTACGCGGGAGTCGTGCGGTCCATGGCCCTTTACGGGGCCCCGGTGTGGGCGCGTTCATTGAGGCAGCGAGCCGCCAACTATTTGAACGCGCCCCAAAAGGTGGTGGCCGTAAGGCTTGCCGGATTGCCGCCATGGGATCTGGAGGCGATAGTCCTCGCGCGCCTACATGAGTGGCGCGCGGAGGCGCTACGCCGGGGGGAAACTCCGCTGCCGCGGCAAATCGTCGCTCAGCGGACGGACTTCCGGCGGGATCTCATGGCGACATGGAGAGAGCGACTATCGCAACCCCGTGCAGGGCACGCCACAATAGTGGCGATAAGTCCCCTCTTTGAGGAGTGGCTGGAGAGACGCCACGGCGTCCTCACCTTCCGCCTGACGCAGGTTCTTACCGGACACGGATGTTTCGGTAAGTTCCTGCACCGAATCGGGCGGGAGGAAACGCCCGGGTGCTATCACTGCGAGGATCTACCGGAGCACACGGTGGAGCACACTGTGGAGGTGTGCCCCGCTTGGGTGGAGCACCGCCGTGTCCTCGAGATGGCGATCGGCGGCGGCGACGTCTCGCTCCCGGCCCTGGTTCGTGCCATGGTCCGGAGCGAGACGGAATGGGACGCCGTCACCTCCTTCTGCGAAGCAGTCATGCTAGCGAAGGAGGTGGCGGAACGTGAGAGGGAGATATCCTCACGTCCCGGCCGCCGCGGGAGACGCCCCGGGCGTCGGGGGCCACGTGGTGGCTACCGGCCACCGTAGGCGCGGGCCTGTGGACGGGGAGCTATGGGCTAGCTCGCCGTCCGTACGTCTCATGACGACAGGCCGTGTCGACGGCGCGTTCGTGTTCCACGCGCGCCTCAAAGAGAGTCAGCAACAGTGAAGGGGTCCGCAAGGGCCGAAGCCTGCCGGGGCTGCGGGACTAGGTACATACCTACGTTATCAATAAGGTATCCCGACTGCCAGAAGCGCAGTATAGATTTCATCAGTTTTTACCGTGCCAGAGGTGGGTTTATATATGTATAGGCACCTACTTTTTGAGCAACCATTTCCATAAGCATACAAAATAAAAGTCGAGTGCATCGCGTCGCGCTCAGATCGACTGCCTTGCCTACATAGGGTGCCTACTGCCAATGTACCTACACAAAGCCGCGCCGCCCGGTCACTCTGTGTTCTTAGGGAATATCACTACTGGTCGAAGTCGCCATCGACAACGTGCCTCTGATGTCGATGACGCGTGTCGCTCGTATGTAAGAACACTAAATAGATAAGGTGTAACAAATTATATGATTTACCTACTCATTGTTTCTTAGTCACTAGCACAGCGTCCACTCAAACCAAAAATTCCAATTTTTATCAAAACCGCCAAACAGTTATATGTCAAACGTCATACGAGTGACATAGGCCGCAGAAGCAGATTCAAATAAAACTGGAATACGCGCGCGCGGTACCGCGCGTGTGACATATTGTTGATGTGTGCGTGAACGTCGTTCTCCCGCACCGCACCGCCCGCCCGGGGGAAACAGTATTCAGTGAGATGCACGATATTTCATAGTAAAAGTGCGCGTAAAAAAATACGAAAAGGCCTTTGGAAAATCGTGTTTTATGAAAAAACCACTGCATTAATCAATTACAAGTAAAATTTATTGAATTCTGCGATACTTGTGCTTTGTCGGTACGGACTTAGTTTTGGAAATTTGACACTTCTTTTGTTACTAATTTACGCCTAAAGTTGCGTTAAAATTGGCAATAAAAACGAATCTTTGGTAGCTCGTAACTTTTTAATGGCTTTTTATTTTACTATTCTGCTTCCGTACAGACAAAATTAATAATGAGACAAAACGATATCATGTTTAACTTTGGATGTACAGTGTCAAACAGTGGAGTAATACCCCCCCGAAATTTGTATGGAAAAAATGTTGACTAGTGCAACCTTAAGGTATAGTATTACTTAGTACTGGGGTTAAAGAAAATTCCAACTAACTGCCTTCTCTTCGATTTCAGGCCAGTCAAACGGAGGTTAGCTAGGCAGTTGTTCATAAAATACGAGTATTTTGCTGTATTCGGTCAGACTGAGAGCCGACCTCTACTATTGGGAAAAGGTTAGGCGAATTATTGTTAGTAAAAAGAAAAAAAAAATGGTAATTGGAACTCCATTCTAATATTTAATATTGCATGTTCTCTTCTGCACCTCGCCATGTTAGATTGTGTCACACAATTACTGTTACTATTAGCCTGTGCCATCCCACTGCTGGGCAAAGGTCTCCCCCCATGACCTAAAAATCTTTTGATCCAAGGCCAACGTGGGACTCGTCCGTTGGTTCTGTCCAGCTCGTCCCGCCATCTCCTGCGAGGTCTACCGCGTCGCCTTCTGCGAGGAGCGACGACCTCAACAACAAGTCTACATACATTGTGCAAATGACATTTTCATATAAAGGAAGTTATACATACCAGCATTGAGCTGTCGCACGTAGTCCCGCTTGAGCGGCACGTTGAGCGCGTTGAGGTGGAGCGTGGCCATGCCGGGCGCCGCGGCCGGGCCCGCGCCCTCCACCTGCAGCCGCTGCAGCTCGTGCACGCACGCCTGGCGCCGGTGCGCTGCGGACATAGCAATAAACTTGTCAACTGAAAAATCTAATTAATCCGTCAGTTATATTATCAAAAAATATTTGACCCGTATTTTTTCTTTTGTTACTTAAACCAAAATTAACAAAGATAAGACGCTTTAAAAATTCTCAACACGTCACGCCGTGGTATATTTTTAGTGCGTTCTGACGTCACGAGGGCATCAAAACTCGGGGGTAGGGACCCCCGAGTTTTGATGCGTTTTATCTTTGTCAATATTCATTGATTTACAAAAATAAAAAATACGTGTCCATTATTTTCCAATACTCTAACTGACGGACTAAATAAATTTGCAATTTATCGATGGTGGAAACTAGCCTTTTTAACGTGTTAATTTTATTTATCTGTACAAGATACGGATCCTATGTTATCTGTAATGTGAGCATCTTGCAGGTTTTATCCATTTTAGTTTAGCTAATCACTAAAAATCATGAAACTCGACTTTATTTCATAACTAGCGAGCCGCCCCGGCTTCGCAAGGGTGCTTTGGAGATATAAACCTTCTCTTGAATCCCTCTATCTTCTATTCTATTGCTGAAAACTGTATTAAAATCCGTTGCGTAGTTTAAAAGATTTAAGCGTACAAACAGCTGGAGCGACTTTGTTTTATATTATGTAGAGATAGGTTGTATACATATAGGTTTATAAGTAATCAGTCTGTAAACACTTACTAGCTAATAACAGTAATCTTTCGCCTTCCGCCTGTTCAGTGGAGCCGCTGAATTCAATGGTGGCCGCGCAAAGATTCAAAGCTTGACTGGCCTGAAATCAAAAAGAAGGCAGTTAGTTGGAATTTTCTTTATCGAGTACCAAATAATTCACCCAAGATCTACCAGTTCTTCAATTAGTTCAATCGTACAATAGTTACACTACACTCTGGTTTGGTACAATTAACCACTTTTTAACTTTATTACTTTTTTTTTTTTTAAAATAAATGAATGGCGCAGCGGTAGTGAGGCTGCCTTATATTCTTGGGGTCTCGGATTCGAATCCCGGTAGGAGCAAATGTTTGTGTGGTGAGCATGGACGTTTGTTTCCGAATCATGGATGTTTACATGTATAATAAGTATGTATTTACAAACAAAAAGTATCTATGTAGTATATCAACTATCCGGTGTCCACGACACAAGCCTCGTTGCTTTGTGTGGCACTAGATGGCGCTGTGTGTAATGTCCAGCGATATTTATTTATTTATTATGGTCCTTGTATAAGACTCGATAGCTTGTGCGATACTTTAGAACACCATAACGTTCTACCAGCTCACGTTCGGCCTTGGGTTAAAGACTGGATGTTATTTTGAGAGTCTGCCAAGAGGCAGGGCAATGGCGCAAAAGGCGGTGTTTCCAGAAGGTGGTAGATCTATATTACCTGAGATATAACAGTCTGCTGCTTCCCGATCTCGTTCTGCAGCTCCTTGATCCTCTCGCGCACGGTGGTGACGCAGGCGGGCGGCTGGTCGGGCGTGGCGGGCGGCGCGCGCTCCGGCGACACGTGGCGGACCACTCGCACGGGGGTGCACGGGGTGGACGACTGCGGGGAGTAATGGGTTGGACTTGTATGTGTGTACTTGATACTTGTGTGTACTTGATGAACGCAGGTCATTTGACGACCCGATTGGCGCAGCGGTAGTGAGGCTGCCTTACGTTCTTAGGGTGCCGGTTTCGAATCCCGGTAGGAGCAAATGTTTGTGTGATGAGCATGGACATTTGTTTCCGAGTCATGGACGTTTATATGTATAATAAGTATGTATTTACAAACAAAAAGTATCTATGTAGTATATCACACGCATACAGTACATCACAAGCCTCGTTGTTTAGTGTGGCACTAGATGGCGCTGTGTGTAATGTCCAGCGATATTATTATTATTTACGGCCATTTCCAATAACCTACCAACAGGTATCGGTAGGTAGGTTGCTAACTCTGTCGGTTTGACATTTTGTTTACCGACCGATAGAAACAAAACGTCACAGAAAAGCTTTCTTTGATTTTTCTAAGAATAAAGTGACAGGTAGGTGACGCGGATAGGACTAACTTTGTTTATAGAAACACCGATAGCTACGAGAGTAGGCATATTAACTGACAGTTATACGTAAGTAAGTTATGGAAAACGGCCTTTAGTTGACTGAGGTCTGTATAAATACCTTCATGTGAGTTCTCAATTTAGAAAAAGGGCCAAAGTTTTTCAGTAGGTTTATATTAATGCTAAGTAAATCATTTCACAAAAGGAGATGAAGACTGCATAATTATGTCGGAAAATATCTTGTTTTGGACGTAATATGTATTTTTTTTTTGTTCTTTTTTTTCAAAATGAAAATCGTAATATTATTTTTATTATAAGTTTATATTTGCGTTTTTATACACACTATCTTTCGTGATGTCCGAATAGTAGAGATAATACAAAAAAAAAAAAAACATTCAAGATAAAGGAATGAATTTACCATACTTAGACTACATTAAGACTTAGAGCATTTTTGAAATTGGAACATTTGCATCTCGATCACTGAAATGCTCCGAATCGTTGATATGTTTCATTTGACTCATTTGGAACATCGTCTCCAAAGGATATATAATACCAACGTAAAACGATAACTTGTTAGTGCAAACAGTTTATGCAAAAAACGACCGTATAGTATTTGATACGTAAGCGCCTTTGTCGTCATTTTTACGACGCGACGCGTCGCGCGCGGAATGAGAAAAAGCAAAGTAATGTTTCAGATCCAAATGATGCGTTTGAAACGTTGTTACTGAACCAATCTTTTGAATCACTTTAATGATCCGGATCAGTGAGTCGGTTCCGTAAAGAGTTACACACGCCTATTAGGAGCTCAACTTACCGCGTTCTGCATACGCCTATAGAAGCTGACACTATGCACGAGCTCGCTGCCCTTGTCCTGGCGCGGCGTGGCGGGCTGCAGCTTCAGCGGAGACTTGAACGTGCGCTCCTGGTACACGAAACTTGATGAGGACTCGACGGAATGCTGCAACCAACCAGGAGTGGTTGGTCAAGCGAGATGTTTAAGCTAAGGTTCGCGCGTGCACCACTAATCACTATAGACGTACGTCAATAGTGATTTGTGGTGCACGCGCGAACCGCGAAGGAATAAAAACAAAAAAAAGGACAAGGAAGAGAAAGTTAAGCGCTTCAATAGCGGCCGGATGCTGCAAACAAAAAGAGCCGTATTGGTGGTGAGATTTCGTTCGTTGAGATAGTACATCATTACCTCCCAATTATGTTGGGGTCGGCTTGCAGTCTAACCGGATGCAGCTGAATACCAGTATTTTACATGGAGCGACTGCCTATCTGACCTCCACAACCCAGTTAGTACTGAGTTATACAATACCCCTTAGTAAGGACTGGTTGTCAGACTTTCGGTCCACTATACAAATGACAGCCGGGACCAACGGCTTAACGTGCTTTCCGAGGCACGGAGGAAACTCGGTATGTGATGGCGGTCACCCATGTCCCATCCACGGACCGACCGAGACAAGTTATTGGGGGTTAGTAGTTATATCAAATTTTGATGATTTAGTTCTAGGACAAACCGGTTTTCTTACTATGTTTTTCTTACGTTTTGAAAGTAGAAAAAGATCGTTGGACTGCGTAAGAGGACCCAGGAATTGATTATCGTATGCTTTATTTAATAAAGCATTGTAGATAAGATTTGTGCCCGGATGATGCCAATGCTCACCACTATTACATGGGACTTACAGATAACTGGCGAAATGTGGGTGTACATCTCTGCCATACCCTTAGTGGATTACAGGCGTGATGTTGTTATGTTTGTCCGCACCACCCCCACAGTTTCGTAAAAAACTTTACACAAGCATACATTTTTACCTGTTTATTAAAAGGCAGCATGTTTTTCAATAAACTAGACATTACTACTACACAAATTCTACCGGCAACAATATAAACACTTATTCACTAAACCACCTTTGCGTACAGCAGCGGTAACTCGACAATACTAAAGAATCAACAATAGATATTTGTACAACAGTGTCTGGTCTATTGTGTTGTTCAAGTATTCATTAGAATATGTCGGTGATTTGTCATGATTTACTGAGAAAATTAAAACATGATTATAAGAAACAGGTCACAGAGCAGTTTTGTTTGTTTTCGTTGCTCGTCATCTGCAAAAGGCTATCTTTTTCCGACTAAATTGTGGTCGATTTTGAGTCTAACTCGATAAAACTGAATACGAGCCAGTTAGTACTGGGTATTATGATACTCCTTGGTAAGACTGGTTGTCAAACTTTCTGGCTCCTTACTATCTGTACTAAAGTTACGTCAAAACCTGCTGCTAAAGTTTAGTTTTCTTTCCTCGTCATCTACAAAAGGCTATCTTTTTTCTGACTAAGTTGAGGTCGCCTTCGAGTCTAACCGGATGAAGCTGAATACCTCTATTTTACATGGAGCTCCTGCCTATCTGACCCGCACAAACCAGTTATTTTAACAATACTATTTTCTCTTTAAATGTTTGATTAGTGTAATAAATGCTTGTTCGTTTAGTTTGATCCGATACTTGTTCCGAGGTAAAGCACTAGACAATGGCGAGACAGTAGCTACAACCGGAACTTAACTAATAGGCATGACGACAGTATCAAAAAATTGCAAATCTATTTAGTCCGTCAGTTAGAGTATTGGAAATTAATGGACACGTATTTTTTGTTTTTGTAAATCAATTAATATTGACAAAAGATAAAACGCATCAAAACTCGGGAGTGGGGGCTCGTGACGTCAGAACTAGCTAAAAATTATACCAAGGCGTGACGTATTGAGAATTTTAAAAGCGTCATATCTTCGTCAATTTTGGTTTACGTAACAAAAGAAAAAACACGGTTCAAATATTTTTTGATAATCTAACTGACGGATTAATTAGATTTTTTTTGTCGTCTCGCCTATTCAAAGATCATCATGATCTTCCTGCCCTTATCCCATGTTCCATGGAATCGGCGCTACATGTCTTTTCTTCCAATCTTTTCTGTCAACCGTCACGCTATTATTTACTTCTTTTTCTTTCAAATCATTCCCCACACAATCCATCGTTTCCTTAGTTTTCCTCTACCTCCACATTAATCAACATTCATATTCATCACTCTTTTAGTCGCGTGTGATTAATTCCTCCTCATCACATATCCATACCAAGACAGGCGATTCTCTTTCAACTTTTCTGTTACTGGGGTCACTTTCAAACTACCTCTAATATATTCTATAAGTATCTATGTAGTATATCAACTATCTGGTGTCCACGACACAAGCCTCGTTGCTTAGTGTGGCACTAGATGGCGCTGTGTGTATTGTCCTGCGATATTTATTATTATTCGTTTTTACTTCTAAATCACAGATCATTCGACTGTGTACAATATACGGCCGGTGCACTGTGGCGATAAGCCCCAATTTGTCACTACATAGTATAAAACAAAGTCGCTTTCTCTGTCCCTATATCCCTATGTATGCTTAAATCTTTAAAACTACGCAACGAATTTTGATGCGGTTTTTTTTTAATAGATAGAGTGATTCAAGAGGAAGGTTTTAGTATATAATTTGCGGGCGGGCGAAGCCGCGGGCATCAGCTAGTGATACATAAAATCCATTCATTCTCGCCCTTGTCCCAATTCATTTGGGGTCGGCGCAGCATGTCTCTTACTTCCATACTTTTCTATTACCCGACAACTCATCAGACACCTTTGCTGCCATATCGTCCTTCACACAGTCCATCCACAGTCATACTCTAAACTTTCCTCACGATATACTCCTCATTCCTCCGCATTACATGCCCATACAATCGATTACAACATAAAACTCATAGTGTGTTTAATTATATGTACCTTGTTAACTTTAGGCGGCGTGGGTCCCTCGCTCTGCTCATTGATCGCCTCGTCCAGAATGTCGTCGAGCTCGCTGTCTAGTCCACTGCTATCGGAGTCACTCTCACGCACTGCCTTCTTGTAGCTCGTGTTGTTCTTCTTTACCACCTGATGAAAAACATGTCCCATCAATTTAATATAGCATGTAGTAGGAGATAGGTACTTGTAGGTTTATAGCACTCTGGCCAGTCAACACAGTGAAACTGTTTTATTTTGATTTAGAAACCAATGACAATCAAACTAGTCGTGTAATTTTTTAGGTGCCGTGTCGATTCGCTTTCACTGAATGTGTTTTATCCACTCAACTCTAATAATAATGGACTTCATTTAAATCCTAGACGATGCAGGTGGTTGTGCTTGTGCAGAACCAACAAACTAGTGAATACTAGTGATAAGTTAAAAAATAAATGATTGTCAATACTATGGACATTCAACTACTAGCTAGGTAGCGTTATAACAAAGGCGACAACGTTAACTTATAAAGATTAGGTATTGTGTGGTTTTCCTCCACAATACAATTTTCCTTCATTGTTTAATGACAACAATTACAACAGGCCTACCAATGAACTGAGGTGTCTGAGGTAGGTGCGCGGCGCAGGAGGGGTGTTGACGTGTTGTAGCGAGCGCTGTCATTCAACCCATGACGGGCGTCAACACCCCTCCCGTACGCGCTACCTCAGACACCGACCGTTTTAAGACGACTACAGGAGCTAAATTAGCAACTCTATTTGTGGTGGTTCAAACTCAGTTTGAAATACTGTTAGAATAAAGTTCTAATCAGCTTGCACTACAAAGTGGTTGTTACGTCAGTCACTGCGGGCCAAATGGTGCGAAATGAGGGTTTTTTGCGATTTACATACAATCTATTGATTGGACTAAAAATAAAACACTATCATACTAATATGTTATTGCTTGTAGAATTATTTCCCAAAAAATCAGAATGTTCGCATGTATTTTAGTATGGTTTTTACTCGTTAAAAGAAATTTTTAGAGATAATTTTGTGATTTTTTATATCGAGTAAAATTAGTTGTATTATGTTTTCAAAACACTATCATACTAGCATATATCCTGAAGAATATCATATATTTTTCTGGTTTTGTTTATTGTGGTGAATCATATGCTTTTTTGCATTATAAAACTCGCGTTTAGCTCCTGTAGTCGCCTTAAGCGCCTGAAATAAACTATCAACTAACTGGCAAAGACAGTCTTGCTATGATTAAAACAAAAACATGAATGATACCGATACGAATGGTTTATCCAATGAATCTAGAGTGTTCCTTTTATGAAGCGAAACTCCTGCTTATAAAGCAGTATGGAGTACCCATACTTATCGACGCGGAGTCTGACTTGGTCAGACGACCTTTTTCTGTAAGGAATAAAAGCGAAAAATTTGCTAGGCTTCGGTGTTGGGACGAAGCAACTCGACACCGCGCCTAAATGTTGCAAATGTGCTCGGAAGAAACTAATAAGGAAGCTATAAGTTTGGTACATTATTCTCTTTTTATGTATGCTGCATTAAGATGAACGCACACTTATCCGCGGCGAAAGAACCGACCGCGCCGAAAGAAACATTTTCTCATCCGTATAACGTTGTCTATTCGTCCGATTCGACGCGGATAAGTGCGCGAGGTTTCATAGGATTCCATACAAGTAATTCAAAATTCGATTCTTTCGGCTCCTTCGGCTTTGATAAGTGTGCGTTGACCTTTAAAGTGGATTTGGCGAGTTTAATTTGAAAAATCGACTGCTTCGTTGGTCTGGTGGCCGTGAGCGCCATTGTTGAGCACGAGGTCCTGGGTTCGATTCCCAGGTCAGCAAGTGTTATTGGGGTTTTCCATCAGCAATTTCTCAGTAGCAGCCACGGATTCTGGATTTGTGTCCGGTTGATGGCAATAGGCTCGCCCCTATTACAAAGGACTGAAATATTACTGACGAAATGTGGGTGTACCATTAGGCACACCTCTGTCTAACCCTTCGAGGATTACAGGCGTGATGTCACGTTTTGTAATTTGTAAAATAAAGACTTACATTCATAACTTCTCGTCCAAAAGATGTCTCAGCCCAGTTGTCAGACTTGTTCATGTTATCTTTCACTTTTTCTGACAGGCAGTCTTCAGAACTGGAATTACACAAATTACAAATACATATCAGAATATGGTCACAATTTAATACTTTAATCTATGGAAACATACAATATTGATAATTTCATTCCTTTATTTTGCTGTGACGTAGATTAGTCTCAGTATGTGTTTAGTTTTAAATATTCTCAATATTTATTTTTTTATTTTTATATCTAGGTTTTGATCTACACAAATGATCAGCTGATTAATTGGTTCAATTCGTGCCCTTCGTTTCAGACCTTTTGCACACTTCTTGTCTGGTACATCAATAAGCTTAGAAAATATTATATGGCTAAAGTTCGTGGATGAGGCTAGCACAGAATCGTGGATATAGGCAGAAATAAAGAGAGGCCTGTAGTCGGTGAAATCGGGCTTTGGATGATGATAATGAATACGTGCCACACTGAGTGGATATCACTTTACGGTGACTAACAGGGTCATACATAATACGAAACTAACCTTTTGACAGTTAATTGATGGACACTGAGCCCAGTTACTATCATTTCGAGCTGTCAACAGAGATACGTAATAGCCCTACTGGTTAGCGCCGAAAGTTGTATATATGGTTGTTAGCTGTTGTTGTAGTTGTATTAGTTTTACAATTACAAGCTTAGGTTTTGTTTACTTTAAACCTGAAAAGTCAGGTCACTGTACTGATCATTATGAACAAAATTCACAATGAGACCAACCCTGGAACCCTGAAAATAAATATTAGCTGTTCCATACATTTGTATTCGCATGAATGGACAAAATGTATGAAACAGGTAATTTTTATCTCGAGTTCAGTGTTGATCCCTTTGAAGAATAGTTGTTCACAAGGATGAGTATACAGTGACCACTTTTCAGGTTTACGGTTACCAAAAATGAAGGTTGTATAATATTACACTTACAATTTACTTTGTTTTCTATATCTTAGCCTATGACTGGCTAGCCAATGTTCAGTAGGGCTATTACGTATCTCTGTTGACAGCTCGAAATGATAGTAACTGGGCTCAGTGTCCATCAATTAACTGTCAAAAGGTTAGTTTCGTATTATTTATGACCCTGCTAGTAACCGTAAAGTGATATCCACTCAGTGTGATACGTGATACCAATATGATGACATTCACGGTTGTCATCAAAGTTCGGTGTACAACCGAAGCTTGATAGTCACTGGATATCAGAAAGATACGTAATAGCCCTGCAGATCAGGTTAGTGGTCGCTTGTATTCTAGATACTTCTTGTTTTGCTTTTGTTTTCGAGGGAAGCCTTCAAAAGGCGACCGGTCTTTGGGGATAAGACCGGGGAGTGTGATTTTTACCGCACTAAAACCACCCTGGTGGTCACAAACCGCACATGAGAAAACCCTCTCTGTGCGACGCCTGTTAAGGCACATCCCTGGGGAGACTACCTACATTATAAAATTATTTCATAACTGAATTTCATATGTGCCTTTCATTTAAAGCGACCTGAATACTACGCACCCTACTAGTATGCTATGAAGACTACGGGATCGGCGATAGGAGCGTCCATTCTGATCGAGTATAGATCATGATCTGTCGAATGACCGATTTGGTCGGGACGCCATTGTCTAACTATTGTGTCTATTTCGTGGACAGATCATGGGATATGTAGAAACAGTAGGCTTAGCCAAGTTGACAATCTACAATCGTTAACGCTAGTAGAAAACTAACCAAATGTATGGGAATGACATCTATCAACGATAAGTCACGTGGTCAAAACAAACGAATGGAAACTTTAAAGTTTAGTTCAAAACTGTAAGTTGGCTACGATTTATATGGGATGTAGGGATCACGATTGTAGAAACGAATACATTTCATTCTATCATCTTGATCGATGTAAACTTGTCGACGAAAGTTTATATTCGTTTGTTTTGACCACGTGACTTAACGTTTACGATTGTAGAAAGAGAATCGATACGAATCGTTTGTAACTTGGCTAGGCCTGCAGTTCAGCTTTCATGTTTTGTTCATTTTGGTTCTTTCCTTGGTATTACAGGCATGTGACTCCCAATGACGACTATTAAATCTCCTATTTTCCAACCACCAGCATTAATGCTATACTGGGTGGACGGGACACTGAGTACATAGAAATTTTACATCGGTAATATAGGTAAAAAAAAACAGCGTTTCCATAAATTTTGAGCGTGTAGGTATTGTGGTTTTGTAGGAAACAGCTGTTTTAGGGTTTCGTACCCGAAGGGTAACCAACAGGGCCCTATTACTAAGCCTCCTCTGTCCGTCCGTCTGTCACCGGGCTGCGTCTCATGATCCGTGATAGGTAGACAGTTGAAATTTTCACAGAATGTGTATTTCTGTTGCCGCTAGAACAACAAATACTAAACACAGAATAACATTCATATTTAAGGGGGGCTCCCATCGGGGCAGCGCGACTGTTCGAAAGAGATACCGTGGCCCCGGAACACAAAGGGCAATTAAGGAACCTGGATGGGTTTTAGTCAGTAAAAGTCTGACACTCCCTCCTGCTCCACCCAGAGCGGGAGGAGCCATTTGATGATTTCCCATCCGAAAAAAAAGAAAAAAAAAAGGGGGGCTCCCATACAACAAACGTGTTTTTTTTGACGTTTTGTCTAATGTTGTAGTATTTTGTGTGTACATAAATAAATAAATAAATGTTGTATAGATAATGTACGGAACCCTTCGTGCGCGAGTCCGACACGCACTTGGCCGGTTTTTATTTTTAAATAACCGACGAACATTTCTATGGGGGTTCAGAATTATGTACTGCATACGTGGTAACCGTGGTGATTATTAGCGTCGGTGTTCAACCTTGTATAGTACAGTATCTATTACACAGACCTTTGCTTTTTTACTGACTTCAAGTTCATTGATACTTTTTGACAGGCCAAGGTCTCGATTTACTTGAGTAAACACATTTAACAAAACGTGCTTATGTATTTACTTTCTTAATATTTTTTAATGCGTAACAAGTGGCCGTGGTTTTTATGGACCTCTTGTGTACTTATACCATGTCTAGAATATTCGACCTTGTAGCTACTCCATGAATGACAATGAGATAAATAAATTAAAGTCTACTGTTGTCTATATTTGACACTACCTATAATGTGTTTCTTTTTGTTTGCTTTGCGACCGTGGATGGTCAAAGAAACCGGTTTACGAAAAGTGTGCTTGTTTTCATGAATACTACACTTTCTCATGTCCAGGTCCAACAATATACCACTTCTTCTACTTGCAGGATGTAAACCAATCCTAACCGATACTGTACAATCCGTGCCACGAAAGATGAGACCTGTCACACCGAAACGAAATACTTATTTTGACATATAGGTGTACAGGTCGTAAACCATCTTCCTACTTTGTCTCCTTTATGTTTTCAAGGCATAATCAAGATTTCACAAAGTTTCACTCGTTTCGAGTGATGTGACAGGTCTCATCTTTCGTGGCACGGTGTGTACGTTTCGCTTAAGGCCTTTTTCTTAGTAAAAAGGCCAACGGTTAGGTCGTTCCCTATAGATCCTGTGATCCTTTATGCAACATAAAGGATCAGACCATCCAAACCATCTCCTTATTTTTGTATATAGTAAACAAAGGAGTCTTAAAATTTAAAGTTAAAATAGCGCATGTGCCTGTAAATTGCCAGGTATCTTCAATGTTGCATACAGGACGTAATGACAGCTGTTTATCTGCAGAAACATGAGTATAAAATAACCTTTTATAAAGAACTTTAATAAATACCTTGGATTCTATCAACATAATACACTCGTTA
This sequence comes from Xestia rhomboidea, assembly GCA_963853795.1. Taxonomy (NCBI): domain Eukaryota; kingdom Metazoa; phylum Arthropoda; class Insecta; order Lepidoptera; family Noctuidae; genus Xestia; species Xestia rhomboidea. The sequence goes on from OY970774.1 coordinate 11,071,256, forward strand.
TCCAACATGATAATCAGATGTAGCTACTTTAAAGGAAATTCTACCAGCTGCCGCGCGTGTCTTCGGTCGGTATTCAATGAAAGGCAGGAAGACATCTGGTTGCCTCCCCAGTGGGCCCCAGGCAATGGTTGTGGCAGATGTGTTTGTAAAACAGCTTATTTGACATCTGTTTTGCGTTTTTATAAGCTTGCTTGTAAAGATTCATAATAATCCACTATAGTTGGTGCAAGTTAAGATCGTATTAGCGGTCATTGCCCTTTCCCTAATATCTCTTCCTACGAACCATGCTTAAAATGACACTTACGGGACTATCCATTGTTTTGTTTGTATAGTTATGAACCGTGAAAGCTTAAAACAGTAAATGAACCATGTATCATTTTTCATTAGAAAAAATGTTGAAGATCACGATTGATGACGATTCAAGACTTGAACAGACTTATTTTTGGATTTCAAAGTTAAGAACTTAAATAAATGTAGGTGGGTCAATGACCGCTTTTGCGATTTTAACTGGCACCAATTATAACTTGGGAGTTTTATAGGATTTCTCTATACTAGTATTCTATAGAGTTAAAATTTGTTTGCAAGTTTGTATGTAAGGGGTAATCTTCGGAACTCCGATCCGATTCCGATAATTCGGCTAAGGGGAAGCTACATTATCCCCGAGTGTCAAAACGTTCCCGTGAGTATTCACGGGAACGTTTATCTTGTACTTACATAACTGGAGCGAAGCCGCGAGTAAAAAATAGTAATTATATGAAAGTGAAACTAACGCCTATACCAACTATCCTAAATTAATCACATTATTTTGCTAGGGTGTACTTTATTGTAAGTGTAGTAACTTATTTAATGCCGGTTTTCATTGGAACACCTAAATGAATGCTTACCGCTGGATTTTAAACACCGTGTCTGGTGTTTTCGTCGGTTTAATTGTTGCTTCGTGATATTTCTGAATGTGAGTCTGATTTTCAGACATAAGTAGTCTTTATGAAAAATAAAAAGGGATGCCTACGGCGAGGTCCGACAATACAGTTACTGTTTTCAGTAAATAAGTGCCTTTCAAAACTACAATAGCAACCGAACATTATATGCGAACGATGTTTTTATTTCCAGTTCGGGTGAACATTGTTATGGCTCGCACAAAGTAGCTCTGAATGGTCAAGACTTATGTGTTACCAGGAAGAAACTACCATGTCAGGAGTCCCATGTCATGTTTTGTCAGGAGAGGTTCCTGCCGGGGCTGCGGGACTGTTCAAAAGAGATACCGCGGCCCCGGAACATAAAGGGCTAAGAAGGAACATGGATGGGTTTTAGTCAGTAAAAGTCTGACACTCCCTCCTGCTCCGCCCAGAGCAGGAGGAGTCATTTGATGATTTCCCATCCGAACAAAAAAATGTATCAGGTGAGGTAGATACTGCCAAAGTGGGCAGTATATACCTCTCCTGACACATTTTTTTTTTATAAATACCATTTACAATCATTGGCGATCCCGACACTGCAGTGTAGTCCATCCTATTGGAATCCTTTATTTCTAAGGTAATATCGCAAAGAAACCAAACAACATACTGAGAAACAAACTCTTGTAAATAAAAATATAGGTGTCACAGCAAAACAAAAGGAATAAAATAACCAAACATATGTTTCAATAGCTTTAATGTACAAAAAAAAAATACTAATTAAGTTTAATATTATCACAGACAACATAATTTATAAAATACCTGAAAAGGAGTCTTATAATTACAAGATTAGTCGAAGTTAAATTATATTAAATTAAATCTTCATCGAAATAGAAAATGGCGTCTTTTGAAAATGCTTGATGTTGAAATATGGCTTGATAACTTCTATGAATGCAGAAAAACGATTAGTCGCATGCCATATATGGATTATTTTGAAAATTGTAGTTTCAATTATTGCGACTAAAAGTTCATTGCGACAAATCGCATAATCGTATTCATAGAATCCCCACCTTCGACTGTTAAATTATTGCAAACATTAACTAATTAAGTATTGATAATTTCAACTTTATGAACACTTCAATAAAGGCTAATTTATATGCTCAATACAACTTGATTATGTATGTATCTATTCCGCAAATGCCTAGACATTAGCCCAAATAATTTAACCTAGTTTTTCTAAATTATTCAGCTATTGATAAGCCGTTGTCACTAGATTTTGTAATTGTAGTTTTTTCCCTATCGATTTAATTTAGCAATTTTTATTGTACTTTTAGACGATAAATAAGTAGTTTTAGGTTAAATATAATGTTAACAGGTTAAGGGCGCAAAACACTTATCAACATTAATCCACAGTAAACTGATATTTTTGCAGGATATTGATCATTATTATGTTTATATTAATCAAGTTTTAGATAAAATATAAATTATGTTTTGTACAAAATGTGCATTGATACTAATAAGTATGTTCGCCCTAGAGACAATCAGATCTATTTTCCAAAGAAATTAATTTCTTATCTATCCAATATGATTATTCCTCAGATAAAAATATCAGCCCTAAATGGAATATTTTCTTGAACCTATCCGTTACTATGGGTTATATCCGGCTTGTATAGATAAGATAAAGATTTTAACATGGAATTGTACTGCAGAATTATTATGCATGAATAATAGGTAGTACCAGTAATAATTGTGCATATACGTCAGTTTTAAGTAGTTCCGTGTATATTTAACCTAAGCTATATACAACAGAATGTAGTAAAACTACTACAGAAATACAGACTAATAGGCAACATACAGTCTTAGATTAAGTTTTTATTGATTGCTTTTTATATTATATGATTTAGCACACTTATTACTCTCCTTCTCCTCGTCATTGCGATCATTTTTTTCGTTCTACACCATACCTGGGAACATTCTAGTTACGGAGATATTGGGGGTCAAAGTTCCAACTTTTTGTATTTTTTTTTTTATACAAGTTTTTAATGTAAAATGTTTACTTTAAACGCATCCACGACCCCCGTATTATTCAATCCATCCATCAGCACAATGTTTTGAGTGCGTTACATTGAATTTTACCACAAAATATGATTTTTCATACCAAAAAAAGTCGTTCCCCAGTAATAGTTTTTGCGTAAAGTTACTTAGTTTTGATGTACAGAATGCTTGGAACGGCTTCGTGATGAGGTTGTTTACACCCTGTATAAAAGCACGAGAAGAGGTTGGTTTTGGTTTGCGATCTTTATGAAGCGTCAACTTTGATTATCATAAAATGCAAGCGCAACGTTTCTCGGATTATTCGTTAGTAAACTTCTAACTTCGGAACTCCTTGGTTATTACATTTTGTTGTATTTTTTTTTTGTTATTATTGTGGTCACGTTTACGCAAGCGAAGCAAAATGTAAAGCTAAGGTAAAGAGTAAAAATTTGTATCAACGTGATATTTTTTTTACATTACGTTCTCGCGGAATTAGTATACCATGCAAAGAAATATACAGGGAAAAAATGCATTAATAACCTGCCAACGTTTTCAAAGGGTATCGCAGACTGTTTAGATATGTACGCTTGATAATCAACGTTTTTTTCGCCGCAATGACCGGCCACCATGCAAATCGACTTGACCCCATAACGTGAGACACTTTCTGAATATATAATGAGGAATAGTAGTAGTTAGTTAGTTTTGCACACCGTAATTAATGGGGTCTTGGCTTTTTTATTTAGCAGAAGTGTGAAGACTTGGAATTTTAGGAGAAAGTATTAATAAAATGTACATCTGACTTTAAAAGTTGGTTGGGAGAGAGTTAGGCAGGGGTGTACCTAACAGTACACCCACATTTCGCCAGTTATGTTTAAGTCCCACGTAATAGGAGGCGAGCCTAGTGCCATCAACAGGGCACAAATCCGCACTCCGCGACTGTTACTGAGAAATTCCAGACAGAAAAACCCAATATCACTTTGCCCGACCCTGGAATCGAACCCAGGACCTAATGCTCTACTGCCGCGTTTGCGACCACTAGACCAGCGACCCAATCGGCAGTTACTCCATGCAATATACTGGGTTGGAGTGTAGCCTTAGGGGCGCTACGGCGCGAGTAGGGTTACCAGGGCCTAAAATCGGAATTCCGGTCTTGGAAGATGAAAAATTCTGATTTTCGGCAAAAAAAGTCCGGTCTAGGCTAAAGTTTATCTACGATCGAACAAAAACTGAAATTTTATTCAAAGTTAGACAAAAAAAGGTTAGGTTAGAACTGAGACCAACTACCTCGAAATTGGTTGCGAAATTTTTAAGTCTTTTTTTTCATAGTGCCCCTAAGACGACCCACTGACCATATACTGGTGTTTAACTGCATCTGGTTAGACTGGATGACAACCACAACATAGTTGGGAAAAGGCTTGACAGATGATTATTTATTTACATTATTATTATTTTTTTCTCTTAAGTTAACACTTATTTTTGTGAATGCTGGTTAACCTGTAATTGGCGACTGTGTAAGTCCAAGACTGTAAAACCTATGTATACCAAAATGCTGTACACAGAAGCTGTTGGTGAACCTATATTAATAAATAAAACCTATATTAATAAATAAAACCTATATAAATAAATAAATAAATGATGAAGGAGGTAACTTGTGTCACCTTCAATTGAAGAATATGACTCTTTATCTTGAGTGAAAATACATTTTGTTTTAAGGTTTGATGGCCGAATATTTCCATAGGGAAATGTATCAGTAAACAACGGATAAATGTTATCGAAATTTATGAAGATTAGGAAATTGCTCAATTTTGCATACATTCTCTACATATTCAACACCAGAAAAACCTGAGTTTTTTTTTTTATTTGATAAGACAGTTTTTGCTCACTTTAGTAGTTCGGCTAAGGTTCTTAGGTACCTTAACGCAGTGTGAATAAATAGCCCGTAAAACCAAGTTCAGCAAAAGATTTGTTCGTGGTAATTCGAGAGGTGATCGGGAACGTGACGATTTCGCAACGAACGCCGTGTAAAGTAACGGTTTATTGTGAAACGGCCGTGCCTCCGACTTTGTATCGAATTACCTGACAGTTGGAAATTGTCGGTGTGACTGAACTACGGGACAAAGAATTGTGACTAAGTAATGATTTTTCTTTTTTGCAGGAACAATACAATGATAGTATTCCAAAAACTATTTCTCTGCGGAACACATGGTGGTTTTGTGAAAATAATTTCTTCAGAGAAGAATATTTTTGAGCAAGCTTAATGCATGTATTAAAACAAGTTGTCGTGATTTATTGACATAACATAACATCACGCCTGCCATACCCGAACGGTTAGGCAGACATGTACTATAGTACTCACATTTCGCCAGTTCTGTTTTAAGTCCCATGTAGGTGAAGGCAAGTCTATTGCCATCAACCGAGCACATATCCAGCCTACTGAGAAATTCCGGATGGATAAATCCCAATAACACTTAGCCCGACCCGGGAATCGAACCCAGAACCTCATACTCAGCAGTCGCGCTTGCGATCACTCGACCAACGAGGCAGTCCGTAACGTATTCATCATTCTCGGGCTGTTAGCTTAAAATCTATGGCTACGGGACATGGATTTTACATTTACATTTTTGACTGCCGAAGTCGCAGAGTCAGATAAAATCCAAAAATCAGCCTTGACGCTTACCTAAGGTACGTTAATTAAGGTACAAAAAGATTATTCCTTCAATGCAGGAAAAAGTTTATAAAAGCTCCTAGAAAAACGTCTATTCCCTACTAACGTGACACAATATTTTATAGCTTCATTACCAACCCGTTTTATTACCGGAAACATTCAATTCCAACCATTAACACTGACAATTAATAACTACAGTATCAAAAAACGTTTGTAAAACAGTCCGTTTAAATTTAGGCACAAGTTTAAGTCAAATTCAATTTTAGAATAATTTAAAATTAAAAAAAAAGATTTGATAGAAAATTCTTGAACAGCAAAAAGGTTTTATTACCGAATCGAAAACGGTCGACTTCATTACATTTACCATTTATAAAAACCCAATGTTACAAAATTGCAGTACATATTTGTATTGTCATTTGAAAGATTTACTATCGTTAAGCGATCGACATACTAATAACCGGTCATTACTTATAATAGGTATTTACCATACTTTTGATATATCTAATTGCATTTTAATGATTGCAATCCTATGTATGTTTACCTATTAAAGAATCGGCTCAATGTCACCTGGTCATGTGTTCTAGTCTGATTAACGACCTAGTTTTATACCTGTAGTACTTAGTATATACCTATAAAACTGGCTAGGCAACCTGTCTACTCCTAGAAGTATGTATAATAAATAGCGAATTAATAGGAATATTAATAAATATCTATCGATACGTTATCGAAGTCTAGTTTTTTGTTACAGCAACGTTGCACGATTGACTACTTCAAGCTGTCTGTAGATATTTTATTCGTGTAAGTTAAATAACTAACCGAACTAAATTTTAACGTGTTTTAAATAAAATTAGGCTTCCTAAATTAATAGGAACTTTATATAAAAACTAAATATAAGCAACCCTTCGCACAAGAGTTGCTGTAACACCGCCATCTTGAACTCCAAAATTGAGTACAACGCCATCTAGTTTATGTCCCGAACAACTTTCGTCCTGAAACTTAGATACATAGAAAGAAGAAGACGCATTCGAGAGTGTAGTGTCCACACCTTGATCCGCCACAGTCTGAGTATTCCTCCTGAGTGTGTGAGATGTCTGTCTCAATGTCTGATAGATGTGGATATAGACTTGCTGGCTGTTGTAAGATCGCTCCGTTAGTCTGTGGCTCCTTTTTGCTGTTGTTCACTTTTATCCTTTTTACGTCGTCTAATACTGATAGGACTACGGGCGAGTCTTGGGAACCTGGAACAAGATTGATAATTGTGTTAGCCTTAGAAAAAAAAATGGTATTGAACAAACTATGGTGATAAGACGCAATAATTTGGCCTCGATTACAATAATTGGACTTCCCTTTGAATTACCGCGAGTACTTTAAAATGACAGCTAGGAGTGGATATTACCAGTGATTGATTTTATAAGGTAAATTACTGATATTACTACTCAGTGGGATAATGACAATATCTACTGCAATCCAAAGGCTACCTATTGTAGCATGATGTTTAGTATATGACTATCCACATGAGTATGACTATACAAGAGTGAATTAGCAGACGCAAATGTCTTTGCATCTGTTAATTCACTCAAAATCTTAGTATGTAGGCTTTTCCTAGCTATGTTGAGGTCGGCTTTCAGTCTAAATAATATCCCAATATCTATGTTTTTTTCCAACCATGTTTGGATCGGTTTCCAGTCTAACCCGATACAGGTGAATACAGTACTTTACATGGAACGACAGCCTATCTCGCCTCTACAGTCCTGTCTTTAACAACCAACCCGTGGCGAAATACCCTTAGTACAGTTAACGTAGCTGAATATGACCATACTCACTTCGTCTTTTCACAGGCTGTGATCCAATAACTCTATCCTCCTTCTGAACTTCTTTTTCCTTATCATGTGGCTGTTCCTTCTTCTCATCAAAGGCGACCTTTGGTATATTGGCAATGATCTCTGGCTTCTTAGTACTTTGTGCTAGGCTGGTGGTTGAGCCCATGAGAGGTGCCTTTTCAGAAGGGTCTTGTTCACTTGCGTCATCGTCTGAGTCATTTGGGCTTTCGGCTTTTTGTGGTTTGGGCTGGAATTGAGAAGTTAAGGGATTATTTTCCAAACTTGGTCCCGGGTTCAAATCCCGGCAGCAGCAAATGTTTGTGTGATGAGCATGGACATTTGTTTCCGAATCATGGATGTTTATATGTATAACTAGCTGATGCCCGCGGCTTCGCCCGCCCGCAAATTATATACTAAAACCTTCCTCTTGAATTACTCGCGTAGTAATTATTGAGTAGTTTTAAAGATTTAAGCATACATAGGGATATAGGGACAGAGAAAGCGACTTTGTTTTATACTATGTAGTGATAAGTATGTATTTACAAACAAAAAGTATCATGAAGTATATCAACTATCTGGTGTTCACGACACAAGCCTCGTTGCTTAGTGTGGCACTAGATGGCGCTGTGTGTAATGTCCAGCGATATTTATTATTATTCATTTTAGTGTTCTATTGTGTACCATCTCAACATGAATGATGTAACCAAGATTTAGTAACATGGAGTTTCTTGCCCGTTCTTCTCCATAGAGATCTACGCTAGGGAATGGGCAACTACAGTACTTTCACAGTTTTTATGTCTTGCGACAATTCAAAAGTGCCTGTAACTGGCCTACTTAAAATAAATGCTTTGATTTAGTAGTTTCGTAGCGACCCGGTTGGTTGTAATAGGGTTGCCCCCTATTAAATAGGACTTAACAACTATCGAAATGTGGTTTACTAAGGAAAACCTCTGATTAATTCTTCGGGGATTACAGGCGTGATGTTTGTAGCTTTCAGTTTACAGTTACGACAAGTAGAATTTTATAACAGAGTTGTTTTGTAGTTTATGAATAGATAAATGTAAACATGACACAATAAAATGTGTGCAGGGAGAATCAAATCTGCGATTTTCATTCCATTTACTTTTTATATTGTGATATCAGTGGGTGTCGTGCCTTAAATATGTACATATATTAGACTAACTAGTTCGAAATCCACTTAATTGGGTTTTAATAAAGTTTTGTAAAGTGTTAATGAGGAAAACTTAACGATTCATGTTGATGGTGATGTAAATGTTATGGAGAATTTTGATGTCGTTAAGGCGTAGATCGAATTAGTTATGTGGACTCGTAAATAATGTCATTATGGTCTATAGCAACAGTAATAACGTATAATAATACATATTACTACCTATTACCACCGATCGCAGGCAATCCTAAGAACCAAAGGAGTAGTAGTTCCCTCATTAAAATAAATCTCACAAATCATTTCAAAACAAGGTGTGATTCTTTAGAACTTCCGTACAAGACCCCTTTTTTATCCCTTTAGGGCAGTGTTTTTCAACCTTTTTCATGACACGACCCCCAAATTAAGAAAAAATATTTCGCGACCTCCGGGGCGCTTCGCTTTTTACCCGACTGCCAAGGAAGGGTTATGTTTTATTCATGTATTTTCATTCATTCATTCATCTTCAGCCTATTAATGTTCCCACTGCGGGGACGCAGGCCTCCTCTCTATGAGATGTATTTTACCAAGTTACAAATATTTAATCCATACAACATTTTTATGCATTTTCATAATTAGGATTCGTATAAATACATACCTAATTAACACATTTTTTAAATTTGTAAACCGATTTAATTTATAATGCAGAAAAAACGGGTCCACAATAGTTAATGAAAAACAAGGGTAACCTTCGCATTAAGATGGACGAGTACTGATAGGTTTTTATTTTTTTGTTAATTTTTATGATCATACAACTGCTCATATCCTATAATTAACATTTTCTTAATAAATCTATCTTTTTAAAATTAATGTTTTTTACTGAGATAGTTTTCGCGACCTCTTGCGACCGGCGATATAGAAGCTTCGCGATCCCCCGGGGGGTCGCGACCCACACGTTGTAAAACACTGCTTTAGGGGAAGAAGCCCTTGTGCAAAATTTCATGTTTTTAGAAACAGGTTCGGGCTGTGTATTGCGTTACGTTAGTGACTATATGAGATTGTTGATTATGTAAAAGATATACATGGTGTGTTTTAAAGAAACGTAAAACTTATGTTGTAACGCAACATTGTGTAATGAAGGTTCTACCATGACTCCATGAGGTGCGGAAATGTTGAAATTGGAGAAACTGTTTCGCCATTTACATGCCTAGATGATTCACTGTACCGTTTCGAGAACTCCAAATTGACTCGTTTTAATATTTGCATAAGAATACAGACCATTGCCCAAATAACTAAAGCTTTACATGAAGTGGCATATTTTTTACTATAGTTTGGCCGCGGCTTCGTTAACGTTGGAAATTGTCCCACGGGGTCATACTACTGGGACTTAAATGATCCTATGTCCCAGATCATGGTGTGAAACAGTTGTGTTTCAATTTTGGTGTACAATAAAGTATATTTAATTTTATCGGTGTGCCAAATTCATCATAATCCGTTCAGCTAAGATGCGGTTCGTTAAGGTGCGGGAAGGTACCAAAGCAAACAGTTACTTTCGCATTTAATATACAAATCAGTATGAATACGGCGACGAGGTGAAGAAAACATTTTGCCAGAGCGGTTCTAAAAGGGGTGAAGTTTATTAGTATGCGAATGAAGACACGAGAAACATCAAAAATATTAGCATAAATCATAATAAAACTATCTTCTTTGTTCGGTTTTGGAGACCACACCTATTCTGTATTTTACCACGACATATTTGCATATTATTTTAATAAATAAAAAAAATCTTATTAAAATTCAACACAAGATTGTAAGAAGATTGTGTTTTTTACGTATAAGGGCCGCGGCACCCCGTTTTGTTGTCCGATGGTCTTCAATACTAAACCACCGATTTACGAAAACAACGATCTTAGCTTTATGGACCTTGCCAAAAATCTTGTCCAAGCTATAGCCAAAACTGTCAAGATAGATCAAAAATTAAAAGCTTTTGTCTGAAACACGACTTAATATGGACATTGCCAACTGGCATTGGTCCAGAAAAAGCGCAAACAAAGGTAGCAGAATATATGACTGATATTTGCTACAGGAAGGGGAAAACAAACAGCTTCCATCAGTAGTTAGTGGTTTAGCACCTGGGCGACCGAGCTGTGTTCGGGTGAAAAAGAGATAACGATTTTTTCCAAATATGAATTATGAAACCCAGTTAGATCGATTTTTTCGCCCCGTAAACGCCTACACTGCAACATTCATCATTTCTCATTTTCGATATTACGAGTAAATATGTATGTCTGTCGCACAATGGGGCAGTCAGGCCAGCTATCCACCTTGCTGATAAGCTAGTATTTTTACCACAGCATGAACTATTAATACTGAAGGACATGGTGGCGCCAATTTCTACCTAGGCTTCATTACATTGTTCTTTAGCTCTCCAATTAAACATTTTCGTCGGCTGTATGGTGATTTTTATTAATAAGCGTTTGAAAAGGTTCAATGCTCCACAAAAAACACATATTCCACTCTAGATATTATTGCTGGACAATCTTTACTCCAGATCATGTACTGAATCTTTACATAGTATAAAACAAAGTCACTCCAGCTGTTTGTACTCTTAGATCTTTTAAACTACACAACGGATTTTAATGCAGTTTTCAGCAATAGATAGAGTGATTCAAGAGGAAGGTTTATATGTAGGTATAATAGGCGACACGACAAAAAAAAACTAATTAGTTCGTCACTTAGATTATCAAAAAATATTTGACCCGTGTTTTTTCTATTGTTACGTAAACCAAAATTGACGAAAATAGGACGCTTTTAAAATTCTCAATACGTCACGCCATGGTATAATTTTTAGCTAGTTCTGACGTCACGAGCCCCCACTCCCGAGTTTTGATGCGTTTTATCTTTGTCAATATTCATTGATTTACAAAAACAAAAAATACGTGTCCATTAATTTCCAATACTCTAACTGACGGACTAAATAGATTTGCAATTTTTTTATACTGTCGTCATGCCTATTATGATACATTGGGCGGGTCGCTAGAAAAAGATAAAAGTCTGTTTTACGATGTCATCGTGTATAGTTCTTGTTGTTATGACAGAGAAGACTACATACAACGATATCGATAGCTTTATTCCTACTGTCCTTATAAGGGCTTGATAGAAACGTCAAGCTGAGAGGTCAGCAAGTTTCCTAAGAAGGACTCGCCACCTGTGAAAACTTGTAACACAATACCTTTTTGAGATACAAACAAGGTGTTTAAATAATGTATTTTCTCCAATGGACAGATGAATGCTGAAGTGTTCATTAAGAATCGTGAAGTAATCAAAGTGATGACTGGTATGGTGATTGTGCTTTTTTTATATAATTATGAGCTTTTTTGAAAGTTTGAACAGTGAATATTAAAAGATAATGTAGATGAAAATGGCATTACAAGAGTATTTGACGGAATGATTATGGAGAGAAATCAACAAAAAGATCTATGTATTGCTTATTTTGGAAAATGAGTGAAACTAGCTAACAATCCGGTTGCCCGGTTGATGGCAATAGGCTCGCCCCCTATTACATGGGACTTAAACATAACTGGCGAAACGTGGGTGTACTATTAGGTACACCTCTACCTGACCCTTCGGGGATTACAGGCTTGAGGTTATGTTATTAGGTTGAGCACCTAATTTAAAAAATACATCCTCACTTTAACTTCTACAATTTTAATAGGCGAAACAACAAAAAAAAAACTAATTAGTTCGTCACTTAGATTATCAAAAAATATTTGACCCGTGTTTTTTCTATTGTTACGTAAACAAAAATTGACGAAAATAGGACGCTTTTAAAATTCTCAATACGTCACGCCATGGTATAATTTTTAGCTAGTTCTGACGTCACGAGCCCCCACTCCCGAGTTTTGATGCGTTTTATCTTTGTCAATATTCATTGATTTACAAAAACAAAAAATACGTGTCCATTAATTTCCAATACTCTAACTGACGGACTAAATACATTTGTAATTTTTTGATCTGTCGTCATGCCTATTGCAGTTTGCAAATTGCCCATCTAATTTCAACAGCTCGAAGATCAATAAACAGTTTCTTCACAACTCAATTTGCAAATACCCTACAACAGTGCCACATTCATATATGCGCTTCTTTTTCTCAGCCTTCGGCCATCGCTAAAGCTACACTTGGTACATGCAGCTCATTAGTACATCTTACGTCACGTTTCGCAATATGGCCTCTTTTTAGGGAAAAAGGGCGTGTACGTACTGCTTGTACGGCATCGGCATAGTCAATTATCGTGTATTGTGTACAAAGTAACGAAAGTGTACAGTAAATATAGTGTGGCTGTTACTTTGTCGCGGTTATGTCAAGAGTTTTCGGTTTACGACGGAGTGCAAGAAAAGGAATGAAAACGACTTTTTGGGCTGATACTTTTTTTTTGTGTTAACGTTTTTGAATTTTGAAGCTTTAGAAGAATGGGATCACTAGTATGTCGTCACGCAAGTGGTCAATACGCATTTCGCCAGAAAACGCATGTTGACAGAAACGCATCTCGTCAGATTTGCACCACGTCAAAGACGCGGGTCGTCAAACACTCAGCTTGACAGATGCGCGTCTCGACAGATACGCAGCTCGACAGTCAATTAATAAAGCTTTATGTTAAATATTTATATACCCGTAGCGTCGTTTCGACGGATAGTTAGCTTTCTAGTGTTAATACAGAATGGGAACATAATAACAGATATTTTAAAAGAATAGTTAGCAGTTTTGGAAACCCACCCTGACACATTTTTTTCGCATTTTGACGTGAAAAAAGATTCGAGTTAGATTATGGTTGGCTATTTGGCTATAAGAGAGAAGGGACCAGTAGGTCAAGAGGAGAAATAGAGAAGCATGGAAGAAGGAGACATGCTGCGTGGCCCCCAAATAAATTGGGATAAGGGCAGGAAAATGATAATGATGCTGAGAGATCTAGGCAGTTTTCTTTAGGTACCTATAGGCCTGATATTTTGATAAGAAATACATGGGCTGAAATAAGTCCTATTCTCATACTGTCATTGGGAGCTGCCATTTGACGTTCAAATATACAGTGCTGGTTCTGAACTCAATTTAAATGAATCAATTACTTTAATTTTATCCGATTGAAGGAACATGGAAGATCGATAGTCGCGATGCCCTAAACAAAAACTCGTATCGCAAGCGGAAAATATAAAATCTCAAAATTCTATCCTCACAACTCTCATTAAATCCTCATATTACTCGGAAATAACTCAGCGAGTACAGTTCTTAATTTCCTTTCCAGGGAGAGGGGCAAAAGGAAATAAATAGCTCTGGTTTGTTGCTCCCGAGCCCCGACGGGAATAGCTCGGGAGCTTAATAAGCAAGGAGTTGGAGCGAGGAGATGTCGTGTTTTGTCAGGAGTTATGGAATAGTTAGGAAAAGCTGGTTTTTGCGTAATTAAGAGAAATTGACTGCCTCGTTTGTCAAGGACATGGTTTGTTTGTCAGGGTTCGAAACCCGGGTAGGGCAAATTGTTATTGGGTTTTTCCATTTGGAATTTCTCAATAGCAGCCACGGTGTCTAGATTTGTGCCCGGTTAACGGTAATCGGATCGCCCCCTATTACATGGGTCTTAAACATAACTGGCGAAATGTGGGTACGCTAAAGTTGGTGCCAGTTAAGATCGCAAAAGCGGTCATTGACCCACCTACATTTATTTACGCTTCCCTGGTGCGCAGGGTGTGGGGCAGCACCAACAGTATCTTAAGCATGATTGCCACTCGCCTGGACTGCGTTTATGTGGGTCGCTGTTGTGCACTAACTCATGGGTTGTCGCAGCAGTGATCCACCACCATTATTTGTTGTGTTCTATCAGTGCTTACTAACATAGTCATAAGTTTTACTAACAGCTTTTGAGTCTTGGACACTCGAATAAAGAGACATTCTATTCTATTAAAGTTCTTAACTTTGAAATCCAAAAATAAGCCTATTCAAGTCTTGAATCGTCATCTATCGTGATCTTCAACATTTTTTCTAATGAAAAACGATACATGGTTCATTTGTTTTGTTTCGTAGGAAGAGATATTAGGGAAAGGGCAATGACCGCTATTGCGATCTTAACTGGCACCAACTATATTAGGTACACCTCTGCCTACCCTTCGGGGATTTCAGGCGTGGTGTTATGTTTTAAGAGAAATTGCTGAGGATAGTCACACTTATTACTGGCTCTCTTTCATGGTAGTTAGGATGAAAGGTTAATTGAAATAGCTGGAAACTATTAAATCGCCTTGCGTTAACCTCCTGACAGTCGTAAAGCATAATCCTACATTTGTCAAATGTCGGTGTACGACACTCAAACTCTTCTTAGGACAAGTTGTATTTTTATTAGAAGAGTTTAGCACCAGGAATGTTATCTGAAATATTGATTGTAACTTATTGATTTGTATGATTGTAATAAATGTTGTCCTAATGATTCTGAGCACTCGACTCACCAAAAAAACTCAACTACTATTATCAAAGTTCTTTAGTTACTCTTTCACGCAAAAACTGCTTAAGGTGGATGCTCCAGGCTATCCCGCGAAAATCAAAATTTCTTACGTTTTTTGCAATTTGTAGACCAGTGCTAGGTTGTATGTTGATTGATGAATGATTTTGACCTTGAAAAAGTCTTTCCTCGACTTATATGAACTTGGAGGGTTGTATTGATGATTTTGATGATTATAATTCTGTAACTATATACGTCTTACAGTCGCGAACAATATTTTAATCAACTTACAACCTAGCACTGGTCTACAAATTGCAAAAAACGCAAGAAAATTTGAATTTCGCGGGCTAGCCTGACGCTTTCACCTTAATGAATCCGGATAATGTTTGGCACGCTGATCTACACTAATATTATAAAGAGGACAGATTTGTATTTTTGTGTGTATGTTTGTAATGAATAAACTCAAAAACTGCTGCGCCGATTTCAAAAATTCTTTCACCATTAGAAAGCCACGTCTTTACTGAGTATCATAGGCTATATTTTATCCCCGTACTCCCACGGGAACGGGAACTACGAGGGTGAAACCGCATGACGACCGCTAGTTAATTTATAAAAACAAAAGTTCTTCTCACCTTGTAATGAAATCTGTTCTGCAGCATCTCCATTTCCTTTTCCCTCTCCAGTTTAAACTTATTCGCGATAGTAGACTCACTGATAGTCTGCTCTTTACTGAAGAGAGCTGCCAACTTCCCCTTAATTCCACCTCCAAGCGAACTCTGACTTATATTGTCGTCAGGGATATCGTCTTTCGAATTCGTTCTCGAGTTCGCTAAAGAACTAGGTTTTGTTGGCGTCGTTTTCTGAACCAAAGGTTTCTTGTCAACTGAAAAAGAGAAAAACAAGTGAAAAATCTGTCCGAGGTCATTTAGTAGGTGTAAAGTTCGACGTGGTAACTGCCAACAATGAAGATTTTTTGCTTGTGTAGGTATGTTGGGTTAAATACAATGTAAGTATGTGTTGTGTACTTGTGTAGGGGCAGCAAAAAGCTAGATAAATCACGTTTGGTTCGATGGTTCGTGATCGATAAGTTGATTTGTTGAGAGGAATATTTTATGTATTGATACAGCAGATAAGTAGAAACGTATTTAGTGATTATCGCGAGAAGGACGCTTGAGGACTGTCTGATGTAATGTTGACATTAAAAAGTAAACAATATTTATTGGTTCAAAACTGAAACCTATTTCACAGTAATTGTACCTTCAATTGGACTTAAGTATAATGGCAAGATACAAAACTTGTGCAATTAGGCTTAAACTAAGAAGATTCCTGTGCTATTAAACACCCGTTACTAATGTTAGCACCAGCACAAGTTACTAAGTGTTATTTCTAAGTGTTTGGCAGTTAAATGTTAGGTATTTGGATGATGTCATAGTTCAAACTGTAAAGTTCAACCAATGACAGCTCAACCCATGATCTTTCTGTCCACGAAGTAGACACAATAGTTAAACAATGGCGTCTGGACCAAATCAGTCATTCGACAGATCATGATTTATTTAGCTATTTAAAGTTTTCTCATTTTCTTGTTAACATATTTTATACATGGTATAATTATGTCACCGACGCACAAACGCTTAGGTGCCACGTATTCAGTACCTACATCATTCTGACCCCCGGGACAGAAATTATTCATCAGTAAGTCCCTTCCACTGCGTATAATTTTCAAGATTCGGAATATTACTTTCACTTTAAAAACCTACATGGAGGGCCTAAGCACACGCCCACGCGCGTATACGCGCTTCAAACGAGATTTGAACGCATCCTTGTAACCTAAGCACACGGGGCGATCTTGAAACGCGCGTCTAATGCGCGTATACGAGATACAGCAATACAGACGCGCTGTAGTTGCTCGTAGTTTCCGCGTTTTGGTCAGAGACTTCTCGTCAAATTGACTCTTTGTACGCACTTCAAACGAGTTTCGTACGCGCGTTTGTATTGCGTTTGACTCGATAAAAACGCAAAAATCAGCATCTACCGCGCAGAAAACCTGCGTTCCTGAAACGCGCGTCGTCTGCGCGTTCACTATACGCCGTGTGCTAGGGCTCTAATGAAACTTCGTAAACTATGTGCACGTCTGTTTCGCATTAGTGATCCTTTCCTATGCAGAAAAATGCAGTACAGTGGTAGATAAAGACATTAATTGTTCTAACATAATTTTTAGTAGTATTCTTGTATTCTTCGACTGCACTAAGAAACTGCCAAGACAATCAACCAAATTAAACTGAAAAACAAGCTGTAATTCGACCGATTTCCTTGCCCAATCCACTCTATTGATCAACACAGTGAAAATAAACCTGTAAGTTTATCGGTTACTGTCACAGAAGTGGTTTAATTGTTCGGATTAACGAGTTGAACCTTGGCGGAACATCAGTCGTCGATACGGGTCAAGTAAACTGAGCCAGTTAACAAGGTGTAGTGATTGTAAACGCAATTGATAACAGCTATTGTTTTGTGTTAACTATTGGTTAAACAGGTGATCAAAGTAAATACTATGGAATATTGACAGAATTAGCTAATGAGCGCCGTTTAGATGGGCTGATTGCAATCAATTTTCAATTTTTTCGGGGAAGTACGCCCTAAGTTGCAAAACGAGTTTTTTACGAATTGTTGAACGGCTACTTATAGATGAAGGAAGTCCAGACAAATAGTTAAGATATCCTATACTAATATTATAAAGATGTAAAATTGAAAATTTTGTTAGTTTGTGTGTAGGGGGTAATCTTCGGAACTCCTGATCCGATTCCGAAAATTCTTTCAATAACGGGAAACTACATTATCCCCGAGTGTACAAACGTTCCCATGCGTTAATTTCCGTACATAACGGGGGCGAAGCCGCAAGAAAAAGCTAGCATTAGAATAATTTGCTGCAAAGAATTAAATTGAAATCGATGTTTCTGAACAACTGCACAAGAGTATCTGCAGATGGACTTGAATTGGATAACATTGGAGGTGTTTGTCCAGTAATTGCTATAGGCTAGAAGACGATACCGAAATCAATCAATGTCAGAGTAAAAACTGGAAATGGGAACATTAGAAATAAGACCTGTGTTAACGAAAATTGGGGATTTTACCTTATAATAATTAAATGCAAATTAAAGGCTTAACTGAAAACTGAAATCATAAAACTTTAACGTTGATGAAATCAATGTATTCCAGTATAAATGTTGCAGAAAAATTATCACAATTTAAACTGCAATAATCCAAGGGAAGGAAGTAAATAGAAAAGCCTCTTATTTATAATCTTTACATTTAAGTAAAACGTGTTACAAGGTAATTAAGCCTGCTAGTTACACATTTTGCATTTTAATGTTTCCTGAAGTTAGCGCAACTTTCTATGAACGAGTTAAGGCTCAGAGGAAATATTTATTCAATTATATTTTCTTGTTTTTTTTTTTCATATCGCACAAGTGCGTAAAGATCAAACATGGGCAGTAATTTAATTGTGTAGTTAACATTGACATTTTTTTTCAAGATTTTTCCTTATGTTAACTTGGTAAATTATAACGTCTTCTGATGCCTGGTTTTTGAGGTATGGACCTCAAAATCTTAAAATATGTGTGTCATGTGCCATCATCATTATCAGCCACAGCCCGACGTCACCCACTGCTGGGTATAGGCCTCTCTTTGCTTGTGTCAAGCTCCACGATCTTGTACCAGCCTCATCCAGGATATTCTCATGAATATTATAACATGTGCCAACCTTAGATGATTAGAACAGATGCAATTCTTTAAAATTAAATGTGACTCATTACCACCAACGTCCGCATTTGAAATAAACACAAGGCAAGGTGCATGGTCAATTTTCAAATGTGCATAATTCTTCGATGAATGAAGAGTGCATCATCAATACATAATAGTGGCCCAGGCAATGAATAAGATGTTTTTTAATGCACTGTTTTAGACTTTCACGGTTTTTCACTACACTTAAAGTACTTACGGGATTATATCCGTGATTTTGTTTTTGGTCGATGAGCTCCCGATATTTCGACGCTGTTGCTAAAAAAATTAAATTATTTAATTTTTTTTTTTTTTTGTTTTTACTTTTCATCCCACCCGCATACCTCTTCAGTATTCCCGCGATCATGATGCTTGCAACAGCGAAATATCGGGAGCTCATCGACCAAAAACAAAATCACGGATATCATCCCGTAAGTACTTTAAGTGAAGATGTTTTTTCTTTTCTTCTTTTGGCTTATATCACGATGTCCGAAGAACTACAGCCACTACTTACCGAATAAATTCAAAAAAGGAACAGAATTTGTATGAAATTATCTGCCAATTAAGTTAACGGGAACTTAATCGTTGGTGGTGAAACAGGCCTTTATGCTAAAAGATTTGAAACGCTATGCTTCAAGTTACGGAGCCATTAGCACCATTGAATAGATTAGTCTAGTTATAATGAAAATACAGGGTGTAAACCATTACGAAGCCGTCTACCAAGCATTCTGTAAATCAAACTAAATAACTTTAAGCAATAATTATTGCTGGGAAACAATTTATTTTTTTGGGGTGAAAAATCATGTTTTGTGGTAGAACTCAATGTAACGCACTCAAAACATTGTGCTGATGGATGGATTGAATAGTACGGGGGTCGTAGAGGTGTTTAAAGTAAAAATCTTACATTAAAAACTTCTATTTAAAAAAAAGTTGCCAAAAAGTTGGAACTTTGACCCCCAATATCTCCGTAACTAGATGGTCCCCAGGTATGGTGTAGAACAAAAAAATGTTCGCAATGACGAGAACTAGTGCATTTCGGCTTCGTTAAGAGGTGTTTTATACCATTTATTTATCAGGGTTTGTGCTAACTTTTACACCTTGTATATCGTGCTTGATGGTGAAAAAGCTTTCAGAGGGTGAACAACATTTTTCGACACCCGACCATTCAAAGGCACGTTTTGTACAAAAAAACATCGGGGTCAAGAAAACCTGGTAGAAGTTACGGAACAATCACTACAATGTAGTTATCTCAGAATTATTATAATGACGGAAACCGCGTAATGACTGACACATTGTTTGTCTTTGAAGCTTTACATTGCAATTATTCTGAAATTTTGGCTCCTTGTAATATTTTATTTATTTTGTAAAATCAATAACTTGTAAGATAAGTTAATATGGATTGGATGCTAATTAGAAAAAAAAAAACAAATATGTAGTGTTAAAAAGTGAAATCGTTTGGTAGAAATACTCGTAATAGCTCGCGGCTTCGTCTGCGTAAAGTTCGGAAATTAGCCCATTGGAACTTACCACTGGGATAAAAAAGTTAACGGACAGAGTTACTTTTGTAGGGTTCCGTACAAAAAAAATAAAAAAGACAATATTAAAAACTCATGCGTGTCTGTACGTCCGTCTGTCACAGCCAATTTGCTCCGAATCTACTGGACCAAATCAGGTGAAATTTGGTAGGATGGTATCATCTTATGACCCAAACACAGATGTGCAAAGTAAACATTTTTTTTGAATAATAAGTTAAAAAACAGTATGGCTTAAAGTATAGTAAAATAAAATCATTAAAATAATATCTTTACCTCGATTTAAATTTTATCACAAAATCGATCACCACATTATCGATTGGCAATTTTTGTCACAAAAATCCAACGAAGCTGCGATCACAAAAAAACTTCAATCACGATCACTTAAACACGACTCAACATTTAAAAAAAAAACTAAATAATATTTTCTAAGTTCGATCGTCTGCGCGTGCGCTCAACAGAATGGGCGACGCGGATCACCAACCGTTGGTCCACCACTACTCCGAACTAGTGAGGTGCGCTTCCGAATCCCACGCTAAAAACAGTGGTACTAAACCTTTTGTAACTTAGACCGATAACAGACGCTTCAATTTCTGTTCGGCCTTCGATTGAGGTTGTGCAGTAGTATCAACAGCTTTTTATACATTCAAATAAAATGTGTTTGGAATGTCCTCATAAAATATGCTGAGCTGACGAGTAGAAAAGTCGTCAAACTACATACATATTCGCATTATTACAACAAACCGATATAGCCTCATTTTTACAAAAAAAGTGAAAACAACTCGAATTGAAAGTGAAAATGAATTAATTAGTGGTGAACCGATCTAACGATGCTGGATTTCGGCGCTCGGCATCTTTTACTTCTACGGATTATTGAAAATTAATAAAAGAAGCAAATGAACGTTAATTCCTCAGTAATTCTTATGTATGCATATCAATGTCGTGTGAATATTGAACGAAACAAATATGAATCACCCGAGTGAAACGTTCACGCGAGTGAAGCGTCTGACATGGGCATTAGATACCTATTGTCGCATTTTTACGCGTCACTGCTTCGTATCTGTTCGGTTCCGATGACCGATTTGTCGTGTTAACGAGCTATTCATTTCACTAGAAAATTGTCTGATAGCGTGTCGTTTTCATTATCATTGCAATTAATGTTCACAATTTCGTAACTGGTTGAATCTGCGATAGAAATAGCTGCCGTTTAATAACTGTTGTCGCAATGGTTATTTTTATTTCCGGTTTTTACAATATTCTCATCTGTCCCTCTTTTATTTAAACACCCATAAAATACAAAGTCAACTGCGGTCAAAAAGGGCCTCTTTTCCTGTAAACGATCTGAGGTTTCAAGGTTGACGGCGCCTGCTAGCCTTGTTCACCTGCTATTAGGCGATGCGACATCACTTAATTTCGGCAATACAGTAGCACTTTCGACAGCCCTATTTGGAGTACTATTCTGGCTTCGAATTTTTGTTTGTAAAATTTTAGATAAAAAACTGGTTGAAAGCGAAAGTACTTATAGAAAAATGGATCACAACATCGGCATCATCGTCATGTTAATGTCGAGGCCATCCAGCTCCTCGATAACACGGACATAGTAAGAAGGCTCAAAAGGACTAAACCTTTTGAGTTAGTGTAGTGTAACATAATTGTGACTTTACCGCGAGTGTATTAAAGTACCTAGCGATTTATATGGACACTAGAACAAAGTGACTTCGCCTTAACAGACGCTAAGTGAACGCAATGGACGTGCTCTTAGATATAATTTTACTTTTAGCAAATTAAGTTAGATTAAAATTGCTTATTAGCCTTAATAGGCTAGATTGTAATATAAACATTAATAAAAAAAACACGCCTGTAATTCCCGAAGGTTAAAGCAAAGATGCTCCTAATGGTACACCCAAATTTCAACAGTTATGTGTAAATCCCATGTCATAGGAGGCGAGCCTATATCCATCAACCGGTCAGAAATCTAAATTCCAAGCTACTACAGAGAAATGGATAAAAAAAATCATAATAGCAAAGGTTGAAGATGATAAATAGCCAATTCAAATGCAAAATGATTCAATGACTAATTGATCTAGAATCTTTAGCCTTTAGCTGTTGACCCTGACCTGAGAAATATCTTCAAGAAAGCCTGTTTGTCGCTTTGAAGTTTTTGGAAAACTGACATGGAAAAGTGTACTACAGATTTCACCGACGATCGACCAATTTTCACCCTTATGCTCTGAGTGATAAGGTTGATAAATGGTCGACCGCCAGGTTGCACAGTGGTACACGAGTCCTTTGAGGGCCAAACTAGGAACTAACGCCGTTGACTTTTCAATGTTATTTCCTCAGATAATTTGCCAAATATCTACCAACAGCTCCTGTCATCTCCGTCAAGCGCCAAAGAGAATCTTCAAGCACTATATTATGAGTAATATCTTCAAGAATGTATCTCACTTTGAAAGTTCTAAGAAAACAAAAGGGGCAACTGTATTTATTTTGGCACATGCCTTTTGTGTCACAAGCCGGCAACATTAGGATGTATGCCTTCTTAGTAATCATACGAACCGGTCTCAAACCTGCTTTAAACTCGAGCAAAAACTCAAAGGAGTTCTTTTACCCTGAGTGGTTTAAGCTCACGTACTTGACGATAGATTTATCAAACGACTTCTGTTTATCCGCTTCGCCTTTGCGGCTTTTTACTGAAGTTGAGCTTGAGACTGGTAGAAAAAATATGCGCTGTCATTGTGATGGGCGTTCGTGATTGAGGAATCAATGCTTTTGCGTCTAGTATTGTAACTTATGATTATACTACTAAGCCCTGTGTGTTGTGATACATATAATTTTGCATATACATACATGACGCTTATTTTATTTGAAAAAGCCTCCACGAAGGCGCTAAAGAAGCTTGTCATCATAAACCCTGCTGCTATTTTACTAAGGCAAGGTTTTGCTCATTATGCTCATGCATGATGCTTGTGCTTTGAAAGGTAATATGCCAAGAAAAAGGGTTACTACTGAAATTATGACCAACAAAAATGTATGGAAGAAGAAGACCATTCTGTTCAGACTCCAAATGAATAGGGTAGATGACAAAAAAAACTAATTAGTCCGTCAGATAGACTTCCAAAAATTTTTCACTTAAACAAAAAATGAAGACGATACAGTGCATCGCAAACTCGTGTGTGTGACGTCACATTTGAGTACATTTTTTACTCAAATGTGACGTCACAAGCCCCCACTCATGATCTTTGACACGTTTTATCTTCGTCAATTTTTATTAATTTGATAAAACAAAAAACACGTATCCAATATTTTTCGATAATCTAACTGACGGACTAAACAGAATCATATTTTTTTTAGTCTGTCATCATCCCTATTGCTAGTGCGGAAACAAGAGAGAGTAAGATGGAGTTCACTACTTTATCAACTTAAAAATCTACTACTACAGGAGCTAAATTAGCAACTCTAATTGTGGTGGTTCAAACTTCGTTTGAAATACTGTTAGAATAAAGTTCTAATCAGCTTGCACTACAAAGTGGTTGTTATATCAGTCACTGCGGGCCTACAGTGCGAAATAAGTGTTTTTTTGTGATTTACAAAAAATCTATTGATTGGACTAAAAAATAAAACACTGATGCTAAATATGTTGCTTGTAGAATTATTTGCCATAAAATCAGAATGATCGCATGAATTTGAGTATGGTTTTTACTCGTTAAAAGAATATTTTAGAGACAAGTTCGTGATTTTTTTTATCTAGTAAAATTTGTTGTTTTGTTTCCAAAACACTATCATACTAGCATATATCCTGAAGAATTTCATATATTTTTCTGGTTTTGTTTATTGCAGTGAATCATATGCTTTTTTGCATTATAAAACTCGCGTTTAGCTCCTGTAGTCCCCTTAACATGGTAAATATCCCGTTCTAGTTTTAATAATAATGTAAGTGTCTATGTCAGTTTAAAAACTTATAATGAGTTTACTACAGTTAACGGTTGATATTGCAACTGAATTTCCATACACTCACCTAGAGTGTTTTCAGAATAAGCCCGCCAGTAATGACACCGGCCGGAACGGTAGCTGTTTCGGTAATAGTATTAATAATAACACATAATTTGTGGGCTATGCCTCTAATGATGTGTACTGATTGCATGTTGCATGTAAGCTAACATATCATTGACATATATTTTCTCGTGTAAGAAACAGACTGACAATGCTTTAAGTGAATTGGAGAAAGTTTTTTGACAAATGATGGGAAGAATTCGAAACAGAAAACATTGATATTTGGACAGACGAAATTATTCTGGGAACTTGTCAAAGCAATAGGTATCATTGACAGGGTATAATATAACAGATTCATCTTAGCATTATCATGGCCTGTTGCTATGCGTGTGTTTATGTAACTGCCAGTGCGTTCCACCGAAGACTCCAGTACCTACCGTATGTTTAGAACGCCTGGACCACGCGGCCACGCCTTTTTTTTTCGGATGGGAAATCTTCAAATGACTCCTACCGCTCTGGGCGGAGCGGGAAGGAGTGTCAGACTTTAACTGACTAAAACCCATCTATGTTCCTTCATCGCCCTTTGTGTTTCGGGGCCACGGTATCTCTTTCGAACAGTCCCGCAGCCCCGGAGGACGCGGCCACGCCTACCTTCTTGACCAAAATCATCACATCAAGTCACTCAAAAAAAGGCAAGATACGTCATGTATCTCTTTTTTTTCATCGGTTAGTCCCTGCAAATTGTTCTTTGCTTCGAATTTTGACAACCACCCGGATCAAAATTATCGGACATTTATGGACGAATCTCGTTTACAGAACTGCAATTCATCTCCTGTCAGTTTAATCCCAGCAAGATCTACGCCGTAAACCTCGATGATATCCTAAAGTAAGCTTTAATGGCTTCTTGTATGACTGTATGTGCGTGCTAGCAGGCGCCGATTACATCCGTAATGATGACATAATAATAAGCAAGGTTACTTCGACTACATTAGTTTTGTATTAGCTTACCACTGCGTCATTTTAAGACCGATGGACAAATTGATGATTGAAGACCTTACATTTTTGGATTGGGTCAACAATTTATTGACACTTATCTAATCTAAGCGTTTATTTTGGGCGCAGATTCTTTGATGAATTGGCAGTTTTAAAGATTGGTTATTGTGGGTAGTTTGAATATTTTGAGTGTGGTAATCGGTTATCTTAGTATGGACATGTGATGCGATGAGTAAAAGCAGTGCGTTTTTTTTTTTTGTTTGTATGTAAACGATGCCGCGATGGCTGGACTGTGTGAAGGACGATATGGCTAGAAAGGAGGTGACTGCTGAGATGACAAGATATACAGAAGTATGGAAGAAGAAAACACGCTGCGTCGACCCCAAATTAATTGGTATGGGCAGATGAATGATGAGTTGGAAATTTTTCAGTCGATTATGATTGACTGGTCAAGCTAGGTATTTCTTGTAAGTAATGCCATTGGATTATGTTGTCTGTTAAATACAGAATATTATTAAATTAAAAACATAGATTCGCTCATTACGGTGAAATTATTTCACGAGTTCAGTTGAATTAGGAAAAGCCGGTCTAAGCTGAATACTTAATTAACCTTTTCTAACAGCTTTTGTTCCAAAAATACTTTCGAGCGAGAACAAGTATGTTCTACTTCAGTGACATACAAGAACATCAAATTACGAGCATTTTACAAATAAACAGTTCGAACAGTTTTTCGCGTCATCTCGACTTTCTCTCGTGTTGGTTGCCACCAGAATCGACGGATCGGCACAGACTGGGGTCATTCAAGTGTTACGGGCAGGGCTGCCAATACCAACCACCGTATGGTGCTGTTATTTTAAACCAAAAACGACTCTATCAGTACAGTTAAAAAGGTTGTTTTCAGCATGACTTTAGTCAGGAAAAAATGGCCCTATTGAAGAATTATGGCAATATCTTATCTACCACACAAGGGTTGTTCAATTCACAAGGCAATAACAAGGCTTTAATAAAGGACTTCTTCAAAATCAGTTTGTTCCTTTTTTTTCTTTTTTCGTATGGGAATTCATTAAATGACTCCTCCAGCTCTGGGTGGAGCAGGAGGGAGTGTCAGACTTTTAGTGACTAAAACCCATCCATGTTCCTTCATCGCCCTTTGTGTTCCGGAGCCACGGTATCTCTTCCGAATAGTCCCGCAGCCCAGGTGTTAGCAACCCTACCGTTTAAATCACGTTCCGTTACATGGCAAACTCGAGCTCCAATAGACTATTGTAGTTGACAGGGTTAAACAACTGTAGAACCAGGATGCTTGTGATTTATTTGCATTTCAGTAAGCCTGCAGTTCGACGGATTGTGTCTCAGGCCCGAAGGCATTAAGAAGCAAATTCTTGCCGGCTTGTTTTGAACACAATGATGATACAATGTGTCTACGGCATTACATTTTCTTTCAGCAGCGGCATTGGAAAAGGTTTGGTCCTCTAGATAACCAAAACACATAGTTTTTCCTTTATTCATAACCATTTATTTGCAATAAGTATGGTACATTATGATCTTAAAGTCAGTTGAAGTTCCTAGTACATGGTCAGAGATTTAGATGACATGCAAAATTTTCAACTCAACATTCATTACAGTTACCATAATAAGAATACATTACTTAATCATTAAAATGATTTATAAATTCATTAACAGAATAAAATCGTTTTTTCAGTAGCCATAATTTTAACCTTTTAAAAAATAAATTATTAGTTAGCTCTTTGAAGTCCTTTGTTATTATTATTGGCAGACTATTTTTGGTAACAGCGATTTTAGTGCAGTTTACACTATCATAATTCCATAAATTAAGTATGGAATGATAGTCATACAAAACCAAGCAGTCAAAATGAAAGCTTAATTATGTTAATTTAATCTCTTTGAAATATTCGACAGTTTTTTTGTTCTCAGCATAGCACTTACTTCTTCAGTATCTATGTGTAGGACTTCAGGGCTTCAAGTTAGCAGCCCTACGACCAGATTCGTTCCGTTAGTTAGCCAAGCCGAGCTCAATACTCAATAGACTATTGTCGATACAACATTATGCAACTGACGGAACAGGCGGCAACCGGGACGTTGTGGGTAGTAAAAAGTTTGAATAGCTGGGAGGAATGTTTTTTGAAGCTGTTGAAATTTTGCTAGAGGATTGCAATATTTTGTAGAGGATATAATAATTACGTGGTATATTGACTCTATATTAGGCATTTAAGACCATTCCCATTCGATCCGTTGTGCGTGGTATGTAGTGAGTAAATGAAGTTGTCAATAAGTTTACACTCCTTTGAAAAGGTTGGTGATGTGTTTAACTGCTAATAGGACTCCATTCAAAGTTTTTTTTCGAGAAATCAAAAATTCCAGCACAAGCCTTTTTGCAGTATTTTACATAATTATTGTATTACTATAATAGTCAGACCCGGTTGTGACAATATTAATGCAGGCATGGTATTAAAAATGTATGAATATACTAATTTAAAATGTCTAAAACGGTTACGTGCGGAAACTCACGCGTAAAACTTGGGGACACGTGAAATAGTAGCGACATCTGTTTGGCAAGATTTGAACAAATTGCAAGTTGTTTAAAAGAACGAAAAGAAACTCTACTCTGCCTATTTGTCGGCCATATTTATGTTTTTTTTCGAGATTGCGGCCACGTTTATATCAAAAGCTGGCATCAATACAAACAAGTAGATACTGTATGAGGCAAAATCTTGCAAAGCGTCACGTTTCCGAGATACAAGCTATCAAAGTAATAATCTATTCACCGATAGCGCCATCAGAGCAGAGACAGAAATGATATTTAGCGCTTTTTAGCGCTGAACGTATTTAATGATTTATCGTACAAGGTCTAGGCCTAACAGTGCCACAAGCTTTTCGTCTGCACAAGAGTAAGGGGAAAGCCAAAGTTATAGCCAATACGTCTTTACGAGCCAATAATGTGAAACGGCTTAGCAGTAACTGTAATTAGACGTTATTGTCTTTCATTTCAAATCGCTCGGGGCTATTGCGCCGATGGATTTGTCTGGCTGTCGATACTGAATGCACGGTTTTCTTCAGTGGAACTTGAAAACCAGACATGAAAATACTTACGTAGACATGAACTTAGTTGCTGCCCAGTTTCAACCTTCTGGGTTTCTGAGAAGCCTATAATCATTTCGAAAATGTACATCTGCTACCTCTTTTCATATTACCATGGAGTCCTTGAGCGGGTTGAGCCAATTTTCTCACGAATGTGTTACTGTAGATACCTACTGATGCAGATTATAATGTGTATGTGTCTAGCATTTTCGAGCATATACATGATTCATAAGAACCTCGGTATAATTAGCGCAAGTATGGTGGTTCTTCGTGGTTTTGTTAGCTCTATTTTGATTAGCAAAGCTGTCAAATCTTGTCTTCTATTGGTTAGCTAGGCTATATTTGCATCGAGCGAGACGTGCTAACCTACTCGTAAACTGTGGTTTCCACCAAGCAACATTGCGGTCAAACGCAAGCAAATCATAGAAATGACAACTTGTAACTGTTGCCACCTTAGCCTATTTAATGTTCTGTCACCTTTTATTTGAGCGAAAATCACCCTTTATAGCTCCCACAGCTGGGACACAGGCCTTATCTCGTAATAGGAAGTGGGCTGCTGCTATCCACCACGTGGACCCAGTGCAGTTTAGCGGATGTCTACGCAAGTTTGACTTTCGTTCATGTCGGATTTTTTTTCGACCGATCGTGAGGTCGAATTTAATTAACCAACAAAACTTCACCGACGCCAAACTGCGAGTCAACTAGCTAATTAAAGACCCTGAATAATTTACGGATGCTCAATCTTTATAAAAAAAAAATCATCTAGGTATAATTTTTACACTTGAGATCATATTACAAGCTACTATTAAATTATGTTATCTTGCGGTAAAGCATAGCAACTTAATTGTCTATCATTATAAGTTAACTAGGTATATGATTAGAGCATCACATGTTCGACAGTGTGTAAGCGAAAATTAACTCTGTTTTCAGGAGAAAAGGGCCATATTCAAGTGTACTACAGATTTCTTTAAAATACTGTTGGGTAAAGATCGATTATTCCCACAATCGGTGACCACGTGTGCTCTTTGTTATGGAAAATATCGTAAAATTGATGCAGATGAAGCATTAATGGAACGTTTATTGCGCAGAATTCATACATTCAGGTAATAGAGTAACAAATATCTATGACAGCCAATGATATTAGATATCTTTCTAACATGATCTTGGCAGAATTATCCTCGTAAAATCTTTAGACGTATGTCCCATATCGAAGACGTGCCGGTTCGCGCAGTTGTTTTAAGCGATTGGCTGCTGCGCTGCGTGTCGCGGATTCGATTCTCGCACGGAACAAATATTTGTAAGTATGGCCTACAGGTACTTGCTCCGGGTCTAACTGTGTGTGTTTATGTTTTTGTTTTTTTTTTCGAAATGGCATCTCGCAGTTCAACCAGAGAGGTTGTCGTCTGCTTAACCGGACTTTCCTGTGGGTGCCTTAAGTGTAAGGCCTCCAGCCAGGGCAAAAAACTTACAAACGCACGCTACACGCTAAGGGCACCCCCTGCGGGGTACGGGCCTCGGCTTAGGGCGTCGCTGGGAGAGGACAGCAAGGGGACAGGCTGGATCGGAGTGGGTGTGTATATGTTTGTGAACGCATCCAAGATGCCTCAATGGACCTTTTTATCACCATTTTCGATGTAGACTTGCTAATTAATCGACCGGGTCAAACTCAAACGAAATACATCTGTATTTTAAATATTTGTTGCGAAACCGTGTAACACAATTATTGTTCAAATATTGTGTGCTAGTTTAAAACAGTAAGTAATGCTTATAACTGTTATGTCCAGACGTAGTTAGGAAGTCCAAAATATGTTTTCAAAGACATTCGGATGGACCCATATTTGGGTGGTCCTAATTTGTCGTGAGTTTTTTCTATGGAGTATGAAAGAAAAACGAAAGTGTGTCATCTTTTGAATAATGTCAATAGTCAAACAGCTGAGGTTAATGGTGGCCATTTAGCAAAGAAACGGTGCTTTCAATAGCTTGAACAAATAAAACAGGGTGTCTGGTATAAATGAGAAATATCAACCATCAGATAAGACTAAGAATAAAATATATGACAGTCAGCTTCCAGTCTAACCGGATGCGGCTCCAAGAGTTTTTTTTATAGACCGACTACTTATTTGACTTCTACAACCCAGTTACTGGGTTACTCCGGCTGGTTGCCAGGCGTTCAGGCTTCTTCCTCTTCTTAAAACAAATAATAAGGAGGTAAACAACCACCTAATGTTGAGGCGGCTACAGGAGCTAAACGCGAGTTTTATATTGCAAAAAAGCATATGATTCACTGCAATAAACAAAACCAGAAAAATATATGATATTCTTCTGGATATATGCTAGTATGATAGTGTTTTGAAAACATAATACAACTCATTTTACTTGATAGAAAAAAATCACGAACTTATCTCTAAAAATTTCATTTAACGAGTAAAAACCATACTAAAATACATGCGATCATTCTGATTTTTTGGCAAATAATTCTACAAGCAACATATTAGCATGATAGTGTTTTATTTTTTTAGTCCAATCAATAGATTTTTAGTAAATCGCAAAAAAACACTAATTTCGCACTATTCGGCCCGCAGTGACTGACGTAACAACCACTTTGTAGTGCAAGCTGATTAGAACTTTATTCTAACAGTATTTCAAACAAAGTTTAAACCACTACAAATATAGTTGCTAATTTTGCTCCTGTAGTCGCCTTAAGAGATCACCGCTGCGATGGCAGACATAACGTTTCCAATAGTTACCAGAAACACCACAAGGTGCGTTGACTGAAATATCTTGGAATTTCACCAGTATCCGTACCCTTAGTATCCAAAATCCTTTTTGCATGATATCCAGGAAGCATAAATTTGTATGACTCCGAACTCAATGCCTTTTGGCACACGGAATTAAAGGCGACATTTTTCCCTATTAAAGTTTTTGTTTTATGAATGACATCCGGTATTGTAATCGTACCTATACAGACACCAATTAGTTAAAGCCATTTTTATGTTCAGTTTTGGGTAACCACATGTAGGTATATTTTTTCCTGTAAAAACACCTGATCTGTATAGTAATATTATTTTCCTGTTATGCATACGTTTTGTTTTGCCAGGTAAGTACTAGAATACTGAATGAATTAAACGTATGAGGATATTTTGCAGATTACGCCATTTTTGCATTATTTTAGCAATGCTTATTACGTACTGTTCATGGAAAAATTGTATGACACATCTTTGTGTTCTAGTTAAATTCGCGTAGCAACCGCAGTTCAAGTAAACAAGTATTTTCAGAATTATGGGGTACATAAGATGGAAAAGTGTGAAACTGTGCTGTTTTACTAAAGGTTTTATTTTTATTTTTTATTTATATTATCAAGAAACATATTTACATTACAATTGACAGAATATACGTTCCAGAAAATCACAGAGGTTTGTTAGGAACGTTGATTCAGCTGATAGGTAATAAAAATAGGAGACAATATTATCTAAGTGATTGAACGGTATGCACATCGTGTTACCAACCCATCTAAGCAGTTCATATTTTGTCGTTTGTTCGTCGTTTTCTATATAACTTACTTAAGTCACGTATAACTGTTAGTTAATGTGCCTTCTTCCTTAGCTATCGATGTTTTTAAGAACAAAGAAAATCCTATCCGCGTCACCTACCTGTCATTTGAGTCATAGAAAAATCAAAGAAAGCTTTTCTGTGACGTTGTTTCTAACCGTCTAGTAAGCAAAATGTCAAACAGACAGAGATAGCAACCTACTGAAACCGGCTAGTAAGTTATTGAAAATGGCCGATATAGGAAAACAGTATCGTAACTTTAAGATTTAAAATAGACAGATCTGTATTATACAAAGTAACTTCTACAAAAAAAATACAAAAATATTTATTACTTCTCAAACATTGTGTCATAAATTGAGGCAGCCCCAGTAAGTTACAATAGTACTTGTGTCGGAGCTGTCCCGCTCTTCCCGTAAGTGGTATCCTAACAAAAAAAAATGAAGTCAACTTCTACAATGAAACTGTCCAGACTGAATGCTTGTTAAAACGAACGATTCCCTAAGCAAGGCAGAGCAATTTAAATTGCCATTAAGTAGCATAAAATATCATCACGCCTGTAAACCCCGAGTACAGGCAGAGGTGTACTACACCTTTAATTTGTAGTGCACATTTCGCCAGTTATGTAAGTCTCATGTAATAGGTGGTGAGCATATTGCTATCAACCGGGCGCAAATCCAGACTCCGTGGCTGCTACTGACCAATTCCTGATGGAAAAACCCAATAACACTTTGCACGACCTGGGCATCGAACCCAAGACCTCATGCTCAGCAGTCGCGCTTGCAACCACTAGACCAACAAGGCAGTATGTATTTAATAAGAAAATTATATTCAGCAAAAAAAATACAGGGTTTTGTGACATAACCTTTAAACCATATAAATTTACAGCTAATAAAGAAGCCAACATAATTCTAGTAATCACCACATTATGGCGATGGCGATTTAGAACTTAAGTGGCAACACTGCAGGTGGTGAACACACTGTTCAATTTGCATTAGCTCCCTCCCCTGTGGTTTTAATTTGATGTTAATGATACACTGTGGTCACTTCCAAAGGAAGCATGAATGACTTGCTTATGAAATGTCATATTTATTATAATAATATGAACTTTTATAGTTCGCTAGACGTGCAAAAAGCCATATCAGGGGGCCTAAAATGGCCGCTTCAGGAAAATCATAATAGTAATCATAATATTAATCATAATATTAATCAATCATAATAATCATAATCATAATACGAATTACGTTACAATTCGCAAAATGATCGCTGATAATTCGAAAAATTAACAGTGTCTGTGACCATTTTAAGAATTTGAACGGAGCACCGCCGTGTAGCGGCGATCGACAGCGTCGACCTCTCGCGTCCGGCCCTGGTTCATTCCATGGTCCAGAGCGAGAGGGATCGGGAAGCCGCCGTCACCTCCTTCTGCGAAGCAGTCATGCTAGCGAAGGTGGTGGCGGAACATGAGAGGGAGAGAACCTCACGTGCCAGCCGCCGCGGGAGACGCACCGGGCGACGGGCGCCACCGTAGGCGCAAGCCTGTGGACGATTAGCAATGGGCTAGCTCGACGTCCGTCTGTCATATGACGACAGTCCGTGTTGACGGCGCGTTCGTGTTCCACGCGCGCCTCAAAGAGATGTCAGAAAAAGGAAGGGGTCCGCAAGGGCCGATGCCAAGAAGGTAGGCGTGGCCGCGTCGTCCGGGGCTGCGGGACTGTTTGAAAGAGATACCGTGGCCCCGGAACACAAAGGGCGATGAAGGAACATGGATGGGTTTTAGTCAGTAAAAGTCTGACACTCCCTTCCGCCCCGCCCAGAGCGGGAGGGGTCATTTGATGATTTCCCATCCGAAAAAAAACAAAAGTAAAGTGTGCAAGTATCAGGGCATGCGGCGCAAGATCTCATAAACTATCATAGAAATAGATATTTAGGTACCCTTTATTTTACGGGAAATCAAGACCGGTTAGGCATACGCAACAACTACCTGCTTACATAATTATACACACATTATGCAAAACAATTTTTTACGATAAATTATATACTTAGGTATACCTACATAGGTAGGCACTGCAGGATTTATTGGCAAAAAAACTTAATAGACCCATAAAACTAATCTACTACCGATACATAAGGTGAATGCACTTTCAAGTATTCGGAACAAAAAACTTCCGCGTAAAGTAACTTGTATCGCTTCTCACCTATTACTTAGTCGATTATGTACTTAGTTATCGAGTCAAATCGATTTAAAAATGGCAACAAAAAGTTCCAGACATCGTTCTGTACGAGTACCTATAGAGAGAATAGATCGAAGCCGTTATGACCTGATACATACAGAGTGTATTGGAAATGTGTGCTGATATTTTAATTCATCTTTAGGGTTCCGTACCTCAAAATGTAATAAAGGAACCTTTATAAGATCACTTTCTTGTCCGTCTGTCACCACCGATTTTCTCAGGAACGGGTGGACCTAGTAAGTTGAATTTTTATTACCAGATACTGAGGTCTATAGGACCTTGATTTTTATACATCTAATAGGGACTCCTATTAGGTGTATAAAAATCAAGGTCCTGATTCAACACGATAAAAAGATACTTATGGGCAAATTTAGATTTTCGCGAAAACTTGTGAGTACCGAAATTTACCTTAATTTACAACTTTTTATTTTTCGGACTTTTCCCTTTACTTGTGCTGTAAGACCTTGCTTTTAACTAAAATTTACAATTCTAAGTCAACCGGAAGTAATAGGTTTTGGGTCGAAAACCTATATGGTAGTTCCCGTTGACCTAAAATCACGAAATTTGGCCAAAAGCAAGGTCTTACAGCACATGTAAAGGGAAAAATCTGAAAACCGTAAATATGTAGTTGAATAACAAAAAAAAAGCGATTTTACTATTACAAAGTTATTATTTGCGCTTGGTGCACTAGCCGTTTCTAGGGATCGAACATCAAAGTTAAGTTTGTCCTTTAAAAAGTTAGTACGGAACCCTCGGTGCGCGAGTCCGACTCGCTCTTGGCCAGTTTTTTTTTAATAACAACTGCATGTTCAGATTCAGCGACGTTGTTTTTATTAACATTATATTAGTTTTGGAGTTCAGGTATTAAGTTTTCGTGCTGAATATGATATTGAGAAACCCTCTGAGTTCGGCCGTTCTGAAGGGCCGCCCTTTCATTTGTGTCCCATACAATTTCAATACCCACTCGACCCAAATGTTTGGGACAGCTGACTAATTTTCGCGATCATTATGTTGATCCTATGAAGGAAGTTGTTTAGGTTTATGGTCGTAGCACATTCGTAAAAAATATATGACCACGGATCAATTTCTGATACACGCTGTAGGTATAGGTAACCTACAATGAATATTTTAAACAGATACCGTGCAAAAAATCGTGGATAAGTTGTCAGTCTGGATTTGGATCTGTCTGGATATTTTCTAGTTGGATACTTTTTTTTTTTTTTTTTGGATGGGAAATCATCAAATGACTTCTCCCGCTCTGGGCGGAGCGGGAGGGAGTGTCAGACTTTTACTGACTAAAACCCATCCATGTTCCTTCATCGCCCTTGGTGTTCCGGGACCACGGTATCTCTTTCGAATAGTCCCGCAGCCCCTCTAGTCGGATACTACTGACCGTTTTACGAATGACCTTTCTAGACGTCTAGACGGGGTTAATTCTATTCGAAAGGAGAAGAATGTTGGTATTTGAACTTACCGACGATAAATAAATGTCCCACGTCTTTATGTATGTGGAGAAACAAGTTCTACTCAAAAAAGTATGGAGCGTTGTTACAGTGCTAGATTAAATCTACTAAAGCGAATTTTGGGAGATGTAATGGGACACAAAAAAAAATTGATACATGTATTTTTTTTTAGGGGTTAACGACCGCAGTTATTGTGTTTATATGTATTTTTGTGATAAGGTATACCTATCGCGTCTGCAGTTTTGCTAGCCAATTTAAATTGACCTTTAAAGCTGAGTAAGGAATTAAGACTTTCAGTGGAGTTGCACGAGCTACATAACACCACGCCTGTAATCCCCGAAGGGTAAGGTAGACGACCTAATAGTACACCCACATTTCGCTAGTTAGGTATGTTTAAATCCCATGCAATAGGGGGCGAGCCTATCGCCATCAACCGGGCACAAATTCAGACTCTGTGGCTGCTACTGAAAAATTCTTGATGGAAAAAACTCAATAACATAACAAATTGCCCGACCCGGGAATCGAACCCAGGACCTCATGCTCAGCAGTCGTGATTGCGACCACATGGCCAACGAGTCTGTCAAGTTAAGCTTCTTACTTGAAAGTTTCATTCAGTTAATCTTGATCAACAAAACAAAACATTCATCCTGCACTATAGTTAGGGTTGCCAGATGGTCGGGATTCGTCTGGATTCTCCCGACATTTTAACAGACTCCCGACAAAACTCAATATCTCCAGACAAACAGCTTCTGGGAAAGTTCTTTACAAAATAATAATTTAAAAATAAACTTAATTGTAATTATTGTGAAAGGGTGTTTAGTTTGCTAAATAATTTCTATACTAAAGAGAAAAATCGTATGGCCTTTGATTTAATAAGAGCTAAGTTAGTAATTAGACTGAACTTTGATGTAAATTTTTTGAATTTAAATCTTTTCTGAATACTCTTTTAGGATTAAATTAGTGGACTCAGTAAAAACCAATGCCAAATAGGTACATGTGGCAACGTAAAATTAAATTTACTTAAATTAGTTATGAGTCAACAATGTCGTCTTTTTGGAATTTATAAAATAAACTATTCTTTTCCTTTTTTTGTTTTATTTCTCCCGACAACAATACCAAAATCCTGACATTTTCAAATTTTCTCCAGATATTTTGGTCTTCCGATCTGGCAACCCTAACTATAGCATGCGATGGATTTGATGAAAACTCAATGGTCATGCTATGATCAATATTTCCCTTCAACCTATTAATGTAGAAATGTCAAAGGGATAGTTATGGCTGCAGCGTGACGTAAGAGAACCAGTATTACTGACACAAAGGTCTTTGACATGACCTGAGGTAGAGTCGGTAGTGAGCCTCGGCTATACGTTGCAAATCATGCATGATATTATGGTGGGAAAAATTTTGCATGGGTTTCTTTTTTACTCTAAGATAAGAGTAAAAATAATATTGCTCGGTCTTAAGACTTCATCAAGATGCTATTTTTAACCGACTTCAAAAAGGAGGAGGTTCTCAATTCGTCGGAACCTTTTTTATTATTTTTCTTTTATGTACTTATGTTCCCCGATTACGCGAAGATGGCTGGACCGATTTGGATTTTTATTTATTCATTCCAGAATGAAGTAAGTACTTACCATTTTTTTGGAAAAGTTTTTTTTTCTCGTGGGATTCACCATAATATATCATTAGCACCACATGGCAAAACACGTGTTATTAACAAATTCGTCCAAGGCCCTACATAAACACCCATAAATACAATAGTGAATTATTTATTCCGATACGGGAATCGCCCTAGTGACCCTGAGCACAGAAGGCGACGGAATTTGGGTCGTGGAAAAATAGACATATTGTAACAAATACACAATGTGTTAAACGTTATCACGGTTAGGTGATTCCTTTATGTAAACTAAGTAATTAAATACAAATAAAGTCTTATTTAATCAAGTGTGGGGGATAATAAAAATGCTTCAAGATTGGATAAAAAGATTGATCTATCTGTTGAAGGTTAACATCGTTACGAAAACGGTATGTCCTGGATCCAAAAATCGAAGATATCTGACATCTACCAACCCACACTGAGCCCGAGAGTTGAATAACAGCCCAGTGCTTCCCTTTTACAAAGAAGTGTCATGTCTCCCTGCAGTGCGAACATATAGGTTAATTATGTTATTACAACAGATAAAACGTAAAATCTAACCAAAACGAATGATAACACATGACTTTTTGTCGCCGGATACGTCAAATAAATAAGATACCAATAATACCCTGAGGGCACTTCATTATCCCAAGTATAAAGTTTCGGCAATTATCGATAACATCTAAATATCAATACAGACGAACAACCAATAAAAACTTTTATCTTATATCTGTAGTCAGGGAAAATCCGGTTTCTGATGCTGCACAAAAAAACGAAGGTAGTATCAGAGTCTGCCTACAGCACGACATGACATTTAATTAATTTTTTTTTTTTTTTTTTTTCAATTCGCGAAAAATTGCAACACTATTATTTGCTGTAGATTATGATGAAACCATTGTTGATTGTTATATGATTATCATGAACGAGCTAAAGTTATGTAGGTTATCAATAAAGGGACAATTCTCTGTTGTCTTTGTCAAAGGAGTTTTGTTCCGAATTAGATTTGGGACAAGTATTTTTCTCATTAATATTTACTCTAGTGTGCCCGTTATCTACGAATTAGCTGCACAATACATAATTATCGTCTGCTCAGCTGCGTGTAAACGTCAGACAGCAATTAAATCAATTAACAGCTACAGAAAAATCTCGGCAACTGCGTAACACCGGTGCGCAAAAAAAAAACTGTTTATGTTAGTTTCAGACCATAAATTCGAAATAATTGTGTGTCAAGGAGTTAGCGTGTTCTTCATTGTTGGCAGTAAATATTAAAAACGGAACTTACCTTTGTTGTCCCCATGCAGGGACTTGGCGGAGGGTGCTTGGCCGAAGGGGGCCTTCGGCACGATCGCTGCGCCCTTGTTTTTCTCAAAGAGCGCTTTGCGTTCCCTGAGAGACATTTCGGCGGGGTCCTTCGCCTTCGGGCTGCCAGTCTCGAACATCGCCGCCTTAGACAACACAGAACTCCTGTCAACACTCCCGTTTATTTTTGGACCCAACTTTTTCACTAGCGGCGATCCCTTCTCCGGCGCCGGCTTCTCGTCCGCCGGTTCCGGTTTTGTTTGTTTACATTCATCACATGCGTCATTTTCGTTGTCGAGTTGCACTGCATTCTCTTTGTCTTTTTCACTTTCACATTCGTCTTCCGTGATAATATTCCGCGGCGGCGTGGGTGCTTTGTATTTCTTGATAGAGGGCTTTTTTGTGACGGCCGGGTTAGCGGGCGAGGCCACCATTGTCGCCATGTTGGGGGCTGAAGCGGCACTGGGGGTAGTCGATGCGCACTTCGGCTCCTGTCGGTCGGGATCGGCGGTTTTCGTGGTGAATTCGTAGATGAGCCGCGATTGGCTGGCCGAGACTCGCCGGTAGCCCTCGCCCTCCTACGATTGGACAACGGCCGCGTAACGCGAGGGGTGAGCACGTGCTTGCATTTCGTTTATTGATAAGTTTTATATCGGTGCTGAGTTCGCGCGGTTAGTTAAACTGGGTTAGGTTAGCGTTAGAGGGCTCGCGGCGAAGTTGCATCACATCTGTCGGTTGCTTGCGTAACTGAAGTGTTATAGTTATAATTGTTATGATGATAAATAAATAGTTTGGGGAGTTGAATGAACGTGTGTGTCGTGTCCGTTAGGCCGCGCACGTGAGTCCCGTGTGGCGAGCTCCAACTGACTGGCACTCTGTCTGCGGAGGGAGGGCCGCACACGTTAGCCCAGCTGATAATTATATTTTGACGCATCGCGTCGTTTGATGCAACGCTTTGTGTTATTGTAATAATTATTGAGGAACTATGTATCATTATTTCGGGTAAACGACACGGCTGTGTTATGATTTATGAAATGATTATAATATTACTATTGTTGTACGCGTTGATAATCGCGTCTGGTCTGTGAACTGTGGTCGTCAGAGCGGCAATTTAGC
Source organism: Xestia rhomboidea (assembly GCA_963853795.1). Lineage (NCBI taxonomy): Eukaryota > Metazoa > Arthropoda > Insecta > Lepidoptera > Noctuidae > Xestia > Xestia rhomboidea. The sequence goes on from OY970774.1 coordinate 11,110,975, forward strand.
ATTCAATGACATTGAGGGTTAACTGATTTAGGTAGGTAATTCATATTTCAGATTAAATCCATTGAAAACTATAATAAAACGTTTGAAGTTTCGAGGTCTACACAAACAAATAAAATCTGTGTAAAATCGTCTGCACAATCGTTTTTCTTTTTTAAGTTTTGACTAAGTAGGTACACCAAGTTTTCCGAAGACCAGTTCGTGCCGCGCCGGAAGCCTTAATGACAAGACAATTTAGTTGTACAGAAATATCGGCACGACCGGAAAAAACACGACTTTTTAGAGAAAACATGTCCTATAACGGACTGCTCTCAAAACTTTGGCGTGATTATCCTCATTACTAACGGTATGACAGAAAATGATTTGGGTAAAATCCAGGCGAATTGCCGGCTTTGTTCACACATGACATAACATCACACCTGTAATCCCCGAAGAGTTAGGCAGAGGTGTCCCTAATAATACGGCCCACATTTCGCCAGTAACGTTTAAGTCCCACGTAATAGGGGGGCGAGCGTATTGCCATTAAGGTGGATGATCCAGGCTAGCCCGCGAAATTCAAATTTTCTCACGTTTTTTTGCAATTTGTAGACCAGTGCTAGGTTGTATGTTGATTGATGAATGATTTTGACCTTGAAAAAGTCGTTCCTCGACTTTTATGAACTTGGAGGATTGTATTGATGATTTTGATGATTATAATTCTGTAACTACATACGTCTTACAGTCGCGAACAATATTTTAATCAACTTACAACCTAGCACTGGTCTACAAATTGCAAAAAAAGTAAGAAAATTTCAATTTCGCGGGCTAGCCTGACGCTTTCACCTTAACTGGGCACGAATTCAGACTGCGTGGCTGAGAAATTCCTGGTGGAAAACCCCAATAGCACTTTGCCCAACCTGGGAATCGAACTCAGGACCTCGTGCTCAGCAGTCGCACTTGCGAGCACTAGACCAACGAGGCAGTCTTTGTTCAAACTTTATAACAAAATACAAACGAATACGTTTGTATGGACCATGCGCCGCTTACCTTTCTTCCAATAACGGCCGGTGAGGCATTCGATCATGTGTTGCTCGATATAAGTGAATGAACCGCTAGAAGAGCTCCCTAGTGTTATAAGACCGATAATTTATGGAATCAAGCCTTACTCAGAAGAAATCTATGACAGTATAATACTAGAAGACAGGAAAAATAGCAAGTCTTAAAGGAACGGATTGATCGATAAGATACATAACAAGAAATAATGACTGGCACAAGCAAAGTCCATAACAAAATAAGACAAAAACATAAGCTTGTAAAAACTAAGAAGGTACACGAGTATCGTAATATGATTAAGATTCAATAGATTGCCAGTCAACCATTAAAATTGGGCTTTAGTTGTAGCTACTCCAGTAGGTACCCCAGAAGCTATAATAATATTATTAATTTAATAAAAACAAATTTGAATCTTCGCAAGGAATTTTGAATCAACTTTATAGAATTTGATAATGCCCCAAGAGCAAAATTATAATCAACGGTACAAAATACTGCGAGTTATTCAAAAACATTTAAATAAGTAGTTTATAGACTAGAATATGTAGTTACACATTTGCATTACGAATTTGAATATGATTCAATACGGAAAATGTTACCTTGAATTAAACATTTAATTACTTGCTTAATTAGTATACTACGTAAAATAAGCAAGATTTGATGCAAATAATTCTTACCAAGTCCAAGAGTCACGCCAAAAAAACATATGTGTCCTACAAAACTGCAATACCTTCACGGTGAAAATGTATGGAACAGCGATTTTTTTTTTAAATTACCGATGAAAAGTTTCTTTGTGTGGGGGGGGGGGGGAGGTCAGAATGATGCACCTACTGAATACGTGGTGACTGTTTTAGCGTGTGTCGGTGTCCCTTCTATGTTTATTCAACAAGACTGCTGTCTATATCAATAGGGTAGATGACAAAAAATATCTAATTAGTCCGTCAGATAGATTTCCAAAAAATATTGGAAACACATATTGTTTCTTTTTTCACGTAAACAAAAAATGAAGATACAGTGCGTCGAAAACTCGTTTGACGTCACATTTGAGTACATTTTTTACTCAAATGTGACGTCACAAGCCCCCACTCTTGATCTTTGACACGTATTATTTTTGGCAATTTTTATTAATTTGATAAAACAAAAAACACGTATCCAATATTTTTCGATAATCTAACTGACGGACTAAACAGAATCATATTTTTTTAGTCAGTCATCATCCCTATTAAGCCACTATGCTTTATGCATTCCAGAATTGGGGAATAAATATTCTCACAATTATAATCCTTTTGAAAGAAAAACCACCAAATAAAAACTCCAATCATGAAACGGGGGTCAAAACACCAAATTCCATGCTCCTAAATTGATAGAAGCCATTTAACCAATTCGTCTACTTAAGTACGGGTGCCTTCCGAATTGTGATAGACATTCCCCTTACGGTCAATGGCTCTAGCTAGCTAATGCTGCTTAGTTGAATAAGGAGGGTCGTGTTACTCTAATTTAGGACTATTTAAATGGTTAAGTAAACTGGGGAGCGGTTTTCGGGGATCCCTTTTCGTTCTCGGGTGTTTGGAGAGTTGGTGGAGGTTATTCATACATTCATACAAATATTATCGAGTTTCTGGACGGATTTGTAAATGATTTGACACACAGGTAGACCATGCATGATCCCGGTACTCCGTCCTCATGGGAGAAATTTCGAAGACCACGCGAGCAAAGGCTATTTTTCCAATGACTCAAACTCAAAGCATTTATTTAAAGTAGACCATATCAGGCACTTTTAAATGTCATAAAAACATAGAAGACGAAGCTACAGTCACAGACACAAAGCACAATAACTTGTGAAGTTGTAGTATGTAGTGTAGTACTGTAGTTGCCCCTACTAATGTTATAAGAACAATGGGGTAGATGACACACCAATCAATTGAGATACTTTTTAAGAGCTGTCAAAACGCGGTTCTCCCATAGATTTTGTATGGCAATAGCAAACTGTGACGTCACTGTTTAGTCAACTCAATGACTCAACGATTAATTGATTTCAAAGCAACTGAAAATCGAATTTGGCAATTAATTGAAAATAAATCGGGCTTACCAAGCTACTAATAATACTTTTTTTGGGCCTGACCCAAAAAAAAGTGTTTTTTTAGGATTGGTGTCTTGGAATTATTGTTTAATGGTGTCATCTAACCTATTGCAACCAAATGAGGAGTGGCGAATCTTGTTGGATAATCTGAGAGGTCATGTTTATTAGCAGACTGTACTAGAATATTTCGATGTGTAACACATTACTTAGCACTAATAACCTACTCAACGAACTCCTAATCATTGTCAGTAACGCTAAAAACTTAGCATGATTCTGCAATTAAGTTTTTTGCAGCACCTAAAACACATTTTACATCTAATTTACTACCAAATTACATCACTTTAGCGTAGCAAAATGACTAATGCTTATCATTTCCTGAGTTATCTTTATATTCTGTAGCTATAGTTCCTAGTCTAAATTCACGGTGTCTCAAGACCTTCAAATACTAACATTCTATAATCCTGAATATCTAGTCGAGGTTCGATGCACCCAAGCAATCAATCTCATAAAAGCATTTACAGAAAAACTGCCCGATCCAAGCCGACCGGTAAATGGTGCGCAAAAACTTGGTTCAACAAACCATATAAGCCCATGACCAGTTAAAAAGACCTATATTTCTATGGACGTTTTTACTAAAACATGGGTTATTTAACCTGGCTAACTTTGCAGGGAAGTGAAGCTGTCGTAACAATGATGCAATTTGTGGAAAAAAAAGCGTTGCGACATAAAAGCTGTAGTGATTAATCTGTATCAGGGTGTAAAAAGACAGTAAATTCACACCGTTAAATAGGTCCAAGATTTATAGTGTGTGGGTCTTTTAATGTTTATGATAGCACATGGCTGGGTTTCGGAAGAGTTGGGTAATTTCTTCCCTGTTGGTTATAAAGGCGAGCTTTGTTTTGATAGCCAGTGCTCAATGTGTTATGCAATGTCAGCTGTGAAACGTACTTTCTGTTTATGAAGTCGAAGAGAGTAAGGCGGATTTAAACATAATAGGCATGACGACAGTATCAAAAAATTGCAAATCTATTTAGTCCGTCAGTTAGAGTATTGGAAATTAATGGACACGTATTTTTTGTTTTTGTAAATCAATGAATATTGACAAAAACGCACCAAAACTAGGGAGTGGGGGCTCGTGACGTCAGAACTAGCTAAAAATTATACCTAGGCGTGACGTATTGAGAATTTTAAAAGCGTCATATCTTCGTCAATTTTGGTTTACGTAACAAAAGAAAAAACACGGTTCAAATTTTTTTGTTAATCTAACTGACGGACTAATTCGTTTTTTTTTGTCGTCTCGCCTATTACTGGAATGTGGGGGGAAATCTTGGTTTCATTTTCAATATAAGCAACAAAGCGGTAACTTAGCCGTTTGTGTGACTTCAGTAAATTCTATTTCAGCCCTTTAGTGTAGTTTTTGAGTGCCAAGACAAAAAGCAGTTGCTTGCAAACCGTTCGAATTACAACAACGACTTTCAACTCAATTGACCTAAGCTTTTCAGTTGCCTGTGTTAACAGTGGCGTGGTTAGGGTCCAACAATACGGCAAGCACTGTTTAGAAACCCTAACATCAAGAAGAGTATTTATATAAGGCAAGCAAAACCTTTAGGCTTGAATGAAATTACCGCCATTAAGTTGTGTGTGAACACATAGGGGTTTACGACAGACATTTTTGACTTTTCATCATCTTTAATGCTGAATAATCATTGTGTCTGTCGAGAGAAGCTGACCCTAACATTTGTGGAAAGGCTAGACTTATTATAGTTGATAATGTTCAGCCACTGAGATGTTTTTTAGGAAATGATAGAGGAGTTAGTTAGAAGATGACGGATCGGACGTATTATCACGGTGAGGCGTCATAACGACAATGTCATAAGGGATCAACGTATTATAACCAAACCATAATACCCAGGACCCTTAAGTTATGTTAGTTTAGTGTATAAAATAAGTTACTTAATTTTTGTTTTTAACTGTATTGTTTGTGCACTTAGTATATAATGTAACCCTCTTCTGCAAATCTCGCAACAGAAGTAAGGTTTGCTGTAAGAAAACCCATTTGGGGGTTAAGCTCGCCGTTGTACATAAGCTATATATTTGAATTTTGTGTGTGTATTTTTTAATTTTGTCTGCAATAAAGAATATGAATATATGAAATGTATTGCCATAATAATTATCACCAGAAGCTTCAACCATGCTTACAAACCGTAACGCTGACTCATACAAAGTTACTATATTTCTGAGAATAATGAGTATTCAATTACGTTTGACTGATAAGCTTGTGCTGGCTTTGAAGTTTGAATAAATCATGAAGTGAGTTTTGTATTTGTAACTATAATAAGTACAGAAATCAGGAAGTAATAATAATTGGCACTGTGTCCAGTGCGCTTGATTGTTTTTGCCTTTGTTTGACAGGTATTTTTAAATCCTGAAGAGTTTAAAAAAACCCCAAGTTAGACATTTTTAAATGGATTTTTGAAAATAGACAGCAAAGCTATAAGAAAGCTTCAACTATAGTTTTTGGGATCGAAATCATCTACAGTCAATTTAGAAAGTGTTGGTTAGAAACAGTTCTATTTAAAGCAAAAAAAAAACTTGTAACCGTAGTATAGTCCCACAAGAATAGCTTCATTCACGGATTCACCACAATTCAATTCCCCAAACATACGATCAATTCTATCTTTCACAACCCGCCATTTGCGTAAACCCAACACAAATATACACAGTACGCTAGCGACCCATATACCTACCAGTAAACACGGAAACGAGAACCGATGAGCATGATGACATTTTAAGCGGCCACACCATGCGAGATGCGTATTTAGATTGGACCAGGAACTCCTGCGCACCGCACAGATATGCAGGTAGAAATAGATGTGTTTCCGCGGATTGAGAAACTGATTTGTGTAGGTTGTGTTGCAACGGACATTTTGTATAGGAATCAATTTACTTGGAAATGAGTGGAAAAGGGGGTTTATAGATCATGATCTGTCGAGTGACTGATTTGGTCGGAACGCCATTGGTGTCGATTCTGTTGTGCACAAACTAAACTTAATTTAGGCTATTGCTATCTTTTACTAAAAGGCAGTGCGAGAAAAGGACGGCAATAGCTATGAACTAAGTTAGAGATGTCAAACTAGTTTATGCCTTGCGCTTCACCGTGTTTTTAGTCGACATGTTTTTACGTGCACCCTTAATTTGTATGGAAATATTAGTTTCAACGAAATTTGACAGCTCTAAATTACGTCTGTCTCTTTCTCGTTTTATTAGAGTAAAAAAGATAGCAATAGCCTAAATTAAGTTTAGTTTGTGCACAACAGAATCGACACCATTGTTTAACTATTGTGTCTAGTTCGTGGACAGATCATGGAAAAAGATAACATAACTTTTCGCCAGTTATGTTTAAGTCCCATGTAATATGGGACGAGCCTATTACCATAAACCGGGCACAAATCCCGACTCTGTGGCTGCTACTGAGAATTTCATAATGGAAAAACCCAATAACACTTTGCCCAACCTGGAAATCGAACCCAGGTCCTCATGCGCTAGACCAACGAGGCGGTTTATAAGATAAGGTCCGACATAAAGGTGACTTGGTAAGTCTGTTACCAAAAGGTATCGTCTTACCCAGAAACTGGGTTGCGGTTGTGGAGATCTGCAGGGCTATTACGTATCTTTCCGATATCCAGTGACTATCAAGCTTCGGTTGTACACCGAACTTTGATGACAACCGTGAATGTCATAATATTGGTATTACGTATCACACTGAGTGGATATCACTTTACGGTGACTTACAGAGTCATACATAATACGAAACTAACCTTTTGGCCGTTACTTGATGGACACTGAGCCCAGTTACTATTATTTCGAGCTGTCAACACAGATACGTAATAGCCCTACTAAGGCAGGAACTCAATATGAAATAATGGTATTCAGCAGCTGCATCCCGCTAGATTTTTTATAGCCTTCGTATTTAGATTACACGAGGAACTCCCGCGCACCGCACAAATATGCACGTAGAAATAGATGTGTTTCCGCGGATTATTACTGACTTGGGTTGGTTGTTTGTTGGTTGTAAACGGAAATTCTGTATGGGAATCAATTTCTTGAAAACAAGTCGACTTAAACGCTAAGGTAACGTACATTTTGAAATTAACTCGGGCTGAGGTCTAAGAGTAAATCCTGTACGAATAAAGATCATTGGAACTACTACGCTTAGCTTGAGTGAAGTTTAAGTTCAGTCTACAGATATATTTCTTAGTGGTTATAGAAGACCTTTAAAAAGACAATTTTTACTAGCGTTACGGTTTTACGATCACGATTGGTCACAATTGTAATTAATGCAGATGCGATTATAATGCGGTATTTCTGCAAACTGGCTTAAATTGGAATAATAAAACCTTGTTTGAACTTGTAAGATGTTTTTTGTTTTTAGGATATCTTTCGCTGCCTTTCCATTCCTTCTTATTCTGTTTCCTACCTTAAGGTCATTTCAGTTAAGGCTCTTTTTCAATGTCTCCTATCCTGACCTCCATTTTCTAAACACCTTATCTTAAATGGACCCCATGCATTGAGACTATCACCTGTACAATGGCAATTTATCACCATTCAAGGGCCCAAGGTATTACAAAGTAAATGGTCTATTATGTCGTTCAGTCCGTTCGGCTGCTACCATGAATGGACTATGAAAATAAAATCATCATACAATGCAAATGACTCTCCTGTGTTATTGTAAGTCAAATACGGGTGCATGATTAAATGTATGGTCAATGTGTCATGAAATAGATTGACTCCCAGATTCTGTAACAATGGTAATTCATGCTCAAGATTTTTTTTGTCAACCATCTGCCTATCCGTTTCCTATGTAGGAGTCGGCTTTCAGTCCGGATGCAGCTGAATACCAGAATTTTACATGGAGCGACTGCCTATCTGACCTCCACAACCCACTTAGTACTGGGTAATACGATAACCCTTGGTAAGTCTGGTTGTCCGACTTTTATCGCCACTGACTACCTGTAACGACTGTCAAAAATCTACAAATGACTGCCAGGACCAAGTGCTTAACGTGATTTCTAAGGTACGGGGGAAACTCGGTGTGGTTACCCATCCACAGACCAACCTAGGCAAGCACGGCTTAATTTTAAGATCAACCCGAGCGGCTGTTATTGTTTAGCCACGAGCTCCTCGATTTTTGTCAACCGATGGTCAAAAATACTTTTGCCAGCAGATCAGAGTTCAGTAGAACTTGTTTTCAGAAAACGATAGTTACGGTAACTTGTAGGTTTTTAAATTGACGTCATCGCTGAAGAGGATAACACACAAACTACACGAAAACGTGACATCATTTCAATACCAATGCCTGGATTAAAACTAACCATCAAAGGTTAGAAGTTCTGACAGTGGGAGCAGAGCCAAAACTTTCATAACTGTGAAGCTACAGTTGACCCAATTTCCCAGAAATGGATAAAGCCATTTTACTCATTCATCACAGGCTCGAAATGACATAATCGATATTTTATCTCATTGAGAACACAGCTGTTAAATTCCTATCTTCCCTGTTCCGAATATAAAACAGTTGACCCACCCAATTCAGCTTGACACGTGGCAAAATAGGAAACTAATCTAACCATTTGACAGTTGACAGAAATGTACTGAATTTCACAGTTGACAGGCATGTCTCGGCAAGCAGCGCCATCCCGATGTTTCAAGATGTAATGGACAAGTACTAAACACCCAAACATTGTTATCTAAAAGAATGAATGAGCATGATAGTGTCCAATGACGTCATAAAGACCACACGGGATGTAAACGGGGAACTTGAATGCATGAATGGGGGACTGTTTTATACACATAATGTCACCCTTTGTAAGTGAAATACAGAAAGATGATTTTATAATGACTTGGGTTTTTTAAAACACTATGCTATGCAGCTATACTGACATTACTGACATCCTCCAACACGGTCTGGGCCCGCAAGGTGGCGTTCCATAGAGAGGCTTGTGAGATGTGACTGTGTCCCATCAGTGGGAACAATATAGGTTGACTTTTCTGACTATGTTATACTGCCAATCGAAGATATAGATTTTTTTTCGACATCGTTCCCACTCAACATGAATGATGTAACGAAGATTTAGAACAATATTTTGATTTAAAAGAGTGTCCATGGAGTTTCTTCTTCCCCATTCTTCTCCACAGACTACTTGGAATGAGCAACTACAGTATTTACCCGACTGCGCCAGAAACAGGGTTATGTTTTTTTCACAAGTTATATTATGCCTATGTGATTAGGACTGTTGCTTCGCTTTCTTTGTTTTTTTTTGACATTCTTCTTCAAGTCTAAAAAGCCTGTAATGGTATAATTGAAATAAATGCTTTGAGTTTGAGCTTATGTCTTTAAGAAATTCTACGTTATTTTGCATTTTAACAATCTCAGTTAAGTAAAAGCAAAAAACTATAAACACTTCTGCAAAATCCCCAGAACTTATTACACAACATTTTTATTAGGCACGTAAAATGCATATTCAAAAGCTTTCGCGGTCAACACATTCAGGGCTGTCTCGAAAAAAAAAAACAAAAAAAAAAAACAGGAAACAAAAGAGCTTCAGAAAAACCATTCGTCGAAAGGTCTTTTGAAAATATTAATAATATGATTTCTGTAAAAGAAAACAATAGGGAACACTCGAGAGCAATAATATTACGACGGGCATTGTGCCGTATGCGCGCTGAAATGCGAAGGAGTGGCGAAAGAATGCTCCTGCGTTGATTTTATGCGCTGGCCTTGAGTTTAGGGTTGCCACGTAGCATGAAAGAGTAGGCTCTTACTGGGAAGTATGGTGTCCAATGGAAAAGTTCTACACTCAGCATTGAAAATGGCAAGGTTGTGTTTCTACCAAAGTTTCCAAACCAATAATATCGCTTCTTATTCACAGCTCATGTTCAGCTAGCTATGCAATAGGTTAATTAGAAGAACAACTCTTTAAAAACACAGCCAGATGGAGAAGGTATTCTGAAAGATTCTTTGAGTAATACCTTCTTATCTTCTTTAATCTACAATTCTACGTAACAATAGGGATGATGACTGACTAAAAAAAAATGTGATTCTGTTTAGTCCGCCAGTTAGATTATCGAAAAATATTGGATACGTGTTTTTTGTTTTATCAAATTAATAAAAATTGACGAAGATAAAACGTGTCAAAGATCATGAGTGGGGGCTTGTTACGTCACATTTGAGTAAAAAATGTACTCAAATGTGACGTTTTCGATTCACTGCACCGTATCGTCTTGATTTTTTGTCTACGTGAAAAAAGAAAAAATATGTGTCCAATATTTTTTGGTAATCTATCTGACGGAATAATTCGATTTATTTTTGTCATCTACCCTACTATTTGCTCTATCAAAAAATGTCATTTTTATTTAAAACACCTATCCTTTATCCTAAAGGGGCCTTCAAGATAACCCTAAAACCACATATTGGACACGAACCCAAAACCCTATTGTCGTGTAAGCCCACCCATATGGCCGTAGTCGAGACACAACGAAAGCTTTAAATATAGCCGTAAAAGATCAAAATAAGTCGTAAAGTCGCCGGGACTTCGGTGCAAAGGGACAAAGGGTTGCCCGGCTTAGATATGGTGGGGGTTTTATTTATAAATATGTCTGTGCTCTGTGTGTCTGTGCAGTGGGTTGGACTTGGTAGTGTGTTTTGATAAACTTAATGGTACCTAGTTCTAGTTATATGGTGTTACTAGCTTATGCCCGTGGCTTCGCCCGCGTGGAGTTCGATAATAGGCGAGACGACAAAACAAATCTAATTAGTCCGTCAGTTAGATAATTAAAAACATTTGACCCGTGTTTTTTCTTTTGTTACATAAACCAAAATTGAAGATATTAGGGCGCTTTTAAAATTCTCAATACGTCACGCCTAGGTATAATTTTTAGCTAGTTCTGACGTCACGAGCTCCCACTCCCGAGTTTTCATGCGTTTTATCTTTTGTCAATATTCATTGATTTACAAAAACAAAAAATACGTGTCCATTAATTTCCAATACTCTAACTGACGGACTAAACAGATTTGCAATTTTTTGATACTGTCGTCATGCCTATTGTCCCACGGGATCATACTACCGGGATAAAAAGTATCGTGTGGTTTAATCCAGTTTATAAATTATATGTGTGCTAAATTTAATCCCAATCCGTTCAGTAGTTTTTGCGTGAGAGAGTAACAAACCTCCATCTATCCATCCTCATCAACTTTCGCATAAATTATAATATTAGTAAGATGAGGATTTGCTGGAGGTGATAGCGCCAAACTCGTAGAACAGCTAAGTTATATACTCATAAGAGTTAACCGTCAAAACGCTAAGAAGTATGAGGATCAGACAAATTAAGCCATGTTCCAACTACAGAAGACATTAGTGACAATCTAAAAATTAGATATTTAATCAAGTATGTAGTGTATTGGCCGCACATGGCATTAAGTAGTACGATGTAAATCCAATGAAATATTAAGTATTTGGCCTAATTAACAAAAAAACAAGCTTTTGATTATGAAAAAATAAACATTAAAAAGTAGGTCAACAAAAAGAGGACACGGTCTTCCAGACAATAAAAAATTAAAAGCTTTGGAAGGACATCAAGTAGTCCGTTATATAAACACTACAATTTTATTACCACAGATAATATCAACAAATTTTATTTTAAAAAAAACTTCATACCAACGTAATATCACGCCTGTAATCTCTGAAGGGTTAAGTAGAGGTGTACCTTTAGTACACTTACATTTCGCCAATTATTATTATAAAGAGTGTAAAAAAACCTCTTAACGAAGCCGAAAGGCACTTGTTGTCCTCGTCATTGCGATTGTTTTTTTGTTCTACACCATACCTCGAAGTTCCAACTTTTTGACAAGTTTTTTTTTTAATACAAGTTTTTAATGTATAATTTTTACTTTCCCCCCCCGTACTATCAATCCACTATCAGCACAATGTTTTGAGTGCGTTACATTGAGTTTTACAACAAACCATGATTTTCACCACAAAAAAAGTCGTTTCCCAGCAATAATTTTTGCGTAAACTTACTTAGTTTGATGTACAGAATGCTTGGTTGACGGCTTCGTGATGAGGTTGTTTACACCCTGTATTTAAGTACCCATGTTATAGGGGGCGAGCTTATTGCTATCAATCAGGCACGGATTAAGACTCCGGGCTGTTAATGAGAAACTCCTGATGGAATAACCTAACAACATTGAAAATATAATAAAGAGTGAGAAGTATTCGCTACACGTTTTGCATACAACATTGATGTATGATTCAGAAATGGTTAAGGTGGATGCTCTAGGGTAGCCCGCGAAAATCAAATTTTCTTACGTTTTTTGCAATTTGCAGGTCAGTGTCGGGTTGTATGGTGATTAAAATATGATTCGCGGCTGTAACACGTATGTAGTTACGGAATTATAATCATCAAAATCATCAATACATCCCTCCAAGCGCAAAAAGGTGCAGGAAAAACGTAAGAAAATCGCGGGCTACCTTGGAGTATCCACCTTAAGGGAAAACCATACAGCAAGAACTACGGATGTCGTTAAAATTAAGCTTTCTAAGTTTATCTGTTTGGAAAGCGAATCTGGTTTAGAATTGTCTTATCAGAGTAAGCCTACGCTAAGAATTTCTTTTGATTCGTGGGTGCGTTTACGGACAAACATAACATACAGGAAGAAACGAATGGAAAGCTTTTCAAAAACATAGCTCTAAAGAGAATAATCATGTCGATATGACATTTAAAGAGCACAAATAAAGAGCTTTATCAGATATACTTATCAGATTAATGTAATTATAGAAATTATGTCATTGGCTAATCGATCCATTAGCTACCAGCCGGTCAGACAGACCAAGGACTTGATGAAGGGCAGAGAACAAGGCGTGTCTTGGGATAGTATTTTTCTCAGTGCGAGAGGATGGGAACGGCAATGTAGTAAGACATAGTAACTCCACTGGTGCAGGGGTTTCATTCTACTTGCATGTCAAGCAGAGGATTGCTAGTGGCAGAGTTGACTGATCAGTGGCGTGCCTAGGGACAACAATTTGGCAAGCCCATAAGACAAGTAGACTGTTCAGAAACGGTTTGACGCAGAATGTGCACAAAGCGCACATTTTGCTTTGTGCACATTCTGCGTCAAACCGTTTGACTTGACGCAAAATGAGCACTTCGCAAAATGCGCATTTCGCAAAATGTGCACTTCTCAAAATTTTTTTATTTTTATTTTCGCCGATTTTTAGCATGATCATGCCAATTCTACTTCAACTCTATCTGGTGTCCACGACACAAGCCTCGTTGCTTATTGTGGCACTAGATGGCGTTGTGTGTCCAGCGATATCTAAATGGGATCAAGCTAAAAATCGTGCAAAAGAATTAAAAAAATATATAGTAGCCAAACGGTTTTTATTTTTGTAGTGCTCATTTTGTGTCAAGTGCATATTTTCCTTTGTGCACATTCTGCGTCAAACCCATCGTGAAGAGAAGTAGATCATAGATCACAAGTGAAGACGAGTAGATCATAGAACAACTTTTATTAAGGGGCCAAACCCTGTATCGCGAAAATAAAATCAGCTGTTCCATACATATAAATTCTATGGAACAACTGATTTTTTTTTCGCGATTCAGGGTTTGATCCCATAGTAAAAGATGTTCATAATGATGAGTACAATGACCCCTTAAATTTCGTGTATGAATAGATACACCTTATATACTTCTGTCTACCTCTCCGGGGAAAACAGGCGTGATACAAATAATAATCCAACATATATGATTCTAATAACAGTGTGACTAGACATGCAAATAATAATAGATAGGCGGTAGATAAATCGTTCCTATTAGTATTCTATGCGGGCGCCGCGTCAAAATGACAGTACATGGCGCGACTCTAATCCTTGATTAGGTACGGACTGAGAAAATTGTGGAGTGGCATTACTATGGAGTTCCTTGTCGGTTCTTCTCCATACGAAACGACCAATCCGAACCATGCACCTTTTCTCGACGTTTTTATAAGTGCCCATATGGCGTAAGCAAGCATAAGAAAATTCTTCTTTTAGAAAACCTCAATGATCGGCTTGCTCAAGACAGTAAATGTTTTTACTATTTTCTTAAATTACAGAAACGTTCCTTAAATTTTTTAGTCGGAACACTTTAGCTACTCCATAGTTTGTCCTGCATAAAGGTCGAATGTGCCTCCTACGCAAATCTGTTGCCCATTGACGGTGCGGCGTCACATGACATCGTAATCAAATGAATTACGGTATCCATTGTAAACAGCGTTTGATCAATCATTTAAATCTTTATTTTTGGACAAGTGTGAAATATACTTATACATATAAGTTTTGTTATAAACCGTGAAAGCTTAAAGCATAGTGTGATGTATGTTTAATTGTTTAGTGTAGCATTTCAAGAGTGCAGTTCAATCATTTGAAATTGAACTTTCTGTCAATGACATAAAAGTCAAATTTCGCGTACACTGTATTTTACAACACCCGTATTTTAAGTTTTAGGCCCAAGAACCTATGTGTCAGCTGAATTCTGGGCCGATTCTTTACCATCTAGTTTGGTGAATGGCTAAGGGTTGCGCCACACCTAGCAGCACGGAAACACACCTTTCGCGGGAGTGATATAGCACGCGGCAGCATTGACGACGCGCTTGGCAGCATTCTGTTTCTCGCTCTAGCAAATGACGGTTCTGAGCGACAGAAAAAGACATGAGCATCTTCTTTATCGTGTGGTTAGTGCCTAACCTGATGTGGTTTATGCCACCCATGGGCTTCTGACTTGGCTTTACATGCCGTCGAGAAATATCTTTCCTCAGGCATGATTCCTCACGATGTTTTCGATTGGAGCATGGAAAAGTCAGATTCCGCACTGCTTGATGAGGTTTTAATATGATCATAATGACAGGGCTTTTAACCCTTTAAATTAGTTATATTATTGTGTATTTAAGCACAAATATAGAATAGAGCTCCTAAAAACCAGTTTAAGGCAAATTCAGATCGCATCAAAAACTTGCTATGTAAAATTGAACAGGCGTTTAAGTTACCGTTCAAAGATAATTCCTTTTCCTTCGAATTCGTGAAAGTTCAGTGTCGTGTTTACAAAAACGCTTAGATAATGCAACTTCGCCGTTAACCTACGAATTCACCACAAACCGGACCGATAATTTTGACGAATTCAACACTATTATACCCCAAAACCGTTGTTGTTAATTATACACGACCACCCGTCCACCATTGTTCCAATCATAAGAAACTGAGGGTCGGTTAGTAACTAGAACTACGTTAGTGACGCCTAGGATTTATCTATTCAAGATCAAATTAAATTAGCTAGAGAAACTCCACAGATGATGGGTATCGAAATCTTAAACACGATAAAATGAAAAGTTCGTGGTCAACGACTGCAGGTCAATCGTCTGTCTAACACAAGAAAGTGGTTACAAAATTGTGTCTTTTACTCTTGTGCTAGGTGATAGACCTTCGTACAAGAGCCAGCCTCCCAGGGGGAGATATTAGGTGCAGTTAAATACTTGACATATCTGTCAAGATATGCAGATGCAATCTGGCTAGATGAGGGTATAATCGACCCATCTCGGACACAATGCGAGTCTGGAGCCAACACACAGGATATGCCACATCTTTCCTGCTCGTCGTGCACAACTAATTGCACCCTCCAGGACTCGAATGAGGCAAACGACAGTGCTGTCCAGGTCGCTACGTAATGGTCGGACCAAATCTGAGTCATTGATTCGAGAAGATCAGTTTAAATCAATTTGTTTTATCCCAATTACGTCTGAGGAGTTTCGCTACCTACATGAATTTGACCTTGTAGTTTACATTAAAAAATGTGTGTAATATAGATAATTCTTAGAGGAAAAGAGACACAAAAACGGGAATATATTTGGAATATCTTTAGAATAGTTTTAAATGGGGAGTTTGGCAATACACAGACTGCTTCGGCTGCAAATTAGAGTTAGAAAACTCGCAGAGTCATGCATTTAACCTTGAAATTAATTAAAATTGAATTTTTAGCTGCAGGTATAGCTATAAATGTGATTTTTCTCTTTTGTATGAAGCTCTTCTAACATATAATAAATAATATAGCCTCTTACTGGGTAGTAATAGGCTATATTATTTATTCTGTGGGGTCACAGAGGAGCAAAGGCTTCTCGCAAATAAAATGCACGAGCATTGATTTCATCGAACTTCAAACTTAGGGGGATTAGAAATACCAATGCAATTCTTGTCTGCATAATGTCTTTTATCGACTTCAAATGTGCCTAAGCAGTCCACGTAAAGACAGTTTTAATATTAATACAGAGAGAAACAAAATAAACAAAACTTTAACTTACCTTCTTCATTTTCAAATACCATAAATTCAAAACAATAATTTTAGGATTTCATAATAACACATCTTCTTTCAAAAACGTTAAATAAACGAAAACCTGAATGGAAAGTCATATACACATCCAAATACAGTTCAAATTAAATCAATCACCTAGAATATAAACAGTACATTATATACAATCTAATATACAAGTCTTACATGCTAAGTACTTACCAATTCAGCTACGATCTGCCTGCCTAGCCGCTGACACTCGTTCGGAGACGGATTCGTGAAGGTGTTGGATTCGATTTGCTTGGCAGTCTGTGGGCAATTGAAATAAATCATGTAACTAATCATGAAAATATTGTGGTCAAGCACAATGTTGGTAAGTGATTGAAGTGATTACGCGCCGCCCTCTTCCTCCTCCCTCCCTAAGCTTGCTATATACTATAAATGCTTGCGATAATATCGCATAATGTGAACACCGTGCTATACAGGGTGTAAACCACTTCATCACGAAGCCGTCAACCAAGCATTATGTACATCAAACTAAGTAACTTTACGCAAAAATTATTACTGGAAAAAGACTTTTTTTTTGGGGTGAAAAATCATGTTTTGTGGTAGAACTCAATGTAACGCACTCAAAACATTGTGCTGATGAATGGATTGAATAGTACGGGGGTCGTGGAGGTGTTTAAAATAAAAATCCTTCATTAAAAACTTGAATTAAAAAAAACAATGTCAAAAAGTTGGAACTTTGACCCTTTGTTCCCAGGTATGGTGTAGAACAAAAAAATGATAGCAATGACTAGGAGAACAAGTGTCTTTCGGCTTCGTTAAGAGGTGTTTTACACCCTTTATACTATAAATGCTTGCGATAATATCGCATAATGTGAACACCGTGCTATATAGTATAGCATTAGGTCTTTCTTTGCTATACTATATAGCACAATAGTATAGCGAAGTCTGAAAGCCGCTTTACAAGTTTGTGAAATAAATATTTGTCTTTTAGAATCTCCACTACATTTGCTTCTATCAGGATGTTTTCTTTACTTTTGCCAAAGTTGAGGTAAAATGTGTGCAAAACAGCAATTTGTTGAGGCTTATATTGAATTTGTTTCTACAATTTCTTATTTTTTGCTTTGATAGAAGCCTAGATATAGCGCACAAGATACCTCTTAGTTAAAAAAAAATCAAAGAAATATGTGTAACAACGGCATAATCACGTACGAGCGTTTGTATAAAAAGTATGGCGGGTTGGCCGCTCTTAACATAACTGGCTATACATACTCCTCTTCCCAACCCTTCGGAAACTACAGGCGTGATGATTCATGCCAGCCTTTTGGGTTTCAGACTCCTTATAACGCAATGGCATCTGGAACCAACTGCTAGACGTGCCTACAGAGGTACGGAAGGACCTACCTATCTTACCTCCCCCCCTGTCCCCTGCTTCTCTCCTCCTCTCCTTCCTGTCCTATTACCTATCTACGGTCCGTCTTCGACAGGCGTCGTTTTATTTATTTATATATAAATATACAAATAGTCCGAAATGCGAGAAACCTTATAATAATTACTATGACTCTAGTAATGACTGGATAGTAAACAATTTAGTTTTACTTTAAATAAAACTTCCGAACTGCTCTTTTGAAAGCCATCCTACCTATCAGGGGTTCCCAACCTGTGGTCCGGAAGAGCCTCGAATATGGTCCGCGAAAGGTTAAAATGTTATTCTTACTTTTTAACTTTCACAGAAGATGCAAGCCCAACCCCAAATTGAAATTATTAGAGGCCAGGTTCTAATTTTTTTTGAAAATCTATTAACTTATTCCTATTTCAGTATGAATGATGGCTAATTTTTTAAATTTTTCGCTCACTCCGATCGATTTTGTATCAATCACTATCTTAATTCTAAAGGTTTTCATTCCATTTTCCAATTTTTTAATTGTGTGAGTTGAAGATTCACCTCCCTAGATATAATCCTGTCGGTGTCCATGTTTATCTAGGACCTTATGGCCCCTGCTAACAATAAAGACACCAAAGTGGTCCAAGAAAGGTTGGGAGCCACTGTTGTAGATTGACCTGACTTTTATAAATGCCATCCAGAGAATATCATCCGCATAATAAATTAACAAAAAGGTTGCAACAAACCTGTTTAGCCTTGCTAGTATTATCTAACACTTTGTTGATGTCCTTGATGGAATGTATTGATACATCTAGTGTAGATGCATCTAGCTTCCCTTGCTGTTTGCTTTTGGGTTCTGCTGATGTCTGTTTGTTGGTCTGCTTGAAGTTTCTGGGTTGTGCTGTTGTTGGCTTGTTGTTCTTGGGTTCGGCTGTAGCCGTCGTCTTCTTTGTTGTGTTGTCAGGTTGCTGGAAGAAATGAGAAATGGTTGATTGAGACATTTAGTTGTTTGTTTTGCATTTTGAGTCTACAGTCTTTAGGTGGATCGACGTTTTTCGCAGGGCAGCATCTGGATGAGAGTTGCTGACAACTTAATTGAATGGCGTGAGATTTACTGCTAAAGACTGATTGATGATAATATTGACAACTCTTTTGGGGGGATAAGAGTGACTGAATGGGGGCCTACACAGTGAAAAGCAGCATGCGTAAATTAGTAATCTTTTGTAAAATTTGTTGGTGTATGTAGCGTTTCTAAGCCTATTATTAGGACATTCATTAAGCGTTAATTCAATTCATAGATATGCCCCATCTTATCTCTACAACAACAGTTGCTGTGCCAGCTGATGGTATAGCAACCCCATGTTCACTGCCCAACAGATGAGAACTTCTTAAAATCAACCTTACATCCACACCATGAAGTACAAAATCCAATACACACATAAGTACGATGCGTTAAAAGTAAAACTTCCTGCTAGTCTGCCAAAGCCACCAGTTTTCCGACCTTCTAAAAGGAACCTTACACCATCATCATAAGGTACTCACATGAGTATGATGCGTCAAATCGTCCTCCCAGTTGTTGATCTGGTCAGCTAAAGCGGCCAGTCTTCCGAACTTCTTCTTGCCGTCCTGTTGAGGGCGCGGCTTCGGCTGCTTAGGTTCAAGGCCTGATGGTGGAGTCGCTGAGGAGAACTCCTGCTCCGTGCGGTGGATGGGTGACGAGAGGGTTGGCTTATCTGTAAAGAAGAAGGATGGATGGTGTGGTTATTATGGGCGTTATGCTAACTGCGTGTGCCCAAATGCTGGTCTAAGATTGGCTAAAATGGGATTAAAACACAAATAACTCCTGCTACAGTTGAACAACCTTGATATTTAGAGCTAAACTTAGCTTTTTATAATCAATGGAAAATAGGGAAGAAATATCGAGTCCCTAAAGTTAGTAAAATCGCATGTTAAATGAGACTTAAAAAAAGCTCTCATAAAGCAGTCTTTGTAAAAGAAACTTAATCAAATTCGATTCATCTGTTCGAGCTATGATGCCACAGACAGACACACAAATACACACTTCAAACTTATAACACCCCTCTTTTTTGGTTGGGGGTTTAAAAGAGTTTTTGCAGAGCTTATAGCTTAGAGCTTATTTGCGTAAAGCAGAGATTATAGAACAGTAAAAGTATTTATTGCAAGAAAGCTTACTTCAGTATTAAATGAAATTACCAAAAAGAAGTATTTATTCTTGACACAAACAACTACCAACAAATTGACTCAAATGTTAACTATCCAAGCTAAACATTGAATGAACCGTTTTCTCTATCCTATTTTAAAACAATATGTTATATTTTATCAGATCCTTGTTGTTATCACATCCTGCTATGTATTTGGGAGTAATTCAATGAGTTATCACGATATTGTTAGTATGAGTCAAACTATGAATCAAGTGAAATGATATGAGTAAGTAATACCATTCTATTTTTATGATGTAAACAAAGAAATTGCAGAAATGTTATGATGTTTTGTCACTGCTAATAGATGCAGTGGTTAGAAGCACAACTGTTGCGTGTGGGGCCTGAAGTTCCTGAGTTTTATCATATTTGATTCTATGCAAGCAGAGCTATGGACGAAGAACTTCTGGCTACTTTACAAAGCTATACATAGGCCTAGTTCTGTGCAAAAATAAAGAGAAATTATACATTTTAGGGGTGTGAAGAACAGAATGTACAGTTCCTCATCCTTTCTGTCTCGTTTTCAGTTGTAAAAAGCGAGGATCCTCTAACCAAACGGGTGTTTGCTTCTGGTGGGCTACGATCTAGGCTTAACTCCCACATAAGTCTATTACCACATTGCAGGATTTTACTTCTTAATTGCGTTATAGATTTTGCTAGCATTATAAAGGGTGTAAAACACCTCTTAACGAAGCCGAAAGACACTTGTTCTCCATGTCATTGTGATCATTTTTTTGTTCTACACCATACCTGGGAACCTTCTAGTTACGGATATATTGGGGGTCAAAGTTACAACTTTTTTTTTTAAATACAAGTTTTTAATGTAAGATTTTTACTATAAACACGTCCACGACCCCCGTACTATTCAATCCATCCATCAGCACAATGTTTTTAGTGCGTTACATTGAGTTCTACCACAAAACATGATTTTTCACCTCAAAAAAAAAGTTGTTTCCCAGTAATAATTTTTGCATAAAGTTACTTAAGTTTGATGTACAGAATGCTTGGTTGACGGTTTCGTGATGAGGTGGTTTACAGCCTGTATTTATCTATTTGATTATGTTGCTACAGCATAAAGAGTAGTAAGTATCATACCTGAATACAGATTGCCGAGTCGGTCGAGTCGTGACTTAACATTGTGCCGGAGTCCTGCACGCTTGGTCTCCGTTGTATCTTCTAAACCCATCTCCAGGTTACTGGATGTGTCATCTGTAATTACAAGTCATGGATATGAATTTGACAAAATACAAAACTGATGAGAAGTTGAAACGAAAAAAAAAACGTTAAAAGAAGGTAAAACATGTTTACATTATCATCAAATTGGTCAGAGATGTCTACTGGACCCCCGCAAGCCTAGCTATGTCCACTGGTCCTTTACTTCTCGCATTTAACAGATTCCCAACGCCCTCACCAGCTATTTGTATATTGTACTACAAGCTGACAGTTGTTCTCAAAATGATTTAGAGCAGTTAAAGGAGTGAACAGGAAAGTGCCAAATGCGGTAAACAATAAATTTAATATTCATATTCATTTTATTTTGCATACCATAAGTTTTATAAAGATGTTACAATGGGCTTACAGCTAAGAACAATTATGGACCCTGTTAGGGCACAGCAATAAACAAGATTAACATTCTATTTTAAGTAGTTAATAATAGATACTATTTACAAACAGAGGGACAACTACACGATAACAATTATAGACATAGTAATAACTAGTAACATCATTATTTCAATACTATTAATAATTTTGGTTAAAATAATTTGATCTTTTTCCTGTCTAACTTTTGATCAGGAAGTATATTTAAAGATTTCAACAATAAATTGTAAGCATATCACATATTAATAGCATGATCATAAGCAAGCTACTTCCTTCCCATAGCTGGGACACAAACATCGCCTCTGTAAGAGGTATTACCAGAATGTACCATAAGCGGCCATTGCGGGTTGGTAGAAATTATTAAATTTAAAAAAATATTAACATTACCTGCCATTCTAACCCAAAATAAAAAATAAATTTGCAAACACCACACTGGCCACTAGCTTCAGAATTTAAAACAACAAACAATTTAATAAACCATAGACCACACAATCTAAATTCAAAAACTGTTTACAACCATTAAGCTAATGCTTTGTTAAACTTTTAAGAAACATTTACTAATTATTGGAACCATTATCTTCTTGAGGTGAGTAATAAGTAACAAGCAAGAAGCTTTGTCAAGTTGTGAGGATAAATAAACATTAATATTTAATAAAAGAAGTGTCATTGGCCTATAGTTAGTCATCCTTGTTCTTCCTTATTTAGATAAATACCTTTATGTTAAGACCTTTTTTGGAAAAGGAATTTAAATTGTGAAGGGACCAAAGTGTGGTTGTTTACTGTACATATGCATTATGTTGTTCCATACAACATCTAGATGTATTATTTATAGGATGCCTATATGATTAGATGACAAATGAACATGGAAAAGGCGAAAATAGTATGTAAAGATTATATCAGGTGGTGTTTTGAAGTTTCTGCCTACCCCAATGAGAACAAGGCTTCAGTATAAATTTGATTAATATCATGACTGCATTTAGGAATTGTTTTGACTCAAACAAGGCCCCAGCATTTATCTATAAGTTCACTAAGTGTTAGGAAAAATGTCTGTGGGTCATACTCCTTACCTGTAATCTCCTTTATAACAATATTGCCACCAGACCGCGCCTGTGAGTCATACACCACACTGATAGGAGCATCTCTTTCTTCCACCTGCACTTCAATCTGTATGTCATTTCTATGGGAAATGTTTATCTCCACGGACACATCAGAGTTCCTTCTGTTGATACTCCCCCTTTTTGGACTCTTGAACTCCTTTTTAGTAACTACAACGTCGTTACGACCCCGCTGAGGTGACGCGACTTCAGACTTCAAACTTGACCTCTTAGTCACAGCTTTGGTAGGGGTGTCCGACTTTGTTGAGTCCTTCGACTGTCTGCGAGGCGACGTAATGGATTCCCGAGCCATTTTACTCGGAGACTTCCCAGGAGAACTCTCATTTTTCACTATAGCGATATTCTCAGTTAGTGGCTTCCTTTTCGGAACAGCCTGCCCGGAATTTGCGAGTTTTTGATCGATCTTCTCCTGTCTGGCCCGTGCTCTCTCTAACATGCGCTAAAAATAAGTTTTTAAATGATAAAACATGCGATTCTTGATGACCTTCTAAAGTTTGCGACCGTTAGTACATAAATTATCGCCAAGTCGTACCTGAGTGAAAGGATCCATAATTGAAACAATTAATAAGGTAATCGAATATCACAAATCACACAGTTGACATACTTTGTGTACACTTTGCACGATATTAATGATTTCACGTTAGTTTTTACAATTCAAACAAGAAAACAATTTCCACGAACATTCACCCGTTCGTTGGACGTTTGACGTTTGAACCGAAATATTTGAATTTAGTTCGCTTTGTATCCGGTAGGCGCCGCACCGCGTCATAAAATTTCACCGTTCGGAAATTGTGACCCTGTTCAGGAAAGTTTTTTCAGATATCGTGAAACGTAGGAGAAATTTATGTAAGGTGTTTCGTCTTGGCAGAACTATGCAAAATTGTTTCTTGTTACACTTCTCAAGTTGTCACCAAAATCTGGTGTTTAGGTAGCGCCATCTAGTATCCCACAGACAACAAATCGAAAATATACCACTTTTACCAGGTTTCAAATTCTTTTCAATATTATGAAATATAGAAACAACTACGCAAAAACAATACAATAGTCCCTACTAAAGCACAGGCTGCACCACAGAGCACCGAGTTGCAGCTGACGGGAGGCGGCGGCGCGGCGGCGGCAACGGCGCGGTGGCGGCGCGCGGCATTTTATTATAGTTTTTGTACCGCATTACAGATGGCGTTGAGAACTGAGAACTCTTTTTCCAAGTAAACAAAGAAAAGTTGTGAAAACAAGGCTGGTTAAATAAAAGCTTCTGTAGATAGGCTACTTATATAGTAGACGATGCACCAACAATGCATAAGTAGGCACATAATCTTAGTCTGCAAACATCGAAGATGACAGCGGTTAAAAATTAAATAAGTAATAATTTATAGATCAAATGGCTAGACTAAACGCTGCAGACCATGAAGAAATCAATCATGAACATGAAACACTAATGAAACATCTACGAAATCAGTTTCGAGTCGAAATGTTAATAAGTTATTGTAAGACCGGGAATAAACCGGTTAACGTTTACATTTAGTCAGTGCAATGTAGGTATGTTTACAAACTAGTCGCTCATACATAGTTAGGTAACTTGGTATATACCTAGTAGCCTAGGAGCTGACTAACTAAGGGTATTTCCACAGCAGAGCTAGTAGGTACCTACTAAATAACTACTATGACAGCATTGACACAAGATAGGTACCTACCAATCTAGCACCGGTAACTAAGCCACCTTGTTCTAAGTAGATATTAATTATAACCATGATGTTAGTCGTTAGTATAATAATGCCTATCATAGAAACATCTACTTAAGGTGGATGCTCCAGGGTAGCCCGCGAAATTCAAATTTTCTGTGGCTTTTTGCTCTTATAGGTGCAGGAATGACTTTTTCAAGGTCAAATTCATTAATGCACCTTCATGCGTTTGGAGGGTTGTATTGATAATTATTATTCTGTAACTACATACGTGTTATAGCCGCGAATCATATTTTAATCAACATACAACCTGAAACTGACCTGCAAATTGCAAAAAACGTAAGAAAATTTGAATTTCGCAGGCTACCCTGGAGCATCCACCTTAACCGTCTTTAACATTCACTTCGTTTGGTTGGTTTAGTGGTCGCAAACGTGTCTGCTAAGCGAAAGGTCCTGGGTTCACCAAAGTAGCTAACAACAATGCTACCTCTCACATTCAAGCACAAAAGAACCTTGTAAGTAGCATTTGTACTTTCATTATTGACAGATTCAAAAGTGCGTCACAAACTTCGTCATAATAGCTTTGTTTATAAACTCAACGAAGAAGGGGCAACCAATGAACCAAGTTATGTACCTAAGTAAATATTAAGATTGAGTCATTTAGAATCAATTAAAATAACTTGTTTACCAAAACATTGAGAAACGGGGATAATACGGCTTAGTTTAGGCAAAGCATAATCAGACATTTCCAATGCCGCCGGTCTGCAGTCTTTGCGAAGGAGTGGTCTATGTCCCACCATGCGGGCCCAGTGCGGGTTTGGTAGACATGTCTTCGAGATTTTCCTTCACCATATTGAGAGCAGTTGTGATTACCATGACCAGAATCAACCCGTGGTCTCCCAAAGGAACCCCTCGATTCAATTCGTTCTCATGGCTGTCCTTTGCTGTGTTCCAGTTTTTCTTGCATCGGTCTTATTCATTGCGCGAGTCGTGACATCCTCAATTGTGCAATGAATTAAATTAGGTAGGTACCTACCTACACAAAGTAAAGTGTGAGAGTGTCCCTAGGTTGGAATTTGAACCCACCATCTTACGACACGTAGTCTGGGCCGCTACCTAGCCCTTCACAAAACCGTACCTACATCATCTTATGATATCAACTAATACCTACTTTATTCCCGCCGCACTTATAAGTCGGTCACCACTATGTTGATTTTAGCTATCAGGAGTTGCAGTGGTCGGGATTGAGACAACCCCACGATCTGCAGGTTTCCAAATTGTGTCATCGTTAATCTCAGAAACCAGCCAATCGATTTCTTTACATGTGAATGTATGTGAGTATTTTTGGTTCCAGCTTGCAAGATAGAATACCTAGTTTTAGACCCCATTGTTAGTAAATTGAACGCACGTGCAAAGCCGGGGCGGGTCTCTAATCTTTATATAAAATTCCGCTGTGTATGTGTTCGTAACCCTCCTCATGCTAACGGGTCATGGACTGTTCTAGCTACAGTTGGATCCGGTACGTCTGTGGCGCTGTTGTCAACATCTAGAAAAGGACAGGACTTCTGTCGGATCATCTAACAATTTAATATTTTTAAAATTCTCACATAAAATCTTGACTCAAGACTTTGACACCAAACGATTAGCAAATTAAATTATCGTAAACCATCCTAACATATTGGTTGCAAACATTGGCCACACAACCAAGATTCAACACGTATCCATTACTTCTCAAATAAGGAAGTCTACTTTCAAAATACAAACAACTACAGCAATGGAAGTGACTTTGGCGTTGGACAGCCAATACACGCCAAGATACATAATTGAATTAAGAATATGAGAGGTTTCGCAGCGGACTACGGAACAAGTGGCCAGTTGCTTATTAGCATTTGTTGTGAGTGCACGCAAAGTGAATTTATTACAAGACCAAGAAACATGGGTGAGTAATTTCTCGTGAACAATAAAATAAGATGAAGTAGGAAAATATTGAAATTAAAATTCTATAAATGTAGGTACTTACATGCATTGATGCATTTGTCAAGTATGTAGTCATTGGTGGAAGATTTGGTTCTCGACGTCTCGCCGGGAACCGCGCTCCTGTCCATTTATGACAAAAGATTTTATTTTTTGGAATTTTATTATTCCAAGATTTAAGATTTCAATTAGGACCAAACTCCTTACTTAATAAGTAGATATATTTCAGGAAATAACACCTACCAAGATAGATTTTTTTTTGTTTACGGCAAGATCTCTTGATACTATGCTATGTTTTGCCTAACTTTAACTAAATAATCTTTTAATTTTTAAACAAAAAGCAACAATTAAATCCTGCAAAATATTTGAAGAACTTTATGAAAATGCGAGATTTTCTTATTGTTTTAGTACAAAACCACTTCCCATGTAGGTACAACTGTACATTACCTACCTATGTACACACAACCGCAAATCGATAATCATAAAATACGGAATCGTAAAGTTCACGCGGTTCATACGTAGAATACCTAATCACTTTAGTAGCCACTTAAAATACTTATTGTACCTATATAGAAATCTTGCTTTCCTGCTGGGCAGTTTGTTCCGTCACTTCTTTCCAATTAAAACACTAGGTACCTACCTAGTAGCGAAGGGCGTTCGTTCATTCTGAAAGTGCTGAATTAATATTTCTATTAAGTCAAATATTTTTATTAAGTCAAAGTTACAAAAGTAACGAAACTGTCAAAGTACGAAAGTGTCAAATAAAAGTCATTTGTTCAAATAAGGCTGATGCCTTATTTGAACAAATGACTACCTACGTTTAGTCTACATTTGACAGATTCTACTTTTGACATCATATTCTACATTTGACAGATTCTACTTTTGACATCATATTCTACATTTGATAGATTCTACAATTGACAGATTCAATGTTTGACCGATTCTACAATCGACAGTTATGATTAAATATAGCCATGGAACTATAAAGTAGTTACCAGTATTTAAGGATCTTGAATTATCATCATACTCGGACGGCCCATATGCCTGAAAGTCTCGCAAGCAGTCTTACCAAAAGGATATCGTATTACCCAGTACTAACTGCGTTGTGGAGGTCAGATAGGCAGCCGCTCCATGTAAAATACTGGTATTCAGCTGCATCCAGTTGGACTATATAGTACACGACCCCAACATTGTTGGGAAAAGGCTAGGCAGATGTTGATGAAACAAGAAATAAATTACACAAAGAAAAGAGCCTGCCTGTATTCAAATCTACGATCTACAATCGCTCGTAATTGGCGGCTGTTTCCACTGCTCCACACACTCCACACCACTGCTCTCTTACCTACTACAAGTGATTTTAAACGCTAAGACCGAAACAAAAATCCCTAAAAAAGATAGTCCTTTACAAATCGGGCATCTGAGTACGGAGCCCTGACGAAATACCGAGGCGTTCTTAACTTTTTTGTTTACTGGCTTATTCTCGTAACAGAACTACCAAGAGGAATAATCCAGAGAGGTGACTGTAAGGGGAGGCCATTGGCCCATTATTCAATTGAATACAAATACGCACTGGCTATTTGCTTGTAAAATACAATGTTTACTTGGCTCTTGAATTTGAATACCAATTTCCAATGTTGACTCTCAAAGACGTTCAAATATTTACGAGCGACTGACTCCCCAATTTTAAACAAGTCAAACTATCTAAACAAATAAGCACTTACCCTGATATCTTTAGTCAAGTTAGAGTACCTAATTATTTGCCATTTTTATGCAAAAGACAAGAATTTGAACGTAGCAAGAACCGTCAAAGAAAGCAAAACTTAGAAGTAATGAAATATGAACAGGGTTATTCCTTCCGGAAGTTCTATCACAGCCCGAAGAATTTGGAGAGCACAAAGGTGGTAGTGGTTATTTCTCAATAAGGTATGAAATTCTCAAGGATGCCCAATCACCTTACGATCTCTCTAAGATGTAAATAGAAGTCGGTGGCCACATAAATCATCTGACAACTGGTTAAGGCGACTACAGGAGCTAAATTAGCAACTCTATTTGTGGTGGTTCAAGCTTCGTTTGAAATACTGTTAGAATAAAGTTCTAATCAGCTTGCACTACAAAGTGGTTGTTACGTCAGTCACTGCGCGCCGAATATTGCGAAATGAGTGGTTTTTTGCGATTTACAAAAGCTCTTTGATTGATCGGACTAAAAAAATAAAACACTATGATATGTTGCTTGTAGAATTATTTGCCAGATTATCAGAATGATCGCATATATTTTAGTATGATTTTTACTCGTTAAACGTAATTTTTAGAGATAAGTTCGTGACTATCATAGTAGCATATATCCTGAAGAATACCATATATTTTTCTGGTTTTGTTTATTGCAGTGAATCATAATGCTTTTTTGCATTATAAAACTCGCGTTTAGCTCCTGTAGTCCCCTTAACCACCCGCTTGCTTGTCAACAATGCTCACTACTTAAGAGTAGGACAGGTTTTGTGCATACTGGTCTTATACGTCACAATGTGGTCTTACCGGTTAGTAAAGTGATAATTAAGTTAGGTTAAAAACTACTTACCCAGTTATAGCATAATAAATATTGTCTGGCAGGACTTGTTGAACTTGAAAGTCTCTTCACAATTTTTTTTTTCTCTATTACCTGGGCGACCGAGCTCTGCTCGGGTGAACATAGAGAAAACGAATAATCACAGATATGAGACCTATTTCGTCCCCGTAAATGCCAATATTGAAACTTTCATCGAAATCGCTAGAGCCATTTCGTTTGTTTTCTATCGTTTTTGAAAGAGCATATAGGTTCTGTATTTAAGTAGACAAGGAGGGGGGCCTAAATAAAGTGAAATTCTGTCAGCGATTTAACAAACATAGAAAAGTCACAAGTGTACCTATCCCTTATTGTGTGTGGTTTAATAGCAGTATGGCCAATTCTGTTGAAAAGCGTTGCAGAAATACGAAGCACTTCGAAAGCGTTCCCACTTGTCTTCTCTTGGTCTATGGGGAAAGGTGCATAAGGGTTATTTTTACATATTATGTACTAGCGGACGTCACGCAGTTTCTCCCGCGTAGTTCCCGTTCCCGTGGAAGTACATGGATAAAATATAGCCTATGTTACTCGCTGATAATATAGCTATCCATTGCTGAAAGAATTTTTCAAATCGGTCCAGTAGTTTTTAAGTTTATTCGTTACATACAAAAATACAAATCTTTCCTCTTTGTAAAGAGGAAAGATTTGTATTTTTTTGTACACATGTACAACACACTTTTTGCTTTGCTTATCATTTAGTCACACATAATGAAGCAAAAAGTGTGTTGTTTATGTGTATGTATGTATACTTGGTTGGTAACTGGCAAAACATTCACAACGAAAACATGTTGTTTGATTTCAACCAAGAAAAGAGAGAGAAATAGAGTTTTGAACACGTTCTATGTGAATGTTTTGATAGTCATAGTTATTTATAACATAACGTCTGTCACGTGTGTAGTCGCTCCATGTAAAATACAGATATTTAGCTGCATCCGGTTAGAATGGATGCCAACCCCAACATAGTTGGGAAATGGCTTGGCAGATGATGATGATCATCACGTCTGTATCTCCGAAGGGTTAGGCAGAGGTGTACCTAATAAGGAATCATTCCCCCTGCGTCGAGTCCCTTTGCGTCGACTCGTGATTTTTCTCGGTTTTGATGCACTGTCTTTTGTTTCTCCTCGACATAGCTGTCACAGAGTACAGTCATATTAAAAACGAAATACGGCTTTTTTAAATTAATAAAGATAGTTTGCTCATCCAGTGATCCGTATTTAAAATAATACATTGATAACCCACCAAAAAGTACTAGGCTAGCATAAGTTCAAGGAGGTGTGTATATTGTATATTCCGGGTATCTGAGTAGGTGTAGGTACTTACTGTATAATATTGTCACAGTAAACTTGTGATTGAAATACCATTTTCAATTCCTGCTAGCCTAGTACTTTTTTTGGCTGGATCGCTGCACAAACTGCAGCAGATGCTCGATGGCCTAGTTGATTATTAAGTACACCCACATGCCGTAAATTATGTTTAAATTCCATGTAATCAGGGGCGACCCTATTGCCATGAACCGGGCATAATGCCAGACTCGCTATTGAATTCCTAATGGAAAAACCCAATTCCGACACTTTACCCGACATAAGAATCAAACCAACGGACCTATGCTCAGCAGTCGCTACTTGAGACCACTAGATCAACGTAGCAGATAATTATATAAATACGTGTTAAATCAATTTATCGAATTGTATGGTATCTTATACCTACGATACGCAAATCATCAAATCGCGTGTCTTAAAACGCGATAATCCGTGAGAAGATCAGATTTGAAGGGGTCACAAACCTCAAACGCTGAAGAAATAATAAGACACAGAGAGCCAATAGTCCCCAATTTGTACATCCTGTAAGCACCCTATGCTTGAGCTGAGAATGGGTTCACGTACAGCAGTGCAACGACTGGTGATCGAACTTACGACCTTTTGCTCCAATACAATGCCTTATCAACGGATATATCCTAGTGGTGTGACCATTGTGACGTCAGACTACCAAGTCATAGCTAGGTCTCGAGTTCGAACTCAAGACTGATTCAAGATCTGATTTTTCGGATTCATGTGCGTATTGTATAATTATCACTTACATGCTTCGGTGAAGGAAAACATCGTGAGAAAACCAGCATGCCAGAGAGATATTTCTCGACGGCATATTATGTGAAACCAAGTCAGAGGCCCAGGGGCGGCATAGAGACTCTGACACCAGGTTAAAGACTAACCACACGAAGAAGAAGAACGGAAAAGACTCATAGCCAATAGGAGTCATTCCACTACTGGGCAAAGCAGGTCTCTCTCTCTCCATGACCTTTTTGTATCTGAGATCTTTCGATCCAGGGTTAATATGGACCACTCCGACCACTGGTTATTCTTGTCCAGCTCGTCCCGCCATCTTCTACGAGGTCTGCCGCAACGCGTTCTGGCTGCGTCAGGGCTGAAAATAATTCTAGTAGGCTCATGAATTCGTGAAATGGTGGTCTCTCAAAACGGTGAAAGGAAACATCGTGAAGCATATCCTGAACTAAAAGATTGAAGGCATGTCAAATCCACCATGTGGATCCACATGGTGGATGACCCTCCCTTCTCTCATATGCACAGGCTTGTGTTCTAGACGTAGGACGGTCACAGTTTGGTTTGGCTGTGCCAATTCGTACTTCATCGAAACGTGTTCCTCATACCAACTCATTTATTTAATTAACGAGGTGTTCGTGCGAACCTGACGGGTCGCCCTTGACTCACTAACATTTAAACCTCCCGAGACTGTACGATTTAACGATACAACTTTATTTGCTTGCATAATTTTTGCAATGGCTTACGGCTGTACATACTCAAAAACTTTTTCAAAGAAATTTAAATATAAAGTAACTGTCTCGTTGGTCTTGTAAACGCATGTGCGACTGCTAAGCATTAGTCCTTGGGCTCGATTACCAGGTCGGGTGTTTTTCCATCTGGAATTTCTGAGCAGCGAAACACGAGTCTGGATTTGTGGTAGGCCGATGGTGATGGGCTACTGAAATGACACCGCGAAATGTGTTACATCTTTGCTGTATCTTTCGGGGAATGCAGACGTACATATAAGGAAGCAATTAAGAAAACGGATACATTTAAAACATAAATCAAGGAATCTAATGAAGGTATACAGACAGTGCTCGCTCACCGTCCGTCCCTCTCATGACGACAGGCCGTGTCGACGGCGCGTTCGTATTCCACGCGCGCCTCAAAGAGAGTCAGCAAAAGGAAGGGGACTGTTCGAAAGAGATACCGTGGCCCCGGAACACAAAGGGCGATGAAGGAACATGGATGGGAAAAAAAAGGAATAAAGACAGTACTGCACGTTAGTGGTAACAAAACCAGCATACCTACTGGCCTTTTATTCTATCTACTGAAGTCCATTATGTGCCAGCTCATGGTCATTACCATCGACTGTGAGGCCCTCGGTGGCAGAATAAC
Source organism: Xestia rhomboidea (assembly GCA_963853795.1). Classification (NCBI taxonomy): domain Eukaryota; kingdom Metazoa; phylum Arthropoda; class Insecta; order Lepidoptera; family Noctuidae; genus Xestia; species Xestia rhomboidea. Next base: position 11,143,461 of record OY970774.1, read on the forward strand.
AACTTTGCAAAGGTATTTCTTGTTTCTTACCAGAGCAAGAGACAATTGAACTGTATGAGGATAATACTATTTTTTCCTGTTTTGCACAAAGTAAACATAAGGATAATTGCATATTGCGCTTTTTTCTGCCTTTATGTTGCAGTTGAATACAATAAGCATATTGCAACGACTTTTACCTTATTTCTTTGTCGAAGACAAAGTACTTTTGCAGTCTTAATCTCATTCCATGTAGACCATTTATAGACACGCTTGTATAATTAGATCAGTGAACTATTATTTCTGCCCTGGATTGCTAAAGCAAGAATACATACTTCTTGTTACATTGTATAGGAATGGGAACAATTTAAGGACAAGAGATTGGTGGCAATTGTTCACATTGCCAATCAAGATTAGATCTGTTCTGAAAATTGGGTAATAGATAGGGTGGGTCTACCGCCATTTATTCTGCACAAACAAAGAAGTAGTAGGGCACATATGTTTCGACCGCCAACGCCATATCACTCGAGCGCAATCGCTATACCTGCTGACGAGGACCGTCAGGGAATATTGGATGTAATGATTTTAGTCTAGATTATTAAATGGGTCCCGACTGTTGCAGTCAATATGTCTGTTTCCGGAACTTGTTTTTTTCTTTTCAGTTTTTTATTTAAAGTTAATAGTTATTTTTTATGCAGTCGGGTTTTTTAATTTTTTAAATTATTTTTTTAATTTTACACTTTTAGTTACTTGGATATAACATTTTAAAATCCTCAAGATGAGCCCTTTATCGAGCTGTTCAGGCTGCAGAGCGTGCCAAACATTTGAATTTGGCGCCAAAAATCCGCCATTTAGTTTTTTTATTTTGATATACCCAGTGTCACTCTCACAGTAAATCCGAATCTAACGACACCTCTCAAGCTAAAATCCATCGAGCCGTTCAGGCCACAGAGCGTGCCAAACAATTATGCATACATACATACATACCATCGAAAAACATAACCCTCCTTCTGGCGCAGTCGGTTAAAAAGAGCAAGAGAATCGCCTCTATTTGGACCACCAAAAACAGACACCATTTATAGAAGTCTATTGTACGAAAGATTAACTTCAGCCGCCGACTGATTCGCTTTTGTTTTTTAGACATTTGCGCGAAATCGGCGGCCGAGACCCGATGGTTGGTTGACCGTACTTTCCCAGGACAAAACTTTGTTTTTTTTCTTGGGGTCCCAAAAGACCACTCAAAAATATTTAGGAGGAATCCGGGACCGCGGTCCTGGTCCTAAGAGCCTCCCGACCCCGACTATACATTTATGGTTTGAACATGGCCTAAAAGTAAGAAAACTGTATATTTCTTTGGCACATGCCACAAGTGCACACAACAATAAATTAAATAAAAAAATATCTAAACAAAAAGACAATATTATAATTGCGTGTTTCACGGCTGCGCCAAATATGCCCAGTATTAATCGTCTTTTTCATTACTTTCCAGGTTCCGCAACTATCCTGCTGTCCGTTGTGGCTGTGGTGCTGATGGTTTCCTACTCTGAGGCTTGTAAGTATCTTAGACATAATCGATCCAATTTCATACATTTGCATGCACCCATCAGGGTCCCAAAAAATATACCGCTCTTGAAGGAGTAAAGTTTGGATGTAGGACTGGATCTCCGATTTCGAAGATTCTTCCATTCATAGAAAGCACACTATTACCGAGTGAAGTAGGTCAAGTAGGATATGTGTTATCTCAAAAACAAGAATCATTACGTGGACGAAGTCGCAGGCAAATCCTACTTTAATATTATAAATGCGAAAGTTTGTCAGTTCGTCTTCAAGCAGACCCACCGGTGGGTCTCCGAATACTGATGTGTCAGCCAAGACCTACTAGTGGGTCCTCTGAGATTTTATTGTCTTCAAAGACCCACTCTGACTAGCACGTAGCGTCAAAGATAAGGGTTCGTAAACCCGCGCTCGCTTCGCTCGCATATTAAATAACACTCTTTGACTTCTGTCCCCGAAGTGCCGGGCCTCCGCCTACGGCCCGGTGCCCATGCCGCCCATAAAGGGTTATTTGTAATTGTTTTCTTTCGTACATTTAAGTTCCTGGTGGGTCTCAGGGGATATAAAACTATAAATAGTCACATCGGTCCTACCAGTCAGTAGGTCTTGGGAGACACATCAGTATTCGGAGACCCACCGGTCTGCTTGGTAGGTCCTTGAAGACGAAGCTAAGTTTGTGAGTGTACGGAGGTTTGTTACTCTTTCACGCGAAAACTACTGCATGGATTTGGATGAAATTTGGCGGACTTTTTATCCCGGCAGTACGATCCCGTGGGTCATTTACCAGACTCCACGCGGGTGAAGCCGCTGGTATAAGCTAGTTAGTGTGATATAAATAAATTACCTACAGAGGATCAGGATACAGGGACAAAGACCTACGGTTATCTTTTATATGTCGCCATACTCATCATTGCTAGCATTATGCATCACCCAGAATGTTCGTAGTACGTGGGTACGCGCCATATAAGTAAATTATTCAATCAGAACACCGTTTAAGGAGTGACTAGATTAGATAAACGGCATATTCTGTCCTTACCAGTCATCGTTGTTGCATAAGTAAAATCGTTGGCAGGAAGTCTTGTTATTCATAAAAAGGATCCATAAAAACGACTCGTGTATTTTAGAGTACAGTACTTCGATCCTTCCACATAGTTGTTAAGTTGGCTAACCTGAAGTCGAAGAAAACTCGGGAATGGGGGCTCGTGACGTCAGAACTAGCTAAAAATTATACCAAGGCGTGACGTTTTGAGAATTTTAAAAGCGTCATATTTTTGTCAATTTCGGTTTACGTAACAAAAGAAAAAACACGGGTCAAATATTTTTTGAAAATCTAACTGACGGACTTATTAGTTTTTTTTGTCGTCTCGCCTATTCTAAACAACAAGACAGTGAGCGTTATTAGATTGATGTTCGTGTTTCCCTTTTTTGGCGAAAATTCAGAAACTTGATCTAGAAACAGAAACTAGATTCTTCAAAATACTTCAGGTTGTGATAGAAAATGTGAAACATAATTGGGGTGCTGAGTAGAATTTTAGCCAGCAGACTGGTATCCGGACCAACATAGTTGGGAAAAGGCTAGGCAGATTTTGATGAAGACCTGTACTAATCATAGGCATTTCCCTCATTCCAGCGTACTAATCATAGCCATTTCCCTCATTCCAGCTGGCAACTGCCCCTTGCCATCCAAGGTCTACGGCTGCAGCCCCAAGTGTGTCCAGGATTATGAGTGCGGAAATGGAAAAGTCTGCTGCAACAACGCCTGCAACGCCAAGTCCTGCACTATTCCGGCTGCCAACGGTTCTGGATCCAGCAGCTCTAGCAAAAGCCAGTGTAAGTTCTAGAAACATATCACGCCTGTTTGGGTAAAGATTGAAGAAAAGACATTTCACAGTCAGTCTCATATCAGAGGAGCTCGTGGTTAAATTACAACAGTCGCTTGGTCTTTGAGTTAGACCGCATTTGCCTGGGTTGGTCTAAGGATGGTGACCACCTATTACATACCGAGATTCCGTCGTACCTCGGAAAGCACGTTAATTTGTAGATCTTTGATTATAGCCAGTGGCCCGGAAGTCTGACAAGCAGTCTTACCAAGGGGTAACGTATTACCCAGTACTAACTGGGTTGTGGAGGTCAGATAGGCAGTCGGTCCTTGTAAAATACTGGTATTCAGCTGCATCCGGTTAGACTAGGCTAGGCAGATGATGAGGGCAGTCAGTATCTTGTATAACTTGAGTTTACTTGACCTCAGATATACCGGAGATAAGGAGAGGGGTCGAGTAATACAGAGCATAATTGTAAACCCGCATTATGTATGGTAAATGCGGGTACACAATTATGCTCTCAAAGTCCTTAATTGACGTCGTTGGAACCAGAGTGGTCTAGGGCACAACAGTATGTAAGTGCACGTCGTTACATATATCAGTGTGGCATGGTCTTCACTATGCAGATCGCACCAATTCTATAGTGACACGTTGTGATCCCTCAAGGAAGAAAGCACTAAGAGCTCTTAGATCAGTGTGGCATGCAAGAATTACGATTTTTCTATGACATTGTGTAATAACAGTGATGAGCAGCGGTGGCCCAGTGGTGGCTGCCCCGACTTATGAACAGTAAGTCGTGGGTTCGAGCCCGGACAGTAGCATTACTTTGTGTAATTTATTTCATCACTACTGCTCTCAAAACGGTGAAGGAAAACATCCTGAGGAAACCGGCATGTCCTAGAATCAAAAATTCCCACGCTGGGCCCGCGTAGTGGATTTCGACATTCCCTCTCATTGAGAGGAGGCCGTGTCCCAGCAGTGGGAACATTATAGGCTGATGATGATGATGTGTAATAACCTCAGTATTGGTAAAAATGACCCTTAAATCACTCTGGTTCCAAATTATAAAACTCCAGCCGGCCCGGAACACAAAGGGCTAAGAAGGAGCAGTTGAGTTTTAGTTAGTAGAAGTCAGACACTCCCTTCCACTCCGCACAGAGCGGGAGGAGTCATTTGATGATTTCCCATCCGAAAAAAAAAAGGTAGGTACAGCAACATAAATAAATAAATATAAATATTGCTGGACACTACACACAGCGCCATCTCGTGCCACACTAAGCAACGAGGCTTGTGTCGTGGACACCAGATAGTTGAACGACATAAATACTTTTTTGTTTGTAAATAAATAAATAAATAAATATCGCTGGACATTACACACAGCGCCATCTAGTGCCACACTAAGCAACGAGGCTTGTGTCGTGGACACCAGATAGTTGATATACTACATAGATACTATTTTTTTGTTTGTAAATACATACTTATTATACATATAAACATCCATGACTCGGAAACAAATGTCCATGCTCATCACACAAACATTTAAAAATATAAATACATCAGGCCTGTTACTTCCTAAGAGATGGAACACAAAGCACGAAAACGCCTCAGCGGTCGTTGCCAGTGTCCTTTTACTGACACTTTCGGTTCATAGTGTCTTCGTGTGTAAACGACTTCTAGAAAATTCCTCTTCTTTTCGTGTCGAAGACTCTTTAGATAGTTGAAGCTCAGTAAGTTGCTACGTCTCCATTGAATGCGGCATCAATGGCAATCTTAGGTCATCAAACGTGACCATCCAATTAGGCGGTTTACTCATAGCCATTTAGGACACGCCTGCAAGTAACGGAAGTTATGCGTACTGCCGTGAGCCGTCTCTGGATGCTGTCGGGTTAACTCCGTGCTATATGAGTAGCAGGAAGTGATAACCTACATTCCACCGGATGGATCTATTGCCAAAGCCCATAATTAGGTCCATTAGGACCAAATAATAGGGCCTTGCCAATAGACTCATGGCTGCCTGTGGTATTAATATCTCCCCGACCTTATTACGGGCACGGCGGCTAGCTTCAACCGAGATTAACCAAGTACGCAGAAGAAATTATAGTAAACAAGTGTGTGGGCAAACACTGGTGCACTCTCTGTTCCTCATAGTCCGATAAGAGGGCAATCCGACACGACCGGGGGGAGATCAGCCGCAGGACCGATGGCTTAACGTGATTTCCGATGCACGGGAACTAACACCGATTTCCAAACTCTGGACTGTTATTGAGAAATTCATAATGGAAAAACACTTTCACACTTTTTCCAAGACCGGAAATTAACCCAAGATTCCACGCTCAGCAGTCGAGCCAACCACGAGACCAACGGGGTGTAGTGGTATCTACTTGATAGATCAAAATTAGATTCATTCAAATCGGAGATATATGCAACCGTACTTGTCAGTCTTCAAGTGTTGAGATAGTCCGGGGATGGGTGACTATCCGTAATATACTAAGACCCCTCCGTGCCTCGGAAAACACGTAAAGCTTTGGCAGTATAGTCAGAAGCCCGAAGGTCTGATAATACACACTGTTCTCAACTCTGTTACAACAAGTTATAGAGGCCAATATTATTTGTAAAATACCTACTGATATTTAACTATCTGGCTAACCAGAGCCAGAGAGAGTTTTTTTCCCATTGTGTTGGGTGACTTGGTTTCCCGTTTAGACGGGAAACCAAGTCACCCAACACAATGGGAAAAAAACTGGACAGATGATGTTCATGATACAGCATCTTAGCGAGTAGATTTTTTTGATTTTTTTGAGTAGAACTTATTTACCTCTAGGAATGAATAAATGATGTTACATACATCCGAAAAATGAGGAGTTCGTGGCCAAATAACAACACCCGCTCGGGTCGATCTTTTTTTTTAATTTATGTATTTGCTTTCGTGCACATCACACATTTTACAATATTACTGTCGGTTTTTGTACATGAACCCTGTCAGGGCACTGCAAAGAACAATGCTGGTTTGCTGTTGAGTTTTGAACATTAAGCGTTAAGCCGCGTTTGCCTAAGTTGGTCTGTGGATTGGTGACCAGCCATTACAAACCGTGTTGCCTCCGTACCTCGGAAAGCACGTTAAAGCTTGACTCACGCTAGACCGTGTTGGGCCCGAGCCGAATTTCGGCCGTATTGTATCGTATTGTCCGTTGCTCGGCCGTCACTCGATTGCCGCTCGGTAAAGCGTGAGTGTGTCCATAGAAAATTTATGTAATATTTAGTTGCCCGTGCTACGGCCGACACTCGGCTCGGACCCGACACAGTCTAGCGTGGGCCATCCATAAGCCGTTGGTCCCGGCTGTCTATTGTAGAATTTTGACAGTCGTTACAGGTAGTCAGTGGCTCAAGTGTGACAACCAGTCTTAACAAGGGTATCGTATTACCCAGAACAAACTAGGTTGGAGGTCAGATAGGCAGTCGCTCCATGTAAAATACTGGTATTTCGCTGCATCCGGTTAGACTGGAAGCTGACTCCAACATCGTTTGGGAAAAGGCTAGGCAGGTGATGATGATGACATACTTCCGAAAACTAATCCCCATCTTTGTCTATTCTAGCTGGTGCCGGCATATATTGTGACAACGTGAAGTGCAACTCGTTCGAGGTCTGCAAGGTGGACCCCAAGACCAAACGCAACAAGTGCAGCCGACCCTGAACAATTACAATAATAGATTCTATGTTTTATCATCTTTTTTTGCATTTGAATAAATATTCTTTTTTTACTTAATAGGATTGTTGTATTTTTTTCTTTTACCTGCGGATCAGCCCGCCTGGAGAGGTTTAAATTACTTATACGAAAAAAAAGGTTTGTCCTAAACCAGGTCATGTTCCACTTATGAGCCAAAGGGTCTTGGATAAAATGGGCGTAAGTAAAACAGATTTGAAATCTATCGATATCTCAAATCATAGCTCATAAGAAGTTCTCCAAAATACTATTGTGCTACGTACGAAAGTCGCTGGAGACCAGAGACCAAATTGTTGCAAATATTCCACAAACACTGCTGCTTGCATGCACACTTTCTTTCATTGAATTCCGTTCAGTCATAAATCATGATCTGTCGTGTTCGAGACACCATTATTTAACTATTGTGACTACTTCGTGGACAGATCAAGGGATAACGGCGTGGAGATGTACTGACAGTCAGTTTGGCTGTCGAGCAAGGTGAAGAAAAAAGTCCGTAAATGATGAGGAGTACATTATGAGATCAGTAGAAGTGTGCAAAAGATGGGATTGGATCAACAACTTCCACCTTTGGCCATGAATTCCATGAAAACAGAAGATAGTTTTCATCAGTACCTATTTCCACATGTAAGATAGAGAATAAAACTATGAACATATTTTAACATTTTATTGGCAAAAACAAAAAGCACGAGGACATAGCAAAGGCCAAAGTCAATATTACAATTGCAAGTCTTCATTTACACAAGGTGGCACTTCTAAAATTAATGTGAAAGACCTTAGAAGCCTGGAATATCATTCTGTCACGATTATGCTTCATGTGCCTTGTCTTAAATTCTTATATTTCTAGCAATTTTCAAGGTTTTACAATTAGCCTTAAGGTGGATGCTCTAGGGTAGCCCGCGAAATTCAGGTCAATTTTCAGGTCAGTGTCAGGTTGTATGTTGGTTAAAATATGATTCGCGGCTGTAACACGTATGTAGTTCCAGAATTATAATCATCAAAATTATCAATACAACCCTCCAAGCGCATAAAGGTGCAGGAATGACTTTTTCAAGGTCAAATTCATTCCTGCGTAAGAAAATGTAAAAAACGTAAGAAAAAATTAATTTCGCGGGCTACCCTGGAGCATCCACCTTAAGGGACTGTCTGACTTAAAAAATAACATAGCATATGTTAGCAAAAATTTTAAACAACTAAGATAATATAATATTTCTCCAGGATGTGTGTGCCTAGGAGCCTTCTGGTATTTCAGCCGCTTAATAGCGGTAGGGTTGGTACACATCAGGACGACCTCCACCTGGAAACATAAATAGTAGTATAAAATCAATATAATAATACTAGCCTATTACTGTCGCACTGTTGGGCAAAGGCGCTCTCCTCATACAGAAAAGGCACGTGCATTACCACGCGTGGCATACATGACATGATGTTTTCCTTCATTGATACAAATATAGGTCTGTTAAAAAACAGCCGTTTCGCCGTTTTTAAAGTGAATTAATTCATCAAGATATTTAAATCTTAATTCTAAAACACTTTCTCATCTAGCCAAACATTCACAGACTGTCAAACTCGTTAGAGCTGAGCTCTACAAAGATTTTTTGCTGCAACCGTACATCAACATTTTGACCACAAAATCAGAGACTGACTAATGCCGCCGCGTCTTGTTTTTTTCATATAAAAAATTACATAATAGTACATTATGATATAAGTGCGGTAAGTTGAAAATTACAGCCGAGGCGATATTGCTAACCCGAGCCGTAGGCGAGGGCTGTAAGAAGCAGAGGCTGTAATTATCAAAGCGCACGTATGTCATACGACGTGTTATAACATATTTGCGAGGAAATAAATAAAACGAATAAAAACAATACAGCGAAAAGAAAAATCGCGCCAAATAATTTTTACTTGTTCACAAATTAGCGAGGCGCGCGCATTTTTTTTAAGGCAAAGATACAAAAAACAGCCAGTATTACTAATAAAGTAAATTAATATTTTTGCATTTTTGTTACAGATAAAATGGTTGTAATTTATTGTCAAAATTAATTAAATTAAAGAATTAAATGTTTGTTTTATTCATAAAATGTTGACCACTTTTCTGACATAAAAACTCTTTGCTAAGATTTAAAAAAGTACCGTTCGGTTTAGACGGAGCATCTTGATAAAACCGTGCATTTTACTTTACAATAACGCACAAGTACGTAATGAGATACATTACGATAATGAAAATGGTGAAATAAGAGACGAGCAAATGTGTAATAAAAAAAATTACGTAATCAAATCGATTGACGATTGATTTCAAGATGTGATTTTTACCCGACTGCCAAGGAAGGATTATGTTTTACGCGCGTATCTTGTATGTTTGTGAATTTCTTTATAACCTCATAATTATGTTCCAAATGGCTGGATGGATTTTGACGATTAAGGTATCATTAGATTCGTCTCTAAAACTCAAGTGTCCATAGACAGGGGTTTAAAAAAAATTGTGAGCCGTCACGGGACGCCTGGCAGATGTGAGACATTGAAATTATTTTGTACAAGTAGGATGCAACATCTGGTGGCTAGATCGATTTATCGCCCCCAAAAACCCCCGCGTACTAAATTTCATGAAAATCGTTGGAGCCGTTTCCGAAATTCAGATTATATATTTTATATATACATACATATGTACAAGAATTGCTCGTTTAAAGGTATAGGTAAGATTAGATAAAAGAACAGATTACGACAGGAACTAAATATGGCTAAATGTAAAAATTAAATATTACTAATTTTTCCCTCAAAATGATGACTGTTTATTTAATAATCATTTTAAAAACAAACTCATCAAAAAAAATCCTTAGGCTGGGATCGAACTCGAAGTCACCAGATTGTTACCCAGCGCTGTGCCCTGAGACCAGCTGGCTTGTTGTAGACCGTGGCGGTAGATCTTATGCTGCTTCAACAGCTCGGTAATGTTCGGAATTGTTCGGGCGGGGTTGAAAACTTGACAGTTGGCGACAAAATGAAACGAAACGAAAGTGAGGCCCGTCAAAATACGTCTCGCTCTGTTCATACACGCTCACACGCACACAATTTCATCAAACTACAATTAAAGTATGCCTCAATAAATGCACAACATGTTTACGAAACCGGCCTCAGTTCTCTGTTCGCAGAGTTCCGTCTTAACTTTTTTTGTTCCGAGTGTACACGGCGAGATTATTTTTGTTCGGCAGTATCCGCTTTTCTGACATTTTACTAGATTTAGTTTAGTGAAACGACATATCACTGACTATAAATTGGTATTTTGTCATATCATTTATCATTTTGACTTCGTGATATCCCTAGGGATTTCATGAAATCCCTGATATCCTCATTTCCCTGCGACATATATATATAGGTACTTAGTACAACTTGTAGTCGGGTTTTTTGATACTTTTAATTAAATGTTACCTACTACTACATAGTTTGTTTGTCATTCTATAAGCAAATTTTCATCCTGATTGACCTTTCAAAAACCTGAATGTAACTTGTGAACCAACTCACCGTTGTACTTGTCCTTGTTCTTGTTCCTACCATCATCACGACCCATGTAAGGCGATCCAGGTGTACAAGACTTGGTGTTGAACTGGTTTGGGCAGCAGATCTGATGGCTAAACTTTTGGCAATCAGCGTCAGAGAAGCAGCTATTCTTGTTGCTGGTCACCTTGTTCTTAGGGGGGCAGTTTCCTGCTGCAGAAGTAAAATAAAATGTTGTAGTATGTGATGATACAGACAGGAGCATAAGTGAAACATATGGTTTTATTTAGGCAAATAGCACCCTACTTGTATGGATTTATTTTACTAAAAGAATGTGTGAGCGAGCAAAATGAGACAAAAAAAAACGTGTAAGTTACTGTGATAATTTTAGCATAGGATAGGACGAAGAGCTAAAATAGAAAAGTACAGCATCCCGAAAGGGAATTTATTTAATTTTTTATCGGAAAGCGAGCGAAGCGAGATCGATAAATTGGAGCTTTCTGGACCGCTTTATGTTATATTTTCATTTTATTTTTATCAAGAAGAATATTTGAGGTTGGGAAAAGGCTTTATGATTTTTTTCCTCATCAGGGGCCCTTGTTACTCGGAGGGCCATTGTATCGTTGATACTACGCCCCTGCTCAATTCGGAAATCGCTCAAATGTCTCATAGATAAGCAGTTTTAAAGTCAAAATGGATGCAAACTGTTTGTTTATATGTGTTTAAATGTTTGTAAACGTTGGTTACGTTTACAAATCAGTTTAAAATAAGTTACAAAACAATACAGGATAAATTTTTAGTGTGGGCAACGTTTAAAAAAATGCATATTATAATCCTCATCAGCCGGTTAGGTTACCACTCGTGCCAATGATATGCATAGCATTTCGCTCGATGTTATTTTTCCTGTTATTCATTTATTTATTACTAGACTTAGGACTTTTTATGACTAGGTAGAACCGCTGAGATCTTACATAATTCTTATGAAAATATTCCACGTATGACCAATGAGAAAAATAAAGAAATTCTGGCGACGAAAACTTACCTGATACGTAGTTGATGATCAGCAACGCTGCCACGGCGAAAACTAAAGCTCTGAAGAAACCTGGAAAAATTATGTAGGTAGTTAGTTATTATCATCAAAAGCAAAGTATTTTATTTTACATAGGCCTAGATGGGCACTTAAAAAACGTCGAAAAAGGTGCACTATTAAATCGTAAGTAAGTATAAAAAAACACTGAGGGAAAAACAAAAAAAAAACCAGCAGTTTTATCCTATCTTAATCCTAATTTTATTAATGCGAAAGTTTGTTTGTTAAACCGATCATCCTGAAATTTTGCATATTCGTTGTCAGGTGTATAGAAACGGACAAAGAGTACCTTTCATCCTGAAAAAAAGTAGGTACCTACTGCTGCCGAGGAAAACTAAAATAACGTTCTTATGATATGATAATAGATGGCGCCACGTGTCTTTCGAATCATGATTGAATTATATTATTACAAGCAGAGTACAACCCGAATTAATTGTCAAATTCTAAATTAACGCGAGCGAAGCCGCGGCCAAAAGCAATCAATATCAATAATCTCTACCGCCGAGACGAAATCGCGAAACCCAATCATGTGCCCATGGATAAACACTGCGTCACCGACCAGCAGTAGTTACCTTGCTTAACTTTTACGACTTTATTTGACAAGGCTAAAAATACCGCATGTGGCCGGCTGCACTTAGTTGTAGCCGGCTAAAACTAGGTGTAGCCGCACTTCGGCTATTAGCCGTAACATATACACAGTAATGCGCCGGCCTGGGTTCCAACCCACGACTTACTGCTCGTAAGTCGACCCCCCGGCCGCCACCACTGCTTGATTGCTTACTCAAGACCCATTTAAAATAGTAATAAACAAGAATTCATCTACCTACAAGAGTACGGGAAGACTAAAGAAACGATGGATGAATATGATATTACCAGAAAGAAGGTGACGACTAGTAGAGAAAATAGAAGTGTGATGTGAGAAGACATGATGAGCCGAACCCAATTAGGTAAATAGGGTGAAGCGCAGGAGAATGAGTATTTAAACAAAATGTAACAAACTTACTCATTTTATGACAATTTTGCTGCAAGTCTCCCCCTAACAGAATACACTTTACAAATGCCACTAATATTTCCCGTCCGTTATATAAGGTCACCTGTTTATTAGTAGGTACCTATTATTACTAATAGTCGCAGTGTTAAATAATTGAACTTTGACATAATGTCTGAGTGAATGTAAGCTAATAAGTTTAATAACGTAGCTATTTTGTCTGTCGCAGGCATATCGTATAACACGCCGTATTACATAAAGGCGCGTCAGATTTCAAAACGTCGCTGTTATGTAATGAGGCGTCTTCACGTTCAGCCGGATTAGAATTTGGCTGAAATAAAGTACGCTGCATTGAATGAGCACTTCGCGTTCGTCAAAGCGTCGCGGCGGGCGGCGGCGTAATAACGTGTCGCCCAAATACAAACGGGCGCATTGTCGATACGCCGCTTTGAAAGCGAGCGAAGCGAGCTCGGTACTTTGGGCACCCGACGCAGACAGAAATAGGAGCCCTGGGCTACGCCGACTACGTCTTATTTTTGGATTTTTCAGTATTTTATTCGGTCGTTTCTTCTTGCTGACAATAAAGCTAAACGTTGGACGCCGCTTTGTCGAGCGTATTTGGGCGACACGTTATTACGCCGGCGGCGCGAGCTGCGCGGCTTTGGCGAACGCGAAGTGCTCATTCAATGCGGCATACTTTATTTGAAGAAAATCGTGAAGACTTTTTTTAATATGGCGAGCCTTTAGGTAATACGGCGTGTTATAGAATATGCCTGCGACATCTACATCTAATAAATGTTTGGTATTGACTTTTTCATAATAGAATCAATAATGGAAGATGTCCTGGCAAAACCTGAAAGGGCAGAAGGGGACAAGTTAAAACGGATTTGTAAGGGTTTACTATCTACGGATGCTGCTGAAGTTCTTCTAAGAATTCAAAAATGCCTGGAACTGTTCTACTTGAAATAAAATAATGATTTGATTTGAACGAAATGTAATAAACTCACTCATTTTATAAATGTCAATTTTGCTCCAGGTCTTCAACTAACAGAATACAATTAACAACTAAGAAATAGACCAGTGCAGATAATTTTTGAAAATGAAAAAAATCAAAGTACGATGAAACCCATTGGAAAAGAAAGAGAATATAACAAAAATGAAAGGAAAAATAATTTTCAATACACTTCCTCGAAAACTGGTTCATAACGCACTACGATTAGATTCAACATGCAATGTATTTCACACGCGTGTGATTTTTTTCATTTTCCAACACGTGTGCGGGAATGAAAATTGCCACAGATAACTATACCTATACTTAGTCCAAATTGGTTTAATGCATCAAGTCGGAGGTTAATGTTTTTTTTTATTTCGGCAAAGTAATAATGCATCTTTACGGCGTAATATTTTTTGAATATTCAAATTGTGTTTATAAATAGAATATCATAGATAAACATGATTATTTAAAACTAATATTCACTTTTTTAAACAAATTAACATTTATTTGTGTTCTAAATTCAAAAATAAATATTTTTTTGTATTAGGCTGTTTTGCGGCTCATACCTTTCCTCCTTCAACCTGGCGAAGGCAAAGCGCGGAAAAAAAGAAAAGAAAATCATAGTTTCCTAATAATTAATGACAAAAGTATTTTTGTTCTTTTATTTAATTTCTTCAAAAGTGTATTGAAAAACGTCGTTTGATACACGTGGACGTTTGTTATTGCAGTTCTCGGCTCAAAAACACCCTCGCCTACGGCTCGGGAGTTAATTCCGCCTCGGGTGTAATAACAAACTTTCTTCACTTGTATCAAAATGTACTATTGTGGGCGTACTGAGGTTGGGAAAGTCCTTTGGAAAAAAGTTAAATGGTATGGTTAATGGTCGCCTCTAAGCGAGAGTTCAACTCGCACTTGGCCGGTTTTTTTTTTCACCAGCAGAAAGTAGAGATTTCAACGAACAAAATCTCCACATATTTAAAAAAAAGCAGATATTTTGACGTGAGAATTTTCGATTGAAAATTAGGGTTATTTTTCGATATTAAGTCAAAAAAAGGTGAAAAAATTAAATATTTTAAATATAAAAAAATTACAGTGTTTGGGACATAAAAAGGTAAGTTTCCAGTCAATTTCGTGGGAACAAAAAAATGTTTTGTAAAAGACAAAAATAAAAAACCAAAAACTTGGTTATTTGAATTTTTCACATAAATTTTGAGGTTATGTGAAAAAAGTGTAAGTAAATGCAAAAGTTGTAGATCTTTTTATTACCTACAACTTTGCGATTTAATTTTTTTCCATAGGACTTATTGTAGTTTTGCCGGAAATCGAGATAAACCGTTTTTTACCCTCAAACCCCCCACCCCTCCCACTTCCCGACCTCAGATCGCCCGTAAATTATTTTTCCTTTAATTTTTGTTACATTCTCTTTCTTTTCCAATGGGAATGGGAATCCTACTATGTTTTTTTTTTGTTTTTTGACCATTTTCAGAGGCATCGGCACTGGTCTAAAATGACACTGATGGTTCCCTTAAATAGGTACTTATGGGTACAGTTACATACATGACTCAAGCTGATATATCCTAGGTGCCTGTGGTTGTGAGTAAGCTAAAATACATGTCAAACATTAGTTTACTCGGCTAATAATTTTCAAACTTGGTTATTTTACCAAGATTAATTAACTTTAGTGAATTTAACAAAACGAAAACGAACTTGTCTGACATTGCATATCAATAAACATAGACAAATGAATGGATTTTTTTTAACGCGATCGCGAGCTAATGATGGACAAGCGATGAACTAATTTTTCACTTTGGACTAATTATGTTTACAGATGGAGATTGAAAGATACAAAAACAAACATGAACAAAAAATGAAGTCTTATATTAAATACCTAGTATTCCTAAAATTCAGTCGAGGTCGTTAAGGGGTAGCCCGCGAAATTCAAATCTTACGTTTTTTGCAATTTTTCGGTCCGTGTCAGGTTGTATGTCGAAAAAATTAAAACATGACTTTACAGAGTTAAAATCATTCAAATCACCAATACAACCCCTTTAAGTCCAATAGTTCCCATTGAATGACAATTTCATGAAAAAAAAAAACATATTTTGTTCAACATAATTATACATAAATACGGCCTGACACTGACCGGAAAATTGCAAAAAAACATAAGAAATTTTGAATTTCGCGGTCTACCCTGGCGCTTTTCTTGGCCGGTTTCTTTTAGAGGTAACTAGGTCCCTGCTATAAAAAACAAATTAGAATAACAAAAGTAGGTACTCACCCATTATGTTAACAATGTTCACTTTTCGTACGAGTATAGTCCCAATGAAGGTTAATTTAGGAATATTCCTCCATTTTCCCGTTCGGTCTTTAAGTACACATTCTGGTGTATACGTAGGTACCTACTGATGATTCACACAGTACAATAATAAATAGTTTTTCAGTTTAATTGGTCTGATGGTCGTAAGCGCGACTGCTGGACTTGAGGTCCTGTGTTAGATTCCCAGAACGAGCACGGTGTAATTGGGATTTTCCATAAAGAATTTCTTAGTAGCAGCCATGGAGTCTGGATTTATACCCGGTCAATGGTGCTGGGCTCGCCCCGTTTTACATGGGACTATCAAACATGACGAAATATGGATGTAAGGATAATTAAATTATACTAGGTGTACACCTTTCACGAAGCCGTCAACCAAGCATTCTGTACGTCAAACTAAGCAACTGAAACGACTTTTTTATTCCACATCTATGGGTCAAAGTAGCCCGAAAATAATAGTACATTATGATTTAAGTGCGGTAAGTTGAAAATTACAGCCGAGGCGATATTGCTAGCCCGAGCCGTAGGCGAGGGCGGTAAAAAAGCAGAGGCTGTAATTATCAAAGCACACGTATGTCATACGACGTTTTATAACATATTTGCGAGGAAATAAATAAAACAAATAAAAACAATACAGCGAAAAGAAAAAGCGCGCGGAATAATTTTGACTTGTTCACAAATTAGCGAGGCGCTCTTTCTTATGGCAAAGACACAAAAAACAGCCAGTATTACAGTGTTTTATTATTAAAGTAAATTCATATTTTTGTGTTTTATGTTACAGATAAATGGTTGTAATTTATTGTCAAAATTAATTAAATTAAAGAATAAAATATTTATTTATTATATTTCATCTCCCAAAGTTAATTTTATTCATAAAATGTTGACCACTTTTCTGACATAAAAACTCTTTGCTAAGATTTAAAAAAGTATAAACCGTGCATTTTGAGGTATTCCTCGAAGCGCTCCCGTTTTGAAACGCTCCCATCTAAGCGCTCCCGTTTTGTTCCTCCTTTTGGGAGCGCTCCTTTTGGGAGCGCTTGGGGAAACGATTAAAAATATTAAAATTTATTTCCTCGAAGCGCTCCCATGATTAACTTTCGGATAGAGATGGGACTATACTAACTGAAATTATCGAAAATAACTAGGTAATAAGTAGAACACATTGTTATAATATACGACTAGCGGCCCGTCCCGGGTTTGGTAATTAATTATTTTTTTGTTTTATTGTAAATCCTTTAGTCCACCAAATAGATGAATATAATCTGCCGACATATTATGTACCTATTCATATTTTTTTACTAGCTGACCCGCGCAACTTCGTGTGCGTCACATGAGAGAGAGAGAGAGAGGGGGTTAGAGAGAGTGTGAGTAAACCCACTGGGTGTCGGTTCTATTCGCCATCTAAAAGATAGACATATCGCTATCGGGGTTTTTTTAGAACGTTTTAAGAAGAACAATTACGCAACAATCACGTATGAGGGATACATGATTGTTGCGTAACTTTAACCGTTTATGCAGCGCTCGCAACGGAAGCTCTCAACAGAAATACATTTTCCCTGTTTTTGTAACATTTATTGATTTATAGTTGACTTCGCTCCTTTAGTTGTAGCGTGGTGTTAGATAACCTATAGCCTTCCTCAATAAATTGACTATCCAACACTAAAAAATCAACTACGACAAAGTGGCATTGGAAAAGGCTGGAACAAATAGTAAAAAGATCTGGAAATATATTAAAGACGCAACGTATTCTACAAAACAATATGAGTCATCTTCAAGTTTATTACAAGCACACTCGTCACCAGTGGAATCCGCTAACATAGCAAATAATTTCTTTGTTAATGTGGGTAAGTGTCTGGCAGAAAAAAATCTGGGTCAATTCCAAAACCTGACGAGCATTCCTTTAACTTCTAACACTGCTTTAACATCCTTCGCGCTGCTAGATACTGACGAGACTGAGGTAGATAGTATAATCATGACCTTGAAAGAAGACTGTGCAGTTGGCTGGGACAACATTTCGAATAAAATTATTAAAAGATTCAAGGACATTTTAGTACCACCACTGACCTACATTTTCCGCATTTGTTTATCTTCAGGACAGTTTCCAGAGTGTCTCAAAAAGGCTGTTATTATTCCTGTCTATAAATCAGGCAGCAAAGAGCAAGTGACAAATTATAGACCTATTTCTTTACTACCTTCTATGTCAAAAATATTGGAGAAAATAATAAACAAAAGGTTGTTGAAATATTTGGAAGATAAATCTATTCTGTCTGAAAGACAGTTTGGATTTAGACCTAAAGTTTCAACTGCCGATGCGGTACATCATCTGACTGACTATCTAGCGAAAGAACTTGACAAGGGTAACCACACAGTAGGAATTTTCCTGGACCTCGCCAAAGCTTTTGACACAGTTTCCATTCCAATTCTATTGCGCAAGCTTGAGATCATGGGTGTAAGAGGCAACCAATTGAAAATATTCAAAAGTTATTTAGAAGATCGTTCCCAGTGCGTAAAGATTGGCGATGTTCTCAGCGCTGTTCAAAAAACCACATTTTTTGGTGTTCCCCAAGGAAGTATTCTTGGACCCACCCTTTTTTTGATCTACATAAATGACCTTTGCAATCTAAAGCTAGAGCATGGTACTATCATTACCTACGCTGACGACACTGCTTTACTTTTTTCGGCTGACTCAGAAAATGAAGTCTACAAGCTTGCGCAACACGGATTTAATATTGTAAATAAATGGCTTCAAAATAACTCACTAACTCTAAATGCAGAGAAAACAAATTACATTAAGTTTTCGATGCGCAAGCATATAGCCAATATCCCCTCAGCGTTGCACGCTCATTGTTGCCCAGTCCCTGCAGATAGCCAGTGTAGGTGTCCCAATATTAAGAAGACTGATAAAATAAAATACCTGGGTATTATAATAGATGAAACTCTTTCCTTCAAACAACATATGGAAGCTCTAAATAATAGAATTCGTAAGCTGATATTCGTATTCAAAAAAATACGATATATTACAGATCCAAAAATACTTAGGCAAGTATATTTTGCTCTTTGTCAGTCAATTCTGACTTACTGCATTACTTCATGGGGTGGGGCGAGAAAAACTCTGTTATTGCCCATTGAAAGAGCTCAAAGAGCTATTCTCAAGGTGGCTACTTGCCGCCCTTTCCTTTTCCCCACTAACCTCCTGTATAAATCTTGTGAAGTACTAACAGTTCGACAGTTATTTATTATGAGCACTGTACTAAAACAACACGCAGCACTTCCATACAGCACTGAATTCACAAAAAAAAGACGGAAAGATATAGTTTGCCCTCAAAAAAGTACAAAACACGCTTTCACAGCCAAGTTTTATATGTACCTCGGACCGCTACTCTATAACAGGCTTAATGAAAAAGGAAGCATCTACTCCTTAAATCACAATAACTGCAAGAAAATCCTCAAGGAAGCTCTTCAAACTATGTCCTATGAAGATACAGAGAAGTTATTACTTGTGCTAAAGTAAATATTGTTCACATTAGTGTTATTTTTTTAATTAGTTTGCTAAGTTAAAATAGTAAAAATGTTATATACCTTTTACATTGTTACCAATATTATTAATAAGACATATGATTATTTAATCAATTAATGTTACCTCAAATCGCCTGAAACACAGGATTACCTAGTTCAGGCTCAAAGCATGGGTGAACTTGACATAGATTTAAGAAAAACTGTAAACATTTACCTTATATTTTTTGAATAAAATTTTATTATTTATTATTTTATTATTAAAAGATTTTTTTTAAATTCGAACCAGTAGTTTCTGTAATTAGCCCGTTCAACTAACCAAACAAACAAACTCTTGAGCTTTATAAAATTATTATAGATTCAAGTGGATAACAATTTAATTTCTCCGATATATTACATTAACTGACTAAAACCCATCCATGTTCCTTCATCGCCCTTTGTGTTCCGGGGCCACGGTATCCCTTTCGAACAGTCCCGCAACCCCGGCAGGGATCGGTCGTTACGGACCCCTTCCTTTTTGCTGACTCTCTTTGAGGCGCGCGTGGAACACGAACGCGCCGTCGACACGGCCTGTCGTCATGAGACGGATGGACAGCGAGCTAACCCATAGCCCACGCCTGGGGCGTCTCCCGCAGCGGCCGGGACGTTGAGAGGTTCTCTCCCTCTTACGTTCCGCCACCTCCTTCTTTAGCATTACTGCTTCGCAGAAGGAAGCAACTTCGATGTCGATGATGCACACATGAGTTTTTAAAAATTATCGATATAATTCATTACGTTTACTTCATGCTTTTTCCTATTTTTAAACGTGGGAGCGCTTCAAGGAAATAAATTTTAATATTTTTAATCGTTCCTCGAAGCGCTCCTTTTGGGAGCGCTTGGAGGAACAAAACGGGAGCGCTTAGATGGGAGCGTTTCAAAACGGGAGCGCTACGAGGAATATCTCTGCATTTTACTTTACAGCACAAGTACGTAATGAGATACATTACGATATTGAAATTGGTGAATTAAGACACCCTTTACGAGCAAATGTGTTATAAATGTTATTACTTTATAGGCTATATACTATATAAAACGTTCCTGTGGGACAACTAACAAGAAAGGGAGCGAGCTGGTGACGGTTGACAGAGGAGAATGGAAAAAAAAACGTGTTGCGCCGATCCCAACATCCTAAGTAACATGGGACAATTGCAGGGAGATGAAGATGTAATGATGTTACAAGCAGGTGCAGGTGGTTTTGATCAGGTACTAAGGGGCCATCCATAAATTACGTCACAAGAATTTCATGATTTTTTGACACCCCCCCCCCTGTCCTTGACACACCTCGTCACATTTTGTGAGATCCATAAATTACGTCACATATTTTGCAATTTTACATCTATAAATTGTTGAATTAATAAAGTAGTTCCGAAAATAGTTTTATTTCGATTTCATTTATTTTTTTATAGAATTAACATCAAATGAAACATTTCAAAAATTTAACAAAACTAAAAACGATTAATTATTTTTTACTTTTGATTCAAACTTATAAAGATTTCGAAATGTTACCCCCTCCCTCCCCCTTAACGCGTGACGTAATTTATGGATGGCCCCTAAGTAGTAATAAGACATAAACGTCGGGAAACTATGCAACGAAAACAACATGTAGGAAAACCAAATTACCCAAGTTCATTTACGAGAATAACTAATACCTTCTTGGGTGTAAGATAATAATTACTTAGGTCGCTACCTAAAGTTACTTTTTAGGGTTCCGTACTCAAAGGGTAAAAACGGGACCCTATTACTAAGACTCCACTGTCCATCTGTCTGTCACCAGGCTGTATCTCATGAACCGTGATAGGCGAGTTTAAATTTTCACAGATGATGTATTTTGGTTGCCGCTATAATAACAAGTTTATACTAAAAACAGAATAAAATAAATATCTAAGGGGGGCTTACATACGACAAACGTGTTTTTTTTGCCGTTTTCTCTAATGTCGTATAGATAATGGTACGGAACCCTTCGTGCGCGAGCCCGACTTGCACTTGGCCGGTTTGGAAAGGGTGCCAACGGGACCATTTAACTAAGGCTCGGCTGTCTGTCCGTCCGTCTGTCATAGCCTCATAGGGCTGCATGCCTGTATCTTTTGAACCCGTAATAGTTAAATTAAATACCTACTTGAATTGTTACATATTGTCATGTACCTTGGAACGGAGCCCGCCGTATGCGAACTCGACTTGGCCGGTTTTTGATGACACATTTCTTATGACGTAAGTATTGAAACATTTGAAACGTAATAAATGTTAAGTAACATTTTGAAAGACTGACGTTTGACTCATTAATTCGGACTCGGGACTACGATCTGTATGTCAGGTACTCAGGTAGGAATGTAGGATCTACGTTGGTACAGCACGTCGTCGATCCGGGGACTTTCCGGCCACCATTTTGCTATAGTACTTATTTCTTGTAGTTTCGCTATGAAAATATTTCCAAATAGGTACTTCGGTACTTTAATTGTAAACAAATTTGGAAAGCAGTCAGAAACAAATTTAGCAGTCAAGTGGCTGAAACTAAAAAAAAGGTGCTTAGGGGCGAATGTTACTAACTGTGGCTGCCTCGATGGTCTAGTAGTAGCAAGCGCGACTGCTGAGCATGAGGGCCTGGATTCGATTCCCGGGTCAGGCAAAATGTTGTTTCCGTTAGAAATATTTCAGTAGATGCCACGGGGTCTGGTTCTGTGCCTGGCTGATGGCAAAAGGCTTGACCTCTCCTAGCGAAATGTCGGACTTCTATTAAGTATAGGTACAGTCGTGGTCTTTTCCGCTTGATCAGTAACACTTTTTTCGCGCCGAGCCACACCCCCTTAAAGTTTAGGCCTATTAGGAAAGCGTCAATTTGGCGCGCAAAATAACAATAACTCTCGTTTGGCGTGCGTCGTCTGTGCGCTCAGGCGATCGGTATTGTCTTTCATTAATTATTTCTATACAAAGTCAACGGGGCTTAGAGAGCGTTTCTATGTTTCGAGTGCAAGCAAAAATTTGCTTAGTCGTGATCAGGCGGGAGTCCACGATAGTACATACCTCTACCTGGCTATACCTTCAAGTTTACAGGCATTTAAAAAGATTAAAAAATGTTTTTATTTTTGAACCTACATGGGTATATCATTTTCTTTAATAGACAAGTATATCATGATCTGTCAAATGACCAATTTGCCGAGACGCCATTGTTTAACTATTGTGTCTACTTCGTGGACAGATCATGGGTTAATGGGCGTAAAAGGCCCTCCTCCCTGTCATTGCGATATTTGTTTTGTTCTAGAGTAGTCTAGACTACTACTGGGAACTACAAGGTTCCCTGGGGTCTTGATTCTAGACAACAAACAATGCAAGTAAAATACTTTCACGGTTAAATATCGGGAGCTCAAAAATAAACAATAATCGCGGAAGATATTCATGATACCAATTTGGTCGAGACGCCATTGTTTAACTATGACATTTTAAGTAAAATAAAACCTTATCAGTTTCGATAATAGTCCCCTCCGTTTCCTAGTTCGCGTTTATTCGATACCGTCTTGCCTCGCCTCTTGGCTGTTGGCTGTTTGCTAGTAACTCCTTTGCCTCCCTTGCAATACCACGCTGGCATTATACGCTCTGAATGCCGCGAACACGCGATAAAAACATTGACAATTATTGAAAAAATAAATTAGCAGTTCTTTTTTAAATTGAAAAATCTGTGTTAGCTCACGCGAATGTGAAATTATGGATGTTTGTGTGAATTAAAATTGGTTTTTACGAACATTAATGTAAGATTTAAAATCGGTTTATCTAAGAAAAGCATTAGGTACCTAGGTACGTAAAATATTAAATTAAATAAAGTGGAATTACATCTAAACTTGTCTCTATTAACTGAAAATGATGGATAAATCTGTGCAGGTCGAAGTATTAAGTTATGCAGAAATACCTTGTTTGTTAAAATCTGAGCAACTCACTAAAATAACAAGACTTTATACGGAACTTTTAATGATGTGTTTATTTCGATCACGTCATTTCATTAATTGAATAATGACCTATGTCCTACACACATGCATATAAACAACACCTTGTGAAATGTTGCTCCACTCATAAATCATAAGGTTTTCCCAGCAGTTGTCTGCCTATGCTATGCAATCATGCGTATGCCCGTTATAAATTGGAAAAGGATTCATATTGCAGTAAATGCATTTATCGATAAGTATATTTTAAACATGGTTCTGATTCTGTCAATCATTTTATGATATCAGAATGAAGTTTTCAAAACGTGTACGTAAGAACACATTATTTCCTTCCCCTGCCTTTAGTCCGATTTATTTGGGGAATTAGGTACTCGTCATTTCAGCAGTCACCTCCTTTTATAGCCAAAACGTATCTTTCACACAGTCCATTCATTGTTTATTTGGTCTTCCCCTAACAGTCTATCCCCCGAATACTGAAACGTCACTCAAAATTTAAGGGCTGCTTAACATTGGAGTAGCTCCTAAATTTTAAATTTCGTATGGCCAAACGTCACTTTTGAGTACCTTGTGCTACTTAAATTTTGAGTGTCGTTTCAGTATTCGGGGGTAAGACCACCTAAATTCTTAATTAATGTATCTGGCACATATTTCTTTTTACCAAAAAATGAAATAAAAGAACAACAAAAATTCAAAAATAGATCTCATACTTCTCGCAGCTATTAATTGTCTCAACTGCCAGTTTGACAATAAAAAAATACGCCCCTCTTTTGACATATTCTGACAAAAACCATCTTCATCCAAAACAATGCCATAGAGAGCCTAATTACAAGATACATCGCTTGTCAATCGATATCCTAACTAATAATTCACATCGTCTGGTCGTATCAGCCGTGTGTCATAAATATATCGATGCATTGCCATCGAACAGTCTGTTATTAGCTAGCTTACCAATGCATTTATAGGTATACCATCGAATTGGAAGGCTGTGTACATGATTACGGGGTAGGATTCAAAGTAGGTATTCGAGGGTAGTTTTGTAGGTTTAGTCTGAAAACTTTTGAGGCTAATTTTAGATTCAGTACCTAATTTTCTTGCCCGAAGAATTGCCAAACTTAAGTGGAAGACGTTGCGTTGGAAGGCCTCGTACTAGGTGGACCGATGACCTGGTGAAGGTTGCGGGAATCCGCTGGATGCGAGTCGCACGGGACCGGTCAATGTGGCGACACTTGAGGCCCTATGTCCAGCAGTGGACGTCTTTCGACTGAAATGATGATGATGATGAATTTTCTTGAAGGGCGGTACTTTTCTTAATACGATAGGAGCAGGTAGTGTAGGTAATCGGAAATCCATTAAGATTTTTTGTAAAGAAGCAAGTCCAAAGCTTACATACAAATCATATAAAGGCTCAGGCTATTAAAATAGAATAGTTTAACTTTCAAATCGAAAAATTGTAGAATAAATATTCCAATTAAGTAGATTCCTAAATGTAGACTGAAAATCTGCTATCTAAAAGAGACTATAAAGAAAGTTTCATGATTTTTAGACTACGAAAGGACGAATGCCTCGTAAACCTTCCAGATACCTATTTAAAATTTGGCCTGAAAGTCGAAAATAAATCTAGGCTATATAGCATTTTCTATTTTTATTTCTACCTACAAAGCTTGTCTCGTATGGCTTCGTGACCCGGTATAATTTCATAGTAGACACCATTAAAACACAAATGTCATAAAGTTTTACGGCATGGGCCTTGCTTGTCAAAATTTTAAGACAGACGCACTAGCATTTAGTTATCTAGTTTATACTTATCTATACTATACATATACTATTACTATAATCTACATCTACACAAATATATAATAAAGACGAAAGATTTGAATTTTTGTATGTTACGAATAAACTTAAAAACTACTGTACCGATTTCAAAAATTCTTTCACCGTTAGAAAGCTACATTATCACCGAGTAACATAGGCTATAAATTATATTGATATCATGGAAATTAGCCAAGCTATCACAATTTTTGCGGACGAAGTCGCGGGCGAAGTGCTAGTGATTATACTATAATAATAATAATTATAAAGAGGAAAGATTTGTATTTTTGTATGTAACGAATAAACTTAAAAACTACTGGACCGATTTAAAACATTCTTTCAGCAATGGATAGCTACATTATCAGCGAGTAACATAGGCTATATTTTATCCCCGTACTCCCACGGGAACGAGAACTACGCGGGTGAAACCGCGTGACGTCCGCTAGTTATTCATACATTAAGTATTGTTCTAAATTAATCTGTACTAGAATATTATAAAGCTGAAGAGTTTATCTGGTTTAACGCTCTCATCTCAGGAACTACTGGTTGGAATTGTAAAAAACTGTAAACACATTATAGATACCAACACAAAATCAATAAAAAATATAAATGATTAAAATGAGATAATCCAAGAGACATTGATACAAAAATGAATGGTGACGTCCCACCGGAGTCTCCCCGACGTGCGCTGTGGGAGAGGCTGGGATGCGCACGCGGCGTCTGCGCAAGACTGTGCCGACGACGAGGGAGGACCAGAGTCGCGCCCACGCATAATGGGAATAACAATAACAGGTTAGTACCAAACATGACATTGAATTGAGGTCTTGAGGTAGTCTCAGGTAATGAATAGGGTCATCATCTGCCGAGCCTTTTCTCAACTATGTTGGAGTCGGCTTCCAGTCTATCCGATTACAGGTGAATATCAGTAGTTTACATGGAGCGACTGCCTATCTGACCTCCATAACCCAGTTTATACTAGGTAGGTAATAGAATGGATATCAGACTTTCGGGCTACTGACTTCAGTGACTTCCTGTAACGATTGTCAAAGATCGACAAATGACAGCAGGGACCAACGGCTTAACGTGCTTTCTGAGGCACGGAGGAAACTTAGTATGTAACCAGACCAACCTTGGCAAGCGCGCCTTAACCTGAAGCGTTTTATAAAAGCCTGAAGCCAAACTTCACCTAGGTAGACTACAGCGCACTATCCATACACTCCTAACCAAACATAGAAAACACCATTATGTACTTAAAAAATAAAGATATTTTTTGCTATACGCCACAACCAATATAAATAGGCAAGTTTTAACGGTTCCTATAAAGTTCTTAAACCAAAGTAAGTAGGAAAAAACAAAGTATGTTCTGTAAAGATGAAGACAGTTTCTTCGACATATCATACAGTCGTAGGTCTGTCACCGTTTTATTAGCTATAAGAGCCATTTTTTTCATGTAAACTGCCAGTAGATAGAAGTCTGACAGCCAATCATTACAAGGCGTATCATATCACCCAGTGCTAGGCAGTCGCTCCTTGTAAAAAATATGTTATTTATTATTATTTTTATTTATTTTTTTAATTTTTGTTTTGCTTCCAGTCTAACCGGATGCAGCTGAGTACCTATTGGTACTCAGCTGCTTGCGGTTAGACTGGAAGCCGACCTCAACATAGTTGGCAAACGGCAGGACAGATGATGAGACCTCTTTAAGAACGTGTCTTCCAACATGTCATCTATCTTCAGTTCCCTAGGCTGCGTGTACACTGACCAATGTTTGTCATTCAATCAGTGACTCATGAAGGAAAATTGGCTTCATCAAGTCCACTACCTATACGTTTTGAATAAACAATACTATCGTTCTCTCCGATCTAAAATACCAAAATAAATAACAAACATTTCTCCATTACAGTCGAGTCACCATTAATTATAATTTCTGATGGTTTCTACGATTTAATTCGATTGCCCGTGAGCCTAGCATGAGCGTGCGACGTAAACCTTTACGGCCATTCTTACACGACAACGGCAACGCAGAAGGCCCTGAAGAAGATGGCGGGAAGAATAGAATAGAAATACTTTATTGTACACCAAAATTGAAACACAACTGTTTTACAATATTGCTATTTCTGTTACAATGGCGGCCCTATCGCTAATAACGATATAAATATAAATATCGCTGGACATTACACACAGCGCCACCTAGTACCACACTAAGCAACGAGGCTTGTGTCGTGGACACCGGGTAGTTGATATACTACATAGATACTTTTTGTTTGTAAATACATACTTATCACTATCACTACATAGTATAAAACAAAGTCGCTTTCTCTGTCCCTATCCCTATGTATGCTTAAATCTTTAAAACTACGCAACGGATTTTGATGCGGTTTTTTTAATAGATAGAGTGATTCAAGAGGAAGGTTTTAGTATATAATTTGCGGGCGGGCGAAGCCGCGGGCATCAGCTAGTTATACATAAAAACATCCATGACTCGGAAACAAATGTCCATGCTCATCACACAAACATTTGCTCTTACCGGGATTCGAACCCGGGACCCCAAGAACGAAGGCATCCTCACTACCGCTGCGCCATTCGGGTCGTCTACATCTTAGAGGGAGATCCAGTGATCGCCAGACCTACGTCATTTTATAAAAACGTCAGCAGTTTAGATATATACGCGCATTTAAAGATTTTTACGGCTTTTCGTAAAAACTGTCGCTTGTGCTATTCGGTGACTCAAACTCAAGCATTTATTTCAGTTAGACCGTTACATGCACTTTTCAATGTCAAAACAAAAGGATGAAGCTACAGTCCAAGTCACGCTTATTTTCACAGTACTTACATTATAGCGGTTGTTATTTTCAAATTGTAAAGCAAGATTTATTGAAGTTGAGTGGGGTATTCAGTATCTAAAAACCTAATGTTTTATGTGAAATTTTTATGTGCCATGCTCATGACTCATGATGAGGCCACTAAGTACCTAGGTACCTACATAAAATGCTGGTTCAGTGATGTTTATTTTCATTATACAAAAGAAATGTGAAGGTAGGCCTACACACTAAACAAACCACATTACAACAACAGGAAATACATATTACTTTCCTCGAAGCGCCGCAATACATAAAACAATAATATTATGAAATATGTTCACATTTTCATCCAACCTTCCCACTTTCCTTAGTCACAAAACCACAGCTTAAAAATGCAGTGTTTAGCATTCCATGTTGTAACATAATAATTATATTCATAATTATTGTGAGGCTCACACGGTTTCTTCCCTACGGTCAAGTAATAGTACATTATGATATAAGTGCGGTAAGTTGGAAATTACAGCCTGGCGATATTACTAGCCCGAGCCGTAGGCGAGTGCGATAAAAAAGCAGAGGCTGTAAACATCAAAGCGCACGTATGTCATACGACGTTTTATAACATATTTGCAAGGAAATAAAGAAAACAAATAAAAACAATACAGCGAAAAGAAAAAGCGCGCGGAATAATTTTTACTTGTTTACAAATTAGCGAAGCGCGCGCATCAGCGCTTTTTTTTAAGGCAAAGACACAAAAAACAGCCAGTATTACTAATAAAGTAAATTAATATTTTTGTGTTTTTTTTTTACAGATAAATGGTTGTAATTTAATGTCAAAATTAATTAAATTAAAGAATTAAATTTAATCCCAATACCCCAATCCCAAAGTTAATTTTATTCATAAAGTGTTGACCACTTTTCTGACATAAAAACTCTTTGCTAAGATTTAAAAAAGTATAAACCGTGCATTTTACTTTACAGCACAAGTACGTAATGAGATACATTACGATATTGAAATTGGTGAAATAAGAGACCCTTTACGAGCAAATGTGTTATAAAGATCTTTACGATATGAAAGCAAGCCACTGACTCAACTGAGCACCTCGAATATATTACTGAATCACTTTGCAAATTACGTCTTCGCAATTCTTATTATCCCTTATCTTTTAAGAATTACAAAAGTAATATTTCACTATTTTTATGATATTTAAAAATGTAGTATGCTATTTTAAATGTGCCGCTTACCGACCTTGCGGATTTCCTAAACTGACTTTTGAGTGTGCGGTTTTCCGACGTTAATACAACGTAACTTCATACAAGAAACAGTTCTTATACTCGTACCTATTGATGAGTAGATAGAAAGTGTTGGAAACCCAACACTAAAATAGTAATAGTGCGAACAACACTAGCATGTCCGCTTTGGTCGCCATATTATTTAATTTCGGGTGTCTTTCACTTCCTCACAAGCCGGGTCCTCGCAGCGGGCCTAAAATAATAAATTCTTAAAATGGACTTTACGTCATAACTTTAAAGGCCATTCATAGAATTTTAAATTTTTAACGTGATTCATATTATGCTAAAGCGGCCATTTTAAACCCCCTGACCTTATTGATGGTGAATTGGTGAGAATACAATACACCTCCGTACAGGCAAGAACTGACTGTTTCTTTTCTACATATCCACTCTACACAAACTCCACAGAAAGCAACGTTAACAGTTGGTAGGTTAGGTACGTGTCTCTGAGCGTACGTTATTAAAAAAAAAACCTCAAGGTTTGAAACCATCCTATGATTTGTTCTTTACATTTTCGTTCATCATGCGTCTACCTCGAACATGGAACCTCTATACTTGCCTACCCACAAAAATACTCAGGCGTTAAGCTCCAAACGTAAACAGTAGAACTGCACAGTGTTCCGTGCAATGTCGTCGTGACCAAATTGTTTTAGTTCCGGATATTACAGCCTTTGACCCGGACGTGAGCCTGCCTGCCTGACCAAGTGCCCACTGTGCGGGGCACGAATACTTGTATTTTACATAATTGCTACAGTTTCTAAGGAGGAAACTAACTAAGGGACGATATGCGTTCACATGAAACGGTCATGTTTAAGGAAAATATAGTGAAGAAACTTTGGTGTAGGTTATGTTATTATAAGTCTTAAATCACCTACTCGCAATGAAATAAATGCAACATTAAAATCCGGTACATAATAAATTAGCTTTTCTATAAATTCACCAAGGGGAGTAAGGCACAGATTACTAATCGAGTGTGCATTTGAGGCCCAACGCGAAGCGGAGGGACGTGAACCCCACGAGTTTAGTAATCTGTACTTACCCTCGAGTGATATATACTGGTTTATAATACACTTGCTTACAACGTCACCAAGACTTAAAAAAAAAACAAAACGCGTTAGTAATGGATTCTATCCTGATTTTCAGGGCAGTAATGGAATTCCATAACGGCCTAGATTTTTGAGAAGGTTTAATGAACAGCTTTCAAGCCTTTAGTATAAAAAATATTATATTTTTATGGAGCAGTTTGGGAACTCTTTTTGGAGTACTTTGGGAATAACCCGTTTAGTTGATTTATTCTTGGTTCGTCCCACTGAGTTTCGGCCCCACATAACAAAATCCTTTAAATCAATGCTCGGTATTTCTCCAATGGGTGTAAAAAGACCCTTCACGAAACCAATTGAAAGAGAATTGTTCTTGTTTTCCCCGTGCGTCATTGCGAACATTTTTTTGTTCTGGATCCATACCTTTTAGTGACGGAAATTTTGGAGGTCAAATTTCAACTCTTCTCATTTTTTTTTAAATACAAGGTTTTTCTGTTATAACTTTACTTTAAAAACCTCCATGACCACCATACTATTCAATGCGTCTATCAGAACAATGTTTTTAGCACGTTGACATTGAGTCCTACCGTAAATCATTATTTTTCACCACCAAACAAGTCGTATCTCAGCAACAAGTTTTGCGTAAAGTTACTCAGTTTGTTGTACAGAATGCCAGTTTGGTTGACGGTTTCGTGAAGGGTCCGTTTACACCTTGTATAAAGGGTCTCAAAACGAGTAGAATAAATACGGAAGAACTAATGAAGGAACGGATTAGATTTCATGCTAGTACCGACTGAAAAAGGTTCTATTTCACTAGGTAAAGTCGTGGTCTTTTCCGCCTGATCAGTTTAAAAATATCATGCGGAGGCGCCGAGCTGCGCCCCCTTAAAGTTTAGGCCTATTAGGGAAGCGTCAACGTTGGCGCGCAAAATAACAATAACTCTCGTTTGGCGTGCGTCGTCAGTGCGCTCGGCCGATCGGTATCTTTTCATTCATATTATTTCTATAAGTCAACGGGGCGGGGCTAGAGAGCGTTTCTATGTTGCAAGTGCAAGCAAAAATTAGCTTAGTGGTGATCAGGCGGGAGTGTCCTCGATAGTACAGTTGTTATTATTCATTGTTATTAAATATATTGGGTCACACATATCTTCCTACTCAAGAATTATATTAGAACTGCTTTAATATTTAACTTTTTCTTTTTCGCCATGCCAATTTTCTAATTATTGTGACCACATTTTTATAACTCCAGATATTGCTACTAACATTTTTACACGGAACTCTAACTAGCTCTAGGTAGAACTATGCATTTTGATGTAGTACCTGCTAAACAGCCTTTTAATCAACCAGTTATAAGCTTTTGATTCTAAGTAAAACTATTCAGGTTTACTCAGAAAATGAATAATACATTAAATTGTTTCTAACCAAGTAGTGGTGAAAGGGCTTTTTATAATTCTTACATTGACTTATGTGACTTTTGATAAAAAACGACCATGTGATCAATGGGACAGTTAGTTCCTTAGTTAGGCCTGTTTTGAACCGACTTAAAAAAAAAGGTGGGTCTCAACTCGGTAGCATTCAAACAAAATATGCTAAACCGACCTCTTTGGTATAGAGATACCAAAGAGGTCAGTTTAGGAAATTTTGTTATAAAAAAAAATCATACAAATAAAAATATAAATCCTACAGAAAAACTATTATCCTTTACGGTTCCTCGGCCGAGCAAAGGTGTTCCTCCATTCCTACCATTAGTCGTGATAATCCTACAGCAACGGTTAACTCCGGCAAAGTGTGATTGCAATGACGGGGAGAACAAGTGTCTTTCGGCTTCGATAAGAGGTTTTATACACCCTTTAGGGGCAGCGCAGACGACAGACTTTTTGTGTGCGACAGACAAAAAATTAGCGACAAACTTTGCGTGATTGATGTGTTTGACTACTTTCTTGTCCACTATAAGGACCTACTGATGGAAAGGATCCTACTGATCGCCTTACAGTCGACAAAAATGTGCAAAAAAGTAGTCAAACACATCAATCACGCAAAATTTGTCGCAGACTTTTTGTCTGTCGCACATAAAAAGTCTGTCGTCTGCGATACCCCTTATTGATATAAATTGTAAAAAAAAATGTCTTACCCTAAATTACTTGATTTTTAAATATTTTTTGTGCGTTTTATTCCTAAAGTGGAACTATTGAGAATAGTGTTGATTATCTTTAGTTTCACTTGTTCCACTAAGAAGAACCATGGAACCAGTGAGACGAGTTCGATTAAGTTTTGTTACATTTGTTCCATTATCAAAGTCCATGAACTATGGTAAAAAAACCTCACTAATTCCATGGAACTGGAACTAGTGAGAATGATCCTTCTCTCCTTCCTTTCCTACTTCCATCACTTTTGTGTAGCTGTTCATAAAAGACACCTACTTTCCAAACAACTGTGTGGTGCAAACAGCCACGCTGTAAAATGACCGTGACATACGGACAGACAGACAGGACTGGACGAAACTATAAAGGTTCCGTTTTTACCACTCGGCAACGGAACCCTAAAAAATTGAGCAATCTAAAATAATTTCTCGAACCAATCGTCACAACCCCTTCCTTAATTATTCACAAGCACACTAATAACATTCTCTCCTACCCCGCCCATCCCCCGCCCGCCTCTCGTCACTTATAATGAGAGGACTCGCGTGACATTTCCCATGCCGTGATATTCCACTACCCCCATATTTCATGGGGCACGCACCCCCGAATATGGGTTAGTTTTGTGTTTATGGAGACTTCCGACCTGTGTCGAGGTCGGGACGGCGGTATAAAACAGGTTATATGATGTTCTAGTGTTAGGAGGCTGATAAGCAGTTTGCTTAGTAACCAGAAGTGACCTGAATTCTCTCCTGTGATTGGCATAGTTTTCCAGTTCCTAACCAGCTCTTGATAATCCATATATAATACCTTTATAACACATTTGCTCGTAAAGGGTCTCTTATTTCACCAAATTCAATATCGTATTGTATCTCATTACGTATTTGTGCGTTATTGTAATGTAAAACGCACGGTTTATCAAGACGCTCCGTTTAAAACGAACGGTACTTTTCTAAATATTAGCAAAGATTTTTTATGTCAGAAAAGTGGTCAACATTTTATGAATAAAATTAACTTTGGGAGATTAAATCTATACATATAATAAAATCGTTGAGACCAAAAAATCTGTTCATTGAAGATTTAAAAAAAAAAACAGCCAGGGTGACTTAAAATAAGTAACAGAACATATTAAATCCATTTTAAAAATTTTCGTTTGTTTGTTTGTTTGACCGCGCATCACGTAAAAACTACTGAACCGATATTGTTGAAATCTTCACAAATCTGTTTAAATAAATTCAGAATAACATATAGGCTATAGAAATTTTGTTTTTTTTTTGAAAAAGGGGGTGAAAAGGGGGTAAAAGTTTGTATGAAAAAAAAATTTTAGATTGTTCTAGAATCATGAAACTCAGAGTAAGTACTTATTAATAAAAATAATGAAAAACCTATTTAGCATTTTTTTGAAATCTCATCCAGAGACGCAAAAAAGAGGGTTTTGGGTTTAAAATGAATAAACTTCAAACATCTATACAATCAAAACCAACGAAGTCTAACCTTTTAAAGTTGCTACATATACTTCATATCTAATACAAGTAAATATAATTTCTCAGTTTTTTTGAAATTTGATTTTTGAGGTGAATACGCACAAAATAGTGGAACTCAAGAAAATCAACTTTCTTCGGTAAAAGTAGTTGTTACGAAATGTTTGTGCGCGCATCACGTCAAAACTACTGCATAGGCTTCTTAAATATTTAGGGTATATATTATCACGCTACTTCCTTAAGGGGGTAGGTAATTTAACATTATGTCCGTATACTTCAATTGTATGACGTTTCAGTCATGACGTAAGTACATGAGAACGGCTATTTGTAGCTTATGTCGACGAAGTAAATAGCCAAGCGATTTCATGACCGCTCTGCAAACTACAGGGTTGCAGGTTCAAACCCCGCAACATTATTTTCACTTTTTGTGATTTGTTAATTTTTTTTTTTGAGGCTGTTAGATTGCCTATATTTCTTTTTGTATTTAAATTGTTTGCATTTCTATATTTCTTACTTTTTCGTGATTTTTTTTTCCAAAAAGTAATAGAGAAATATGGAAGAAGAACACAATCATGCTGCGCCGACCCCAAATAAATTGGGATAAGGAGCAGGAGTATGATGATGATTTCTCCAAAAAGTAGTATAGCGAACGGAAGCCTGATAAATTCACGTGTTCTTGACGTGCAAGAACTATGCTGTGCATACGCAGTTTACGTAGATTATATTTATAGCTATATTGTTATTGGCCTCATTCCATGCATCTTGGTGAGAATTTAAGACCTGCCTGGACGGTCATCGAAGGTCTGACGGTGGAGACAAAAGTCAGTTGCAAGAGGTTCGCAACAGTTTGCAGCAGCTAAATCGTGTTTGGGCTCATTTCATGGACCTTGATGAAAACTTTAAACTTAGCTAGAGTATGACTTTCATCGAAGGTCGACGATGGAGACGGAAGGCAGTTGTAAGAGGTCATCAAGAGTTTACAGCATCTATATCGTGTTTGGGCTCATTTTATGCACCTTGATGAGAACTTTCGACGTAGATGGAGTATGACTGTCATCAAGTGTCTAAGGATGATAACGTAAGGCTGAGGAGGCTGGCGAGGGAAGTCCTTATTTAGAAAAACTGAATATTTTAACGATTAATGGAAATATTTCAGAGAAATTAAATTGTTACCTACTTGATTCTATACTATACCTAATATTATAAAGCTGTGTTTGTTTGGTTGGTTGAACACGCTAATTTCAGGAACTACTGGTTCGAGTTGAAAGTATCTATTACTATTGGATAGCCCATTAATCGGGGAACAACAACGTTACAACGTTTATATAAAATCACGCTACAAGTGATAGGAGCAGAGCATCAATGAAAAATGTTGCAAAAAAAGGAAAAAAATATTCTTTTTGAGATCTTTCGTTGCGTGCGCTGCGTAAACGGTTAAAGTCACGCAACAATCGTGTATGACGGAAAAAAATCTATAAAAATCCGCGATAGCATTATTATGTCTATCTTTTAAGGGTGTCTCACACTCTCTCTAACCATCATCTCTCTGTCTCTCTTACATAACGCAGACGAAGTTGCGCGGGTCGGCTAGTATATAATAAATGAACATTTCATTCTTTAATTTAATTAATTTTGACAATAAAATACAACCAATAAATTATCAACACAACAATAAATTATCTGTAACAAAAACACAAAAATATTAATTTACTTTATAAGTAATACTGGCTGCTTTTCGTGTCTTTGCCTTAAAAAAAGCGCTGATGCCCGCGCATCGCTAATTTGTAAACAAGTAAAAATTATTCCGCACGCTTTTTCTTTTCGCTGTATTGTTTTTATTTGTTTTATTAATTTCCTCGCAAAAATGTTATAAAACGTCGTAATGACATACGCGTGTGCGCTTTGCTAATTACAGCCTCTGCTTTCTTGTAGCCCTCGCCTACGGCTCGGGCTAGCAATATCGCCTCGGCTGTAATTTTCAACTTACCGCACTTATATCATAATGTACTATTTCAACATTACACACCTGTACCATATTGTACTATTATCGTTCTGTTTTCTCTGGGAAGGGATTGTACGGGAACTTTTTATCTGACAATCGCCATGAATAATGTTTTATGAGATGTCTACGGGATGCCGGCGGCCTAACAAAGATGCAAGACATTTTTTCATAAAATTCATGTTTATTTTTCTACATAGTCTCCTTGTAACTCTACACACTTCTCCCAGCGATGCTCCCATCTCTCTAAGCCGTCCAAATAGAGCGTTGAAAATGTTTATTCGAACACGTTTAAATGGTCTAACGTGAGCAATACGCGGCACCCAACGCGCAGATAGCTTTCTCATGCCTAAATCTTGACTTCATATGTGACAAACACGTTCTTTGGACATTTTCATAGCGTCTGCTATGTCTCTCACTTTAATTCGGCGGTCTTCTAGCACCATTTGGTGAACTTCAGCGAGGTTGTCGTCAGTAGTTGCAGTTTTTGAACGTCACGAAAGTCCATCGTCTTCCAAGCTCTCATAGCCATTTTAAATGCTGCTGCCCAAAATTTCACTGTGGTATTGATGGTGCAGAGTCCCCATACGCAGAGTCCAACTCATCTCTGATTTGCGTAGGCGTATTGCCTTTCACAAAGAAAAATTTAATGACAGCTCGATACTCAATTTTGTCCACTTACACAAAAGTACTCAAATCGACTCACCCAAACGACTATCAAATAACAACTATGCCTCTAAAATAGCTGAAATTTTGGTGAGTAACTGTCGAAAGATGCACAACTACATTTACTAGCTTTTATTGACGAAACGATCTTCATGTTGAGGTCGGAAACTTTTCAGAGCACGCAGGTATTTTCAAGAAAGTATACCAGTACAAATGGTGGTGTAGGCACAAACCTTGCCTTTATACGGCATGCAAATACAGTAATAAAGGTAGTACCTACATTAAAATATTTCCACTTACAACTATATAGTTGTGTGTGGAAATTAACGTTTGTGTTGCATAAATTCCTTTAAACTGTAGAAACAATTTTCTGTAGTAGAAAAATTAATGGAATTTCTCTTATGGTCCTAGGTATAGTATAGATAATTTATTAAAAAGGTTAGGTTAAAAAGGTAAATGATTAAAAAGTACTATTCTGTATGAAGGAGCACAGCTTTACAATCAATTGCCTCGGCATGTTAAAGATCAAAAATCTATTTATACTTTAAAAAAAGATTTATAGAAACACATAGTGGGGTAGTGTAATACTCTAAACTGTTTTTGTTGTGTAACCGTCGCGTCGCTAATGTATCCAATGTACAAATAAGTTTTTTCTCATATAAGTGAATGTAATTCTTTTTGAGAAATAAAGTTCTTAAACCATAAAATACTTATACGCATATGATAAACATTTTTTTGACATTAATGTTATATTTTAAATAATTGCTGCGTACTGCACTAATCTATGGGATGACTTGATCTCAAACTTTAAAGATTCTAGCTTCTAATGACAACTCGAAGATATAAATTGGATGGAATGGATTTGGATATCGACTCGAAAAGGAAATAATCATTCTAGAATAAACGAAACGCCACTTACAGCTGGAAGAGTTGCCAAGATTCGAGTTTAATGGCGTGCCATTGGAGAGGCCAGATAGATTGCTGATGATGATCTTCTTTCTTTATCGTGTGGTTAGTGCCTAACCTGCAGGCCTAGCCAAGTTACAAACGTTTCATATCGATTCTCTTTCTACAATCACGCCTCGGCGTAAGCGATTGTAGAAAGCGCCAAATTGACACGACTGAGTCGTTCGCTCGTTATCTAATGTCTGTAGAAAAAACCTACACTTTAGTCTATGGTGAGCGTTCCTACCACAGAGTATAGCGATCAACATTGTAGAAACGATAACATTCTATTCCATCATTTTGAACGATGTAAACTTGTCTACGAATTTTCTATTCGTTTGTGTTGATCACGTGATTTAACGTTGACATGATGTTATTCTACTAGCGTTACCGATTGTAGATTGTCAACTTGGCTAAGCCAACTGGTGTCAGAGTTTTTATGCCGCCCATGGGCGTCTGACTTGGCTTTACATGCCGTCAAGTAATATCTCTCAGGCATGTTGGTTTCCTCATGATGTTTTCCTTCACCGAAGCAAGAGATAATTACACAATACGCGCTCATGAATCTGAAAAATCAGAGGTGCGTGTCTTGGGTTCGAAGTCGAGACCAATGCCTTGAAAGTCCGACGGTCACACCACCAGGCTATCACTGCTATACTGCAGCTGATGATGGAAAGATTCTTTCCAGATGGCTTAAAAAATAAAAGAATAATAACACAATGGACGTTCTATGTTTACTTACTTGAAATAAAGTGACTACCATTATCATGTAGGTAATCTATGTACATGACAATTTGATCGAACAAGTAATCATTGCTTATCAAACAAAGCCATCAAAGTGATTATCTTTAGAGTACCAGTTTTGTGACCGATTTCACTATAACTATTACTGACCCTTGTATATTCCATGGCTTCATGAGTTATTTATCATTAAATTCATATAAAGTTGCTGCCAGTTAAGATCGCAATAACGGTCATTGACCCACCTACATTTATTAAAGTTCTTAACTTTGAAATCCAAAAAACGTTTTCAAGTCTTGAACCATGTATCGCTTTTCATTAGAAAAAATTGAAGATCACGATAGATCGACATCTATCGTGATCTTCAATTTGTTCAATGTGTTTCAATTTGTTTTGGTTCGTACGAAGAGATATAAAGGAAAGGGCAATGACCGCTATTGCGATACTGGCAGCAACTATATCAAGGCAACTTCGAATCTTTTTTTCCATGCTTTAGGCCCGGACTCCACCAAAGCGGAGATAAGTGAAGAGGGGAGGAGATGTGCCAGATTCAACCAATCACAGAAGAGACAAGAGACGTGAAACGCGATGTAGATTTCAACCAATATAATTGGTTACAGTGTCCGCACGTCTTCTCTCCTTATCTGTACTCTGTAGCATATACGAGTACAGGTGAAACTTTTCTAAAAGCCCTATCAAAAAGCCAACATATCAACATAACATCGACGACCCGAATGGCGAAGCGGTAGTGAGGCTGCCTTACGTTCTTAGGGTCCCGGGTTCGAATCCCGGTTGGAGCAAATGTTTGTGTGATGAGCATGGACATTTTTTTCCGAGTCATGGATGTTTATATGTATAATAAGTATGTATTTACAAACAAAAAAGTATCTACGTAGTATATCAACTATCTGGTGTCCACGACACAAGCCTCGTTGCTTAGTGTGGCACTAGATGGCGCTGTGTGTTAATGTCCAGCGATATTTATGTATTATGTTTACATCATTCCTGTATCTCCCAGGAAATACCCACATTTCGCCAGTTAAGTTAACTATGAATCTCTATTATCTCTAATAAATGAATGCACAAGAAAAGCCACAGTACGGCAGGAATGGTGACGGATTGTGAAGCTTGCCACCAGTGCCACCACCCCTGATGTATCCACGACCACTCTGCCAAGATTGTGACAACGAAGAAGAAGACCATCTAATAGGGTCGAGCTAACTGGCATCAACCGGGCACAAATCCCGTTTCCAAAGAAATACTTTTGGAAACTACAACGATTCGTCCTTACTATAAAGGAACTAAGTACATAGTCCCCGTGCTTGTCCATTACCACTAATGTGACTTTAACCTTCACCGCGACGTACCGTCAGAATATAAACGAACGATATCTTTCTATTTTCGGTTTGGTACTTATTTATAGATTCCTGATGAATGATTTAATAGCGAGTGGTTAGGAAGTATGCGTGTCTGACTTTTCTGAATGTCAACCTGGTTGCAGTCTGCACGCACGGATAAATTGGGTCTGAAGATTGATCGTAAAATGAGTCACCATTGTTTCAGTACATAAATGACGGTAAATATATAATTACAAAGTTTTTAAGTCTTTCTTATCGTGTGGTTAGTATCTAACCTGGTGTCAGAGATTTCATGCCACCCATGGGCCTCTGACTTGGCTTTACATGCCGTCAAGAAATATCTCTCATGGGCACGCTGGTTTCCTCACGATGTTTTCTTCACCGAAGCAAGTTATAATTATACAATACAATACGCTCATGAATCCGAAAAATCAGAAGTACTTGGGTTCAAACTCGGGACCTATGACTTGGGCGTCTGACGATCTCACTACTAGACTATCACTGCTATACTATACTATAGTTTTCAAGTGAATTTGTGTCACATTGCAAGTAACAAAAGGCGTTGGAATATTTTTGTATTTCCCATTATCCAACTCGCCCCCCGTCTGCTCATAGGCCTTATTAAATAAGATTATTATCTATACTGAATTTCTGAAAGTTATTTGAAATAAAAGGTTTTTTCAATAAATAAAAAATACAGGTAGGTAAGTTAAAACTTTTTATGCCAACCCTCCTAATTGTTCAGTCAGCCATTTGTTTATTTTTACAATACTCAGGGTGGTTCCATTGTAATGTTCTACGATTATACAGTATTCAGTGGACAGCCCGCCAAGTAACAACGTTATAATATTACTAAAAATGTCCACCAACATATTAGAGAAGGAACGCAGGAAATCAAGCATCAATTTTGTTAATTTCCGGAGATTCCACTTTTTGGACAGGTAACTAATTTATACAGAGTCGAGACACCGATGATAAAACGCTTCGTATTCAGTACGTATCATTCTGAAATCGAAATTGATTGGTTAAAAAAAATGCTGTTCCATACATTTTGAGCGTGTGGCCCATTGCAGTTTTGTGAGAAAGAGCTGTTTTTAAATTTAATAACCGACGAAATATTTTTATGTGACGGTTCAGAATGATGTACTAAATAATGTAGTGGGAACGATTTAGCTTCGTCTTCAAGGACCTACCAAGCAGATCCACCGGTGGGTCTCCGAATACTGATGTGTCTCCCAAGACCTACGGACTGGTAGGACCTGTGTGACTATTTATTTGTATATCCCCCGAGACCCACCAGGAACTTAAATGTACGAAAGAAAACAATTACAAATAATCCTTTATGAGCGGCATAGACACCGGGCCGTAGGCCGACGATGGAGGCCGGCGGAGGCCCGGCACTTCGGGGACAGAAGTCAAAGAGTGTTATTTAATATGTGAGCGCGGGTTTACGAACCCTTATCTTTGACGTTACGTTTTTTTATTTTTACCCACGACGGAACGGAGACGGTATTATGCGTTTTGGGTGAGAGGATATTTTTTTGTTTGTTTGTGCAAATACATGTTGTCATTTTTCTCCAAAACTACTAGTCAGAGTAGGTCTTCGAAGACAATGAAATCTCAGAGGACCCACTACTAGGTCTTGGGAGACACATCATCGGAGACCCACCGGTGGGTCAGCTTTGTACCCACAAAGCTAGAAGACGAAGTGAACGATTTTAGCGTCGGTGTCCCTGCCACCCAGTATAATCGGATATCAAATAAAAAGCCATTAAGTTTGTGGCCACTAGTTAAATCACAGTGCTCTTGTCTCATGTCACTTGGGGTCGACGCAACCCGCTTTTTCTTCAACACTCCCCCTATCAACCGTCACACTATCATTTACTCCTTATTCTTTCATGTCCTTCTTTAAACATTTCGTTCATCTTATCTTTTCCTAGTTACTATTAATCCTCTGTATTGCCACCGACGACGCCTTGGAAGTGTTGAATTTTGGACGAACACAATTTGGGACACTGTCGTGTCAGCTACACGAAGAAGAAGTGTCATCAATTTTCAAAGACATCATTCAAAAA
Source organism: Xestia rhomboidea (assembly GCA_963853795.1). NCBI lineage: Eukaryota > Metazoa > Arthropoda > Insecta > Lepidoptera > Noctuidae > Xestia > Xestia rhomboidea. The sequence goes on from OY970774.1 coordinate 11,185,223, forward strand.
TTCTGTGACGGACTGAGGGGTTGAAATACTCAGAGCCGCAGGTATTATAAATTAATTGTGCATCGTGGCATTGTTTATTCAAAAATGAAATAGGAAATTACGTAAGTTTGATAAGCTCGTAAGGCTATGCTCGTAGCCTGCCGGGGCTGCGGGACTATTCGAAAGAGATACCGTGGCCCCGGAACACAAAGGGCGAGGAAGGAACATGGATGGGTTTTAGTCAGTAAAAGTCTGACACTCCCTCCTGCTCCGCCCAGAGCAGGGAGCAGACATTTGATGATTTCCCATCCGAAAAAAAAAAAAAAAAAAGGCTATGCTCGTAGCCAACTCGTAGCAATCTCGTAGCACGGGCGTAGACAGATAAAATGCTTCTAATATTTCAATTTCAATAGCAGCTACGGAGTCTGGATATGTGCCCGGTTGATGGCAATAGGCCCACCCCCTATTACATGGAACTGGCGAAATGTGGGTGTACTATTAGCTAACCCTCTGTCTAACTCGTCTGGGATTACAGGCGTGTTGTTATGTTACGTAAAACTACAAAAAAAAACGTCTTGTAAATTCAAAAATATTTACGACATCAGTGTATCTTTGTTGTTACAATATTCTAACAGTAGGAAGAAAACAGTACTAGGTAGTTAAATATTTAAAGAAAATTGTTTCCTTCCTGCTGTTTGTTACGGTAATATCACTGTTAGCAATTCTGACAACTGTTCTCCATCTTTCAGGAGCCGCGAATCCCGTCGCCGCATCAACCACCCGCCCTCAGCGCTCTACAGCGTTGTGGGCGAAAAGCTGCGCGTGAGCACCCCACGCGGCTTACAATGTGCGCTGTTCTGTGGCGGGCAGCGCTGCAGGTACGAGCTGCCTCAGCTGGGGACTGCGATACAGGGGCTGTACTCTGACTGGTGAGTTGATCTGTCAACCATTTACCCAATTATGTAGCCAGTATTTTACATGGGGTAACTACCTACCTGATCTCCACATTGCTTAGGTACAGTCGTGGTCTTTACCGCCAGATCAGTTGAACCACGCCCCCTTAAAGTTTAGGCCTATTAGGAAAGCGTCAATTTGATATGCAAAATAACAAAAACTCTCGTTTGGCGTGCGTCGCCAGTGCGCTCGGCCTATCGGTATTGTCTTTCATTCATTATTTCTATACAAAGTCAACGGGGCAGGGCTAGAGAGCGTTTCTATGTTGCGTTTGCAAGCAAAAATTAGCTTAGTGGTGATCAGGCGGGAGTGTCTGCCTGAGTGTTCTTACCAAGGACCGTGACAGGCCCGATGCCTATCAACTGGCCTGTTCACTACTCATTTTACAATGTTTTAAAGGAAACTGAAGCGTTCATGACGGTAATTAAATGCCTTGCTTGGAATGTACACCGGCTACCGCAGTATGTGAGCGGATCCGACCAGGCTCAAAGCTATGTTAATTCCATTTTATTCTCACATTGTTAAATGCGCTCCGTTGCATTCCGAAGTGCGTGCTCTTTCTGACCCACTGTGTGGCGAATCAGGCACTCAAGAAGAATATTTTAGGCACCTACTGTGGTGTTTTTAGGTCAAGGATATAGCTAGAAAAGTTTGTTGAACCGTTTCTTCTATTCGTAATATTATTAATGGTATACCATTAGAAATCAGGGCTTAGCGGGTGACTTTTTTGGTCTCAAACTCAAAAACTTGTAGCGTATCCTTCCAAACGCTATCTCAACTTCCAACTGCACTGGTAATGCCATATTTCTGGACTAAAATAAATTGGTCTTCACACTCTAAGTTTGAAGGCATCTTACAAAACATTTCTCATTAGCTCCTTAATGCTTTAGGTGTCACTTAACCGTTGGTGAAATTAAAACTTGCGTTAGGTGCCCTTTTTTTTTTTTTTTTTTTAGGATGGGAAATCATCAAATGACTTCTCCCGCTCTGGGCTGAGCAGGAGGGAGTGTCAGACTTTTACTGACTAAAACCCATCCATGTTCCTTCATCGCCCTTTGTGTTCCGGGGCCACGGTATCTCTTTCGAATAGTCCCGCAGCCCCGGCAGGCTTCGGTCCGTTGCTGACTCTCTTTGAGGCGCGCGTGGAACACGAACGCGCCGTCGACACGGCCTGTCGTCATGAGACGTACGGACGGCGAGCTAGGCGTTAGGTGCCTCTTATATTTGTTTAGGAGACACTTAAATTTTAGGGGCTAATGATGAAAACGGGCATTATTCATATTAACTCACGGCTATATTAACACCCAGTGACCCACAAAACATAATACATATTATAGGTAACACCATTTCAAGAAAGATAACGTTACTCTTTACAAAAACAGCCCTCCTCGGCCTACTGTGTAACATATTAAATCAACCGTAACACCCACCAACCCACCCGTACCCAACGTTCATAATTTAGTTCCACACCGCCACGCCACGTGCTGGAAGTACCACTTGTATTTACTATGTCACCACGTTTATTTGTGGGCTAACGTGGTAAATAAAAAAAAAAAAACCGGCCAAGTGCGTGTCGGGCCACGCGCAGTGTAGGGTTCCGTAACAGCCCGTTATATGTATAATAAGTATGTATTTACAAACAAAAAGTATCTAAGTATGTAGTATATCAACTATCTGGTGTCCACGACACAGCCTCGTTGCTTAGTGTGGCACTAGATGGCACTGTGTGTTAATGTCCAGCGATATTTAATTATTTATTTATTATTTTAGATTTTGTTTTTCAATGCAAGTTTTCACCCGTTATAAACAAGCAATCACTTCATCTTAGTCACTTTATAGGATTTATTCTAAAGACAAAATCCTTACAATAAATCCTTTATTTTTTGGTACAAAATTTGACTTATTTGGTACAAAATTATCCAACACCCAAGTTCAACGACTATTACAGCTAAACTAATAAAGTTATCTTAACCGCTGTAGTTTTCTTTTAAAGTTCATGAAATGCACTATCATCATGATTTTTTCCAGATTTTCCAAGCCCGCGGTTTAGCTTTTAGAGGGGGGGGGGGAGGGGCTACTGGAACTAATATTTGCACTTTAAAGTTTAGTATTTCCTAAATGGAGCATTAAATCGAAAACTAGTATTAGCAACCCCTATGTCATTTTAAAATACCTATTCAACGATACCCCACACGATGGGGTAGACAACGAAAAAAAAATTCATCCTCACTTCACAATCATGTAGGGGAGCTACCCTAAAAAACCTACCCTACCCTAAAAATTACCACTTTGTCGGCGTTATTGATGTACACACCTCTACAAAATTAAGCTTTCTAGTACTAACGGTCTCTTAGCAAAACCTCGGACAGACAGACAGACGGACATAGCGAAACTATAAGGGTTCCTTCACTTTCAGGACTACGGAACCCTAAAAAGGGTGGTTTTGAAAACTTCTGCGCGTCAGCTTTGTAACGAAACTCAGGTGACAAAAGGTGCTAACTAGAAAGGCCTATGGTTATGCGTCTGAGAGATCTTTACACCATATAACCACTGCAACTCCCAAAAACGAAAATCAACTACGATGAACACCAGAAAAGCGCAGAGGCATTAAAACTTGACAAGTCTCGGAAATGCGTCGGAATATCGACGGCGAACTTTTTCATACCAGGGATATTTAGCATAGGTTAAGGCATATTAGTTACTGCCTGCAGCATCCCATTGACTCAAGATTACTACTTTACTCCAAGATACTCCTTTCGAATCGCTTCGATACCATCAGGCTGTCTGCGATAAACTTAGTAGTATTTCACAAGGAGAACATGGCCAGCTCGACCTCATTTTCTTGTCGATAACACATTTATTTGGGTCAGAGCTTATCATATCTTCATTGTACTTTCTCTATTATTCGTCATCTCAGGAGTCACCTGCTTCAAGTTCCACATCATCATCATCAGCCTAATGTTCCCACTGCTGGGACACGGCCTGCTCTTAATGAGAGGGAATGGGCTATAATCCGCCACGCGGACCCAGTGCGGATTGGTAGATGTCAGTGATGTCACATGTCTTGGAATTTTTGGCATGCCGGTTTCCTCACGATGTTTTCCTTCACCGTTTTGAGAGCAGTGGTGATGAAATAAATTACACAAAGTAATGCGCCTGTCTGGGTTCGAACCCACGACTTACTGTTCGTAAGTCGGGGCCGCCACCACTGGGTCACCGCTGCTCTTCTTCACACTTCAACTTCAACTTCCACACAGTCTATCTATATTTTTGTTTGAAAGAGAACAATAGAACATTCCTATTTGTTCATTAATTTATAGTAATCAAGCACCCCTCGAAAAATTATCATAAGGACTAAAGCTATACTTGGTTTTAAAAATAATGTATAACAAAATACGAGGGTCGCGTGACTTCCGCCTGGCCGCTTTATTTTATGTTAATTATCGTAATAATATACTTTTTTACTCGACTTACTACTGTGAACTTAAGAAATAAGGGTTGGGACATACGGTCGTAATTCAGATGGACACAATGTCGGGTTCCACAATTTAAAATATCAAAATATGCACAACCCTTAGACAATCAATCATCAGGTACAATGTCTTAAGAATCAGTCAAATTGTTACGGGCAAATTGCGGACAACGCTCCGGACATCGACAACTTTATACAAATATGTATTCTTGAAGTAAGTATGTAACATAATTTGTTACATACTTCATTAGTACATATTTGTAATTATACTGATAAAAAAATCTATGGGAGAGAACTGAATACGCGTTGGTAACTGTTTGTGCGTCGGTATCGAAACTGAAACTAAACACTAGTTTCAAGTTACAGTAATTTCTTAGAACAATGGTACAAAAAAATTGTCAGCCAACCGCAAGATTGTCGGAAAAACCTTCCTAATTCAAATGTTGTAGAGCTATTCAAAACCGTAAAATTACTACTGTATCTTTTTCAAAGTTTACCAAATCTGAATCCAAATTGAACACTACATGACATTATTACTAGCCACTTACAAGCATTAAAGCCTAGTCTCATTGACAGCATTTTTTATACTTATTATCGTTTTGTTTTTTCTTTTTCTTTCATTATTGTGTTACTCATAGATTATTAAATGACATTTAAGTAATATGTATTTTCTCCAGTATAAATTTTATGTCTGACATTTTATTTTTACAATTAGATGACATATTATTACAGACCATTTTATAACAATTTGTTTTTATTTTCTTTTTATTTATATTTGAAATTATATTATCATTATTGATTATTCACAGAAAAAAAAATCTCAAATCAAAATCTTTTTTACACATTTTTTTTTATTTTCAATATTCTTAGGAAATTAGATGTCATAAATCATTGATCTTGATCTTTAATACTAATTTGATTTTGTTCCAATATTTGACCATTTGTTCTATTGTATTATTATTTTAAATTGAATATGGATTATTATCGTTTTGAATTTGTTATTTTTATTATCTTTGACGTTTTTTTTCCCGATTGTTATGTTTGGATGGTACTGTTTTATTTTACAAAATTTCTACACAATGTATATTGTTCTGAATATCCTCAGTATATCCTCGCCCTACAACAGCACTGCAGTCGTTGTAACATACAAAAAGAACATGACATTTCTTAAAATAAAATAAACTACTAACGTATGACTGCGAATAAGTAAAATATGGCTACTTTAATAAAATAGGCGCATGCAAGTATTAGTTTTTTTGTTTGTTCAATGTCACTCGTTATGGCGGTGTAGGATTTTAATTATGTTGAAATGTTAATTAGGTATGTTGTTGGTACCATTTGCAACTTTTTTTGCTTTTTTTGTTTTACTTTTTAATTTTTTTCTTTTTATTGGACGCTTTTATTTATTTATTTAAACTTCATGTACATGTACATAGGCGGATTTAATGCCACAAGGCATTCTCTACCAGTCAACCTTTGGGTTAAATAGGAAAACATAGTGATAGGGTACAAAAAATGTCTAAAAAACTAAGTTCTTGTAAACGAGAATTTATATACTTATATTGATACTAATACACATATACATATAAAATAAACTAATAGATATTTTATAAAATGCCAAAAATTAAAAAGAAAATAACGAGAAACCTAATAATAATTATTATGACTAGACTTCATAGCCTAAGAGCCCACGACGGCCAGACCTTCGTTATTTAAAAAAAGCTGAAAGTTCTTGTGTGTGTGTCCCCTATAGAGGTAAGAACGACCAGGGACTATAGAGTTTGGGTTGTGGTTACTTGGGCAGGTAACAGGAAGTAAAGGTGTATAAAATAGTACCTTAAATTCGTTGAAGTATAAAGCTCAATTTTTTTATATTTTATTAGGGATAACTTTAGAAATCTCGTCATCTATTGCCGGACACTTATGACAGTTGCTACCCCCTGCCAGACACCCCTAAACTTTAATAAATTATAATTATACTTTCGTAACAGTATAAAAGCTAAATTTCATATATGTTACTTGGGGACCTATGAAAAAATGTTACCTCAAAACCCGGACAGTTTTAATGGTTTTTACACCTTGCCAGACACATTAAAAGTCCGCTGTAGGTGCGAGCGCGAGCGCTTAGTCAATTGCGATCTTTAAAGATATCCAATTAAAAAAATATATATTACGTCCATAGCCATGTAATATAAAGTAAAAAATGTAACTTTATTATTATAAAATACAAAAAAAAGTATTATTACAAGTAAAAAAAATATTTATTCGTTGTCGTCGATATTTTCATTTTCTTCGTCACTACTCGCCCAGTCGATGTCATGATCGTCTTCAATATCGCATTCTTCGTCAGTTTCTGAAAAAAAATAAACAAGTTTATACAATTATGAATAATTATAAAATTATGTACGATAATTTGTCATAATAATTACATACCTGATTGAGTTTTGAGCGAATCATTAACATAACTTGGTAGTTGATCTCCTGAAAACCATTTGAATTGGTATTTGTCATTTTTCAATACCCAGCCGTTATTGTCTGGTTGATATGTGGTTGGATTTTTCAGATGAGCATTATTCCAAATGGTACATACATAATTTGCTCGCAGGAATTGCTGCAATAGCTCGCTTTTGCAAGGTGGTAGATTGCTAGCGTCAAAATATCGCAACTTCTTCCGGTCAAAAGCTTTGTTTACTTCGGAGACTGCATACCTACGAGTCGATAAATATTTGCAGCCTAGCGTCATCAACACCAATAACATTAGGGCCATTGTAAACATTGCATATAAATCTCTGAATAATATTGAATAAGTTTTGTTGAAAATCGAAATTTTCAATTAATTCGCTGTTGCCGAAGTTCTTGAAAGCTTCCTGGTACTCGGGATATTTTTTTAATTTCTTGTATGGTATTGATTTTCCTTTTCTGAAAAACGCAGAGTTAAAATCACAACCTGTGATGGCATGAAATCCAGGTAAACTCTGGCAAATTAACTGTCCCAACTCTGCATGGATTTTAGTTAGGTCCACATATCTCAAGTTATTGCCAGTATCCGTAAGCATCCGAACAACCGAATCACTTTTAAGATGATGCATGTTACCAAGCATTATAGCCGCAATATCGGTATCAGCACTTCGTATTACTATTTCTGCTGGATAGTTGATGTTACATGCATGGTATACTATTTTCGTATCTGCATCTTCGTGTGATGGGCATGACAACTGTTCATCAAACCTTTTTTTTTTTTTTTTGACTTCTCCCGCTCTGGGCGGAGCAGGAGGGAGTGTCAGACTTTTACTGACTAAAACCCATCCATGTTCCTTCATCGCCCTTTGTGTTCCGGGGCCACGGTATCTCTTTCGAATAGTCCCGCAGCCCCGGCAGGCTTCGGCCCTTGCGGACCCCTTCACTGTTGCTGACTCTCTTTGAGGCGCGCGTGGAACACGAACGCGCCGTCGACACGGCCTGTCGTCATGAGACGACGACAGGCCGTGTCGAGTCGGTGGATGAGACCTACGGACGGCGAGCTAGCCCATAGCTCCCCGTCCACAGGCCCGCGCCTACGGTGGCCGGAAGCCACCACGTGGCCCCCGACGCCCAGGGCGTCTCCCGCGGCGGCCGGGACGTGAGGATCTCTCCCTGTCCTGTTCCGCCACCTCCTTCGCTAGCATGACTGCTTCGCAGAAGGAGGTGACGGCGTCCCATTCCGTCTCGCTCCGGACCATGGATTGAAGATTGGAGCGAGAGGTCGCCGCCGCCAATCGCCGTTACGAGGACACGGCGGTGCTCCGCCCAAGCGGGGCACACCTCCACCGTGTGCTCCACCGTGTCCTCCGGTCGATCCTCACAATGGTGACACCCGGACGTTTCCTCCCGCCCGATTCGGTACAGGAACTTACCGAAACAGCCGTGTCCGGTAAGAACCTGCGTCAGGCGGAAGGTGAGGACGCCGTGGCGTCTCTCCAGCCACTCCTCAAAGAGGGGACTTACCGCCACTATTGTGGCGTGCCCTGCACGGGGTTGCGAAAGTCGCTCTCTCCATGTCGCCATGAGATCACGCCGGAAGTCCGTCCGCTGAGCGACAATTTGCCGCGGCAGCGGAGTTTCCCCCCGGCGTAGCGCCTCCGCGCGCCACTCATGTAGGCGCGCGAGGTCTATCGCCTCCAGATCCCATGGCGGCAATCCGGCAAGGAGGCTCGCCGCCTCGCGGGAGATCGTGCGGTACCCCCGGATTAGCCTTACGGCCACCACCTTTTGGGGCGCGTTCAAATAGTTGGCGGCTCGCTGCCTCAATGAACGGGCCCACACCGGGGCCCCGTAGAGGGCCATGGACCGCACGACTCCCGCGTAGAGCCTCCGGCAGGAGGCGTTTGGCCCCCCCAGGTTGGGTAGGAGCCGCCTGAAGGCAGCCCCTGTCCGCTCCAGTTTGGGGGCCAAACGTCGGAAATGCTCCACGAAGTTCCACCGGCTGTCGAGGACAAGTCCCAGGTACTTCAGCGTCGACTCGACGCCGATGGAAACCCCTCCTGCCATCACTGATGATCCCGGAGGTGGCGCATTCCGAGGCCCATGAAAGCACATGGCCTCGGACTTGTGCAATGCCACCTCGAGACCCAGTTGCCGGATTCTCTCCACGACTATCGCAACCCCGCATGTCATAGTGTCGGCCGCCGCCTCGTGCGACCTCCCCTGTGCCAGCACCAGCGTGTCGTCAGCGTAGCAAACTACGCTGACACCGCTAGGGAGGTCGGCGCGCAGCACCCAGTCGTACCCGATGTTCCACAAGGACGGCCCCAGAACCGATCCCTGTGGAACACCGCACGACATCTCTCGCCGGTTCCAGTCTCCGCTGCGACCGGGGTAGATGACGGCCCTATCCGTCAGGTAGTCCCCGACCACACGACGAAGATAGGTCGGCACCCGGTGATACCGGAGTGCCTCCCTTATGCAGCTCCAGGGCATGGAGTTGAAGGCGTTGGCGATGTCGAGAGACACCGCCAAGACCACCCCACCCCTGGACACCGCATCCCTCGTCGTGAGGGCTCTCACGCGCATGATGGCGTCCACCGTAGAGCACCCCTTGCGGAAACCATATTGGTGTTCCGTAAGGTCCGGCCCCGTCCCCGCAAGGTGCTCGGCGAGGCGGTTTGCAATGACTCTTTCAAAGAGCTTGCCCACACCGTCGAGCAACACCACGGGCCGGTAGGCGGACGGAGAGTCCGCCGGGCGCCCCGGCTTCCGGATGAGGACCAGCTTCCCCGTCTTCCAGCGAAGCGGGAACCGGCCCCTCTCCAAGCATGCGCTTAAGAACCCCTCCAGTCGGGGACCGAGAGCCTCCGAGGCCAGGACCCAGGCTTTGCCAGGCAAGCCGTCGGGTCCCGGGGCGGTATTTTTGGCACTGAGCCTTCGTACCGCCACTCTCAGTTCTACCCCGGTCACTTCCGGAGCGTCGTCGTCGTCACTTTCGTGGTCCGCTTCCGGCACCGCAGCCGGCGGAGCCATAGGCGGGGGCGGGTGTTCCCCTCGCGAGGGAAACAGAGCGCTCACCACGTCCTCCACGTGTTCATCAACCCTTGAGACAACTTTGTTGGAATTATCAACAGTGAAAGAATGACATCTTCTGAAATTTATGTACATTGTTTTGTTGCCAATAAATGGCGCCACTTCATCAGTAGCCCAATGTGAAATAAAAAAATTAACCAGAGCCTATTTAATTTTTTTTTTTTAACTTCTTCGCGAAATCACTTGATCGAATTTGTTCAGGCCCAGTTATAGAGTACTCCAATTGCGCGGATTCTAGCCGTTGGGAATGCTCGTAATCTTTGATCGATGGAGTAAAGTATTGATCAAAGATCACATCAATTCTCGATGCTTGAAATTGAGTAACCATTTGCATCAATTTTTTTGAACATTCTTCATTGTATGCAATAGGAAGAAACCGTCAATTATCATAACATCTATATGACGTGGTTGCTTATGCTGGACCTCTTTCTCTAGACATTTCATCAGAGCAGATTTATCTATTTATTTATTTACAGATGATGCGCAGTAAAAGATCGCAGTCGACTAAGCGCCCTGTCTCACTTGCACCCGCTAGAACAGTCGTTACCTCGCGCTCGCACCTACAACGGACTTTCAATGTGTCTGGCAAGGTGTAAAAACAATTAAAACTGTCCGGGTTTTGAGGTACCATTTTTTAATAGGTCCCCAAGTAACATATATGAAATTTAGCTTTTATACTGTAACGAAAGTATAATTATAATTTATTAAAGTTTAGGGGTGTCTGGCAGGGGGTAGCAACTGTCATAAGTGTCCGGCAATGGATGACGAGATTTCTAAAGTTATCCCTAATAAAATATAAAAAAATGAGCTTTATACTTCAACTAATTTAAGGTACTATTTTATACACCTATAATTCCTGTTACCTGCCCAAGTAACCACAACCCAAACTCTATAGTCCCTGGTCGTTCTTACCTCTATAGGGGACACACTCACAAGAACTTTCAGCTTTTATAAAATAACGAAGGTCTGGCCGTCGTGGGCTCTTGCTCTATCAAATTAAGAGCGATTTAAATAGTACTTACGAACTTTTCTTTTAAAAGTGAATTTGCTTTTAGCTTTCTTAATGCCAAGAGGTAGCGCGTTCCAGAGCTTTACAGTCGAGATAGCGTAAGAATTTGACATAAAGCCTGTACGGTGTGAAGGAATTTGGAGAAGTAGATTCTTGGAAGCTCGAAGGTTACGACTATGAGAACTGCCCAACACTTTGAAATAAGTCTAGTCTAGTCTAGTCTAGTAGGCTTTTATAGTAAGGAACTATCTATGACTGCCTCGATCGTAAGTATATTTATTAGATTTTATAATCAGGCTATTATATGACTGATGATTTTTGACTTTTTGACTTTTATGAGACTGAATTCTGCATAGTTCTGAAAAAATGGCTTATTTCGCAATCACATAGCTTTTATTCCATAACTGAATTTCTCAAAAAATTCAATTGTCAATCTTACCATTACCGGAATGTGCCTATTGCAGAATTTGTAGAGAATTACATAAATTATAATGAGATGTTGTTGTCTTTGTTTATTAAAAATATTTTATTTTCCTTCTGTTAACAATTTTTTTTTTTGTTTTTTTTTTTTTTGTTTTGTGTTGAGTGACTTTGAAACACACTGGTCTTAGTTACCTAATCTAAGGTTTGTTTCACATTTAGTTAATGTATTTTGAAATTAGCATCTAATACTTAAATGTTTGCATGCCAATTTTATGGCGAAATGTGTCATTGCTCTACATATTATTTTACCATTTTTTTGTACCACATTTAATGTAAATAAACAATTTTGACTTTGACTTGGTGGTCTAGTGTTCGCAAGCGATGGCTGAGCTTGAGGTCCTAGGTACTATCGAGGACACTCCCGCCTGATCACCACTAAGCCAATTTTTGCTTGCACTTACAACATAGAAACGCTCTCTAGCCCCGCCCCGTTGACTTTGTCTAAAACTAATGAATGAAAAGATACCGATCAGTCGAGCGCACTGACGACACACGCCAAACGAGAGTTATTGTTATTTTGCGCGCCAAAGTTGACGCTTTCCTAATAGGCCTAAACTTTATGGGGGCGTGACTTGGCGCCTCCGCATGATTTAAGAGAAAAAAAAATTTAACTGGTCAGGCGGAAAAGACCACGACAGTACATGGGACTTACACATAACTGGCTAAACTGTTAGGTGGGTACACCTCTGCCTAAAACCCGGGGTTTACAAGGCGTGATGTTGTGAAATTTCACCAGGCAGTTAAACTAACTTAATTACCACGCACCGTATCATGGTTAGAGTACATAAATACAGAATTGTGTCAAGAACACCTAAGCAATTAAACAATAAACCTACATTATTCTTTACATTAGGTATACACTTAAGCGAACACGATTGCTAACAATCCATACGCATGCGTGTTTATACAGGGTGTAAACGGACCCTTCACAAAGCCGTCACCCAAGCATTCTGTACATCAAACTAAGTCACTCTACGCAAAAATACTTACTTAAGTAAGTAAGTAAAACGCAAAAATGAATGCCATTTGGGTACCAATCGGAACAGTGACGATGTGAAAGCGTCAGGGTAGCCCGCGAAATTCATTTTTTTGCAATTTGTAGGCCAGTGCTAGGTTGTATGTTGATTAAAATATTCCTCGCGACTAGCGACTGTAAGACTTTTTCAAGGTATAAGTAATTCCTGCACCTTTATGCGCTTGGAGGGTTGTATTGATGATTTTGATGATTATAATTCTATAACTACGTACGTCTTACAGTCGCGAGTTGTATTTTAATCAACATACAACTCTAGCACTGGCTTGCAAATTGCAAAAAACGTGAGAAAATTTGAATTTCGCGGGCTGGTTGGAGCATCCACCTTAAGTCTTACTATCGACTTGTGTCTTGTTGGGGTAGGACTCAATGTAACACACTCAAAACATTGTGCTGATGTAGCAGATGCTTTGAATAATACGGGGCCGTGGAGGTATTTAAAGTAAAGTTATAACATTAAAAACTTGATGTATTTAAAAAAAGTTGTGAAAAAGTAAGAAATTTTGAATCTCCGTAACTAATTATAAGGTTCCTAGGTATGGTCTAGACTTCGAACAATAATCCTACTAATACTCGGGCGAAGCCGCTGGCAGAAGCTAGTAATTAGTAAATATAAGAGGATTATAGATCGATGGGTCTAGAGCTAAAAAATGATCGCAATGACGGGGAGAACGAGTGCCGTTCGGCTTCGTATACCCTTTATTACACAGTAAGATACACCTAAACGAACATAATTGCAAACAAGCCCGTATACGCGTGTTAACATAAAATAAAGCATAAGGAACTCATTTCTAATAGGTACTTAATACATATAGGTAATAATTATGTAAGTATCTACATAGTCAAGCGTAGAGTAGGTACCTACTCAATGTTTAATAACTTTAATTGCCCACATGTATATGAGCTAATCAGCAGGAGTTTATGATGTGTTTATGAATAAATAATTAACTAATACAGTTGTACAGTGCCTGCTGGAAGTGTTATAGCAGCTGTTTGTTGTAGGTTGCACCTTTTTATTATTTCTTTAGCTATATAATAATAAAACTTCACTTACACAAAGACCGATTAATCGGGTTAAAAGGTGAACCTGTTAACCCAATAATCCATGTGTTTTGATTAACCATTATGCGGGTTAACCCTTAAAATACAGGTTGTCAACAACCTCATCACGAAGTCGTCAGCCAAGCATTCTGTACATATCAAACTAAGTAACTTTACGCAAAAATTATTGCTGAGCTAAACGACTTTTTTTTTGGGTGAAAAATCATTTTTTGCGGTAAAACTCGATGTAACGCACTCAAAACATTGTGCTGATGGATGGATTGAATAGTACCGGGTCGTAGAGGTGTTTAAAGTAAAAATCTTACAATAAAATCTTGTATTTAAAAAAAACTTGTCAAAAAGTTGGAACTTTGACCCCCAATATCTCCGTAACCAGAAGGTTCCCAGGTATGGTGTAGAACAAAAAAATGATCGCAATGACGGGGACACAAACAAGTGCCTTTTGGCTTCGTTAAGAGGTTTTTTTTCACCCTTTATATGGGTTAACCATTTAAATAAAGGGTGTAACAGTACCCTTAAACAAGCCGAAAGGCACTTGTTCTCCCCGTCATTGCGATCGTTTTTAGGGTTCCGTACCCAAAGGGTAAAAACGGGACCCAATTACTAAGTCTTCATTGTCCGTCGGTCTGTCTGTCACCAGGCTGTATCTCATGGGCCGTGACAGCTGACAGGAGACAGTCCAAATTTTCACAGATCATGATGTATTTCTGTTGCCGTCTATTGTAGTTTGGAAGTTGGCGGTATGATACCTCCGTGCCTCGGAAAGCATGTTAAGCTGTTGGTCCTTCGCCTGATCTGTCTACGGTCGTGTCGGATTGCCGTCCCATCGGACTATGAGAGTAAAGGAACAGAGAGTGCCCCTGTGCCTGCGCAGACACGCCAGCACTATAATATCTCCCGCGCCGATGGCTGATCTTCGCTAAGATTCCGAGACCGAAAAACGGCCAGGAGGACTATTAGTAGGGTAGCCTTTAATGATAAATTTATTTTTTGTTGTTATCGCGGCAACAAAAATAGGTACAGTCGCGGTGTTTTCTGCCTGATCAGTTAAAAAAAAAAATCGCTTAAATCATGCAGAGGCGCCGAGCCATGCCCCCTTAAAGTTTAGGCCTATTAGGAAAGCGTCAACTTTGGCGCGCAAAATAACAATAACTCTCGTTTGGCGTGTGTCGTCTGTGCGCTCGGCCGGTCGGTATGTTTTTATTCATTATTTCTATACAAAGTCAACGGGGCGTGGCTATAGAGCGTTTCTATGTTGTGTAAGTGCAAGCAAAAGTTAGCTTAGTGGTGATCAGGCGGGAGTGTCCTCAATAGTACACATTCTATGTAAATTTCAACTGTCTACCTTATAAGGAACACGAGATACAGCCCGCTGATAGACAGACGGACGGACAGACTGCGGAGGCTTAGTAATATGGTCCCTTTGGTTACCTACCCTAAAAACGATGTCACTCGTAAATCTTTAGAACCGACCCACCCTCCCGACCTGATCAATAAGTCTGTCTTAATGCTATACCTACCTAATACCTACCGCCATGTTTGATATTGTCACAGAACTACCAACTCTTTGAACTACATAATATTTAGATACAACAATAACTCTGGCTGTTTCAATGATTACCTAATATAATAGCTGCCTTGATGTTGTCACAGGGTTACCGACGACATTCTCGCGATGGCACGCCCCAGCACCGCCAGCATCGCCGCCAGGAACATTATACAACAATTTCATAGGTAAGTGCTTCGTATACACTAATGTAGATAGAAGACCGTGATCCAGAGCTGTTGCTGTATGGATCGGAATGTCTTTTCAGAGGGCTATTACAGTTTTTCTTGTTTTTGAGTGTTGTACGAGTCTAGCACTCAAATACAATTAAAAAAATGATTTTTATTTATAGCGCTCCTTATAGAAAGAAATAATCAAACTTTATCGGGCATATTTTTTTTTAATTTTGTGATACACATCTAAAACTGAGATTTTTGATATAATTTGCCTGAGAAAATTTTATTATTTCTATAAGGAGCGCTTTAAATAAAAATCTTTTTCTTTCTTGTATTTGAGTGTTAGATTCGTAAAACACTCAGATACACGTAAAAAGTCAGCGGGAATACACCAAAACTACATGTTCAACTGTTTGATGGACGGTTCTTCGAATTGTCAAATTTAGTTCTCGGTGATCAGTGAGGTCTTTCTGCTGTCACCACGATAAATTCATGCTCCTATAGTTTATCATTTTATGCGTCCATAATTTCCGTGTGTCGGAGAGCACAGTCATGCAAATGCTGTAGTTTAAGTACCTATATCATTCTTATGTAGTTCGACGGCATAGTTCGCATAGTGGCTTACCAATGGACTGCCGCACTGCATGTCGCGCGTTCGAGCCCCGCACGGAACAAATATTTAAATAGCCTAAAGATAGATTTATGATACTTACAATGATTTCTAGAGAGATACAATGCGTATCATTTACTATACGAATCGTTTGTAGCCGCACTTGCGAGCAAGTGCTGCGCGCTACGCCGTAGCAGAGTCCACATTCAAAAATCTAAGTCAATGATAAAATTTCACGAACAAATATTTGACTTTAAATAAACATAACCTGGGAGAGCTCTTATTTCGACCTACTCAAGGTGATTTTATACTGTTTCAGCTGGGGCATTCGTACAGTGATCAACCTGCAGACGCCGGGTGAGCACGCCAGCTGTGGACCTCCCCTCACCAAGTCGGGGTTCACTTACGACCCCTGCATCTTTATGGCCAATGATAGTATGTTTTACATTGATAGTAAAAAACCATCCCATTTTGTAAAAAATAAATAAAAAAACATAAAGAAATATTTAATAATCTATAAATATAAGATGGTGAAATGATTATAGGATAAAATAATATTTAGCCTAGCAAAGACTTCGAAGACTCGTGCTACAACTTATTTTGAATTTCGAAACATTATCATAAACCCGTTTCAAAAAGTGTGTATAAAGAGGTATTTTAATTGGCTTAAAAATAATTCGCCACTAACGAATTGTTTTTTTTTAAAGGATACAATTAAATCTTTAGTTACAAATAGTGTCTATTTGTAATATCAAAATAACAGCTCTTTACTGAATGAATATTATGTAGGCCTATGTAAATAACACACATATACGGCACCTTTAACTAAAATACTTTTATTTTTTTTATTTTGTCTGTCTATCTGTTTGTTCCGGCTAATCTCCAAAACTGCTGGACTGACTTTTTAACAAGACTTTTACTGGCAGACAGCAGATGATATAATAAGAAGTAACTAAGGCTCCTTTTATTTTGGAATTAGAATAAGGGTTCCGTGCAAAAAAAACCTTGAAATTGATAACAAATTCCGATTCAAAAAGGGAAGTACAGTTCCGATTCCGAAAATTCTTTTACTAACGGGAAGCTAGATTATCCTCGAGTGCCATAGGCCACATTAAAGTGTTTCCGTGGGTTAATTTCCGTACATATATAAACGGGAGCGAAGCCGCGAGTAAAACTAGCAACTATTACAACGCTACATGTTAAGACATTTTTTTCGTTTATATTTTTAAGTTTTGCAAAATGGGCCTTCTTTAGACCTTGATCATGCGTGATGGAAAGCGATGAATGAGGTCATTATTCAATATTCCACTGCAATATTTTAATGCAAACCCCGAGTACCTATCTGCAGGGCTATTACGTATCTTTCTGATATCCAGTGACTATCAAGCTTCGGTTGTACACCGAACTTTGATGACAACCGCGAATGTCATAATATTGGTATTACGTATCACACTGAGTGGATATCACTTTACGGTGACTAACAGGGTCATACTTACCCATACCTACATAATACGAAACTAACCTTTTGACCGTTATTTGATGGACACTGAGCCCAGTTACTCTCATTTCGAGCTGTCAACAGAGATACGTAATAGCCCTACTGGATGTCTAAATTCTAAAAGAAGACAACATGGTACTCAAATATTCCCGAATATTAATTCTAACCTTCCACGGGACATCAGCAACAGACGTTGACCCGACAACCGCTCGGCCGTCTGAGCAGGCGCTGCTCCTGCATGCAAACTTTGATCCAAACGTGAAATTAAAACGAATTATACTGGCACGGTAGTACACGAAATTCAAAATCCCCATTTTTCATGAAAAAGCCATTTAAGGGGACTACAGGAGCTAAACGCGAGTTTTATAATGCAAAAAAGTTAGTCACGTTACAACCACTTTGCAGTGCAAGCTGATTAGAACTTTAGTTTGAACCACCACAATTAGTTGCTAATTTAGCACCTGTAGTCACCTTAATGGAACTGAGAAGGTTGTATTGGTGATTTTAATGATTATTACTCTGTAAAGCCATATTTGTTACGGTCGCGAATCATATTTTAGTCAATAAACATACAACCTGACACTGACCTGCAAATTGCAAAAAACGTAAGAATATTTGAATTTTGCGGGTTACTCTGGCTCATTTTACATGGGTTTCCGCAAAGCAATCATAATTCCATGGCTTATGTGTTTCAGTATACTACTACAACTTCGCGTGGCCGGACTACGCGGAAGCAAGCCTGAGTGGACTCCTTAACATGGCGAAGGTGTTGTCCTTTGCTCTACAGGAGGGCAGGGTTGCCATACACTGTCATGCAGGTACCTTTATAACGGGTGTAAAAATACCCTTGTTTTATAGCGCCAACAGAATTTATACACATGCTGTTATATTTCAACTGTCTACTTATTACGGATCATGAGATACAGCAGGCTGACAGACAGACTGACGGACGAATGGACGGACAGTAGACGGAAACCAAAAAGCGGCCACGATCATTGTGTTTTATTAACCAACAAACTTATTGGTACTTTTGTGTAAAAACTAAATAATGAATAAATAAAAAAAGTACCTAATATTAGAAATGCCTTTCTTAAAATGATATTTTAGTAACGAAACTATCAATCACAAAAATATAAGGGAACACTTTATGAATCAGCATTGATAATTTAATTATCTGGAAATCATTATCTTGACAATTTCGAAACCTGTATATTATGATTATTGCGGTAAAAAGACAAATACAGAACCCTTAGTGCGCGAGTTTGAGCATTTAATAAAAAAAACTGAATCAAATTTGTTATGCCCTGCACAATTTAAATAAAGTCGTGAATCACAGCTTACCGCATACCACGCATACGTCTCCACAACACTGCGATATGGAGTAATATTCTGGGATAATTGTACGGATAGGGAAGCGGTATATTTAAAGCCCAAAAAAATGTGTTCGTGCAGTATGCATGATCCAAAACACTGGCAGTTGCAAAACATTTTTTATTACATAATCTTAAATTGTTAACACTCCCGTCCCTTTACATTTATGAAGTTGCCATATTTATTGAAAATAACCCTAACCAATTTGAAACCGTATGATGGCGCCTTACACCAAATACTTGGGCGGAAATATAAAATTGTTTGCGGTTATCCCAGACGCAGGGAGCTGGTTGATTGAATAGTGGACTGTATTATTGCGGGGTTTCAAAAAGTACGTAGGTAGGTCTGACCTTGCAAATGCGACACGAATTAGGACGACGAACTTGCGAATATGGACAAAGGAATTTGGCAGGAAACATGCAGCACTACCTGTATAATCGCCGTCTTCAATGTCTATCCTCCGCGTCGGTCGGCAGAGGGTTCGACTCCTTGCTGGATTCAGGGCAGCGCACGAGGGGGCGCACAGACGCCTTTCACCACATAAACACGCACTTTCCGTAGTGTTTTTGACAATAGTTCGTAAATGCACTCACGGCAGTTCGCAACCGTAAATTAGTAATAAATTAATTAGGGAGTATGTTCTTAGTAACGCTACTCTCGTTGAAGTGGTCGAGAGTCTTCACACAGTCGTCACCGTCGGAGGTGACAAGGACAGCGATAGTCCAGGTGTGCATGTGGGAAAAGGATGGGATACGATAGGATAGTGACGCAATTTGCAAGTCATTTCTACTTCTACCCTACAATGAGAATTATAAACAAATACGAAATCCAACAGTATTTAAAACGTTTTTAACCACCCCTTTTTTATAACACCATGTACCTATTTATTTTTACCTATGTGTCACAACACTCACACGCTCACTCACACAACATGTCCACCAGCGGGCTTGGGACCTCGAGGCCAACAGGTCTCGAGTAGGGTCCCCGCTGCCGGTGGAAATGTGTCGCGCATTCGTTGGACACAGTCCATGAACGAAAATGTGATGCGCGTATATTATGGGGCTACAGAGAGAGGGGTTAACTTGACTGCGTATCGTGGTCAGATGCTCTCTCTGTTTCAGGTGCTTGAGCCAGGTGTCAGCGCGTTGGCGCAACGACTGTCGGATCAGGTTCGAGTCATCCAGCGTAATCATATGTTGGATGACACCGTACTTGATCGACTACGCTCCGAATCACGGAGTAACCTAGTTACGTCTGCTTCGCCAATAATCGCAGTACAGGTACAAAATGTATCCAGTGCACCACCGCGATCCGACCGAGGTGGTGAAGAGGATGATGATGAAGTTATTTCCGTGAGTACCCAGTGCAACGCACAATTGAGGAGCGCTTTGGAGAGTGCATTCTGGGATTACCGTTCCACACCGCCTGAACTTAGACCACGTCTACCTCGTTTGCCTATGCACAACAAAAACAAGGCGCTGGTGTGTGCTCTAGATTCGCAGCTGTCAAATTGCTTTGACAGCAGCAAAGACCTTGCCGATACTCACTCGATATTGTACTGTGGAGCTGTGGCGGCATGTCGTATAGCTCACATCAAATTTCCCAACAACGACAGAGCTACACGACCAAAATTAGCTGCTCCAGCTTGGCAGTGCAGGATTGAGCGGCGTATCGGTGAGGCTAGGGCACTCATCGGCAAGTTAATCTGCTTCAGGGAGGGCAATACTCGCCCTAGAGTGATGCGTTTTGTGAGGCGGGCGTTCTCGGGAACTGATGTTAGTTTTCGAGATTACTTGGCCCGCGTCACAGAGCGTATCGACTTCCTGAAGCAGAAGATCTGTGCATGGACAAGTCGTATTCGTCGGTACAAGCGGCGAGTGGAGCGGTACACTCAGAATCGCACATTCCAAAGCGATGAAAGGTGGGTATATAGGGCTTGGGAGCGACTGGACCAAGGTGTGACTGACACGCGTCTGCCGGATGATAACGCTATGTGTTCATTCTGGCGCAGCATCTGGTCGGTGCCTGTCAGTCACACTGAGGGCGATTGGACCCGGGAGGTTGACCAAGCGTGTGATCCTATACCAGAAATGGGGGCAATCATCAGCAGCCCCCAAGACGTAGCTCGTGCGGTCCGTCCGTTGCCTAACTGGAAATCTCCAGGGCCGGACGGACTGCACAACTTCTGGATCAAGTGGTTCCAAAGATCACACGCTCGCTTGGCGTCCCAGTTTCAATCAGCCTTAGAGTCAGGGTCACTGCCCCAGTTCTTGACAACAGGAATTACCCACCTGCTCCATAAATCAGGTAGTACTGCGGAGCCCAAAAATTATAGACCAATCACTTGTTTACCAACGGTCTATAAAGTTCTTACATCCATTTTGAGAGCTAAAATCAACCAACATATTGAGAGTAATACTATCATGTCTGCCTCTCAGAATGGATGTAGGAACGGGTCCCGCGGCACTAAGGAGCTGCTTCTCATTGATATGGCCATTAGCCAACAGGTTCGCCGCTCCCGAAAGAATCTGTCTACATGTTGGATAGATTATAAGAAGGCCTATGATTCCGTGCCTCATACATGGCTCATGAGGGTGCTGGAGTTGTACAAAGTAGATGCAACTCTACGTACCTTCCTGATGTCATGTATGGGGCACTGGAGAACGGTTCTTCGCTATCCAGGATGTCGACAGATCCAAGGGAACAGCGAAACGATAAGGATCGAGCGTGGTATTTTCCAGGGTGATAGTCTGAGTCCATTGTGGTTCTGTCTAGCCTTGAACCCTCTCAGCACACTGCTGGAGCGTTCAGGTCTAAGCTATCTGTTGAGGAAAGATGGTCAGGTCATATCTCACCTTCTTTACATGGATGATCTGAAACTCTTTGCCCCCAACAATTAGCAACTGATGAAGCTACTGAAGGTAACAGAAACTTTCAGTAGCGCCATCAGGATGGAATTTGGTGTGGACAAATGTGCAGTCATGCATGTAAAGCGAGGGGAGATTATGGAATCCGTGGGAACCCAACTCTCGGATTCCATACACCTTAGATCCCTCTCCTCAACAGAAACCTACAAGTATTTGGGTATGTCGGAAGCGTTAGGCATTAACGTAACTGGCATGAAGCAATCGTTGAAGGAGCGCTTCTTTGGCCGCCTGAATAAGGTGCTAGGCAGTCTCTTGTCAGGCGGAAACAAGGTGCGCGCCTTCAACGGTTGGGTCATGCCGGTTTTGATGTATTCCTTCGGCATACTCAAATTGACTCAGACGGAACTTGATGCTCTGGATAGGAGGGTACGCACACTGTTGACTGCAAATCGAATGCATCACCCACGGTCATCGGTGATGAGACTGTATATCCCGCGGAAGTGCGGGGGTCGTGGCTTCTTAAATGCTAAGACCCTACACAACCGTGAGGTATGCAGTCTCAGGGAATACTTCCTAGAAGCCGACGGGGAGATGCACCGAGATGTGGTCTCAGTGGACAAGGGCCTCACCCCGCTCTCCCTGGCTAACGAGAACTGGCGCAAGCCTAAAGTATTAGACACTAATGACCGCAAGGAGGAATGGCAAGGCAAGGAGCTTCACGGACGCTTTTACCGGGCACTACATGGCCCGGATGTAGACTTCTTATCGTCCGTATCCTGGCTGCGCTTTTGTGACCTCTTCGGGGAAACCGAAGGTTTTGTCTGTGCAATAATGGACGAAGTTATGATGACGAATAACTACCGGAAATACATTGTGAAAGATAGCACGGTTGACATATGTCGGGCATGCCACCGTCCGGGAGAATCGATCCGACACATTATTTCTGGGTGTTCTAGTCTGGCTAACGGAGAGTACAGACACAACCTTGTTGCCAGGATTATCCACCAGCAACTTGCTTTGAAGTACAACCTTGTGGAATCAGAAGTACCATACTATAAGTATGCGCCCGACCCAGTTCTCGATAATGGTAATATCACGTTGTATTGGGATCGACCTATCACCACTGACAGGACTGTTGTTGCCAATAGGCCTGACATTGTGGTGATAGATCGATTGGAGCGTCGCACAATGATTGTTGATATAACGGTCCCGCATGACGAGAACCTCGTGACAGCAGAAAAAGATAAACAATTTAAATATCTAGATCTGGCTCGCGAGGTTGTTGACATGTGGGACGTGAGTACAGCAGTCATTGTGCCGATAGTCGTGTCGGTCAATGGCTTAAGAGCCTCGACCAACATCTTAGGAGGCTCTCGCTTGGCAGCTGGATCAAGGGCTTGATTCAGAAAGCAGTAGGTACTTCTGGACACGGCATGTATTGTTAGGAGGTTCCTCTCTCAAGAGCCCTGACCACCGGCAGCTCGGACCCTGTTCCCAGCGCTGGTGGGCTACTATTTTTATATTTTTAAATGTTTTTATTTATAATGTTTTTATATTAGGAATATTTAAAATTTTAAAAATATGTCATAAAATAAATAAACGAAATAATAATAATATAATAATATATTTATTCAAAAATAGAATTAGCACAAAAAATACAATTTCTAGAAATCATGTTGGTATAACAAACTACGATGCCTGTACTAGGTTAAACCTTTATCACAGGCGGCATTTTTCTAATAAATACTATTTGGACAATAGATTTTTTAATAATATTTAACATAAAAGTGTGAGTTAGTAAGTATGAGTATATTATGATATACCTAATGTACTTAAACGCTATTATAAGATACGGACAAAAATATATAATTAATTAAGGTCACACATGTAAATAAAATGTAAGAAAACAATTTGTAGTACTTATTTGCTAATGCTTATTAAGACTGTCAGCATTAAACAAAGCAAACATTGAAAAATAAAAATAATAAAATCGTCAAGGCATTTTTGTTGCGGGCGACAATTTGCTTAGACAGCGAATAATAAACGGAAAGCCTAAAGTATGACGCACTAGGTGCCCTCATAATCGACGGAGATAATATATCTATGTTCCGCTATTTTTCTAGCTGGGCATTCAGCGTCTCCCGTTTTATGGTCACAGGGCTTTTTAAAGCGGGAGCAAGTCGCGCATCTCGGAGTGTCAGCTTTCTTTGGGCATTCGGACATCACATGACCTGCGTCACCGCAGTGACCACACGTGGAAATATTGTATAGTTCTCTGCAAGATTTGGCTGCATGGCCATACTGCTGGCATTTGTAACACCTCGTAACTAACGTGAAGTCCCTGACAGGACATGATGACCAATTTATAAAAATCCTTGATTGAGGAATTACAATTTTCCGTATATTGGCCGCAACTTCAATAACGTAGTTACAGGTCGCAGCCTCTCTCTTTCCAGATTTGTGGCTTAATTTTACCAAGGTCAAGAAGGATTCTAAGGACATAGCTGGTAACTTGTCGGCTAAATTTTGTTCGAAAATGCACTTGAAGACCTCATTTTCAGCCAAGGAAATCGGCACTCCTATAACCACGATCCGGGGTTTAAGCTTGTTGGGTTCATCGGCGGTAAGTCCAGATGTAGAGAGCTGGACTGCGTTCTTCAGCTTATCGGCGTCGTGTTTCGTCTCGGTACTTATTATTACGCCACCATTTTTTGTTTTCCGGACACCACGTACTTGCAGCTTCATTTGCTCGGGCCGTATGATTTTTTGCACCAGTTCTTTAGTTTCGTTACTTGTTTTCAATTTGTCATTGGGATAAATAGCGACAGAGCTTAAGAGATTCGGTCGAACGAAATGGTTCGAACCCTTTTTCACCATATCGGCAAAAGAAGCATTTCCCGCAGAACTAGAATCCCGTATCGTCTGCTTGAGCTCGGAGATATGTTCCGTCAGGTCGCGCTGTTGTTTTAGGGTACCGATCATGTTATCCGCGTGAATAGATTTTTGTTTCAGCGACTGGTATAGGACTGCCATTTGTGACGTACCAGATTCGACTTTACGGCAAAGGTTTGCGATCTTCATCTTCTGCTCTGTGTTCAGTTTCCCATCCATGGCAATAGAGCAAACTTCATCCAAGTACTGCTGGATCTGGGCCATCCATGCTTGGGTTTCAGGCGTTGAAGCAATGACAACGGCCGTGGCCGACTGCGACGGCGAGACGGAGGGTTGCACTGGCCCCCTTGGATTACTGGGGCTGTTTTCCATTTTGTTAGTTTTACTTCACTGATTCGTGTCGATTATTCACAAAAACGACACACTAAGCAATATTACTTCATGCATTACGATAGGAATACCTGCCCTAAGGGAGGTCACTATTATTAAATTTTTAATCAAAAATTGCTGAGTACGTCTGTACGCTGCGAGTGCTCGATCGGTTATCCACTATCTATCTAACTGCTCTATTTATGTCACCAGCGTTTCAAATTGGGACAGGCTAGTCTTTTTTTTTAACAATAATTCAAAACTGTATGCAAATCACAACACAAACTTTCGTAAACACAAACGAAACTAATGACCATTGACCACAGATAAATAATGTCGTCTAACTTCGTTGTATAACTGAACTATAGTTGAATAGGCAGTCGCTTCTATTGTGAACACAAAATACGAATGTCAATTTATTTTGGCCGGTTACTAATGTACGCGCTACTTCTCACGGTGAATTAACGCGAAACGAATGAATGTTTATTAGGATCTCACACTCACAAGTTAACGATAGTCGATTATCACTCACAATTTGTAGTTCTCACGTATTACGCTAGGTGGCGCTCACCCAGCGCCATACAAATTTGCGTGAACGTTAACTCGCTCGATACGATAACCAAACTCGCACTAAGCATGCTGTATGCTTAGTGCGAGTTTTGTTATCGTATCGAGCGAGTTAACGTTTACGCAGGAGTCCTCCTAGTTTAAGCCCAGTTGCACTTGTGTAGTATCTTGCCACTAAATTAGTCTAAATAAGGTACAATAATTGTAAATAAGGTCAATGTGGGCAAATCCGTCTACGGGGCTATTCCGTATACATGCATTACTACTCATTCCAGTAGGCTTAGCCAAGTTGACAATCTACAATCGTTAACGCTTATAGAAAACTACCCAAATGTATGGGAATGACATCATTTCAACGTTAAGTCACGTGGTCGAAACAAACGAATAGAAACTTTTAAGTTCAGTCATAACTGTAAGTTGGCTACGATTTATATGGGATGTAGCGATCACTATTGTAGAAACGAATACATTTTATTCTATCGTCTTAACCGATGTAAACTTGTCTACGAAGTTTCTATTCGCTTGTTTTGACCACGTGACTTAACGTTTACGATTGTAGAAAGAGAATCGATACGAATCGTTTGTAACTTGGCTAGGCCTGCAGAATAGTTACGCTATTACTGATTTGGTCGATAAATCAGGATCACTTTTTAGTTCTAACAAAGCAAAGAGCAAAGTTGGAGCAAAGTTGTCTACAAGAATAAAAAAAATCGTTTGAAGTTTAGTTGTGATTTGAACTCGACACTCAAGTGTTGCGTGCTGACGTTTCTTATAAGGTAAATATTCAATTTTACAAGTTACGACTTTCTGAGTATGTGTATCATGTAGTTTAATAAGTGTTTTAACGGATTTTTCTATTTGTTTTGAATAAAAACCAGTAGATACAGAAATAAGTGTTTTAAAAAACATGTTACCTCAAAATGGTCAAGTGGGAAAATCCGTCTAATATCAAAGGGGCTAAATCGTCATATTCGCCGGAATTACCCCATTCCAGATATTGTCAACCTTTTTCAACCTTGCAACTTGCAACCTGTTGCTATCGACCCGAAAGATTTGTGTTATATTGCTGGCTTAAGTTTTTAAACTCAAATAATAACTAGCACTAACAAGTATTATCACTTAAACTACCGCTGCTACCACCCATTTACCCGTAAACATGGAGCCTACAACATAGTGCCGAAATGTCTAAAACTCGGAATAAATAAAAAATATGGTAGGAATCCGTTCCTGCTTTAATGCTAACTAATACTAGATTTGGCTTATGGTCAATATGGTCAGATATAATGTTTATTAATTATTTGTTTGTTTTCAGTTTTCTCGTGATTACTAAATAAAAGTAATCCTGGTGCGACATAAAAACAGCAAAGGGTTCCTATAACAAGGACAAGTTCCATGCAGCTGTACTGGCAGTCCGAAATGGTAGCGCAACTCTACCAAATTCAAATTAAATTAAAGATTTAAAATCAAGAACGTTTCGTATGTTCCATTTTAACACTTGTAATATGTCACTAATATAATATTATGTCATTATGAATAAAACCATTTCTTTTTCGGAAACTGATTTTTATTTAAGTACTAAATTCGATTTTTAATATAATGTGTGCAGCATTGTGTAAAATTCTAATACTTTTATAAAAGTAAGGGTTACTTTTAATCTCTTTATAAGGGTTTTCTTAACCCTTTTTATTTAAGTCATTACAAAATACACCAATCTCTAAGAGCTAGTTTCACCATACTATGTTAGTTAGTTTTAACGTCCCATTAAATAAACAACGGCCCGTTAAGCGTAGTGAGTGTTTCACCAAGTACTAACGAATGATTAATCCTCTTAACAAGGCATTAAACTTAATCACTGCTCCAAAGGTCCGTTAATGCTTTTAACGGCTGTCAATTGGTTGTCAGTTGGTCAAATAAAATGGAAGCGGCGTATAATTTTATTTTTGAACACGAAAATGATGATATTTTAGAAAATTTACAACTTTTAGATAATAATGTTCGACGTCCTAAAACATACAAAGATCGACGTGACTATTTTGAAGAATATGACGATGTAGATTTCAGGACAAGGTTTCGTTTATCAAAAGAATCTTGTATGGAGGTTTTGCAAATGATTGAAGATAAACTTGAATATCCATCAAATCGGTTAGTATCTACCTTCCATAACATTGCCTTATTAGGTATGTGTATTGTAATAAAAAAATGCCTGTTTGTTTGCTTACAGAAACATGTCGATTACGCCAATAAACCAACTTCTTTTAACTTTGAGGTATTATGCCACTGGTTCACAACAAATAACTATGGGTGATTACTGTGGAATGAGCAAGTCCACTTCTCACAGAATTATACACAGAGTTACTGCGGCTATAGCGTCTCTCGGACGCCAGTTTATAAAATTTCCTATCTCAGAAGAAGAACTAAGAAAAGAACAACTACAATTTTATAACATAGCACGCTTTCCAAAGGCACTGGCAAATCATTTCAAAACATTTTGACGTTTTAAACGACTAATATAGAATAACACTGTTTATAGAACGTTTTGCTTAGACGCCATGACATTTTGATTTGGTTGCATAAAAACGAGATTGAATGAAAAGTCAGACCGGTCGTTTTTGTTCACTCGATCATAGATAATATCAACTAGATGTTTGATTTAGTAACGCCTTGTTAAGATCCTTCCATAAAACGAACATAAAATTTTTTGACGTCTACGTCAATTTTAACAGAACATTTGTTAATGGCTAATTAAGAATAGTTTGGTGAAATCGGCTCTAAATAAGATAGGCATGTTTCAATGTAGTACCTGCAAAATTAAACTGATGATTG
Source organism: Xestia rhomboidea (assembly GCA_963853795.1). NCBI lineage: Eukaryota > Metazoa > Arthropoda > Insecta > Lepidoptera > Noctuidae > Xestia > Xestia rhomboidea. The sequence goes on from OY970774.1 coordinate 11,213,490, forward strand.
TGAGTAAAAATATTTAAATTAGTTTTCTCTGCAAAGGTTCATAATCCCTGGTTATAAAAATAGGCCGGATTAGCCTCCAAAATAGTTTTTAGGGAATAAAACGTAAATTCAACCTTAAATTTATGGTATTACAATACATTTTTCTTCAACATGTGCATTTACTTGTTTACAAATTGCATACTTTGATCTAACGGCGCAATTCTAGGAAAATTTGCTACTAGACGGATTTGCCCCAATCCTCGGGAATATCCGTCTAACGACTGTTTTTTTAAAAAACATTTTTAATTAAATATGGAGGAATGCTCTGTTGTATTTAATGGATGTGTCTAAAAGACAACAAAATTCTTTATCGCTTACAACCATCAAATTTATATTAAAGTAGTTAATGTACCAGTTATAGTCACCTAACTTCAACTTTCAAAAAAATATGACCGATTTGCCCCCATTGACCTTAGGTTTAAGTCTTGAACAAATAAATATTGTTTATTGTTGTTTAATTTTGAATTTGAATTTTTGACTTCTAATTGACCAGTTTTTTATTAAAATAGACCGTGTGAACAATGCGAATTAACAATTTTATTGTGATGGATAAAACCTAATTATACCTAATGACTTTTGGCATTCGTCAACGTGACTGTCACATGAGCGCAGCCTGATGGCTGCGCTCATGTATTTTCTAGTACTTATCTTTATATTACAATTATATATAATTATATTATATTACAAAACCTATCTAAGTAATGATTTTGTTGATCGACGTGTAAGATAACAAGGCCGCTTAATTACCCGCTCGTGTCGATCTTCAGGGTTAAAACGCTATTATCAGATAATAAAAACTATCCATAAATTAGGTTTACTGAAATGAATTGGTGGATATTTGAGTATTTTATACACTGTTATATTTTTGTTTATGGTAACATTGATGTTATTTTGTACTTTTTGTTTACATTGTCATAATTATAATAATTAAAGAATAATAAAATATGTATTTATGACTAATTTATTAATTTTTTTTGGCTTTTGGTTTGGTTTTTGGCTTTGCTTTGAAGTGCTAACGTAAGTACGGAAGTACTAACATAGGTTTTTAAGTTGCTTAAACTAACAAAAATTGTTATTAGTATGTATTTTTAGGGTAAGTTATTTAAATAAGGGTCTTTGTTTCCTGAAATAAATGGTTTATTTATTTAAACAGAAAAAGTAACAATATCGATGCATGCACCAAGATTAATTCGAGCTATGTATTTTTGCACGTTACCCTCATCGCATTTGATATTTCTCTCGACATACGGGCTAATTGCTTTTTGGATTTTAACGGTCAGTCTGCCTCGTAGCTCGTGCTTGAAAAGGTCGAACTATCCCATATCCATATCCCTTGATCTGTCCACGAAGTAGACACAATAGTTAAGGTTAGGGTATCTGCTAAATTAGCAACTCTATTTGTGGTGGTTCAAACTTCGTTTGTAATACTGTTAGAATAAAGTTCTAATCAGCCTGCACTACAAAGTGGTTGTTACGTCAGTCACTGCGGGCCGAATAGTGCGAAATTAGTGGTCTTTATTTAATTGTAGCCTAATAAATCATTAGATCAAAATGCCAATTGTACACTTTGTGAAGAAAAAAGTGACAAATATTTGTGTGTAAAAAAATACTAAAACTTAATGCCGTTTAGGAGTAGTTACAAAATTTCAAAGAAAAAATGCTGCACTTTGAGTATTTTTTCATATAGTAATAATAAAGTTAGAATTATTTCAAGTGTACTTACCAATTAAAGTTTAGAGTCTAATAAGCAACATATATTTTTTTTGCACATTTATATTCACTCATCAAAGAGGAGTTACATGGAGAAAACCTCTCGTTAGCAGATAATGATGTCTTAAACAAATTGGTAATTTGACAGATCATGATTTATTGCCGTAATTGGGACGATTACAGTTTTAAAAAGTGTAAACATAGTGATATGTTACAATATAGACTATATTATTTGAAGTGAAATAAACTGATCACTCGTAATTATACTATTTGTGGACTTATTATAACCAGTGAGTGACTTGGCTGGGTTGGTCCGTGGGTGGATGGCCAATGCATACTTGCATTGTATAGATTCCAGTTTTTAGTACTTATTTAATTGCATAGCACATGTGTGAGTTCTTTGTACTGTTCAGCCACCACTTACATTTGGTTATCTTTCATTGACTTGAATATGCCTTGGTGGCTATGAGAGCAAGGTGGCAAATGTCTCGCTGATGGTGGCGGGTGTGTCGGGTCATTTAGTTCCCTTAAATATGGTCGAGTTGAATGGCGCCGATACATGCGTCATGTTTGTGAACGGGCGCTGTCAGTTGGGACTGGTCATCTCTTAGCTGCCACGGTTCGTTCATTTTAATTACATTATTTTTTAAATTTTTGATTTATTATTTTACTCTGGACGCTCTTAATGTGCACGTCTTTCTACATCGTTCTCACATATATGTATAATCTCAACATGAATGATGTAACCAAGATTTTGTAACAATATTTTGATTTAAAAGAGTGTCCATGGAGTTTCTTGCCCGTTCTTCTCCATAGAGATCTACGTTAGGGAATGGGCAACTACAGTACTTTCTCAAGTTATTATGCCTTGTGACTGTGACTGTAGCTTTGCTTTTATTGTATTTTCGACTTTCAAAAGTGCCGTAATGGTCTAATTGAAATAAATGATTTGAGTTTGAGTTTGAGTTTGAATGGCCAATCATTACGTACCGAGTTTCGATCTCTAATAGTCGATAAGTAGTCAGTGTCCCGAAAGTCTGACAACCAGCCTTACCAAGGGAATCGTATTACCCAGTACTGGGTTGTAGAGGTCAGATAGGCAGACGCTCCTTGTGAAATATTCAAGTGCATCCGGTAAGACTGCAAGCCGACCCAAATAGTTGGTAAAAGGCTTGGCAGATGACGATAGTATAAAGGTTGTAAAAAGACCCTTAACCAAGCCGAAACGCACTTGTTCTCCCCGTCATTGCGATCATTTTTTTGTTCTCTAGACCATAGTACCTTTCTCACAAGTTTAAAAAAAATACATGATTTTTACTTTAAACACCTCCACGTCCCCCGTACTATTGAATCCATCTAGCATCTATCAGCACAATGTTTTGAGTGCGTTACATTGAGTTCTGCTGTAAAACGTGATTTTTCACCCAGTAAAAGTCGTTTCCCAGCAATTATTTTCGTGTAAAGTTACTTATTTTGATTATGTAAACGGGCCCTTCACGAAGCCATCAGCCAAGCATTGTGACAATGCTTGCTTGGCTTCGTGAAGGGCCCGTTTACACCCTGTATGTTAAGAATACCAAAATGGCGATATGTACGCCTATAATATTTGAGTAGTTCTCTCAATTGCTTATTAATCGCATCATCAGAACTGGATTTTGATTGAAATGGTACAAATCTGCGCTAAATCCATAAAAAAACTTTCCAAATCACACACACACACTTCCAAACCTCTTGTCCCCAAACGTTCTTTCAAAATTATTGTTAAACATCTGTTTTTGAAGTCGGTTAGCAAATATTTGGGTCTAGGGCATGTCGGTTATAACACAGTGGCATCGCGGATAACATACTCAACGACCTAAATTATGTAAATGAGTGATAATTTACATAACTAAAAATCTGAGGTGCGAGTCTTGGGTTCGAACTCGAGACCTATGAAATGGCAGTCCGACGGAGAAATAAGCCTGGATTATGAGAAGACCTGTTAATAGAAGTTTCAAGTTTTAGGGTTCCGTAGCTCAAAACGAAATAAAAACCGGCCAAGAGCGAGTCGGACTCGCGCACCGAGGGTTCCGTACAAACTTTTAAAGTACAAACTTAACTTTGCTGTTCGAACCCATGAAACGGCTATTGTACCAACCACAAATAATATGTTTGTAATAGTTGTCGTTTTTTTTTATTATTAAACTACATATTATTGTCTGTACTGACTGTAAAGGGTAAAATCATAAAACCGTAGTTTTATGATTTTACCCTTTACATGTGCTGTAAGACACTGTTTCTTGCCAAATTTCGTGATTCTAGGTCATGGGAACTCCAAAATAAATTTCGCAATTTCCTAAATAAAAACCGGCCGAGTGCGTGTCGGGCCACGCGCAGTGAAGGGTTCCGTAGTAGCCCGTTATATTTTAGATTTTGTTTTTCAATGCAAGTCTTCACCCGTTATAAACAAGCAACCACTTCATCTTAGTCAATTTATAGGATTTATTCTAAGGATTTTGTATTTGGTACAAAATTATCCAACACCCAAGTTCGACGACTATTACTACTAAACTAATAAAGTTATCTCAAGTGCTATAGATTTCCTTTAAAGTTCATGAAATGCACTATCATCATGACTTTTTCCAGAATTTTCAAGCCAGCAGTTTAGCTTTTAGAGGGGAGGGAAGAAAGAGAAAATTTGCAAAGTTGCTTTAAAGTCCCCCCGACTTTAAAGCAACTTTGCAAATTTTTCGTAAATGGAGCATTAAATCTCCTCTACAAAATTACAGCTTTCTAGTACTAACGGTCTCTTAGCAAAACCTTGGACAGACAGACAGACAGACGGACATGACAAAACTATAAAAAAAAAACTAAAAAATTAAGGTCCTAAGTATCTAAGTCATAATGGTAATTTTAATTAATAAAACAACAAAAACTTAGGATTCTAGCGAAGCGTGTTCGGTTACTTATAACCCTGATTGATAAATAAGTAGTCATTTTGGAACTTGTTTAAAGGATATTATAAAATTAAATTTAAGTTAAGTAAACGTGATTTTGCCAACAGAAACAAAATATTAAATGAAAAATCACGCTACAACCCCCAATCTCTGCGTAACTAGATGCTTCCCAGGTATGGTTTAGAACAAAAAAAATATTACAATGATGGGGAGAACAAATAGCTTTCGGCTTCGTAAGGTGGAAGCTCCACGGTAGCCCGCGAAATTTAAATTTTCTTACGTTTTTTGCCATTTGCAGGTCAGTGTCAGGTTGTATGTTGATTAAAATATGATTCGCGGCTGTAACACGTATGTAGTGACAGAATTATAATCATTAAAATCATCCGCGAATCATATTTTAATCAACATAAAACCTGACACTTGCCGACCTGACTGGTTTTTTGCAATTTCCATCAAATCAATACAACCCTCCAAGCTCATAAAGGTGTAGGAATTTACTTTTTTAAGGTCAAAGTCATTCCTGCACCTTTATGAGCTTGGAGGGTTGTATTGATGATTTTCATGATTATAATTCTGTAACTACATACGTGTTACAGCCACGAATCATATTTTAATCAACATACAACCTGATACTGACCTGCAAATTGCAAAACACGTAAGAAAATTTGAATTTCGCGGGCTACCTTGACGCTTTCACCTTAAGGGTACTTTTACACCCATTATATCCGTATAATGGCTTACTGTAGGTCGAAAACCCGACTTCTTGTTTGATTGATTTGGTGTTTTTGTCACCGGCTTCTGAAGCTAAAATTATTTTTCACTTTTTTGTGTTTTTCTTTTTATTTGTGTGTTTTTTTTTTAAGTCCGTTATTTTTTTTGCTAAAAAGTTTTTATTTTATTATTAGTTGTTCCCAAACAATTCTCCTTAAATTTATTTTTACATTATTAACAATACATGTCATGGTAATAGGCACCCCAATAAATGGAACTTAACATTTATTTATTTATTTAATTACAACGGTTGTATAAACCAATTACTGTAACTAAAACTAGAACTAAAAGAGATAACATAAAATTAAAATATACAAAAGAACAAAGTGAAGGTTCACACGTTCATAAATTCCTCTCACAATACTTCTAACATGCCAATAAAATCTTTGTCCATACATCCGCAAAACATACCTAATTTTCGAAATCTGGGTGTATTGTACACATCTGCTTACCCCTTCAGAGCATACGTAACATCACGCCTGTATAGGCGTGAGGTTACGTCATAAACATGCAAGCGATTGCAGCAATGACAACAGATTTGCAATCTATTTTTGAAGAGTTCCATTGTATATCTCCAAAGATCAGCATCAGATCTTCACCAAATTTAAATGGGACCACCTCAGGAGTATACTCTTTCAAATAATAAAAAAAAGAATTTTAATAATCGATCTACACAAGGGGGAGAAATCGCGTAACATACATAAAAAAAAATACATACATACGAACATATAACCTCCTCCTTTTTTAAGTCTGTTAACAAAACTGCATATTATCATAAGTGAATACCTTTATTTGCTACCCTTAATTTGGTATTTATATGCAAACAAAGATAACTTTTCGCGGTCTTATCGCTAAAAACGATCTTTTCAACACAAACTTTGTATAGATTATAGGAAGACGGAGAGACAATACTGCAGGTAGTCTATGGTGTACGTTACTCATTAAGTACTAGCGGCCCGTCCCAGCTTCCCACGGGTGGAAATTTTTTTTTTTTCTAGTAATAAATATAGCTTATTACACTCACAAATAACGTGGCTTTCTATTATTATTATTATCAGCCATTTGCGTCCCACTGCAGGGCAAAGGCCTCCCTTCCCTCCTTCCACTTATCCCTATCCAGTGCTGTTATGCGCCAGTTCTTGTGGAAGGAGTCGAGTTCGTCCCGCCATCTCCTTCTGGGCCTGCCGCGTGGCCGTTTGCTGCTGTTTGGGACCCATTTTGTGGTAGCTTTAGCCCATAGCTTGTCCGGCATGCGACAGAAGTCCCAGCTCTGTTCCATTTGAGCCTGGCTTTCTATTGGTAAAAGAATTTTCAAAATCGGTTCCGTAGATCCAGAGATCCCTACACCTCACTAACTTTACCTCTTTATAATATTAGTATAGATACATACGAAAAGCATATACATACAAATCTAAAATATACTAAGATTAATAAAGTGTTCGTAAACTGACCGTATTGCCATTCATCTTTAACACGATCTATGTTACGCGCGGTTTATGTTTGTTGTTGTTGTTTTGTGTTATATTACGATATCACCAAAACTATTCACTGTCTTACTATATTCTAGCCTGATAAAAATAGGTACACATATATTCACTCAACACTATTATTTGCAAAACCACCTCCAAAATTCGAACTCGTCACCCGTAAACTCTTGTTCCACACTTGTTCCACTAACTCGTCATCATCAACTTTGCTACTGTATTCTCGTTCCTTACACTCCATAAAGTGCTTCCCGCGCACGTTCTCAGCTTCTTCAGAAACACACAAATGTATCACCGTCTGAGCTCCTTCTTTAGGTGTCCTAAACACCATAGCATCAGCTAACACGTAAAACATACCCCTTATATAAAAAGGCAACGTTCTAAATATATCAGTTTTTACGATTCCAGGGTGTAAAGTATTGACAGTCACCCCATCAGGTAATCTCTTGACCAATGCCTTCATCCAAAGAAGGTCACATAATTTACTATTTGCATAATTAAAGAGCTGGCCGGTTGGGCCTCTAAATCCTTGATCGTGTAAATCGTTAACTTGTAATCTCGCGAAGAAGTGCAGCCAGGATGATACTATAATGATCCTGCTGGGTTTGGAGGCGATCACTTTGTCTAGCAGCAGGTTTGTGAGGAGGAAGTGCCCGAAATAGTTAACTTGCATCACTACTTCATTTCCATCTTCAGTAGGCTTCGGATAGACGCCGGAGCATCCAGCGTTGTTCACTAAAATATCGAGACGGTCATGCGTGTTGTTAAAGTGTTCAGCGAATTTTCGTACACTGCTGAATTTTGCTAGATCTAGATGTTTAAATTCAACTTGTTTGTTTCCTGTGGTAGCTGCTATATCTTCGATAGCTTCTGCAGCCTTGTTGGCGTCCCGGCAGGCGATGATCACTTTGGCTCCTCTGGACGCGAGGTCCCGGGCTGTCTCCAGGCCGACGCCTTGGTTCCCGCCTGTCACGAGCGCGATCTTTCCATCCAGTCGCGCCTCGGAAGTACACACTCCTCGAACGGGTTCAAGCTTCACTCTAGCGTATATCCCCAACGCCAGCAGGATTACAAAATAAGTGAGATAAAATATGAGGGGTAGTAACAACAACACGTAAAGTATGTCGAGTATCATGTTGTCGCGGTGGCCACGGCTGTGGTACTGAGCTGAGACAAACTTAAATTATAATATCAAACGTGTATCTTGAATCACTATCGGATAGATATGTCGTAATTTACATAACTTAAGCCGTTAAGAATGTTATCCGCAATGCCACTGCGTCACTACTGGCAAAACTTTGAAGGAAGACATGGTGGTCATCCTTTTTTTTTTTTTTTTTGTATGGGAAATCATCAAATGACTCCTGCCGCTCTGGGCGGAGCAGGAGGGAGTGTCAGACTTTTACTGACTAAAACCCATCCATGTTCCTTCATCGCCCTTTGTGTTCCGGGGCCACGGTATCTCTTTCGAACAGTCCCGCTGCCCCGGCAGGCATCGGCCCTTGCCCTTTCGTTTTGCTGACTCTCTTTGAGGCGCGCGTAGAACACGAACGCACGGTAATATTATAATACAGTACTCCAACTTCAAACAAACGGACGAAACGCGAGCTATACCTACGCGCCTCGATCTCGGGGTGCGCTCGGGGCGCAGACAGTCACGGCTGTACCGCAGTGTCGAACGGACCTGTGTGATGTTTTTTTAACAATAACTGCGCGATTTTTTCTCTAAAAATCAGTTAATATGACTGTACGGTTCACGTACAGGCAAATTGCTAACGCCGCAACCTACTTTACGCTACTCGTTTAGTTTACTTTTATAATTACTTATACTTATTAAATTAGTTGACCAATAGCGGCCGTAGCGCTATAACCGCGGATTAGCATCCAAACATAACTTACGTGTAACTTTACAAATATACTGAACTAAGGTGAAATCTGTGGTTTTCGTCAACTCACAACTTAACTACCTCTGAGCCATACATAAAAGTGGTCCTTCGAGCCGGATGACACGGCATATCATCTCGTGAGTCGTCGTGTCTCCTCATCAGCAGAGTGCTTAGCGTGGTATATCCCAGTTACGTTAGCAAATCGGTGCTATTGGCCTCCCACAAGCGGGTCTCACCAGTAGCATTGAGACGTTGCACATAGCGTAAAGGAGGGTGATCTACACTGAGTGCCTGTAACTTACGAGCTAGCAGAGATCACGTCTGCTGCTACAGCTGAACTATCGGCGAAAACTTCGCAACTTGGGTGAACTAGTACCTGTGGTGATACAACTTTACTCCACCAACGGTCAACCCAATAACTAACAAAAATGGTTCAGAACTTGGCAGAACTGATAAGTCATCAGGAAACTACTTTCAGAGACTTAAAACTTATCTGCACAAACTACAAGAAGGACAGTGCCACCAGGAAGAACTTGGCATACCTGGAGGAGCGTCTTTCTCGGTTGAACAAAAACTGGGAGAAGTTTGTTCATAACCACCAACTGCTGGAAGAGTCTGGAGCGACAGACCTTCAATACTTCAATGACGACATTTTCAACAGTACGAAGAAGATGTATGAAGAAGTGCTGCAAGACATGTTGAAACGTAAGTCTGAATTGCCACCTCCGTCTACTAGTAAGACGGAGCAACCACCTGCGACGCCTAATCAAGGGAAGGGGCAATCGAAATTTACTTTCGACGATATCCAATTCCACATACCTCCTCGGGGAACAAGCGAGTCGACGGAGAAACAACAAGATCTTTTGCGTCAACAATACTGTAACTTTAGAGCATTCGAACGCACTGTGGAGAAGATCACCATAGCATTGGCAACACCAATGGAAAAATGGGAATTGGAAGACAAGTTAAGCACCCTGAAAACGAAATGGGAGCACATAGAAAAAGCAAATTGGGAGTTAGACTATATTTTACAAGATGACGACTCAACTTACCAACTAAAATATAATACAGCGGAAAACCACTATGATGACCTGAAAAGGCAACTTCAAAACAACATATGGAAAAATGCGCATTATGAGAAATCTACGCCAAACATACAAATACCGGATTTTCATGGCAACTATAACCAGTGGATGAGTTTTAGAGACCTCTATCTTGAAAGTGTACACAACAATCCGACACTTTCAAAGGCACAAAAAATGCAGCACTTAAAAACAAAACTCAAAGGTGAGGCGGAGAAACTGGTTCAGCATCTTGGCATCAGTGCTGAGAACTACGCATCTTGCTGGGAGATGCTGGCCCACCGCTACAACAACAAACGGCTGTTATTCACCTCATACATGAACACGCTTCTGAATCAACCTAGTATTCAGCAACCAACCGCTGCAAGCATACGGAAACTTCACGACACCATGATGGAATGCTTGAACGGGCTGAAAAACATCGGGCTAGACACCACCAATTGGGACCCGATCGTGGTTCACCTATTGGTTCAAAAACTAGATAGCGTTACATATAACGAATATATAAAGGAGGTCAAACATCCCCGGGAGTTTCCCGACCTAGAAGAGTTTATCAAGTTTTTGGAATCAAAATTCATGTCACTGGAAGCTCTGCAAGGAAATAGTCAAAAATTATCATCATCTAGCAAACCATGGAAAACGGAAAAGCAGCCGCATAAAGGGTCAGAAAACCGAAATAACAACTACAAGAATAAAACGCAGGGGTCATCGTACTTTAACAAGTCACAAAACTCGCCAAAAACCTTCTTCACGACAGCAAAAACATGCCCGATTTGCAAAACTAATCACGTTTTGATGAATTGCGAACAATTCCTGGCGATGAACATAAACAAACGGATTGACGCAATTCGCAAATTGCACATTTGTAAAAACTGCCTATTCAGCCATGGAGAAAAACAATGCAAATCAAGAAAGACGTGTAAATTGTGTCATAAGGCACACCACACACTTATGCATGAAGATGAAACTGAGCTAACAAGCCACAAACAAGCAACAAGGGAGGAAAACCCATCTTCGATCCCATCGACGTCCTATGGGGTCAATAACTTAACGAATGAAGAGAGGGAAGTGCTGTTGACAACAGTACTTCTGAAAGTCAAAACAATTGACGGAAACTTCGTAAACTTGAGAGGTCTACTTGACCAAGGCTCCCAAGTAAGCCTAATAACAGAAAACGCGGCACAACGCCTCCGATTGCAGCGACGAAAAATGAGCGCTGTTGTATCGGGTGTGGGAACCCTTAGCGGCAACTGCAAAGGGGCAATGAACTTAGAATGTCAGTCAATACATTCAGACTACAAATTCAACTTTGAAGCGTTAATAATGAAAAAACTCATAAGCAACTTACCTACCGCATCGTTCTCAATCAGCAACTGGGACTACTTAGAAAACTTAAAACTAGCGGACCCACAGTTCAACCTGTCGGGTCCGATCGACCTACTCTTGGGCGCGGACATCTATTCCGAACTTATCCTGAACGGCGTCATCAGGAGTGACAAGAGATACCCAGTAGCTCAACAAACTAAAGTGGGTTGGATTCTATGCGGGAATGTAAAGACATTCAACTGCTTGGTGACACTTAACGATTTCGAAAACATGACAAGATTTTGGGAAACAGAGGAAATTCCAGACAAACCATCATCAACTACTGAGGAACAACACTGTGAGGAACATTATAACGCAACTACCACAAGACTGGCGAACGGACAATATGTGGTACAAATGCCAATGAAACCTAACTTCGAAGCAAACTTAAAAAACGCAAAGTCACAAGCATTAGCACAATTCCTTCAACTGGAAAGGAAAATGTCAAAAAACAAAGAACTCAGTACCGAATACAAGCGTTTTATGAACGAATACATCGCTATGGGACACATGAAACCTGTCTCAGGAGAAAGTAAGTTCCAAGTCTACCTACCTCACCATGGCGTGTTAAGAGCTGAGTCCACTACAACAAAACTAAGAGTAGTGTTCAACGCGTCGTACAAGACAAAAGGAGACAGCAGTCTCAACGATCACATGTACTGCGGTCCGAACTTACAAAAGGATATACTGACACTACTTATTAACTGGAGAACATACAGATACGTCTTCACGGCAGATGTCGAAAAACTATATCGGTTCATCTGGCTAAACGATAAACAACAACATCTGCAAACTATAGTCTGGAGATCTTCCCCTAACGAACCTCTACAAGATTGGCAGTTGGGCACAGTAACTTACGGAACAAAAAGTGCACCTTATCTGGCAATGCGCACTCTGCATAAACTCGCAGAAGATGAAAAAGATACTTACCCGGAAGCAGGAAACGTCCTAAAAAACTACTTCTACATGGATGATTTGGTTTACGGGCAAGATACTATTGCTGCATCGAAAACACTGGTAACACAACTAATTGAGTTGCTAAAAAAAGGAGGATTTAACTTGAGAAAATGGAAGACGAACGAACCAACTATCTTGGAGGACTTGCGAGATGATCAAAAGAGCCAGAATACGAACATAGACTTTAGCCCAGAAGAAACAACAAACTCAAAAATGTTGGGCATGAGGTGGAATCAAGACAACGATAGCTTCACATACCAATGGGATCTACCGCTCAAGAAAAAGCTGACAAAACGCGTACTACTGAGCGAAATTAGCAAACTGTACGACCCACTTGGACTACTATCGCCACTTACAATAAAAACCAAACTCCTGTTCCAAAAAATCTGGATAAGCAAAATCAACTGGGATGAACGTTTATCCGAAGATCTCGCAACGGAATGGGAAACTATGAGAAAAGATATCCCAGTGCTTAACAAACTTTCCATACCACGATGGCTGCAATGTCAAGAAAACAACCTAGAGATATATGGGTTTTGCGACGCAAGCGAAAAAGCTTATGCATGTGTCATTTATAGCCGAGTTAAAAATCAAACCGGCGAATACAAGACTACGCTAATTACGGCAAAAACAAAGGTTGCCCCAATCAGCAATAAGATAACAGTACCTAGAATGGAACTTTGCGGGGCCGTTTTACTAGCTAAACTGCTAGAAAAGGTGCGAAACACTCTCTACACGAAAAACCTACACATAAGATGCTGGACCGACTCCAAGGTCGTTTTAGCCTGGCTCCAGGGCGATATAAACAGATGGGACAAATATGTAGCTAACAGAGTGAAACAAATAAACAGCATTATCTCGGCAAACTGCTGGGACTATGTGAAATCAGAAGAAAATCCTGCTGACTGTGCAACTCGAGGTTTAACACCATTACAACTTCTCGATTTTAAACTTTGGTGGAATGGGCCAGAATGGCTACAAACAAATACGTTACAAAACCATCAAGACAATCGCTTGACCTACACAACAAACACTGACTTGCGAGAAATAAACTGCTGCGCTGTCACATACAAGAAATGTGAAATAATTGACACATTACTGAATAAAAACAGTAATTATAAACGCGTAATACGAGTGCTAGGATGGATTCTACGACTCAGCAATATTCGTAAGCAAAAACGCGCACTAAACGCAACCAATAACTTAACCGACTGCGGTAATAAAAAGGAGGTTTTGTGCTTAACAACACAAGACATAATGGGAGCAACAGAATTGGTTATTAAGAACGTTCAAAAGGAAAACTATGCCGACGATATAGAATGTTTAAAGAAAAACCGACCAATATCAAAAAAAAGCAACTTGCTGAAGTTAACCCCATTTCTGGACAACAGTGGAATACTGCGCGTGAAGGGGCGACTAGGCTACTCAACTTTATCTCCCGAAGCTAAACATCCTATTATTCTTCCGGCAACAGGAAGATTAACGGAGCTTATTATTCAAGAGGCTCATCGTGACACTCTCCATGGTGGCGCCCGGCTCACTTTGGCTCATTTACGTCAGAAATTTTGGGTCATTGGAGGTAGCAGGACAGTCAAGAAGGGGCTTCGACAATGCATCCGATGTCATCGGTTCAAACCAAACCGAAACGTCCAACTGATGGCAGACTTACCAAAGGAGCGTGTCAATCCATCAAGACCGTTCACGAACACGGGTGTAGACTATACCGGACATGTTGATGTGAAAATCAACAAAGGAAGAGGAGTTACAACTTGCAAGGCTTACATAGCAATATTCATATGCATGGTGACCAAAGCCGTGCATTTGGAATTGGTGTCAGACCTGACTACGCAAACGTTCCTCGCCGCATTCAAAAGGATGTGTGCCCGCAGGGGTACACCCCGCCACGTATTCTCCGACAACGGCACGAATTTTGTGGGCGCAGCAAAACTTCTTCAACAGGGATTTGAAAAACACAATACGTTTAAGACTTCTGAATTCACCGATGAGATGAGCCGCTTACAAATTGAGTGGCATTTCAACGCGCCACTATGGCCAACAGCTGGAGGCCTGTGGGAGGCTGCCGTCAAATCAATGAAATATCACCTACATCGAGTACTGGGGGAACAGAAGCTTACTTTCGAGCAATTCACTACTTTACTTAATCAAATTGAAGCCTGTCTAAACTCTCGTCCGCTGTGCCCATTAACAGAGGATGTCGAAGACCTGGAATATCTAACGCCAGGCCACTTCCTCATTGGCGGCCCCCTCCTGTCACTACCACAAGAAGAGCAAGACTTTGCTGAGCACGATCTACGAAACAGATGGAAGCTTGTTGAACAAATGAACGTGCACATCTGGAAGCGCTGGTCGAACGAATATTTACATCAACTCCAAACCCGTAGCAAATGGCAGCACCCAAAAGAAAACCTGAAACAAGGAAGCCTAGTACTAGTAAAAGATGAACACTTACCTCCTGGGCGCTGGGCTTTAGGAAGAGTCCAGGAACTACATCCAGGCGCCGATGGTCGAGTACGAGTTGTTACCTTGAAAACTGGAAAAGGTTCACTTAAACGACCAATAACGAAGCTTTCACCATTACCGCTGAAACTAGAAGAAACAAGAGTAAACGAAGAGGAAGAGAAAAGGGCACCTACTCCGGAAACCAAAAAACTAGGAGGCACAGCTAAAAACAAAAACAATTGGCTGTCACTTGTTCTCCTATCCATAGTAGCGATGACGGGAATTGCACAATCTGCGCCAACGACGAATAACTGGAAGGTTACACCTATACCGAGCAATCATCCGATTTACTTCGATGAAGCAGGGACAATACAACTAATACATGACGAATGGAATCTATTGGTTTACTATAACTTAACGTCATACTGGCAAGCAACTGATCGAATCAATGATTACGTGAACCAAATAGATAAACTATGCCAAAGAATATCACATGACTACACGCCTTGTGAAACAATTGTCGGCCACCTACGTCATGAACTGAGTCACCTAACCGACTACAACTCTATGCTGCTCACTCAACACTCAAGACCAAAACGAGGTTACTTTGATGGAGTTGGGAAACTATCAAGAACTCTTTTTGGAGTTCTTGACGCAGACTTTGCCGAAAAGTACGAAAAAGACATACAGAACCTACAATCAAACGATGACTACCTACTCCAACTTATGAAAAACCAAACACTGATTGTAGAGGCTGAAAATAACATTATAAAAAGAAACACTGCCTTTATGGATGAACAATTCAAAACATTGTGCGCCTATATAAACCAAACTAGCAGCGACATCACAAAAATAGTAAACAGGGCGCAAATGCTATTCACGATGAATGACATAAATACCGCAGCCATGACGGCAACTCTGATTTTTAGTGATTTAAATCGAATAGTGGAAATGTTGATAAATGCTCTCGCCAACATTTATAGAGGACATTTAGATACACATTTATTTCCCGCTAACCAACTGATCGAACAGCTCAACATAATATCAGGCAGGTTGCCACAGGGATTGTCGTTACCGGTAAAGGACATTCAAAGGGATTTGAAAAATATTTATGACCTCATCCACGTGAAGGCTCGCATGACAAACAACTTTATGCTATTTGAAATACACATCCCCTTGCTGAGCGATGAGGACTACAAAATATACCGAGTTATACCAACACCGATCCTTACACAAGGACGTTTAAAACTCGTGCAAGCAAGTTCAAGCTTCATCGCAATCAACTTTTTAAAGAACTCTTACATAACAATGGAAGACCAAGACATGCGGCAATGTACATCATACGGAGAAGACGAATTCCTATGTGTCTCACGTAATCCTGTCTACAACATGCACGACAAGTACGCTCCATGTGAGGCCCAAGTCTTCAACCAACAAGAGTCCTTATCATGCGTCCTCAAAGACGTAACATGCAAGGAAACCTGGATAAAGCTGCACAAACCGAACATGTGGCTATTTACACTGTGCGGAAAACAGCTGATGCGCGTCATATGTAACGGTCAAGTTACGCCTGCGGTCATTGACGGGACTGGAGTGATTTCCTTGAAATCAAAATGCTTACTGCAGAAAAACGACGCCACAATATTTACACACAATCAGCTGGGAAGTAGTTACAACATGGAACCAGAGATCGAAATACCTACTTTAAACTCAACAATCAACAACATATTTGACCACGGCTGGAATAATGCCAAATTGAATATAACCGAACAAGGATCACCAACTGCTGTAGAAATAAGAAAAATAGACCAGCAGTTGACATTCCAGAAAAACAGGGAAATATTACCGAAGGCATCCGACATGTCAAATCACGACATCTATCTCTATTCGGTTACTTCTTTGTTGTTGGGAGGAATCGCTGTGCTTGCCCTCTATCATATCATCAAACGAAGGTGCAAAACAAAGAAAGGCATCAAAACACTCTCTTCCAAAACTGGAGTGACACCTAGAGGAAGGGAGAACTTTGGAGGAGACATCGAGCTACAAGAAATACATTCGACAGCAGCGGAGCCCGTTTACAGCGAAGCAAGACAGCCGAAGAAAGTATTTCACTTTGACGATTTAAATTGAGTGTTATACCTATACTTTTACATTTATAACTTTACACATTAACTTTTGTTTACTATTTAACTTTTATTATTTACTTTGCACTTTTCTTAGATAATTATTTGCTTTGTAATGGATGCTCATCCCACTTTTCCCTCGGGAGCATGTACGGTTCACGTACAGGCAAATTGCTAACGCCGCAACCTACTTTACGCTACTCGTTTAGTTTACTTTTATAATTACTTATACTTATTAAATTAGTTGACCAATAGCGGCCGTAGCGCTATAACCGCGGATTAGCATCCAAACATAACTTACGTGTAACTTTACAAATATACTGAACTAAGGTGAAATCTGTGGTTTTCGTCAACTCACAACTTAACTACCTCTGAGCCATACAATGACGAGTAAGAAATATTGTGCTGTTTTTGGTTGTATGAATTCGTCAATAACGCATCCAGATATAAGTTTTTTTAAATTACCTGGAAACTCTGAAAGGTAAGACTATAAAATAATTTTACTTACTCTAAAAATCAGTTAATATGACGAGTAAGAAATATTGTGCTGTTTTTGGTTGTATGAATTAGTCAATAACGCATCCAGACATAAGTTTTTTTTAATTACCGGGAAACTCTGAAAGGTAAGACTATAATAGTATATTTTATAACGAGGGACTAAACGAAGCCAAAATATACCAGAGGTGGTTTGACTCCCGAGCTTGCGAGGGAGTCAATGAAACCGAGGGTATATTAAGTTGGCGTTTAGTCTCGAGGTGCAAACTGTACTTTTCACTTTGAGTGCGAGAAAAATAGTCAATTTAGTACAAAAACATTAATTATTCCTCCAGTCCATAGAACTTTCGTAAGTTTTTAGGTAAATCTTCCGCGTTTTTGGCGGCAAAAGATTATCATCTATTATGTCTTTTGCTCTTTGCTCGACGTCGAACTCTTCACTGTCACTGGACATTCTTAATAAATTTATATAAAACCGAACAAATTTACACTCGACAAAAATTCTGAAATTTTCGCGGTCAGTTTTTTCTTCTAAACCAGTCACAGATTAAGAATTTAAAACGCATGGCACCACCTTCCTTGCGGAAAAACCATGGAACTAAAACTCTCAACATTTTCGCAATGGAGATGGTCCACACTCCACATATAATAGTAGTATATTAACTGGCTGTTTGAGTTTGTCTATGTCACATGCATGAAGGAAATTAAAAAACGAATTACTTTTTACTCCCTAGGGACTAAAGGCGTTCACTTTAGTCCCGCTTCGTAGGGCTATATTGGCGTACTTTTAGAGCATGAGAAGTGAAAAATAATTTTACTTACTAGTAGGTGGGTACATAATGTGTGTCTTTTTAATGGATAAGTATTTCCTTTTATCTCACGAAAAAAAAGGTGTTTGGATTATTAAATAAAGCGAATAGAGTAACGGAAAGTTATTGAGACGAGTAAAATAGGTAGTTATATTATGCGGTTCTGAATGAATCATGATACGGTACGTACCTACCTACTTATGCTTGTGTTAAAACTTCGGTGCATGTGTGTTTTGTTAGTTTGCATAATTCAAAGTAAAGACGTGGTATTTTATTATTAATAATATTTGTTTATTATCTGTGTGTATGAATAATACTAGAAAAAAAAAATTACCGTCTGCGTGTCATTAGATAGTTTTCGAAATTTTCACATAGTGTTTCTGCTGCTACTATAACAACATATAGGTACCACTAAAAACTGGTTTTATTTTCTTGGTATTAACAACAACAGCTAGACTCATATATAATATTTAGATGTTTGAGGGTTGTGATTTTAAAACATTCGTAGTCAGCTGTTCAGCTTTTTAATAATTAATTAATTGGTGACCAAAGAATTTTTGTTTTGAGTTGTTGCGAGTTGTAGGTAGGTACCTAATTTATAGAGACGTTAATAAACTGAGATAAAAAGTTACTTACTCGTCAGCTGTTTCTTGCATTCTAGTTGAGTAGGTAGGTGTTGGAGTTTCTAAGGATTGGAGTTTTGTAACGCGTAAGGAGAAAGCACATTTTTTTTATTCTATGGAAGGATTTTTAAGCTATTGCATAGCTTTTATCGCGATTTTGTGGAATATATAGAAAAAATGGAGGAAATATTCCGAAATTCACTTAAAACCAAACATGTAAATTGTAAAGTAGCTGCAGGTATCTATAACCAAGTAAAAGATATTCCATTTTCTCCACCTTGTCCATGTTTCCCAAAACAATTTTTAATTAAGCTTTATATAAGAATGCGGATTTATTATACTTAAAAATTTAACAATAAAGCATTTCGTACGACTCAGTCGAGGCACAAATATTTTTCGTTCGCAAATTTATAAGCCCGATTTGTTTTTCAAACAAAAACATGTTTTTTTAATTAAATCTACCAATCAAAAAACAACACGCATTTTTATTGAACACTTCCTATTCAATATACAAAGTATTTTATTTATTTATACATATAAAAAGGATATTTACAATCACAAAACTAAATAGAAACAGAAAGTAGGCAAATGTAATTAAAATGCTGGAGACGGGCAGCCCTAACGCATGTTTACGCACCGCGCGGCTGTAGGCATTTATTTCTATCATGCGGCCGAGTTACACTACTTCTCTTCACTAGTTTACTCTCTTCTCTCCGTTTCACTTTTCGCCATCTCCTTCGCAAGCATGACTAATAAATAAAAAATAAAAAACATTTATTTGACACATAAACATACATGTTACAGGCCAATCACATTAAAAAGCACACAAGTGTATTTCCACAAATCTGATCCTAACCCCCAAACTAGGCCTGTATTTTAGGGGTCAGACCAGACCAGGGGCCAGAGGGGGGGGGGGTTTGTGGTTCTACACCGTACCTGGGAACCTTCTAGTTACGGAGATAAGATATTGGGGGTCAAAGTTCCAACTTTTTGACAAGTTTTTTTTTAATACAAGTTTTTAATGTAAGATTTTTACTTTAAACACCTCCATGACCCCCGTATTATTCAATCCATCCACCACAATCTTTTGAGTTTGACCACAAAACTTGATTTTTCACCCCAAAAAAAAGACGTTTCCCATTCCCAGCAATAATTTTTGCGTAAAGTTACTTAGTTTGATGTAAGTACAGAATGTCAGAATGCTTGATTGACGGCTTTGTGATGAGGTTGTTTACACCCTAACTTCGTCATTTATGAACCGATTTTGATGATTCTTTTTTTGTTAGAAAGTAGATATTCTCCAAGAGTGATACCATGATAAGGAAACCAGGATCTGATGATGGCATCCCAGAGAAATCGAGAGGAACTTTCGAAAATCGTAGTGGCGACTAGTGCGTTTGTTAATTTTTTCATTAATTATAGCAGCACTACTATTTAATGAAGGTCTGGAGTCGATCTGATGCTGCAGCCAAAAGACAGTCGAGGGAACTCCTCAATGATTTACAGCAATTACCTGGTGTGGATTAATTTGTATTAATGAGAACTTACACCTAGATGGGTTGTGACTGTCATTAGGGGCCTGATAATGAAGACGAAGGACAGTCAAGGGAACTCCTCAACGTTTTACAGTAGCTACCTTGTGTTTGGACTTAATTAATTTCTATTGATGAGAACTTTGCACCTATAAGGGTTATAAGTGGCATTACAGATCTGATGATGAAGACCATAGACAGTCGAGGGAATTCCTCAACGATTTACAGCAGTTACCTTTTGTTGGGCTGATATCAAATGGTTAAATATGCCATAGATTATAAATTCATATAGACACACAGTTAGTTTTATTTAAAACTAGCGGCCCGTCCCGGCTTCGCACGGGTGGACATTTATTTTCCTCTAATACCCCCCCCCCCCTTATTTTTCAAAGAATATAGCCCATGACACTCACAAATAACGTGCCTTTCTATTTCTAAAAGAATTTAAAAAAAAAACGGTTCAGTAGTTCCAGAGATTTACCCCCTAAAACCTCACAAACTTTACCTCTTTATATAATACTAAAACGGACGTCACGCGGTTTCACCCGCGTAGTTCCCGTTGCAGTAGGAGTACAGGGATAAAATATATGCCTATTCCTATGTTACTCGCTGATAATGTAGCTATCCATTGCTGAAAGAATTTTTAAAATCGGTCAGGTAGTTTTAGAGTTAAATCGTAACAAACACACAAACAAACAAAAAATCAAATCTTTCCTCTTTGTTATTTTATTATAGTAAGTTAAAGCTACATAATATTACATATATATCAGTTTAATTAAGCTTTAATTCAATTATTTACAGAAACTAATAAATGGATATTCCTACCCAGTAAAAAGTAAAAATAAAAAAACCAGTTAGCAAACTAAAAATTATCATGTACCGCCAGTGTATCAAGCTACCTGAAACTGTCAAATTTTCCCAATCAAAGGTTGATTGGGATAATTTCACAGTTTCGAACCTAACAGCCATAAAGTTGAAAATCTTGAAAGATTGCATAGTGGCTTGATGCGCTGTCTTCTGTCGGTACTTACCTTTAACAATAATTTGATTGAGGATAAAGAGATTTGGTGCTTTTGGAAGGGTGTGTATGTGATTTGGAAAGCATTTTTTTGAATGGATTTAGCCCAGATTGGTGCCATTTTAGTAAAAATCCAGTCCTGATGATGTCATCAATGAGCAATTGAGAGAACTCCCTTAAATATTATAGGCATAGGTACTACTTACCTACTTGTATATCACGATTTTGGTTCCAAGCATTTGCATTCAGAAAATACCATTTTATGCAGTGGGACTGAAGAGAAAGGCAACAGATGGCCCCCGAACTTCTCAATTATAGGTATTTAATAATAATAATATATCATTTAATTTAGGTAACAAAAGACCCATCATAATTATACATATACTTCACAGACTAACATACATATAAAAAACACAATTGAACACGAAGAGACGGCGTAATGTTGCGCTGCGTGGCGTCGCGAAGCCTTCCGCGGAATCGCCGATACACCGATACCTATACGACACCCTCTTCGGCCAAAACTCTTCCTTGAGGAAGGTCTCAATATGATGAGTCGGGACTCGCACCACGAACGACTTAAACTTCGTGTTGCGGCGCGACTCCAACTTCTCGACTTCTCTCTTTTTTTTCTTTTACTAGTGGTGATAGGAATCACGACTAACTTATCATACTATGTGACTATGACGAAGCAAATTTAAAGAAATGGTCGTATTGAAAACTAGCTTTCGCCCGCAGCCTCGCTCGCGTTAAATTAAAATTTTGACAATCAATTCGGGTTGTAGGTACTCTGCTTGTAATAATATAATTTAATCATGATTCGAAACACACGTGGCGCCATCTAGGCCGTTATTGTTGTTTTCCTCGGAAATTAATTTATTATTTAGGCGTGAAAGGTAACAAACAAACTTACTTTCGCTTCTTAGGATGCATTTAGTAAAAAACTGTTATTTTGGAATTACAAACAGAAACTAAAATTTCATTAAATTGTATCTATAGATAAGTAGATGTTCAATATTTATTTATTTAGCCTTTAGCCACCTTGTTTTGGAAAGAAAAACAAGAACAAATCGAATATGTAAAACGACCGTATGAGTTCAATGATTCTTTGAATATTAAATGCAAGTTCAATTTGAACGTTCCACAAGAATGCATAAATAATTCAGTCAGGCTCTCTCAGTTACATTTCCCAGTCAACCGCGGCAACATGATTCTCGCTATCGTTTGCTACTTAATGTTAATACCACTCATTCTATTGTTCACATTATTTATGTTAACGTTTTTGCTATCACTATATTTTAAACTTAAACTAGAACCCTTTCACGCTGTGTGTAAATCAAATGTGAGACTAGATGGAAAGGTCGCGCTCGTGACCGGCGGGAACCGAGGCATCGGCCTGGAGACAGCCCGGGACCTCGCGTCCAGAGGAGCCAAAGTGATCATCGCCTGCCGGGACGCCAACAAGGCTGCAGAAGCTATCGAAGATATAGCAGCTACCACAGGAAACAAACAAGTTGAATTTAAACATTTAGATCTATCAAAATTCAGCAGTGTGCGAACATTTGCTGAAGATTTCAACAAATCTTACGATCGCCTCGACATCTTGGTGAACAACGCTGGTTGCGCTGGCCTCAATTCGAAGCTAACGGAAGATGGAATAGATGTAGTGATGCAAGTCAATTACTTCGGGCCCTTCCTCCTCACAAACCTGCTGCTAGACAAAGTGATCGCCTCCAAACCTAGCAGGATCATTATAGTGTCATCATATCTCCACAATTTTGCAAAGTTACGTGTCTACAACTTGCAAGAACCTGCCGGAGAGGGAACGATGGGACAGTTCTTGAATTACGCAAATAGTAAATTATGTGACGTTCTTTGGACAAAGGCCTTAGCTGAGAGATTACCTGAAGGAGTCACAGTCAATTGTTTACATCCAGGAATTGTTAAAACTGATATATTTAAAAGGCTACCTACTGTAGCTAGGAGAATCCAGCAGTTCATCTTCGATATATTTTATAGAGAACCTAAAGGGGGAGCTCAGACGACGATACATCTGTGTGTTTCTGAGGAAGTGGAGAACGTGCGAGGAAAGTATTTCATGGAGTGTGAGGAAGGAGAATATAGCAGAATGGCTGATGATGATAAGTTAGTGGAAAAAGTGTGGAACACGAGTTTAAGATTGACGAGCTCAAGTTAACTAACGGAGGTTTCGTTTGCGCAGGACGAATACTCTTTTATTAACTAAAATAAATTTAAAGTTCGCGTTCTCTGTGTGAGGCAGTCTTGTTAGGTCAGCTCAAAACTACAAAAGTTCTCCGTAGTCAGTAGCGTCCAAAAGACCATACCTCAACACATAATCAACGTACCCATAGTATGCAGATAATACTGTTTTTAACGCTGACGTTTTCAAGAGTGGAACTTCAGTTGCAGTTTTTATCAACCGAGAAATGTCGTTTCGTTTACTTAGTTTAAATTAAGTCCTAAAATTGATGTCTATAGTCTTATTTTCTCTTCCATATGTACTCAATTGAATAAAGTTAGTTTTGTGAGGTTTACACGTAAATTATTTTCGTCAAGCCATGTTATTATCGATTCAATTGTATTATTTATGACAGTTGTATATTTATTAATGTTAGTATTATTCGAAGTCATTATTAACAATATGCCATCAGCGAACAGAAAACAGGGGTGATTAGTCACTTCAGGAAGGTCATTTATACTAAGTAGGAACAACAGGGAACTAAGTACTCCCCCTTGGGGCACACCAGACCTGTTATGTTTATAGTTTGATCTATATGACTTTAATTCTTGTTAACTATCGATTTTCTGTAATCTGTTATTAAAATAAATAGCTTTCTATCCATAGACCTGCAGGGCCCCGTATCCCATACTTTTCTAGCTTGTCTATTAGCAATCTATGTGATACGAAATCAAAGGCCTTCGACATATCAAAAAATAACCTTAACCTTAGATGGGCTCAGCACCGACGAAGGCGTCTCCGGGTTGACGTCGCTCTTGCGGCGGAGTAAGGGTTAACCCACATAATGGGTCCACATAATGAGAACAAGACCCTTAACGAGGCCGAAAGGCACTTGTTCTCCCCGCCATTGCGATCATTTTTGTTCTAGACCATACCTGGGAACCGGAGATATTGGAGATCAAAGTTACAACTTTTCAAAAGTTTTTTGAAATACAAGTTTTGAATGTGTGTCTACCGTACACCGTGATTTTACACCCAAAAAATAAAGTCGTTTCCAAGTAATATTTTTTGCGCAGAGTTACTTGGTTTGATTTACAGAATGCTTGGTTAACGGCTTCGTTAAGGGTCCGTTTACACTTTGTATATCGGCGCGGAATCGCATTTTTCCATCCTAATCCTTTTCTAGCGAAAAACAGAGCGGGAGTGCTATAGTACGCGGCAGCATGACGATAACTCGGCAGCGCGCTTTGTTTCTCGCTCTAGCAAACGGTGGTTCTGTGCGACAGAAAAGGATAGGAGGTTGGAAAAATGCGATAAATGTGGTTAAACTATAAAATGGCGCCCCTACATAAAAAGGGCCACGACTCGCCGCTATTGCAGCGACGCCCGGCTGTAACCTCGGTGACTGCTGCTTCCTAGCTGATTGCCCATTGTCAACTAGCTAAAGTGGAGCGTCAACCCACCGCCGCAAGCGGTTCGTCTATACCACGGTATTATTATAATACAGTACTCCAACTTCATACAAACGGACGAAACGCGAGCTATACCTACGCGCCTCGATCTCGGGGTGCGCTCGGGGCGCAGACAGTCACGGCTGTACCGCAGTGTCGAACGGACGGTGTGTTGTTTTTTTAACAATAACCGCGCGATTTTTTCTCTAAAAATCAGTTAATATGACGAGTAGGAAATATTGTGTTGTTTTTGGTTGTATGAATTCGTCAATAACGCATCCAGACATAAGTTTTTTTTAATTACCTGGAAACTCTGAAAGGTAAGACTATAAAATAATTTTTTAACACCCTTGCTCGTAAAGCTGATGTAATTCCACCGGTTTTAAATATGTAAAGCGGGTCATAAAAAACGCGTGTGTTATCAAATCAAATAGTTAAGTTATAATCCATACAAATTCCATAACAGTATTATTTGCCATTTCAAATATGGAACTGATCGCCGCCGCACGACTCCAGCTAGTGAGCAGCGCGCTGTTGCTATTCAAATTTCGAACTAATCGCCGCGCGGCGCCAGTCAGTAGGCAGCGCTAGCGCGCTGTTAAAATGGCGGGAAGGCAACAGTGTGCATTCACAGATTGAGTTTTTTTTAAATAAAAAATAAACAGTTTATTCGGTAATTTGAAAACTTGGCTGCATGCTCTAGCGTCTTTGCCAACATTTTCACGCAGCCACGGCAGAAAATAATCCTCGCGCCATTTTTCTCAAATTTTCTTTTCTTTGTACTTGTATTGTGAATATCTAAAAATGACAACTTTCAATAATGAAGATGAGCAATATATTACTTCAACTCCACCGGATACACTAACAGAAGCGCGAACCGCATGCGACAGCTTGCTGCCGTCAATATCCAAGGACAGATACATAACCACGTATGAAAAATGTTTTTTTTTTCTGTTTCCTCGCAAATGTGTTAAAAAACGTCGTACGATATACGTGCGTATTGGTTATAACATGCTCGGCTCAATTACGCCCTCGCCTTCGGCTCGGGCTGAAATTCCGCCTCGCATGTTATAACCATCTTAACGCACTAATATCGTAATGTACTATTACTTACTAGTAGGTAGGTACATAATGTGTGTCTTTTTAATGGATAAGTATTTCCTTTTATCTCACGAAAAAAAAGGTGTTTGGATTAATAAATAAAGCGAATAGAGTAACGGAAAGTTATTGAGACGAGTGAAATAGGTAGTTATATGCGGTTCTGAATGAATCATGATACGGTAGGTACCTACCTACTACCCACCTACTTACGCTTGTGTTAAAACTATTATTAACGCAAATATTTTTCGGTCGCAAATTTATAAGCCCGATTTGTTTTTCAAACAAAAACATATTTTTTAAATTAAATCTACCAATAAAAAAACACGCATTTTATTGAACACTTCCTATTCAATATACAAAGTATTTCATTTATTTATATAAAAAGGATATTTACAATCACAAAACTAAATAGAAACAGAAAGTAGGCAAATGTAATTAAAATGCTGGAGATGGGCAGCCCTAACGCATGTTTACGCACCGCGCGGCTGTAGGCATTTATTTCTATTATGCGGCCGAGTTACACTACTGTATTATAATATTACCGTGTCTATACGGTCCGATGTGAACCTAACCTAACGTGTTTACGTTGGGGCTGGGGACACCGTGTTGACAACGAGCTTGTACTTACCCCGTGCAGTGCTTATAACTGTGCGTTGGCCTTAAGAGGATAGCGCAAAATTCAATTTTTGTCATCTCATTGAATGGCTGAATTTCATGAAAAAGTCATTCAATGGGATTCAATGAACTAAGAGGGTTGTATTGATGATTTTAATGATTATAACTCTTTATTTGTTACGGTCGTGAATCATATTTTGTTTTTACTATACAGCCTGCCACTGACCTGCAAATGGCGCTTCTACCTTAAGGCGCCTCCCCGACCAAAATTAGCAACTCTATTGGTGTTGGTTCAAACTTCGATTGAAATACTGCTAGAATAAAGTTCTAATCACCTTCCACTACAAAGTGATTGTTACGTCAGTCACTGCGGGCCGAATTATGTGAAAGGATTGGTTTTTATTCTTCATAAAATCAAATATTCGTCTTATGGAAAAAAAAACAACCTTTAGTTATTAAATTGCCTATCCATTAGTATACATAAGTAGCAAATCAAAATAATAGTTACTTTACGAGGAGTAGCATGTTATAAATCATTATTTCTCATTTCTGTGGTTTCGCTCTGAGGGTATTTAATAGGCTACTTAAAAAAAAAAACGTCAATTTTGGAGTCAAGAATATGTAGAAATTTAATGTATTTATATAAGTTCATTTTTCTTTTGGATAAAGAGGGTTTTTTTTTATAGAGTTATAAATAAATAAAATAAATAAATAAATATCGCTGGACATTACACACCGCGCCATCTAGTGCCACACTAAGCAACGAGGCTTGTGTCGTGGACGCCAGATAGTTGATATACTACATAGATACTTTTTGTTTGTAAATACATACTTATTATACATATTAACATCCATGACTCGGAAACAAATGTCCATGCTCATCACACAAACATTTGCTCTTACCGGGATTCGAATTCGATTATAGTGTGTAAATAATGTAAATAATTAGTCTGTGTTAAATAAAAATACCTAACTCTTTTTATTATACAAGTATACAATGTAGCTGTTGCCCGCGACCATCGTCCGTGTGAAAGATTTCATAGAAATACTGAATACCTTAGGCCTAATCAGCCTTTAATGTTACCACTCCTGGAGAAGAGGAGCTCGTGGCTAAATAATAACAGCCGCTTGGGTCGATCTTTAGGTACAGTCGCGCTTGCATAGGTTGGTCTGTGGATGGGTGAGCACCCATTACATACAGAGTTTCCTCCGTCCCTCGGAAAGCACGTTAAGCCGTTGGTGCCGGCTGTCATTTGTAGATCTTTGAGAGCCGTTATAGCTAGTCAGCGGCTTGAAAGTCTGACATCCAGTCTTACACAGGGGTATCGTATTACCCAGTACTAACTGGGTTGTAGAAGTCAGATAGGCAGTCACTCCAAATAATGGTATTCAGCTGCAACCAGTTAGACTGGGAAGCCGACCCTTAACATGGTTGAGAAAACACTAAGTACATGATGACTCCTGGAGCCGAAGACTCCTATCTATGTGAAGTAATTTAGTAGGTAAACCTGCCAGCCCTGTTGGTCGATGTCACTTGCCTTCCAATTTTTGGTTCTAGGACATGACGGTTTCCTCACAATTTTTGCCTTCACCGTTTTGAGAGCAGTGGTGACGAAATAAATTATGCAAAATACGGCTGAGTTCGAAACCACGAGCCCATGGTACCGTAGGCGTATTACTTTGTATATTAATTAGCTTAAGAAACTAAATTTGCATGCAAAATCTTAAAATTCAATGCCATATTCAAATTGTGTAGACTAATTCATGGTTCATGGTGCCTTTTCCCAACGTTGGGGGTCGCGGCTTCCAGGCTAACCGGATGCAGCGGAATACCAGTATTTTACATAGAGCGCGACTGCCTATCTGACCTCCACAAACTAGTTAATACTGGGTAATACGATACCCACTTGGTAAGACTGGTTGTCAGACTTTCAAGCCGCTGACTAGCTGTAATGACTGTCAAAGATCTACTACAAATGACAGCCGGCACCAATTATTATCTTTACCTACGTCACTATACATATTATAAAACGAAGTCCTCCGCCGCGTCCGTCTGTCTGTCTGTCTGTTCGCGATAAACTCAAAAACTACTGCACCGATTTTCATGCTGTTTTCATCAATGGGTAGAGTGGTTTTCGAGGAAGGTTTTAGTACTTATATAATTTGTCTAGCGGGCGGGTGAAGCCGCGGGCATCTACTAGTATTAAATAGTAAAGTCGCTTTTTAGGGTTCCGTAGTCCTGACAAGAAACCCTAATAGTTTCGCTATGTCCGTCTGTCTGTCGGTCTGTCTGTCTGTCTGTTCGAGTTTTTGCTAAGAGACCGTTAGTACTAGAAAGCTGTTATTTTGTAAAGGTGCGTATATCAATAACGCCGTCAAAGAGGTAAAATAAAATATTGGAAAATAAACATGTGAAGTGGAGATGATTTTTTTTTCGTCGTCTACCCCTTCGTGTGTGGTATCGTTGAATAGGTCTTTTAAAATGATTGAGGGGTTGCCCAAACTACTTTTTGATTTAATGCTTTGTTCCAGTAGCCCCCCCCTCCCCTCGAAAAGCTAAACTGCTGGCTTGAAAAGTCTGGAAAAAATCATGATGATAGTGCATTTCATGATCTTTAAAGGAAAACTATAGCGGTTAAGATAACTTACTGAACTAACTTACTAAACTAATAAGTTTAGCAGTAATAGTCGTTAAACTAGGGAGTTGGATAATTTTGTACTAAATACAAAATCCTAGAAAGAATAGAAAAATAAGAAAGAAAAGAAGAATAAATAGTATAAAGTGACTAAGATGAAGTAGTTGCTTGTTTATAACGAGTGAAGACTTTCATTGAAAAACAAAATCTTAAATTAAACGGGCTACTACGGAACCCTACACTGCGCGTGGCCCGACACGCACTTGGCCGGTTTTATGTTCTAAATCATTTCTATTTCGCAGGTCTAGGCCGGACCGGGGTCCTGATAGCCTGCTACCTGGTGTACTCCTTACGCATCAGGGCCAACGATGCCATCCGCCTGGTGCGTAAAAAGAGGCCCAAGTCGGTGCAAACTTCGGGACAGATCCTCTGCGTCCAGCAGTTCGAGCATTACATGCTGCCGCAGACGATTGTGTTTAGTTCTAAGTAAGTAAGATGAAGATGCCTTTATATTGAAAGAAATGAGGGCAGTGGTGTACCTAGGAGCCAACAATACGGCAAGCCCACAAGACTGTTCAAATACATCATGAAGAGTAGTAGGTTACAAGGTCGAGTCTAGCTTGAAGGCTGGTATGAAAATACCACCACTTGAGGGGGGATATTTCGTGGTATGTGCGGCTATAACAGATTGCAAGAAGACTAAAGAATAGATAAAAAAGAAAGAGGAAAAAAAGATAATATTACTGAGGGAGATGCTGAGATCACGACTGTTAAAGATGAAAGAAGAAAATGCTACTTATGTCGGTCTTTGACTGACAAATGAAGATAAAGGCTGGAGATTGATGATGGTTACGATAAATGAACTCCCAAAACTAGTGAAAGCTTTATGTATCTTAAGGCTGGGGTATCTGCTAAATTAGCAACTCTATTTGTAGTGGTTCGTTTGAAAAACTGTTAGAATAAAGTTCTAATCAGCTTGCACTACTAAGTGGTTTTTACGTCAGTCACTGTCACCGAATAGGGCGAAATGAGTGGTTTTTAATTAATTGTAGCCTAATAAATCATTAGATCAAAATGTCAATCACTTTGTGAAGAAAAAAGTGACAAATATCGAAAAATAGCCGTTTAGGAGTAGTTCCGAAATTTCAAAGAAAAAATGCTTCACTTTGAATATTTTTTTCATATAGTAATAATGAAGTTAGAATTCCCTATTTCAATTGTACCAATTAAAGTTTAGAGTCTAATAAGCAACACGTATTTTTAGGCACATTTATATTCACTCATCAAAGAAGAGTTACATGGAGAAAACCTCTCGTTAGTAGATAACACCCCCTTAATTCAAAGTCTCTTGGAATCCCGAAAGCCCGAAGCAAAAATGAGAACCTTCATAAAACGATTTCATAATTTCCTAAATTTTGTTTAATTTCTTTCAGGGAAACCCTTAACCTGACGAAGGATAGAAAAACCTCGGAGTTCACGTTAAAACAGCATCTGTACCGACAGCGAGCGACACTGCATGGATTAGAAGAAAGAGCATTTAGAGAATTGCCAAAGGTCTGTAGTAGCTAGGTACATCTAAGGGCACTCTTGGGTACTAAAGAGGCACTATTCAAAACAAGTAGGAATGAGAAAAATTGCAGTGTAAGCTTCTTAAATCTTTCGAGAGTCAAAAATCAGTCTATCCATTATTTAGATATAAGAGGAATAATATTTATTGGGCCTGATTTTTTAATTACCTCCCTATTGACTACCTAGAAATTTCTTTCTACAAACAGTTAACTCTATCCCGAATTCCCGACCAATACTACAACGTATGGTAAGCCCTGGAGAAGTCCAGCTGCCATAGAACCCTCAAAACATAAGACAAAAAAAGAAAACAACGGAAATTTTCACAAGGACCAACCAGACTAATTTCATCTTTCAAAATCTCTTTCAGATAGTATACTGCCTCTGCGAACGGCTCCTGAAGCTGTGCGGGTGTCACCAGAGCGTTGGTCTGGACTTCCGCGTCAAGAACAAGCCTTTCTACAGATCCTTCATGGTGTACAAGCTAAGGAAGAGCAAGCCTCCTGATCCTACCACTCCTGAGGAAGCCGCTGCTGATCTTGGTAATTGTGCTTAAGGTGGAAGCGCCAGGGTAGCCTGCGAAATACAATCATTAATATTTTGTTCAGCATACAGCTTGACACTGACTGGCAAATTGCAAAAAAAAACCAAGAAAATTTTAATTTCGCAGGCTACCTTAGCGCATCCTCCTCAAGCCCTCACTATTGGAATTTCCACTTTGGGCGTTGGACTTTTGTTTAGGAATTCATTTAGGCGACGCTTGTTGTTCGTGAAAAGGGTATGCTGGTTTGAATTTGATTAAGAATGAATTTCTGGTTTCGTCAAGTGCAAAATTCTGCTCGCTATCAGCCTCTTCTCAATATTTCCTTCCATTGACTACAGATCACAACAGAGCACCCCTACCAATGGTGGAATGGCGAGACCCAGTAGAGGAGGACATTGAGCGCAACCTGGAGTCAGTCAGCAAGATGACAGGCACGGCTAACAACGGCAGTATACCTGCTGTTCAGATTTATGAGGTAACTAAGGTGTCGTTTGTTAAATGATGTGATGAGGCTTCCTTGTATAGCCCAGAATAGCCAACCTAGGGCTATGCGATTACGTCATGGGATTCGCGCATCGCTTGTTTTATTTGCTCCTCAAGTCCTGTAGCGGTGACTGGTGATTCACCATCACCATCATCATTCTCCTGCCTCTAACCCCAATTTATTTGGGGTCGGCGCAGCATGTCCTCTTCTTCCGTACTTTTCTATTACTTGTCATCTCATCAGACATCTGCTTTCTTGCCATATCATCCTTCACACAGTACGTCCATCGTTTCTTTGGTCTTCCTCTACTCTTACCCATCCACATTCTAAATCTAACCTTTCCTCAGGACATTTTCGTCAATCGTGGCTTGCCCTTATAAGGCGAATTAAAGACCGTCCAAACGAGCCACCACATTTGCAAATACGCCAGGGCTTTCATTCATGACTTCATGCAAATCCTACATCGCACAAACGGAGTCATCATACTGCCGTATCGTCGGTACTGCCGGACTGCGATAGCGCCCTCTACGTTTCTCGCTCTAGCAAATGACGGTTCTGAGCGACAGAAAAGGATAGGAGCTTAGAAACATGCGTCCAGTGCTGCTAGACATGCAGCAACCCTTATCCACCTTCGGATCATGACATCAGAAAATTGGAATGCACCGTCAGCCCCAATCGTTCTTTCATCTTTCGTCTTTTTTATTAAACGACCTTTTTCTGTTCATCACACATGTTACATCTCATGTTTGGGCCTTACCGACAGTATAACCGGTGATGAACCGGTGGTGAAGATCTTTTCCGGTCTTCATAAAGTCATGACTTCTTCATCTTTCAGGCATTCACAGTAGACCACCACAGTCTTCCAGACGAAAGGCAGAAATACTTAAAGACACTCCGCAATGAAATCAACCAGCATCGAGAAGCGTTTGATAAAATCAACACAGAGGTAATAATAACAGTTACCATACCACCTACTTACATTCCTAAGTTAACCAGCCTATAATGTTCCCAATGCTGGGATTTATTCCACATATGGGAGAACCCTCAAGAGTAGCCAAACGTGCAGCACTCTCTGAGTAGGCTCATTCAGCCTTATCAGCACCAGCTAATCAGACGAGTCATGGATGCACCATTGTTCTGATTAGCTCAGATTTGTCCCACGTCATGATCTATTCTCATAACCAGTCTTTTCATACTACCCATTAACTGGGTTGTGGAGATCAGACAGGCACTATAAGCAGTCTCTCTATGGTAAAATACAAATGTTCAAATTCATCAAGTCAGATTATGACCTTATCTCATAAGGTTGGTGTTGAAAAGGGAGATTAAAATCGTTTTACATCATACTTTCCTATTTTTGTAGAACGACCCTACAATTCTGACTGGGCTACTGTTCGAATGGCTGGAGGGTCTGAAGCAGCCAGTGCTGGACAGGGAAGACCTGTCGCTCATCGTTGGGAGGGCATACAATGTGGAATCCTGTGTGCTGGCCTTGACAATGGTAACAATATAGTTATGGAAGGTTTTATTTCAAATTAAAAAGTAAATCATCCAATTTTCCAGCCGGTTATATGGGTAATGTTTAGTACAGATTATCTGCTGAAAATCGCCAGAAATGCTCAAAACTAAACACGATCTTGACTTTTAACGAGAGCAAGAGCGATCCCTGCAACTTCTTATATGGTTAGTCTATACTTACTCGTATAATTGGAGTTAATCATAAAATGTCAAATAAGCAATCGCATGGATGTTTATCTCGTTCTGCATCTTATCTCGTTCTAGAAACTTTCGCTGTTGCGTACCCTCAAGCGCCCCATGTTGACAAACAAGTTACGAACTAACTTCAAACTTTCATCAGGCTTTGCTTACTTTTAGGAAGACATAATGCTCCTAGAATACCTCCTTCGCTTCGTGACTCGTCTGCGTCCTCTCGCTGCCAACAAGAAGGTGGACATACTGAAGCGTCTGCTCGCCTCCCTGACGCATCAGACTGTCTGCGTCAACGGGCGATGTCTTCCTACACGTAAGGTAATACGAAACGAAAATTGCGTAGCCACCCCACAGTACATTTTAACAACCAAAAAATGTCCGAGCGAAAGTATCTCCTAGCTAAGTTTTAAAGGCATACAAGTCTTGTGATTTGACACATATAATTTTAGAAATTGTACCAAGTTCTTTTTTCCTATTCCTCCTGCGACCTGTTTTAAGCAAAAAAAGATCAACTTCTTACTATAGATGAGAATGTGGACAGAGACATCGACGTGGTCTTTGGAGGCCTACATCCAGCAGAGAACGCCTACGTCTTTTGGCTCATGCAATCATGATTGTGATAAATATACAGATGGCGAGCTTTGAGTTTTTGTTTGGGGCTTCGATTTATTATTATTATTATTTATTTACTTCAATCAACTTTGGATCATAGGTACAATTAAACAAAATTATAAAATCAACAACACAAATAAAATTAAAATCACAATTAAAATTATTATTTAGGGTGGATCTACTTTTCTCAGCCTTAGATTTGTTATTTACCCTAAACAGATTGGTTTTACTTAATATTTTAATTAATCTTTGTGTCTCCCCAGGACTTCCAAAGACTGCGAGACGGCACCAGCAGCCAGGTGATAAACTTCATGCTGCGGATGATAGTGGAGCTGCAGAAAGACATGATGAAGCCTGGCAGGGACGACGCCGATGTGGTGGTGCCGCAGAGGAGGTTCAGAATAAAGGCTTGGAAATAAATGTTGTAGTTTTCATTTGAACTTCCCATAACCTGTTCGAGGTACTGATTTTTTGACACAAAAATCAATATCTCACTAGCACTAAGAGTAGTAGGGGCCCCCTTAAATTTTAAATTTATTCTTGTTTTTATTATTTGCTGTTAAAGCGGCAACAAAAATACATCATCTGTGAAAATGTCAACTGTCTAACTATCACGGTTCATAAGATTCAGACTGGTGACAGACAGACGGACAGTGGAGTCTTAGTAATGACGACCCAAATGGCGCAGCGGTAGTGAGGCTGCCTTACGTTCTTAGGGACCCGGGTTTGAATCCCGGTAGGAGTAAGTGTTCGTGTGATGAGCATGGACATTTGTTTCCGAGTCATGGATGTTTATATCTATATATATAAAAGGCAAAAGTGATTGACTGATGTATCAACGCACAGGCCAAACCATTAGAGCTAGAATCTTAAAATTTCGCACACTTATTCCTCTTATGACGTAGGCATCCACTAAGGAAGGATTTTTCGAAATTCAACCCCCAAGGGGGTGAAATAGAGGATAAAAGTTTGTATGAAGCTTTTTATTCCTTGGACATATTTGCATGAAATTTCGTATGAATTGAGTGCGGCAAAAATAATGAGTTACACATTTCAGCGTTTTCCAAAATTCAACCCCTAAGAGGGTAAATTTAATTTTTGGACACAGGTATTATATAACCTCGATTAACACATCGAGTAGAATACTTTTCATCCAATTTTCCAACTCCACGCGGGCGAAGCCGCGGGCTACAGCTAGTGTATAATAAGTACATATGTATTTACAAACAAAAAGTATTTATGTAGTATATCAACTATCTGGTGTCCACGACACAAGCCTCGTTGCTTACTGTGGCACTAGATGGCGCTGTGTGTATTGCCCTGCAATATTTATTTAGTATTAAGGTCCCGTTTTTACCCTTTGGGTACGGAACCCTAAAAACGCGTTATTGCATTTTTAAACGGCGGGCACGGCGTAGTGCCGGGTCCAGCGTTGAAATCCAACAGTGCGCTTTACTTAGGCATTTGGTATTTTATGTGTTGCCTAGAATCTAATTCTGCGGTACTTAACTAAGCTCTGCCATCGTGGTTGTAATTAATGGTTAGATAATTTGAAACCCGTGCGTATATATAAAAGAAAATCTAGATGTCTTTCATTTCGTTTCCTTAGCCCTCGAGGAGATAGTAATACAAATAAAAACAATGCCATCTATCGACGTTACTTCCAAACTACGATGCCGATAAGGATGGACAGTAACACATTTACGTTTCGTAAAATCGACTAAAACTTTTTTATTTTTGATTTGTTCTAGCAGGAATGCTAATAGTTCATCAAAAATAGCAAACTTCAATCAATATTATTGGCCGAATTGGTCTCAACAACAACATGTCTGCACAAAATGAAGAAAAAAAATAATTTTGTGAATTAATTTTGTTCAAAGTGGATCAAACATTCTGTCCATGATAAATGATCTATAGTTTGCAAGTAGGTTTTTACGAACGCTTTTACACGTCATTTTTTTTAAACTAGATTGTAACTAGGGACTGTAGTCTCTCTCACACCAAAGAAGGCTAAAACGATTTTTCATTGACACTGAAAACGGAAAATATTACTATTGGTTTTAAGTAAGCGACATTAAAAAAATATTGGTAAATCACGTTTTCAGTGTTAATGATAGTGTTAGTGACCATGTCAGATTAAAAACTTAAAATGATTTAGTAATCTGGCTAGAAATCGACAAAAAACTTTTTAAGCAAGTAGTGCACATCACTGACATTTTGACAATACGCCATCGGTATCGAAGCCGCTGCCGTGTCATCGAATCGTTATTACACGTTGAAGACGAAGTACAATTTACCTAAAACTGTGTAGTGCACCGTTGGCATTTTTAACTATTTACTATCAAAAATTACTGTTTTCATCATGTCGTCCACTGAAGAGACTTCTCAACTTAAGGCTGGTCATCCCCCGGCAGGTATAAACTTAGTTTCCAATGCCTTTGTTTATGTATAATCAGGTGTAAAAAAAAAACTTTCCGTCTAAAAAAAAACCTTAAAAGTGTCCGTATGGCGGCAAAAATACTTTTGTGCATAAAATATATTACTTGAAAACAAAATATTCGCAATACTTAGCGGAAATGACTGGAATTTTGATGTAAACAAGTTGATTTATTTATAAACCGCAATGCAATCAAGCTTACAGGCCTTGAATTTGAGCATGACGTCATATTCAGTATGTTATATATTACGATTGATTGCGTGTTGTTAAACAAAGAGACTAATTCCAAGGTCGCCGGGCGGTCAGCGTAACGCCTATTTAATACCTACTTTTTGCCCAAACTTGTATTATAAAAAAGAACGGATTTTTGCTAGTTACGTGGTCCAATTATTTCATACTTGAATCGTATTCGTTTTTTTTTATTGATAAGCCAGAGATCCATTCTGGTTCTGTATTTTACTTGTATCTGATTATATGCCTTCACTACAAAATAACATGTTTATGTGAAAATAAAATGGTCTAATCTATTTATAACTTAAAAATCTGTTTACGCATAACATCATGTCTGACTCACTGGCATAACAAATAAAATTTTCACTCTGTCCTAAAAATCCAACACATTCACAAATTCAATCACTCGCACTGACTTAAAAAAATATTTACTAAATAATTTCCGTCATTTACAATTACAGTGAAAGCCGGAGGCATGAGAATCACTCAACACAAAACGGGCCACACTAAAGAAACTGGCAAGGAGCCGGCGAATGAAGACTTAACTGGTCTGTCCGGACCATCACCCGTGCCTTCAAACCCTATATCAATCTCTGGAGCTCCAAACAGAGGTAACGCGGACTTCACTCCGGAAGCCGCTCAGGTGGCACATAGCCCTAAGCCTCCAGCGCACGTCAATTTTAAGCCTCCAACAAATATCCAACAGCCCAGGAAGTAGGGCATATATCACGGGAAGCTATTGAGGTTGTTAGGTAGATCTACAGAAGATAATATCAGATTTAAAACAATGTTATAGTAGGAAGAGTTCTTAGTTAATTTTAAATCTCATTCTCCTAAAAACATAACCACGTAATGCCTTATGATGGTGTGACCTGAAATGGCAATGCAACATGCAAGAGAGAGGCAAAAAATGTCATGGCATGGCCTATTACTTCTCTAGCCACGCCATGACAGAGAAAGTAAGCTCATATTTCACACATTTTTATGTGAAAAAACGCATGTTTTTATAACCATCGAGCCTTATTGGTTGTGCCATCAAAAATATCAATGCAATAACATCAAAACTGCCAGTATCAAAAGGTGATACCATATCTAAAAATTAGTGTTACGCAACGGAATGATTTCTGTTAGTTTATCTATCTACCTTGATAACTTGTGTATCATGAAACTTGTTTACATTAGGCATTTTGAATGGAAATATTTTTATTTTGTAACAATTTATAAATAACTTTAGGTGGTGATAAATGAATCTATATTTTGATAAGGTGAGTAACCTACTTTTTTCTGGATGGCAACTTAAAAACATAACAATAACTATGCACTATTTATAAGGTCATTGAAGTCAACTTCCACAAAAATAAAAACTTCTGCCCGTTTACTCTAAGACGTCGACACTTAAATGTAATGCCTAACCCAAGTGCGCTAGCGCCTTAGGTATTACATTTAAGTGTTTCTTGGTCTTAATGAAAACACGCATGATTACATAAATCATGATCTGTCAAATGACCAATTTATTCGAGACACCATTGTTTAACTATTGTGTCTACTTCGTGGACAGATCAAGGGATACCTTGCAAGTACTTCTCTTTTAACTACCGATTCTTAAGTCTGAATTCACATTCTTATTCATAGTATTTTTATACTTCCTTATTTACATTTCTCAATCATAAGATAATAGAACGCTTGTGCAAATAAAATATTCCACAATCATACAATTGACATTCTATTATTCCTTCTATTTCTAATACCTAATGTAAACAAGACCTAAACAAACAAGGTTCGAACTTGGCACAATTCTGAAATAAAAACTTCTTACACAAAATGTGTTGCCAGCATTTAAATAAAGCTTTTTATTTCAATATATTGCTAAGTTGGAATCATGTTTTTTGCCTAGTGGTTAGATTGGTATATTAAGAATATTTTGTATTATAAATAAGCACTTTATTTATTTATAACGCGTTATTATATACGTTCCTGTCTTGTTATAACAACCTAATCAGTTTAAGGCTTATAATAAATACCAGTTTGAAGAATATTCAGCCGTTTCTAGGAATTAAAAATGAGCTTATTTCGATTGACTTGTTATTCCTATAAATATCTATTACATATTTAAATGATGAGCACTAAAAAAGCTGCGAATACATTAGAATCAGTTATCACAATCGACGGAAGTAGATTAAAGTTGTGTGCAAGTGTTAGACATGAATTAAGTCATGATAACATACCATGGAAACTATTTATGAACATCGCATCTAGATTGATTTTGTACTTTGCGGTAGATATAATCCACCGCAAAGTGCAAAATCGACGACTCAACATGACGTTGCATCGCTGGCTTGCCAGAAAAAAAAAGTCATTTCTTTGTCAAAAGATAGCCAGTCAGCATGATTAAACCAGGGCTGACTGCCCAGGGTATGCCACACGCATTTATTATAAGTTCTATGTAATTATTTCAATGAGAGTTCATTATTATTGTTATTTAAAAAACGCATTAAAACTTCATTTGTTGACTGTTTAAAAGTGTGTTACTGTACTTAGAGATAAATGGTTACTGCTCACACCACATATAACAAAGATACATTATACTGTTCAGGAATATACTGAAATGTCTCGGCATCGACTTTCTCCCCTTTGGAATCATCATCCTCAGCCTGAATTCTGGGTACAGGCATCTCAGGTTTGGTGTCAGTAGACCATCAAATTGAACAAGTTTCTTTATGGAACCAATATAGTAATGGCAAAAAATAAAAATAAACGTAAAACGTCTCAAATATTGGTGTCATATACAGCATGTATCAGACATGCTGTGTAAGACACCAATATTTAAGACGATTTCAATCACCTTTTTATTTGAATCAGTGTGAGCACAAACCATCTCATTAGAATATAATATTTTGAAGTATGAAGAACAGAAAATATACTTAAGTATATTATGGATAGGTAATGCAGTACATAGATATCCAGTGTTTTATTAAAATAATTATAAAGATTTTTAATGCCCACACAAGTAGTGCTGCACAAATTTTATGTTTTTTGTAACTATTTTATGAACGGCTTTTTGGTGAATGGTCTCGCTAATATTTTTGATTTTATTTAAGTTTTTGAGAACTAATTTTGGGGGCCAAGAATAAGTTTTAATTTATTTCAAAAGGGCCCTTATTGGTTTACAGGGAATAAAATTATTACATTCAGCTTGATTTACGACAAAATTGCATTTAATTTATTTACTTTTTTTATGTTTTTATTACATTGTTATCAGGGAACTTGTTCTCCAAGCAATAATTAAAGTGGATATAACATATAAATAATAAATAAAATTAGATAGTGCAGTATTTATATTACTCTTATTTGGTGCTAAACCATTTGAATTGTTTCATTAATAAAATGATAAAATAAAGCATTTCTCCACATTCCTAAACATTAAGTTTA
The DNA here is from genome assembly GCA_963853795.1 of Xestia rhomboidea. Classification (NCBI taxonomy): domain Eukaryota; kingdom Metazoa; phylum Arthropoda; class Insecta; order Lepidoptera; family Noctuidae; genus Xestia; species Xestia rhomboidea. The sequence goes on from OY970774.1 coordinate 11,253,793, forward strand.
CGATTGCAATACAGATTAAAAAAAAATAAAAAAAAAACGTTTTTTTTAATTATAATTTTCTTGTTCCTTATTCGTTGGTCCTAATGTTTTACATTCGGTCCATGTTTTTAAGTAATGTTTCTTTTTAATTTTATTAGTTTTAAAATAAATTGGTATAAAAACCAAGACGTGTTTTATTTGTTCCATCCATCATCAGCAGAGATCCGAATAGGTTGAGTATTTTGCTTAAACTATGAGAGTTAGGGAGGGCCGAGTCACACCGGAATGGCAGCGGCCGGCGGCGACGCCAGCGGCCCCCGGCGTCGCCGCTGGCGGCCTCGCGCTACCTCCAGACCCCACGCGCCTGGTTTCCTCTCGACTAGTTTAGTTTCTACATTCGGCAAGGAAACTCGTGTGTTCGGAATGAACATGATGGAATTGGTTATTATAGCACAATGCGGAAGAAGAAGCTTTGAACCGCCTACGTAAGACGTAGCGTTCAGGGTTGCGGCGGGGGTGAGGAGCGCGCGGCCGCGCGTCGCCGCGGACTGAACCAAGACGCGCGACCTTTTCAACCGATGCTGATGGTCTTTTAAGTATGTAGATAAAGTTTAAAATTATCTGTAACTCGGCCCTAAGAAACATGTGGATACCTCCTTAAATAGCTTTATTTCGGATCTTAAAAAACATTCCGGGATTTTAAAGGGAGCTGGGACTAATGCAGATGAAAAATAAAACACAAATCTTTCAATAGGTACTTCAATAAATATGTATTACGTAACTGCATTGCAGTAAAAATAACAGATACATTAGAAATCTTAATAAAATGTCAAAAAACAAATAACATCTAATAAGTAAATTCATTGTTCTAAAATAAAAATATTTTGTAAAATCCCATAAAATACAAATTATGGTACATAGTTGTCATCATTTGGTATTTCTGTTGCCTCCTGTAGATGATCGTTTCAGTTTCGACAGCATCGTGTTGTATAACTGTGAAAGAGATAGAAATGAATATCAGGTCAGGACAGAAGAAAGCCTCGAGGAAGCACACAGCGGGCCGTAAATGACCGCTCTATCAGAATCATACTATGAATCACGTTAAAACAATTCATCATCATCATCATCAGCCTATTAATGTTCCCACTGCTGGGACACAGGCCTCCTCTCTATGAGAGGGAATGGGCTGTAATCTACAACACGGGCCCAGTGCGGATTGGTAGATGTCACATGTCTTCGAAATTTTTTGAGGACATGCCGGTTTCCTCACGATGTTTTCCATCACCGTTTTGAGAGCAGTGGTGATGAAATAAATTACACAAAGTAATGTGCCTACCTGGGTTCGAACCCACGACTTACTGTTCGTAAGTCGGGGCCGCCACCACTGGGCCACCGCTGCTCTCTTGGGCCACCGCTGCCGCTGCTCTCTCACTCAAACAATTAAATTCTTAAAATAGACTTTATGTTCATTTCCATAAAGTACATTTTAAGAATTTTAATTTTTTAACGTGATTCATATTATGATTCTGCTAAAGCGGCCATTTTAGACCCCAAGGAAGCCTCTAGTCGGTTGCTGTGGCTATCCTAGAAGGGAGCCTACGTCCAACAGTAGACATCTATATTCTAACAAATTATGATGAGTACCAGGCGCATAGGCACTGAAGCCGATTCTTGCAGGTTTCCCTTCGAGAACAAGGCACTATACTACGTAGAGTGCCTGTCTACTGTGACCAAATACTATATTAAGGCGACTACAGGAGCTAAATTAGCAACTCTAACTGTGGTGGTACAAACTTCGTTTGAAACACTGTTATATTAAAGTTCTAATCAGCCTGCACTACAAAGTGGTTGTTACGTCATGCGTCAGTCACTGCGGGCCGAGGGGCGAATAGGCGACATGAGTGTTTTTTTTGCGATTTACAAAAAATCTATTGATTAGACTAAAAAAATAAAACACTATTATGCTAATATGTTGTTAGTAGAATTATTTGCCAAAAAATCAGAATGATCGCATGTATTTGAGTATGGTTTTTACTCGTTTTAAGACATTTTTAGAGTTAAATTCGTGATTTTTTTTTATCGAGTAAAATTAGTTGTATTATAAATAAGAATAATAATCATTTTATTATCAGGCAACTAAGGCCCATAGATAAAATACACAAAATAATATTTTAACAACAATTATAAACCTTAAGAAACTAAAACTATACATGCAACGTTGTCGGTGTCGTGTTTCGCTGCGTGGTGTCGCGTAACCGGCCTCGGGAACGTCGATATACGACACCCTTCGGCCAAAAGTCCTCCTTCAAGCAGGTCTGTAGATAGTGGGTTGGAACTCGTACCACGAACTTAAAGTTGATGTTGTGGCGCGATTCCAACCTTTCGACCCTCAGAGTCCAGTTGGTCTTCACTTTCAAATACTGCACCACTTCCTCAGTTGTAGTGGAGTGATGCAGACGTGAAAGGTACAGCTGCGTCGTAGGCACAGCAGGACGCAGCAGCGTGTTGGGTCCACTCGGTGCGGTACCGCACAGGTTACGAGAACAGGGCTTCTTCTTCTTCCTCATTTCCACTTTAGTTAAGCCCTCCTCATCAACTTGGCTCGTTCTTGGCACGGACCACCGCAGCCAGGGCTGGTTGAGCACCCATTTTCAATTTTTCCCCTTTCCTGGTTTGTCGCTTAGGCTGCGACGCATCAGTTTTACCGCTGGCGCTGGTGACAATTGCAGCATAGGCACGTTTATGTTTTCAAACACTATCATACTAGCATATATCCTGAAGAATTTCATATATTTTTCTGGTTTTGTTTATTGCAGTGAATCCTAGCTATGCTTTTTTGCATTATAAAACTCGCGTTTAGCTCCTGTAGTTCCCACATCTGTGGTAAACACATCACAGTTGAGTACTCACCTCTTCTTCTGAATTCTGCATAGAACCCGAGCCATGCGCTTGTGCGCTCACCCCTGTGATCGCAGGGACGTTTAAAGATGAGGGCAGTATCGTCAGTTCTGTGCAAAATAATTATATTCTAGCATCATGTACTTACCTATTTAAGGTTTAAGTACCTACCTACATACTTTTGTAGGTAACAATATCTGACTGTCTGTCTGTTTTACGCCTTAGCGTCAGCGCACACCAAGAGCAGAGCATTTTTTGAGACTACTGAAAAATGTATCTTATGACAACTCCATACCATTCGTTGCAAACTTGATGCTCGAGCTTGCAAGATGCATGTTTGAGTACCTATGCATTTTGCAACGGGAGTTTTTTTAATAGTCTCAGAAAATGCTCTGCTCTTCGTGTGCGCTGACGCTTACGGTGAAAGCGCCAGGGTAGGCCGCAATTCAAATTTTCTTAAGATTTTTTGCAATTTGCAGGTCAGTGTCTGGTTGTATGTTGATTATAATATGATTCGCGGCCGTAACAAATATGGCTTTACTGAGTTATAAATTATAATCATTAAAATCAGCAATAGGTACAAACAACCCTCTAAGTTCATTTAATCCTATTGAATGACTTTTTCAAATAGACATAAACGGGGTCGTGGAGGTATTTAAGGTAAAGTTAAAACATTAAAAACTTGTGAAAAAGTTGTAACTTTGACCTCCAATATCTCCGTAACTAGAAAGGTTCCCAGGTAGGTATAGTCACGTAGTCTAGATCTAGAACAAAAAAAAAATCTCTATGAGGGGGAAACAAGTGCCTTAATTCGTTCGGCTTCGTTACTGAAAATACTAAACCAATGAATCTTAGATGTTGCTATTACCCTTTCCTAAGACAAATCTCACATTTACAATAGACTTAGAAAACTCTAGGAAATCTACAAGAACCAAAATTTTTTGTCAATTCTGTTTTCGAATCCATGATTCGTACCAAAATGCTAATTTCGCAACCATCTGACCAATTGTGTCGTGTATATAATACAATTAACATATTGTACGTTATATCGTTAGAGTAAGACTCACCTTTGGGTTTCGTTGGTTCCAGCTTTTCAGGCTGCAAAAAAAAAATAGTGATTAGGTTTTTCCTTCAAAGAATCGATGTATGGACTTTGTGAAAGATGATATGGCTAGAAAAGGGAGTGACTACTGAAATTAAGAGGAGTATAAAAGAAGATAGAATATTCTTTATTATGCACACCATACTTACAAATTTATTTAACTTTATGCACATAATGTACAAAGGCAGACTTAATGCCTTGGGCATTTTCTACCAGTCTACCTTAAGGTGATGCAGAGACAAAACAGTAGGTGCAATATTACAGACAATTTTAAAGAATAAAATATAATAATAAATACATACATACAACAAATTATACAAAGTGAGGAGATATAAAAAAAAAAACAAAAAACAAAGATGAAGAAAACGAACAACTTAATTGTGGGACAAGTCTGCTAACTTCTTCAAGTCTGCTAACTTCTTCAATTCTGCAAATTTAAATTTACATGAAAGAAAACATTTCACATAGGGTGACACAATGGGCGGTCTTATCGCTAAAAACAATCGTTTCAAGACAACCTTTGGATGGATTAGAGGGAGAAACAATACTGCAGGTAGTCAAAGAAATTCAAATTAAAGGTGTCAAAAATACTGCAATACTAAGTGGACGATTACAAATGGGTCTTAGTTTTCGCGCTTCGCCTCGTCACTAGACCCCGCCAGCCCCTTTGAACATAACCTGTCCAAATCGGGGTGCCACAAGTCCCGAGCTCGCTTCGCTCGCTCTTGTTTCCTATATTTTCCTTGCCGCAATCACCGGATAAATAGTTACTTACTAATAGTCGCCAATTAAATTTTTATTCACCCGATTTAGAACAGGGATGATGACTGACTAAAAAAATATGATTCTCCGATTATTATTACGTCAGTTAGATTATCGAAAAATATTGGACACGTGTTTTTTGTTTTATCAAATTAATAAAAATTGACGAAGATAAAATGTGGCAAAGATCATGAGTGGGGGCTTGTGACGTCACATTTGAGTAAATGTACTCAAATGTGACCTCACACGAGTTTTTGACGCACTGTATCGTCTTCATTTTTTGTTTACGTGAAAAAAGAAAAATAAATGTGTCCAATATTTTTTGGAAATCTATCTGACGGACTAATTAGATATTTTTGTTAACTACCCAATTTCCCAAAAATAAACAGCCAGCATATAGCTAATAATAGGTTTCGTTTTCACGTTCTGGGTTCGGAACCCTTAAAAAAACATTCGAAAAAGCATCAACTATACGATAATCGGTACTTACGACTTCCGTTAAGCTCGGCTTGTAATACTTAGAACTCATTTCTCTCTCACTCGTGCCGCCTATAATCTGTGACGCTGTAAATAATAATGAATACATGTTTATTAATAAGCAGCCCGATTTGTCTATAAGTAGCTAGTGCTACTGTTAAGCATGAGGTCCTGGGTTCAATTTCCGGGTCGGTGAAGGAAAACATCGTGAGGAAACCTGGACTTATAATTAATAATTATAAGTCTGAAATCACCAACCCGTCTTGAGCAAGCGTGGTGATCATTGCTCGTGCCTTCTCTGTATGAGAAGAGGCCTTTGCCCAGCAGTGGGACAGTAATAGGCTGGTATTATTATATATTATTATGATGACAATAGGCTCGCCCACGTTGGAGTCAAACAAATCTGCTGAAATTTAGGTGTAGGTAGGTACTATAGGCTATGTATATCCCTGCATAACCCTTTGAGAAAATACAGGCGTGACATAATGCTGAACGCGCGAAACTAACAGATCTGCTTCCCCCACACCGACTCCCTGTAGTTGACCCGCTTGCCGGCGCGGCGGCGCTTGTTGCGGCCGCGCCAGGACGACGGCGCGCGGGACTCTGTCGAGAAGCGCCGCGCCACCCGGTGGTACAGGCAGCGGGAGGATACGTTGGAGACCTGGGGAGGATAAATAGTAAACATTATAAAGTCGGCAGCGACAGGGCTCGTCCCATTTCCTGTCTAGCTTATCCCACGCAGCACAGTCGGGCACGTACGCGGCGCCGCGCGTTGTGTCCTCTAGACAGTGAACGCAGTGATGGCACTGAGCGTCCGGCTCCCTGTTTGGTACTTCCCGAAGCAGCAATGCCTCATGCTCTTCCTCCTCACCTACCCCCGAGCCAGGAGGCGAGTACTGGCCGGATCGCCTCGATAGTGCTGAAGCCAAGGTAGAGAGTTCGAGCCACTATCCACGATTCCGCTACCATGACCTGCCGGAACGGAGACCGTTATGTGCCGCTGCACCAGCCCCGATCCTGGGCCTCTTCGCGCCACTGATGTAGTGTCGCGAGGGTCTTCGCCTCCAGGCCCCACGGCGAGAATCAGGCCAGTACACAAGCTGCCTTTTAGAAGATCGTGCGAAGTCCCCTTATGACCCTGACGCCCTTCGCCCTCTGCGGTCTGCGCAGAACCGCGCTAGTGCGGGCCGTCAGGTCAGTCGCCCATATCAAGGCCCCGTAAAGGGCCATCTTGTGCAGATTCAACTGACTGAACACCAGTATTTCATATGAATCACTCAACTATTTGCTCACTCAAATGTCTCGCTGATGGTGGCGCGTGTGTCGGATCATTTAGTACGCTTCAAAATGGTTGAATTGAATGGTGCTGATCCATGCGCCATGTTCGTGAACGGATACTTTTACCGTGCACATCTTGCTACATCGTTCACACATAATGTACCATTTCAACATGAATGATGTAACCAAGATTTTGTAAAAAATATTTTGATTTAAAAGAGTGTCCATGTAGTTTCTTGCCCGTTCTTCTCCATAGATATCTACGCTAGGGAATGGGCTACAGTACTTTCACAGTTTTTATGTCATGTGACTGGGCTGTAGCTACATTTAATTTTCATCTTTGCTTCGACAGTTCAAAAGTGCCTTAAACTGGCCTACTTGAAATAAATGCTTTGATTTTCGATTTTTGAATAAGCCTCAATTTTCCTAAAATTATACGTTACTTTTTGAATTTCGCAGGTTAGCTTCACGGATCCCGCATGATTTAAAACTAATCTTTTTGTCCTGATTCCGTCACGACCATGAAGTCTCGCCAGCTAAAAGAACCTCTATATCCAAATGTTACCAGTTCACACTGCAGGTCATCGATCTCGTCTTCCATGATGTCCAGCTCGTCAGTGTCCTTGGCAGGCACGATCATCATCTTCGTCTCCGGACAGCTGCCGCACACCATCAGCTGTGACGACTTCGGGAAGATGAGGCGGTGGGCGGTTCTGAAAGTTAGGAGCGTATTTTTGCCGTATTATTGATTAGAAAGTAAGTACTGCCTGCTGTGTGGACAGTGGACGCGATCGCGACTGCTGAGCGTAAGGTCCTGGGTTCGATTCCTGGGTAGGGCAAATTTTATTGGGTTTTCTGTCAGGTATTTTTGAGTAACAGCCACGGACTCCGGATATATGCCTGGTTGATGGCAAGGCTCGCCCGGTATTACATGGGAGTTAATCATAACTGTCGAAATGTGGGTGTACTATTAGATACTGCACCTCTGCCTAACCCTTCAGGGATTACAGGCTTGAAGTTATGTTATACAGGGTTATTTGTAAAACACCGACAACCTCTCAGGACTGTGTTACTAACATCATAATCAACAACTTTTGTTCTATTACTTTTAAAAAATCATCATATTTTAGTCCATCAAATTTTCATAAAAAAATAAAAATATTTAAATTGAACGCTTTTACGGGCCCTCGCCGCCCGGACCCCGCTCCCCTCACTATTGTACTATCGCTTTCTTTTGCTTCGCATAGATTTCTTAACATTTAGAGCGTTCAATTTTAATATTTTTATTTTTGTACGAAAATTCGATGAACTAAAATATGATGAATTTTTAAAAGTCATAGAATAAAAGTTGTTGATTATGATGTTAGTAACACAGTCCTGAGAGGTTGTCGGTGTTTTACAAATAACCCTGTATAGAAAGTACTAGATGAATAGTTTTATCTCAACGTGACTGACTGGTTCATTGGTCTTGCAGTCGCAAGTGTGTTGAGCATGAGATCGAATCCCGGTGCGGGCAAAATGTTTTAACTTTTCAGTAGCTGTTAGGGAATGCAAATTCGTTCGGCCAGATTACACCATACACTCCGTTAATGTGTTACAGTATCAAGGATATTAAAGGTATAAACGGCCCCTTCACGAAGCCGTCAACCAAGCATTATATAGGGTGTAAAAAACCTCTTAACGAAGCCGAAAGACACTTGTTCTCTCCGTCATTGCAATCATTTTTTTGTTCTACACCATACCTGGAAACCTTCTAGTTACGAAGACGTTGGGGTTCAAAGTTCCAACTTTTAGACAAGTGTTTTTTTTAGATACAAGTTTTTAATGTAAGATTTTTACTTTAAACACCTCCACGACCCCCGTACTATTCAATCCATCCATAAGCACAATGTTTTGAGTGCGTTACATTGAGTTCTACCACAAAACATGATTTATCACCCCAAAAAAAAAGTCGTTTCCTAGCAATATTTTTTGCGTAAAGTAACTTACTTAGTATGCAATGCTTGGATGTATGGAATGCTTGGATGACGGCTTCGTGATGAGGTTGTTTACACCCTGTATAGATCAAACTAAGTAACTATACGCACACATTACAGTATTTTACCTGGGTAAGTAAGTCGGTGGCTGGAATACTTCTCTTGTTGCCATATCCTGACAGATTCCGTCCAACAACACTATATCTTCCATCAATTCATTTACGACAAACACCTGCAATTAAAAGGCAGACAATTGAAACATTTTTAACCTTTTAGAGGTTTTAGGAATGGGTTGTAAAGTTCCTCTTTCGAACTGATATCCCGACGACGCGACGGTTGTTGTCGGCTTCATCATCATCATCATCATCAGCCTATTAATATTCCCACTGCTGGGACACAGGCCTCCTCTCTAATATGGCTATATCTAATACGGCTATAATCTACCACGCGGGCCCAGTGCGGATTGGTAGATGTCACATGTCTTCGAATTTTTTGGTTTTACGACATATTTGGTATATATGGTTTCCTCACGATGTTTTCCTTCACCGTTTTGAGAGCAGTGGTGATGAAATAAATTACACAAAGTAATGCGCCTTCTTCGTAGGTCCTTAACGAAGCCGAAAGGCACTTCTCTCTTCGTTCTCCCCGTCATTGCAGCTTCGTCTTCAAGAACCCACCAAGCAGATCCACCGGTGGGTCTCCGAATACTGATGTGTCTCCCAAGACCTACTGACTGGTAGGACCTATGTGACTATTTAGTTTTATATCCCCCGAGACCCACCAGGAACTTAAATGTACGAAAGAAAACAATTACAAATAATCCTTTATGGGCGGCATGGGCACCGGGCCGTAGACGGAGGCCCGGCACTTCGGGGACAGAAGTCAAAGAGTGTTATTTAATATGCGAGCGAAGCGAGCGCGGGTTTACGAACCCTTAACTTTGACGCTACGTTTTTTATTTTTACCCACGACGGAACGGAGACGGTATATGCGTTTGGGGTGAGAGAATGTTTTTTTGTTTGTTTGTGCAAATACATGTTGCCATTTTTCTCAAAAATACTAGTCCGAGTGGGTCTTCGAAGACAATAAAATCTCAGAGGACCCACTAGGTCTTGGGAGTTGGGAGACACATCAGTATGATGAAAACGAACTGGTCATTGCGATATTTTTTTGTTCTAATATAAAACAAAATGCCTAGGAGTGACTAGACCTAGGAACCTTTTAGCTACCGAGATATTGGACGTCAAAGTTCCAACTTTTTACAAGTATTTTTTTTAATTAATGCTTTTTAATAATACTCCTTTACTTATAATACCTCCACGACCTTCGAACTATTCAATGCACCCATCAGCACATGTTTTGAGTGCGTTACATTGAGTCCTACCGTAAAACGAGATTTTTCGAAATACACTCGTCGAGATCCCACAAGATTGTGAATCTCTACACATCAAAGCGCATTATGCCAAAAAAATAGTCTAATCACTGCAATAAAATTTTTTAACAACATACCAAAACAATTAAGGGAACTCCCTTTAAAATATTTCAAATCCAAATTACATAAATGGCTTATTGACAATTGTTTTTATAGTGTAAAAGAATTCTTTGAAAAAAAAGTATCCGATAGATATAGCTACCTACTAAGTTACAAAGTATTGTAAGTTAATATATTTTTTAGTTTTCTCTATAATAATTATAAGAGTCTATTCATTACTGAAAATTTAAAATAGATATGAATCCTGAATTGTGAGTGCTATTCTTATTATCTAGACATTGTAATATTAATATTTACACCAATATTGATGTTGTGTAAAAATTTTACGTTTATGATGTTATAATATTTGTATGCCATTTCTATGACGAAACATTTAAGTTCATAACCCTATCCATAAGACAATTAATGTACCATATTTTTATACAAATAAATTATTCTATTCTATTCCATTCACCCTAAAATAAAAGTCGTTTCCTTGCGTAAAGTTACATAATTCGATGTACAGAATGCTTGGTCGACGGCGTTGTGAAGGAGCCGTTTACACCTTGTTTTATGTTAACCGCGCTGATAACGCTACTTACGTGATGTCATATTTAGCGTGACGTCAGGTACTATGAAGCGTAAGTGCGTATGTGGTGTTGTCTTGATGCTGCCACACACAGAATATTACCTTAAAAGCCTTGAGACAAGGCACGAAGGCGTGCTCCAACCTCATGCTGAGGCGCTCAACGGGCCAGCCGTGGTAGGCCGGGACGTTGGGAAGCACCATCATGCTTATCTTGATGCCTATTTCACGCCACATTGATGATTCGAGGCTAGAGCGGAGAACCAACATGATTATTGGTGACCAGAATAGCTTTTGCCCGTGGTGTAGTCCCAACAAATTGACCTCAGGGAACGTACCATCGAGACAAAAGGTATCCTGTATCCTAACCCAGGTAAGATTCGCGTCAGGTCGCGAACGTCATGCGTAACAGTTCTGGCGGCTCATTCGCCAAGGCGACAGTAGGCTCACGGCGGTGTTTTTGGGCCTGAATTCTTTTCGCGCAGACGTTCGGTCGGTCGCGTACGAGTATACATTGTGTCCTATATTATAGCACCATACTGCTACGCTGACGTCAGCGGCGACCGACAGCCGTATTTTGTTCTCGCTGTCGTCACGACCGACCGTACGCGACCGACCGTCAGCGCGACAAGAACTCAGGCCTTAGTGGGTGCAAACCCCACATAACCAAGCCCCCTCCCCGGACGGTGCGGTATGCGTTAGGCATTTTTCACGGATTCGTAAAAAAAAGGTAATGTTCTCTTATCTTTGTGCCATATTTTATCAACATCCGATAAGCCGATAAGGAGCCGCCGTTTAATGACGGACAGATTTACTTTCTCATTTCATTATATAGATAGGGAAGTTCCGTGTGATGGTGAAGAAGCGTTTTGTCTTATCCCTGATTGGTCGCTTTTCACTAAGACGACGGCGAGCAAAACTATTGGCGAGAGGTAGATACCAATATATCACTGTTTTCCTCTTACAATAATACCAGTGTGAAGTTGTATAGTGTAATTACCCCATGATACAATGCGGTGCTAGGTTAAAAGCCTCCTTGATTACGGGCATCGTGATGTAGTACGCTTGCACTGCAGAGTCGCAGCGGACTGTGTAGCTGTACGGACGATTTGTTAACACCTGCAGTGCAGACATGATAACATCAACAAGCGTTATGCCTGTAATTCCAGAATGATTATGGAGATGGTCGATGTACGGAGAAGCTCGTGGCTAAATAATGACATCCGCTCGAATCGATCTTAAGGTTAAGCGGTGGAAGCCTAGGTTGGTCTGTGGATGGGTGACCACTCATTATATAAGTACCGAATTTCCTCCGTGCCTCGGAAAGCATGTTAGGCCGTTGGTCCCGACTGACTTTTGTAGATCTTTGACAATCGTTACAGGTACCTAGTCAGTGGCCCGAATGTCTGACAACCTATCTTACCAAGGGGTATCGTATTACCCAGTACTAACTGGGTTGTGGAGGTCAGATAGGCTGTCGCTTCATGTAAAATACTGGATTCAGCTGCATGGTTAGACTGAAAGTCGACCCCAATAAACTTGGGAAAAGGCTACGCAGATGATCCTGGTTGATGTGTGGAGGTGTATCCTATTACCATCAACCGGGTTCAAGTTCGGACTCCGGGCTGTTGCAAAGAATTCCCTGGCGGAGAAACCAACACGTTGCCTGACCAGCAGGGCTATTACGTATCTTTCTGATATCCAGTGACTATCAGCAAGCTTCGGTTGTACACCGAACTTTGATGACAACCGTGAATATCATAATATTGGTATTACGTATCACACTGAGTTGATATCACTTTACGGTGACTAACAGGGTCATACATAATACGAAACTAACATTTTGACCGTTAATTGATGGACACTGAGCCCAGTTACTATCATCTCGAGCTGTCAACAGAGATACGTAATAGCCCTACTGAGCTGACCTGTCAAAATGTTTATCGTATACGTTAATAGTTAGCCTATTGAACTTAAACATAACTGGCGAATGCTTTTGGAGATATAGGCGGGATTTTACATGAATATGAATTTGACAGTTGCTTCTTAAATAATCCCCGAGGGGTTAGACGGAGGTGTATCTAATAGTACACCCACATTATCGCTAGTTACGTTTAAGTCACATGTAATAGGAGGCGAGCATATCGCCATTAACCGGGCGCAAATCCAGACTACGTTGCTGCTACGGATAAATTCCTGATGGAAAAACTTTGCCCGACCCGGGAATTGAACCCAGGACCTCATGATCAGCAGTCGTGTTTGCGACTAATAGACCAACGAGACAGTCACAGTTGTTTTCTAATCAGTCGCTTATCTATTAACACACAACTGCAGTTACATTAAGACAAGAAAGGTATCTGAAAAGAGAATGGGGACATACCCCCAACACCCCAACAGCGTTCCCCGACACTATATAATCCTGGCAGGGCTCCCCGAACTTAAGGTCCGTCATGAACTCATAGTTAGGTATAGCTTCATCAATATCATCGTCGGGGGGCGTGTAGGTCGCTTCCAGGAGACCTGATACTAGGATGTACATGCCTTTGGGCTCGTCACCTGAGAAATCGTCGGAAAAATGACTGTGAAAGGACTTTATCTTTTCTTGATTATTAAGGTACTACCAGGAAGAGGAGTATGTTTCTGTTAGGGCGGTTTCAGATTAGCGTATACGAGTATACGTGCGCTTTTTTCCACACGCGCAACTCGTACGAGCGTTGGCCGTGCTTAAAGGGCAGGCCACACCGCCAGCTGGCGCCGAACGAGGCATCGTTTCACCTCTTTTCACACTTTGGCCCACACCGCGAACTACCGAAAGAGCCGAACGAAGTATGAGAAGAACTCGCCTTCCTCGCTTGCTCGCTCGCTAGCTGGCGGTAAGCGGGAGCCGCGAGAAACGCCGCTCCGCGTGCCCACACAGCGCACGAGTCCACATCGCGACTACCGAAAGAGCCGAACGAAGTACGAGAAGAACTCGCCTTCCTCGCTTGCTCGCTCGCTAGCTGGCGGTAAGCGGGAGCCGCGAGAAACGCCGCTCCGCGTGCCCACACAGCGCACGAGTCCACATCGCGACTACCTAAAGAGCCGAACGAAGTATGAGAAGAACTCGCCCTCCTCACTTGCTCGCTCGCTAGCTGGCGGTAAGCGGGAGCCGCAAGAAACGCCGCTCCGCGTGCCCACACAGCGCACGAATCCACATCGCGACTACCTAAAGAGCCGAACGAAGTATGAGAAGAACTCGCCCTCCTCACTTGCTCGCTCGCTAGCTGGCGGTAAGCGGGAGCCGCGAGAAACGCCGCTCCGCGTGCCCACACAGCGCACGAATCCACATCGCGACTACCTAAAGAGCCGAACGAAGTATGAGAAGAACTCGCCCTCCTCACTTGCTCGCTCGGTAGCTGGCGGTAAGCGGGAGCCGCGAGAAACGCCGCTCCGCGTGCCCACACAGCGCACGAGTCCACATCGCGACTACCTAAAGAGCCGAACGAAGTATGAGAAGAACTCGCCCTCCTCGCTTGCTCGCTCGCTAGCTGGCGGTAAGCGGGAGCCGCGAGAAACGCCGCTCCGCGTACCCACACAGCGCACGCTAACCTACCATAAAAAGCGCGTGCCCGCCCGTTCCTTGCTTTGAAGCGCAAAGTGCGGCGCGCGTGTACAATACGAGGTTATAAGCGCAGAAAAATGTGCTAGTCTGGAACAGCTCTAAGTCTCTTAACGCCAAAAACCAGAGATAAGCTTCTAACTAAAACAATATTTGGCATTAAAAGTTTTGGATCACGATTTTTACCTCTTGATATCAAAATATCGTTGATATTGAAGTTCAGTATCTCCGAATGCTCTAAAAAGAAGTCAGCTATCCTTTCGTTTCCTTGTAACCAAGAAACCGCGCGGAGTTGTGTCTGAAAATATTTAGCAATTATTGCAAAGGAGAATATATCACACCGCTGGATGATTGTCTAGTTTCATACAGTTTTAATTTCATCATACAGGGTTTTACAGTTGGTGGAACGACGTCACCTCCTTCTGCGAAACAGTCATGCTAGCAAAGGAGGTGGCGGAACGTGAGAGGGAGAGTACCTCACATCCCGGCCGCCGCGGGAGAAACCCCGGGCGTCGGGGGCCACGTGGTGGCCCCCGGCCACCGTAGGCGCGGGCCTGTGGACGGTGAGCTATGGGCTAGCTCGCCGTCCGTCCGTCTCATGACGACAGGCCGTGTCGACGGCGCGTTCCTGTTCCACGCGCACCTCAAAGAGAGTCAGCAAAAAAGAAGGGGTCCGTAAGAACCGATGCCTGCCGGGGCTGCGGGACTGTTCGGAAGAGATACCGTGGCCCCGGAACAAAAAGGGCGATGAAGGAACATGGATGGGTTTGAGTCAGTAAAACTCCGACACTCCCTCCCTCCAGAGCGGGAGGAGTCATTTGATGAAAACCCATCCGAAAAAAAAAGGGTTTTACAGTTCTATACCTGTGCAGACCATCACTCGCAGCTAACTTCCGAGCCGCCATAAAGCTTGAACAGAACTATAGTTACCTCGGGAGATGATGGCGCTACTAAGCTGCCTTTATGACGACAAAGTTGGATTTTCTCTTGAATCGCACGTAGGAGTAGTTTGTACTCCATTTCGTCAAGAAAACCTGAAAGATTGTAGTTGGTCATTGCAGTTTTTTATATGATTAAATGACGATTAAACGCAATAACTGAAGTCATGGGCATGCTTAATAAACACACATTGCCACATGTACCTGTAACTTTACCACCCTAATTTTACAACCTAACCACACTAACTTTACAACCTTAGGGGAGAACACTAAAAGTAAACGTTTATTCGAAAAAAAAGATGGATTAAATGACCTACCTTCTTCTTTCAACTGCATAGCATCCAAGATCATAATATTGAGAGTGGATGTAGTGGCTTGTCTGGTCTTCACGGTGATGGCGGTCCAGGGCCTGTCGCGTTGCAGTAACCCTAGCTGCCGAGTTACTGCTAATCTAGAACCAACCATATCAACACCGTCATCAACATCCTTATTTCTTTTGTTGTTATCTGACTGATCATCTGCCTAGCCTTCTTCCAATTATGTTGGGGTCGGCTTCCAGTCTAACCGGATGCTGCTGAATATCATAATTTTACATGGACCGAGTGACTATCTGGCCTCTACAGTTAGTACTGCAGTAATAGGTACGATACCCTTTGGTAAGACTGGTTGTCAGACTTTCGGCCCATTGACTACCTGTGACGAATGGCAAAGAACAACAAATGACAGCCGGGACCAACGACTTAACGTATTTTCCGAGGCATGGAGTAAACTCGGTATGTTATGGATGGTCACCCATCCCCAGATCAATCGAGGCAAGCGCGATCGATCCGAGCGACTTTTGTTATTGAGCCCTTATCTCAAACTCGAAACTCTTTATTGCATTCATGCAACAACAATATAGTAGCGCTCAACGTACGTAGTAGCTCATCATAGTTGGGGTCGGCTAGGCACATGATGATGTATTCAGTCAACTATAACTATTGTTGGGTTAGTGGTCAAAGTCAAGTCGTTACTGTTGAGCGTTCGGTTCTGGTGGCCTACCATGAAGTCTTAAAGCAGGATTGTTTTAATCTTATTCCAGAATGAGAAAGAGATGTCGCTAGACGTCCTCTATAGCTCCGTCTCTTTCTCACACTGGAATGACATTAAAACAATCCTGCTTTAAGACGTCATGGTAACCTCCCTGAGTTCTATCTCGGGATCACGCAAAGTGTGATTCAATTTCTCTATAAGAGAAATCTTTCATAATTTGTGCCTAGTTAATTACAATAAAACATCTGTATTTTACATGGAGCGACCGCCTATCTAACGTCTACAGTTGGGTAACACAATACCTCTTGGTATGACTCACTGTATTCTGCCGAAATGTGGTATAAACTTCTACATACCCCTAAAAGAACTAAAGGTACGATGATATGTTACCTGTCACTATCCAGTTTGGCAGTCAACATGTCATATATCAGTTTATTATCCACCAACTGTGGTAGCAGAGTGCATACTTCTTGGGCACCGGTGACAAAGCCCTAGAAAAAATAAAGATATAATAGATACGGGATTCTAGAGAATATGAAACGGGCAACTGAAAAACTATATGCCTGAATTAAAGTCAAAAACAAAGTGCCTGAGTATTTAAATTCAGCCTATAATGTTCCATAATTGTTGTAGCTTTCTTTATATCACAAAAAGTGGCAGATGTCAAAGTAAAAACACGAACCGGACACGAACACAAAAGGAAAAATGGACCAATAAAGTTACAGATTGGTACTCAAGGGACGGAAAAAGACGTAGAGGAAGACAGATAAAGAGATGGGAGGATGATCTGCCTGAGGGTTGGAGGAGTATAGCAAGGGATCGAGAAATGTGGAGGGAACTTGAAGAGGCCTATGTCGCAAGACAGCATGACCTGGTAGCTGATAAGATATTGTACACCAAAATTGATACACAGCCTCCCGCCCCCAACCCTCGCTCGAGCCAGCCCGCTATGCTGACCCAGTAGTTTTAAATCAGCCCCTAAATAATCTCACTCAGATCCAGCCTATCCCCTTGCTGCTCTCCCCAGCGCCGCCCTAAGCCGAGGCTCGTACCCCACAGGGGGTGCCCTTAGCGCGCGGTCGCTTAGTTTATAAGTTTTATGCCCCTGGCTGGAGGTCTAACACTCAAGACACCTACAGTATAGTCCGGTTAAGCATACGCCAGCCTCGTAGGTTGACCATAACCTAAGAGATGCCATGTCGAAAAAAAAAATACACAGCTATTTTACAATATTAGTAATTCTATGGGTACAACGGCGGTCCGAGCACCATCATCTCATGTATTAGATTTTTGGTTCGAGAATGTCTTGCTTGCCTTTTTTTTTTCGGATGGGAAATCATCAAATGACTCAGAAGGGAATGTCAGACTTATACTGACTAAATAAAACCCATCCATGTTTATTCTTCGCCTTTTGTGTTCGGGGCCACGGTATTTCTTTTGAACACTCCCGTAGCCCCGGCAGGCGATGTCTTGCTTGCCTTAAGAAAGCTGTTCAGCGTCTAAAGCGTTAAAAAGTAACATACATAGTTACTTTCGCATTTATAATATTTGTATGGATGTATGTACCTTACCGACATCATAACCAAACGCTAGTTGTATGTCAATCATGCGGTCTATATAAGCCATTATTCTGGGCACTGATACCCTGAAACAAAGCATGGCTCATCATAGTATATTCAATCAAGTCATTATCAGACTACAGCAGTCCACTGCTGGATATATGCCTCCCCAATCTCACGCCACTCAACTCGATTCTCAGCACCTCTCATCCAGTTGCTACCATGCAGCCACTCAGCGAAGATCGTCACTCCACCGAGCCTGAGGGCGTCTCACCTTACGTTTGCCGATACGCGGTCTCCACTCAAGAACACGTATACCCCAACGGTCATCAGCTCTACGATCGGTCGGGATAGATCGGTTGTATTCAATCAAGTATTTTTTTCATTAATACTTATGTAAAAGTGTTTGTACGATTGCAAAACGTAATCTCTGATAATACTGCGATGTCGTGGTCGCATATGGAAATCATGCATTTGCATGCGGGTCAACAACAGGAGCAGCATTACAAAGCCTCAAGCAAAACATTGAATGAGGATGGCAACTGTTCTGTTCATTGGTTGAAAATTTGTCTAGGTCATTCTAATTTCAAAATAGCGTAATAAAATCGTCAAAAAGTCACAATCTCCCTAATGAGGTCATATTGGAGAGATTGTGACTTTTGACGATTTTGGCGATTTTTCGCCATCTGCAATGAGCTTTGAAAGGACATCTTCGAGAAACAGTTGTGAAAAGTAAGGTGTTACCTCGCCAGCTTGCATAATCTTAGGAAACGAAGCATCCTTAGTAACTTGGTAGCCGTGATGAAGCTGGAATTGACGCTGTTCCACTTGTCCCAAGGTGTGAAGGCATCTATCACGTCTAGTACTAGGTCTGAAAGAGGAGAGAGAGATACATGGGCTGGTGAAGAATAACCACACTGTCATGCATCCGTATACATCAGTTGCCAATGCCCTTTTGCGGTCCTATTGTGGTGGTGCGGTCAAACTGGTGGGGACAAATTGCGGTTAGGCTACCTCTACCAAACACTGACCTATATACTTCAATACGTTATCCAGACTTCGGTGTGATCAGCGCTTTTCCGGTGGTCGCCACTGTGGGATTCTGGCTTTCAGGAGTTGCAGTGGTTTGGGAATAGTGTGGCGGGTGTCCGGAGCCACCTACTTAATTTAACCGAAACTTTACTAAGCCAACCCTGTACACCATCTGTCTGTAATTCTATTCATCCGAGGTGCACATGTAAGGATCCTCAAACCTGGGGCTGCGGGACTGTTCGAAAGAGATACCGTGGCCCCGGAACACAAAGGGCGATGAAGGAACACGGATGGGTTTTAGTCAGTAAAAGTCTGACACTCCCTCCTGCTCCGCCCAGAGCGAGAGGAGTCATTTGATGATTTCCCATGCGAAAAAAAAAAAAGATCCTCAAACTTTCAGTAGCAACGATAGTGGCCAAATTTCTTTCTCCTCCCCTATTAGATGGGATTTATAAGTTATAATATAAGCCGTATAATGTAGCTGTCCTATACATGCACAGATGAGGGTTCATGGACGACTCAGACCTGAAGTGCGAATGCGGCATCTCCCCACAGACAATGGCACACCTTCCATCTTGCACCGTATCACCTGCGCACTTGATGCTCTATTTACTGTGTGGCTGTTTTGGGCTAAACACATTTGAACTTTTTGCCATCGATACCATAGTATAAAAACGCACACTCACGACCCGTTTCTGAGTGTGCGTGCGGCGACGCAAAGATAGTATGGCGCAAACATACAAGCCGCGCGCGGTGCGTTTGTATGAAGATATCCTACTTCCTCTTTTTTATACTATGTCGATACGCTAAGAAGAAATAGTGTGAGATTACGTTAAAGCTGTTCTTACCACCAGTAGCCATGACAATGATGAAGAAGTCCAGCTTATTCCAGTGCGATTTGAAGTAGCCACAGAATCCGAGAGCACACATCTTTATGATCATTTCCATAAAGTAGATTATGAAGAAGAAACTGTAATATTAAATCAATATATCTTCTGGCCTTATTATTATTACTAACCTGAATTGTCCCACTGCTGGGCATAAATCTCCCTATAATAATTACACCAGTCATGATTCTACGCCATTTGGTATTTTTTTTCTGGTTTATATATCCTAAGATTTGCCAAAACAAAGGCTGAGACTAAGTAATAACTTACGAGGTATCGAATGGGCGGACATGGGGCATATTGGCTTACGAATCCGAATATTATGTCCTAAAACATTGAAGTCTTCGTTATTGTGTAATTGTTGTTAAAATGCGCAATACCTGATACATTTCTGTTCTCCACGATGATTTTATCGCCTGGTTATCCCATCTCTTTGTCGGAAGCCTAATATTGAATATATGCTAAAGAAGCAAAACTCACCCAGAAATGTCGGGACTCAAATTCCCTGGAGCGAAAACTGTGGTTGGGTTGGGCCTAAAGTAAACAGCTGAAGCTGGAATTTTGATATTATGGAAAATAACTACTTTGATAATGGACTATACTCACAAGTTCAGCCCTCTGATAGCAAGCATGACAGAATGCAACACGGCTATCGGTAGAGCCACTTCACAAAGTATCACGGGAGTATTACACAGTATCATGAAGTAGATGAAGCCGTCGAACCACACGTTGGTCACGATTCTGTAACAGTGCTGCCGCCATTTTTGTCGAGGTACTTGCGCGTTTGCCGCTTCGGGTGTCATCATGTTTACTAGTTTGCGGCGTAGCCAGACTGCGTGCGGCTTTGGGAAGATAAAGGCTAAATTAGACTGTTTAGTGTATTATAGCTCTATATAACGGTAACATCTATGGGACCTTTCCTTTGGCTTTCAGAGTCCGCAGCTACATGGGACCTTTCACTAAGACTCCAGCTACATGGGAACTTACCGAAGACCCTAGTTACATAAGACCTTACCGAAATCTCCAGCTACATGGGATGTCCTCAGCTGCATGGAAACTACCACAAAGTCCCCAGCAACATTAACAATACCACCAGCTACATGGACCCTTATCAAAGTGGAGCTGTTAAAGGCCTTACCTTAGGCTTCCACAGCAACCCCAGCTGGTCCAGATTGACCCTGCCGTCGTCAGAATCCGCAGCTACCTCCACCGCCTGTACCAGGACTCTGACCCCGTCCTTGCTGATCTTGCCGTGTTCGTACTGCCGCCAGTAGGATATCTTTAAGGCTTTTAAGACACGTTGGTTGGCTTCCCTGGTTTGTGCGGAAAATTATGGCGTTAAAGTAATTTTTCGGGGTAGTTGTTTTAGTTAGGGATCCTACCATTTTTTGTCGAACCTAAGTGTGTGTTTGTGTCCCAACATTGTGTTCCAGTAAATATATTATCGCATTTGGAGACATAGAGTGTTCGACGAGCATGTGAGTCATACCGTCGCACGAGTACAGTCCCCTGATCTTCGTACTCTCCGCTCATTGAGACGCTACCTCTGACAGTGATATCGCGGTTGTTTGCGGAAGAATGGAAGCCTATCGTGACAGTCCTGAGTTCTGTGAGATGATGGCATGAATTTTGTCAAAACCTCTATAATGCCTGTCAAAGAAAACAATGATTGATGAAACGGTAAGTATTTATGACCAGGAAGAAGGTGTTGCGGCAGACCTCGTAGAAGATGGCGGGACGAGCTGGACAAAACCAATGGCCAGTGCCCAGTGGCCCCCATTAGCCCTGGATCGAAATAACTGGAAGACATGGGAAGATGCCTTTCCCAAACAGTGGGAAGACGAACGCTAACAGTAACAGTAATTATGTTACTTGACCATCTCCGCGAACTCCTTCTTGGTGGGCTCGTTGGGTATCTCCCTCTCGCAGTCAGGGCAGGTGGTGTAGTGGTAGCCCATGTACGTGTCGTCCTCATCGTCGTCGTCACGACCAGACATTTGGAGCTGGTAGGGGTGCTTTATGGTAGTGCCTGGTGGAAGAGAGAGAATACCATGGACAACAGAATTCTGTTCAAGCTTAATTTTGTTAGAAGATACTGGGAGTGTTGACTCATTGCTTGCTGTTGTATATCAAGTCATGTGACTCTTAACTCTAAAGTCTGTCCTGTTAACTTTTAGAACATCGTGTTGAGGACTGTGAATACAAGGTCAAAAGGTCCCTCATTTGTACCAAAGTCTGTAAGTCTAGTGCTGGACCAGGGGCCTTACTCTCTAACGTTTCATCCGTATATTCGGATCTATGCGTCTCTCTAGCGCACGTCTGCAGAAGAGTGCGAGTGAAAGAGACGGATAGATCCGAATATACGGACGAAGCGTTAGAGCGTAGGTCCTCTGACTTCTCGAAAGTCGCACTTTATGTATGTTATTTGCTGCAAAAAGCCAGCCGAAGATATCCGCGAATCTATTCAGGGCATCGCAAGTACGTTGCCATCATAGAGCAGCATGGCCTTCTCTAATTTTAACGGTAGAAATACCACTCAAAGTGGAACACGAAAAAACTGCTTGGCGAGGACTTGGGTAGGACTATCTGAATATAACTGCCTTGAACAGCAAATACTGGTATGTTCTAAAGGTCTACCATCCTCATCCTTCGTCTCAAACTTCCCCAATTTGTTGGGTTCGACTTCCAGGGTAACCGGAGGCAGTTAAATACCAGTCTTTCTTTATCGTGTGGTTAGTGCCTAACCTGGTGTCAGATTTTTATAGTAGTCTTTGAGCTTTACATGCCGTCGAGAAAAATCTCTCAGGCATGCTGGTTTCCTCACGATGTTTTCCTTCACCGAAGCAAGTGGTAATTATAGAATACGCCCATGAATCCGAAAAATCAGCCACAAAGGTCTACCAACCTCCAGAAACCAGATCCCAGTTAGCATCAGCTAGGAACTTGTCCATCTTCAGCATAGAGATGCAGCGGTCCCTCGTCATCATGATGCGTTTGACGCAGTTCGTCATGTTCGCTTTCTTGGCCAACGAGATCTCTGCTAGACCCATGATCTTCAAGACCTTCGTCATGCTCGTCGCGTTTATTAGGAGGGAGAGGATTACTAGGCCTGCTGTTTGAATTATGAAGATCTAGAAGAGATAAATGTATACGTAGCATCACGCTTGTGTTAGCCGAGGGGATATGCCGACGTGTGTAATACTTTCGTTTTGGCCTGACCTGGAAATCGATTCCAGGTTCCAGCACCACTGGTAAACGCCACTTAACCTTTTGACTGCTAGTGTCACATATACGTGACTAGCCAGCGCGTGCCCTGCACAAATATGTGACAAAATGGTAGGTGAAATTGTGGCTTGGCGTGGAGGGTATGCGCGTGCGTTAATACTCAAAAGGTTAAGCGTACGATGCGCCCAGTTTCGTTTCTAAAAGGCGTGTTAGGACATTTCTCAAGGTCTAGCTAAGATTATAGGTAGTTAGGGACTTACCTCTCCAGCATTGGAAACCATCGGCGTCTGCAGCACGATCAACGCCAAACAGAGAGACAGGGGTCCCCTCAGCCCGCCCCACACACACGCCATACAGTGCTGCCATGTCATGCCATACCCTATGTGGCGCAGCAGCGGCGTCATTGCAGCGTACACCATCAACCTTACAACATTACCATATGAGAGGCAGTGCCATACAGTGCCGTGACGTGGCAGCACTGTGGCGTGTGGCAGCACTGTATGGCATATCCTTTTTTTTTTTCGGTTGGGTAATCATAAAATGACTCCTTCCGCTCTGGGCGGAGCAGTAAAAGTCTGACACTCCCTGTGTCAGACTTTTACTGACTAAAACCCATCCATGTTCCTTCATCGCCCTTTGTGATCCGGGGCCACGGTATCTCTTTCGAATAGTCCCGCAGCCCCGGCTTATGTCATATCCTAAATGCCGCAGCAGCGGCGTCATTGCGGCGTACACCATCAACCTTACAACATTATCATATGAGAGACAGTGCCATACAGTGCTGCCAGGTCATGCCATACCCTATGTGGCGCAGCAGCGGCGACATTGCAGCGTACACCATCAACTTTACAACATTATCATATGAGAGACAGTGCCATACAGTGCCGTGACGTGGCAGCACAGTGGCGTGTGTGTGACACGCCATACAATGCTGCCACGTCATGCCATATCCGATGTGGCACAGCAGAGGCGTCATTGCGGCGTACACAATCAACCTTAGAATATTATAAAACACTATAAGCCCGCTCATACAAGATCAAAGTAAATTACGTAGTAAAATTCGTCTGCGGACAACGGAAACGACGGGAACGTTAAAAGCTGCTTATGCTAGCCTGTGGATAGTGATTAAGATCAATGTTAACCCATATCTTTGTCAAGACAAAATAAAGTGCAATTTACAGCATGAAAGCAACTCACCTCGAACAATAAACCGTAGTATAAGTCACGAAGATCAACGAAACTTGCCGAACACTGATTACATCACTCACTTTCTCAAAGATCACAACCCCAATCATGGTGAAAATCAGTGTATTAGCCACATGGCCCAATATCATCCAGAATTGGGACACCACTTGTTCGACATCACCAGCGATGGTAGACTTCTTATTACTGACAAGCACACCAGTAATCACTGTCCCCAACAACCCTGATACATATAAAAACTTTTCACCAATATAGTATGTCAAATACGCCCCAGCCAACGTTACAATCACAGCACAAAGTAGATCGTAATAAGTTATCGATAATAACGTATCGGTTATTTTTCCCATCACTATGCCTAAAAGAAGGCCCCCTCCGGCGTAACGAATTAAAAATAACGTTATATCACTAGCTTCGGATATAGCACCAGCTATATATCCAAAAACTGCTGTGAATTCAATCATGACCGTCACATCCCCAAGTAATCCTTCACCGAGTAAAAGAACACTGATATATTTCCCCTTTGACATCGACTTCAATTGCTTTACGACTTCCAAAGGATATATAGGAGAACACACAATCCCAAATAGTAAAGCTGTTGAGAAATCCCATGTAGTTTCAATCAGGTAAAATGCCATAAAGGCTGCCATTAACGCCGTCAGTAAAGCTCCCGGTACTCCAACTAACAAAATCTGAGGGAAACTTTTCCAAAACGAATGAGCATCAACGTTGTAGGACGTCCGAAAGATCAGCAGCGGTAGAAACATTATTAGCAACACATCAACATCAATAAAACATATATGAACAATCGGCTTTATAGCAGGGAACCGGTTGGCACAAAATCCCGCGAAGCCGCCAAGAGTAAACATGATAACTCGGTAAGGAATGCACATTCCGAACCAGAGCATTATAGCCCTTACGATCACGCCTATCAGGAGCGTAGTAAATACGAAGAGGAAACCCAAAGACGTCGGGTAGGCTAATGAGGGCCTGCTTGGGTCGTTGAACTGATTGGTTTCGTTTGTTGAGTTTATTAATAAACTAAGTTCTGCAAGAGAATCCATAGTTTTTTTCAAATATTGTTATTATGTAAAGATATAGTATAGTAAATGCTCTAAAAAACAGGTTTCATGGCCTAATGGTTTTAGTTGGTTTTGATTTTTGAGTGAAGAAGGTATTAGGCGTATTTTGTAACGTTTTTAGAAATAACACATAACATCACGCCTGTAAACCTCGAAGGGTTTGGTAGAGGTGTACCTAATAGTGCACCCACATTTAGACAGTTATGTTTAAGTCCCATGTAATAGGAGGCGAGCCTATTGCCATCAATCGGGCGCATATCCAGACTCCATGGCTACTACTGAGAAATTACTGATGGAAAAACCCAATAACATTTTGCCCGACCCGGGAATTGAACCCAGGCCCTCATGCTCAGCTGTCGAGTTGGCGACTACTAGTTGACTAGATTATCGAGGCAGTCGTTTTTAGAAATAATTGAGTTACAAATTATAACAATAGTAGTATTATAGTTAGTTATTGTAGTTTCGTTTATTTATTTTATAACATATTTTTATTTTTTTAAATATTCCTAATTTAAAAACAATATAAATAAATAAATAAATCGCTGGACATTAACACACAGCGCCATCTGGTGCCACACTAAGCAATGAGGCTTGTGTCGTGGACACCAGATAGTTGATATACTACATAGATACTTTTTGTTTGTAAATACATACTTATTATACATATAAACATCTATGACTTGGAAAACAAATGTCCATGCTCATCACACAAACATTTGCTCCAACCGGGATTCGAACCCGGGACCCTAAGAACGTAATGCAGCCTCACTACTGCTGCGCCATTCGGGTCGAAATGGAAATAAAAACATTTAACAATATAAAAATAGTAGCCCACCAGCGCTGGGAACAGGGTCCGAGCTGCCGGTGGTCAGGGCTCTTGAGAGAGGAACCTCCTAACAATACGTGCCGTGTCCAGAAGTACTGCTTTCTGAATCAAGCCCTTGATCCAGCTGCCAAGCGAGAGCCTCCTAAGATGTTGGTCGAGGCTCTTGGCTATTAAGCCATTGGCCGACACGACTATCGGCACAATGACTGCTGTACTCACGTCCCACATGTCAATTAATGTAGTTATTATTATAATTATCCCGGAGTTATTATTCAATTCAGCCCCACTGCTGGGTATGGGCCTATAATATGAATATCATACTGCTGATGGTGGCGGGTGTGTCGGGTCATTTGGTTCCCTTAAATATAGTCGAGTTGAATGGCGCCGATACATGAGTCATGTTCGTGAACGGGCGCTGTCAGTTGGGACTGGTCATCTCTTAGCTGCCACGGTTCGTTCATTTTAATTACTTTATTTTTTAATTTATTATTTTACTCTGGACGCTCTTAATGTGCACGTCTTTCTACATCGTTCTCACATATGTATAATCTCAACATGAATGATGTAACCAAGATTTTGTAACAATATTTTGATTTAAAAGAGTGTCCATGGAGTTTCTTGCCCGTTCTTCTCCATAGAGATCTACGTTAGGGAATGGGCAACTACAGTACTTTCTCAAGTTATTATGCCTTGTGACTGTGACTGTAGCTTTGCTTTTTTGTATTTTCGACATTCAAAAGTGCTGTAATGGTCTAATTGAAATAAATGATTTGAGTTTGAGTTTGAGTTTGAGTTTGATACAAATAAAAATATTAGCATTAAAATGTAGTTTGCAATATTCTACTAAGCATTTAAATAATAAAACAAAAAAGCAACACAAAATTCGACATACAATTTTAATTACTTAATAAAAAAAAATACAAAATTAAAAATGTCAAATCCATAATTAAAATAAAATAAAAATAAAATTACATTGCAAAATAATAAATAAAACTACAATCATAAATTTATAGGAAATAGAAGTCTTACACTGTTCGTTTTTGTAGGACTTTTGTAAGGTGAAAATTTCTGGGGTGTCTTCCTAGGAGATTTTCGAGGTGTCACGTTCTTTCGAGCCTCCATTTTTTCTAGCTCCTTGAGTTCCTTATAGGCCGCTACTAGTATTCGTTTTTTCCAGTCCTCGTAGGGCTCTATACATTCCTGTTGAGGCTCTTCTTGCTTTGGCATTTCTACATCCATGTTTTCTTCATTTACAACTGTGAAAAAAAATGTTTAAAAACATTAATATTTGAGATTTTTCGCCGAATTTCGACAGGGGGTCGAGGGGTGAATATTTTATTGAGAAATTAGGTAAGTGTCGAAGTAAAAAGTTTTGACAGCGGTGGGATTCGAACCCACGCCCTTTCGGACTGGTGCCTAAAACCAGCGCCTTAGACCACTCGGCCACGCTGCCTACATGATCAAGCGACGAATTTAGTCGATCATTTGTAAGTTAGGTTTAATTAATACCTAAATTATTAGTCACAAAAAAATATACTTTTATTTAAAATATAATTATCCAAGAAATATAATAGTGGAAAAGGATAATTGTACATTTCTAAACCTTATTATCTCTATTTTCTTACACAGGCTCATCAACGAAAATGTGACTTTTTCTTTTGCTTGATACGCGGTGTGCCCCGCGAGTCCACTCGTGAGGAATAAACGGCCATAAGTATACGTAATGTATCAATTAAATGTTGAAAATATA
This sequence comes from Xestia rhomboidea, assembly GCA_963853795.1. Lineage (NCBI taxonomy): Eukaryota > Metazoa > Arthropoda > Insecta > Lepidoptera > Noctuidae > Xestia > Xestia rhomboidea. The sequence goes on from OY970774.1 coordinate 11,281,451, forward strand.
CCGTAAGTTACATAAATTAAAGCTCATATTTCAATGCTTTAATGAGAGTCGAATCGGAGTGAAGTCGGTATCGAGTCAGTGTAATGTGCGAAGACCTTAAAACACCACAGAACCTTAAATCTATTATACAGGATGGAACGGACACCCACTAACGAATACCACGTATGTACAGTACGTCATTACCAACCCCCAGCATGAAAATTGTTCATCGGTAATTTAAAAATATAAGGTATTTGTTTGTACAACCCTGTTTACGTAATAATAAAGTCAACATTTCGTAAATCGGATAACTGTAAAATCAAAATCAAAATATTTTATTTCACATAGGCCTAGATGGGCACTTATAAACGTCGAAAAAGGTGCACGGTTCGCGGTGGTCGTTTCCATGGAGAAGAACCGGCAAGAAACTCCATGGTTACTTTTCTTGTAAATGAAAGTTATGATTCTTGAGTTATTAAATGGTCTAACAGTACAAAACCGCACCGAGGGTTCCATATACTCTTGTAGGTGTTTTGTTAATATACTATTTATTATACAAAATATTCACGGTTTTCAGATTTTTCCCTTTACATGTGCTGTAAGACATTGCTTCTCGCCAAATTTCATGATTCTAGGTCAACGGGAACTACCATATAGGTTTTCGACCCAAAACTTATAGGGTACTTCCGGTTGACCTAGAATTGTCAATTTTGGTACAGCACAAGTTAAGGGAAAATTCCGAAAAATAAAAAAATTGAAAATTAGGGTAAATTTTGGTACCTACTTACAAGTTTTCGCGAAAATCTAAATTTGTCCATATCTTTTTATCGTGTTGACTCAGGACCTTGATTTTTATACACCCGGGACCCGGGATTATAGTCCTCAGTATCTGGTATAAATTTCAACTTGCTAGGTCAACCCATTCCTGAGAAAATCGGTGGTGACACACGGACAGACAGACGGACAAGAGAGTGATCTTATAAGGGTTCCTTATTTTTACCTTTTGAGGTACGGAACCCTAAAACAACAGACATGCAGACGTATAGCATTTAACAGTATCATTCATGATTACAGGCCTTACAATAATAATAAAATTGCAATTGTAATAAAAATTAATTTAATGTTAATGCTAATTCAAATGAATGTTAATAATAATTGCAATTTGTAATATATTAATTATAATGAATTTAATGTTAATGTAAATTGACAATTTAATGTTTTAAGCTAGAAAATTTTATTTAATTGCATGATAAATATAATCAACTATGAAATTTTAAATTATGTATATTGTGTTGGCAATAAAGGCTTAATAAAAAAAAGGCATGTAATGTAATTTACCATTCTCCACAGCATTCTTAGGAGGCCGTCCCTTTTTCTTTGCAGTGGCGAAGTGTAGGTCAGTGAACTTAGTCCAGTCTGCGTCCAGTTTGGTCCACTGTGCAGGCTTCAGTCTTGATTTCTCTATTATCTTACTCTTTGGTACTTTTACTTTGTTGACCCTGTAAATGGTTTAATGATGAATTAAAATGGGTTCGGATTAAATAAACATTATGTTTGAATGGCATCCTAATCTCAAATGAATGATTTATCGCCGGAAAATAAGCGCTTTGGATTTGATACATTTATTTTCAAGAATATAGGTAGTTAACATAAGTTCTTATCCGTTGATCTGTCCACGAAGTAGACACAATAGTTAAACAATGGTGTCTCGAACAAATTGGTCCTTTGACAGATCGTAATTTATCTGTTGGTTTCACTATATTCGGCATTTCGGCCAAACAAATATTGAGATTTTACATCTTGGTGTAATAATAGCATGCAGTACACATTTAGTAATTAGCAATTACATATAAGTACTTATCATAATTAAGAGATTTATATAATATACTTAGATTCATTTAAAATAGTAATAATGTATACATATTAAAATAGTGATCAATAATAACTATGTCATGTCAATAGAAATTGTATTTGATGAATCCAATGCGATGAAGCGCTTTGGATTTGAGTTGCACCTGCTCGACACAGTCAAACTATAATAACAGTAAGAAGAATTTGCAGCTCCTAAATTTCGTGCTGGACATTGCTAACATAGAACTCTTTTGTGGAAACAATGAGGAATAGGTATGTCTGCCAGGCATCAGTAGTCAGTGTTTTCGTCTGATACATATAAGGCTATGTTATGTGCATTAGATATTTATTTATTAAGATTGTTTCTAGCTTAAGCTGATGTTTGTAATACATACATGCATTGGGAAGTTCAAGGTGTATCTTGACGACCCGGCCGAACGCTTATCTTGAGGTCCGTTCTTACGGTCCCGGGTTCGAAATCCGGTAGGAGCAAATGTTTGTGTGATGAGCATGGACTATGTTTCCGAGTCATGAATGTTTATATGTATAATATGTATGAATTTTCAACTATCTCGTGTCCACGACACAAGCCTCGTTTCTTAGTGTGGCACTAGATGGCGCTATGTGTAATGTCCAGCGATATTTATTTATTTATCACAAACCAGACAAAAGCAAAACATGTATTTAAATGTAAAAAAAAATAGTTACCTGCAAGCTTGGTACACCGCCATACAGACATACTGAGGGAGATTCAAATCAACTTCCTGAAAACAAAGATAATTCAATTTTAAACTCTTGAGAGATAACAATTTTCAGCAGCAGTTAGCTATAATATCATTGAAATCATAAAACATACATACATAACATCACGCCTGTACTGTTTTAGACTTTCACGGTTTTTCACTACACTTGAAGTACTTACGGGAGCTCATAGTAACCAAGGAAAATCACGGATATCATCCCGTAAGTACTTTAAGTGTATCACGCCTGTAATCCCCGAAGGTTAGGCAGAGGTGTACCTAATAGTGCACCCACATTTCGTCAGTTATGTTTTAAGTGACATGTAACAGGGGGCGAGTCTATTGCCATCAACCGGACACAAATCCAGACACGGGGGCTGCTACTGAGAAATTCCTGATGAAAAACCCAATAACACTTTGCCCGACCCGGGAATCGAACCCAAGACCACATGACTAGCAGTCGTACTTGCAAACACTCGACCAACGAGGCAGTCAGATTTATTATAAAGGGTGTAAGAAACCTCTTAACGAAGCCGAAAGGCACTTGTTCTCCCCGTCATTATGATCATTTTTTTGTTCCACACAATACTTGGGAACCTTCTAGTTACGGAGATATTGGGGGTCAAAGTTCCAACTTTTTGACTAGTATTTTTTTTTAATACAAGTTTTTAATGTAAGATTTTTACTTTAAACACCTCCGCGAACCCCGTATCATTCAATCCATCCATCAGCAGAATGTTTTGAGTGCGTTTCAATGAATTTTACCACAAAATTTGATATTTCACCCCAAAAAAAATAGTTTCCCAGCAACAATTTTTGCGTAACATTACTTAGTTTGATGTAGAGAATGCTTGGTTGACGGCTTCGTGATGAGGTTGTTTACACCCTGTATTGTGTACAAAACAATTCGCACCACTTTAGCCAACCGCTGGTACTCCTCAAGGATCCTGTCAGCGAGCTCCTGCACTGCTGGACATTGAAGCGTCAGACACAGCATGGTGGTGGTCAGCTTGTCATTGTTCAGCTCTAGAAGGTTCTGAACCATCTTCTTAGTGTTTGTGTATGCTGAGGGCTTGAGGCCGGAGTATTTTATTGCTGTTTTCTGTAATTTTGAGGTAAACATTTGAGTGATTGATTTGTAAGGAAAATGCTAAGAATAAATATTATTTCTTGAGCAGCGGTGGCCCAGTGTTGTTAACTGCAATTCTGTTAGAATAAAGTTCTAATCAGCTTGCACTACAAAGTGGTTGTTACGTCAGTCACTGCGGGCAGAATAGTGCGAAATGAGTGGTTTTTTACAAAAAATCTATTAATTGAACTAAAAAATAAACCACTAGCATTCTAATATGTCGCTTGTAGAATTATTTGCCAAAAAATCAGAATGATGGCATATAATTTAGTATGGTTTGTACTCGTTAAAGAAATTTTTGGAGATAAGTTCGTGATTTTTTTCTATCGAGTAAAATTAGTTGTATTATGTTTTCAAAACACTATCATACTAGCATATATCCTGAAGAATATGATATCAATTTCTGGTTTTGTTTATTGCAGTGAATCATATACTTTTTTGCATTATAAAACTAGCATTAGCTCCTGTAGTCCCCTTAATGACTGTCAAAGATCTACAATTGACAGCTTGGGTCAACGGCTTAACATGCTTTATAAACATTGCAAATGACTGTTCCCTGTTTGCATCAACTCTGACAACATTATACCAGTAAGAACAACTTACTATGTCCAAATCTGCCCCCAACATAGAAGCAGCCAGGTCCAAGCATATGACAACTTTGCTGGTGTCACTCATGTTGCTGCCTGCCATACTCTTTGTCTGCAGCAGACGTTCCAGCTCTGCTGCTTTACTGAAATGAGAAACAACAGTGATAGCTTAGAGATTATCGAGGATTTGTGGTTGGCTCGTGGCTAAATAATAACAGCCAATTGTATTAATATCCAAGTTAAGCCATGCTTGCCTAGGTTGGTCTGTGGATGGGTGACCAGACCGCCCATTATATACAGAGTTTTCTGAGCCTCAGAAAGCATGCTAAGCCATTGGTTCCGGCTGTTATTTGTAGATGTTTGGACAGTCATTACAGGTAGTCAGTGGCCCGAAGATCTGACAACCAGTCTTACCATCCATCTCCAGCCATCAACATATGGCTCCTAGAAACTTTATTCCTAGCATTAATATCATTCTAGTTAGAATAGAGGTACATCCAGTATATGCAGTGTAATTGTACCTCAATAAAATGAATTACCAAGACAAGTTAGTCTGTAAGGTTGTAATTTTTTAAAACAATTTCGTAAAGTAATATAGTTAAAAAAATCATCCAATACAATACCAAAGTTTAATATGATAGTAAAGAGTGTGAGCAGATACTAATAAAACGTTAGCTTGTTATTAAATTCGTTAAAATACAAGTTTCTAAAAAACGAGTTTTGTTTACGTACTTCAGAACTTTATCTTCCTCGCCAAGTCCAAGTTTGGACGCTATCAGATGCAAAGTTTTGTTATTCGTCGCCATTTTAATGTTTTAGTATGTTTCACACTTTAGAATATCTATTTTATTCCAACAAAACGTCTAGAAATAATAAATTTATCATCCACAAATAAATCGCGCCATTTGAACGACTGTGTGACATTCGTTTGTTTCAGCAGGTCAGGTTCATTCCCATTCAGTCAGCTGTCATGTTTTATCATTCAATGTAATCATTGACATTCGTTCGTACGTACCTGCCATAGACAAAAGAGGAGGGAGAGGCACTCATTCATAGTGTTGGATCCTTGTGTTGGACTTACGAGAAAATGCAATTTTTTCCAGAAAGGTGGCCCGTGGTGCTCGATGCCTGAAAATTGTATTGTCAATGATTTGGGAGATTTTTATTGATCTAATGCTATTACGTAAAGAAAATAAATGAATTACCATCAGATTAGCGACGAAGATAAAATGAATTGCTTGCAATTTTAAAACTAATAGAAAATGACAGAATAGTGTTGCCAATGTTTTAGTCGAATAAAATAAATTCCAACTATCATATTTTATTTTACCAGTATTTTCCTCCGAAATTGTTAAAATCTGTACAGAATCAAAGTTAAAAACATGTTTTATTGATAGACTAAAAGATTGGATATCTTTTTTGTAAAAATGCACAACATGACATTGTTTATCTCTGTCGTTCATGGATGGAAAATCTTCTCGATTCTCGATGACCACGCCCCTTTATCTCGATTTTGACTGAAGTTTCAATGATAAAACACCTTGCAATATCACAGGAGGCGACATGTTGATTTTTTTCTATAGGTTCTGTGAAGCCGATACGGATCGCTGTCATTGCTACAAAATGTCTTTGTAGTTATCAGGGTGTAGGTCATATAATTGTAGTAATATTAACTAATCCGTGGTAATTTTCATATGTTAAACGTCTCGTAAAGAGAAAGAAGAGGATCCACTCCGCCCGAATCAGGGGTGTGTATTGAGTGATACACCGATATAGATTTGTATCAAAATAATCCGAAGCTATTTATAAATATTATTTTCTCAGCTTTTACTTATGTTCAAACGTTAATAGTAACGTCTGATCTATAATTAACTTGTGAAAGTTTATAAATATTACAGTATTCCATGGTGAAGTAGTGAGTCGACTCGGTTATTAGTGGCAAAGGTTGCCATTTTTTAGTGGGATAAATCGTGTGTGGTGATATCAGGGCGTGATCTCAGTGCTCGGAGTTGGTTTGAGTCCGAATCCGGGGCAGTGTGAGTGCACGTCTGTGGTGTTCCGGTGGCCGCGGGTGCTAGGAACTTGCTACGAGACTGTGATACGAGTTTGTGGTGTGGTGATTTTCAGGTTGAGATGCAACTAGTGTCAGTGAGCTCGAGATAATAGCAGTGCGTGTTGTGGTCGTGGTGACGTGATGATGCGGTCGCAGTGAGGGGGCAGAGCGACACCACGGCTTCTTCTGTGGCGGGCGGCGCGCGGGGAGCCGAGTCTCCTTCGCAGCCCAATCAAGACACGGTGGACAACGCCACTCCCACCTGCTGGTAAGTCCTTCTTGTCTATTGTCCCACCAAAAAGGTCCTGCAACTAAAAGTCTTGGTACTCCAACTCCTTGGCAGTCAAGTGATCTAATGTCATTCATTCATTCTGTAGCACTCCAAATTCAAATAGATACTTCTGTAATTACTATCAAGGCAAAAGATAAACAATAGCATAGTTTAGTGTTAATTCTCACTGTACAGGCAGTTACTGTCATAATTTTCCCAATTTCAACACTCACTTTTCCTCAAAGTCTCCTTACTAAAATACCCGTTATAGATCCTAGTAAAAATTCAAAAACAAATTCCCAGTACACCACAAAATTTCCCCAATTTAAATGCTTATTTTTCCTCTTAATCTCATTGTCTTTAAGCTAATGGAAAAACCGATTACATTACCTTAAATATCTATGGTACGGTGTAATAAATTATAACCTTTATATTGACAATGAATAATAACTGTTAGCCGGTACTTAAATCAGCGTTGGTACTTTGAATGTTAAATGATTTGAGTGTCATATTGTAACTGACAACGTATTAGGCAGAACATTAACCTATTCTAGAATTGAAAACTGGAGGACCAATGAGGCCTTAATCATGTTCAAAAATTAATATTGGTTAAAAGGACTTCCAATTCACAAGCCCTAATAATCTTTGAATTTCCTTTATTTTTGGTCTAAACTGGGCACTCAAAGCTGTAAAATGTGATAGTGTAGGTGACACTAATGATGGCGTATTCTGTAATGTCGTAAATAACTGTCAAATATCACGGTCTTACAGTGAAGAAATACTTGACAGTGGCTCCAATGATTGGGCAAAGGTGATTAATAAAAGCTTGTAACTTATGAGTAATGGAAACAGAAATTCAGTGGACATAAATTATATTATAATAATTTAGTGCAATACTTCCAATAAATTAAAATAATTATCAGGTAATTTATTAAATATAAATTAACAGTAATTAATTAACTGCTTCATATTGATAATATAATATTATTTAAAAGTGAACAATTAATTAATGAAATCACAATTCAGTTAACAAAATAGGGATATCCTATAATATTTTATTTCTTTTTTTAGAATTCTACATTTACATTTTGAAAGTCTAGATGTTTTATAAATGTCTCCAAACACTAAAAACCAAGGTCTTATAATAATGTAAACATAACATGCAATCACTATTTATTGAATGTCAACCAAATTGACATTGCAGTGTTTATAGCCAAAGTAATTCAGTAGCATACCATTGTGCATTCTTATTTTTTAAATTCTTTTGAGTGGAATTTAAATGTAGAACATTACAGGTGTGAGTGTTTTCTTTTTTAAATTTTTGGTTGCAATGTTGCATTTGTCTATGCCCTTCTCATCATCTGCCTAGCCTTTTCCCAAGTATGTTGTTTTTGGCTTCTAGTCTAAACGGATACAGCTGAATAACAGTTTTTTACATGGAGATATTATCCCTATCCCTATCCTATTATCCCTAGACCCTTCTATATGAAAGATAGATTGAAAATGGCTTAAAGATTTAGCCATTTAACTTACTTTACTTTGCTTATATTTTTGCCACAGTATGCTGTATGAGCTATTTTAGAGTCAACATGCCACAAATTAGTATGAGAAGAAACATAATATAATGCTCATTTTCATAAACATTAAGTAGGAAGAGTAGGGGGTATATGGAAGCACACTTAAAGGATTTTCAACATTTGGGTCAGCGTTAAGAGTTGAAAATTCCAATGGAAAAGCTGTCCCTTAGTTCTTTCGAGTACTGTTCCTGTGCTACCTCATACTGGCCTGTGCGGTTTCTTTTTTAGGGTTCCATACCCAAAGGGTAAAAATGGGACCCTATTACTAAGACTCCACTGTCCATCTGTCTGTCACCAGGCTGTATCTCATGAACCGTGATAGCTAGACGGTTGAAATTTTTTACAGACAATGTATTTTTGTTGCCACTATAACAACAAATAATAAAAAATAAATTATACGATAGTACGGAACCCTTCATGCGTGAGTTCGACTCGCACTTGGCGGTTTTTTGCATTAGTGCTGACAAACTATTCAGCTTTGCTGCCTATGAGCAGGAATTTTCCATTAATTGAACCTAGGCCTGTAATGTCAACGTAATGCATCAATAAAAACATTATCACACAAACATTCTAGATGTTTGTGTATTTAGTATGGATAATATTAAACTTATGAGATCATATTTGCAATATTAAGGTTTTAACAAAATAAACTATGAAAGTATGATAAAAAAGAGAATTTAAACAATAAAAAAAAAAAACTTAAAAATAGAAAAAAAATACATTTGTCTAGGTATTTCCATCTACATCCCTTTCACAGTTTGAACCTCATTCTCAGCAGTCACTCTTGGAACCATTATAGTAGATAAGGCAAAAATTTAGGTATTTCCTAAAAGTTTTGCCTTATGTTATAATGGTTCATCACAAACAATAAAAACTGTGTTGGTTAACCAGTAGCCTTCTCCTGTTTATGTCCCCCTATGATTGGTTGTGGCTATCAGCCCATCAGAACAGCTATCTTTATGGCAGCACCTTTATGTCTTAGCAGTAAGGGCGATTTTCGTAGAGCAAATGTTGCCACTGATGTGTGGTTGACAGTAGGTTGACTGAAATATGCATAAATTTGCAATTAAGTTTAAAAAATGTAAACGATTTTTATTTTTTCATTTTAAATACATATATAGTTATACACTTTTAAACAAATATAACTCTCCAATGGTACTAATAATAAGTCATTCTGAAACCAACTTAATTGACTGCGACAGACAGTTGATATTTGTGTAAGTGGAAATAATAGCAGTTGGAAACAATATGAAATACTAACTTAAACCCTCGGCTTCGCCCGCGTGAATTTCGATAATTGTCCCACGGGATCATACTACCGGGATAAAAAGTATCCTATGTGTTAATCCATGTTATAAACTATCTGTGTGCAAAATTTCATACAAATCCGTTCAGTGGTTTTTGCGTGAAAGAGTATGTTTAACAAACATCCATCCATCCATCCTTACAAAATTTCGCATTTATAATATTAGTAACATGGTTTTGGTACTAGAAGATACAGAACCAATCAAAGACCAAAAAAACTTATCAAAACTACTCTGACTATTTACTACAACGTAATGGCATTAAACTATAAATAACTAAGTATCAATATCAGCTGTTTTCACTCCCTCACATTCATGACCATCGTTATAAAACTTAGTTTATTATTGTAGCAGTTATTGGTAATGGGGTAAGCAATTTATTGAGAAAGTAACTGAAATCAAAATGGCAAACAATTAAAAAAAAAAAAAATGATAAAAAGGAGTATTATGTCAGACAACAAGCAAGCAAGGGACCCTAGGAAAACTCTGAGTTAAAAGAAATTACCTAATTATGTACATAATTTCTTAGCAATAGCACAGATAATATAATACTTCGGCAATAGCAAACTTAAGAAAAATTGCATTTTGATTATGCCACAGATACCAGTAAAAGATGGATGAAAAATCAATTTTATTTGATAAAATAAAATTTTTAATTACCTACATATGTAATAAATACTATAAACAACACACAATTGTTGTAAACCAATCAATGTTTCAAAGAAACCGTGGGCCCGGAACACAAAGGGCGATGAAGGAACATGGATGGGTTTTAGTCAGTAAAAGTCTGACACTCCCTTCCGCTCCGCCCAGACCGGGAGGAGTCACTTGATGGTTTCCCTTCGGAAAAAAAAATAGCTGATTATGTAGTATTTGTGCAACCAATGATTTACAAACAGTTTGGTACTACTTTTATATTTCGCAAAACTTTTTCCCATTTCTAATTTGGGGCTGGCCAACACGAAAACAAGACATTTCACTCAGCTATTATCAAATATACAATACGCTATCTGATAGCTTTTAGATCGGTATCAATACAACAACAAAATAAAGTATCCAGTCACTCCACTCACTCAAGGTTTAATCAGAAAAGTACAAAACCTCACTAAGTAGGTTGTAATAACCTTTTGGTATTAAAATTCATACTTTTCACTTCGTTGGTGTGGTGGCGAATGATTTTATTTTTATTTATCGTGTGGTTAGTACCTAACCTGGTGTCAGAGTTTTTATGTCGCCCATGAGCCTCTAACTTGGCTAAATATGCCGTCGAGAAATATCTCTCAGGCATGCTAGTTTTCTCACGATGTTTTCGATCACCGAAGCAAGTGATAATTATACAATACGCACATGAATCCGAAAAATCAATGGGCCTTGGGTTCGAACTCGAGACCTATGACTTGGCAGTGCGATGATCACACCACTAGGCTATCACTGATGCTGAGTAGTTTACTAGGCGCTAAGTCTGTCTGTCTGTCTGTCTATCAATCTGGAGGACTGTCGTTCAAAGTAGTAAGAAGCCCGAAAGGCCGATAACCAGTCTTACCGCGGGGTGTCGTGGTACCCAGTTACTGATGAGCACGACAGACGCTGCGATTAACGTGGGCACATAGTGGGCCAAGAAATTGAAACAAGTCGTACCATCGACATGAAAGAAGAAGAAGTAACTGGGTTTCAGAGGTCAGATACTCAGTCGCTCTATATGAAATACTGGTAGAACAGACTGGAAATTGACGCTAACATAGCGGAGAAAAGGTTAGACAGATGTGATTATGGGAGGCAGGTTAGGTGCGCGATTCTTAGTACCAAACCAAAATTATCCAAATTTTGATACCTCTATCTCACCTCCCAGTCAATATAGGCGTGATGTTATGTTTCCCGATCATATTATCAGGATTTTCCGACTACTTTTGCCCTCTACAGAAGACGGTCACTCGCCGAGGTCGCGATCGAAGCAGATGTACATGAATAAAACTTCATGTAAATTAATATTATTCTACTTTTATTGTAGCTGCTTGTTTGGGGTATTGGGTTTGATTTCCAGCTCCGGCAAAGTGTTATTAGGAGTTTCCCAGAAGTTGCCCAGAGTCTGGAATTGTCCCCGTTTGATGACAAAAGATTTGTCTCGTATTGCATTTGCATGGCGCTCAAATGTACTTCAGAAATGTAGACTTTTTTTCGACTATTAAATAACATCGAAAGTTCGAAACTGGAAATTCCTGGGAATATTATATGCAGGAATTTCCGGTGCAGCATAATAGATTTCCTTCTTAAAGAAAGAAAGAAAAAGTATTTATTTGACTCGCGAAAAACAAAACAATAAAACAAAAATAAAGAAAACAAAAAAAAAAAAATACGCGGCCAAAAGGCCAATCTCAGCATAGTGCCGTAACATGAAAAAAAATGGCACAGCGCTGGTATTCTGATGGATCTTTCTGTTACTTTAAATGAATCCCCTCCGCTTCTGTTTTAAGACAAGATCGAGTGAAAACGTGTGTCGCAACACCAGCATTTGACAACAAATAAGTCAATTTGTTGAAGACTACTTAATTACAAACCAAAGTAATTAACATAGTTACTAAGGAATGTTGTTTACGGCATTATAATTGACAACGAGACAAGTCATTAAGTATAGCAGAAATTACTGTTTGTTCTAGCTATTTTTATTCACGGTCATCGAATCATATTTAAAATCTAAATGCTCTCAGACTCATCCTGCGTGCATCCCATCTAACCCACTACATTGCCTGTCATAAATTAATATTCTTGAATCACTCACAAAATAAAACCCGCTGGGCAAATGGTCTTAAAGTCTCTCTATGGGTGTACACTTATGCCCTGGAATATAGCAGATGTTTGTATGTTATGAAGTATTTTTAATCAAACGTAGGTACTTCTTAAAACCAAAAACTACCAAAGACCATTTCTTCAATTTTTCACCAACAGGCCGGAGCTCCGGCTCCCGCGTCCGGCTCTGAAGTTTATGCCCGGTTACGTTGCTCCCGTATTACATGGGATGTTGTGACTTAAACATTACTGGCTAAATGTGGCGGTACTATTAGTAACTTCTGGTAAAACCTTCCGTAAAAAGTAAAAACAGACGTGATGTTTCTAAAGAAATAATCCTAATAGTATCTACCACTTTTCTGTAGTTTCCAACGACCAAAGTTCAGTAAAAGGCTAGTAGGGGATTACCCGACAAAACAGACATAGTCATGATCGTTCATTCGACCTATTTATTACTCACTCTTACTCTTACTCACTGTGGTTAATTCTTAATACTTAACATTACATCTGAGCGGTGTTGGTGTAGTGGTAACGGCAGCGACTTACGGGGACTGACGTGGGTTCGACCCAGACTTCCTTCTTCTTGACCCTTTGGCCACCCAACGCTGAGTGTAAGTATCTTCCAAATGTCTTCACTTTTGGTTTTGTGTCATGGCTATCCAGATCTTACTTTGTGTCATATATTTAATCACCACTACTCTCAAAGCAAGGAAAACATCGTGAAGAATCTGGCATGTCCTAGAATAACAAAAAGATAGAAGATATCATCGTCCATCATACGGCACCGGGCCGGATCGCGTGGTTTTATACGGCATACTCTCCAAGAGAGGAATCACATAGAGAAGACCTGCTTCCCAGCAGTGCGAACAATAGCGGCTGATTCTGCTATGCTATCATGCCTAATTCTTTAGAGAGGAAGGCAGAGGTACATTCAGATTTCGCTAGTTATGCTCCCAATTAACCAGACTCTGGTATTCAAAAGAATGTTCGCTTTTCCTCTTGCTATGAGTGTTGATAACACCGTTCTTTCAGGAGTTATTACGTCAATTTCCCCTTCGAACGTCTATGGTTGTCGTCATTGCCATCCATAGACGCAAACTGAGCGGGTTAGTGACCTCACACACAGTCTTTTACCTATCAATGACGCCATTGAACGCATAGTTTCCCTAAATCAGTGTTGATAACCCGTTGTGCAAAACGGTATGTTTTTACCTTAATTTTTTCCTGTACCATTGTTACTTTTTATCCTGCCGTGAGTCGTAGGAATTCTATTATGTAATTAGGTACATCGAGAAGTTTTTTTGTACCGTACTTCCAATTATTAGGCAAAAGTTTCCTCTCTCCTCTTTATTTTGTGCGAGAGCAGAATAGTCAAACCACCTTCGTCGCGGTCGACGTCGATGGCGATGGGGAGTAAAATAATAACTCAGGCGTTCAGTGAAATAGCCCAAAAAAGCACAGCATTTTGTTGGTCCATATGTACTTCCGGCCCTTCCTGGGCAGCACACAGTTTCACTAGGATCCATTGAAACGAAGTAACGTTTGCTTGCGCGATAGCAAGCAAACGTTACTTCATAACTTTCACATAGGTTTTGTGTAGTAATCAACATAAATAATGTCCTCTTCGACATGAGCCCAATCCGGACTTGTTTTACACGCACCTGATTCTCCGCCTTCTGCAGCCAATTTTCCTGGGCTGACTTTTTAGGGGTTGTATTATGACAAGATTGTCTCTTAATACACCTTCCATTTGCAAGCTTAAGCAAATCTTTTTCATCATGCTTTTGACTAGCACCCGGTTCCCTGCATTCCACATTCTGGCTTCAGAAGTTAAGGTTCTGCGAAAATCTCTCATTAAGACAATGTTCTTTCACCATTAGCCAATGTAAATACGCAAATTACACCTCCATGCTTAAGTATTACGTGGGAAGAGGTTTTTGTGCGTAATAATTGTACTAATAGCTGGCCGATAGCTTGGCAGCCTGTCAAGCACCGTTCACTGCAATTTGAACAGTGTTTATTGCCGTGGATTTATGCCAAATGTAGTTGTAAGATGTTTTTGTTTCGGTTGGTACGTCTGCTTAACACTTTCGATGGTTCATAGAATCATAAGCCATTTGTAGAACCGAAATTTCCTAGAAGCAAAAATTCGAATTGACGCTACCAACTCGCGTGTTGGATAACGGCTCTCTTAGAAAAGATTCCTGTGTCTCAGACGTATCAGAAACCGTGCTTTAGGCTGATTTTGTTCCGGGGCTGCGGGACTGTTCGAAAGAGATACCGTGGCCCCGGAACACAAAGGGAAGGAACATGGATGGGTTTTAGTCGGTAAAAGTCTGACACTCCCTCCTGCTCCGCCCAGAGCGTTTGATGATTTCCATGCGAAAAAAAAGGCTGATTTGATTTTGTCTGTGCTGTAGACCATTTATGTGTGTTGCACTTTATCAAGATGTGGCTAGAGGTTGTCGTGAAGTGTGCATGTGCAAATGTAGCGGTCATTCGGCCACTGCTCTAGCTTTTCTTGGACGCGGGAAATATGTGAAAAACCGTGTTTTGTGGCGTATACATATAGATGTTCCATTGATGTGATGGGCATAGATGGCAATGCGCAACGCATCTTCTCGTTTTAAGACTAATAGCTCATGAGCCAGGAAATTTTTTTTTCACCGTGTGTCCATGGCCCTAAGTTACCTTTTAATATGGTGAAAATTCTGATGGATACTACGAATCGTATGCCATGGAAATCCGGTCCTTAGAGGCTAAAAACAGCAAAACAAAACCCACTCATTTTCCTGTGCGCTTGACAGTAAAGAGAAATGCACAAACTGATCTGGCTTATACAATACAATGACGTACGTATAGAAACATAGCCTTATCAGATAAATACATAATACAAGGGGAAATAATAATTCCAAAAATAACACCGGCGTCTCACAAATAGAAATGTGTGATACTGACAATTATGTATTAAATTGATAAGCGGGACAAAATCCTCAATTGATTGTTATCTCGTTGCTATAAATACTTTGACATGTTAATATATTTTTGCAATGACAATCTTGCGTATCGTATCAGTGAATTCCGTACTGGTTTTGACATATTGAGAGGATGCTGTAAACTTTAAGGTTTCTAACGTTTTTTTGCAATTTGCAGGCCAGTGTCAGGTTGTATGTTGATTAAAATATGATTCGCGGCTGTAAGGCGTTGTAGTTACAGAATTATAATCATTAAAATCATCAATACAACCCTCTAAGTTTATGTAACTGTCAAGAATGACTATGAAAAAGTCATTCTTGACAGTTACATGAACTGAATATGAATGTTTGATGATTTTAATGATTATAATTCTGTAACTACATACCTTTTAATTCAAATCAAAATTTGGCGGACTACCCTGGACCATCCACCTTAAGCCTTTGACGCATTTAATCTTGAGAGATAGTTCCTGTTTCACGCACTATCGTGCATAGCATCTAGCTCTGTAAATCAGCTCTTACATTAGCCTCAACAACTAGAATCTGTGCTGAAACTGAACCCAAGCAGTTTCCGAGATTAAACTTTACTAAAAGTAGAATACAAACAAACAGTCGTTTTTATTGTGTAAACTAGTGTAGTAGGACGGACCCGATGGATGCACGGTTCCTTATTGGGTGACGACATGAAGGTATATAATACGTCACGTTGCTTCGATAACATAACATCACGCCTGTAATCTCCGAAAGGTTAGACACAGGTGTACGTAATAGTACACCCACATTTCGCCAATTATGTTTAAGTCGGGGCGATCCTATTACCATTAACAGGGCACAAACCTAGACTCCGTGACTGCTACTGAGAAATTCTTGATGGAAATACCCAATAACACTACCCGACCTGGAATTCGAAACCAAGACCTCATGGTCAACAGTCAGTACCTTCGATTCATTGGCTTCTATTCAGTTACAATCTAAATAAAGAAAGATCGTATGCCTCCTACTGAAGCTGATTGATATTGCTGGAATGTTCTTAAAAACTACAATCGGTTGCGTCAATCAATGGGAGTTTACCCGCAAATTCTGTAAAATTGTGCTGATGCCAGGTGATGCGATATGCCTAATCTTGTTGACCTGAGGTATAAATTGAATTCGACTTTTGTTGTGGACACTATTGTTACAAATTCACAAATCTCTAGGAGCGCAGAAGCACCCAGAGAAGGTGGCGGAAATCACCGGTATGAGTCAAGTCTGCCCTAGACGTAATCATTTAAAATTAATATTGTTTTAATATCACGAAACACACACAAGATAAACCAATATTTGATGTTCCGTTTAAAAATTAGATGAAATCACTTCGAGATGAATAGAATGTTACATCTTATCTTTAGCTGTGCGAATTTGTTGCCAACTACATAATTATATCGAGCATCTTCTTATTTTTTATGGGGTTATTATAGAACCCATCCTGAGGTCCAGATGTCCAAGGAACTCAGGATTTTTGACAGAATGACAGTAATGGCCAATTTGTAAATCTGCTTTCAAATCTCGTGTTAACTATTGAGATATCGGTGCACCGAATAAGGGATAACGCATCATAATCAAAGAGTAACGTGAGTACGGATAAGTATTTTTCTTCGTCGGTTTATTCGGGGGGTTGAGTGATCCGGCTCGAAGGACCTTAGACTTAGCAAAGGGATAGATCTAGGAGTTTGTTTGAATAACTGTATCTTGTTTAGATGTAGTTCTAGAAATCAGATATAGGTAGTTATTCTATCAACCTTCACAAAGCCCTTTCATGATAAGATTCTACACAAATTAAATTCAACAGCTTCTTAGACATTAATGCCTAAACTATATTGTTTTAAATGCAACGTATTATATATCTTTGAACCTCCTTCAACCAAAAAAGCGACTGTTAACACATTCCATTGTCAAAGTCATTAGCACATAGCTCAGCTTTGCTCGTAATGTGTCACACGAACTTACAGAGAAAGTTACGTTCGCTAGTTTACATGCTTACCTTTCTAACTTACCGATATATTACGATCGGCTCCTGTTTTTGACCGCCGAACCTTTCCGAACGGTAACCGAACGCTTCGGAATACTATTCTTTGGAATTTGAATAGGGGACGGTACGACTGTAAAGAGAAGTGCTCCAATGCAAAAACGTAGCAGGAGTCCTGACTGCTTCGTCTCTATTTTGTTTCTTGTAATCCTAAACTAAATAGCAGTGGAAAGAGTTGCGTAACACTGTGAGGGAGATAGGTGCTGTGCGGGCTCAAAATATTTTTATAATTTAGTTCAGTATCTAAAAGGTTTTATTTTAATCAGATTTTATGTTAATTCTTATGTGATCAGTTACATTAGCTAACTAAATACACAACTATACGGCTTTTAAGTACAGTAAAACGGGGCTATTTGGTACCATATATACAAACTTTTTATTGGGTTTTTCAATCAGGAATTTCTCAGTAGCAGCCAATCAAAGTGTTGCTAGAGTTTGTAAAATAACTTCTACCATACACCAACCGCAGTTATCGATATTTCAGTTCGAAATTCTGGGTCGTCCCAAATAGCCCCCAAAATGGGTTTTGGGGGCTATTTGGGAATAGCCCCGTTTTACGATATTGAAGTTCAGTTTTTTAGAAATTTGGCGTTATATTTGTTGCTGGTTTCAGGGATTACTAAGATCACATTTTTGTAAATCGTATCTTTAGTCACATCCTTAGCTACCCAAATTGACTGCATTTGGCGGCTACTTCACTATCACTACATTTTTTATTATAAAACAAAGTCCCCCCGCCGCGTCTGTCTGTCCCTATGTATCTTTAAAACTACGCAACGGATTTTGATGCGGGTTTTTTAATAGATAGAGTGATTGAAGAGGAAGGTTTTAGTATATAATTTGTCAAGCGGGCGAAGCCGCGGGCATTAGATAGTAACCCTATAATGCCAAAATCACTTCATAGTCGCCAGTTTTAAAATCATCATAACAAATACTCCACCTGAAGTACATAGTTGGCCTTTAGGGGTTCTTCCCAGTCACGTGTTACCACAGGGGGTAATTTTACTGCACCCCCTCTAAAAATAGAATCGTGTCGGGGTTGGATTGCAACTCGGGGCTAGTTAACGGCCAATTGCAGGTAGGTAGTCTATTCGTATTGATTTGTCTTTGGTACTGATATAACATCACGCTTCACGCTTGTGTTCATTGGAGTAGTACACAGAAGTGTTTATTACACCCAAGTTCCTTTTTATACAGAGGGAAAAATTAAAAAGAGGAAAGATTTTTATTTTTGTATGTAACGAATAAACTTGAAAACTACTGGACCGATTTGAAAAATTCTTTCAGCAATGGATAGCTACATTATCAGCGAGTAAGCTATATTTTATCCCCGTACTCCCACGGGAACGGGAACTACGCGGGTGAAACCGCGTGACGTTCGCTAGTAATATATAATGTCAAAACTTCTGCTCGGAATTTCATCATCATCATCATCCACAGCCCGACTTCACCCACTGCTGGGTATATGCCTCTCTTTGCTTGTGCCAAGCTCCACGCTCTTCTGGGAATTTACTCACGGGAAAACACAACGCTTTGGTGGAGTCGGTGATAAAACCCAAGAAGCCATGATCAGAAGTCGCTATTAAGACCACTAGCAACCTAAGTAGTCTATTTTACCAGCTACAACTTTGTATGTATCAAAACAAGGCAGAAACTACGGAACCCCACCTGCTAATATTTTGTTTTTCAATTTTTAGCATTTTACCTGATTTATTTTGCTTCAACCGAATTCATGCCTAAATCTTTTCCTTAGAACACACTGGTTGCAAGTAAAGTAATCAACTGAATTCTTTGAAGGACATCACCAATGAGGTCAGTGACCGTCAGAGTACGCGCCCCCACCTTCCCCTTCGTGTTGTCACCAGTGGAAAATCCAAGTCTTTTAATTATTCAATTCTAAAAGAGACATCAGAATTTTCGATAGCTGCTTTCGCATTGTTTCGTAGTCCTATCTTTGTTAGAAAGAAAGAAAGAAAAAGCATTTATTAGCCCGCACAGGACAAAACACATAAAATAAAATGGTGAAATTATCAACTAATAAAAATTAAACATTAAAAAAAAAAGAAATTAAAAAGAAAACGAAATTGGTCCTGTACAAGACCAAAAGGCCCCTATCTCAGCATGGTGCTGTCACATTAAAAAAACGTCTCAGCGCTGGTATTCTGATAGGGCCTAAAGTAAGAGTGATGCCACGGTCAGCTACGGATAAGGTAAATAAATAAAAATAAATTGTAGACGAAGTATTATAAATACGAAGAAAATAATAATTACAACTACACCCCACGTAACCAAACTGTTCGCTGATTACTATTCAACCTGTTATTTTAATTAACTTGCAATGTTTGTTTGTTTGTTTAAGTCATATCTTGAAACTGAATTTTAAAACTGTTATTCCCAATGTATGCAACCCCATCAATTAAAAGGGTTTGCTAAGAAGAATGCAAAAAAATGACCTCAAAACTAAATTTAAAAGCTTGTTTAAAAAAAAATCTTTTCTTTAACCTTGTTCTCAGTGCAGTTCTGCTTGTCCTATTGTTTATGCCACTTGACGCCAATCCCTCAAATATTAGTCTAATTTATCCTCAGTTTAATTCAAACTAAAGCCTTTTCTAATTTATACCATAATGTAACAAAAAGCCCAGAAAATGTCCCTTTAATCAAAAATATTCGAAGCATGCTTGGCACTTTCCGCTATCGTAACTATTCCCAAAGTTGTCGAAACAAACTCATTTGACTAAGTACATCGGCAACTCGGCACATGTTCATTCCGTTGAATTGAGTTTTTTGTGGTTCTTTCTCGTTTCTTTAATAAAGTAATGGTGTATCATTATTGGTTTAGCCTTATACAAACTGTGTTGGGGTAGGTTTCTTGTCAATACAGTTGTGGCTGAGTTAGATTTTTTAGTGAGGTCTTTCAAATTTAAATAGTTTATTGTGGATCACAGGTTCATAAGATCTCGTGTTAAATACAGACGTGTCTGCTATGGTGGGACCATTGAGGCATACAAAATTCATGTCACAAAAAATACAAAGTTTACTAAAAAATAATAAAATAAAATTTAGATTACTTATATAACAATAAAATAAAAATACAATACATCCAATTTGTCATGCAATACATTATGATTAAATTATCAAAATTATAAAATATTAATGTCAGATTAACAAATCAATTATTCATTCAATGAATGTGTCATCTAGAAATTCTCTTAGAGAGTAATAACATTTACTTATCAATAATTCATGTAGTTTTATTTTGAAGGTATTTATTTCGCTCATAGTTCTGATAAAAGGTGGCTGACTAGCGGACGTCACGCGGCTTCACCCGCGTAGTTCCCGTTCCCGTGGAAGTAAGGGGATAAAATATAGCCTATGTTCACCGGAGATAGTGTAGCTTCCCAACAATGAAAGAATTTTTCAAATTGGCCAAGTAGTTTCAGAGCCTATTCAATGCAAACAAACAAAAAAGCAATCAAATCTTTCCTCTTTATAATATTACTAGCGGCCCGTCCCAGCTTCGCACGGGTTTGGTAATTTTTTTTGTTTTAGCTTATATGACACGTTCGTAGATTTACCATAGCAGCGCCATCTATTGATTACTTACTCAACCCAGTCGAAAGGTATCGACATCTGTTAGAATCATTTGGAGTTAACAGATAATTTTGACTGTCAAATAATAACAGACAAATAATTAGCAATAAATTAAAATTGCGACTATAATTTGAGATTTAAACTATCCTATCTCTCAAGTTGGATCGAACTGCACATGGTGTGCGAATTTTATTATAATCGGTTAAGTGGTTTAGGAGTCCATCGAGGACAAACATTGTGACACGAGATTTATATATATTAAGATTATTATTAAAGATACGTGGGCCCATATAAAAGATGCTTTGGTGCAAGAGCTTTGTTTTACTGGCTACGATGCGCAGCTTGTCTTTGTGTCTGGCCCTAGTGCAAAATTCAAACAAATTTGGATTTGATTATTTGAACAAACATTACAGTTTCATAAATGTATACACAAGGCAGTTAATATTTTTAAATTTGTGAAATGTGGTCTGCATGAATCTATTTGGTGTATATTGCACATCGATCTGATACACCGTTTTTGAGCTCTAAAAGCATTTCATGAGTTCTTCCTTATTACTTCATACTACTATTATAAATGCGAATGTTTGTGAGGATGGATAGATGGATGTTGGTTCTCTTTCACGCAAAAACTACTGACGGGATTTGGATGAAATTTGGCACACAGAAACACTTTTTATTCCGATAGTACACGCAAGCGAAGCTACAAGCATAAGCTAGTACTTCCATGAGAATATTATAAATGCTATTTTCTGGCGCCCGTGTGGAATTCGGTGATCGTCCCAGCGGGATCGAACAACTGGGATTAAAAATATCCTAAGCGTTAATCCAGGCTGTAAACTATGTGTTCTAAATTTCGTCCAAATACGTACAGAACTTTTTGCGTGAAAGAGCAACAAATGTTCATAAATCCATCCTCACAAACTTTCGCATTTTTAATACTTACGTACAGTATTTAAAACCATTAACACTAAATTAAATACCTAATCCTTTTACTCGGTCTTCTCGCAGAACCACAAACATTCCAACATTATTGTCTTCCATTCATCAGCAAACAAGTCCAATCCAGGGTTGGTCTCCACGAGCGCGTTGAGCATCTTTAACATACGCGGTACAGGGGACGTGGATCGAGCTACAGTGCGACTAAATGGGACAATAAACAAAATATGTACAGTAGTGGTCTTTTCCGCCTGATCCCTCCTGCTCCGCCCAGAGCGGGAGGAGTCATTTGATGACTTCCCATCCGAAAAAAAAAAACAAAAAAATAGGGTTGGTCTCCACGAATGCGTTGACCATCGTAAGCATATGCGGAATAGGGGAAATGGATCGAGCTACAGTGCGACTAAATAGGACATTAAACAATTTATGTTTCCTAGAGCATATAATAGTTGTAAGGGAAAGATTGATGACAATCCAGGTTCGACCCCCGTTTTATCACCATCATCATGCATTCTGCCCGATAAAGATTTTTCCAAAACGGACGTGAGTCAGGCTATCGGATAAGTATCTAATCTAATGATGATTCATATTGACTGACCTGCCGTGATACGTATGTTAATAGCCAAAATAGTATTACTGCTACATTCTTCATGATTTTATAGAGGAAAACTGACGGGGAGATTACCGCATAACTAGTATTCAGGTAATCTACCGACATTCTGGTTTAATCTCATTAATTTTCCTCAAAAAACGTCATCATTGACATCCTTACTTCTCTTGACATCGAATCCTTTGGAAACGCGATTAGTGGTGACCAACGAATTACGAGTTTGTAGATCGTAACTCGTAGGTTCGAACCCAAGCAGGCACACTTCATGAGAAGTTTTTCATCATTACTGCGGTGAACGGTGAGGGATAATATAGCGAAGAAACCGGTATGAAATAAAATGATGAAAATGATGTTTATTTTTGCAAGTAGGTTTTTACAAACACTTTTACGTCATTTTTTTTAAAACTAGATGAGGCCGGTGTTTCGTACCTGACTACTCTGAGAAGAAACAGCCGAAACAAACACAGAGGTCATATTCTCTTTTGAAGTCCAGACATAATCTTGCTCAATTCACATGAGGACTATGCAGACCAGTGTCTGAGATGGTCTTTTGAAGAGAGAACCACACAGATTTGAGTGGACCTGTCCAGTCAGTGCAAGCATTTGTCAGATTTGTCAGTTATCGTGTAGCTCGACTTATAACTCAAAGCGCTCAACGAAACGACGAACGACGTATGCCCCAAAACCATCGCCCACCCAGCACCTCGTTTGTGTCCCAGCACAGTGGGGTCGTGAAACACGAATTATTCTAAGTTGGTAACAGTGCTGGTGCCGAGGTGATGCATCAGATTTTCTTTACGGCAAAGCCACTTTTGGACGGCATTTCAGAGACTCTTATAGAGTGCTAGATGAACAATTATCCTGCCCTCATCCTAATTTATCTGGGATCGAAGCATTACTTCTTTTATACTTCTCTACATTTGGCCAAGTTTAGGCCAAAGAAACCAGGGCCGTCTTAAAGCTTTCGTTGGGTTGACGATATCGTCAAAGTCGCGAGAAACACCTGGATAAGGGATGCACAGAACCGGGAAATGTGGCAGAAAATAGGGGTGGTTGATAATTCGCCGCCTTATCATCTTTCACACAGTCCATCCATCGTCTCTTTCATTTTCGCCTATTCTTATAGCCATCCGCATTTATACGCAAATCTTGCCTTCCTTCTTAAATGTAAATTTATCAATCCAACGCAGTATCCTTACCACTTTAAATGACTGTTGTCTTCAACCTTAAAATGCAAAATCTTCCCATAAGCACAGCTTAAACATCCCATACCATGGAAAGTCACAAATCCCTTTGTAACAAATCTCTGCTGCCATGGGACCTCTTAGCTCTATTAATCCAATCAAGAAGCTTGCCTGCTCGCATCGAGGTAATCGGTAGCATTATAGTATTATCCCATTGAATTGAACCGATTAACAAGGAAAAAAACCTTATAATGGGTGCCGTGAGAGGATGACCAACAATGCTATATATAGATGGGTTAATTTTGCACAGTCATTAATTCATAATAAGCCTGTTAGTTGGAATCGTTGCGTTGATAACTTTGATGGCGCTTCAGTCTTTGTGTTGTTGGTTTTTTTTTCTGACATTTGTAACGTTTTTTTTGTTGTCTTACTCAGTACTAACCCACACTGGGCTAACGCTCTGTATATATATATACTTCATAAAAGATAGCTTGATCTCTGCGACATTTGTCAAACTCATACCTACAAAAACTTCAAATTTGAAGTTTGTTGTATGAGTTCGAGTATGAGTAGTGATCTTCGGCCTAGTTAATAATATCTAGCTAGGTAATTATTATTTCAACGTAAAAGCTTTTATTTTATTATTTTCACCGTTTTCCGTATTTCGTCGACTCTTTTTTGTAATTGTGACGTGCAATCAAAAACTTACGCACGACACTTTGAAATAATGGTGTCAATTGACGACATAAGGAAAATTGGTGAAAAGAATGACGTGTTTTGAAACTAATTAATATTGCACCTGCCAACAACTGTTTCTGGATGGTTCTGAATGCATAGCAAACTTATTTTTCCAAGACTCTCCCGATATTAAATTATTACTTCTTTGACTTATGTAGCTGAGTTGTAAGTACGTTGTTTACAAAATTAATTATGTATTTCGTCCAAATTCCTTTAGAAACTAAAACTAAGTTCCAGGCTGATCTTAGAACCGCTCGCTCATTATTGTACCCATTGTAAGTTCATTTAACTTGCAAGTAATGAATGATGAGTTATTGTCAGATACGACCTTCTTCTTCTTTGCACTCGCCTCTTTTGGTTAGCGGGGTTGGCTTTCTTAATCCTGCTATGTACTGCACTGTATCGTCTTCAGTTTTTGCTTACGTGAAAAAAGAAAAAATATGTGTCTAATATTTTTTGGAAATTATCTGACTGACTACTTAGGCGACTACAGGAGCTAAATTAGCAACTCTATTTGTTCCTAGTGGTTCGAACTTCGTTTGAAGTACTATTCGAATAAAGTTCTACTCAGCTTGCACTACAAAGTGGTTGTTACGTCAGTCACTGCGGGCCGAATAGTGCGAAATGAGTGGTTTTTTTTGCGATTTACATAAAATCAGGACTAAAAACATAAAACACTATCATGCTAATATGTTGCTTGTAGAATTATTGGCAAAAAATCAGAATGATCGCATGTATTTGAGTATGGTTTTTACTCGTTAAAGATTTTTTTAGAAAAAGTTCCTGATTTTTTTTTATCGTTTAAAATTAGTTGTATTATGTTAAACACTATCATACTAGCATATATCCTGAAGAATATCATATATTTTTCTGGTTTTGTTTATTGCAGTGAATCATATGCTTTTTTGCATTATAAAACTCGCGTTTAGCTCCTGTAGTCCCCTTAAATCGATTTTTTTGTCATCTACCCTATTATCGAATGAGTTCTACCAAAAAACAAATGATGATCAACCTTCGCGTGCTCCCGATTTCATTGACTACAAGGATGAGTCAGTTATTTGTTAGTGTTGTTATGTTGGTATTACCATTCATTCATAAAACACACTCTCCTATAAAATTGAGTGAGACAGGGAAACCCGGACCTATTGTAGATATACAGCTACTCTGTTTATGAATACCGAATGTCCGACCGAATGTCAAAAGTAGCGATTGTGATATAGTATTGAATAAAGAGAAACTTGTATTCGTAGATAAAACGGTTTTCCTGGGGATTACGCTTGATTCAAGGCTTCAATGGGGTTCTCATTTAACATCTCTGGCGGGGCGGCTAAGTTCAGCAGCATATGCTTTTAGAAAAATCCGTCAATTTACTGATGTAGATACTGCTAGATTGGTCTATTTTAGTTACTTTCATAGTATAATGTCTTATTTATTTATTTATTAAACTATGGAAGACTTACAGCTAAGATAAACAGATTAAAAAATAGTATGTGAGACTGCCAGCCAATTAAAAGTCCTCATTTCAAAAACAGATTTAAAGATAGTGTAAACAACGCAATACTTACAGCTACAAAAAAAAAAACAGGATAACTTTCAAGCTTAAACTAAATTTACATTTAATATGTCACATTCAATAAAATGATAAAAAACCTGAACAAACAAAATCTTAATTGAAAAAGCCAAGGCTCAAGCACTTTCTGGCCGAAGACACACTCGTTATGAAAGCATCAAAATCATGCTGCTTACACATGTTATTAAAGCTTCTACTTGCACGCACTATAAATGAATTTTGCCTGTAATTCGTAGAGGTAAATATGGCATTATACTTATGGCATTTTATTATGGGGACGGGCTGCAGACATTGAATCTATATTTATTCTGCAAAAAAGAGCCATCAGAGCCATATACAATCTTCGTAGGCGCGATTCTCTGAGGGAACTGTTTAAGGAAATTAACATCATGACGGTACATTGTCAATACATCTACGAAAACATAATGTACGTGAGGAAAAATCTACATCTTTTTGGTAAAAGAGGTGACAGACACAATTACAGTACTAGAAATAGGGACCAATTAGTTCAGCCAGGCTTCAGACTCGCTAAAGTAGACTCTTCTTTCATGGGGTACTGTTTGAGATGCTATAATAAAATTCCACAAAGCATTCTTGAACTGAATGAAACAAAATTTAAAACATGCATTAAACGCACATTAAGTAAGCAAGCATATTACAAATTGGACGATTATGTCGCTAATAAAAAGTCTTGGCTCAATGCCGGTCCTGCTCCACAAGGACAGGGGCGCATAAATGGATAGCACTAATTGTATTGTTGGAGCTGCTGAAGATTGTACAACTATCTTTGTATTGTATAAATTCAATATTTTTGGTATTATATAAACGCATATCCCATATTGTGTGAGTGCTATGTACTAGAATGCTATCAGTCGCTGGAAACCTACGTCTTTTCTTGACTTGAATGTGCCCTGGCGGTTAAGAGTATGTCATGCTCACTCAATGTCTCACTGATGGTGGCGCGTGTGTCGGATCATTTAGTTCCCTTCAAAATGGTGAGTTGAATGGTGCTGATCCATGCGTCATGTTCGTGAACGGGCGCTGTCAGTTGGGACTGGTCAGTTCTTGGGTGCCACCACGGCTTATTTGAATTAATTTTTTTTTTTTTTTTATTGTTTGTTTTGTTTTTACTATGGACACTTTTAACGTGCACATCTTGCTACATTGTTCTCACATAATGTACCATCTCAACATGAATGATGTAACCAAGGTTTTGTAAAAATATTCCGATTTAAAAGAGTGTCCATGGAGTTTCTTGCCCGTTCTTCTCCATAGAGATCTACGCTAGGGAATGGGCAACTACAGTACTTTCACAGTTTTTATGTCTTCTGACTGGGACTGTAGCTACATTTAATTTTCATCTTTGTTTCGACAGTTCAAAAGTGCCTGTAACTGGCCTACTTTCAAGTAGGCCAGTTACAGGCACTTTTGATTGCGAAATGCTTTGATTTTGATTTTTGATTTTTATATGCTTGTTTTAATTGTGGTATTGTAATGTTCTCGTATCAAATTAATTCGCCATTTATTATTAGGGATGGAGCGCAGTAAACTGAATGTAAAAATAACTGACCGGATAAAATTCACCACACTGCCGCTCCAGAACACAAATTGCCGGCGTAGCTTATAAAGCTGCGAGATTAGAATGGGACTGGGCAGGTCATGTCTGTCGGGAATATTGCAGGACTGGAGCCCTGAGACAGCTAGACGGGGTCGCGGCAAACCGAAGAGAAGATGGCTGGACGTCTTGGATGGCTTCCTGGCGAATGGGCGAGAAGTATGCCATCGCGAGAAGTGGGAGGAATGGGGGAGGCCTTTGCTCAAGAGTGGGACAACACGGGCTTACTAAAAAAATATATATATATTAGGGGATTGTGGCTAAATAATAACAACCGTTGAAGCCGGTCTTCAAGGTTAACCGACGCTTGTTGAAGGCGGTTTGTAGATGTCCATCTATTCCTAACATACCGAGGCACTTTGTGCTTCGTACAGCACGTTAAGCTTTTGGTTCCGGCGGTCGTTTGTAGATCTTTGACAGTCGTTACAGGTAGTCAGTGGCCCAAAAGTCTGACAATCAGTCTTACCAAGGGCTATCGTATTACCCAGTACTAACTAGGTTGTGGAGATCATATAGGCAGTCGCTCCATGTAAAATACTGATATTCAGCTGCATCCGGTTAGACTGGAAGCCGATCCCAACGACAGATACAGTTAGGCAGACGATGATGGTAGATTACCGCGGCTGTATTTCTCATTGATTCAATTTTGTAAGAGAACCGTTTTCCTTGTTTATTTTTAAAATCTGCGTAACTGTAGCATGAATCATGTAAGATTTAACGATGCGTTGATATTAATGATGGCAAACCTTGAAAGCAATGTCTGAATGACAGAGTGAGATTATGACAGCTAAGAGATGGTAGACAGTCTGTCGACCTCCTTTTGAGAATGAGAGGTTCTGTTCTACCTTATGAACTTGATACTGATACTGTTGCTTAGCTTGCGTCATCCCACTGCTGGGCAAAGTCCTCTCCCCATGACCTCCAGTGGTCTCGATCCAGGGCCAATGTGGGCCACTGGTCGCTGGTCTTGTCCAGCTCGTCCGGAGTCTCTACGATGTCTGCCGCGTCGCCTTCTGGATGTGTCAAAGCTCCAGAAAATGCCAATTTTGGCCCACAGCTCACACTTGATACGAACCATAAATTCATTGAGTACATTGTCTAAAATTTTACATATATAAGTGAGGCTTAAATCTACTTTCCCATGGCGCCGAACTGTAACCGTTTTTTTGTAGTGATAACTTGCAGTGGAATCACACGACATTTTCATACTCAGCTATTGTTTTTAACTGCGTGAAAAGTAGGTTATTAACGTGTATTATCGAATCGTGCAGGGCAGCACCGTGAACTGCCTCTAAGGAAAGGAGATGAATCAATTACCTGCCTAGCCTTTTCAACTATGTTGGGGTCGGCTTCCAGTTTAATCGGATGCAGCTGAATATCAGTATTTTACACGGAGCGACTGCTTAACTGACCTCCACAACCCAGTTAGTACTGGGTAATACGATACCCCGTGGTAAGACTGGTTGTCAGACTTTCAGGCGACTGGTCAAACAGGAGACGAATGACGAGGGGAAATCCCTCTGGGCACATGCCATATAAACTAAAAAAAAGAAAACATCACAAATCGTCAAACTCTATGATTCATTCTCATTTCAAACAGTGATTTGGTTACTTAAATATCTGCTTATCCTGTTTGTAAGCCTTGATTAAGTAAGCGAAAGCATAACTTGTTTAAAAATGTGTGGCAATGGCACTTACGTCATCGCGGGAAACCCCGTAAGATTCTTCATCTTGTATTTTTTATAATGGTTTATTTTGGTATTCATAAACAGGGTGGAATTTTTTAATGCCACCTTGAGGGAAAGTACTCGAAATACTGGAGATAGCACATTTTAGTCCAAGGAAACATTCCTTTATTTTTTAAAAGAAACAAATCTGCATTCAGAGGTTTTCGAAAATTTTCTTGCCCCACTCGAGAATCGAACTGACTTAAAGTTCGAAAAAATAACATCATGTACTTTTTTACATCAATCGATAGGGGCAATCATATGGATCAAATATCTCTAACAGACATGGTAAATTAAATGAAGGGAAAACCATGAAATCTAAGGAACAGTTATAAATTCAATAAGATAAAGCACTTTTATTAATGGTTTTCCTCAGTAGCAGCCACGGAGTCTGGATTTCGGTTGACGGCAATAGGCTCGCCCCTACTTCATGGGATTTAAACATAACTGGAGAAATATGGGTGCTCTATATATCGGTACACCTCTGTCTAACTCTCCGGGGGCTACAGGCGTGAAGTTGTGTTAAGACTTGTTATAAAGTTGATCAAATAAGGCTCAATCATCATCCGTAAAATATAAATAAAATTCACAGCTACGTAAACAAACTAACAAAGTCTTAATTAACAATAAACATAAACTTTCAACTACATAAAAACAGCAAAAAACTTAAACCACAATCTATTAATAGACAGATTCACAGTTTTTCCACCTGATCGGTTCACTGACTCAGTATTGTACTGTGGAGCAAAAACCTTGTTTTTTTAGAGGTACAATCAGGCTTTTGACATGCTGATGATCACTGTAATTAGGGTTACCAACCGTCCGGATTAGTCCGAACATGACCGGACTTTTAATTTGTCCGGATTTTTTTAAATTAGATGGAATATGAGTAATAAAACTACTTAAAGGGTGTAAAACACCTCTTAACGAAGCCGAAAGGCACTTGTTCTCCTCGTCATAGCGATAATTTTTTTGTTCTACACCATACCTGGGAACCACCTAGTTACGGAGATATTGGGGGTCAAAGTTCCAACATTTTGACAACGTTTTTTTGAAATACAAGTTTTTAATGTAAGATTTTTACTTTAAACACCTCCACGACCCCCGTAATATGCAATCCATCCATCAGCACAATGTTTTGAGTGCGTTACATTGAGCTCTACAACAAAACATGATTCTTCACCCCAAAAAAATTCCCAGCAATAATTTTTGCGTTAGGTTACTTAGTTTGATGTACAGAATGCTTGGTTGACGGCTTCGTGATGAGGTGGTTTACACCCTGTATTAAGTAAGCTAATATCAAATCAGTCTTTAATCAACAAACAATCAACTTAATAATAAATGTTCTATTGCGAAATTTGCAAACAATCAACTAGTTCAAAGATAAAATATTGTCTTCAATCAAAACAAGCACCCCGCATCGCATCCTACCCCCCACGCAATGCGAGCTTCTGCTACCATGCCTACCAAACCCCTGTAACTAAGTGAGTAATGTTTCCATTTTGTGACCTAAAAGTCCGGACTTTTATCGAAATGTCCGGCTTTTTGTCAGGACTTTTCAGATTCTTAAATGGTAACCCTAACTGTAATACCTTCTTGACCCTGTGATTGTTGTACTGTGAGCAATTTGATTAGGAAATTGATTTTCTTATGCAGTCGTGAGCAGTTTTACCTGATCTGTAAACTTATACTGCTATTTACGGGATATGTTCCGTGATTGTTCATTATTTTGAGCTCCCGATATTTCGACGTTGTTGCAAGCGCCCGCGCCATGATCGCGGGTTGACAAAACAACCTAACAAAGAATAAACAAAAATAAAGAACAATCACGGAAGATATTCCGTAAGTGGCAGTTTAAGTTTAGTTTTAAACCGTGAAAGATTAAAACAGTATTAGTCTTATCTGTAGTATTTCGAGGAGACAAAGATACGAAGGATGGGGGTTGGGATGACGTGTCTAGAACGAGGATGAATACTGAAATAATGGCTAATAATTAAGCGCAGACCACACCGCCAGATAGCGAGCGAGCCGAGCGAGCATCGTATCACCTCGTTTCATATCGGTTCACACCGAGAACTATCGAAAGTGCCGAACCGAAGTATGAAAAGAGAACCGATGCTCGCCCGGCTCGCTCGCTAGCTGCCGTTTTGACCATGACATGATGCCCGAACTCAGCTAATAATGTGATTTAATTCATGTGTGATGAATCACGAGAACTTCTGACATAACCAAAACTACCCTCAAAACCAGTTCGTATGCAAATGCACTGCTGCATATGAACTAGCTTTGACAATGAACTTGCGACTGAGTTGAGCTTTGAGCATTTTTCTCTTATAGCGCAACTTCTCCAAAAAAAAAACGCGGTCTAGTTAAGAGGAAAGCGCCAGGGTAGGCCGCGAAATCATTTTCTTACGTATTTGAGGGATGTATTGATGATTTTAATGATTAAATTCTGAAAATACATACGTATCACGGCCGCAAATCATATTTTGTACTACATACAATTTGACACTGCCCGGCAAATAGCAGAAAACGTCCACCTTAAAGGGAATAAGCGATCTATTTAGTAGAATAGACGACCTATAAGTATAGTGGTAAACACAAATAGACGACAAGATTGATAACAGGACTTCTCAGACTATGGTGCGCCAGACATACTTATCGCCACTAGTGGAGTCCCTTTTAATGTACTTCCATTGTTTTAAAGATAATAACTATCAGTAGACGGCTAGTAGTTATTTAATGAATGAAGGAAAAGTTATTGACAGGTCTCCAAACAGAATGGGTCAAAGATAAATGACTAGAACCAAGCTGTCAATTTATTTTTTTATGTATTTTTTTGTTGTTCCATTTTGTTATATTCTGAATGTTTTTACGTATGTTATTTCTGTTTTCAAATTTTGTATGCACGTCATATCCCTGCGATGAATAAAGATTTTTTCTTTCTTTCTTAAAATACTAGAGGCACATGGAATAATGCCTTTTTTTCGGATTGGAAATCATCAAATGACTCCTCCCGCTCTGGGCGGAGCAGGAGGGAGTGTCAGACTTTTACTGACTAAAACCCATCCATGTTCCTTCATCGCCCTTTGTGTTCCGGGGCCACGGTATCTCTTTCGAATAGTCCCGCAGCCCCGGCAGGCTTGACCCTTGCGGACCCCTTCATTATTGCTGACTCTCTTTGAGGCGCGCGTGGAACACGAACGCGCCGTCGACACGGCCTGTCGTCATGAGACGGACGGACGGCGAGCTAGCCCATAGCTCCCCGTCCACAGGCCCGCGCCTACGGTGGCCGGAAGCCACCACGTGGCCCCCGACGCCAGGGGCGCGTCCCGCGGCGCCTCCCGCGGCGGCCGGGACGTGAGGATCTCTCCCTCTCACGTTCCGCCACCTCCTTCGCTAGCATGACTGCTTCGCAGAAGGAGGTGGCGGCGGAAACTAAACGATACCTAGTGTAAACCTCATCATCTGCCTAGCCAGTATTTTACATGGAGCGACTGCATCTTTGACCTCCACAACCCAGTTAGTACTAGGTAATACGATGATACCCCTTGGTAAGACAGGTTGTCAGGCTTTCGGGCCACTGACTACCTGGAACGATTGTCAAAGATCTACAAATTACAGTCGGGACCAACGGCTTAACGTGCTTTCCGAGACACGAAGGTAACTCAGTAAGTACTGGATGGTCACTCATCTACTGACCACCCTTGGCAAGCCTGATTTACCCACGAGCTCAACTTCAACAATTATACAAGGTGTAAACTACCTCATCACTCATCTCGTCAACCAGGCATTCTACATATACATCAAACTAAGTAACTTTACGCAAAAAACTTAACTTTTTCAAGGTCAAATTCATTCCTGCACCTTTATGCGCTTGGAGGGTTGTATTGATGATTTTGATGATTATAATTCTGTAACTACATACGTCTTACAGCCGCGAATCATATTTTAATCAACATACAACCTGACACTGACCTGCAAATTGCAAAAAACGTAAGAAAATTTGATTTTCGCGAGCTACCCTGGAGCATCCACCTTAAAAACTTGTAAGTATTAAAAAAAAAACTTGTCAAAAAGTTGGAACTTTGACCCCCAATATCTCCGTAACTAGAAGGTTCCCAGGTATGGTGTAGAACAAAAAAAAATGATCGCAATGACGCGGAGAACAACTGCCTTTCGGCTTCGTTAAGAGGTTTTTTACACCCTTTATAATGAAGGTATAGGACCTTCAAAACCACATAAAGAATCATACCAAAAACATTATTTTATGGCGTG
The DNA here is from genome assembly GCA_963853795.1 of Xestia rhomboidea. Lineage (NCBI taxonomy): Eukaryota > Metazoa > Arthropoda > Insecta > Lepidoptera > Noctuidae > Xestia > Xestia rhomboidea. The sequence goes on from OY970774.1 coordinate 11,315,015, forward strand.
AACTCAACAAATTACATAAGTTTGGACTTAACATAACAAATGTATAGTAACTGATTTAAATTCCTTGTTGCCAGCAACTGACAATGGTTGCTGTGACGAAACGGTTGTCGAGTGATATGAGAACAGCATTCTTCATTCGGGAAAGTCGTTTTCGAGTCCGTTTGGGTTTCAAGACCAAAGTTATTGGGTACTTAGGGATATGTATGGTGTTGACATGTGATGATGGGAGGAGAGAATATTTATTTAAACTTCATGTACAATGGTGGTACATAGGCGGACTTAATACCACAAGGCATTCTCTACCATTGGGTTAAATTAGAAAACATAGTGATAGGGTACAAAAAAATGTTTAAAAACTATCTTCTTGTAAACGAGAATTTATATACTTATATTGATATTTGATACTAATACACATATACAGATAAAATAAACTAATAGATATATTAACAAATACCAAAAATTAAAAAGAAAGTAACGAGATAAAAAAATTATGACTATGACTTCAAATTAAGAGCAATAAGCTCTTAAATTTGAAGTTTTTTTTTTTTTTTTTATTAAATGTAATCGGATTTAAATAGTAGCTACGAACTTTTCTTTTAAAAGTGAATTTGCTTTTAGCTTTTTTATTGCCAAGAGGTAGCGCGTTCCAGAGCTTTATAGTAGAATCATAATAGGAACCATCCTTGGGTTATTGACTTATTGGTTTATACTCGTAACTAGCTTACTCCCGCGGCTTCATTCGCGTGGAGGTCGATAATTGTCCCACTGGATCATACTACCTGAATCAAAAGTAGCCTATGAGTTAAACCAGAATATAAGCTATCTTGCTATACTAAATTTTATCCAAATCTGTTAAGCCGTTTGAGCGTGAAGGAGTAACAAACATGTACACACATACATACAAAGTTACGCCTTTATAATATTAGTGTGATTGGGCAGAGTATAGCGTTAGTAAAAGGCTTTATGGCCAAAAAAATTGCAAAGAGGCGGACATTTTCTGCTAGTCGAGAACTTCAAGTGATGCTCTTGAAGTCGACAACATTTTTTCAACTAACTGGTAACTGGTGGGTTACTGCCCGACTTATGTTGTTGGGTTCTTAATGTTCGATTTTAGTCAAATCAACTGGTCGCACCATCACCTGTAGCTTCAGCCCATGTCCCATGTGATTTCTTGTGGGACAATTATCGATTATTGGGGTATCCTATGTGTTAATCTAGCTTATAAACTATCTGTGTGCAAAATTTCTTCCAAATCCGTTCAGTAGTTTTTGCGTGAAAGAGTAACAAACATACACACATACAACATTTTTTCAACTAAGTTAAAAATTGCTTGTATAAAAAGCAATAAATTGCTGATTTGAGCCCTATTTTAAAGAGAAACATAGCGTTGAATGAGGCTATGAATTTGATTCTTTTCACAGTCCTTACCATCAGCCTAGCCTTTTCCCAACTATTTTGGGATCGACTTCCAGTCTTACCGGATGCAGCTGAACACCAGTATTTTACATGGACCGACAGCTTACCTAACCTCCACAACCCAGTTACAGGTTCTTTTCAGTCCTAGGCCCAAAATAGAACCCAAAATTGACCCAGATTAAGAGCTTAGAAAGTTTCCCAAAGGGACTAATAAAATCGCTATGCAAAGCCCTAGCTCAATATTAAAAGCTTGACTAACTTTAAGGCTCAAGTACATTCCTATAAATAGCTAAAAGGTCCTTGAATTCGACCAGAACTGCCAAAAATAGTAGAACGTGCAGTTATTTTAGTACTTGACATTTAAGCATAGGAACCAGGGCGAAACGTTCCAAATCCTCAACTTAGAAGGAAAGATTCTCCGACTAGACGAGTCAGGGTTGATATGATTTAAATCAGTGATTTAAATCGCGATTAAAATCAAGTGATTTTTTTTTAAATAAAAAATCATTGATTTAAATCAGTGTTTTTTACTGCGACCAAAACCTAAAATGAGCCTTTCACGGGAGTGTTATTCGATAAACCAGTCATACAGAAAACTACCCCTACTGATATAGCAATACATAATAATTATGAAAAAATGTATTGAAGAATTTGATATACCTAATCAAGCAACTGCTATGCAGTATACAGTTGCTTCTTTTTCGGCATTTAATTTGGTGCACAGCAAAATAAGAAATAGATAAGGCACCGAAAAAGCAGCGAAATTAGTCTTCCTTTTGAAAGATCTAAACTAATTTTCCTTGTTCATTAAAATGACAGTGTGTTTTTTTAAAAGTGATTTGATTTTATGTGACGTAATTTAAAAAAAAATATGTTGTGTTTTTATTTAATGAATAACTGACAAATTAAAAAAGATCAGAATGTAAAAAAAAAAAAAAAAAATCCGATTGTAAAAAAAAAAAACAAAAAAATCCGATTTAAATCAAATAAATCCGATTTAAATTAAAAAAATAAATTTGATTTAAAAAAAAAAAACCGATTTTTTTTAAACCCTGAGACGAGTGTTGTGTATGGTGGGTTACTGCCCCGACTTATGTTGTTGGGTCCTTAATGTTCGATTTTAGTCAAATCAACTGGTCGCACCATCACCTGTAGCTTCAGCCCATGTCCCATGTGATTTCTTGTGGGACAATTATCGATTATTGGGGTATCCTATGTGTTAATCCAGCTTATAAACTATCTGTGTGCAAAATTTCTTCCAAATCCGTTCAGTAGTTTTTGCGTGAAAGAGTAACAAACATACACACATACTCGCACACATACAAACTTTCGCATTTAGGTATAATATAGGGTGTAAAAATCCTCTTAACGAAGCCGAAAGGCACTTGTTCTCCCTGTCATTGCGATATTTTTTAGGGTTCCGTATTTTGTTCCACACCATACCTGGGAACCTTCTAGTTACGGAGATATTGGGGGTCAAAGTTCCAATTTCATGACAAGTTTTTTTTTAAATACAAGTTTTCAATGTAAGATTTTTACTTTAAACACCTCAACGACGCCCATACTATTCAATCCATCCATCAGCACAATGTTTTGAGTGCGTTAAATTGAGTTCTTCTACTACAAAACATGATTTTTGACCCCAAAAGAAAAGTCGTATCCCAGCAATAATTTTTGCGTTAAGTTACAATGCTTGGTTGACGGCTTCGTGGTAAGGTTGTTTACACCCTGTATAGTGTGATGTGATGTGACAATCAGAAAATAAAGCGCGTTCAATAGCTGTCACTCCTTGAACGCTGTTAAAGGTATGCTGATCGGGTTCAGTTCCAATGGTGAAATTAGCTATTGATCGTGTGGATAACTTTGCTTGTTGCGCGATAAAGGAGTTTGCCAGACAGCAGATATTATGTGTAGTTCAGTTCCTACTGTCGCTGTATATGCCGCCACAGTATTGATTTTAAAGAAGCATATAAAAAGGTGTGTGAGTAAATATTAAATGAAAGGACGAATATGGCAACCCTGTTGTTCCCGAGGGTGTCGTTTAAACCGATTGAGAGTTAGTCCAGACGAAACGGTTAATAAGTGAAATGGTGCGAGCGAAAATTCAGGAATGTTATGTCTACACTGTTTTGTAAATTCATTTATGATGTACTAGCTTTTGGCCGCGGTTTCGCTCGTGTTCATTTAGAATAAGGTAGATGACAAAAAAAATCTAATAAATCCGTCGGATAGATTTCCATAAAATATTAGATACATATTTTTTCTTTTTTCACGGAAGTAAACAAAAAATGAAGACATTATAGTGCGTCGAAAACTCGCGTGACGTCACATTTGAGTACATTTTTTACTCAAATGTGACGTAACAAGCCCCCACTCATGATCTTTGACACGCTTTATTTTCGTAAATTTTTGTTAATTTAATAAAACAAAAAACACGTTTCCAATATTTTTCGAGAGAGAGCAGCGGTGGCCCAGTGGTGGCAGCCCCGACTTACGAATACTTAGTCGTCTGGGTTCGAACCCAGGCAGGCGCATTACTTTGTGTAATTTATTTCATCACCACTGCTCTCAAAACGGTGAAGGAAAACATCGTGAGGAAACTGGCATGTCCTAGAACCAAAAAAATCGAAGACATGTGACATTACCAATCCGCACTGGGCCCGCGTGGTAGATTATAGCCCACTCCCTCTCTTAGAGAGGAGGCCTGTGTCCCAGCAGTGGGAACATTAATAGGCTGATGATTATGATGAATATTTTTCGATAATCTAACTGACGGACTAAACAGAATCATTTTTTTTTAGTCAGTCATCATCCCTATTTGCCAATAAATTCGGGTTGTACTCTGCTTGTAATCAATTCAATCATGGTTCGAAAGACACGTGGCGCCATCTATTATTATAAGAACGGTATTGTTGTTTTCCTCGGGAACAGTATTTTTTTTCGGGATAAAAGGTAGTTATGTTCGTTTCTGTATACCTGACAACGTATACAATTTTTCTTCATTTTTGTTTTTGCAGAAAACATCTCAACGAAAGCCTAAATAAAAGCGCATTCCACTCTTGGCCGAGAATACCCTGCAACACAGAGCTTAGAAGGAACATGGATGGGTTTTAGACAGTAAAAGTCTGACACTCCCTTCCGCGCCGCCCAGAGCGGGAGGAGTCATTTGATGATTTCCCATCAGAAAAAAAAAAAAACTAAAAAATGGGCTCTTGGCTTACTTAATTATAACATCCGCTCGGGTCGATTCAGGTTAAGCCAAGCTTGCCTAGGTTGATCCTTGAATGTGTGACCAGTTCACCCATTACGTACGTACCGAGTTTCCTCCGCGCTTCGGAAAGCATGTTAAGCCGTTGGTCCCTGCTGTCATTTGTAAATCTTTGACAGCGTTAAAAGTAGTCAGTGACAACCAGTCTTACCAACGTGACACCATACTAACGCAGTACTAACTGGGTTGTGGACGTCAGATAAGCAGTCACTCCAAAATTATTGTTTTCAGCTGAACCCGGTTAGACTGGAAGCCGACCCTAACATAATTGGAAAAGGCTAGGCAGATGATGAGTATGTTTGATTAAAGGATGCACATGCCAAAGAAAATTCCAAAAATCTAAACAAAATAATTAGAAAATCAACTTAATACCCTTAAAATTAGGTTCAGTTTGCTCTACATCTAGAACAATTATATGGTTTTTCAATAGTAGTTATAACTGTTATTACTGTATTAGTCATTCTGAATCAACTTAATTTACAGTGAAATAAGGTTAATAACATTATTTCAGGTCGATTAACCAGAAATTATACAAACAACAACAATAATATTTATTATTCGGAATATGTTATAATATTAGTGAACAAATTATTTATGGTTAAAGTTTAACCTATAAATAATATACCACACATTATACTTACTAAAAATAAAGTTTAACGATTAAACATTATTTATTTATTTTTGTTTTTAGTTTACTGTGTGGTTTTGTGGTTAATTATGAAGAGACAAGGTACGAAAAGTTGCGAAAATGCTAATTATGTGGTCGATCTGTCACGGTTTTAGATTTAAACTCAATTCACACATGAATGCGGATATTGTATCTTGCGGACAGTATTTTGTCTTGATTGTACCACCAAAAGGCTTAAACACTATGGTCTTTAAATTAATTCTTCTGCCCAATCTGCCCGGCAAAGAGTTGCTTATTGGGTTTTTCAACAGGAATTTCCCAGTAGCAATACTGAGTCCTTAATTGCGCCCGGTTTATGACATAAGGCTGGCCCCTATAACACCAATAAGCCTGCGAAATACAAATTTTCTTACGTTTTTTACAAGCTCATACAGGTGCAAGAATGACTTTTTAAAGGTCAAAGTCATTCCTGCACCTTTACGCGCTTGGAGGGTTGTATTCATGATTTTGATGATTATAATTCTGTAACTACATATGTACGTGTTACAGTAGCGAAGAATATTTTCATCAACATACAACCTAGCACTGGCCTGCAAATTGCAAAAAAATTAAGAAAATTTGAATTTCGCGGGTTTCCCTGACGCTTTCACCTTAAACATAACTAAAATAATTAGTGCTATTGGGTATTTCCATCAGGAATTTGTCAGTAGCAGCCACGGATTTGTGGCCGGTTGGTGGCGATGGGCTCGTCCCCTATTACATAGGACTTCAAACATAATTGGCGAAATGTGGGTGTACTATTACTTACACCTGTGTCTAACCCTTCGGGGATTACAGGCGTGATTTTATGTTATGTTAATCGTAATGTACCTGACGAAATGTAGGTGAAGTATAGTTAAATCTCTGCCTATCCGTTCAGGAATAGGGTATGATGACACCTTAGAACAATAATTCCAACCTCAAAAAAAAAACACTTAATTTACGGCCTGAGAACCAGATTTATTTTCAATTAATTGCCAAATTCGATTTTTAGTTGCTTTGAAATCAATAAATAGTTCAGTCATTGAGTTGACTAAACAGTGACGTCACAGTTTGCTATTGCCATACAAAATCTATGAGAGAACCGCGTTTTGACAGCTCTTAAAAAGTATCTCAATTGATTGGTGTGTCTTTATTACAGACGTGATGTTTCATGTTATGTTTATGTACATGTTCAATCTCCATATTGAACATAAGCCTTGGTTCCAAGAAAGAGGACAGTGTTTGTTACATCGTCAAAGGTCCTAGACGAGAAACTTGATTTCACCCGAAACTACAAATAAACAGCAAGTAAAACAAAAGCGTGTAAAGAGTTGCTTCGGACCTCGTTTAGAGGTTTCTCATTGGTGCCTAAACTTAAGATTCTTCATATATGTAATAAATCTTGCTCAAACATGCTAAATCTGGCTTAAATTTGACAATACGATTCCTCTTAAGTTACTATTTTTTTTTCAACCTGTGTTTTCACTGCTGGGCAAAGGTCTCCTCCGTAGCCTTCTATTCGTTCTCTCCGGCCAATCTCCCAGAAACGACATTAAAGGTAGCCATACAATCTAGGGCAAGGCTGCTCAACCCCTGGGCCGCGTGCCACAATATGGCTCGCCACCGCATTTGAATTGACCCGCCGACAGTGGTCATAGTCAATACTCTTTTGAAAACAGATTTCAGGATTTCAAAACAGCAAAAAACATGCTTCTTTCTTATGAGCCTATTCTCAGGAAGCCAATATCAAGCTAGAAATTACTTTAATTATGAAAGCATCTTTACTGTAGTCATCAGAAATTGGTTCGCAAAAGTTAGTATCTAGGCAAGTTTTATTTACTAGATGGCCCGCGATGACCCGGAATCAAAATTTTGGCCAAACTTCAGAATAAGTGGAGCGGGCAGCAGCTTTGCTCTGGGGTATACCTGAAAGGTTGACCTGTACAGGTAAGGGTTCTTACAGACGAGCGGCACGTTGCCAACTGCAGATAAACTGCAGCCGTCGCCACCTGTCGACGGCTGCCGTCGACGCGCCGGGCGGCACCCGCCGATGCGCCGACGACTGCCGTCGACAGGTTGCAACGCTTGCAGTTGTGGCATGCCGCGTAAATGTATGTCGACGGCTGCCGTCGATGTTTGTAGTTTATCTGCCGTTGGCAACGTGCCGCTCGTCTGTAAGAACCCTAAACCGGAGCGTGAATGTTTCAAAACTGTCTAGGTGTGTCCCCTACGCAGCTCATGCTTACCTGACGGTTGTACAGAACTGTACATAGCGTGTATAGCTACCTTTAGTCGTCCCAAAAGATCTATTAGCTTCAAATACTAAACTCCTATCTAAAATTACCACCCAGACCGGAAATTCGTCTGGCTAAAACCTCAAAGATGGCGCAGAAGAATAGATGTCAAGGTAAACGTTCATCTCCAAATATCCTTTGTCATGAAACTGTCGTATTATCCTGTACATAAATAGCTCCCGCCATTGATACGCGTTCGGTGGGCGTTTGTAAACGGATCCATTGTTTATTGTGTTATTGAGAGGTGTTGTAATGTTCTTGACCTTCTCTACCTAGTGATTTTATCTGAGGTTATGTAAGGTAAATGAGGATAGTAGTTTTTGGGGTCTTAAGAACCTAGTTTGGGTCTTAGGGTCTATGACGATGCCACATACAGTTCTTTATCGTAATCGTTCCACCTAAGAAAAGAGTACCAATTCTCTGCTGAGGCCAATTCTATTGTCAACATCAAAAGTAGGCTGAGAATATACGGAGTCTGGATTTGCGCCCGGTTGATGGCAATAGGCTCGCCCCTTATTACATGGGTCTCAATACATAACTGGCAGAATGCGCCTCTGAATAACCCTTCGGGTATTTCAGGCGTGTTGTTATGTTATATACGTTAAAACAACATTAGGCAGTTCCTAAAATAAAATAAAAACTGGTTCTTCTCCACTTCCCAATGTTTTAGCTGTGGAGAAGAACCGGCGGGACAAACTCCCCAGCAGTTTATTCTATAACATAACCATATATTTTATTAAGCTTCTATATACACAACATTAGGCAGTTCCTAAAATAAAAAAAACTGGTTCTTCTCCATTTCCCAATGTTTTAGCTGTGGAGAAGAACCGGCGGGACAAACTCCCCAGCAGTTTATTCTATAACATAACCATATATTTTATTAAGCTTCTGTACCTGTCAAATATCGCCAAAATCAATTGAGGTTCTTGCAAAAACACAAAAGAATATTTAAAGTATCGGTGAACCAATCTTTTACACGCTTTTACCCGACTACGGCAAAGCCAAAAGGAAGGGTTATGATTTTAACAGTCTATGTATGTATGTATGTATGTGTGTATTTACGTATGGTGGATGAATAAGGTGTCAATCGATACGTTGTTAAGGCCCGGGTAACATTTTAACCAACTTCAACAATAGGAGGAGTCCATTTTAACTTGTAAATCCCGAAATAGGCGAGACGACAAAAAAAATCTAATTAGTCCGTCAGTTAGATTATCAAAAAATATTTGACCCGTGTTTTTTCTTTTGTTACGTAAACCAAAATTGACGAAGATATGACGCTTTAAATATTCTCAATACGTTACGCCTAGGTATAATTAATAATTTTTAGCTAGTTCTGACGTCACGAGCCCCCACTCCCGAGTTTTGATGCGTTTTATCCTTTGTCAATATTCAATGATTTACAAAAACAAAAAATACGTGTCCATTAATTTCCAGTAACTGACGGACTAAAGAGATTTGCAATTTTTTGATACTGTCGTCATGCCTATCAGAGCGTGGTTTTTCAGTAGTCGGGTTTTTTAGTTGTAGTACCTATACCTCACAAATTCTTGTTAAATTAATAGTAGACAACATGTCAAGAGCTTTTGCTATAATTAGTCCAAATCTAATACGACAGGAAGGTAATCTAATCAACATTAATTCAATACTCAAATCAAAAGGCTTCAATTTTTTATCACCAAAGGATATCCTTTTAAAGCACATAATGGCGTGCCCTACATAACATTAATCGTGCACACTTACCTTGCATTATTGGTTTGCAAATGCTACCAAAATTGAGCCTTGTTGCAATTAGTATGGTGATAGTCGGGATTGGAAACTTAATTAAGTGGGCTGTAGTGGACGCAGACTTTTAATTAGTACTGAAAACATAGAATCGATATGTTGTACTGTATTTGACATAACATCACGCCTGTAATCCGTGATAGGTTAGGCAGAGGTGTACCTTATAGTACACCCACATTTCGCCAGTTATGGGAGTCTATTATTATTATTTACATCGAACACAAGTGATTCATATTATGCTATGTTTTTGTGTTTAGGACAGGACGATTAGACTACCTCAAATTAGTACTAATCTCAAGACTCGTTTCTAACATCTGAGTGAGACCAAAGACCTTTCTAAATATCATCATGAAATAAAACAAAATATAACGTTTTCGCAGTTCGTGTCAGTATCATAAGACGTCATAGCTTTTTACAAATTTCAGAAAAAAACTTTTGATGAAATATCATCATTTAATCTTTTTCTAATTTGGTTGCAAGTGTATGGTTTAGGTTTAGTTTAAGTTATTAGCTGTCGCATTAGGGTAAACCCTGTAATGGTAGTTTAAAGTGTTATAAATATTAAAAAAAAAAAAAAATATATATATATATAAAAAATTGTTAGTAACATTCTCATTAAAATAAAATAATAACCAATTCAAAAACCTATAGCTATAATTGAGTCCGCCTCCCGCTGCACCAGACCTGCCAACAACACAAATTCACTGATACTGATTCAGTCAACAGGAAGTATTATTCAGTAGTACTGATTTACTGAGAATCAAAACCATGCTTAGCAGTACCGTGAATCTATATGAATCAATTATGGAGTTCGACACTATTAAAGGTTCTTCGTCTTAGCGTGTTGACCGCATCTAAATGTGGACCTGTCAAAGCTCAATATAGATGGCGTGACCATAGCCAAGTCCCAATCTGGCTAATGAGGTCAAGCAATTTTGAAATAGGAATGGTATTTAACAGATTTTCAACCAACCTGATCCTTGACCCTGGCACAAGCTATAGCTAGGCCACCTCTTTCTTCTGCCACTGGTTTCTGTTCAGAGAAAGAAAGAAAAATATTTATTTGACGTCAGTAATTAAAAGTACACACACCATAATATAAAAAAGACACAAAATAAGGAGTCTTAAGAAAGTCTAGAAAATGTGCGTCCCCTATCCATCCGTTGGCAACTTGGCACCTAGTAAAAGAAATATTCTTTGGGAGTAACTTGGCAGCTTATAATTTCAACACAAAATTTTTGACTATTGTACTTGATACCTTTTGGACTCAAGTAACAAAGCCTAGCCCAGCGTAATAGCCCTCCTGGCTTGTTCGTGACCTGTCTTGGTATTTTGTATAGGACTTCCCAAGCTCCCGCGCATAGCAAAAACCTTTGTCATTCCTCTTCTATAATTTTGGGTAGTCATAAATATTCTTAAACATTCTTTAATAAATTAATTTTTCTTATCGTATTGTTAGCAATACTTAGAGATCCACCAAGCTCTAAGCTTCATAGCCACCTTCTATTTCAAAACCCGTATCCCTAACTCCGCATCAATGACGTCAACCCAACAGCCCAGCCCCAATAAAAAATCCAGTACAACATAACTGCTCCTAATATTAAGAGATCAAATCGGTTACCAAAATCGTTTAGCATAGTCGCACACGCGTTGTCAAAGGCGTTAGGACATAATGAGCTGAATTAGCATATTTGCTGCGTTATAGTCGGACAATTGGCCGCATGAATGATCCGAACGATGGACATATAAGGCCGAGGACGATTTTTCCATGGCTGCCTATTGCTAGGCTGTGGCGAATTGTTGTTGGCTTTAAAATTAATGTTTTATAGGCGAAATTAGTGTTTCTTTTAGGCACTTTATGGATTAAAATGATCGTCACTTGCCTCGCCTCCTCCCAAGTATGTTAGGATTGACTTTGTGGACAAAGATCCTCATCATTTGCCTAGCCTTCTCCCAACTTTGCAAGGATCTGCTTTGTGGATAAAGATGGTAGGTCTGAGAACATTTAGTACGAACTGTGACTGCCTAAAACTCCCAAGATTTTCTTTAGTAAGCAAATCGCTTTCTTTCTCCATGAAAATTCTATGTTTAACCATAATTGTATCCAGGGAAGTTTAAGTCAAAGCAGATCAATGTGACCGTAGTAGTTGCACTGCACATGTCAAGGAAATAGGTCTGAAATAATGTTATTCTCACTGTGACTGCCCGAGACTTGCAGATATTCCCCAGTGAACTTACTGTAATCGTTTGCAGGGAAGTTTAAGTCTGAGCTGGTCAAAGGACAAAGTGACCGCATTAGTTGCACTTAGATATGGAAATCGCTTGGCACTTCACTAGATACCAGACTTTTCGGATACAATTTTTTTCTTTGGTTTTCGGAAATGAGTACCTAGGGGATGATGTTCGAAAGTTGGAGATCAGGGGCCCTACTCCCTAACGCTTCGTCCGTATATTCGGATCTATCCGTCTCTCTCGCGCCCGTCTGCAGATGAGTGCGAGTGAGCGACGAAGCGTTTGGGAGTAGGGCCCCAGTACCCTTCCTCTTATTCAAGCAAACATCGATTCAAAATCCTTTAGCTATGCAGTAATATGTCCGTTAATTCTGGCGATCATTCAGAGGCCTATGTTTCCACGCCCAAAAAACTTACCTACGGTTTCTGAAAGCCGTTTGAACCTTCTGAAATCTCAACTTATTTGATTGTCTTTCGTTATTTCAGCAGAATTAGTGATCAGGGAATCGATCAGACTTCCAGAAACCAGGGGTAAGAAACATTTGATTTATTAAATTAAAAAAACTGCTTAATAACACCGTACTACCAGCATAACTATTGTTGTTGTGTTAAGGAAATGGTGCTGGTATGATAACAGGCATGTTAGAAGCTGTTTCTGGGATAGCAACGCATCTGTGATGTCATTAGGGACCCATATGCGGCGTTGACCTCTTATCACCAGGTGGTCCGCTCGACTTTCTTCATAAAAAAGATGTGTGTTGTCCGCAATCTTGGTTAACTCACATGAGGACTTTGAAATTTAGTGTCTGAGATGGGTGTGGCTCTTCTGAAGTAAGAACCACACAGATTTGAGTGGACCTGTCCAGTCAGTGCAAGCATTTGTCAGTTATCGTGCACGCAACTTATTCGCCCGCTGACGACATCAACACCCCTCCAGCACCGATCAGCTATCTCATACATCTCTGTCAAACAGTAGGCCTGTAGATGTATGTTGGTTTCCCTTTACCCTTAAAATATTAAACAGGGTAACCCCAATAAGACATAGCCTTAACCGTATACACAAATAGTTTTCCTCTAGCCTTGACACAGCGTTACGAGTTATTTTTAGAATTTAGGTTCAGACTGAATTAGGAGTCTGTTCACCAAATTGCGTGGTTTTATTATTGATGGTAACGCAACGGGAGAATGTAGGTCTCGAGGAAATGCGGGCTTTTCTGATCGGTTTATATGTTGTGATGTTTGTTTTGTTTAATTTTTAATGGAATGGTGGAGGTAGAATCTTAACATTGTTTAATAAGATTCTGTTTTTGTTTTGTGGAGTTTTTTGGGTTAACCCTTAATATTTATTAATACGACTTCCGCTATCTGATTTAATGATGTTGCTAAGGAGTTTTCTTCTGCAGATGAACGGATCCTTACCTTGCAGATATTTTTAACCCCATAAGCACCTTACGCTTTTTTAACAACAATATTCTACTATCACTTTGTAGACCTGCTAATAGGATGGGAAGCGATAAATCACGGCTCATAGATAATGTATAGAATAAGAAAACATGCTGCGACCCTCTGCTGTATTTTCAACCCTCGGCCACTTAATAAGTTTCACTAATAAGTACTAATAAACATCTAAGGCCGCGTTCCTACTTTGTCGTGACGACAGATTATCCGATTATCGTATAGTTTTAAGTGTCGTGGCTCGTGTATTTAACTGGAGGTGTTCACATATAGGACGACGCAATTCACGACATAGTGGCAACGCGGCCTTAGTGTTAGAGAAAAGGGTCATACTCATAATAGTCGTTATACGAGGTGCCACCAACTGAAGGCGCATTTCTATCCCTTTTTTAACCCCTCCATAAATACAACAAATGGACTACGTCAACAGAAACTTTGTAAAATATCGACGAACTTGACCTGAACAATTTAACGTGGCAACCATAAAAATATGTACATATTTATTTGTAAAAAAAGAAACAACTCATCTAGGGAGGGTCGCCCACGCTTCGGTTTACGCTTCGTTCGCGCAATCGAGAACCTTTCAGCCTTGTTTACGTGAGGAGAGTAACTTGACTGTCAAGTGGCAAGTATGTCCTTGCGAAACTTGCCAGACGATTTGACAGCTCGAAACTTAATGTTTGTTACCGAGTCTCTCCAAGAGTATCGCGTTGCCCAGTAACACTAACAAGGTGGCGGAGGTCAGATAGGCATTCGCTCCATGTAAAATACGGGTATAAAGCTGTTACAAAGTTGGGAAAAGGCTACGCTGATGATGACGAATCCTCTTAATTTTGAAAATTGAGGCAATGTTAGCTGTTTGCGATGCAATAGTAGATATCGTAGTAATTGATTATACTAGTTAACTTTTTTATAATGCCAGTGACCTGCTTTAGGCTGATTATGATAACGCCTGTACATACGTATTTCTCGCACATTCTTCCAGTTATCTCTTGTTATAAGGGGCGGAACTTTTACCTTCAAGCGGGCACAAATGCTGACTCTGAGCAGCTATTAGGATATTTTTGAACATGTTCCATATCCTTTCGGATCGCCTATTCGAGTCGAGTAACTCTCCTCTTGTAAACAAGGCTTTATAGCAAAGGAAAAGGGACCCGCGACCTGTTGAGGGTAGGTAGGAGTTTGTACGACTTCTTCTGGCATTAAAATAACTTGCTTCTTTTGTTGTTAACTGTTTTGTTATTTAGAAACGTGGCAATGTGGGTAGACTTGTCACGGGGCCGCCACGCCACTGCGCCCTCGTTGATTTTATTTGTAAAGATTTCATTGTAACTTAATACAATAGTACTGTGCTTTTTCAATATGCGGGGTGCGCAATCATAGCAACTGTCTTTTTTTTTTATAGTCGTTGAAAAGCTTATTGATATTTTTATGGTCATCGCTTTTTTTTTAAGCTCACCCCGATAATTCTTGTCCAAGCTGGGTGGTTTTTGTACTTTTATGACAAATTGGTTTTCAAAGGATACATTAGTTCTTGAGCTATCAGAAAAGTACATCCTACAACAGCGTAGGGTTCTCACTAACAGAACTTTATGGTGGAGAGGGGGAAATTAAAAAAAAAAAACCTTTATAAGTTCGATGTCTCAAAAACTACCCAGTTTGAACCCCAAGTTATCGGGGTCAAAATTGTAACAAATAAGGTCTAGTATCACGCATTTCAAGGCCTTTACCCAATTAGCAATCACCCTGTATAATTAAGAAAAGCCGATTCAAATAGGGAATTAAATAATAATTTCACGTACCCGAAAGTCGCGTATTAAGTATGTATTATGATAGAGTTTAATTAAAATTTTGCTGTTACACTTCAATTATATTGAGAAACAACCATTACCTAGTAAACAGGGGCAGTAATTGAGAAGCACAATTTTAGTCTGTTTTAGTAGGATTTTACTTACTAATTACTTTCTAATATGTAGTAACATAAAGATGGCGTCTACACAGTTTTACAGCGAGCACACATAGACAAAAGTAGAACAATCATAGACACATAACTTGGGAGTGTTGCTTATCTTAAGGTGCATGCTCCAGGGCAGCCCGCGAATTTCAAATTATGACCTTGAAAAAGTAATTCCTGCACCTTTATGCGCTTGGAGGGTTGTATTGATGATTTTAATGATTATATTTCTGTAACTACATACGTGTTACAGCCGCGAATCATATTTTAATCAACACTGACTGACCTGCAAATTGCAAAAAACGTAAGAAAATTTGAATTTCGCGGGCTACCCTGGAGCATCCACCTTAAAAACTTTAACATTGTAGTATCTAAACAATTATTTTCTAGAAACATTCACTCATTCCAGTTTGCATTCCTTCTATAACCGTCCGAGGCACTAGCCTCCACAATCAGGTGCTCAGACCGTTCCGAAATAGGAACACGACTAATATTTTAGGCGCTAACGTCGATACGCGGCGAAATTATTTAGTACCTCATTTAGCTTAGCGATACTTTAGGTTCTGCTTATAAATGTACTGTAAATAGCTGGGTTCTAGAAGTTCTAGGGCAATAGGCATGACGACAGCATCAAAAAATTGCAAATCTATTTGGTCCTTCAGTTAGAGTATTGGAAATTAATGGACACGTATTTTTTGTTTTTGTAAATCAAAGGATATTGACAAAGATAAAACGCATCAAAACTCGGGAGTGGGGGCTCATGACGTCAGAACTAGCTAAAAATTACACCATGGCGTGACGTATTGAGAATTTTAAAAGCGTCGTATCTTCGTCAATTTTGGTTTACGTAACAAAAGAAAAAACCCGGGTCAAATATATTTTGATTATCTAAGTGACGGACTAATTAGTTTTTTTTTGTCGTCTCGCCTATTGTAATTAGGTTTTGATGAGTCTTGTGGAAGTCTTCGTTAGGTACTCAGGTTATACGTAATAGATCATGCCATAGTTCAAAGCACCCAACGGTATGTAATGGGTGCATTACATACCGAGTCTCCTCCGTGCTAACGTGCTTTCCGAGGCACGGAGGAGACTCAGTATGGATGGGTGAGGTCACCCATCCACGGACCAACCTAGGCAAGCGCGGCTTTACCTGAAAATCGACCCGAGCGGCTGTTATTATTTAGCCTCGAGCTCTATGGGGTATTAAAAACAGTCACTCACTAGGGTGTGTTGCACGTAATAAATTACCCTCATTCGGGCAGGTTCTTTTATTTTGGTATGCATGTCGTTGGTACATGGTTTATCCGATTGCAAATGTGCTTGAAAGAGCTTAATGTGAGCATAGCGCCAATATCGATACGTTTCAGCTTCGATAAAATCTAGCCTTTCAATCTGTCGATATGGTTTCGGTGGAAGTATTGAAGCTACAATAATACTATAAGTTTTCACGCTTATTAATCTAATGGTAAACTAAAAAAGGATACATTACGACGGTGACACCGTTTAGTGTATCTGTGTTAATATTTAATGGTGGAAGAGCTGAAAACTTGATCGTTTTCGGTGTCAAGTAATTTTTTTCTTGGATATTTTAATGAACATGCGTGCTCCTTGGCTGCAGGTGGGCGGCGTGGTCGGCAATGGGATGCTTCGGCTCGCCGGGCGGCAAGAGCAGCGAAGACGATGCCAAGAAACAGAAACGACGCAGCGATGCCATCACCAAGCAGCTGCAGAAGGATAAACAGGTGATGATTAGTGCAGTACTTAGTCAACATGTCCTATGTCCTATGGCCAGCGGTGTTTGACGCAGAATGTGCACAACGCAAAATGTACACTTCGCAAAATGAGCACTTATAAAAAAAATCGTGCAAAATAATAAAAAAATTAAAAATATAGTAAGCAAACGGTTTTTATTTTGACCCATTGTGATAAAATTCACACTCATTATGAGTCATTTGAGAAGTGCATATTTTGCGAAATGCACATTTTGCGAAGTGTACATTTTGCTTTGTGCACATTCTGCGTCAAACCTGTCCAGCGGTGGACGACTCATAATTAGTATGAGAATCATCAAAATCGGTTCACCCAGTCGAAAGTTCTGAGGTAACAAACACAAAAAAAAACAGTCGAATTGAGAACCTCCTCTTTTTGGAAGTCGGTTGAAAAACTATCTACTAAGGCCCGCCTTTATTACACGGGACTTAAAACTGCCTTACATTTATGCCTTCCCTTTTGGGAATACAAGCGTGATGTTCTACCTCGTATCACCATCACAAAAAGCACTGATTTTAGTATACATGCGGCAGCCTTCCTTGATACCCTTTATGTAGTTATGTCAAGGAATTGCTGTAACTCTTTGCTTTCCAAGTGAACTGTATTATACACTGTTATGGTTGTATGGAAAATGTAGTGAGGATAATGTTGAGTATGTAGACTGCTTTATGTGTAGAGGAAGACCAAAGAGACGATGGATGAACTCTGTGAAAGTTGATATGGCTTGAGAAGAGGTGCCTGACATGCTGCGCCGACCAACAGTAAATAGGGTAGAAGACACACTTTTTAAGAGCTGTCAAAACGCGGTTCTCTCATACATAGATTTTGTATGGCTATAGCACGCCGTGACGTCACCGTTTAGTCAACTCAATGACTAAACTATTTATTGATTTCAAAGCAACAAAAAATCGAATTTGGCAATTAATTTAAATTAAATCGGGTTTTCGGGCCCAAAATATTTTTCTTTTTAAAAGATTGGTGTCTAGGAATGATTGTTTTATGGTGTCATCTACCCTATTGGGATGAGGGCAGGAGAATGATTATTTCTGTCCTAAGAAACCGATGAAGGCGCTTGGGTCTAACAGCTTAATAAGCTGTCATAAACTTTATCTACACTAATATTATATAGACGAAAGATTTGTATTTTTGTGTGTGAGTATGTTTGTAATGAATAAACTAAAAAAGTACTGCGTCGATTTCAAAAATTCTTTCACCATTAGAAAGCCACGTCTTTAATGAGTAACATAGGCTATATTTTATCCCCGTACTCCCACGGGAACGGGAACTAACGTCCGCTAGTGTTCAATAAAGAACTGAACCATAATGATTAATTTGCAAAATCTAACATAATTATTTTAATACTAACTTCCGCCATTTTTTTATTTCAGCTATATCGCGCGACGCACCGGCTCCTCCTACTGGGCGCGGGAGAGTCCGGCAAGTCGACCATAGTCAAACAGATGCGCATCCTCCACGTGAACGGCTTCTCCGACAAGGAGCGCCGCGAGAAGATCGAGGACATCAAGAAGAACATACGAGACGCGATACTTGTGAGTGGGACTTAGGGTTCATTTTACCATGTAGGCCACTGCAAAATCAAAATCAAAAGCATTTATTTCAAGTAGGCCAGTTACAGGCACTTTTGAATTGTCGAAACAAAGATGAAAATTAAATGTAGCTACAGTCCCAGTCACAAGACATAAAAACTGTGAAAGTACGTAGTTGCCCATTCCCTAGCGTAGATCTCTATGGAGAAGAACGGGCAAGAAACTCCATGGACACTCTTTTAAATCGAAATATTGTTACAAAATCTTGGTTACATCATTCATGTTGAGATGGTATATTATGTGAGAAGAATGTAGCAAGATGTGCACGGTAAAGTGTGTCTATAGTAAACAAACAAAAACAAAATACAATTAAAAAACACTGCTAACGCAATTTGGCGAAATGAGGAATTAAAGATCCTTCCGACACCCTCATGACTCACTTGTGTTTGCGTTTACATTTTGGAGGTCTAAAAAATCGGCCAAGTGCGAGTCAGACTCGCGCATGAAGGGTTCCGTACCATCGTAGTAAGGCAGCCCCCTTTTTCATTATTATTTGTTGTTATAGCGGCAACAGAAATACACATTCTGTGAAAATTGCAACTGTCTACTTCACTACTGTCTGAGTGTCTGTTGTGTGATCATAAGATACAGCCCGGTGACAGACAGACGGGCGAACAGTGGAAGCTTAGTAATAGGGTCCCGTTCGTTACCCTTCGGGTACGGAACCCTAAAAACGCCATTAACCCTGCGATGAACGGGGCCTTTTGGGCCTAAGTAATTTGACAAGACGTACTTACTTCTAACTCCAAAAAGCGTTGCAGTGTTCCGGTTTAAAGGGTACAGGGAAATTGTATAAAATCTGCAGTGCTTGTGGTAATGCAGATAGCCATACACACTGACATTTTCAGATGGAACAACTGCAATTTTTTTTCGCCCCAAACTGTAGAAGTCTTATTTGTATTGTATAACGGGCTGGTGTTCGGAACTCCACGTCCAAAGCGCGTATTTCGCGTAAGTAGAAGTCATAGTGATTACCTTTAGTGAGGATCAAAAAGTCTAGAAATGTGTACGTAAGAAAGAAGATCTGATTTTTTTAAGATGGATGCTCCAACCAGCCCGCGGAATTCAAATTTTGTTACGTTTTTTGCAATTTGCAGGCCAGTGCTAGGTTGTATGTTGATTAAAATATTCCTCGCGACTGTAAGACGTATGTAGTTTTAGAATTATAATCATCAAAATCATCAATACAACCCTCCACGCGCATAAAGGTGCAGGAATCACTTTGACCTTGAAAAAGCAGGAATGACTTTTTCAAGGTCAAAGTTTTAATCAACATACAACCTAGCACTGACCTGCAAATTGCTAAAAACTTAAAAAAAAATGAATTTCGCGGGCTACCCTGACGCTTTCACCTTAAGCACTTCCGCAAGGCATAAAACATAGTCTATTGAATGTTTCAAACTAGAAATACATATTGATTTGCGTATAATGTTATTAAAGCTACTTGCTTGATGTTCCAGACAATCACGGGCGCTATGAGCACCCTGACGCCGCCCATACCGCTTGAAAAGCCGGAGAATAAGGCGCGCGTCGACTACATACAGGTAAGACTTGTTCTATAACTAGCGACCCGCAAACCTTCCTCTTGAATCACTCTATCTATTGCTGAAAACTGCATTAAAATCCGTAGCGTAGTTTAATAGCTATTTATTCACCAAGGGCAGTAAGGCACAGATTACTGATCGAGTGTTCATTTGAGGCCCGACGCGAAGCGGAGGACCGTGAACTACACGAGTTTAGTAATCTGTAGGTACTTACCCTCGAGTGATATATACTGCTTGATACTACACTTGCTTACAACGTCATCAAGACGTTAAAAAAAAAAAAAAACGCGTTAGTAATGGATGACTACCCTGATTTTCAGGGCAGTAATGAAATTCTATACAATATAACTGCCTAGATTTTTGAGAAGGTTTAATGAACAGCCTTTTAGTGGGGTAGTAGATCTAAGCGTACAGACAGCAGGAGCGACTTTGTTTTATACTATGTAAAGATTACCGTGGGTGTGTGTATTGATGAAAATTGTTCCTACACTTATATGAAAAGTTGTAGATAGATTAAGAATTAACTTTCTTTACTTAAGACGACTACAGGAGCTAAATTAGCAACTCTATTTGTGGTGGTTCAAACTTCGTTTGAAATACTGTTAGAATAAAGTTCTAATCAGCTTGCACTACAAAGTGGTTGTTACGTCGGTCACTGCGGGCCGAATAGTGTGCGATTTACAAAAAATCTATTGATTGGACTAAAAAAAAACACTATCATGCTAATATGTTGCTTGTAGAATTATTTGCCAAAAAATCAGAATGATCGCATTTATTTTAGTATGGTTTTTACTCGTTAAAAGAATTTTTTAGAGATAAGTTCGATTTTTTTTTATCGAGTAAAATTAGTTGTATTATGTTTTCAAAACACTATCATACTAGCATAAATCTTGAAGAATATCATATATTTTTCTGGTTTTGTTTATTGCAGTGACTCATATGCTTTTTTGCATTATAAAATTCGCGTTTAGCTCCTGTACCTTAAGCTTTCAACCTAGTTATGACAGTCATCTCAGGGATAGAAAGAAGACTTATTAGTATGATAGGAAACCACCGTGTAGCGCGTAGCGTGAGGACACTACCATGCCTGAGAGATATTTCTCGACGGCATGTAAAGCCAAGTCAGAGGCCCATGGGCGGCTTAAAAACTCTGACACCAGGTTAGGCACTAACCACACGATAAAGGAGAAGAAGTATGATTAAATACCTAATCAGTTTAAATATTTGCAGATATCCACTGCAATGAAAATGGTTGTTTTAGCATGTTTAAAAAAAAAAACCTTTAAACTAGGACTCCTCTATTGAACCTCGTGTTGATTAATTAAAATTCTTCTCACTAGCCACGTTTCTAATATGTTTGTAAAGCTCCCAAGAAAATAATGTGTGTTTGAGCAATCGCTTTCGGCCAAGTAACAGGTCTCTAAATAACGTCCCACGTGTGAAATTCCAGGATGTAGCGTCTCAGCCCGATTTCGACTACCCCATGGAATTCTACGAGCACACAGAAGCGCTCTGGAAGGACCTGGGCGTCCAGCGCACCTATGAGCGCAGCAACGAGTACCAACTCATCGACTGTGCCAAGTAGTACGTATACCATGTGACCAGTTACTTCACTATAGGCGAGACGACAAAAAAATCGAATTAGTCCGTCAGTTAGATTATCAAAAAATATTTGACCCGTGTTTTTTCTTTTGTTACGTTAACCAATATTGACGAAGATTTCGAGAAGACGCTTTTAAAATTCTCAATACGTCACGTCTAGGTATAATTTTTAGCTCGTTCTGACGTCACGAGCCCCCACTCCCGAGTTTTGATGCGTCTAATCTTTAGTCAATATTCATTGATTTACAAAAACAAAAAATACGTGTCCATTAATTTCCAATACTCTAACTGACGGACTAAATAGATTTGCATTTTTTATGCATTTTGATACTGTCGTCATGCCTATTGTAGTCTATCCTATTGTCCGTATAAATCATCTCTATGCAAGAAATCTAGTCTGACGGAGGCTCAGAAGTCCAATCTCAAGGTTTACCAAAGAGCGAAGGAGCAAAATTTTAAACATCTAAGTCACCGAGGAACGCTACACCACAATACGCTCCAAGACAGACATCGCCGATGTTGATCTTGGGCGGGTCACATTTCCAGGATGGGTCTGGACAGATGGGCCAGAATCGACACACAGTGGATGCCTGAAGACGGTTGTCGTCACCCGAGAAACGCTGGCGTAACGATTTGGACTCGTTCCTGACTGATTGGCCAGAGATGACAAAACACCGTTAGAAAGGAATGGGGAAGGCCTTTGCACAGCTGGGCGTCTAAAATGACTGCTTTAGCAGAAACTTAATATGAATCACGTTAGAAATTTAAAATTCTTAAAATGGACTTTATGGTTATGAACCTAAAGTCCATTTTAAGAATTTAGAATTTTTAACGTGATTCAAAATCAAAATCAAAGCATTTATTTCAAGTAGGCCAGTTACAGGCACTTTTGATTGTCGAAACAAAGATGAAAATTAAATGTAGCTACAGTCCCAGTCAGAAGACATAAAAACTGTGAAAGTACTGTAGTTGCCCATTCCCTAGCGTAGATCTCTATGGAGAAGAACGGGCAAGAAACTCCATGGACACTCTTTTAAATCAGAATATTGTTACAAAATCTTGGTTACATCATTCATGTTGAGATGGTATATTATGTGAGAACAATGTAGCAAGATGTGCACGTTAAAAGTGTCCATAGTAAAACAAAACAGAAAAAAAAACAACTCAAAAACTAAAATAATTCATTAAAATAAGCCATGGCAACTGAGAGATGACCAGTCACAACCGACAGCGCCCGTTCACGGACATGACGCATAGATCAGCACCATTCAACTCAACCATTTTGAAGGGAACTAAATGATCCGACACATGCGCCACCATCAGCGAGACTTTTGAGTGAGCATGACATATTCTCAACCGCCAGAGCACATTCAAGTCAAGAAAAGTTTTATTCGTTATAAGATTCTGCTAAAGCGGCCATTTTAGGCCCCCTGTTAGACAGAATAGGCTAATTTTAAAAAAATGCAATTAAGCGTGTGCCAGACTGTTGTAAACAAACCCTCCACACACCTCGACATCGGTCTCCACTGACGGTTTACAATAGTGCCTCAACAGTGCGTGCTGTTGTAAACCGCCGGTGGATACCTATGTGGAGGGTTTGTTTACAACAGTCTGGCACTCGCTTTAAGCACATCGATTCGTTGCTGCTTGTAAGGACGACTGAGTTACACTTTGCATGATTATCTATCGAGGGCTATCCTTCTTTAATTTCGATATGCTGTGAAAAAAAAGTTGTCGAAAACGTAAGAACTTTCTGAGAAACCAAAAAAAAAGAGACATTTCTAAACCTCCATGTCTCTCTCCGGGTTTTGACCAGACCCTGCATACCTCTTAAAGAAATATTGATGATATCAAAAACTCAAACTATTTATCTAAAAGGATAAAGCTACAGTCCCAGTCACAAAGCATACTAGTAATAGCATAAAGTACTGTAATTGCCTATTCCATGCGTAGATCTCTATGGAGAAGAATGGACAAGAGAAACTCCATGGACACTCTTTAAATAAAAATATTATTATAAGATCTTGGTTACATCATTCATGTCGTGTAATAAATGTTGTAATTTTATAAATTTTATTTCCAGTTTCCTGGACCAGGTGCACATAATAAAACAGCCGAACTACACGCCGACGGAGCAGGACATACTGCGCTGCCGAGTCCTCACGTCCGGCATCTTCGAGACGCAGTTCGTCGTCGACAAAGTCAATTTCCAGTGAGTCAAACACATTTTATAAAAGGCCTTTTTAGTGTTCCGTACCTCAATTGGAAATAAACGGAATCCTTATAGGATCGCTTTGTTGTCTTTCTATCTGCCTGTCCATCTTTCAAGACCCTTTTTCTCAGGAATGCGTGGAGGTATCAAGGTGAAATTAATTAAATATTCAAACCACCAAGCATTCTGCACATCAAACTAAGTAACTTTACTCATAAATTATAAGTGGGAAACGACTGTTTTTTTGGGGTGAAAAATCATGTTTTGTGTTAAAACTCAATGTAACGCACTCAAAACATTGTACTGGTGGATGGATTGAATAGTACGGGGTTGTGGAGGTGTTTAAAGTAAAACTCTTACATTAAAAACTTGTATTTAAAAAAAAAACCTGTTAAAAAGTTGGAACTTTGACCCCCAATATCTCCGTAACTAGAAGGTTCCCAGCCCGCGTAGCATGGCCACCGTAGACACGCAAGAGAATCGACAAATCTTTTGTTCCTCCGTCATTGAATCGACAAAATGACAGATGAACAAAAGACTTGTCGATTCTCTTTCGTGTCTACGGTGGCCATGCTACGCGGGCAGGTATAGTGTAGAAAAAAAAAATTATCGCAATGACGGCGAGAACATGTGCCTTTCAGCTTCGTTAAAAGTTTTTTTATACCCTTTATGTCGGCGGAATTAAAGGACTTTACTGTTGTAATATGACAAATCTAACAGCAATTTTCCCTTCCCAGCATGTTCGACGTGGGCGGACAACGCGACGAGCGACGCAAGTGGATCCAGTGCTTCAACGACGTCACGGCCATCATCTTCGTGACGGCCTGCTCCTCCTACAACATGGTGCTGCGCGAGGACCCCACGCAGAACCGGCTGCGGGAGTCGCTCGACCTCTTCAAGAGCATATGGAACAACAGGTAGGCATCACCATCCGCTCGTAGACCTCTCCTCACCGCAATACACGGCTACAGACCATTTTGACGACCCGAATGGCGCAGCGGTAGTGAGGCTGCCTTACGTTCTTCGGGTCCCGGTTTCGAATCCCGGTTGGAGCAAATGTTTGTGTGATGAACATGGACATTTGTTTCCGAGTCATGGATGTTTATATGTATAATAATTTTGCATTTACAAACAAAAAGTATCTATGTAGTATATCAACTATCTGGTGACCACGACACAAGCCTCGTTGCTTAGTGTGGCACTAGATGGCGCTGTGTGTTAATGTCCAGCGATATTTATTTCATGCTTTATCTGGTTGCCACTAAAAATCTTCAGGTACTAAACAGATTTCCGTCGGCATGATTTGGCTGGACCAGGCGAGCAAATTGGGTTTGACTTCTAGCAGGTCTACATTCACTGAGATGCCGAATAAAATGTACCGATCTATGAATGATGTAAAATGCTAAAAAGGGTGCACCAGTTTCTGCAAACGCATGTGTACTATAATATATCCCGCGCCGATGGTTAGTCTCCGCCGAAATCGGCCACTATGACCGAAATACAATCAGAAGGACTATTATTATTATAATTTAGTTAATCGTCTCTTATTCGTCCCTCCTTTCCCAGATGGCTGCGCACGATATCCGTGATCCTGTTCCTGAACAAGCAGGACCTGCTGGCGGAGAAGGTGCTGGCGGGCAAGTCGCGCCTGGAGGAGTACTTCGGGGAGTTCTCGCGCTACGCCACGCCGCCCGACGCCGCGCCCGACGCACGCGACCATCCCGACGTCGCGCGCGCCAAGTACTTCATACGGGACGAGTTTCTTGTGAGTATAGTATATCTACGCCACGCCGCCCGACGCAAGACAAGGAACTTTAGTCCGCGGACATCCTCAAAATAGAATAGAAATAATATTTAAATAATAATCATCTTCACAATGTATACACAACCGAAAAGTGCGTTTTCGATTAGTATATGGAGCCAAGTTGGATTAAGTTATCAAAATACTTGACGAATTTTGCAGAGTACCCAATGAAAGGTTCATAGATTATCATAATTTCAAGTAACTACATGCAATTACTTACCCACGCATAATTTTTTCACTCCAAATAGGACTTCAGTTTTTAGGGTACCCCGTACCATAGTGTTCGTTTTATTCCTATTAGATACTATACCCACTACATTTGAAGTTAATCCATCTTCTTGTCGTACTGTCAAAGTAAACCGACGAAAAGAAAACTATTGGCAAAGCCATTTTTTTGTACAGGAGGCACCTTCTAGCTCTTGAACCGTTTATTTTACAAGTTGGCTTAAATTATAAACAATTAAATAAATTAACCAACTTTTTTAAATTAATCAATAAGTTGACAGTATTGTGTTAGATTATTTTGTAATAAGGAACTAATATATGTATATATTCATCTGTAACTGTACAAACCTCAGTTTGTTATTAGCAATTTAGTTATATGTTTCTGTTACTATAATGTTATTAGTCTGTAAACTTTCCTAAAATAAAATAAATAAATAAAAATACAAAATTCTTTAATTAAAACTAATTTATTGTTCGTTTTTCCAGCGCATAAGTACGGCAAGCGGCGACGGCAAGCATTACTGCTACCCGCACTTCACGTGCGCCGTCGACACCGAGAACATCAAGCGCGTGTTCAACGACTGCCGCGACATCATACAGCGCATGCACCTCCGGCAGTACGAACTGCTCTAACCGACGTACAGCGAATAGGTAACGTGTAACTGTACCACATAGTGCGACGTCACATGTTCTACTGCCGCGACATCATACAGCGCGTGCATCTCCGGCAGTTCGAGCTGCTCTAACCGACGTACAGCGAATAGGTATTCAGGCTTTAATTGCATGGACATAAAGCTCTTTTTGACCGGTTCAAACCGTTTTCGCGTCGATAAGCTTGGTCACTCTCTTAACCAAATATGCTAGCGTCCAGGCTAATCGAATGCAGTTCAATACTAGTATTTTACATGGAGCGACTGACTACACAACCCGGACCTCTCGGTAAGACTGTTTGTCAGTCTTCGTGAGTTCGGCTTCCGACTAACAGTAACGATTGACAAAGATTTAGGAGTGACAGCACGGACCGATGGCTTATCGTACTTTCCAAGGCACAAAGGGGAATTCAAGGAGCCGGTATGAGATGGAGAGCATTGTTTTGACAATTTTATTTTATTTTTATTCATTAGTTATCATCGAGAGCTCTTCATGGCAAATAGGCTAGACGACAAAAAAAAAACTAATTAGTCCGTCAATTAGATTATCAAAAAATATTTGACCCGTGTTTTTTCTTTTGTTACGTAAACCAAAATTGACGAAGATACGACGCTTTTAAAATTCTCAATACGTCACGCCTTGGTATAATTTTTAGCTAGTTCTGACGTCACGGGCCCCCACTCCCGAGTTTTGATGCGTTTTATCTTTGTCAATATTCATTGATTTACAAAAACAAAAAATACGTGTCCATTAATTTCCAATACTCTACTAACTGACGGACTAAATAGATTTGCAATTTTTTGCAGTTTTTTTTTTTTTTCAAAAATTAATCGGCAACGTTTCTTTCTCCAGATAAAGTTCGTGCTCGACTGGGTGGGCCCGCAACGCAAATGTCCCGATCAGCAATACGTACAACGCGCAGCCGTGAGTCCCCTCGTTGTTTACCGCCGTAGCGATAGCGCTTCGTGACGATTGTATCGTTATATCGCTGAGAAATGTAGTCGATTTGACGTTGAGTTGATGGATGTAATCGCCATTGTGTGTGAGGAAGTGAGATGCAATTAAGTTATAGTTAAAGATAAATCAGGTAAAAGTTTAGAATAATTTCAATTTCTTCAAGATTTCGAATGTTTTCGAGGGTTTTAGCAACTTATTTCTCGAAATTTTGTTATTTTACCACAGAAAAGGGATGAAATATAAGATCACTTTATTTCAGTGGCGATTATATTCTAGACGATTGTGAATCGATTGCGAAGCGTCTATCGATATATCGCGGCTAGCGAAGCTCCCATGGTGTTTCCGAACGTCAGAGTTCCCAAAAAGCTGGCAACTTTAGTCGATTTTATGTGAGAATTTACTAAATATGTATAATATAAAAAAAATTACAACATTATTGTGAATTTCTTCTTGAGTTGTGTTGATTTCTGTAGCCTGTAGAATAATGCCATTTGTTTCTGGAGGAACTTGTGAGAAGCCATATGCAATGATGTATCTAATTCTATTCTGAATATCTTTTTCGTTGTTACACTATAGTGTAACAGAAAATCACTTAAGTGCTAGAATAAAATGGCATTATTATAAAGTACATAATTTAGTTCATTTTTAGTAAGTTGTCACCTTAGTCGATTTTGTGAACGCACATCACTACGTTCCAAATTCGAATACGTAGTGTTGTGACGTTGTCGGGTCTATTGGGCTGTGACGCAATTCGACTAAATTCGACTGCTCGATTAGAAGCGTGGAGTTTTCGAATATTCGCCAGTTATGTTTGTAATTAATCGATAAAAACAATCGATACATTTACGTATATTTAATTCAGTTGACACAAAAAATGGTACTTATAAGTTGTTCTTAATTCTTATTATTATATTAATTATTTGCTTCAAGATTCTATTATAAATTGATAGTTGTTGATTTTAAAAACGTTTATTTTTAATTGTAACTTATACATAAAAAAAAATCATTGCGATATTCACAGTAAGTGCTGGATTTAGGGCAGAAGGTAGTCGAGAACATTTTATAAAATGTTTTAATCGACTAAAATTGTTTGGGAACGGAGAATCGACTAAATTCTACGAGCGTTATTTGTAACGTTGTGTTGAAAATCGCCAAAACAGACTATTTAGTGATGTGAAGGTACTTTGGGTGTATTTGTCGATTTGAAGTTAGTATGAGTCTAGATAGCGGACTATTTAGAATTGAGAATGTCTTGTGGGGGAGCGAGAGATCCGGGTGGGAGGCGGTGACGATACGACGACGGTGCGATACTTCGACTAATTAAAAAAAATCTAAAGGTATTTCCTGAGAAAAATCCAAGAAATATTACGATTTGGTAGATTTTTTTCAGAAAAATATCCGAAAATACCTCTAAAAACACATAAAAACGAAACTAAATATGAAAGTGAAACAATACAGTTATCATTTAAGCTGTTAAAGACAGCACACGCGTCACCGTCGTCGTCCGCGCCGCTCCGCAGCTGATTCAAACGGTTTTATATTAAGGATCATCGATGTTAGCGCCTCGAGGCTAGTTCAAATAGTATTTCACTTCACTTTCGACTACACAAGCTTTTAGGTTTTAAGCTTAATTGGGAAAAGGTTTGGACTATGCATACCAAAATGAACTGTATTGTCAAGTGTTTAAGATTGTTATTCCGAAGATTATAATGATTTTTAAGTGGAATTAAATGGACTGGCCTTAACCAAACTCATTTCTGTTGCTTAGAACAATTTGCTTGCACGCACAAGTTTTTTTTACATATTTTTTTTTATGTGTAGTCCATTTCCTTATCCAAAAATTACGGAGCGCAATCATTTTTATGCTCAAACTAGGCCAAATTTTTATTTTATTTATTTAAAAAATAAACCTGAATAAAAATATTAATTTTGTAGTGAAATTATACAATCAAAGTATAGCCATGTTTTTTCTAGATCAAATTAAAGAGGAATATTTGAAATATCTGTATATTTTTGATTACAGAAGTTTTTAATTTTTATTTTTTTCCTTTGGAGTAATATTTTTAGGGTGGGCACTGATGTTTTGGTTTTTTTATCAAAGCTACATAAACTCACAAAAGTATTTTTTTTACTTAAAAGTTTTGTGGCACTTCAAACTCCTTGCGGAATTGAAAAAAAATAACATCATGAATTTTAAAACGGAAAGGACGGTTTATACAACGTTCGGCCCAAAAACCAAAGAAAACGTAAAAACGCCAACGAAAACAAACGTGTCACTGTTTGAGAGCTCAGTCAAAGTATTTTTTACTACGGCACGTCTCTACAACCATTCCATCAGCTGTTTTTTTTTTTTACGTTTTATTTGACAAAAATCTTTCATCTGCTGGCGAAGGAGTGCTATGAACTTGTTAGGATGATGCCATGGTTTTTGGGCCGAAAATGCATGATCTCCTTTATTAACGACGTAAAGTGTTAAAATCTATTGGATTATGGATATTAAAGCAATGTTGTTTTCAAAAAATGTAAGAGAAGTTGATACACATTATAAAAAATACCGACAGAATCTAACACATGAGTGCTCTCCTTTATTTAGTTTTTACAAAATAGTTTTATTTTTAATTGTTTATCAAAATGTACGTCTTCCAATGTTGTCTATAGGTTTTTAATTTTTATTTCGTTTTGTCTAACGTTCATCGTTCATAGCACAATTTTTGACTAAAATGTAACAACATGAAAGTGCTTTCGTAGATTTTAACTTAGTTTTAAATATTTTTTTGTAATGTTGAGCTTTTAGGAACTTAAGATCCAAAGATCCAGATCGTATTTAATGCGGTTGGCCGAATATCATATAGCAGTATTTGAGTAAAAAAATATTTTCAAAGATTATTACTATTTTTTTTTTCGTTATAAGATGGACACAATTTTAGCCTTTAAGTACAAAGATTACTAACCTACCCTAACGTTAATTTACTAAATATAATTATTTTATCATTATTATTTATATTAAAAAAAAAGTTAAAATTGGTTTATGTACTTACACATTGTGCTATTTTAAGAAAATATTTTTAAAATACAAATTGATCTATTCTATCGTTATGAATCTTAATATATTTTTTATTTAGTGAACTTATTATTTACCGTTTAAGGTATTGTTTGTCAAGTGTTGGGCAACTTATGCTATAAACGCAAAAAAATTTACGGCAACTATCGCTCTGCTATCATTCCACTAAAACATTGTAAAATATCAAGACGATTTTCATAGTAATTGCGATGGAGTGTTGCGCCACTATTGCCCAACTTTTGATTCGTAACTTATTAACTAATTATATCACTGTTTTATTTAAAGTGACTTCATTTTCAGTCATTGGTTACTTTTTAGATAAAATGTTCATGGTTCTAATGTAAAATATCCTAAAATACCTTAAGCGGCAAAATAACAAAAATTGTTAAAATATAATTTGTTAAAATATAATTTGTTAGAAAATGGTCCTTAATATAAGAAAGTTAAGCTGGAGTTTGTGTTATGTGCCATAATGTAGTGTTGCCAGCGGAAACACCATATCCTATGTTACCATACTAAAAAAAACAGAATAATTCCTTCCTTCGTATCGTATGTAAAGTAACAAAAATTCGCTATTTTTTTGCTTTCTAATCGTAACTATCGTTATTTTTTTTAAATATAACTATATTGAAATTGTATTTTTTTTTCTTTTTTTGTGTTATATAAGTTTCACTTTATATGTAAGTAGAAGAGAATATAATAACGTACATTTAAAATATTAAATGAAAGTATATGTTAATTCATAATGTTGTATGGGGGTTACCACAGGTTTTGACTGCCTGTCAATTATATACGACTTTAATAATGTCGGACGGGCGTGGATGCATTGGAATTCACAAAAAAAAAACTATTATTTTAAATAAACTAGGTTAAATAAACGTCCTGGACTTAATATTTTAGGCATTTTTCTCAAAATATTCAAATTTCGGGTTATTTAGAAGGGTTTTCCCGCCAATGTCACCCGCGCTCGTACAATCGTGCAATAAGGCGACCTCCGTACCAACAACATCACAATAGAATCATTGTGTAATTAAAAATTAACATGGCATTCTTTATTATATATGTAATTTAAAAAAAGTACTATTTGGTAGCTATTTAAGTAAGTAATAGCGTAACGCAAAATAAAGTGGATGCAAAAGTAACAAAAAGTAACAAAAAAAGGTATAATAATATATTGTAGACTGCTAAAGTTTGGGGTAATTTCTGTCTTGCAGTGCTACATGGAAGTCGGATTGTTCGGACTAAGTTGCGACTTTTATGACTTTACTACCAAAACTCACTTTCTCCTTTGCTTTTCGATCACAATTCACCCATTCTCCTTTGCTTTTCGATCACAATTCACCCATCCTCCTTTGCTTTTCGATCACAATTCACCCATCCTCCTTTGCTTTTCGATCACAATTCACCCATCCTCCTTTGCTTTTCGATCACAATTCACCCATCCTCCTTTGCTTTTCGATCACAATTCACCCATCCTCCTTTGCTTTTCGATCACAATTCACCCATCCTCCTTTGATTTTTACTTGAGATTTTTCGATATAAACTCTTGTCTATATTTTACTGTCGAATCACGTTAACAGAAATTTTAGTGACAGCAAATTTCTCTGCATATTGCTATAGTTAAAACAAGGTTACGAAGTAATTACAGACATACTTAAACAATTTATGGACTTACAAATAATAAATTACTCTGTAGTACGTGTCTATATCATCTATGTTGGAAAATATTCAATGTATTTTAATATACTCTACTAAAACTCATCGAATATTTAAAAACATCGGAATATATTTTTGCCTTGCTCCTCTGCTATGGTGTTCATGCTTAACCAGGTCTTACCCATGATCTTATAATCATTAGCTCATTACATCACTCCCTTAGCAGCGGTGGCCCAGTGGTGGCGGTCCCGACTTACGAACAGTAAGTCGTGGGTTCGAACCCAGACAGGCGCATTACTTTGTGTAATTTATTTCATCACCACTGCTCTCAAAACGGTGAAGGAAAACATCGTGAGGAAACTGGCATGTCCTAGAACCAAAAAATTCTAAGACATGTGACATCTTCCAATCCGCACTGGGCCCGCGTGGTGGATTATAGCCCATTCTCTCTCATAGAGAGGAGGCCTGTGTCCCAGCAGTGGGAACATTAATAGGCTGATGATGATGATAATCCCTGAAGTGTTAGGCAGAAACACACGTACACCAACTCATTGATTGACATAACATCTCGTTATATTATTTGACAAGTTAACTTGATATTATTTTATTATAGTAAGGTCGTAAAAGCCGTGACTCAGTAAAAGGAACATACTGTCTCTTCATCTAAGTAAGCACCATGTTTAGTTTGAACTGACTTCAAATGTAGGCCGGGAGCTAAGTGCGAGTTTATATAACTAGTTATAAAAATTAAACTCGATTTGAATTAGTTAGAAATAATTTCAAATTCAATCTATCTTGATCAAGTTAAAGTTAGCTTCCAGTATTACCTGTTGGCTTAGCGAAGTTGACAATCTACAATCGTTAACGCATATAAAACTAACCAAATGTATGGGAATGACATCATTTCAACGTTAAGTCACGTGGTCAAACTTTAAAGTTCAGTCAAAACTGTAAGTTGGCTACGATTTATATGGGATGTAGCGATCACGATTGTAGAAACGAATTCTATCATCTTGATCGATGTAAACTTGTCTACGAAGTTTCTATTCGTTTGTTTTGACCACGTGACTTGACGTTTACGATTGTAGAAAGAGAATCGATATGAATCGTTTGTAACTTGGCTAGGCCTGCTGATGCGGCTGAATACTAGTAGTTAACATGGAGTGACTGCCTATCTGACCTCCACAACCCAGTTAGTACTGGAAAGTTACCCATTAGTAAGACTGGCTGTCAACAGAAGATATTTGTTATTGAAAGGGAATAAAAACTACCTGAAGGGATATTTGAATCGCAGCATATGTAAATATTCATGAGAGGAATTAATTGTTAAGTTTTAATTGCTTAGTTTTTCTTTACACGATCAAAAAGGAATATCTTTATACGTTCGTCTAATTTTTGAAGAACTATTATACTAGTTAGTTACTATCTAGTTATATAAACTCTAGCACTCGTAAAAGCAGCGTCTGGTAAAGCTTTTGATATAATACACGACTTAGAGAAAAATCACGATTTCCTAGGAAAGCACTTTGAATTCTAAAATAATTTTCATTATTGTTATAGTTGCGCTTCAGTTGTTCACTATAGTTATTTAGTTCACTAATATTAATGCCCGTTCTCTTTAAGACTAGGCGACAACTAAATTAACGCCTAAATAAAAGCATGCTGTTGGAATTTCAACGCAATTTTTTTAGGCACTGATTTAGGTGTCGCTTAAAGTGTTAGTGAAACGGGAGATTTACATATTAATTTATAATAAATGCCAGTTTTAAGCTCACAATGTTTTCGGTTGTTTAAACTTCAAAGACTTGAAAATTATACGTAAACAAATTTAGTTCCAATTTTTTATATATTGCATGCAGTACAGACCTTCTATTAGTCGGCTCATCGATGCTTATATTTTCTCACAAATTGTATATATGGCGTTAGCGCATTTTTAGGGGTATTTCGTCCATTTAAATGAGTTTTTGAACTAGGTGTTTTTAAACTAAAGACTAGATGGTAATAGGCAAGTTGATTTAAAAAACTTGAGAATCGTGGTGGAGTATAACATCAGTCTTGAGTACCTCACGGTACAAGACAGAGGATGATCCCCTAACAAATGTCAACGTAATACAAGTATGTAAACATTGTATATTGCTGTCCTTCCCTCATCCCTTTACGATTTAAGTAAACGCAATAACATGTGAGTCAAAGTAAAATGTATAAAGGTAGCTTAGTACATAATTTTCTATGTTTTTCAATATTTAGATGAAATACTGCCAGTGTCGTGCTATGTCGGAGTATGGCTTCGGTTCGGTATTTTGCTCTCGGGGGCATATTTCATTTCAATATTTTTCATATAATCGTGTTGCGCAAACAGTACGTAGATTTAATACTTTCGTTTCGCGTGCTCGGGTTCTTCACTAGTAGATTGTAACGTCCGTTGCCAATAACCAAATAGTATTGAAAAATTCCTCCTTTTTTAATATATCTTCATAGTAGTGATAAGTGAATGTACTTGCGCACAATGTATGTGACTGTGAGGACGTGTCGAGTACCGTTTTGTTTACACAAAGTGCAGGCGTCGTCGACTGCAAATATTTTTGGTAATGTTATACCTTTACCTTCGCATTACTCGCGCTGATGAATGAACGCATTTAATTAGTGCTCATAGATTACTTTCAATTGTAGCACAAAAATAAAATAATAAAAAACGTATTTTTCTCTCAATTTTGGGTAGTTAATTTTTTTAATAGATATTTTATAGCATAGCTCAAACTCACATCTTGTTTAGAATCGGTATTTGAGATCAGCACGTAACATTGTGTTCGTTACACACGGACTGCGGATCATGGTGTATTTAATCTTAATACCTACGTTTAATGATATACTGAAAATCTATATTTTTAACAAATTTAATTTAAAGAAATATACCTAATTAATGAAATTCCTAAAGATAAAAAATGAAATTTTTAATATTTATGTGTATAGTAGTGTACTTGCGAGGTGATTATAAATAACAAACGCTTATAAGTTTTGTCTCCACAGATTCGTGCAAAGAGAATATATAATTTACTGTCCATGAAATTAATAATCTATAACTGATGTGTACAAAAATCAGTATGTTTCAGGCATTTTGAATCCGACTTAATGTATGTAAAAATAAATGTTGTTTTAAATTTGTCGTATTTCATTTGTCACCCTGCATCCTTTACATAACTTCTTAACGCAGAAGCATCAGGGTAGCCCGTGAAATTCAAACTTTCTTACGTTTTTTAGGGTTCCGTACCCAAAAACTAAAAACGGGACCCTATTTGGGGCAGCGCAGACGACAGACTTTTTGTGTGTTCAAATCTGCGACGGACATAAACTCTGCGACAAATTTTGCGTGATTCATGTGTTGGTTGGCTGCATTTTTGTCAGGCGATAAGTAGGATCCTTTCCATCAGTAGATCCTTATAGTGGACAAAAAGTAGTCAAACACTTCAATCACGCAAAATTTGTCGCAGAGTTTTTGTCTGTCGCAGACTTGTACACACAAAAAGTCTATCGTCTGCGTTGCCCCTTACTAAGACTCCACTGTCCGTCTGTCACCAGGCTGCATCTCATGAACCGTGATAGCTAGACAGTTGAAATTTTCACAGATGATGTATTTCTGTTGCCGCTTAACAACAAATAATAAACATAATACCTAAAGGGAGCTCTCCTACTACGATGGTGCGGAACCCTTCATGCGCTTGTCCGACTCGCACTTGGCCGGTTTTTAAAATTTGTGCAAAAAAAAGATGCATGATAAATTAAATGAACTTAGAAGATTGTGTTGATGATTTTAATGAATATAACTCTGTAAAGCCATATTTGTTACGGTCGCAAATCATATTTTAATCAACGAAATATTTGTTAGTTTATTTAATTCAATTAAAATAAAATAAACTACTAAATAGATTTTTTATTTTATTAATGGCAACATTTAGCATTCATTTGATGGAGTATAATGACACAAGAATAAAATAGTCACTTCGTCACTAGAGCTGTAGTACATTTCAACCTATTTTCAATTTAGTCGGTTAGCTTTAGCCAGCGCCATCTGTATCTACAAACCAGCAATACATGATTTTATAATACGACAAAATTAAAAAGGCAATAAGAGAAGGACCTGTTATTAGATTACGGTACTCTTTCAATTTGGTGACATTATTTTCTCCTAGTTGCATGGTGAAATGTTCTAAGATTGTACAGCCTGAAACGGATTCGCGACCGGACTTTACAGAGATGATTGAGACCGATGGCTTTAAAGAGATAAAATTATTACAATCATCAATACAACCTTAGTTTATTTATCCCATTGAATGACTTTTTCATGGAAATAGAATAGAGAATTTGAATTTCGCGGGCTATCCTGGCGCAGGAATAATGGCTCACAATATGGGATACATTCACCGAGTAGATAGTCTCCGACGTAATTTCACGGCGGCCAACCTCAACAGAGGCTAACTAAGTCGCAGGAGATATTGTAGTGCGTAAACACAGAGTGCAGTCCTTTCCTTACACTCAGGCAATCCGACACGAACAGGCGCAGGATCAACGGCTTCGATCCCAGGAGTTGCGGACACACGACCAACTCCCAATTGCTGCTACAAGGAGTTCCTAATGGACAAGCACGTATCCGAACTTTTGGTTCAAGGGGGGGTAACAAAACATTGAAACAACCATGTGAACTGTGTAAAAAATCGCTGTACTATAATTTGTAGTTTATGATCCCGTTTATTTTTAGTCGTGTAGATTTCGGGGGGGGGGGATAAATCCCAACTACCCTCCCCCCCCTGGATACGTGCTTGCTAATGAAAAGTCGAATAACATAATAATGTACTTTACTCGATTTATAAGCAATGAACCCACGACACCAACTGGCCAAACTAAAGAAAGAAAGAAAATACATTTATTTGGCACATGCCACAAGTGCACACAATATTAAACAAAAGTAATATTTAAAAAAATGCCTCACGACTACATGGATAGTATCTCATCACAAGCTATGATACCTACGATCATGTCACATAATTTATGGTACTAAAAAAATTTTTTCTGCGCGGCACTCAACTCATGAAAGGGTTTGTTGTAGAAGATATGAGTAATAAGACTCACCATCCTTGGACAAAATAATAGAACATTCAACTACTGAAACCAATTTCTCCACATATGTTATATTAGTGGTCAGTTATCAAAAAATAATTATATGGTAACATTATTTTGTTTTGTCATTCATTCACTCGATCAAAATTTCAAGCTACGATTTAAAATTGACACTGACACATTTCACATCACAGTTCATTTTACGAAAATTGCCCTGCCCTCGCCGGTGGCTGTGTGCGATAAATTTTAATAATAATGATGAGTTTATTGGAGCCTGACCATTCGCCGTTTCGTTTGTGGTGAGGTGAGTGAAGAGACTGTAGGTATTCTTATTGTAGTGTTTGCTTCAAGCCTTGAACGGTTTTTTAACAAGATTTTTTTTCTCATCTATAGCTCAAGAGTTTCCTCCATTGACTTGTGTCCAGATGGAGAGTGGACTGAGGAGACAGCAATAGAACATAATTTCCCATTTAGTGGGACTCCCGAGATCAAGATCGCAGAAGCAGGGAACAGGGCCTATAGATTATTTTAAAGCCAAGACAACTTATCCCAGCCTAGCGGCAATGAAATGATATGCATAGCCATATTTTGATATCGAAGCCTAATAGCCGCCTTACAAAAATGGAAAAAACACGAATGATTATACCTAATAAGAAACAATAAGTAAATACCTACTTATTCCAAAATTGTTATCTTGTTAAATTATTAAGATTATTATTAGATAAATGATGTAGAATTTAATTTATCCAGAAAGGGAATTAAATATAGATGAATCAGTGGATAGATTTTTGACAGTACCTACATTAAAAATAAAAGGCACAAGTGTAAATTATTTTAAATTTTACTAACATAGCTATAAGCTTCTACCTACTAACCTTACTACTAACATACTATGGACTTGCATCAATTAATGTGTGCTTCTGAAATAAATATTTTCAATTTATAGCAATAAATTATATGTTTTGGCCGATCTTAAAGGACTAGTCCATAGAATACACCTGTACAAAGTTTCCTCAGTTAAGTCAATAAAGAAGTTAGGACGCTTTTAGAAGATTATTGAAATACAGGCCATTCCATACATGGAAGATTTTTTGCTGTTGTTAAAAAACTTATGAAAAATGGAAATAATTATTACCTACAATTTAAAAAGTGTTTTTGTTGGTAAATGGAAAGACAAGAGAGATGTGCTTACTATTTCTACTTAGCATTCATCCCACTTTGATGCCAGTGGAAAATAGGCGTAGTTGTGTGATCAACAAACCAAATATAATAATAAATTTATGACAGGTGTTGGTCCTATTATAAAACGTATTACATTAAAAGACCTATTACAAATCCATGAGATAGAAAATTGGCAGTCACAAATTATATTAAATTCCTTTTTTTTTTGTTGTTTAAAAAAGGTACAAGCAGTTCTCTTTCCTTAGAGTCAAATAGGGGAAAAGTACAGAGGGGGTCAAAATGGCCGCTTTCGCAGAATCATATATGAATCACGTTAAAAAAGTCCATTTTTGGAATTTAAAATTTTTAACGTGATTCATATTATTATTATTCTGCTAAAGCTTCCATTTTAGGCCCGCTGCTTGAACTACTTCCCCCAATACACTTGCGCCTCAAAAGGCAAGCCACGTGCCCAAAGAATTAGGCAGAAATGTCAATAGGTGCATTGTGTCAGGTGCTGGGTAAAAATTAAAGGAAGGACTAAAATCATACGGATTGTGATGTCGGACTTTGTCTCATTTGTTCCCAACGAGTAACACCCTCAAATGTCACACTGTTACTCGATGGGATATTTTTCTGAAAAAATTCCCAACCGGTCACACTACCAGTCACACTGTTACTCGATGGGAATTTCTTCAGAAAAAAATCCCAACCAGTCACACTGTTACTCGATGGGAACACACTGTTACAGAACTTAATGAAAATAAGAATTAAATCGGTTTTTTAAATTTTTATTAAAATCAACAAAATAACAACATTGGTAAATACAGTTACTTAATTACGGACGTTACACGTTAACATTCGTCATATTGCTAGTAATTCTCATTTTAATGTTTTAGTCATAGTAACAATATCTAAACACAATCGGCCTTATATAATATAACAGAGTAAATCATCACATTTTACAATAATTAACAGTCCTTATTTCTAATATTAATTTGAACCTTTAAAGAAGAATTTTCTAAATATAATCAGCCTTATGTTTGTACCTATATGCATGTATCACAGTAAATCATCACATTTTACAACAATTAACAGTTATTAATTCTAATGTTAATTTGAACTATAAAGAAGAATTTTCTAAATATAATCAACCTTATGTTTGTACCTATATGCATGTATCACAGTAAATCATCACATTTTACAATAATTAACAGTCCTTATTTCTAATATTAATTTGAACCTTTAAAGAAGAATTTTCTAAATATAATCAGCCTTATGTTTGTACCTATATGTATGTATCACAGTAAATCACCACATTTTACAATAAGTATCAGTTCTTAATTCTAGTGTCGTAAAATCTCCAAAGCATGGCCAACTGAAATAAGACCTTGTGTTAATTCCAGCTGCACTTCCTGAATAAACTCGTCTCTTGATATAGATTTCTTACCCCGTTTTCTTTTTGACGGTTTGCCTTGTTGTTTCAGAACATTTCTGACAGTATTCTGAGAAGAATCTTCTTCAATTGTGTGCAAGAAATGCATAATATTCGGGTGTTTTGTTCCAATGGTCTTATTTAGTTTATTATGCCAAGATTCGAGTGCATTTGTTGTGCGATGGGCGTCACCAAAAACGCACCACACTTTTAAATATTCCTCACGGAGCCACTGTTTTTCCATGTAGTTAATGAATTTTTTTGTGCCTGTACCTTCACTATCTCCGTATCTAGCAATTATGTAAACCCATCCATTAATTATCTCGTTTTCGGGCAATAATGGAAGAATCGCACTAAGTTCAATTATTCGCACCTCCTTCAAATCTTGTGACGTTCGTGAGGTCATATTCAGGCTTTTTCCTTTTTTAAAAATGGCTTTGTTGTAATGATAATAACAACCTTTTATTATGACTGTTGGAAAGACTTTGATAATGGCATTCATTGCAGCCTTTTCATAATCAAGTTTTAATTTTGTTGGATTCCAATCCGGCAACTGCGACTTAATCATTTGAAACAGAATTAAGTAGCTCTGCATTGTTTTGTTGGTCATTAAAGCATATATCACAGGGGTTATATTTGTGTGGTTTATTGTACTACCAGTATCTACATGAATTGTATACAATTGCACGAATGGAGAAGGGCAGCTTCTGAATGTGCCATCGCCATAAAATTCTTTTAATTCACATGTAATTTGCCTTGCTTCCACCGAGGAAAATACTATTATTCGTGTATTATTAGTTTTATTTGAGTAGTCTGCTAACAAAAAGTTATTATATCTTGGTGGCACTTCGACTTCAAGAGCGTTTTTAAATAACATCTTTGAAACTCCAGCTTCTTTGTTCCGTTGTCTATACAGTGTACTTTTAACGCTAGTAAATTTTGGTATGTTGGATACAATATTTATACCGGCATCTTTAAGGTTGCCTATCATGGAATTGTATTTTTGTGGAATGTTAGGAAAGTCCGGTTTGTACAATTCAGTCTTTAATTTATGGATTGATTCATCAATTTCGTTCTTCGCAAAGTCTGGAGCATGGCTATGAGCAGTCTCGTCTAGTATTCGTTGATCCTATAAATAGAAAATAGCAACAATAATAACAGGAGTCAAAGCTGTCGTATTAGTAATATTCGTCATATTGTTTAACCCTGCGTATGATTAAAACAAGTTGTTTTAAAACACGTGTTTATAACAGTTCCAAATAAATCGATTAAGTGTTTATGCCGCGTTTGTGTATGACGCATCTACTACTACTTAGCATACATGTTGAACGTCACTTGTCGCGCGACTAATGTTGTCTTATAGTGTAAACTCGGCTTTATTAATAATACATTTTGAAACAAGTTTTAAGCAATTTTAAAAGCCTTAAGAAAAATTGTTTTAAGCCGCTTTTAATAATAGCGTATGCTTGGAAGAAATGAAAACGAATAAGTATTTAGGACTTTAAGTAGCTTGAAATAAAACAAATCTATAGTTTTATGAAAATAATGCAAAGCATTCATTCACAAATAAACGTATTGATTAACAAACAAACCATAGGTTTATCAGTAAACTTTATTATATAGGTACTTACTTTTATTCTCAAGATTCCTTTGCAAATGTTTCGTTTTGTGCACGCCCACACTATTAATCCGCTACTATGCTTTCGTCTAGCATAAAATTGATGTCCACTTCGTAGCAAAATTGTCCCACCATTCCTTTTAATTAAATTTAATGGCACTTGACCGGACGAACTAGATGCGGTGGGCTCTGACATTGTCGACAACGTGCACTTTGCTTCGTTGCACTGCTCTGACTAATTCATTTTGCGTCCCTCTCCCCCACTTACGACACGTGGCCGCCGCCGCCGGGGCCGCGGGAAGAGGGATGCAAAAGTATTTTTACATTAAATGTGCATGGAAAATAACCGCCATTACACACTCGCGATAACTGATGTTGCCGGCTTATCATAACTTTATTTTGCTATACATAATTTTAATTGTCACAACATACTTATGGCTAATTATATGTATTTGGAAAATTGTTTAAAGTTCAAATTAACATTAGAAATTAGAACTGATAATTGTTGTAAAATGTGATGATTTACTCTGATATATTATATAAAGCTGATTGTATTTAGGTACCTCCCCCCCCTTATTACGTGGGACTTAAATATAGATGGCGAGATGTGGGTGTAATATTACACCTCTGCCTACCCCTTCGGGGATACAGGCGTGAGTCTATGTATGTATGTATGTATTTAGGTATTGTAATTTTATTTAATTATTTAAGAATAAAACG
This sequence comes from Xestia rhomboidea, assembly GCA_963853795.1. Lineage (NCBI taxonomy): Eukaryota > Metazoa > Arthropoda > Insecta > Lepidoptera > Noctuidae > Xestia > Xestia rhomboidea. The sequence goes on from OY970774.1 coordinate 11,357,202, forward strand.
TTCAAAGGAGAATCACCAGCAATATGACGAATAAATGTTTTTAAAGTAAAAACCGATTTAATTCTTCTTTTCATTAACTACTGTAATATTGTGACTGGTTGGGAAATTACTAATAAGAAGTTCCCATCGAGTAACAGTGTGACTGGTTGGGAAATTAGTAATAAAAAGTTCCCATCGAGTAACAGTGTGACTGGTTGGGAATTTTTTCTTAAAAACATTCCCATCGAGTAACAGTGTGACATTTGAGGGTGTTACTCGTTGGGAACAAATGATCTTCGGAGATATACAATGGAACTCTTCGAAAATAGACGGCAAATTTGTCGTCATTGCTGCAATGCTTGGATGTTTATTGTTTATACAACATCATGACGTAACATCACGCCTGTATGCTCTGAGAGGGTACGCAGATATTGTGTACAATACACCCAGATTTCGAAAGTTAGGTATGTTTGCGGATGAATGGACAAAGATTTTATTGGCATGTCAGAAGTATTGTGACAGGTATTTATGAATGTGTAAACCTTTACTTTGTTATTTTGTACTAGCTGAAGCCCGAGGTTTCGCCCGCCCGCAAATTTATATACTCAAACTTTCCTCTTGAATCAATCCATCTATTAAAAAACCCGCATCAGAATCCGTTGCGTAATTTTAAAGATCTATAATCTAAGCATACACAGGGACAGACAGACGCGGGCGACTTTGTTTTCTAATATGTAGTATATTTTAATTTTATGTTATCTCTTACTCTTTAAGTTCTAGTTTTAGTTGCAGTAATTAATTGGTTTAAATACAACCGTTGTAATTAAATAAATGTTGAGTTCCATTTATTGGGAATAAGCCTATTACCATGACATGTGTGTTGTTAATAATGTAAAATAAATTCATGGCGACTTGTTTGGGAACAACTAAAAATGGAAAAATAAATAAAAGGCTGCCAGTCTATCCGGTTGCAGCCGAATACCAGTAAATTACATGGAGCAACTGCCTCCACAACCCAGTCACTGGGTTCTAACACTACCACACTATGCAACTGTATGTACAACAGTAAATTAGATGACAACTATAATCTTCACACAAATAAAACACCAGTCTAATAAAAATCAATTTTATTATACCAAAATTCACACTTCCTGTGTATTTAAAAAAAGAGCACTTCGAAACGTAACCAGAATTTTGTCAAACTAAGAGTTGAAACATAGAGAAACAAATTATAAATAAATATTATTTACACAACTATGGCAATACAAAAGGTACGAGACATCTTTGGGCTTGCCCCTTAGCAAATCAAATGTCGGAAGAGTTTATTGGGCCTAGTGCGAATTTTTGTTCTGAACTGTACTAGCGCCGTCTGGGAGGTCTTTCAAAGTTCATTGTAGATGGCGTGTTCATAGCGAAATCTTGATCTGACAAGGGCCCGAGTCTCGACATAGATGACGACATTATCGTTAACTTTCGATCGCTAAATTAACAATGAAAAAATTCTGTTGCAACAACGATGCTTGCGAGAAACGCATCTTGGATGTAGAGACTTGCGTTACTCGCAAGCATTATTATTGCAACCGAATTTATTCGTTAGTCATTAGCAATCGAAAGTTAGCGATTTTGTCGTTATCTCTGTTGAGACTGGCCCTGGCGCTTCAGACTTAACAGATTTTCAACCAAAGACGGCGTTAGGAACTAGCTATGCTGGGTCCAGGCAGGTTTTCTCAGGGACAAAAACTCGCACTATGCCCACAGAAGAAGCATTAAAACAATATTTATAGTTAGAAGGGGAACTGTGAGAGAGTTTCCACAATAAGAAGGCTGACATGTTCAGATCATACTATAAATTAATAGAGAGACTAGTTTTCAATGACACGTGAAAGTAAACAATTTAATATTAACAAGCGTAGCGCAGTTGAGATGAAATACTTTTAATTTATGCATTTTTTTTAGAAGCAGTCGGCCCGTCTGAGCTATGCTACATACTTGTTTGATAGCTGTAATCGGTTCGTTAGTATACAGGGTGGAATACATGTTTCAAAACATCATTCCGAACCCCGCCATTTAGAAAATGATCATCGGTAATTTTTTCCCGAAATAAAGGAGAAACGGCAGGCCTTTTCCCAGCAGTGGGACGTGACAAGATAACAAAAATAAACCCATACGTTTTGACCGTGTAGGTATTACACTTTTGTAGAAAACAAGCTGTTTTTTAGGGATCCGTACCTCAAAGGGTAAAAAAACTTTTTATGATTTTTTTTCACTAGCCTATGTTACCGGGGGTAATACAAGGATTCTAACGATACCACGTACATCGAAATCGGTTTAGGCGTTTAGAAATTATGGTGGAATAAAGAAACTCACAAACATTCATACATACATGAACCCTGAAAACATAACACTCCTTTTTTTTAGGCAGTCGTGTAAAAAAAGGCACCCTCCGCCAAATCGGATGAATAGATAACGTTATACGGACGAGAAAATGTTTCTTTGGGCGCGGATAAGTGTGCGTCCACCTTTAGCGGCTTTTTACTACATTTTGCAGCCCGACTGCCTCATGACGGCACTTCAAACAATCAACTATTTGTACTGGCCTATTATTTAATCAATAAAATTTAACACACATGGAGAAAGGGATCTGCGCTAAGCTTAAAAGACGGGACAAAGTTCAATGACACAATTTCACATAATAATATTAATTAGAGCAGTGTTTTTCAACCTTTTTCATGTTACGACCCCCATAGTATGAAAAAAATATTTCGCTTTTATGTATTTTACATGCCGGCTTCGCGACCCCCCCGGGGTTCGTGTCCCACAGGATGAAAAACACTGAATTAGAGTATTAATTCCTGCAAGTCTGCCCAACCGGGGCGCTAACAATATTATACTAACTTACTTTAAAATAAGCGTACTGACCTGATATTACGACAATAGTTTAAAACCTTAAAAATACCGTTTTTTTTTTTAACAAAACTTTAATGAGGTATGTGTTAGATTATTGAAAATAAGCGTTTATGTTTTGGGTATAGTCTATGGTCTGAGGCCGAGATTTGTAATTAATCGTCACTTAACACTTTCACACTTGTGTTTTAGCATCTGTGCGACAGTGGCTGGAATAACGCTTAGCCAAAGTTAGTGCTAAGTAGCGTTTATAGATCTCGAACTAAGAGTTCTAGAAATATGTAGTAACTAATTGTTTTAATATAAGACTATTTTGCAAATTAAATGCAGTGACAAATCATTGTACATGTTTAAATCAACACTATTCTAGTCTAGCTTAAGAGCTATCAGGAATTTAGATTTTTTCTTGAATTCGGTAGTTTTCCGTTGGTTATTGGTTAAAAATACTGATAATATCAGATGCTTCAAAATATTATAAAAATGCCCAGACAAGGGGGCGTCCATTAATTACGTGAGGCGTTTAGAGGGGGGAGGGGGTCGAGCCGAATCTCACGAGGGAGAGAGAAGGGTCTCGGTAAATATCACTTAATTTTTCCCTTGCAAGAAACAGTGTAAAATATAGCTAAATCGTACCATCGTACACAATAAATATTTAATAAAAATAATTAAGCAAATTATGTTTTTTAAATGAATTCTACGCAATCAAGCATAGATTACTGTATTTATACAAACCTACGAATTTTGATAAATCTCACGTGAGATTAGGAGGAGGGCGGGTCGCAAAATGGCCAAAATTGCCTCACGTAATTAACGGACGCCCCCTAAGAATGAAAAGTCTTACTAAGACGCAAAACTCAAACAGCCATATCAAAAAAATAAAATCTCAAAAAATATTCGAAAAGAAGCTTTCAAATAGCCATAATTTTAAACTCAATAAATCAAGAAAAAATCTTCAAAAAATGCGAATAAGACTTCAAAAAGTTTAAAATTATTTAAAACTAGAACTTATCTTATTTTGAGGCAAATTATAATAACACTTAAATTAGGACTTTAAACACATTGGCACTATCTTATAAATTAAGAGTTAATTGTTCCAATTTAAGTAAAACATTACTTATTTTCAAACTTATTACATACTAGTTTTTCTGCTGCTCAAAATCAATACACTGAAGTAACCAACAGACACAAATTCTCATGGATAGTAAATAAATTATATTGCTATAAATTATAAAACATAGTTGTTACTTGTCAAGTCCGATTAGGAAACTTTAATTTCAAATAACTGGCCCCGACTCTCACGGAGCAATGACTTACTAAGAAACAAGTATACAATGAATACAAGTTGAAATAGGTAGACGTTGGTGCCGATTCTGTTGTGCACAAACTAAACTGAATTTAGGCTGTTGCTATCTTTTTCTCTTTAATAAAACGAGAAAGAGACGGATGTAATAACTAATATTTCCATACAAATGAAGGGTGCACGTAAAAACATGTCAACTAAAAACACGGTGAAGCGCAAGGCATAAACTAGTTTTACATCTCTTAATTAGTTCATAGCTATAGCCGTCCTTTTCTCGCACTGCCTTTAAGTAAAAGATAGCAATAGCCCAAATTAAGTTTATTTTGTGCACACCAGAATCGACACCAATGTTCTACATTGAAAAATTATCTCGATTTCAGTAAGTCAATACAAGACAGAATCATTGCCATTTTATATATATAATAAGAAATCATGCTAAATGATTGCTAAGAACACAGCTTAGCATGTCTTTCTGTTAGTTCACTCAATACCTCTTAAAGTTAGAAATGCAGTATACCTAATTGGTCCCAAAGTGGCACTTTGAACAATTTTCCATGTCTTTCATCAAGAAAATATTAGTATCAAAAATAGTATTGTACAACAATATTTCAAAAAATTTAAATTACACATTATTTTCACGTTCAATAAGTAAAACTTTTTATCAAAAAACAGCTTTGTATAGCATTTAAAACCTTTTCAAAATTAGGGAATATAGTAACACCGAAGTCCTGCATGAAAACGACAATACATTACAAAAACTAGGTAGCATGCATCCAGTGCTTATTGGCAGTAACTATGTATAAAACTGGATTTAGAAAGGTTAATCAACACAAAAATTCATTACATACTCTCAAATTCGTCTTTAGAGCTGAAATAGAAATAACTAACAGGCTGTCAAACTGTATTGACAGTCTTGGTAGATATTTTTGTGCTGTCAATCACACTAACTAGACAAAATAAAAACTAATTTAAGAAGTCACAAATGCACTGCAGTTTCTTTCACACTGAGGTAGGTTACCGTTTTTCGCACTTATATTCCCGAATCACACACATAGTGGATGAAGCTTTGCAGTAAAAACAAAAACATTAAGTTTTTTGGCACTATCACGCTATTTTGGCGTTTTTTTTTAAATAAAAGCCAAACATACGGCACAAATTGCCAAACACTAATCCTATGTCATGAGTCATGAGCAAAAACATTTCATTTCATATTTACACACACAATTCACTAAATTGACCACAGAAAATACCCAATTTTTCACATTTTTGGGTACTAATCGACATATTTAGGGCACTGTAGTTTCTTTTCTTAGAAATCAACAATTTTTCAATCTCAGTTCATATTTTTCGAATGTTTTATCAGTCCAAATACACATAGAAGTTGGGTGTCCCGCAGTATTTGGTGGCGAATGCCTTGCCAGCGGCCGTAGGGGCGCTGAAGGCGATGTCGGAGACCCTTAGGGCTTCGCCGTATAGGAAGGAGGCTCTTGCGCATGCTAGCAAGCGAGCCGCTATGCCGCGTCGACGGTGGTTTATGTGTGTCCATATTCGGGATACGCCGCATCTGAAAATGGAAAGGAGATATTTTTATGACCAAGCCAAGGAAAGGTAAAGACGGCTATTAAAGATACTAATCAAATATTATATCACACTTATAACAACATTGACACTTAAACGAATATCGACTTTATCACAATGCAAATTAAGTTGATTTCAGAATGGCTTGTACTGAATAAGTCATCGACCGTTTGGCTATCAACCCAGCACAAATCCAGACTCCACTGGCTGCTACTGAGGACTTGGCCCGACTGGGGAATCAAACTCAAGACCTTATGCTCAGTGACAGACCAAATAGACAGACAACACCTAGATCTGCCTCACTCTTCGCGGTACTTGAAGCAACTGCTTATCTAGCTTCCCAGAGTATTTTTGTGGTACTCACTTGACAGGGTAATCCTCCACACTGCAGCAGTCAGGGTCGCCGGGGATAAGCTTGTAAGCGCGCACTTTGGGCTCCACGATCAGACAACCAACTATCTGCTTCTTTTCTATGTATAAGTACGCCTGAAACACAATCAAAATAATTAATGGGTTACTATTGTATCTATAAAGAAGATAGAAAGAAAATGCCTTTTAATCTGCCTGATTGGATACCTTTTTTTTGGTAAAAGAGTTTTTTTTATTGATGCTAAGTGAACATAATATTTCATCATCTGTCCAGCCTTTCCCCAACTATGTTGGGGTCGGCTTCCAGTCTATCCGGATGCAGCTGAATACCAGTATTTTACATGGAGCGACTGCCTATCTGTCCTCCACAACCCAGAATAGGCGTGACGACAGTATCAAAAAATGGCAAATCTATTTAGTCCGTCAGTTAGAGTATTGGAAATGAATGGAGACGTATTTATTGTTTTTGTAAATCAATGAATATTGACAAAAATAAAATGCATCAAAACTCGGGAGTGGGGGCTCGTGACGTCAGAACTAGCTAAAAATTATACCATGGCGTGACGTATTCAGAATTTTAAAAGCGTCGTATCTTCGTCAATTTTGGTTTACGTAACAAAAGAAAAAACACGGGTCAAATATTTTTTGATAATCTAAGTGACAGACTTTTTTTAGATTAGATTCGATATTTTTTGTCGTCTCGCCTATTGGAGAGAAATAGCGCAGAACCGTGACCACTGCAAGGAATAGAGGGGAGGCTCTTACCCAGCAGAGGGTACATCGCACACACAATAGTACATTGTAATAAAAGGGGCTAAAATGACCCATTATATACGAGGTAGTTTTACCACCGAGCTTTAGCGAGGTAGTAGATAGGAACCGAGTTATAATGGGATTTTAGCGCCGTGTGTTACACTGTACTTTTCAGTTTGAGTGCGAGAAAAATAGTCAATTTAGTCAGACGGACAGACAGACGAAGCGACGAACAGACAGATGGACAGACCGACATACGAACAGACGGAGAGAGAGACAGATGGACAGACAGACAGACGGATAGACAGACGGACATACCGACAGACAGATGGTCAGACAGACAGACGAACAGACAGATGGACAGCGGAGTGTTAGTAATAGGGTCCCGTTTTTACCCTTTGGAGTTTGTCTATGTCACATGAAGGAAATTAAAAAAACTAATTACTTTTACTCCCTAGACTAAAAGGGTCACTTTAGTCCCGCTTCGTAGGGCTATATTGGCGTACTTTTAGAGCATGAGAAGTGAAAAGTGATTTTCGATCTTATAGCATTCAAAATAAAGTGACTTACTGTATAAGCATGTATGAGTTCCTTAGGCAGCTCGTTGCCGTACCCGAGGTGCGGATGCACGACCCGGTTGAGCAGCTGGTCCACCTTCCTCCAGCCGGTGTCCCCGCCTCGTATGCGGATACAGCGCGCTACACCAGACCGGTCCACTACGCATTCGTCTTTGAAACCCTGGAATATTAGTTTTTATTTAATAGAAGTTGAAAGTTTGGTTTTCTTCCATGTACAGTCGTGGTCCTTTCCGCCTGATCAGTTAATATTTTTCGCTTAAATCGTGCGGAGGCGCCGAGCCACGCCCCCTTAAAATTTAGGCCTATTAGGAAAGCGTCAACTTTGGCGCACAAAATAACAATAACTCTCGTTTGGCGTGCGTCGTCAGTGCGCTCGGCCGATCGGTATCTTTTCATTCATTATTTCTATACAAAGTCAATGGGGCGGGGCTAGAGAGCGTTTCTATGTTGTAAGTGCAAGCAAACATTTGCTTAGTGATGATCAGGCAGGAGTGTCCTCGATAGTATGTCATCATGTGCCTGGCTGTTCCCGACTATGTTGGAGTTGAAGGTTTGTATAAAATAATATTCGTACTTACATTGAACTTCAGTACATCTGTAGCATTGTGGTGCACCAAGTGATCATGCTCGTCTTGTGGATCGCCGATCTGTGAAGAAAACAAAGTTGTGTTGGAGACATATTTTTCTGCTTATTTACAATATAATTGGCTTCTAAGCCTATTCTATATGTATACAGAGGGTTCCAAACTCAAAGCATTTAATTCAAATAAACTAGGTACAGGAATTAGATTTGCTTAAGATATCGAGCGCATTTTACTATGGAACGGAATGACGAAAAACAACGGTGGTGGAAACCAGAATGGTTACAGTTTACGCATCGGCACAATCCGTTTTGGCTATAATTCTACGCACGCGCGCGCGTTTTCCGCGCGTTCTCACTGTCTCGTGACGATTAATTTATCGTTGGTTTTTAGTTGGCAAAAGTCGTGGACGACAGTAATCGTCATATGCAGGGTGTAAACCACCTCATCACGAAGCCGTCAACCAAGCATTCTGTACATCAAACTAAGTAACTTTAAGCAAAACTTATTGCTGGGATACGTTTTTTTTGGGGTGAAAAATCATGTGTAGAACTCAATGTAACACACTCAAAACATTGTGCTGATGGATGGATTGAATAGTACGGGGGTCGTGGAGGTGTTTAAAGTAAAAAACTTACATTAAAAACATGTATTTAAAAAAAAAGTTGTCAAAAAGTTGGAACTTTGACCCCCAATATCTCCGTTACTAGAAGGTTCCCAGGTATGGTGTAGAACAAAAAAATGATCGCAATGGGAGAACAAGTGCCTTTCGGCTTCGTTAAGAGGTGTTTTACACCCTTTATGTGAAAACCTCCATTTAGATACACAAGCTACGACACTGAAAACTACACGATTATCTGTTGTCACGACAAAGTGAGAACGCGGCCTAAGACAGTTGGCAGCTTAAAATTATTACCTGATAAATAGTCCCGCACTCGGTACACTGCGTGGCTCCAAACTTCTTCTGTCCAGCATCTATCACGTACTGATCGTCTCCCGTCTTTATCAACGAGCGCTTGCTGCTCTTCACTGTACCAACTGAAAATAGATATCAACAATTACGCCTGTTATCACAGAATGGTCGGGCAGAGGTGTACACATGTCGCCAGATTTGTTGAAGTTTGCCATCAACCGGTCACAAATCCGGAGTCCAGGCTCCCAATCACGAATTCCAGACAGAAAAACCCAATAATCAAGATCGTGTAGTTAGTGCCTAAACAGGTGTCAGAGTTTCTATGCCACCCATGGGTCTCTGACTGGGTTTTATATGCCGTCGAGAAATATCTATCAGGCATGCTGGTTTCTAATAAACCCACAATCCGCATATGAATCCCAAAAAACAGAGGTGCCTTTCGGGTTCGAACTTGAGACCTATGACTTGGCAGACCGACAGTCACACCACTAGGCTATCACTGCTATAAAAATAACTGTAATGTTTACATGCTTGTAAAAAATTTGAAGTACAAAAAATGTGAAGGCATTGTACGTTTGGTTTGGGAATCATGTGCCGTCAAACCATTATTTAAAAGATAACACATAGTTATTTGAAGTATAATTAAACAGAATCCGATGATATTTACCTTTGGTGCTACCAGGCACGGCGATCCCAGGGTTAGGTTTGTCGAAGATGGGGAACAGCTTAGCTTTATCACCCTGTACTGCATTCTCAGACAATGATGCACTGGAAACTTCTGAAATTACAAAACAACATCATACATTATGTGTGTATTTTATAATGTGTTATTTGTTTTATTTAAGTGTAAAACAAAATCAAAACATTTAACATGATAACGGACATGGCAAAACATTAATTTGGTTCAAATAAAGTATTCTTAAAAATGGAATCCATCTGTTTTAGACGCCATTGAAGATATTTTGGAGTAGTTAAGTTGTTGCTTAATAGAACTGGCTGAAATAATTATTTTAGTTTAGAGATAGATTATTCCTTTAAAAACAATTTAAAAAAATGTAGCCCACTGGTCTCGGGAACAGGTCCAAACTACCGGCAGTCAGACAACAGAGAAAGGAACCTCCTAACAATACGAGCCGTGTCCAGGAGTACCGCTTTCTGAATCAAACCCTTGATCCAGCTGCCTAACGAAAGCCGCCTCAGGTATTGATCGAGGCTCTTGGCAATTGTGCCATTGGCTGATACGACTATCGGCACAATGATCGCTGAGTCCACATCCCACATGTCGACAACCTCGCGAGCCAAGTCAAGATACTTGATTTGCTTATCTTTCTTGGCTTTTACGAGGTTGATCATTATTGTATATTCTAGAAAGAGCGCACGTACCTCTAGGGTTCTTAAAAAACATTCAAATAAACAATAAGTATTATTCCAACAAACAACAGCATGATTAGAATCGTGTCAGTGGCTCAAATTAACTCCTACTTTAGAAGATCATTGTCTGCATGTGATATTCACGGCCTTGTATAAAACAAAAACTCGAAACAATGGTACATTAATGTGAATTTTCTCAAAAATACTTAATTTTAATATAATATTGTAATTTTGTAAAGTGATTCTTGGCTTAATTGGGTCTTGGTTTATTTTGAATGATATTATGCATGAATAATGAGATGTTTGTTCATTTGGGTTGTCCTAAAGATGTTGAATTAAGATGTAGTTCCGGCTGTTAAAAAAATTAAAATTATCCAAGTTTAACGCCTTTTTTACGGGTTACGTTCATAATATTTTTTAATATTTTACGTTTATATATAGTTTCTACATCGAGGGTCGCTGTATCGACAACGTTCCATCGACGGGCTAATGAATCGACAGTACACTAAATCGAAGGTACGCTACATCGACAGTACACCAAATCGATAGTACGCTATATCGACAGTACACTAAATCGACGGTACGCTACGACACTACACCAAATCGATAGTGCGCTGTATCGACAGTATACAATATCGATAATACGTTGTATCGACAGTACACAATGTCGATGGTACGCTGCACCGACCCGGTGTAAATTGTTGTTCCAATAGTCCCCCCCCCCCCACCCCTCTAAAAGCTAAACTGCTGGCTTGAAAAATCTGGAAAAATTCACGATGATAGTGCATTTCATGAACTTTAAACAAAAAACTATAACGGTTAAAAAACTTTATTAGTTTAGCAATAATAGTCCGTAAACTTGGGTGTTGTATAATTTTGTACTAAATACAAAATCCTTACAATATATCCTTTAGAGTGACTAAGATGAAGTAGCTGCTTGTTAATAACGGGTAGACTTGCATTGAAAAACAAAAACTAAAATATAACGGGCTACTACGGAACCCTACACTGCGCGTGGCCCGACACGCACTTGGCCGGTTTTTTTTACAGTTGTGGCTTATTAATACTATTTTAATACTATGTACTTTATTAAACTGAGCTTTTTTTATTAAATTAATACTATCAATGTTATAGTTGTACTGACATGGTGTACTGTCGATACAACGTATTATCGATATTGTATTCTGTCGATACAGCGTACTATCGATTTGGTGTAGTGTCTTTGTAGCGTACCGTCGATTTAGTGTACTGTCGATATAGCGTACTATCGATTTGGTGTACTGTCGATGTAGCGTACCTTCGATTTAGTGTACTGTCGATTCATTAGCCCGTCGATGGAACGTTGTCGATACAGCGACCCTCGATGTAGAAACTGTCAATATTATGAACGTAACCCTTTTCTCACAGGGTCAGATTGCCATAAAGCCGGAGTTGGAATCTATTGGCCGATGTTTGGATAAGAATGACGAATACTGTATTATAAGCTCCGCTACCGATATTTCGGCTTATTTCTGCAGTATGTACTTTCAACCTTTGCCTAGGTTGGTCCGTGGATGACCGTACCGAGTTACTGAGTGCCACGGAAAGCACGTTAAAGGTGAGCGCACACTTATCAGAGCCGAATCCTATAAAAACTCGCACATTTGTCCGCGTCGAATCAATCAATGAATATTGGCGAAAGATAAAACGCATCAAAACTCGGGAGTGGAGACTCGTGTCGTCAGAACTAGCTAAAAATTATACCAAGGCGTGACGTATTGAGAATTTTAAAAGCGTCATATCTTCGTCAATTTTGGTTTACGTAACAAAAGAAAAAACACGGGTCAATTATTTTTTGATCATCTAACTGACGGACTAATTAGATTTTTTTTGTCGTCTCGCCTATTGTCGGGAATGAGCTAGGCAGATGAGTACTAATAACAGATTTTAAAGACTTACCATTAACAGTAGGTATGGCTGTCTCGGTTGACGCGAGGACAGCTTCGGCGTTAATGTTGTTGGACTCCGCCATCTTGAGGATCTGCTCGTCTAACATTTTCAGCTCGCGTTCGATCTCGTCCAAGTCGGTCAGCTCTTCGTCTTGAGCTGGGAAGAAGTACGACTTAGAGACCTATATTGGATGGAATGAGTTTAGTCTGGATTATTTAATGGGTCCCGACTATTCTGGATTGAACTTGTTTTTTTTCTTCTGTTTTTTTTTTTACACTTTTTAGTTATGATTATAATAAGATGGAGAATTTCTCATTATTTTGTTACAAATTCCGTAAACGGTCTAATTCTTTAAAGGAATTTTTAACGTGCGTATGATTTAATAATAACCCAGATCTGTCCACGAAGAACACACTAGTTAAACAATGGTGTCTCGAACAAATTGGTCATTTGACAGATCATGATATATGGTCATGATGTACCATTTTAAAATCCTCTTGATGAGCCCTTTAATTTGATACCCATATTGCAGTATCAAAAAAAATGTTTTTTTTTCGCGTCACCTATCTAAGAACACTTGGACTAATGAGACGAATCTAACGATACCTTAATTAAAGAAATCGATCGAGTGATTTGGAAGATATGAGGGAACACAGAATATTACAAACAAAGACAGGCTAAAAACAAACCCTCGCCTTGCAGTCGGGTAAAAAGAGCAACAATAACAACTTAAGTTTTAGCAAAACCATTTGAGATATTCCAACATAAAACAGTTTATTTTTATTTTTAATGGTATCTCGCAGATTGACCTACGAGGCTAGCTTCTGCTTACCCGGGATATCCTGTGGCTGCCTTGAGTGTAAGTCCTCCAGCTATTATAGGGCAAATCTTCACTTCTACACTAATATTATAAAGAGGAAAGATTTGTATTTTTGTGTGTATGTTTGTAATGAATAAACTCAAAAATTACTGCGCCGATTTCAAAAATTCTTTCACCATTAGAAAGCCACGTCTTTACTGAGTTACGTAAGCTATATTTTATCCCCGTACTCAGACGGGAACGGGAACTACGCGTGTGAAACCGCGTGACGTCCGCTAGTAACTTATAAATTAACGGCCATTTTCAATAACTTACTGACAGGTATCGGTAGGTTGCTGTCTCTGCCTGTTTGACATTTAGCTTACGGACCGATAGAAACAAAACGTCACAGAAAAGCTTTCTTTGATTTTTCTATGAATCAAGTGACAGGTAGGTGACGCGGATAGGATATTTTAAGCTAATTTTGTTTATACAGTATGTTAGTTTAAACGAGGGACATATTCAAACCCACAATAGTACATGATTATATGATACTAATAAAAATATGAACAAAAAAAAAACACTGATAAATAACAGACAGAACCATACCAAAAATTTCGCAAGTCTCGCAACGTGTGGACACCATTGCGATCGCAGAACATGTGCGCGGGTCAATGACCTTTAGGTATAAATGGCTTCTTGTAGGTGCACTGAGTATGGCTCCCGTCCTCGTCTTTGGGCATGCGTCGGTACGGTGAACTGACCGAATGTTCGCAATCGTTGGTTGACACCTAACATAAGGTTGTACCACGGAATCTGGCGGTTGGGAAACATCTCTCGGTACAAATTAATGGCTCCTCGCACACTATCATTAGCTAACATGTAGGCACGAACCATATCCCAATATTCTTCATTGGAATATTGATAAGACGTCATTTTTGGTTATTTTAGAACACGTTTACAGGACACACTTATCGCGAAGTAAGCGGGGTTGTTTATGCGATACGCGGAACCGCAATATTAGACATGCGGAAGTAGCGGCGCACTCGCATAGACTGCGGTCAGCGCGGGAGTGTGTCCTGTCGGTGCAACACAAAGGAAAGGGGCGGGGTTTGCGCTCGAGCTTCCTTTTCGGCAGAATCGGCGCGTGTTTTGCCGCGTGATTATTTTACTGTTTACAAGTTCACTTCTTGCGCGCTCAGTGTTCATGAATAATGTATTTTGTTGGACAATTACGTCAAAAATTAAGGTTATAGGTTTTTTACATATTTGGGACGAGAATCGAATACTGAATACCCTCCCTCAATAAGTCCCACGTTTAACCTAACACACTGTAGAAATACCGATAGCTGCGGACGTAGGTATATTAACTGACACTTATTCGTAAGTAAGTTATAGAAAACGGCCGTAAGTGAATGGCTTCCCTGTGGGGTGGGCAGAAAAGGATCATAGATATTGCTGGATCTGAGTGATATCATTATTTAGAGCTGATTTAAAGCTACTGGCTCAGCACCGCGGGCTCGAGCAAGGTTCGGGGGCAACACAAAATACCTCTTTACCTACTCTTTTATATTACAAGACGTTAAGTATGCTAATTTGAAAGGAGCATTATTTATAACTGGGCGAATAGGTATGACCAGACCCCCTTGTTCAGAAAACTGGTTTCTTTGAACTGAATGGAATAATAATGCAGCAGCTGCTTATATTACTTGACCCCTAACTAATAATAATAGGCGGCAAGGGGTCTGGTGTCCAGTGAATGAACTTAGAAACACACCTGTGTGTTGAAATTATTTTTATTTTATGAGTTAGGGAGTATTAACTTGTTCTTAAGGTAAGGGTTGAGTACGTTACGATTATTTTTTACGACTTTGATATTGTCGAATGTTGGCACATTTGCATTACGGCGATTTATCTACACTATAAAGAGGAAAGATTTGTTTTTTGTGTGTATGTTTGTAATTAATAAACTCAAAAACTACTGCGCCGATTCACCATTAGAAAGCCACGTCTTTACTGAGTAACATAGGCTATATTTTATCCCCGTACTCCCACGGGAACAGTAACTACGCGGGTGAAACCGCGTGACGTCCGCTAGTGTTTAATACAGGCGTTCAAGGCGACAAATCCAGACTACATGTTTGCTACTGTGAAATTCCTCATGGAAAAACCCAATCTAAATTGGCCCGACCCGGGTCGAACGCACGATCTCATGCTCAACAGACGCGCTTGCGACCACCAGACAAACGAGACAGTCACACAGACAGACAGGAAGTACTGGTGTTTTTACAGTCATAAGTACATACAGGGTGTAAACAACCTCATCACGAAGCCGTCAACCAAGCATCTGTACATCAAACTAAGTAACTTCACTCCAAAATTATTGCTGGGAAACCACTTTTGTTTTTGGGGTGAAAAATCATGTTTTGTGGTAGAACTCAATGTAACGCACTCAAAACATTGTGCTGATGGATGGATTGAATAGTACGGGGGTCGTGAAGGTGTTTAAAGTAAAAATCTTACATTAAAAACTTGTATTTAAAAAAAAAGTTGTCAAAAAGTTGGAACTTTGACCCCCAATATCTCCGTAACTAGAAGGTTCCCAGGTATGGTGTAGAACTAAAAAATGATCGCAATGACGGGGAGAACAAGTGCCTTTCGGCTTCGTTAGGAGGTGTTTTACACCCTTTATACCACTAGTTGCATACCAGTATAATTATGTGAGGGGCGTAGCCGTGGCCGTGGCCTTTATCCACACATAAGATCCCAAATCAACGCAATTACTGAGGTTTTATTGAAAAACTGGGTCCCCACCCAGGTAGGGTTACCAGATCCAAAAATTAGTTTTCCTGGCAAAGTCCCTGCCTCGGCAATAAATTTCCTGCCTTTCGGCAAAAAGTATATTTTTTCGAAAACTCGCGGGTGATTATATTAAATTGTTATGAAAGACCAGCACCTGCAGAAAACTATATCCAGCAATGGAAAGTACGAGGATCAGATGAATAATCAATTAATTGCCTGATAATTATTAATTTCGTTCTTTGATTATTAGTAGTTCATAATTTGATTAATTAAAAGACAATTTCTTATATTTTTCTCTTCTCTTAAAATTCCTGTCAATTCCCAATTTTCCCTGTTTCCATGACAAACAGCTAAAATACCCATGCGTAATGCGTACCTAATGCGTATAGGTATCCCTATACGCAGGGATTCCAGGAACCTAGGACATCAAGCTCGCCATACAAAACTCTGATCCAAATAATTAGTTGAAAAAGCATTACATACCTGGCATAGCATTTTCTTCAACTAATATATACCCTCCTTCAACAGGTAAGAACTGTCCACTCTTAGGTAATTCGCCATGACTCTCCACATGCCCATCAATGTCTGCCATAACGACGTCATTCGTTACCGGCGCTGGCAACGTTGTCATAGACTGTGATGTCGCTGCCACTTCTGCTGGCAACGTCGTCAAAGTTGATGCTACCGTCGGAGGTAGACTTGCCACATTCTCTGGCGTCGTCATATCTAACTTCCGGCAACCCAGTTCAACTATAATAGATTCGGAATCCTGTGGTAGTGTTGCCATGTTAACTGGCACGGCGGTCACTGGCTGGAATATTTGCTTAGTTTCTTCTATAACTGTGCTGTTGAAGCATGGCAGTTCTTGCATGGGTTTTGAGATGGATAATTCGGATTCTGGGATGTCTTCTTCATCCCATTGGCTGAGTAATGCTTCTATTGTGAGTTTTTCTTTGTCGAATGGGTCAGCTTTGTCTGTGAGCAAAAATATTACATTTTTATTAAAGACTCAAGTATTGGTCGCGGCATTGTTCGCGTGGTGGCTGAAAATTATCCTACGGGAACCTACTACCAAATTAAAAACTTGCTAGGTCCACCCGTTCCTGAGAAAATCGGTGGTGACAGACGGACAAGAAAGCGATCTTATACGGGTTCTTTTTTTACCTTTTGAACCCTACAAATTATTAAGTTTTATGGCCGCCAATCTTATCGGAGACTTTATTATCGTCGCCGGAGATATCGTGCACTGTAATAGTCCGATGGGACGGCAAACCGACATGACCGGAGGGAGACCAGGTTCAGGGTCAACTGCTTTACGTGCTTTCTGAGACACGGGGGTACCATATCGCCTACTTTTCTCAGTTGCTACTGAGAAATTCTTATTGAAAAATCCCCATCACACTGTCTAACCTGGGTATCGAAGGATCAGGATCCTACGCTAAGCAGTCCCGCTTGCGACCACGAAAACCAACCCGGCAGATTAAATCCTTTTCATAAGTACATAACATCACGCCTGTAATCCCCGAGGGTTAGACAGAGGGGTACTAAATAGTAAACACTCACATTTCGGCAGTTATGTTTAAGTCCGATACGTTACGATTATTATTTTTACGACTTGAGAGAGAGAGATAGTCATTTGCATTACGGTTACATAACATAACACCTGTAATCCCTGAAGGGGTAGGCAAGAAGTACACCCACATTTCGCCAGCTATGCTTAAGTCCCATTTGATAGGGGGCGAACCTATTGCCATCAACCGGACATTAATCCAGACTCCGTGGCTACTACTGGAGTGAGCCTAGCCGGGCACAAATCTCTTGACTCAGACTGCGTGGGTGAGAAATTCCTAATGGTAAATCCCAATAACACTTTGGCCGATCCGATGATGATCCGATGATTGAAGGTAATCCGATGATTTATTGCAACTTACTTCAAAAGGTTAGTTTCAAGAGTAAAATACGTCAATCACGACATACGAAAAAAAAATGAGGATATGAGATTTTAAAAAAATATTATTATACTACAGTAAGCACTAATGACCAATCAATCAATCGTAAACAAAAAGCACTTAATAATACTGCATATTTTTAGTTTTTACATGACCAATCAGCACTTTGAAAAATATTATAATCTTCCTATTCATTATTTTGCAAGCAAAGTTGCATGTTAATTTTATATCCGGGTCTTTTAAACAAACTAGCTTGTTGCGACACGTGGAAATTTTGATGTGTATGAGATAAAACAGGTCTATATGCTATTCCAGACTATAATCTATCTGTTTTAAACTTTCACGGTTTTTCACTACACAGTACTATCGAGGACACTCCCGCCTGATCACCACTAAGCTAATTTTTGGCTTGCACTTAAAACATACGCCTATCCCCGCCCCGTTGACTTTATAATAAATAATTAATGAAAAAAATACCGATCGGCGACACATGCCAAACGAGAGTTATTGTTATTTGGCGCGCCAAAGTTGACGCTTTTCTAATAGGCCTAAAGTTTAAGGTGGAGTGGCTCGGCGCCTCCGCATGAATTAAGTGAAAAAAAAATTAACTGATCAGGCGGACTGTAC
The DNA here is from genome assembly GCA_963853795.1 of Xestia rhomboidea. Lineage (NCBI taxonomy): Eukaryota > Metazoa > Arthropoda > Insecta > Lepidoptera > Noctuidae > Xestia > Xestia rhomboidea. The sequence continues at coordinate 11,375,634 of OY970774.1, forward strand.
TTACGGGATGATATCCGTGATTTTTCTTTATTGCTATGAGCTCCCGATATTTCGACGCTGTTGCAAGCATCATGATCGCGGGAATATCGGGAGCTCATAGCAATAAAGAAAAATCACGGATAGCATCCCGTAAGTATTTTAAGTATAATCTATCTCTGTGCTAATGTGCTAAATTTCATCTAGATCCGTTCAGCCGTTCTGGCGTTACTGAGTAACATCCATCCAAACTTTCGCAATTATTTACCCGAAATAAACCTGTTTACAAATTCAAACAAACGCATGTTTTAATTACGTTGGATGTTTCGTGGCCGTAATCAGAAAATGCTGAATTCTGGAACGTGCAAAGTTATAGGTATATTTCGTTTGAACTGATTTGCATTTCGAAGTAGCATAACCAGTCTGTAATGGTCTTTCTTGGACAGAGGCCTCTCTGTGAACAGAGCTGGTGAACTAAGTTGAAGCATAATGCTTTTGTGCCTGGGTTTGATCGCTTCGAGTATACGCCAATTCTTAAAATAAATGTCTTCTTTGCCTAAACTTCGTGTTGTCCGATGGATGAGACGGACTAGGTATCAGATATTCGGATGTATATCATCTTTTCCCGGCAAAGGGTGCAAAAGTCTAGTGAAGCGGCTTCTTATAATACATTTTTTCCAGAAGGCAAGAAATTTGTGGAAACGTCATAAATTACTTCATCTTTTAAAATTTTGCTGTAATAAAAAGCTGAATTCAAATTATGCTGCTGAACATTCAAATAGAGTAAAATGGAAAATATGACTGGGCTTAAACCAATGATTATTTTGATACTAGAAGTCGTACTCCATATACATAAGCATTCGAATAATAATTAAACGATCTCTAGTAATGACGCTATACTTCGTCAAGGCTAGTTAGTTTAGGTAAATATTGACCAACTAACAATGACTTTTTCAATGTAAACAATGAATTACACATATTAGGTACCCATACAAATTCTAATTCTGAAACTACAAAGACATTCACACACCCGTGCATAACAATGACATCGCTCCGATATATCTCAAACGGGGGTCGGCAGAGTTTCACCTATAGAACACCAACGTTGTCCATTGCCATCTGGATAAAGGCAATAGCTTGACTTTGTAAGAAATTCTTATTGAAAAAGTCTTGGAGATGGATTGGAGATGTCCAATACATTAGCTAGATTCCATTCCTACTGTACAATTAAAATTCCAAAAATATCATCGCTTTTTCGCCGACAAAATCTAATAATGATTAAATCACTTACCATTTCCAAGTTCCTGTGATGAATTCTGACTGAGCATCGACGCGTCGGTCATAGTAACAGCAGAGACAACAGTGTTATTCATAACAGACTCATTCGCCGACGAATTATGGTGCTTCACAGCAATCACAGCCTTATTCTTATGGTGTTTAGGCTTCCTAATCCTATGCCTAACTCCCAGGTTGATCTGACCAGGCTTTCGCTTGCGTCTGTGCGAATGGGAATGTCTCATGCGTCTGGTAGACGTTGTAGCTTCAATAGCGTGGGAAATTTTCGACGTGACAGTATTATTCAGTTCTGGGTTTGATTTACCATAGAAAGACTTAGTAGAAAGAATTTCTTTCAATCTATCACTGTTAAATAATGAAGTGCGAGCTTTGGGAGCGTTTTCTAATCTCGGGTACTTTGAATTTGGACCGTGCTCAGTCAAACTGTCGTTCCGAAGTCTCTTGTGACTTTTCTCGCTGTCACAAGCCGACTCAGGACTTTCGCCTATCTCGACGATAGAACGACGGTTGTGCCCCAACTTAGGGGGCGAAGCACCCGCGTCTGTCGTATGAGGAGTCTTAAGCATCTGCGTAGGAGATATATTCATATCTATTTTTGTCAAGCAAACGACAGCATTTTTAATTGGCGAATGGTTTTTCCTCTGTTCAAGTAAAACTCCTTTGAAACTATGGAATTTTGGAGTCAACTTATGTCTCCTGCTTGATCTTCTTAGAGGTTTCGTTGGAGTATTCTCTTTGGAGTCTGTTCCAGAATCGGTGTCAAAGTTTAGGTCTTTTAGAGAGCTGCTGCAACTTTCTGTGTCTGCGATGAGACTGGCCAGGCTCTTGCGGGCCCGGCTTGAGGTAGATGAAGTTGTATGGACACTCGTGCAAGAGTGAGAGGACGACGGAGTCCCAGGGTGGTTGTTTAGGTGCGGGGTAGCTGGCGTAGACACAGAACATTTTGTCTCCGGGCAGTATCTCGTCTGATACTTCTTCAACGTAAATGGGGACTTGATGAAGTTCTTCAAATCGTTGCATTCTTTCAGGAGTTTCCTGGTTTGGCTTCTGGTATCGTCTGTGAAATAGATGTTCTTGATTATAGTAGAATAGTATTTTTAACTTACGTTGATTGGTGTGGTTGGTGTAATTTATATGCTGAAATTAGCATACAATGCTTGTTTGTGCTTTGTCGTAATGTAATATAAAATACAGTTCTAACATAAAATAATATGCTTTTAAATGGGAACTGAGTTAGTAGGTAGTTGTTTCTGTTAAATGACATTTATCATATACTAAAGGCATGTAATTGTATATTTTTAATATATCATGATCTGTCAAAGGACCTATTAGTTCGAGACACCATTGTTTAACTATTGTGTCTACTTCGTGGACAGATCAAGGGTTATGTATTTGCTAGCATTTGCCTGCCGCTTTGCTCGTGTTTTTTCGAAAATTATCCCATGGGAACATACTGCATGTATTAAAGTGTCCTTTTTCATAATCAAGGTTAGCCAGGACCAACGGCCTAACGTGCTTTCCAAAGCACGGAACAAACTCGGTTTGTAATGAGTGGGCACCCATCTACGGGCCAGCTTAGGCAAGAGCGGCTGTTTATATTGTTTAGCCACACTCTCGTCATAATTAATATGAATAGTATGGATTAATACAATAAAGTAAAACTGTTAGTTTTGCTTTATTTGCACTGTAACAAATGTACTATAACTCTGCTGATGTATCTGAGAAAAAAATATGCTTTACTAGGCAAACAAGGCACTTTATTCAGGCTTATTTTTGTTTAATTGTTTACAGCGGCAGAATTACTGTCCAATGAACAAAAAGAGGTTTTAAATATGTCATGTTCTAAAATATTATAGTGGATCAATCAATATGCTGACATGCATTTATTTATTTAGGTTCTTAAAAACCTTTTAGTCAACATTTAAATAGTATGACAGTGATTAATATTTTTTGATGGATTTAAAATAATTTCCTGCTCTATATTAATAACATTTTTTCACTTATATCTTGATAAAGATCTACATGTGGTTTAAGTCATACTCATTTCCTGATATCGGTTTCTGGGTTAGGCAGTTCTCTGCCTCAGAATGCCCAGAATCCACAGATCCACATTTTACAAATAGTCTTGTGTAACAGAGGGGCAAGTCTTATGCCATAAATGGGGTAAAAATCCAGACTGGACTGCTACTGACGAATTTATGATGAACAGGATTTGAACCATCGGCTCGGTAGTAACTCTTGCAATTGCAACAGTTGCACTTGCAACCAATGACATAGTTAGCAATTTGACCATAGATAAATATAAAATACACATAATATTAGCTGAACAAAGACTTCTGTAACCATTTCAATAATGATTCAATAATCATTTTGAATAAAAGGTAGCTTTATTTTAATTGAAAGTAAATATTCACAAATCATTTTTAGTTTGGTAAACTTAGAGATTAATGTCTGACTGAGCATATCAGCCTGACACTAATAAAAACTAATCAGTTATAGATATTGCCTAAAATTAGCTCTTGATCTAGTTTAATTTAGAGGGCACATCTGCTGTGATAGCATATCAGTGGTGCCCTGAGATAAGAGGACAAAATTGAGGGAATATATAAGAACTTTTGAGGAGTTTGTATGTTTAAGTCTAGGCCTTTTTCACTTCTCATCAGAAGTAACTGTTTTTTTTTTAATTTTCAAATAAAGAAACATGTAATATATCAGCCTTTTACTGTCCCACTGCTGGGCAAAGGCCTTTCATATAGAGGAGGCACAAGCATTAATCATAGTGCTTGCCCAAGACTTAAGTATTTATTTTAATTCTAGGTCCAGGTTCCCTCACAATGTTTTCCTTTACTAGTTGTTCTATAATGCTAATAAAGAATCATAGCCTGAGACCTGCTACATATAGCAAGTGAGATTATCATTCCACTTGCTACAGATTATGTAGGAATTATGAATGTTTCCTTGACAATATGCTTTAAAATTTTAGAGTCAATGGGTAGTGAATATTTTAGCAGGATGTTTTTCATGCTAAACAACTAGTTTGTTTATTATTCTATGAGATACTAACTGATTACCTTTCAGTCAGTATGCTGTAGCTAAAAAATTTGATGCAATATGCATGTTTCTTTCAGACTCAAATAATAATTACTTGCTACATGGTATTCTGTCGGTGTTTTGAATGGTAGATGTTGATACCTGCATTTTAAAATGATGTTGTCTTAGAAAACCAGTTGAGTTATTCAGTAGTACTTATTATACTAAATCAGTAATTTACATGACTAGAAAGGTTTTTACAGAACTTGCAGCATGCATACAAAACAAGAATGACAGGAACAGGAAAAATAACAGCAAGGTTATCTTGAATGTGCTAATTTTAAGTTAAATTCAAGGCCCTTTGACCTCTCATGCATGTTGGAAAGGCACTACACGTTGCTACTTGTACTTTCGGCATAAAACTGTTTGTGTATGTCGTTGTTTACATACAAAATATGGTTTAGAAGCTAGTGTTAGAAGGATAAATAGAAGGACTCACGCCAAAGGTTCCTTTCTGGAGTCTTCGGAACATTCTGGTCGTTTTCGTCTCCAGAGCTCGAGTCTAACGTGCTGATGATGCCCAGGTCACAGTCCTCACTGTCACTCTCACTATCAACCACCGGCAGCTTCCGATGCGTCGTCAGGGACTCCCGCGATGGTATCTCCTCAAATTGAAATAACCCTTTCTTTCTTTCCGACATCTTTGGCGTATGAGTATGAGGAAGCCGCGAGGAACGTCTAGGAGTCATCGCCGCCATGTCTACGACCGGATTACTGACCTTAATTAACAATGAAACATGAAATCGGACACAGCACTCTCAACGATTCGATGACCCAGCCTCACTACTCAATCAAGTTTTTGCCTACTTTGCAACTGTGATACTACATATTGCAATGCAATTTAGGTACATGAACGTTACATAAACAGTTACGGCGGTTTATAGACCAGAAAACACGTGAATTGTAACTAAAAACGTGCGTCGAAAAACTTTTAATAAACGTTAGCAAGCAACCATTGTTGTTTGGCGCGTAAACACCTGTCATGTGGAGGTGTTGTCAGCTTAAAATATTTACTATCATTATTTTTTCTTGAAATATTTACCGTAAAAGTAGGAATTTCAGTGGATTTTTGAGTTTTTGTAACTACTTAAATTTGTCTCTAATATGTTTACGCCTAGTTCTCGTAAGCTATTTGTCAAAATAATAGATAAAATAATACCCGGACCAATGATATCGACATTGCAGTCAATATGTCCCGTATTAGAATTTATTATTGAACTTGTTTCAGTTTTTATTTAGAGTTATTAGTTACTTTATTTTTTACGCAGTCGGGTTTTTTTTTATTTTTATGAACTATACGACGAGTTTGAAAAATTATTACATTCGGTAAATGAAGTACTAGTGGCAACATTCATTTGTAAAATTCGCGCCTTGCCAAATAATTAAAATGATGAATAATATTAATATTGTAATTGATCAAGTTACTAAGCTACATGGTTCTGATTTGTTTGCCATAGTTGTAAATAGGACTTTGGGTAATCAGGTAGTCGGTTTTCCTAACGGGTTGGTAATTTAAATTGAGTTGCTGCAGAATTTAGCTAGTTTGGCGCCTTCAGTAAAGTCCATCAGTTCCTGCAACTTGCTCTTGCAGACAGCAGGGCTTACCGGATACGTTATTATGTATAATGTCCTATCGTTTGTTTTGTGGAACATTATCTATGAATCTGAACACGTCTTCTTTGTTTCATCCTAAGTCCAGACTGACCAGAGTTAAGAATGCCAAGCCATGTCCAGCCAGCGTAAGAGATTTTGTACAGGTCGAACGAATGATGGATTATTTTAAAAGTTCCCAGTTTCCTTCTATTGATTTATGTTTATGTACCTAGCCTACCTATTTTAGTAATATCTCATCCATAACATAACATCACGCCTGCAATCTACGAAGGGTTAGGCAGAGGTGTATCTAATAGTACAACCATACTTCGCCAGTTTAAGTCTAAATCTCACATAATAGGAGACGAGCCTATTGCCATCAACCGGGCACAAATCCAGGCTCCATCCCAGCTAGCAAAAAATAATCTTACAAATATCCCAAGAACATATTTTTTTCAGTCTTATTTCACACTTACAGACACCTAAGTGTGGATTTGGGCGCACTTTATAAGTATATTCACCCTTGCAATTGCCTTGTAATGGTCTCGCGAAGTGTATTTTCAAACTTACAAGACTCTTGCTGATTCTTTTATAACGACAAATAAACTTACAAGTGACTTACAATGGCGCGCTGTAAGGGTAAATAACCTTATAGTCCTCTTACTAATGAAATAAAATACAATTTTAAGGGTAATACCGCTTATAGTCCTCTTTGTGATCTCCTAATAAGAGTGTTATCACAAACCGCGAAGTCCTTGGAACTTTTGAGAAAATATAATAAAGTATTAAATTTAAATTTATATTTCCTACAAAAGGCTAGTGTGTATATTTTCTAATTTCTTACTCATGTATTTGTCACGCACTAAGTATATGCGATTATTAAGTTGCGAAGTAGTTTTTTCTCGATTACTTTGAAATTTTAATTAAAATATCTTCACGGGCCTTTTCAATAATGTTTCTTTTACTTTATATATTTTTTAATTATTTGTAAAATAATATCAAAATGTCGCCATTAAGACCAACCGCGACTTATAAGTGCTTTATTAGAGCAATATAAGTCCAGTACTCTTGTCTTAGGTTTATAACGCACTCGTAAAAGTCAAATTAAACGTAAAACCACTGTCTACGCGGCCATGTTGCTTATATTTTTAGGGTTCCGTAATATGTAAAAGCAAGCCAAACGACGAAGTCGAAGGATCTAATAGAAAATTAATGATAATGTGTACTAAATATTAAAATAGTCTATTATCTGATTTTATAACAATTTCTGGAGTCAACCCAACAAAGAAATAAATAACCCTTAATAGGGAATTGTTGTAGATCTTTTAAAGTGCTACTACTCTTTATTATATCTTAGGTGAGATAAATCACACTTTTAAAATACTAGTTTACAGAAGTATAAAACACTTAGTGTAGTCAAGTAATTTACTTTTTCAAGGTCAAAGTCATTCCTGCACCTTTATGCGCTTGGAGGGTTGTATTGATGATTTTGATGATTATAATTCTGTAACTACATACGTCTTACAGCCGCGATTCATAGCTTAATCAAAATACAACCTGACACTGACCTGAAAATTTGCAAAAAACGTAAGAAAATTTGAATTTCGCGGACTACCCTGGAGCAAGCAAGGTCTTATAGCACAAGTAAAGGGAAAAGTACGAAAAATAAAAAAAGTTGTAAATTAAGGTAAATTATGGTACTTACAAGTTTTCGCGAAAATCTAAATTTGCCCATATCTTTTTATCGTGTTGACTCAGGACCTTGATTTCAACTTGCTAGGTCCACCCGTTCCTGAGAAAATCGGTGGTGACAGACGGACAAGAAAGTGGGTTCTGTTTTTCCTTTTGAGGTACGGAACCCAAAAAATCGTGCCACCATTGTTGTCCCCCAGGCCTCGGCGCTAGCTGATGCCTCCGTGTTCTTAGTCTTTTGTCATCTGTAGTAGGGTACCACGGCGTATTTTGAGTGAGAGGACATTGAGTTATACCTTAATACAAATTAGTAATTACTACCTACTTAGCTACATTTTTTTTTTCTTGTGATCATGAATATTAACTATCCTACTACATTAGGATTGTAGGAAGTAGATTAATTAAACTATATTAGGTACTTGTAGAATAATTAAAATAATGGGTAACTACCGATGTGAGAAATTAATCTTGCATCCAAAAATATTTATATTGATGTGTCATGCAAAAAATATTCCCTTGAATAATAATTTTAGTCTGATCACGATGATAGTCGAAAATATTAAAGTTATTAATAAATAAATTTAGTCACAGTTACCTAAATACCTACCCAGAAATTTCATAATAAGTGCCTAAGTATAGATTCTATACTTTTGTCTAAGTTGCATTTTAATGGTAAAAATGAGCAGGTTGTCTATGCTTCAATAATGGCGGCATTTTTCATAGCATTAGCATAAATACATTAGGACCAAAGTTATTTTTATTTTTTGTAATTTATAATGTTCTTAGTGTTGACACTTAGTTTGAAAAATACTTCCAAAACTACAGTTGCTTGCTAATTCCTTTAATTTAAAATGTTAGTAAAAGGTTAGTAATTTCTAAAATATTCTCAGGTCTTTATAGATTGCAAATTCATTGCCAATGGTATCTTTTCAAAAGGACCAGGCCCCTTATTCACAACGCTTCGATTCGATTTTCGATTCTGAAAGTCGTATGTCTATCTTTTTTTGACATTATGACATCGAGCGAGATAGACATACGACTTTCCGAATCGAAAATCGAATCGAAGCGTTGTGAATAGCTATGCTGTAGCTCATAAACTACTGGCTAATTGTACGAATCTAAATAACTATTTCGAAAAATACAAGACAGTTTCTTTTTTAGGATCCACACCTACTTACGTAAGGTACCTACAAATTACAGACCTTCATATCACCTGCTGTAGGGCTATTACGTATCTCTGTTGACAGCTCGAAATGATAGTAACTGGGCTCAGTGTCCATCAATTAACGGTCAAAAGGTTAGTTTCGTATTATGTATGACCCTGTTAGTCACCGTAAAGTGATATCCACTCAGTGTGATACGTAATACCAATATTATGACATTCACGGTTGTCATCAAAGTTCGGTGTACAACCGAAGCTTGATAGTCACTGGATATTAGAAAGATATACGTAATAGCCCTGCAGATCTCTCTCCGGTCGTGTCGGATTGCTATCCCATCGGAATATGAGAGTAAAGGAGCAGAGAGTTCACCTGTGCCTGCTCATGCACTAGTGCACGCCATCGCCGTGACCGAAAACAGCTAGTCTATTGTGATATCTTACACATAAAATAACGCCACCCCTGTATTCCTCCCTCGATTTCACAAGTTATGTGTGGGAGCAACCAGGCACAAATCCAGACTCCGATCTGCTGCTGAGAAATTCACGATGGAAGAACCACAATAACACTGACGGTGTACCTACTTAAATGTCGATCCGTAGCACCTTGGGCACACTTGGACATTCAACTATTCAGCCCCATCATCACCTCCTGACTGGCTTGCTAGAAAATTTGTCAGCCTGAATCATCCATCACTACTCTACCCTTGGATTCCATCTCTTTCAATCCTGGGCTAATGTGAACTATTACCTATACATTTGCTTTTACCAGCTCGTTCCGTCATCTTCTATGGGGCGAGACGCGCCGCCATCAAGGATTAAAAGAAGTCTAATATAAACTTTTTGGTTGTCAATCTCACAAACAAGCCAAAACGAAATAATGCGGTACTCAGAAATTGAGGATTTTACGATGGCATCTGACCTAAACAACTTTCTCTTCCAATTAAGTACAGCTAACATGTTTACACGGCCATGTTTATTGATTTGTTTGTTGCTTTTGATGTCGAGCCTTCGATTTATTGATGCAAATTATTAGAGGTTTTATCAAACAACTTTTCTTTAATCATTAAAGAGGTTGCACTCCATAAAAGATGGCAATGATGCTTAACTGGCAGATTTGTAACATAATAAGGAGTACCCGGAGGGAAGTCAACTCTGACTAGGTGCCTCATAGTGTTCTCAAGAGACATTGTCAAGATGGGGCTAAGTATGAACCCTTGGGGAACGACTGCACTATTAACACTACTAGTGAACTATGCAGAAAAAGTATCTAGGCAGAAGTTATTTCCTATGTGCTGCTTTCTTTTATGCTAATATTGCTATTTACCTAGTCTTTAGATTTATTGAATCAGTCCTGATTTTAATGTTAAGACACTCGTAAGTTGGCTAGTATTTATATTCTAAGGCTATAGCAAATGCTTGCGCTATATATATTAACTGCCCGTCTATACTGATTCATCAGTAAATCAATCATTAAAAAACAAAGCATTCCACCTGCAGTCAGCACATCCCGCCACAGGACGGTGCATTTAGCGGGAAATGCCTCTAATAGCAAAATGGCGGCTAACTACCCAGCAATGTGCTATGGAACGCGACTTCCAATAATGCAATAGTTTATTACAGCAAAAACTGTACTATACACGGTAACACGTGCAAACATGATCCAACGAAACTCCATTGTAATTTTCCATTGCAGTTTTTTTATCAATCCTTGGGGAAATTCCTATGAAAACAACGTAATGGATTTAAAAAGTTAGGTTATTTTTTGTGTGGTGTCGTTTCGTGGTAGATTTCCTGAGGCGTATCAAGCTAGGAAGGGCGGCCGACCGGTTAGGTCATGCATCACCGAAATGTTTAGTTTTTTTTTAATGCAGCTCACGTTCTAATGTGATACGGAAGTAAAGGGCAAAAGAGGATCATGGAAAAAGTTCATCGATAACTAAAGAGGTTTTAGTTTATGGTTTAGAAGAACCTACCTACTACCTACCTAAGTTTGTCTACGCTACGTCTTCTACCAACAGCCATTATTAGTAACCACCACTTGACTGGCAAAAGGCGAAAACAAAGACGGTGACATTTTATTTGCGATAACGATCGATGATGGGAAAAACCAAAACGGAGCATTGGAATTTGTTGTAAAAAATACGAAACGGGTTGAAAACGGTTGCCACTAATTATGCCCTTTGATTAGGTTTTATTGCAAGGAATTTCAACTACTTCAGTACTGCGAAACAAGGACTGCATAAAAGATCTAGACTAGGCTGCACCTTCCATCCAACTTATAAGCCAGAATCTTTTTTGCGGAATTAACACAAAAAAAATATATTTTTCATAACATTTGTCATGGTGGTTTTTCGTAACGCAGCATTCCATAATCTTACAAAATACTTCAAATCAAATCAAATCAAAAAACAAGAACTACTACTACAAAAAACTACTACTAAAATTACAAATCTTTCAAGGCTTTGAAGATAATCCAGATGATTTTTCATACAGGTGAAAGACGTTTACTGTAGTCACACACGCCCCCTAACGTCGCCACCGCCACACCAACTGGTCCTGAACTTTTCGCATGCAGAAGGTCCCACGGCCACCACCAGGAACACGTAGCCTCTGCTGAATGCTTACTGTGTATTCGTAGTATTCAGTTTAATGCTGCCAACCTATTAAGGTAACAACATGACGTGAGGAGCGAATTTTTAAAAGCTTTAAATCTAGATCTGTAAAATAGCTATGACGCAAGTTATGCTAAAAGCCAGGTTTAAATATACCTCTTTGCTTATAAGACCGGTAACAACTTTATATTCCACGTTTCCCACTTTGAGTTCCCCATGACGTCAATCGATTAATTGATTATTAATAAGTACTCCTTTACTCAATGCACTTCTTTTTATTCGAACCATAAATTTAACTTTATTAATGTTCTGAAGTTCTGAACTTTCCGCGGATTTGCAACTGATGGTAGGTAGGTACCTACCTAATTCATAATTGGGATGCACATACTCATCCTCAGTCTAGCTTTTTCCCAACTATGTTGGGATCCGCTTTTAATCTAACTGCAGCATGTATCTGACCTCCACAACCCACAGATACTGTCTATAAGGTAATACGATACCCCTTGGTAAGATTGGTTGTGATTTTGGCGCTTTTGACAACCTGTAACGACTGTCAAAGATTTACAAATGATAGTTCGGACCTTCCGAGCCACGGAGGGCACTCGGTATAGTATGGCCATAGTGTTGCTTTACCCCGAAGATCGCCACGTGGGACTTTTATCACTTATGATGTAGATTTACAATATAAACCTTTCTGTTTGTTTTTTTTTTGTAAACATACCTTTTTGCCTTCAAATAAAATTATAGTGCCGAGCTTAGCTAACTAATGTGCATACTACAGCAGGTGGAAACGTTACAAAAACCTGCCATGTCATTTACTGCAACAATGTATTAATTGCCGCCTTTTCTTTTGTAAGGAACTTACTGACTCTGTCCTTGTCACACAATGATTATAGCATGTTGAATTGTTTGCGTTGCATGTTGTTGTGATGTTTGAATAAAAGGTTGAAGGGGGTAAGAAGAGTTCATATTGTATTACTTTTAAATCCCATGTAATAAAATAAGGTACTTACAAACTAATAAAACAGCCTCGATGATAAATGGCAGGAACAGGTGTTGTCCAGAACGAATCAACTTCGAAATACTTTTACAAGACTACAGGCAAATTGGCAAAGATTTTAAATAGGACTGTCCATGTAAATGTGCATGGAAATCTGAATTTAATTCCCAGGTCATACAAAGATGGGTAGTTTTCCAAGAGTATGTCTCAGTAGCTGGTGGAAACCAGATTAGTGCTGGGTTAATGGCTCGCTCGTAAACATAACTGGCGAAACTTTCTTAGCGTGTCGATGACAATTTAAACTGAGTCTGCCCAAAATTTGGCGACGAGTTTGGCACTTTCAGTAGCTCCTGGGAGTTTGGCTCCTCCATGTGCAAGCAACAGGACTGCAGCACACGATATGGACACGTGTCCCATCGTTTGTAGGGCAACATCACATTTACAATCCAGGGCAGAGTCATCTATGAATCTCCACCTGAACAGTTTTTCCATGCTTCGGCCAACCTGTGCCCGGAACTGGCAAAATACGTAGACCATTCACATAATTATGTCTATCCCTTCATCACATTAAATCTGGGCGTAACTCGGCAGCCGATTACGTAAGCTTAATAAATAGGTCATTCGTCGACGGGATTCTGTAAACAAACTTCACATATGGCTGTAATCTGAGCGGCAGGCGTCCATCTTGTTTTTGTAATGAGCCCGCCAATCGGTCGCGAGGGCGGCGCGAGCGGTGGCGGCGCTTCCGACGACTAATTTGTGAATGATTTATGGTTGCGATCCTAGATGGAGAATTTTTTTTTGGTGGCGGGTGATTTGATTTTTGTGGGTTCAGCCAGACAATCGATGATTTCCTATGAAGTTAATATTTTAATAATGTCTATGAGTTTATAGGATCTACATTTATTTTTTTTCGGATGGGAAATCATCAAATGACCACCCAGAGCGGGAGGGCCCGCTCTGGGCGGAGCGGAAGGGAGTGTCCGACTTTTACTGACTAAAACCCATCCATGTTCCTTCATCGCCCTTTGTGTTCCGGGCCCACGGTATCTCTTTCGAACAGTCCCGCAGCCCCGGCAGGCATTCATCAGCATTCAGACGAAAATGTCCACTCTGCGAACATTGTATAGGCCTTCCCTACCCAAGCATCGGACAAGAGGATTAAGGATCTCACGGTTAGTCTGTTGAAAAATAGGCTTATAGGTACCTACAGTTCTTACTGGCGCGGGATGTCGCATGTAGGTAAACTGGGCCATGCTGCGTACATATAATCCACTACACGAGGCCCATTGCGGGTTGGTGTCAGTATCAATGTAATGTCACTTTTCTTTTTCTTTTTGGTCTTACATTCCGGTTTTCTCACGATGGGTTTGTAATCCAGTTCAAATGACTGTAGTCTATTGCTAACAATTTTTAGTTGCCTGTTGAAAACTCTGTAAATAAGTTGTCTTTACTTACTGATACATTTGCCGTTTTACAATTTTTCATTATTTGCCGCACTAAAGATTTTTTTTAGAAACTTTGTAAATGAAACGTCCACGCGCATTCGTCCTTCATTTTGATCGACGAATTAAATATACTTATTTTTTATTTATAATGAGCTTAACGGCAAGGGTAACGTCTTCCGCAAGTTAGGTATAGGTACCTTCTATGAGAAACTCACGTAACGTAAGTACTTATTATATACTTTAATAGTTTATTGTGAAATAATGTATGACCTTAGATATCTTAAAACATGTTTCCCAATGTCAGATACATTTTTTTTTTTGTATCTCTGAGAGGAATCATCTTTGGGTAGGTTACTTAGATTATTTTATTTTAATATAATATACTATTATTCGTTTATGTCGTTTTGGTTCAGGCTCGAGGATATGAAAATAAACGTCGTTGAAATCCTAACATTCTGAAATGTGAAGCTGGGTCTCTGCCCTTCTTGCTACTATCTGAAATGTGACTTTCGCGCCATCTCATATCTGCTCATAATCTGAAAGACTGATCGCAAGATTAAACTAGAAAAAATAATAATTTGGCGTTTTTTTTTTTGTGCTGAATGTGATGGCTGCATGAAAAAATCCTCTGGGCTCCACTTCCAAGTTTTAATCTATGACCTTACGAAAATAATTGAAGATGGTTAATTACTTTTTCATCCCACCATCTCGGAAAGAGTATTTTTAATCTTCAATATCTGAGTGGAAAAGCCGTTTTTATTCTCTAGAGGATAAAGTAAATTGAATTTAGAACATCGTGTGCACTAAGTTTGTGAATTAAAAAAAACATTAAACCTATTTACTGCTACCTCTATGGTGCCGAATATATCATACGACTTTTTTTTAATTTGTTAAAAACTCAGACTCGGAACCTTCTTGGTGTTCTTTTTTCAATTTGCTTTGTACGCGGTTCTTTACGCGGCATTTTTTCACGTCATTGTTAAACCTTATATTAAAAACAAGAAACTTGAAAACAAGTGAAAAAACTAAAAAGAGTGATTCTAGCGACGAGGAAGTTTGCTTGACGCCAACAGAATTGACTGAAACTGTTAATAATGCGCAAATGAGCTTTCTCCCTCAACAATCACGCGAGAAGTATTTAAAACAGTACGATATGTTCAACACGTGGCGACTAGCAAAAGGAGCCAAAACTTTCTCAGAAAACGTTTTGCTGGCATATTTTATAGAATTATCCGAGAACAAGAAAGCAAGCACTCTATGGAGTACGTATTCGATGCTAAAAGCAACATTATAGATGAAAAAAGACAAACATATCGATACCTATCCTAAATTAGTGGCATTTTTAAAAAGAGCCTCATCTGGTCATCAACCAAAAAAATCGAAGGTTTTCACAGTATCTGATATTGAAAAGTTTCTTAACGAAGCACCCGATTCCGTATATTTGGCGGCAAAAGTAAGTCAGTTGCACATTCAGTATCTACTTAAGTATATTAATCTCAATTAAATAGTATACTTAGTAGATGTTGATAGGCATAATTATGCGTTCATATCAATTTCATTCATTTATCTACTACAATACTCTTTACGTTACAGGTTGTTCTTATTATTGGAATAAACGGAGCATGTCGAACTAATGAACTAACACAACTTAATGTCAAAAACATTGAGAAACATTCAGATGACTTACTATTAATTAATTTACCTAATACAAAGACAAAAAGAGACCGCAACTTCGTCATTCGCAAGGAATACGTAACGATTGTTGAGAAATATCAAGCCTTACGCCCGCCTAACACTCCAATCAATCGATTTTTTCTACAGTATCGCAATGGAAAGTGTGTTAGACAGCCAATGGGTACTAATAAAATTGGCAGTATCCCACGAGAAATAGCATCATTTCTTGAACTTCCAGAACCCCTGTTGTACACGGGTCATTGTTTCCGACGAATTTCAGCCACACTTTTGGCTGATTCCGGAGCTGATCTCCTGTCCCTTAAGCGCCACGGAGGCTGGAAGTCCAATGCAGTTGTAGAGGGATACATAGAGGATTCCATCCAAAATAAGTCTAAAATATGTGAAGGCATCGTAGGAGCCATTACACTGAAAGAGCCTCAATCGGATCCTTGGACTGGCCCTTCTACATCAAAAATAAGCCGTTATGAAACACCTAACCATCTCCCTCTCTCTCCAACATTCACGCCAAGGGAATCCGATGAATCGGTACAACTATTAAGTATGACAGATAGTTTACCGAAAAACAGTACACAAGTGACTAACACCAATATTACAGTACCAAACAAAAATATTACACTCAATTTAAATAACTGTAGCAACGTTACTTTAAAATTTTCTTAATTATACCTTAGTATTATTTTATTATAATTTAAAGATTATTCTGTAATACTTACCTGTCATAATGTAGTAATTAATACCTAAACTGAAATAAAAGTGTACCTATCTTGTGATTGTAAACGTTTTTTTTTTGCATTTAGTCATTTCCTCGCTGAGGTGGAATGAAAAGTTACGTGTTGCACTCGAGTGCAAAGATTTTTCACCTCGTGCTCTTTTGATTCCCTCGCTAACGCTCAGGATTCTAATTTTAGAATCCTTCGCTCTCATTCTATATATATTAGTCTATGCCTTCGCTTGCTCGGTCATCAAAATTGAACACGCGGTTAAAAAGCAACTTTGCACTCTTGTATAACAAATAACTATTACTTAGGTACCCACTGGTTTCTATTTACAAGATGGAAGGAACACCGACGCTAAAACGATTACCACGTATTCAGAAAACTTCATTCTGAAATCAGTTTATGTATTTTGAAAAACGAATAATAAATCCTTGATTCGGTAAATAATTATTAAATTCGCTTACATTTTTTTTTTCGGACATGCACAATTGCACCTACGCACCACACAACCCAATCGTACCAACGTTACAACAGTAGAAAAAAACGCATTCTTTTTTTTAGGGTTCCGTAGTCCTGACAAGGAGCCCTTATAGTTTCGTCATGTCCGTCTGTCCGTGGTTATGCTAAGAGACCGTTAGTACTAGAAAGCTGTAATTTTGTAGAGGTGTGTAATTGTGTATATCAATAACGCCGACAAAGTGGTAAAATAAAATTTGGAAAAAAAAAAATTGTCCTCTACCCCATCGTGTGGGGTATCGTTGAATTAGTCTTTTAAAATGATTTAGGGGTTGATAATGCTACTTTTCGATTTAATGCTCCATTTACGAAATATTAAACTTTTAAGTGCAATTTTTTGTTCCAGTATGGCGTCCACCCCCCCCCTCTAAAAGCTTAACTGCTGGCTTGAAAAATCTGGAAAAATTCATGATGATAGTGCATGTTATGAACTTTAAAGGAAAACTATAGCGGTTAAGATAACTTTATTAGTTTAGCAGTAATAGTCGTTGAACTTGGATGTTGGATAATTTTGTACTTACCAAATATAAAATCCTTAGAATAAATCCTATAAAGTGACTAAGATGAAGTAGTTGCTGGTTTATAACGGGTAGTGACTTGCATTGAAAAACAAAATATAAAATAAAAAAACATAATAAATTTTCATAAGTTTCACAAAGCTACCGCTAGATGGCGCTGTAACAACGGGTTCGTTCTATATTGTGAAAACGGGCCACTACGGAACCCTACATTGCGCGTGGCCCGACACACACTTGGCCGGTTTTTATTTTTTTCGGACATGCACATACACCACACCACCCAATACCAACTTTACAACAGTTAAAAAAAAACACATTTGTTTTTTTTTTAATAGAACATAGAAATCCTTGTCCCAACCTTCGCTATGATGCCTTTGAGCATGAATATTTAAATCAAATGAAACTAAATTGACGCATAAGAACAAAAAATGTCGTGACTTTGAACTATGCTCAAACAGGTCGGGGAAATAAGTATTATGCATGGAAAAATGCTAATTACTGTGCCTTGTGTTGCTGCTAGATAATAATACTATTCAATGTTGAATAAAATCCATCATCGGCGCAGTGGCTGAGCGATTGGCTGCTACGATACGTGTCACGGGTTCGATACCCGCACGAAACAAATATTTGTATCGCCTACAGTTAGTAGGTAATTCCGGGTGTGGCTGTTTATGTACGTAAAAAACTGTAAACGCACCCACGATACAGGAGACCAAAAAAAAAACCTTGTCTTTGTAAAATAAGGCCTGTTAACTCCACAGAGAAGGTCCATATTAAAAGCGTTATTTAAAAAAAAAAAAAAACTATCTCTCTCTTATAAAATTATTAATTTTATTGATTATTCATCAAGCTTGTCCAATACTTGTTGACTGTTCTAGGATAATATAGCGCAATTTCTTTAGGTTTTCTCAATTTTCTGTCACAATAATTATTATTGTCAGCCCCATGCACTTACTACCACGTTGGTCTAGTGTTCGCAAGCGCAACTGCTGAGCATAAGGTCCTCAGTTCGATTCCCACGTCGAGCAAAATTATCGATATTTGCGACCGGTTCATGGCACTAAGCTCGTGCTCCATAACATGAGATTTAAACATAACTAGTGAATCTAATAGTACACCCATATTAGGTAGGTAGGTAATCCCTGCCTAACCCTTCAGGGATTGCATGCGTGAAGTTATATGCACAGGGTTTTTGGAGATTTGAGGAATTAAGATAGGAAGTTCCTCAGCCTCCATTGAAGAGCAAGGATTCTCACACAATACGGATATTATGTCTGGTGGGCTACATCCCTAATTATCCTAATTTCTGCTTGGGGCGTCTCGCGTTTTGTATGATTTTGTGTGCCTTACTCAGGTTACAAGTCACTCAGTTCGTATGTGGCGTCATAGATGTCGCTACGGGTTCTCGCGACAATTTGAGGTAGGTAGGTATACAGGGTGTAAACCACCTCATCACGAAGCCGTCAACCAAGCATTCTGTACATTAAACTAAGTAACTTTACGCAAAAAATATTGCTGGGAAATGACTTTTTTTTTTGGGGTGAAAAATCATGTTTTGTGGTAGAACTCAATGTACCGCAATCAAAACATTGTGCTGATGGATGGATTGAATAGTACGGGGGTCGTGGAGGTGTTTAAAGTAAAAATCTTACATTAAAAACTTGTATTTAAAAAAAAAGTTGTCATAAAGTTGGAACTTTGACCCCCAATATCTCCGTAACTAGAAAGTTCCCAAGTATTGTGTAGAACAATAAAATTATCGCAATGACGAGGAGAACAAGTGCCTTTCGGATTCGTTAAGAGGTGTTTTGCACCCTTTATTTAATTTAACTACAACCTATGTACTTATTAAGTTTTATTTTTTATCTAATTTAGCAGTCTATGTACTTAAGTGATTATTTCTATTATATTTTACTTTTCTACACAAAGTAACGATCCAAGTAAGTAATTAATTACTTAACAAAATAATCAAATCAGAAAGTGTACCTACCTACTTTAAATCTTTAATTATAGTGTAATATTGGTATTGAATAGGTAATACACACGGCGACACATCAAGCTATAAACTCCAGTAAAACATGGCCTCGGTTTGTATAGATTACGCGTACAATGAGAGATACAGCTTGATTGGTCGTTGGTCGTGCGCTACAGGCCTGTCTGGGTTTAACCTTCATTGTTATTTACTGTTTAGCTTTCATAAATCAAAATAATAATTACTTAGGTTGGTACACCCAATGATACTACCTCTTTTTTTTTTGTTAGCCTGAAGCTGTCCCACTCCTTGGCAAAGGCCTCCCTCATTCTTTCCACTTCTCACGATGTTGCCAGAAAGCCATCCAAGGCGTCCCTCCATTATCTCCTCGGTCTGCCGTGACCCCGTCTGTCTCAGGGCTCCAGTTTTCTAATATGCTACACACAGTGCCCACAGCTTTTTGAGCTACGACAGCAATGTGAGTTCTGGAGCGTTCTTTTGTTTTGAAAACATTATTTCCCTAGGTACTTTTTTCTCTACAGTTTGTGGAATAATAACATTAGTGACATATACTTAGAACTCAAGTTATCAGTATTGAACACAGATCTTACAGCTGTTTTGCAGATATAGGTACTATGTCTGCAAAACAGCCATAAGTTCTAGGTACTTACTTATAATATTTATTAAAAGATAATAAAATAGAAATGACTGTCCCAAAATTGAAAAAGACTGGCCACAATAGGCTCGCAAACAATACGTATAATAAATACGTAAAAACCGGCCAAGAGCGAGTCGGACTCGCGCAACGAGGGTTCCGTACAAACTTTTTAAAGTACAAACTTAACTTTGCTGTCGATCCCTAGACACGGCTATTGCTCCAACCGCTAATAATAAGTTTGTAATAGTAAAATTTTCAGACGTTTCCCTTTACATGTGCTGTAAGACCTTGCTTTTTGCCAAATTTCATGATTCTAGGTCAACGGGAACTACCATATAGGTTTTCGACCCAAAACCTAGAGGGTAGGTACTTCCGGTTGACCTAGAATTGTCAATTTTGGTTAAAAGCAAGGTCTTACAGCACAAGTAAAGGGAAAAGTCCCCAAAATAAAAAGAAGTTGAAAATTAAGGTAAATTTTGGTACTTACAAGTTTTCGCTAAAATCTACATTTGCCCATATCTTTGGATCGTGTTGACCCAGGACCTTGATTGAACTGAACTTGCTAGGTCCACCCGTTCCTGAGATAATCGGTGGTGACAGACGGACAGACGGACAGACAGACGGACAAGAAAGTGATCTTATAAGGGTTTCTTTTTTTCCTTTTGAGGTACGGAACCCTAAAAAAAGACGTATCGGCACTGAGATCGGCACAAACTAAACAAAAACAAAATTATGTAATGTGCTGGCCTAACACAAATGCTAAACTTTTCCGTAAATAATTACACATTCTACAGGTAGATTTATTTAACGTTAGCTTAGCCGGAGCGACACTTTTTGACAGGTGGCCGATTGCATCTCTCTCTCTCTCTCTAACGCATAGCTGTTGTAATGGCGCTATCTTCTTCTGACTGTCTGTTGTCCCGAATCTTACACGTCGCGCGAAGCCAAATTATTACAACTCGTATTCCGCATTGGGTAGGCACAGCTATTTAAATGAGACTCTGAAATCAGACAAACATAAAATATTATCTTTTAATCTGCTTTCCTTGGACATCATTATGGTTTTAATTGTAGAAAACTTTGAAAACGTTTGAAAATATAGTTTTTTTTTGTTACTGACATTTTTGTAAATAGGAGAAGAAACAAAGAGGCACATAAAAGTTGAGTTCGTCCATCGCCTAAGTTGTATTATTAAAAAAAAAACTATTTAGAATAGATCGGTCATAAAGTTGTCAACAATTCACGACTATTAAAACTTCAATAGCACAGAACAAAACAATTTATTTAAAACAAAGCTAAATGCATTTTAATTAATCGACTACCGATTGACCTGCAGTGACTTCCAATCGTTAGGCATAATAAACGTCTATTTAATTAGCATCGGCCATATTGGATTCCAGATTAAAAAAAAAAAAAAAATCTGCATCGATTTATTTGCCCGTGATTTCTAGAATTAAAATAATGCATTCAAAATATGAATGCGTAGAAGACTTTTAGCCAGGTGTCTAATGTATAATCCAAAAATACGTTTTTGATAATGTGCTCAACTTTTAATCATAAAAACATAACAGAAAAAAAGCCAATATGTAACTACAAAAAATCATTTCATTAATTGCTGAATCCTCGACCTTGCCGCGTACACCATATTTGTGTAAACTCAAAAAACACGATCGCATAACACAGCTTCTATTTACACTTTCTCTAACATTACGGTAACCAGGTCGCCCTGTTGTGCACGCAATGTATCCTGCAACAATCACACGACAAACTGTCTAGAAAGATTTTCAAAAAAAGAATTATAATATTCTGTTGTCAGCCAACAGCGACCGCACAATCTCGATACTTGCTACACAACACATTCCATCGACGCGTTGAAATGCAACTTTTCGAAAATGTTTCGAGTAAAAACAGCATTTTATTACGTTGGCAACGGTGGGTGAATTTCGAAATGACGTGGTAGAAGCAGCAGCTATCTCATCATCATTGATAATGGTCGGTTTGGCAACGTCGCTTTGCTCACCTGGCGCTACCTGCGCAGTGTCAACAGGGGGGCAAGCGAGCGAGCGAACGCCAGTCGATCCAACGATCCGACAGACACGCTCGTCCCGAGCTGTCTTTGCATTTTTATATAAAAAATATTCCACAAATATCAAAGTTAAAGTTATACAGTGATTCGTAATAAGTACTTTAGTGTTTTAAAAGCGCGCGAAGTGAAAACTTTAAAATCGGGTCTCGAACACGGTATTCAAATTAGGAACGTTCAACGACACCGTTCAAAAGCTTGTTCTTTCCATAGAGTTAGCGACTGGACTCTTTAGATTTGGTGTGGCTATGTGATGTGAGTTAATTCTAGATTTTCACCTACAGCGGAAACGGCTTACGTCGACGGCTAGCGGTAAAACGCCGTCCGCGCTGCACGCTAGTTCTTGTTCCATGTTGAGTAACCGTCAGGTTTCTAAAAAGTGAACGAAGTCGAACATACAGCGTATACGTGAATTTTCGGTGGTTCGCCCACTTGTCCCGTTAGAAAGTGTGTGACTTGGACTGTTGTTGATGAGTTGTTGGACCTGAGTGTTGTTGGTAGTGTTGTTTGAGGAGAGTGTTGTTGTGAGGTGGTGTGGCAGTGCATGGCGCGATGATCAGCGGCGGCTGGGTGTGCGCACTGCACGTGCGTACTGCGGGCCTTGGCGGCGCAGCGCTGGGCTCTGACGAGGAGGAGATCGTGTATCTCGCCTATGTTGTTATTGATGTGCTGACGAATCAGGTAAGCGAACAAACTTTGACAATAGAAGAAGGTCCTTTAACCTTCAAACATTTTGGTCCCAAACAGAAAGTCTAAAAGAGACCTTCTTTTGTTGCATTCTCATGAATGCAACAAAAGAAGGTCTGAAAACCTTCAATTTTGACAAATCAACGGATAGGCCAAACGACTCTAGGAACATGGAAGACACCAATGAATTCAAAGTGTTAACAAATATACAACTTGATATCAGTAAAGGAGCGGCGTAAATTGTATAACAGATTAGGTAAACCTTTTGTTGATACAGATAGTTATCAACATCAACCAATCCAACAACATGTCTATATTCTGAACGATTCAAAGTCTTTTTGATCAAATCCGGAAAGTCATGATCACTGTTCTACTTTGCGAGTTGTTTCTTGATAACATTCTGTCTATTTAGCATGCTGTATATTTTGCATAAATAATAAGTAAAACTATTCACTTATAAGCTTACTTTTTTATTTCTCCAAAAGTGAAACAAATTACGCCAGTCTTTTGTAATTGTAATGGCATTCAAACACGGAAAGCAAAAACACAGATTAGCGACGGCGAAAATTCAGTCTCAATGAGATTTCCTAGTATTTTTTTGTCCTTTTTCGCTTTAAGTGTGGTACCTGACAGTTTAGCACTTGAAATACTTAAAACAATGAATGTAAACACGTTTTAACAGAAGAATACCGCAAGGCGTTCTAATGGGACCTGTGTGGACCTTTTTTTGCATGGCAAACTTACTGGAACCATAAAGATTAGCAATATTTGGATGATGCCAAGATTACCCTAGCGATATAGCCTAATCGTCTAATCACCTTATAGTTGCCCATGGGAATCGCTGGGTTTCAGCAGTAAATAAATAAAGATGATTATAACGCAAATATTTTCTCAAGACAGGACACCTAGGCCATTAGAGAACGCGTTATTAAACTTAATGATATAAAAAATTCGCTAAATTAACAGAGAGGCAAAAACAAGTCACCATCCAGTTTCTGTACATCTAAGCACAAATCGATAAAAACCAAGGAATTCCCTATAAAAACGCCAAAAACCTGCGTCAAAGGAGAAACGAGTTTATCAGGATTCGTGCTAGGCAAATAAAAAGTAAGTTGGACAGATATGAGTCTACAAATGGCTATAATTATGTTATCACTATGTAAGGACTTGTCTGTAGAAATTTCAGTATTTATAAAGACTTCAGTGACATGATGATTAGCACTTGGAGTCTGAAAGGCTAGACAAAAAGGTTCTTGATCTAGACTAGACATAAAATTACGAACTCCCTGAATTTATAATCTGACGTCAAATCTAAAATGTAGGAAAGCTGCTCTGACAATTGAGCATATTATAATCTTCTATAAATAACATGATCACAATTTCCCAAATATTTGAATCCATCACATTTTATTTCTAGGTTTTTAGGTTTGTTATTTTAGTTAACACCTACGTATCGTTGTTTCGTCAGATTTCCAATACAATTTTTGCTTTATTATATCCTGTAATTCTCATTTCTAATTTATATTTTACATGAAAACTCTTTGGTTTCGTTGTTATCATTAGCCTATGGCGTCTCTCAGGCTGTCCCACCGTTTCCTTCTGTGCAAGTTGCACTGTCGTCCATTGCTTTAAATGTCTAGTTATTTCGCTTGAGTTTTGCATCATCTACTGAAGATTTTATAATAACATTACATGTCACATATATTCCAATTGTATACTTAGTCATAAACAGTAGACTTATCACTAACAAAGATAAAATACAGATAAAAACAGTTGTCACCACAATCCTTATTCGTTTGATTCGATTTTTTGTTTTTATCATTGGCGTTGTTGATAATTTCTTGTATTAATATAAATTGAAGATTATCGGAATTGAGAAGGTCGGTATCAACCGTTCAAATGGCCTTATTATGTTAAACTTAAGAAACTTATTTGGAAGAACTAGTGACTTGAGATTACTGCTCCTTTTAAACGCCTATGAAATTACCAGCAGTAGATGTTTGCTTGACAGTAAGCCGAGATTGTGAATGATGTCTTAAACTTGGTTAAGTGCAAGAATAAGTAAAATTGAATTTTGAGCAAAATTTTCGCTATGGATACCCAAAACTTCATGAGATCACCGAAAAATACGTTTCTTTTATAATTCCTTTATCGAAAGCAAATGTAAACAGACGGTTATTAATTAAGTAATGTGTTCCAAGCATCTGTTTCCGAAAATGTGAAAAAATGTGCCAAATTGTCAACCACCTGTTAAAACAACTGGAAATGTTCCGTACAGTTTCTGACAAGAATGACAAACTGGATAAAATAATGATCATCGTTAACGATTATAGACAACTGAAGCATTGGACTGACACAAGCTACCAAAAACTTATCTCAATGCATGCTGTTGTGGTTGCATTGTATGACCACTTCTTTTTTGTTTACTTTTTTTTTTATCATCAAATGTCTTCTCCCGCTCTGGGCGGAGCAGGAGGGAGAGTCAGACTTTTACTGACTAAAACCCATCCATGTTCCTTCATCGCCCTTTGTGTTCCGGGGCCACGGTATCTCTTTCGAACAGTCCCGCAGCCCCGGCTGGACCACTTTAAGTGTGCATTTCAGGGTGGCGTTGCTTGTCACTAGAAAATCATCGATATGTCCGAATTAGTATACATTTACTTTGGTTCTGAGTTTTCCAGTCTGCACAGATAAGTTGATTTGTAGACATACGACACGCTTGAAAGCGACTGCCTCTTCTCTACGCCTTTTGTACTACAATTTCTCAATACTGCTTTTGCTTGTATTTGAACGATATTCTGGATCACTATCATCTTGTTCCCGTTAATTTTGACCAGTGCAGAGCTTCATAAATGACGAAGTATATGATACCGTGACGGCGCGCGGTGTACAGGGGAGAACGGAAGAAAAAAACGTGTTGCACCGACTCCAAGTAACGTGGAACAAAGGCAGGAAGGTGATGATGAGCTTTATATATTTAGGTAGTACCAATACGAGAATTGCATATTCGTTCGTGCCGATCCCAGAGAGAAAGAATCTTGAAGTCTTTTTAAAACACCAACCCGGAAGTGCCGTTCGATTACATTCACTCGAAGGGCCCGCGTCACCCACGTGTTGGGCTCGTACGCCCACGCAAGATCGAAGACTGGTTTGATATACAAACAAGGTTTTATGAAAAACAAAAATAGCATGACCACTATCATCTCTATTCTAAAGAAAGACAATCATTGTAATGTCTTTCCATACAAAGTAAGCTTTGGCTGTTTTCCGTGTTTGAAATTTTATTGAACTACTGGAGGAAAATCACGACGTCTCGTGCCGATCGCAAAAAAAAAAACAACAGTGGCAGTTTTTTGTCCAGTGCTAGTGAAAACGAATGTCCGTTTTTACTGAGACTTCACATTTATGACACGCCGAAGAAATCTTTTTTTCTGTCAATTTGTCTTCTGTTTCTATGGTCTTGCTGACTCATGTTGGATTAGAACAGAACATTTTCAAAAGTCATCAGCATTCCCCTGCCCTTATCCTAATTTATATAGGGTCGGTAAAGCATGTCTCTTTTCCACACTTCTCTATTACTCGTGTTGGCAACACCGTGAATTTCTGCAGTGCGGCCAAAGGACGCGTAACCAAGCGAGAAAAATCGTGTCCTGTCTGCGTAAATTATACCTAAAAAAAGGGGGTTGCTCGTCGAGAAAGCGGGAACAATGTTTTTGGCGCTAAAATATTAACAATTACTTTGTGTAAAAAGTGGATATTTTTACGGTTAACGGCTACGTAAAGTGAACTTATAAACATTAGGTATTGATAAATGTAAAAATTGTAGGAAAAAAAATAGTTCGTTTTATTAAAACATTGGCTAATTATTTTTACTCGTCATCTTAGCAGTCATCTCTTGGCTTGCCATAACATTCTTCACACAGTCCATCCATCGTTCCTTTGCTCTTCCCCTATTCTTATAGCCATCCATCCGCTCGAAAACTTTTCTTTCGATATTTTCTTCATTCCTCCGCATCCATACAATGACAATCGATGACCACACAAAAAAGAGTATTTTAGAGGAACAACCGTTTCTATCTCAGCACAGAAAACTCACACGATTACTCAAGTTAGACAACCTAGCATTCCATCGAGGTTGTCTTATGAAAGTTGGGCCTAGCACGAACGCGCGGAGTAAACGCGTCACACACGTAGTATTTCCTTCGTTTTTAGACTTTAGGATGACATTTAGGTTCACTACACACACATAGATCGACGGCTTTCGACGGTGTGTCCATTTAAAAATAAGTAATAATGCACAGTATTGGCCGCCCGCCGCCGCCGCCGCCGTACGCATCTTTTCGCTCCGTAAATGTCGTAAAAATTTGAACCAAACTGCTAGCTGCTATGACAGTTATATTTTCGATTCAAAAATCGTTTTAATTACGTTACGTTTTTACTCCGCGCGCTCGTCTTACAGTCTCGGCAATTTGTAGCTATAGGTACCCCCTACGTCTAAACGGAACAACCGTCATGTTACATAGACCAAGCCTATCAGAGTTAAGTTCCTAGAATTCCTACGTCGTATTACTGATGCTTGATTGACTTCTTACTCCGCAAGATTATCGGAGCGGTTTGTGCGGAAATTCACGTCATCGATGAGGAAAATGATGGGAAATGGCGTTTCCTGTGTGGGTTACAACTCCAAATTTGGTAAAGGGAAGGGAAGTTGGATGAGTGTAAAACAAAGATTTGAAGTAAAAAATATAATGTCGTAGTTATTTCTGTAAAAAAAGGTGATCTAGGTGTGATGGCTGTAAATTCACACAAACATAAATATGGTACCTATTTGGAATCAAAGTTCTGCGAAAAAGAACTACTTACTTAGTCTTTTCATAGTCTTTTTGAATACAGTGAACTATAATCTCATTGCTATGTGGCTCTTAGAAGCATAAGCATAAGCTCTTAGAACATTGAAAATATTGTAAAATCTGTTTGACATTACAAAAACAAATACAAAAAAGTTTGCTGGCCAGTTTGTCAAAATCAAGGACCAAACACTCTTGATACTTTTCCTCCGACACTTCTGTAAACAATCAGGCAATTAAAAATTATACTTTAAAAATATATAGTTCCTACATTATAAAGGTTAACAGAATGCTAACTCATTGTCACCGGAGGGTCGGACAATAGTAACAATAGTGATACTGATTTATATTCCCATTGTAAACTTAGTTTCTTACTATATAACCAGGATGAAATGTTATTTTTTTACTAGATGTAATGATTTCTTGTTGTTTAGATATTTCATTTTGCAGTTAAGTCATATTAATATACATAAAAGTCTTATAGATAATAGAATAGTAAAATGCTGCGTAGGTACAGACTAGACTCCAGCACATTAAGCTCCCCGAAAATGTATTTTCTTTTCAATCAACTTTGAACCTAATGATTTAGCGATAAAGTTGAAAATCTATTAAAGAAATTTGACAGATTGTCAATTTAAACAATTCGGCGACTTTTGGTCTTTTTGCAATAATCTGGGATTTAGTTCAGATAGTCATTACTACTAAAAATATAAAAAATAAATATATGTTGTTTGAATTAAACATAGCACATAAGTTCTATATTGTAGCAAATGGGAATGGTAGACTGCATGTCACATTCAAGCGACATTTGCAAATGATTTGCTTTAATTTATATTATAAAATATATCAGGTAGGTAATATCAGGTATTTGGCTTGTCTATAAACACAACAGAATTTTTCAAGGTATTTCGTAGGTTATACTTTCGTGGTTTACTTAAATTACTAACTGAAAACATATTTTAAAGCAAAATTACCTATTATATGTTTAAGTAAAAGTAGGGTAAAATCATTTACTTTAATTTCAATCGAGTCTAGACACTAGAATAAACTAGAGTATTGCACTTAAAATGTAAAAGTGTTTCATTTAAATAGTTTCAATGACGTCATTTGCTTTTCAAACTGTCAGAGTCGCGTCGTAATGATGCAATTAATTAAGAAATATTTATTTATTACATTAATGTAATTGTTAGCGTAAAAATCTGGACTGTCTTTAAAATTCTGTAATATAGCTACTACTATTTAGTACACACAGACTAACAAAAAATATGATAATCACGCGATTACACCACAACTCAAAGTAAACGTTTCGTCAAACCTTAGTTTCTCATCGTTTGTTAATTCTAAACCATCCCAATACCACCTTTGGCCCCTGCTTACAACACTTTCACATAAGCTTAGGTATTATCTTTCACAAACACAAGCCACGTAAAGAAAATTTTAATAAAACTAACATAGAATTAGAAATCGAAGGTCCTTTACAGAATTACTAATTTCACTTCAAAGACGATTGACGTATTGAATTTGTATTTAATACTAAATATTCCTATTTAACACACGAATTATATGGAATAGTGTATTGTGATCACGTTTTTCAAACATGAATATTCCCTGATTATTTAAACAACAAGTACAGCGTTGAATATTTAATTGCTTCTGTCTTTTTCTAATATTTTAAATGTTGTTGTAGTGCGATAAAGAAAGAAATATTTAATTTGAATAATTTATGAATTAATTAATAATTTACTTTTGGGCATAAGTTTGAGTTGACAGGTAAGATTGATGATCTAGGTTTTTATTTATCGACTTACATTAAAATAATAGGAAAGTCTTAGAAAACATACATTGTGACTTGTTTGTGACTATTTTAACCATATTCTAGCTCATATGTGGAAAAAATAGTTAACATAAATTCGATAAGACCAGCTTTTTATGAATTATAGACACGGTTTTTGTGACTTGAAAAAACATCAAGATTTCTGTATTGTATGTTAATTTAATCTATTATATATAAACCTTCCGAAATAAATTCTCTAAATCATGGTAAAAACACATCAAAATCCGTTACTCAGTTAAGAACATTTTAAACTTTGAACTGATATCTAATCTAAATGGATTCTCAGAGACACATAAAATAATATATTTTTTATTCTAGATCAATAAAATTATAATTAATTAAATTATCTTCGCAGTGTAGGTGTTCCTTCTCATCTCTTGTTTTGACATCAACAAGCAAACATTGATTAAAATTCAATGAAACTAACTGTTGTATCAAGGACTATAAGATCCAGTTCGGAAATTAACCTACGTAGAGTACAATTTACAAAAGCCTTTTGAATTTTAATATTAAAAATAACCGATGCCGAATGAGGCAACCTATAATCTCTTATTAATTCGGTTAAGACGTCATACTAACCCAACATTCTAAATGAGGTAAGTGTATTACTATTCAGTAAAATCAACCTTTTATAATAATCTATATCCAAGTTGAGGAGCTCGCTTCTAAATAATAACAGACGATCGGATCAATCTTCAGGTTAAGATGCTCTTGCCTAGGTTGGTTTGTAGATGGGTGACCACCCATTATAAGCCGAGGGAAGAGTTTTCTCTGTGGCTCGGAAAGCACATTAAGCCGTTGATTACGGCAGTCATTTGTAGATCTTTGACAGTCGTTACAGGTAGCTGTGCAGGTAGTCTGAGGCCCGAAAGTCTGACAACCTGTCTTACCAAGAGGTATCGTAATACCCAGTACTAAATGGGTTGTGGAGGTCAGGTAGGCAGTTGCTCCATGTAAAATACTGGTATTCAGCTGCATCCGGTTAGTCTGGAAGCCAACCGCAACATAGTTCAACATAAAAGGCTTGACAGATAACGATTTTTACAATAACTTTAACAAATGGAAGAAATTTTTAAATGATGTGTGACAGTGTGATGTTATATTATGTTTATTATGCTAAAACATAGCTCATAAGGATCTAAATATGGGTTTTATGGAGTGCAATGATCATTCATTTTCCGTAAGATGAGGCCTTTGCTCTACGCACTAGCCTATTTTATTATTATAGTTTTCCATATTAGTTCACTGTTGATTCCAATGATGATGCCGCTTCTATAATCTTTAGTAGCTTCTCGACGCCTACGGAAAATGACGTGTCAGTCTGTGTTCTACCCGCGCCAGGAAACCAAAATACAAAAAACCTAACCTGGGTTTTGATTTAATTACATAACGAATAAATGAAATAATAGTCGTAACGTAGTCCCTAATGGAATTTGAGCTAAGGACCACATTTTTTTTTGGATTATAGCAATGTTTGATCAACTATCAAGACTGAGTGAGCGGCACACAATTTTAGAACTCAAAAACACAAGATATTCGTCGTAAATAGACAGAAAAAGGTCGAAAATAAATAAGTAATAAAACTTGGGTACCTAATACTACAGTTTTATACTTTTTAAATAAACTTACCTACACTTGTATAAAAATTGTATAACACACGACAAATTAACGTAAGTAATTTGTTTATTAGGTACAAATTATTTGTCTGACGTAGGTACGGGAGTTCATTGACGATCTGCCACGGTTTTCACCCTTATGCCCGAAGTTATAAGGTGGAAAAGTGGTCGACCGTCAATGAACTCGGTACCTAATACTTAATTGATTGATTGTGTAATATGCATCGGAACTTCAACACTCATTCATAAATTATTAATCACCTGCTTGTACCTCCCTTAAACTATGTAATAAATATGTTTACAAGGCTCTCCACCACGTAAGGTTTGAATGTGATCCACTTACTTACCTGACTTTGGCAACCAAAAGGAGGGTAATGGCTTTTACATGTGTGTATGTCTGTCCCACAAGTTGTTACAATAACCTAATAGAAATGATTGAATTTGTTTGCTTAAATACTTGTGTTGATCTACATAGTTGCCTAGAGTAGAACGAGTGGAACAGCTTTTGATTTAAAAAAAGAGAAAAATAGTAGAAATCTTTTTCAGTCTACCTACAGTCCTGTCAGTTATTCTCTGACATCATCAACCGAAAAGCAGCCTTATTACAATAGGAAGATGACTGTGATTTTGACAGTGATGGAAAATCAGAGATAAAATAATTTGGCAAGAACTGGTGGCTGCAAGTCAATATTGAGATGAGTAAGTAGGTACTTCCAGAAGTAAATAACGCGAAATACGTCATGGTCATTTTTATAAGGCTATAAAGCTACAAGGTTCGTCGTCATACATCCACGGCCCAGAGACTAATAATTAGCATGGCAATACTAACCAAAGATAAATTGACATTATGGTCTTACACGACTAGGTAGGTATTAATTTCCAATTGCCATAGAAGCTTAAATACATGGCACACAACATTAGATCTATGTTGTGTGCCATGTATTCAAGCTTCTATTAGTTAGCTATATAATTTCTATATTCTATGTGTTCATGACTATGGCCACGCAGATGTATATATGGGCTCCGTAATTCTCATGAGATTGACATAATCAACAATAATATAGGTAACTGTCCAAAATAGCTAAGAACCAAATATGATTTTGAAAAAAAGAAATATTCAAATATGTAACTATAAATGTTTAGCAACCCCAGTTATTGGAATAAAGAATTTTTCAAAGGCACAATCTATTTTTTTTTAACAATCAAAAAGAGAGTTCCAATAAGAAACATGCCTCGTTTACAGTTTATTATAACTGTACTGTCGATGTCGTCCCGTTCCCACTTACTTTATCCGGCCTATCTGCACTGGCAATCATGATGCCCGATTGTGGCAGATACCATCGGACACCGGGAACTCATACTCAGTTAATAAGTTGTAAGGTATTTGCAACTTTGTAAGGAACCTGGTCTGAAAAATGTCTGGGTTTTTTCAAGCAAACCATGGGATGCAGTGGTTTGTGTGAAATATTATTGCTACAAGTACAGTTAATATTGAGATGACTGGTACATAATAAGTTGTGCTGTAAGGAAGGAGATGATAAGATGAACGAAATTACGTTTCTAGTAAGAATAGGAGGATGATGATGATGTTCTTCCTATTACTGTACTTTAAATTGTTTTAAACAATTTAAAGTACAGTAATAATAAGAAATTGTGACTCCATTTATAAATATAAAATCAAAGTCGAGCTAGTCAACTAACATGACCATAACGATGTTCAAAGATTAAATATTATACTTAGTCGTTTTCTGTGTAAGAAAACACTGCAAGTAAGTAACCCAGCCGATGCACTGTATGCTTTTCATTGCGAGACCTTAGAAACAAAGCCCCGAGTAGGTACAGTTAAACACGACTATGTAGTTAGTAAACACTGCACTCTGCTTATTTACTCGCGCCAGTCACTGGCTAGTGACGAACGCGGTTCGCTTTGTTTTCTATTTTCAAATAACTTACTAAAAATAGAATTCTTACTTAATCATCATGATTTGAAATGTTGGAAAGGTATAATTCTCGACTCGACCTTACAGAAAGATATAATAGTCGGTCTGACAAACCATCTTCACATAAAATACATTCGAGAAATAGAAGAAAACTCGCAAAAGCAACGCTGTAAAGCTGGATAAAATTACATAAAACCTTAGACTAACCAAAAGTGGAATACAAAGAAATTCATCAATACATGGAAAGGATATAAAGATTCACGTTTTCTAAAAAACTCTTTGCTCTTGAATTTACATCAAAGAATAAGACCGATCAACAAATAAAAAGAGAAGCCACACTGACAAAAAATAAGAAACGTACTTACCAAAGACAAACAGAGAGTTACTAACAAAACTAAAAAAAAAACTTCGACAGCTATCACTAGGTAATAGAGCCAAATGAAATCAACGTCTAATAATTTTAAATGTCGTTTTAGAGCCGGTTAATAAGACTGAGTACAATTTAATGAGATAATTTTAATTACTGCATAGTCTTTGTGATCATAAAGCGTGACGCTATTAGATTATGAGCAGCTCGAACTGACGGAGCCGCTCCTAAAGAATGGAGGTGGATTACAAACAAAATATGTAGTGGAATATGGATGTATGTATGAGATTTTGTTTCTTAGTTTTGAGGGAAAATTATGAGCAGTATAATCATGTAGTAGGAAGTTATTGAGTTATAGACGTCAGATCAGTCGGTTAAACTAGATATCGACCCCAATATAGACGGCACAAAGCTAGGAAGATGATAATAAAACTAAATACTTAATATAGTCTGGTCCGATCAAAATGTATCAACAAAGGTTACGGTAAAGTTGTATGAAAGAAAAAGGAGTAAATGATAGCGTGACGGTTGACAGAGGAGAATGGAAAAAAAAACGTGTTGCGCCGACGCCAAGTAACATGGGACGAAGTCCCGGACATGACGGATGGATATATGCAGATGGATGAAAATAGCCAAAAAAATCGAATTAAGCAGCGGAAAAAATCGAATTTAGCGGCATGCAATTAAGAAGAGCCCTATTACAAAAAGATTGTGTAGTTGATGACTGTAAAGATGTTGACGATTAAAAAGATCCAGGAATTTATTTGAAACAGGAGAGTTGAAAACTTATATTCGAAAATCAAACGGGAATACTGCTCGTCGCCCACACAAGTATTGAGCCGGCTATTGACAGTGATTTTATTTCCCCTAGCCATAGGAATCCGGCCGTGACGATATCCGCAGTTTTATGAACTTTCCATATTACCATATTGGCACCCTATTTGCGTAACACACTTGCAGTTGAGTGAGTTACTTCCGAAGTTCCGACAATTCTAATTATACTGTGGTTTGTGATTCTGGCCAGGATCTGAACATGTTTTTAAATATTGCTTCTTTCGTATATCAACATGTCGTGAGGAAAGTTTTTAGTATGAATACGGATGGGTAGAGGAAAACCAAAGAACGATGTGTGAACTTTGTAAAGGATGGTATGGCAAGAAAAAGGTTTCTGATGAATTGACGAGTAATAGAGAAGCATGGAAGAAGAAGACATGCTGCGCCGTCCCCAAATAATTGGGATAAGGGCAGGAGAATGATGATGTATAGGTATCATCATGATCTGCTTAATCCTTTCCCTTGGCCATAGACATTATGAACCTTATGAAAGGCTAATTTTCCACCGCCTAAAACTTAGAATGAAGGTGTCAAAGCATAAAAACGTGTTGTAAATACTAGATAGCGAGTACATGTGTGCACAGATAACATTATCGCACTATCATCTGACCTGTGATAGCATATCACTGTTTTATTGCCCGCTAAATATGACAGGTTTGTGAAATATTTTTGTTAATTGCATATTTTAGTATGGATGGTAGTAGTTGACAGTTATACATTTTGTTGATGTTGACAGTTACCATTGACATTTTTTTTATCCATGGAACTCTAGTCAACACCAATGTTTCAGAAAATAATATAATACGGGTAACTCTTTGACCTAGACCTAGCCTAAAATCTTCTTTTTCATGAGGTTATTGCCTAACCTGTTGTCAAAGTTCTAATGCCGCCCATAGGCGTCTAACTTGGCTTTAGAAGTATCTCTCAGGCATGTTAATTTGGTTTCCACCCGATGATTTCCTTCACCAAAGCAAGAGATCGTTAAACAGTACGCACATGAATCTAAAAAATCAGAGAAACGTGTCTTGGGTTCAAACTCGAGATCTATGACTTGGTAGTCCGACGGTCACACAACTAGGCTATCACTACTATATCTTAGAATAGTACTGCGAAGTTCTAATAGAATAAGAGGCCAGCTAATATACTGGTTTTGTTACTATATACGTGCGACCTGCCGTTCTTAATTAGTATCACGTAACAAGTGAACTTCATCGATAAGTTTAATAGATTACGTCTTTCTCACATTTTAATCATCGTCAACTATTAGATAATAATAAGCATTCCAAAATTATCTTGATGATTATGAGGAATTAAGAATTAATTAATATTATCTAACTTTAAGTTTCTGCTTCTAGCCTAGTTTCTATTTCTCTTTTCACCACAGCAAAGGGCAAAGTATCAACCCTTGCGGTAGTCCTGACAGTTTCTCACTACGTTACCATGCAGAACCCTAAAAGCAGATAACTGATTTTAGATTTTCCGTCGAAGTATTAAAGTCCTGTTTTAAAAATCCAGCTACTGCCAAAGTTGTAAACATAACCTAACACAGTGACTTTTTTGTATAAATGAGGGTGTCGAAGCCTTTACTTTGATTTAATGAAAGGGAAAAATATTGACGTGACCTTCTCAATTCATTTATTTGTGACTATGGTACGGGTGTATGGTACGGAAGCATTACATTGACAAAAAACTATTTATTGCTGAGTAATACATGTCATGTTTATTTACCCACTTGTTTTTCCTACCATTTTATTTTTATAACATGTTATGAATTATCATGTTTAAAGTCATTTCAAATAAAAAAATACCATGTCCCGCTGATGGTCGATTTCACGGCAATTATTAAATATTTAAATTTAGAACCGTGATGGATGGAGTGTGTGAAGTTATGATATGGCTAAAAAGGAGGTGACTGCCGAGATGGCAAGTAATAGAGAAGTTTGAAAGAAGAAGACCCAATAAATTATCAGGAGAATGAAATATGATATCAGAACAAAAAAAGAAGTTACCGTTAAAACAAAAACTTTGAAGTTACCCAGCGAAGGCGACGGAGAGAGATATTGAAGACTCTGGAGGAGGATTTCTGATTGCATTTACACACATTTGAAAATATCTTGGTTTCTAGCTACTGTTCGCTATAATGACTAAACATGGATAAAAAACTGAAAATGGTTTTAGAGACTGAATTATAGCTGGAAGCCTACTGCAACTAATGATAATGAACTGAATGAGATCTACATATATTACCTGATCATAAACATGTCCATTTCTGCACATTCTTCTGTAATGTGTATTCTATGAGATGATGAATAAAACCAATTACAACTAATACTCGACAAGATTCCATAAAAAGGTAAAAGAGTTTTAAAAGCTGTTAAAGGTTCTAAAGAATCTATGGCCAAGTGCGACTTATTTGTCGTTACTCAGTTGATGGATTATACCAAACAACGATAGTACTTTCATAGTTATATAATAAACCTCCACCAGCAAGTTAAAAGTCACAGCAATCTTTAATGATCTTTGTGAAGGTCAAAGCCCGGTCGCTCCAGGTATACAGCTGCATTCGGTTACACCAGCATATTTGAGAAAATGGCCAGGCAGGTGATGAACCATTTTCTGGCACTAATATTTTATTGATTACAAAATGTAGTATTAAAGTCCGTTTATATTTTATTTTTAGCAAGGTTTCAGAGAATTTTATGTAGGTATTTGGTACGATTAGATTAATGTCCATGGACGACTATCCATCCTTATTTAGATTTTGAATTCGCAAAGTCATGATGAATCAGACTGCAAAGTTCGACTTCTGTACTTACCTACAGTGATTTATTTCGACCAGTAGGTAATTAAAAAGTAGGTAGGTTATATACTACGTACCTACTAAGTGCTTGCACTTTTGACAAAACACCTTAAGGTAGATGCTCCATGGTAGCCCGCGAAATTCAAATTTTCTTACTTTTTCAAGATCAAATTCATTCCTGTTATTTTCTAAGTTGAAAATTTTCTCCGTGACTCGTAAAGTTTCATAGCCTTGGCGCTTTTCTGGCGCCGATGTTGAATTAGCCTTTTTATCCCATTAAAAACCGGCCAAGTGCGTGTCGGGCCACGCGCAGTGTAGGGTTCCGTAGTAGCCCGGTATATTTTTAGATTTTGTTTTTCAATGCAAGTCTTCACCCGTTATAAACAAGCAACTACTTCAACTTAGTCATTTTAAAGGATTTATTCTAAGGATTTTGTATTTGGTACAAAATTATTTAACACCCTAGTTCAACGACTATTACTGCTAAACTAATAAAGTTATCTTAACCACTATAGTTTTCCTTTAAAGTTCATGAAATGCACTATCATCGTGATTTTTTACAGATTTTTCAATCCAGCAGTTTAGCTTTTAGAGGGGGGGGGGGACGCTCTACTGGAACAAAACTCATCCCACTTCACATGTAGGGGAGAAAACTACAGCTTTCTAGTACTAACGATGTCTTAGCAAAACCTCGGACAGACAGACAGATGGACATGGCGAAACTAAAAGGGCTCCTTGCCAGGACTACGGAACCCTAAAAAGACAAATCGGACAGAGGGCTTAGGGCTTTCAAAGTTTTCTCTTGTATTTAGAAGGACTCTTCAACAGTCCACGGTCCTCATATTTAACTTCCCCAGCATTGTTACCCTGTTTTTTCTTCTAAAATCAACGTCTCTAACTCTATCTGACCAGTATGTAGCGACCTGGATACCTCTGCTATTTGCCTCGTTAAATATGTTTTGTCCAGTCCAGTCGTAAATCCTGGAGAATGCAGTTAATTGTGCACGACTTGCTGGAGAGCATGTGCGGCATATCGTGTCGGGGCTACACACTCACAGTGTCCAAGATAAATGGATTATGCCCCATCCCCAACTCCATTTGAGTTCCATAACGCATAGTCTTGCTAGAGTATGCGTTATGGAACTCAAATGGAGTTGGGCAGGACACCTAGCAATGCACGCTGATGGCAGCTAAGTAAAGCTGTGACCGAGTGACATCGAAGGACTGAAAAGAGAAGTGTCGGTCGTCCGGCGGCGGCACGGCGAGATGGGCTGATGACATTGTTGCCATCGCGGGACTATCCTGGATGAGGCTGGCACAAGAGCGTGGAGCTTGGCACAAAGAGAGGCCCTATACCCAGCTCAAACTATCAATATCAGTAAATTGACGGATTTTTCCAACAGCATATGCAGCTGAACTCAGCCGCCCTGCAAAAGATGTTAAATAAGGACCCCATTGTAAACTTGAGTCGAGCGTGATTCCCAAGAAAACCGTTTTTTCGATAAATTCTAGTTTCTCTTGATTCAATATTATGTCACAATCATTATTTTTGACGTTAGGTAGAGCAAATCTAATGCACTTGGTTTTTTGCCCATTTAGTACTAAATTATTAGCGGTAAACCAATTATGGACCTGCAGTAGGGCGTTATTTACGTCGTCAAGATCAGTGGCACGTTTGTTTATCCTAAATATTAAAGAAGTATCGTCAGCAAACAACACCATATGCGGATGGTTGTTAAATAAACGGGGTAGGTCATTAATATATACTAAAAAGAGGAAGGGACCCAATATCGAACCTTGTAGTACACCCATTTTTACTTTTAAACCCATTGAATTGACACCATTTATTTGTACCTGCTGCTGCCTATCATTCAAATACGATTTACTGAGCGCAAGTTTACCTAAACCGTAATGCTCATCACGGGGTGAAATCGGGCTATGGCTGATGATGAAGAATGAGCCAGACTATTAGATCAGCTAGATTGACACTTTTTCCAGGTCCTTTGGTCGTTTTACGAAGTGCAAATGACAATCAATCTAAGGGTGCTAAATTAATTATGAGATCAACTTTACTGCAATTTATTTTACAACTGAATCAAGGAGAAGGAACATTTTGTAGCATTTTATGAGTTAGTTTTAAAATGATTTCAATAATCCATTGAGTTGCGTCAGATTATGAATAATATTAAATAATTCGTTATCTGAAATTAATCAATCAGATTTATAATCTTTAGGTCATATTCTGTGAAGTGGAACAGTTTTTTCTGCTATCGGAATTAATTTTAGCCTGGTAGGTATATAGGATTAAGGTTATTGTTAGGTACATAAGAGTACCTATCTATAAAGGTATAATAATGAAATAATATAATATCACACCAGTAATTTCCTAAGGGTTAGGCAGAGCTGTACCTAAGCGTATGTTATTCGGCGTCTCGCTGCGTAATGGTCGATGGGTAGGGTTGCCACAAGAACTAAAAATAAATACTTACTACCAACATTTTTCTTTTTATGTTAATTAAAGCTTATATAATTACAATTGTTTTACTATAAATAGAATGTCTCATATATTTCTTGACTTCTTTAAAATAACGATTATTAAATTTTATAGCAGCATCAATGTGAAACCTAACAAATAATTTTAAAATAAACTCTGATGGGAAGCATGGACATGGAGCAGTGAAATTAATATAAAAAAAAGAATTACTACATTTCTTAAATGTATTTAAACATCCAAACACGCAACAATTTATCCGGCTTGTCATTTTCACTAATAATGATAATGATCAATAAATCAGTCAGTTAAGTAACAACAACAACATCCAATTTATTTCAGGCTACAATCTATACATATAATAAAATCGTTGAGACCAAAAAATCTGTTCATTGAAGATTTAAAAAAAAAACCAGCCAGGGTGACTTGAAATAAGTAACTGAACATATTAAAACCATTTAAAAAAAAATTGTTTGTTTGTTTGTTTGTTTGTTTGTTTGTTTGTTTGTACGCGCATCACGTAAAAACTGCTAAACCGATTTTGTTGAAATGTTCACAAATCTGTTTTAATACATTCAGAATAACATATAGGCTATAGAAATTTTGGATTTTTTTGGAAAAAGGAGGTGAAAAGGGGGGGTAAAGTTTGTATGAAAAAAAAAATTTAGATTGTTCTAGAATCATGAAACTCAGAATAAATACTTATTAATAAAAATAAAGAAATACTTGTCTTAGCATTTTTTTAAAATCTCAACCAGAGACGCAAAAAAGAGGGTTTTGTGTTTAAAATTAATAAACTTCAAACACCTATACAATCAAAACCAATGAAGTGTAACCTTTCAAAGTTGCTACATATGCTCCATATCTAATACAAATAAATATAATTTCTCAGTTTTCTTGAAATTTGATTTTTGGGGTGAATACGCACAAAATAGCGAAACTCAAGAAAATCAGCTTTCCTTGGTTTAAGTAGTTGGTACGAAATGTTTGTGCGCGCATCACGTCTAAATTACTGCATAGGCTTCTTCAATATTTAAACTATATATTATCACGCTACTTCCTTAAGGGGGTAGGCAATTTTGCATTATTTCCGTATACTTCAATTGTTTGACGTTTCAGTCATGACGTAAGTACATGAGAACGGCTATTTGTGGCTTATGCCAACGAAGTAAATAGCCTTGCGGTTTCATGACCGCTCTGTAAACTACGGGGTTGCAGGTTCAAACCCTCCAACTTTATTTTCACTTTTTGTGATTTGTTTAATTTTTTTTTTTGATGCTGTGAGATTTCCTATACTTATTTCATTTTGTATTTAAGTTGTGTGCATTTCTTATTTTTTTCGTGAAATATTTTTCCAAAAAGTAATGGAGTTGTACTTATGGAAGAAGAATACAATCATGCTACCCCCAAATAAATTGGGATAAGGGCAGGAGTATGATGATGAGGATGATTTCTCCAAAAAGAAGTATAACGAACACCAGAAGCCTGATAAATCCACGTGTTCTTGCCGTGCAAGAACTGTGAAATCAATAATCCATACGCAGTTTACGTAGATTATATTTATAGCTAAATTGTTATTGGCCTCATATCGTGTTTTCGGGCGGGAGGAGACGCCCGGGTTCTTCCATTGTGAGGATCGACCGGAGGCCACGGTGGAGCACACTGTGGAGGTGTGCCCCACTTGGGCGGAGCATCGCCGTGTCCTCGAAGCGGCGATCGGCGGCGGCGACCTCTCTCTCCCAGCCCTGGTTCAATACATGGTCCGGAGCGAGACGGAATGGGATGCCATCACCTCCTTCTGCGAAGCAGTCATGCTAGCGAAGGAGGTGGCGGAACGTGAGAGGGAGAGATCCTTACGTCCCGGCCACAGCGGGAGACACCCCGGGCGTCGGGAGCCACGTATTGGCCCCCGGCCACCGTAGGCGCGGGCCTGTGGACGTCCGTCCGTCCGTCTCATGACGACAGGCCGTGTCGACGGCGCGTTCGTGTTCTACGCGCGCCTCAAAGAGAGTCAGCAAAAAAGAAGGGGTCCGCAAGGGCCGATGCCTGCCGGGGCTGCGGGACTATTCGAAAGAGATACCGTGGCCCCGGAACACAAAGGGCGATGAAGGAACATGGATGGGTTTTAGTCAGTAAAAGTCTGACACTTCCTCCTGCTCCGGGAGGAGTCATTTGATGATTTCCCATCCGAAAAAAAAAGCTATATCGTGTTTGGGCTCAATTCATGCACCTTGATGAGAACTTTCGACCTAGCTGGAGTATGACTGTCATCGAGTGTCTAAGGATGAAAACCTAAGGCTGTCGAGGGAAGCCCCAAATTGGAAAAACATAGTACAATATTTTAACGATGATTGCATATAATTCCGAGAAATTAAATTGTTACCTACTTGAATCTATACTTATTATAAAGGAGAAAAGTTTGTTTGTTTGTTTGGTTGGTTGAACGCGCTAATTTTAGGAACTACTGATTCCAGTTAAAAACATCTTTTAGTGTTGGACAGCCCATTTATCGAGGAAGGCTATACGTTATATAACATCACGCTACAATCAATAGGAGCGGAGCATCAATGAAAATTGTTGCAAATACAGCGAAAAATTATTGCTTTTG
The DNA here is from genome assembly GCA_963853795.1 of Xestia rhomboidea. Lineage (NCBI taxonomy): Eukaryota > Metazoa > Arthropoda > Insecta > Lepidoptera > Noctuidae > Xestia > Xestia rhomboidea. The sequence goes on from OY970774.1 coordinate 11,417,685, forward strand.
AGAGCTTCCTTTCCGTGCGCTGCGTAAACGGTTAAAGTTACTCAACAATCATACATGTATGACGGGATTGTTCCTCTTAAAAAGTCCGCTAAAGCATATTATCTGCATTTTTTTTAGGTTGACTCACACTCTCTCTAAGCCTCTCTCTCTCTTACGAAACGCAGACGAAGTTGCGCGGGTCAGCTAGTGTCCCATAAATAGGATATACCTTAAAAACTAACTTATATAAAGTAAATACAAGACTTGTGTTAATAAATAAGACTTAAAAACTACCTATGTTAGTAGCACTTCACTTATTTTTTTTTAATTCTTTAACAAACACGAAGTACGAGTAGGTACGCGTCGCAAGCGACCAGTCGTACGTAAGAGCGCGAAAAATTAACGTGGTATACGTACTTATGCACGGTTGGAGCGCGACAGCCACAGTATAAATATGGACAGTTCTGAAACTAAGCCTAGTCACGGTAATATTATAATACAGTAGTGTAACTCGGCCGCATGATAGAAATAAATGCCTACAGTCGCGCGGTACGTAAACATGCGTTAGGGCTGCCCGTCTCCAGCATTTTAATTACATTTGCCTACTTTCTGTTTCTATTTAGTTTTGTGATTGTAAATATCCTTTTTATATAAATAAATGAAATACTTTGTATATTGAATAGGAAGTGTTCAATAAAAATGCGTGTTGTTTTTTGATTGGTAGAATGAATACCACGTCTTTACTTTGAATTATGCAAACTAACAAAACACACATGCACCGAAGTTTTAACACAAGCGTAAGTAGGTAGGTACCTACCGTATCATGATTCATACAGAACCGCATATATACCTACTTCACTCGTCTCAATAACTTTCCGTTACTCTATTCGCTTTACTTATTTATTAATCCAAACACCTTTTTTTTCGTGAGATAAAAGGAAATACTTATCCATTAAAAAGACACACATTATGTACCTACCTACTAGTAAGTAAAATTATTTTATAGTCTTACCTTTCATAGTTTCCAGGTAATTTAAAAAAAACTTATGTCTGGATGCGTTATTGACGAATTCATACAACCAAAAACAGCACAATATTTCCTACTCGTCATATTAACTGATTTTTAGAGAAAAAATCGCGCGGTTATTGTTAAAAAAACAACACACCGTTCGTTCGACACTGCGGTACAGCCATGACTGTCTGCGCCCCGAGCGCACCCCGGGATCGAGGCGCGTAGGTATAGCTCGCGTTTGGTTCGTTTGTATGAAGTTGGAGTACTGTATTATAATATTACCGTGGCCTAGTAGATGCAATAATTACCTACGCTCCATTGAAGCCACAGGGCTGTCCCTTTTAATGTTGTTGATATTGTTTTTTTTTATTAAAACATTTTTTTCTGTTGTGATTAATCAATCGAATTGAAATAACTAGCTTACAAATACAATTTAACCCATAATCGGATGTAAGCTAGTAGGATATGAATTGTGAGATTTTCTGTTTATTTGGGTTTTGGCGTCGTGGCGTCAAGGCACAATTGAGATCGAGCGCGCCCAGTTTAGGTATTTAAAATGTCGGCTTTCTTCAAGATCAAAGGAGTGCAACTTCTGTACGCGAGTACTTTAATCTATTCTGTGCCAACATCTTGAAACAAAGTCTTTTTTCAAAAACATATTAGACAGATAATTAATTACAATAATTTTAATATAAATTATTATGCATTAAAATATTATTTGATAACCTTAATTTCGTTATCAGATAAAATATCTTTTCGCTCCATGATTGCATTCGTCGACCTATGTTAATATTATGTGAACTTCAAACCATTCATATTTTTATTTTTATAATAATTTTAAAGGAAGTCGTGTCAAAAATAATGATGACTGAATTATTTCTACGTTTTTGTGAATTAAAATAATTGCTTCTAGTATCAATTTTAATGTTATTTCCGGTAAGTATTCGTATTATGTTCAAATCGTTTGTAAAACAGGATAAGATTAATTAAATATGTATATAAATTGTTTTAATTGTGGATATGCAATTATGCATAGAAGCTTTTTAATAAAGTCTTTAAGGAAGATGTAATACTAACACCCTATGGGCCTTGATGCCTATGGGCCTGACAATAACATATTTTTATTTTTCTTTTGAAGTGAAAACTCCTTTAGGCGCCGTGAGTACTTTTTGGGTGAAGGAAAAACATTGAACTCATCGTCACTTGACGTAACGTGCGGTCACGCTTTGTAGCACTCGTAGGCGATCCGCTACGGCGTTGCGCGGGGCATAACCAGTGCTAGGACTGGGTAGGGGCTTGTGTTATTTTTGTTTTCACTTCTATCGGCAGTCCCCAGATACTGCCCTGTTTTTTTTTTTTTTTTTTTATAGCAGTATATTTTGTGTAGGTACTCACCGTAGCAACTTTGAACAGTATTAACTATAAGATCCAAATAGACCAATCTGGTCTTGATTTGTAGCAAATTCTGTGTTTAATACACATATATTTTACAGTATGAGTACATATATATACCTATATAGGTATATGTACTCATACTGTAAAATGGGCCCATAGTTGCCACATTGACGAAAATTTAAAAAAAACGTCTAAAATTGCATTTTATTTGGTAATTTTGCAAACTTAGAACAGCTGTATATTAGAAGCTTTTTGGTCGAACATAACCAAATTACTCTTCTAAAAGCCTTCTAGTCTTCTTAAAAACTTTACTATGGTAAAAGCACACTTATATCGTAGCAAAGCTCCTTGGTGGAAAAAAATGTTAAAAACTAAAAAAATACGTAAAATAAATGTTTTTTTTAAAAATTTCACAATGATCTGGAGGGTTTCGGAGGTCGATAATTTGAATTTGACATAACTACTTCGTATAAAAAAATCAGACCTACCTTATATTTGATGCAAGGCAACCCCCTTTTTTAAATGGTACGATTTCCATGGACTATATTAAAATTGAAACAAATGATTTAATTGATTCCGGTCAGATGTAAGTACCTACCTAGTTTTTAAATGAGATATGGTGACACATATTCAAGAATTTATAACCTATCTTAATCAGTTTAGTTGGCAAACGACGTGGCGTCGATTACGTACAATTTATCTTTACTACTGAGCAGATAGTAATTTATACTGCGATGATAACTATACTTCTGTAAGTATTTAGAAGAAACATACAATTATAATACTTAAGTAGTGTTTTTGACGTCATAGGTACTTAGTACCTACTCATATCAGTGCCAGCTAAAAAACATTCCCGGTTACGCCTAGCGAAACCATTTCAAAATTTGTGAATTCTAAAAAGCCGGTACTTGAAATAATTCCAGACTTTTTACTATTGAATGTGTCTAATTTCAAATTTCAAAAAAAAAAAACTGGCCAAGAGCGAGTCAGACTCGCGCACCGAGGGTTCAGTACAAACTTTTTAAAGGACAAACTTAACTTTGTTGTTCGATCCCTAGAAACGGCTATTGCACCAACCGCAAATAATAAGTTTGTAATAGTAAATACGTTTTTTTTTGTTATTAAACTAAGTAGGTACATATTTACGGTTTTCAGATTTTTCCCTTTACATGTGCCAATTTCGTGATTCTAGGTCAACGGGAACTGCCATATAGGTTTTCGACCCAAAACCTATAGAGTACTTCCGGTTGACCTAGAATTGTCAATTTTGGTTAAAAGCAAGATTTTACAACTCAAGTAAAGGGAAAAGTCCGAAAAATAAGGTAAATTTTGGTAAGTAAGTACTTACTTACTTACAAGTTTTCACGAAATTCTAAATTTGCCCATTTCTTTTTATCGTGTTGGCCTCAGTATCTGGTTTAAATTTCAACTTGCTAGGTCCACCCGTTCCTGAGAAAATCAGTGGTGACAGACGGACAAGAAAGTGATCTTATAAGGGTTCCTTTTTTTACCTTTGAGGTACGGAACCCTAAAAACCGCTGTGATTCAAAATGTACGGGCGGGCTACAATACTGGATACATCTGGACGAATTGTAAACCCTAGTTTACATAATTAAGTAAAGTAATAAAATAAAAAATAAAAAAACCTTTATTTCCCATTACCCTTAAAATTACGTTAAAGAATGTGTACAAATTTTTTTTTTCTTTATTAGTAGTTTTGTTTTTCTTATATTTATTTTTCTTATAATCTAAGTAAGTATGTTCTCCGGTATATGGGCCCCTCCTCGGGTGAAGGCCTCTTCCAGTTTCTTCCATTTGTCCCTGTCCTTTGCAATATTCTGCCAAGCGCTGCCTGCTGTATCTATTAGATCGTCAGCCCACCTTCTCTTCGGTCTGCCTATTCTTCTTTTTCCATCTGGCCCTTTCCACTCTGTAGTTTTAGCTGTCCACCTACCGTCTTTGTATCGTGATACGTGGCCAGCCCATTGCCATTTCAGTTTCAGGGCTTGGTTAAGGGCATCAGTTACTTTGGTTTTTTGGCTGATAACTTCGCTTCTGATTTTGTGTATTTTCCTTATGTTTAGTACACTTCTCTCCATAGCTCTTTGTGTTGTTTCAATCTTTTGTTTGGCTCTTGTCGTGAATACCCAAGATTGGCAACCGTACAGCAAGCAGGGCAGTATGCAGGTATCTTCTTCTTTAATTTTCTTCATATTTATCGAGTAGTCACCTTTTAAGATCTCCTTGAGTGACCAAAATTTCTTCCATGTTATATTTGCTCTTCTTACAACTTCGTCTTCGTTGTTTGTTTTGTTGAATGATACTTGTTTGCCTAAATAGATGTAGCTGTCGACATATTCTATTGTGTTTTCTTTTACATTAATGGGCTCTTTGTTGCTGTTTGTCATTATTTTGGTTTTAGTAGCATTCATTTCTAGTCCTACTTTCGAGCTTGCTTGGTCAAGTGAACATAGCATTTCTTGTAGATCTTTTGATGTCTCTGATAGTATGACTATGTCATCAGCGAATCTTAGATGGTTTAGATAGAAGTTGTTTATTTTTATACCTTTCGTTTTCCAGTCTATTTTCATAAATATGTTTTCTAGAACGGCAATAAATAGTTTAGGTGACAAAGGGTCTCCTTGTCTGACTCCTCTTTCAATATTTATTGCTTCACCTCTTGATTCTAGTCTGACATTACTGGTACTGTTGTTATATATATATTTTAAGATGTTTATATACTTTGGGTTTATGTTTAGGGTGTTAAGTGACTCCCAAATAGAGCTATGGCTAATGCTGTCGAACGCTTTACTATAAATCAATAAAACCTAGATATAGAGGCTTATTAAATTCTTCATACTTTTCGATAACTTGTTCCAGTGCCTGTATATCGTCTAGTGTGCTAAATAAAGCCAGAGCGGAAACCTGCTTGTTCTATTGGTTGTGCGTTATCAATGTCTTGTGTTATGCGTTTTAGAAGAGTTGATGAGAACACTTTATATACATTTGCTAGTAAGCTGATAGGTCTATAATTGTTGATGTCGAGTGGATTACCTTTTTTATGTAGCAGTATAATATCCGACGTACACCATTGAATTGGCACAATTTCCGTTTCTAGAATCAGGTTGAATAGTTCTGTAAGAGGGTCCAGTAAAATTGGTGCGCCTAGTTTCAAGACTTCGTTAGTTATCCCATCGGGACCTGGACTTTTATCTGATTTTAATTGTTTCAACTGTAAGTATACTTCTTTTTCGTCTATAGGTAGGTAGGTATAATATATATATAACTATACAAAAGCAAAGAAGACAACGTCGAAAGAATTTCTACCGAAATATAACTTTTTTGGTAGTGCTGCCATGCCTAACAATTTTGAACGGAAAGATTCCATTAGGGATTTACAATTTCGTTTCATAAGCACAACACAAAAAAATTACAAAGTGTAAACACGGAACGAATAACCAACAATATACAATATAAAAACATGACATAACAACAGTAAGACCGAAGAATTAAATTACAAAGTCGTGAAGCTACATTATGTGTTGTCTCGATGAAACACGTGAATATCATATTAATATCTAATAATTATGTAATCTGTGGCAAAAACATTGTGGTCAGGATTCGCGCCAATCGACGACGCCGCCATTTTGGATTTGATTTTGTGTGATGTTTAAGATTTTAATTATCATGACTGTCGGCTCAAGGATCGTTTTGCGGAATACCTAAATCCAAAATCGGACCAAACGCCGCTATTTAAAAAAAAACATTTCACATTAAATACATTTCAGAAATCAACAGGCTTGTGTCATTAAAACAAATATCCCTGTCTGTAGCACTGTACTGTCTATACCAGAGGTTCCCAAACTTTTTTATCTGGTAGACCACTTTCAAAATTTTCTGGTTTCGATGGACCCCTGCCGGGCCCTGCTGCATTTTTTTCAAGCCCATGGAGCAAAAAAGAAAAGCAAGAAATTTGCAATATTATTTTTTCGGGCAGCACATGAGAACCGTCGTTCTAACATTTTTTTTGGCAAAAAATCTGAAAATTAGAATCTTCTTCTTTCTTTTTTTTTTTTCGGATGGGAAATCATCAAATGACTTCTCCCGCTCTGGGCGGAGCAGGAGGGAGTGTCAGACTTTTACTGACTAAAACCCATCCATGTTCCTTCATCGCCCTTTGTGTTCCGGGGCCACGGTATCTCTTTCGAATAGTCCCGCAGCCCTGGCAGGCTTCGGCCCTTGCGGACCCCTTCCCTATTGCTGACTCTCTTTGAGGCGCGCGTGGAACACGAACGCGCCGTCGACACGGCCTGTCGTCATGAGAAGGACGGACGGCGAGCTAGCCCATAGCTCCCCGTCCACAGGCCCGCGCCTACGGTGGCCGGAAGCCACCACGTGGCCCCCGACGCCCGAGGTGTCTGCCGCGGCGGCCGGGACGTGAGGATCTCTCCCTCTCACGCACCGCCACCTCCTTCGCTAGCATGACTGCTTCGCAGAAGGAGGTGACGGCGTCCCATTCCGTCTCGCTCCGGACCATGGCACGAACCAGGGCCGGAAGCGAGAGGTCGCCGCCGCCGATCGCCACCTCGAGGACACGGCGGTGCTCCACCCAAGCGGGGCACACCTCCACAGTGTGCTCCACCGTGTCCTCCGGTCGATCCTCGCAATGGAAACACCCGGGCGTCTCCTCCCGCCCGATTCGGTGCAGGAACTTACCGAAACAATCTTATAGCTTCGAAATGCTTTTTTTAAAGTCTCAATACGACTATTTTCACCGAAATACAACCTGTCATCACCGGAACAATTGTTTTTTTTTTTACTTTTTCGAGTAGCTTATTAACTGCCTACATTGATAGATAAAGCCAAGCCATAATTTTTACACGACTGTCAAAAAAAAGGAGTGTTTTTCTTTAGTATCGAAACTTACAACTTGTGAACCCCCATTTCTTTTTCACGTCAACGTAGACCCCGACGGGTCTGCCGTGGACTTTGGGAATCACTGGTCTATATTGTACGTGAAACTGAATACCTGCTATAAAAGGGAAAAACTGCAGATCAAAGTCTCCCTATGTTTCCAATGACAGCTACAATACAATGAAGGACAAAATTAAAAAGTTTGATAACAACGTACAATGGAAGACAGTCCGTTGTTATGTTATTAGCATACTGGAAGACGCGGGTGCTGTTGCCTATTCTATATTAGATTAGGAAATTGATTGGAACCGGGAAAACTTCACAGATTTCAGAATCACACGCGGTACAAAACAAATCTAGTCAATATACGATGTAGGGCTTACGTCAAAAAATGGTTTTTTATAGATTTTTTTTCAAATCATAAATTGCGGTCATATGAATTCATTACTGATATTTTAATTAAAACGAAACTTGTTTTTATGGGTATGGTAAAAGGAAGACATGATACCAATGAGATATAACAGCTTTTCGACTGCGAGGTCTTTCGAGACAAGCGCACGACTAGGTCAAGGTACCTATTGGTTCGATATCGACGCCGGCGCATTTAAACTACACTAAATTAATATTATAAATATTTTTTTAACGGATGTTGCTCGTAAATCAATCTTTAAACAGGTACAGTTAATTAAAAGTTATGGGAATTTTGAAGTTGTTTGAGGGAAATCTGAGGACATATTATGACTATGTTGCACGGTTCAACCTAATTGATGGTAAATCCATGGGCTCAGGATTTGTTATGAAAAAATCAGTGGCATAGCAATCCACCATTATTGTTTTGTTTATTTTCCTGAAAGCCTTGTTAATTTGTTATCATCGTAGATATGAATCCCGCGCATGTTAATTAAGGTATCTGATACTATATCATTATAATCTTCGAATAACGTATGTCATGCCTAATTTATGCCGAGCTTTGTGATATTTTTGCTGATGGTAACATAACGCCTATTAATATCAAAACCACAACTACCAACATAAAAAAACAAAACTGTCAAATAAAGATGCCAGCCAATATTTCGGCCAGCACTTCACTTTACTTTCTCATCGACCGATTCGCCTTGATACGACATTTCTTCTCTTGACATTATAAAACCACACTGGCATGTCGTGTTGAAGCTTTGGTCTTCTGTAATAAGTAAGGATTAAATCCCATGTTCAAATACAGACTCTGTTCTACAACTGAGAAATGCCTGATATTGCAGAATGTTTTAGATTAATTGATGCTATTTAATGCTTCAAATTTAAAACCTTCAGCCTGTTTAAAACTCGTTGATAACCAATTAACAAAAAAGAAAATCTATTCCAGGCTTGCCACACGAATGCATCGAATAAGTTTTTATCCAAGTGTAAAAACACTACCTACAGGCTAGGTATAAAACTTTTATCTTTTTCGCGCTAAAAGCTCGTAAAGCTCATATCTATGCGGATCTGTTTTTTTTCATCTAGTTTGTTTATTTATAAGGATGTTTGAGCAAAAACATTAGTTTGTGTTGTTATTTGAAGCTACGCCGAGTTTCGTATAAATTGAATTAACTTCTTTGTAGCGTTTGGTGCTACGTTTATCTATTTGTGTCAATGTAAAGTTGAGAGTCAGTGTTACCAATAAATACTTATATTATTATACGACGAGTTTCGCGAAAAAAAAATCTGCTGTTCCCTACATGTTCGCATAACTCGTCAAAATGTATGGAACATCTGATTTTTTTTTCGCGATTCAGCGTTTGGTCCCATAGTAAAAGTTGTTCATACATAATGATGACTACAATGACCGGCCGAAGTTTATCGATATCGTCCGGAAAAAAAAAACTTAAGTAGGTGTTTTTTTTTGGATGGGAAATCATCAAATGACTCCTCGAAGTGCAACTTTTATTTTATACAAATTTGGGGTTAAACTCACTTTTTTTTTAACCTATAACAGCACGGAACTCTTTTATTATTTTATGCAATCCAATAAAAACACAAGATACCTACTTCAATTGCATAAATATTGATAAACCAAAATCATATTCTTATGAATGACTTTTTTTCGCAATGATGTAATACCTAAGTATTTTTCCCCTATTACTTACTCTAGATGTGACAACAAAATATTGACAATGAGATCATAAGTCGCACTAAAAGTCAACACTTGCATGTAATAATTTGTTTGATTATCCTTATGAAACTCTTTGCTACGAAGATTTATATTTTTGTTTGAAAAAAACTAACTTTACTCATCATTAGTGTTAAAGTTAGCAGTCTAATCATAATATTTTGATTATTGGTAAAGTGTTACTTCTAAAATATAGTTATTTGACCTTAGGCAAAGTATTCAAGGCTAAAATGAAAGATGGAATCTACCGATGATATATCCAGGACTTCTTGCTGTGGCCACTGGCTTAATGAAGCCTTTTTTTGTTCGGATGAGAAATCATCAAATGACTCCCCCGCTCTGGGCGGAGCGGAAGGGAGTATCAGACTTTTACTGACTAAGACCCATCCAAGTTCCTTCTTTGCCGTTTGTGTTCCGGAGCCGCGGTATCTCTATCGAACAGTCCCGCAGCCTCAGCAGGCGTCAGCCCTTGCGGACCTCTTCCTTTGCTGACTCTCTTTGAGGCGCGCGTAAAATACGAACGCGCCGTCGACACGGCCTTTTGTCATAAGACGGACGGACGGCGAGCTAGCCCATAGCTCACCGTCCACAGGCCCTCGCCTACGGTGGCCGGGGGCCACTACGTGGTCCCCGACGCCCGGTGTGTCTCCCGCGGCGGCCGGGACGTAAGGTTCTCTCCCTCTCACGTTTCGCCACCTCCTTCGCTAGCATGACTGCTTCGCAGAAGGAGGTGACGGCGTCCCATTCCGTCTCGCTCCGGACCATGAATTGAAGCAGGGCAAGACGCGAAAGGTCACCGCCGCCGATCGCCGCTACGAGCCGTGTGAGGGCTGTGGTAAAGTTGGCCCTGTCCAATTAAAGCTTACCGAACTGTTGTTCAGACTAAGAAGATGATATTCCAGTTCACATGAAATATATCAGACACTGAAATCTTTTTCCTCTTTCATTGATTATCATCATCCGCCTAGCCTTTTCGCAACTAAGTTGGGGTCGGCTTCCAGTCTAACCGGGTACAGCTGAATAGGTACCAGTATTTTACATGGAGCGACTGCCTATCTGACCTCCACAACCCAGTTAGTACTGGGTAATACGATACCTCTTGGTAAGACTGGTTGTCTGACTTTCGGGCCACTGACTACCTGTAACGACTGTCAAAGATTTACAATTGACAGCCTTTCCGAAGCACGGAGGAAACTCGGTGTGTAATGGGTGGTCACCCATCAACCTAGGCAAGCGCGGCTTAACCTGAAGATCGACCCGAGCGGCTATTATTAAGGCCTGAATTCCTCCAACGCTGATGTCGGTTGCATAAATGGTCGGTCGAACGACGGACGTCAGCGAGAAATAAAATAAACCGGCCAAGTGCGAGTCGGACTCGCGCACGAAGGGTTCTGTACCATTATCTATACAACATTGGACAAAAAAATCACGTTATTTGTTTGGGAGCCCCCCTTAAATATTTATTTTATTTTAATTTACTTAACTATTAATTTTTAAAGTGAATATACATCTAAATATTCAAGCCTTAGCCACGACTCCTTTATTTATTTATTTTTTTTCGGATGGGAAATCATCAAATGACTTCTCCCGCTCTGGGCTGAGCAGGAGGGAGTGTCAGACTTTTACTGACTAAAACCCATCCATGTTCCTTCATCGCCCTTTGTGTTCCGGGGCCACGGTATCTCTTTCGAATAGTCCCGCAGCCCCGGGGCCACGAGCTCCTCACACATATTTTGTTAATCAAATTCTGTGAACTTGATTAATTAATAGTATAGCAATCCATTGAGTTGGTTTACTGTTTCTTCGTTGCATAGTTCCACTAGGTTAGAAAACCGGTTTGTTGGATGATTCAAATATGGTGTTTTTATGTCAATCTTAGGAAGTATGTAATGAATTCTTACTATAAGTTAGAAGGCTCTGAAGTGAGCCTAATACATTGAATTACGCAAGTTATTAATTATTTATAAAGGTAAAAATACTTTAACAACAAAATTAGCTAGATATACATCAAGAAGATAATAAATTCGTCATCATCATCCACAGCCTGACTTCACCTACGCCCAAGAACTGAAGTACATCATTAGTTGGTAAAGTAAATATTTACTTACAAAATGCAGTCGTACGTGTTAAATAGTAAATAGACTGAACAGTCGCAAAAATACATAAACATCCTGTTGATTAGCTATGACAATAATACCTACCAATTAAACGTACCATTTTTTCATTCCATTTTCTCAAGTCAGCTCAGATCTGTGAATACTTAACTCAATTTTTATTAAAAAAACACACACACACAATATCTTCACACTGTCCCTTGGCAAAAAAACAGTAAAAGAAAAAGTGACACAATGTAAATATAATCGACAGTGTTGCCACTTTTAAAATAATGTGAGAAAACATAGTTTTCATGTCTATTGTTTCAGTTGTTGTTAGATTTAAGTAAGAGTTATTTAGGTTTTAGTGATGTCCTTCGATAAAATCAAATTAGATAAGTACAATTTTTTCATGATGAGTATAAATGATGTAAGAATAAGCTGTATTCTGAAATTAAGGGCAACGGCTGGACTAAGCATTATTTTATAATTACACAAAGAATCTATTTCCGGTTCTTTACCGGTTTCGATTTTAGAATATCAGAAAAGAACTAGAGAAGTATTGATTAATTCTTTTGAATTTCCGAAACGCCATCGCGCGTCATCTTCATTCCGCCGTGCGTCTAAAAATTTTAGTATTTTGACATTTGTGTGCAAAATGGCGGTGTTTTCACAGCTGTTTTTTATTAATATTAATTTTCAGATGTTTTCTAATTGGTGTCATGATGACAACACTGTTGTGTTTTATAGTTTTTTTACTCTAATTCAAGAGGTTTCGATAACATATTACGTATCTATTTACACTTCTCGTCGTCGGTTTGATCGTGCTAAACTGGGCGTTAAGGGACAATTCAAGTATTACATAGGCAGATTTATTACAATTATTTACCCCCCCCCCCTCCCCCATGTCAGCAAAAGTAAGTAAAGCTCTCACTTAAGCATGGGAGGGGCCCATGCTTTATTATTTGTGTGAATCCCCGAATATGCGTTTCGTTTTCAAGCATAGATAATGTGTGAAAAAGTAAATAATTACTGCTGACGTAATCACCATCTAGACCCCCCCATCCCCATGTCATCAAAAATAAGCAAAGCATAGACCCCCCCGCGCCATAAAGTACTTACGTAGTAATACTTGTATAGTGTACACTCATCTCTCCGCCAGTCCACTCCAGTCAGTACACATTTCCGCAAAGCTTCGGTGGATACACCCTAGCTTCTTATCATCTCCTCTCATCCCCATTTTGCACGTCTCTGCTTTGGTGGAGTCCGGGCCTTACCTTGGCGTGAGCTTTTTCTAAGTTTTCCTAATTCTGAAGGCTTTATCAATGCTGAATAACATCGAAATATTTGCGACGTTACCAATACCATTATCAGAACACATCCTCTTCGTGTTTTACCAAGTGCTGTATACCACTCCCTGTTCCAATAACCGATGCGATGATTAGGCAACTACGTAGCGCTAAAGCAATTACAATATCTATTACAATTTCAGGAAACATCATACTTTTAAATGAGTGAGCAATTCAAGTTGTTTTCGTAAAGGTTGGTGCGGTTGCGCTTGCTTGTCTATGAATTAAAGTTTGTATACAATGTAATGGAAGAACAAAAGGTTCAATGGCGAATAGCGCACACAGTCGTTGCATTTATTAACCGCTAGCGATAATGTTCGCTAACCTAGTCTATATTATACCTCTATTAGATGTACTTATCTCATATCTTAGTGTATTCAATAGGCATGACGACAGTATCAAAAAATTGCAAAAGCTAAATAAATAAAATAAAATAACCTGAGATTTAATGTACTTAGAACAAATTTGTCTACAGAAATCTCCGATTTTGGCTAGCGTTAAATAAACTATGAAGGTACAGTAGTCAAATGGTGTAACTTTGTTATTTGGCGCCAAAATCGGATGCCAATTTATTTCGGTCAGCGCAGCATGACGTGTTCTTCTTCTGCTTCTCTTTTAGTTGTCATCTCAAATCTCACCCAATTTCTAGCCATATAATATCATTCACTCAGCCAATCCATCGTTTCTTTCGTATTCCCCTACTAGTCCTAGGGTACACTTATAGCTGTGCTGTCCGGTATGATATCTAGGTGATCTTTAGAGCTTTTGGCCGGCCTGGGAAATTTTTGGGAGCAGTTAGCTCTGTCTTTAGTCGTTAAGTTTTGTTTTTGGTGCATAATTGTAATCAGGCTGTAATTTTCCCACTGCTGGGACAAAGGCAGACATCCTCTTTAGTTTCTTTTCTCCACAACGCGGACCCATTGCAGGCTGCCATGTCAGATGACAATGTCTCCATTTTTGATTCTTGCACATGTCGGTTTCTTCGTTCACCAAGTAAAGTGTAAAGTCACATTGCAAGTACATTGCTTGACTGGTTTGAACCCACGATATTTCGTAATTTGGACCCGATACCACGAGAACGCCATAGCTGCATTGCTTGCCTCTGAATCTGCAATTGCAATCTGCAATTTTTATTTGCAACAATAGGCATGACGACTGTATCAAAAAATTGCAAATCTATTTAGTCCGTCAGTTAGAGTATTGAAAATTAATGGACACGAATTTTTTGTTTTTGTAAATCAATGAATATTGACAAAAGATAAAACGCATCAAAACTCGGGAGTGGGGACGCGTGGCGTCAGAACTAGCTAAAAATTATACCTAGGCGTGACGTATTGAGAATTTTAAAAGCGTCAAATCTTCGTCAGTTTTGGTTTACGTAACAAAAGAAAAAACACGGGTCAAATATTTTTTGATAATCTAACTGACGGACTAATTCGATATTTTTTGTCGTCTCGCCTATTCTTTGTATTTCGAACGTTTTCCTAATTGTTGTAGGGAATGGAACTTCTGCCCGTTTTTAATGTAGATGGACTCGTAATTCCAGTCTTAATAGTTCAAGTATAATGCATAGCTTAGATTCCACGGCTGGCACGCGATCGGAACACACACGAACACATCATTATGTACTACTTATGTACTGCCCTATTTACTGTGTATTTAAGTTGCATTTTTAATTCTGGTCTTATATTTTGGCTGTTTGTCGTGAATATACGTCAAAATGAAAAGAATTTGAATCTTTAAGGCGACTACAGGAGCTAAATAAGCAACCCCATTTGTGGTTGTTCAAACTTTGTTTGAAACATTGTTAGAATAAAGTTCTAATCAGCTTGCACTACAAAGTAGTTGTTACGTCAGTCACTGCGGGCCGAATAGTGCGAAATGAGTGGTTTTTTGCGATTTACAAAAATCTTTTGATTTTTGATTTGTTTTGATTGATTCGACTAAAAAAAAATAAAACACTGTCATGCTAATATGTTGCATGTAGAATTATTTGCCAAAAAACCAGAATGTAGTGATGTTTTCTATTATGGTTTTTACTCGTTAAAAGAATTTTTTTGAGATAAGTTCGTGAATTTTTTTTAATCGTGTAAAAATAATTGTATTATGTTTTCAAAACACAATCATACTAGCACATACTTATCCTGAAGAATATCATATATTTTTCTGGTTTTGTTTATTGCAGTGAATCATATGCTTTTTTGCATTATTAAACTCGCGTTTAGCTCCTGTACCTACTCCCCTTAAGAGGGAACAGGCCCTGCGAAGAATTTGAAAAATAGTATTTGAAGAAACGTTGAAGAAACTATTGCTGTCCCGCTGCTTCATGCCTGTCCTCTTAGAGTGCGGACAGAGAGAGAGGGACAGCTGCAGCTCAGACCGATTATAAAAAAATGACGAAGATGGTCTATACAGCGTAAAGAAATGCTATCCCATACAAAACTTCAATACCCACTCGACCCAAATGTATGGGACAGCTGTATTTTTTTCTTAAATGTTGGTCCCATGAAGAAACTTGTTCAGTTTGATGTTCCACCACACCGTTAAATATATGACCATACTATAGCTTCTGCCATGCATCGGCTTCGCCCGCGTGAAGTTTCATTATTGTCCCATGGGATCTTACTACCGGGATAAAAAGTATCCTATGCGTTAATCTAGGTTATAAACTATCTGTGTGTAAAATTTCATCAAAATCCGTTCAGTAGTTTTTGCATGAAAGAGTAACAAACATCCATACACAAACATCTATACATCCATACTCACAAACTTTCGCATTTACAATATTTGTAGGATACACGTGTCTGATGACACGTTGTGTACGCACAACGACTAATCCGCTATACAAAACGCTGATCTCTCATTGTACCTAAGCTAAGCTCATTCAAAGTGAGGTCAGGTCACACTGGATATGTACATGATAGCTTGATGTTACTTGTAGGTACCTATTTACTTACGAATTACAAGAAAATTGTGTTCTGTAGATTAGAATCCATAAAATGGTTAATGGTTAGAATCCATAAAGTCCATTTTGAGAATACTTTAGTACCACATCAGCTTTATTTGCTATTGTAAAACAAATCTTGTTAAGTTTTAATAAAATCCAACCTATAAATTTTATAGTTCTTCGCATTGTCATTAAGTATGCACTGATGAATCGACGTCTTCCTTATGATCCTTGAGTATCCATCACTTACTTGTCCCTCACAAGTGAACGTGATAAAATTATAAATAGGGATTCACTATATAGGCATCTAAGAAGCCGATTCCTGCCAGATTCCTCTACGGGTGTCTGGGTGTCTGTCTAGAGGAAGACTAAGATTCCGGCCACGGTTTCGCCCTCGAAAATTCATTTTTCTACACATTATCTTTATCCTTCTTATCTCTTTTTTTTTCATTTTCTTAAGGTATCTTTTTTTTTCTTTACTTATTCTTTATTTTCTTTATTCTCATATAGAAGCGATGTTACCTTTTTTTTTTTTTTTTTTGATGGGAAATCATCAAATGACTTCTCCCGCTCTGGGCTGAGCAGGAGGGAGTGTCAGACTTTTACTGACTAAAACCCATCCATGTTCCTTCATCGCCCTTTGTGTTCCGGGGCCACGGTATCTCTTTCGAATAGTCCCGCGCGTGGAACACGAACGCGCCGTCGACACGGCCTGTCGTCATGAGACGGACGGACGGCGAGCTAGCCCATAGCTCCCCGTCCACAGGCCCGCGCCTACGGTGGCCGGAAGCCACCACGTGGCCCCCGACGCCCGGGGCGTCTCCCGCGGCGGCCGGGACGTGTGGTTCTCTCCCTGTCCCATTCCGCCACCTCCTTCGCCAGCATGACTGCTTCGCAGAAGGAGGTGACGGCGTCCCATTCCGTCTCGCTCCGGATCATGGCACGAACCAGGGCCGGAAGCGAGAGGTCGCCGCCGCCAATCGCCGCTACGAGGACACGGCGGTGCTCCGCCCAAGCGGGGCACACCTCCACCGTGTGCTCCACCGTGTCCTCCGGTCGATCCTCACAATGGAAACACCCGGGCGTCTCCTCCCGCCCGATTCGGTGCAGGAACTTACCGAAACATCCGTGTCCGGTAAGAACCTGCGTCAGGCGGAAGGTGAGGACGCCGTGGCGTCTCTCCAGCCACTCCTCAAAGAGGGGACTTACCGCCACTATTGTGGCGTGCCCTAAGCGATATTACCTACTGTAGAGTTTTATCAAAATCTGCTGTTCAGTGTGTTTTGTGAAATCGTGACAAAGATTCAAACACAATCAATAACTACTTACCTATTTCATGAAAAAGTCATTCAATCGAGGTTGCATATTGATGATTTTAATGATTCTAATTCAGTAAAGACGAAAGAAAATTTGAATCGAAGGTTACCTTGGCGCTTCCACCATAACACTAAACAATGACTAATTGACATAACACAGTGCAAGTTACCGACGCAATGGCAGTGGGCGGGTCAATGCGCAGTAAACCACTTCATCATAAAGACTAAATGAACTAGTTTGTGGCTAGATCT
Source organism: Xestia rhomboidea (assembly GCA_963853795.1). NCBI lineage: Eukaryota > Metazoa > Arthropoda > Insecta > Lepidoptera > Noctuidae > Xestia > Xestia rhomboidea. The sequence goes on from OY970774.1 coordinate 11,435,091, forward strand.
AACAAAGATCTAAATCTAGTCTAGGCAATAAGTCTATAATTAACAAAGACAGGTAGGCCAATAAAAACGAGAAACCTGTTGGAAACACGCAGTTTTATTTTTACGACATTTTTAATTGTTTTACAATCAAGTTTGTCTTCCATGTTCATTGTTTTAGAAGTCAGTGGCAAAAAAGTCAATGAAACAAACACAGTTACCGAATTCCGAACGTAACGTTATTTTAGACTTTTTAGTGTTTTTTGGAAGTCTGTTTTTTCTAGCAAAAAATATTTAACGTAGTACTATTATTAAAAAGAAGGAATGAATAGGTACTTACTTAAAGAAAACTAGTCAATGATTCCTATAACAACAAAATCACAATCTGTAATCAATGACAACAGATTTGGATTCAAAATGGCGGCCATAGGAAGTGACAGACTAGCAAGATGGATGCCAGAATACGTCCCCTGGTAATAATGCTTATTATACCTACTGTCATGATGCAACCATGCATTGATTTACTTTAACACTTGGATAAAACATGTAATCGATATTGTATGTCTTAGTACAATTTCTAGCTTCGCATTGCATGCAGCAATTTGACATGAAAATATCTAATGTTAGAAATAACCTTTTTGTTTAATTAATTGCAATACCTACGGAGCAAGTTATGTATGTATAGGTAAACATTTCTTAAATCACACCAGAAAGCATACCATGGCCTCTGTATGTCTTACTCATCCATTGAGTAACCTACTCAGCTTCTTTAAAAGTTGCTTCTTATGTTGACTGTTACAGGGGTCTTTTAGCGTGTGAATGACATTGACAGGGCGGCATTGTTATAACAAAATGACTTTTTTGTTTTGTAAAAAATAAACTTGCATCAGCATTCAGTTAAAAATTGTGACACTTAATTTTTATTTATTCGTATAGATAATGTTTTAAAAACATGCTAAGATGGCGGCGATATTTCCTTAATAATTTATTAAGGTCAACTTTTGGAAGAACTTTGAGAAGTCTTATAGGAAACAGTAATATCCTCAGATTAACAAATTATCAGCGTGATTCAGACCTAGGATTGTGTTGAACTGTTTTGTATGCAAATTGGCCGGACAGGCGGATTGTCCACGCGATCCAGTAATTAGCGAATTGACTCATGATTTAACCGCGTACTGCGGCTGTTTAAGACCTCTTTTACACGATGTTTTTATAGAAGGCGAGGAAGTAGGTAGCGTTTCGCACGATATCTGTGGTTGAAATGTGTTTTCCAGTCACATGCTAGAACCTTCGATTGGTAAAATACCTACCTAGTGTTAAAACTAAGAAAAGGAACGATGGTTTCCAAATCTCCAAAATTGCCAAACCGAATTCGATATTTTTTTAATTCGGGATTCAATAAAATTTTAAATTTTCTGGCAAACATGTTGACCATACCGTCCATACCTACCTGCTTGCTGAATAGAACGGCTTTACATAAATTATTAACTATAAATTAATCAACCCACGAAAGATAATTCTTGTAAAAGTAATAAACTTGGCTTATTAGCCTGAAATATGCACAATTCTACTATTAATTATATCACACCGTCAGTTCAGCTCGTTTATGACAATGACCGTTGCTCCCGATCTTTGGCCACAATCAACTAATGTCTTTACTATTTAATTATTGACTAGCACTCTTGTATAGCTGAATACCTATATACTTGAAAGGGCAACTCTTAACATCAATTAACATAATGAAGGACTGAGTTTCAATAGCTACAGCACCATGCCATAGGGCCTTTTGGCCTCGTATAGGACCAGATAATTTTTATATGATTTTGTTCTTTTTTGTTAATTTAATCATCTCGTTTTAACCTGTGCGAGACAAATAAATTAAATACTTTTTTTTTCTTTCAATAGTTACTAGAGAATAATTGTTATGAAGTAGCATGGTTCTTAAAGTTTCTGGCATATCAGATTCAGAAATTAATAATGGCAACGCTTAATGCAATCCGAGGGCGGGGAACGCACTTAGAGTTTTCGTTCAGATTCTCTCAAAACAGATCAAACGCTTAAAAAGCGTTGCCTAATTATTTCTCCAACATAACCCGATTGACTTTTTCTTTATCTAGAAGTTTTTCGATAGTTTTTGTCAATCTGATACATTTTTATCATTTCTTACATCGTTTTCGCTATGGGAATGTCACATTTTAAGCTCATGTCGATGGTGGTGATTAGAAATCGAAATAAAAATAGCAATCAAGTCAGTAATGTACAGATGCCAGCTCATCAAGCTGCCCGAAACTGTCAAATGTTTCCAATCAATCTTGAACCTAATGCCTAGCGATAAAGTTAAAAATCATTCGGTCGTTTCTTCTTGCTGACAATAAAGCTAAACGTTGGTCGCTGCTCTATCGAATGTATCTCCACCAATAAATTTGACAGATTGAAGTATCTATGAGCTGGCGTCTGTACTTTGATTTAAATAAAGGTTCATAATAATGTCATGATAATTTGACAAGTTGTGTTGTTGTTTGTCTAAGACCAGTGTGTGTTGCCAGTGATTACATACGGGACCGAAACTTGGTCGCTCACAATGGGCCTCATCAGAAGGCTTAAAGTCACCCAAAGGGCAATGGCTCTCCATTGCCCTTTGGCATTTGACATTGGCTATGCTCGGATTTTCCTTGCGCGATCGAATCAGAAATGAAGACATCCGCAAGAGAACCAAGGTTACCGACGTAGCCCGAAGAATTGCCAAACTTAAGTGGCAGTGGGCAGGTCACATTGCTCGCAGAACGGATGGCCGATGGGGCCGAAAAGTTCTGGAATGGCGACCGCGAACCGGAAGACGTTGCGTTGGAAGGCCTCCCACTAGGTGGAGCGGTGACCTCGTGAAGGTTGCGGGAGTCCGCTGGATGCGAGTCGCATGGGACCGGTCAATGTGGCGACACTTGGGGGAGGCCTATGTCCGGCAGTGGACGTCTTTCAGCTGAAATGATGAATGATGATGATGAATTTGACAAAATATCAAATTCAATTGCTTTACTGAAACCGTGGGTATGTCAGGCAAAGTACAATACCTACTATTATACAATTAATAAACATAGGTACGTACATATTATTGAAAAGATTACATTGAAACACAGAGATAGGACCGGTTCATCCCGCGGATATCATGGACACATCGACATATATCCCACTTCCACATGATTTAATAGGTAATATTATGTATCTAATAAACCAAGACTAATCTCCCTTTATCTAGATCGCGGAAAATATAACAATATGGCGGGTTGATGACGTCATCACGTCCGTCAATGCACCATCCGCTTCCTAGCTGTCAACATTAAGATATTATGACATTTTACACCATCAAGAAAATCTAGAATGATTTCCACAAAACAATAGTGTAAAGCAATAAATAATCTACTCTTGCAACACTGACTGCCGATGGTTCATAATTAGGTACATTATTTTTAGGGTTCCGTACCTCAAAAGGAAAAAACGGAACCCTTATAAGATCACTTTCTTGTTCGTCTGTCTGTCCGTCTGTCACCACCGATTTTCTCAGGAACGGGTGGACCTGGCAAGTTGATATTTATACCATATACTGAGGTCTATAGTACCTATTAGGTGTATAAAAATCAAGGTCCTGAGTCAACATCATAAAAAGAAATGGGCAAATTTAGATTTTCGCGAAAACTTGTAAGTACCAAAATTTACCTTAATTTTCAACCTTGCTTTTAACCAAAATTGTCAATTCTAGGTCACTATATGGTAGTTCCCGTTGACCTAGAATCACGAAATTTGGCAAAAAGCAAGGTCTTACAGCTCATGTAAAGGGAAAAGTCTGAAAACCGTAAATATGTAGTTTAATAATAAAAAAAAGCGGTTTAACTATTACAAACTTATTATTTGCGGTTGGAGCAATAGCCGTTTCTAGGGATCGAACAGCAAAGTTAAGTTTGTCCTTTAAAAAGTTTGTACGGAACCCTCGATGTGCGTGTCCGACTCGCTCTTGGCCGGTTTTTTCAGCTGCTGGTAAAGTAGGTATTGTTAACCCTTTGCTAGAGAATTAGCGGAGAAAAGTCTAAGGATAATTAAAGGAGTTATTATGCTGTCTTGTTAATATCCTAGTTTAATTAAGAGAGACATTATTGTTGCTCTTGTAATTATTAACGGCAGTAATTTATTTCGAGATTTTAATTATTATTCATAGTGTTGTCAACGACCATGGCGGATTCGGCGCTGTTGGGCATGTGCGTTCCCTAATGGTTTATTAGGCTTTTTGGCTTTTCAGTTTATTGCCTCGATGGACTGTGGGTCTTTTGACAGTCATAGCCAGCTGACTATCAGGTTCGACTTGTCAACTCTGCAAGTTTTTTTGGTAATTATAGTTCTGTTCTGGTAAATTTGCTTTAGGATCATAATATCATCATGTTTCGAGTACATACAGCTCTGGTTTTTTGATAAAGGATCAGTACGAAAGATGACCTGTATAAGTAATAAATAAAATCCAAGGCTCAATTTGAAAAAAAAAACCGTTCTTTGAGACATAAAGGGTTTCGTTTTAAGTTTCCTCCACGCTCCATGGACTATGGTCTCACAATTACATAATACAACATGATTATAGTTACAAATGATGTTTAATTACAGACTCGGTACATGCCGTGCTCATAACCTGTGGATTTAATGGGTGCCTTCGAAATATTGCCCTGTTTTACAAGCGGTAATTTTATGTTGGCAACATTGTTGTTATTTGAAAGGTTTGCCAACTTATTGAGGGTTTGGAAGATAATGAATACTCGCTAAAACAGCAAGCGCGTCGTGAAAATTGTTTTTTTTTTCGTTACGAGGCTTGAACAGTTTAGGAATCTTTAGAGATAACAAACCTGTATACTTATAAATCGGATTACTAGGACAGTTAGTCAAAAATACACTACCCCATCTTTAGTTTCCGTCTATAGGTGGTTAAAAAATTTCGATTTATAGGTAAAAGTATAGGTACTTTTAGGGTGGCGTAGGATTTTAGTGGCCCTCAAATTGAAAAAATTGACCACTTTATATTCATATTAAAAAAATACTATTCTGTCTGGCACAATCACTACCAATATCACCTATGATATAAACCCTACCGTCGATAATCGTACGAACACAATTATCAAATCAACGCTTATTTCTTGCTAAAATTAAGACAATGACACAAAACTAGCCATTAGCCGTTCAACAATATTACCGTCAATAAACTATTATTACAACAATGACATGCTGTTAATATTTCCATTATTTTTATGGGATAATCAACTAAACGTTATGTTGTGAAACTGCTGCTTAGAAAAATTTTATTATGGTACTATTGTTAGGTAACGTTGGCAATACTGGATTGAAGTGTCATTATGACAGATCCGGGTGAAAAAAACATGGCGGTGCCCGGGAAAAATATGAGGATGATTGACACACACTAACAGCTTTACTTGTAGTTCCTAAAATGCTGATTATGGCGCAAGGAAAGATGCAATGGTTAGACGGGGAAGCAGCTAGTTACACTGACGTGATCAACGACTAAACAAGCAGTACAAATCCAGAATACGGTCAAAATAAATCGAGATATGCGTAAAAAAACGTAGTTTCAATAACAGGAAAGGGCGAATTTCTACTATAACCATTGTCTATATTTCAAAATGTTATTTTCAGACACAATTTATTCTTTGAAATCATAATACAATTGACAATATCTCTTAGAGTACCTTGCAAATTTTTTGCAAACACCATATCAGCTAACTACATACAAAAAACTTTTCTACAAGATTTAAAAACGATTGCACATTTATGTAGAAAAATAATTATATTCATTTATTACCTTTTGTCTGCAGTTACACATTCAAAATGGCTGACATTTGACACTGAAAAAAAAACGTTTCATTGCGTTATTGTGTTTCTTGAGCAATTTTATTCAGGATTATTAAGTACGCAAACATTTTAAGGTTATGTTGAGGTAAAAGAGTTAGTATGAGGGGAATTACTTTCAGCTTAAGGAAGATCACTACATAATTTGACAGTGTGACTTCCGTATTGTTTTAGGCATACAAACGATACTTTTCGATTATTTTAGAGTTCCGTATACATCGTTGGATTTGCAAATATCTCACGAAATTATTTTACATTCATTTTTTGTGTCCATTTTTTGGATCCGGCATTTGGAAATAATAACTGTCTTGTAATTAGTGTGGATAAAGAAAGATAAGATAAGGAAGATGATATAGCAAGAATGGGAGTTAACACTGAATGAAATAACAGTTAATAGAGAGACATAAATGAAAAAAAAGATAAAGTTTTAAAGCATGATGATGCTGACGAAATGAATGAGCATGCGGTGAATGCGTCTACTACATTATCATAGCTACGAAAAGGCCTGAAATAGGCCTGAAATATTTGTGCATGTAAGGCAAACTCTATTCTACATCACTCAAGCAGAGTAAACCGCCTGATTGGCATACTTACTTATACTGGCAGAAACCCAACAAAAACCGTCGGTAAGTATACCACCAGACACAACAACCGTCTGGTCGGAGGATCCTACCTTTTCAATTGAGGATGTCTCTCAATCCTGATTCTGATACCTCTATAAGCTACGATGATGACACTTGTTAACCATGTTAAGCTGGAAATATATGGTCGAGAATTTGAGAAAAAATTCTATGTGCTACAAGTACAGCTATCATTTACAGCAGCCTAGACTTTACTAAGGCTTCCTCCAGTCTAACCGGAGCTGACTACCAGTATTTTACATGGAGCGACTGCCCATCTGACCTCCACAATACGTTTTCTGGGAAACACGATACCCTTTGGTAAGACTGGTTGTCTTTCGGTTCACTGAGTATGATAACCCATCCACGGAACGACCTTGGCAGGCGTTGCCAGTCCTTGAAGATCGACCTGTGCAACTGTTATTATTTAGTTAGGAGCTATCCTATCTGCCACAAATAAAGCTATATCATTAAGCTTAGCGCCAGTCGCACGCAAGGGATTAAAGATCAGAATCATTATTATTCATTGTAAGTACTTAATAGTGACTGATTGCTTTAACCCTTCGTGTGACGTTGTAATTATTGGCAATCTTTAGTCTGTAGATACACTAGTGACCACTTGATTAATCTCGCGTCTATTTTTTAAAGTTTTTACTTCTTGTACTGTGTCATTAAGTGGGTCAGTTTTCTGAGGCCAAATATGAGAAGAATTAATAAGAATTAGCGGAGTTTTACGTTTGGTAAAATACTAGTGCTAGGTACATACAAAGGATAGGACACAATACAGGAACAAAAATATAAGAGAAAATAACTTGTAGCTATAACATAGGGCGCCATCCTTATAAATACAGTACAATCAAGCTCTCATCAGTGAAATGTATTTGACATTGACACTGACAGTGTTTCGACCAATCAAACTATACAAAACCATTAAGGCCCCGTTCGAACTATGTCGTGACGATTGATAATTGTGTAGTTTTAAGGTGAAAGCGTCAGGCTAGCCCGCGAAATTCAAATTTTCTTACGTTTTTTGCAATTTGTAGACCAGTGCTAGGTCGTATGTTGATTAAAATATTGTTCGCGACTGTAAGACGTATGTAGTTACAGAATTATAATCATCAAAATCATCAATACCAACCAAACTCCACCCAACAACTCAACTCCACGTTAAAGCGCGTATGGGTTATATATAATCCACCACGCGGGCCCAGTGCAGATTGGTAGATGTCACATGTCTTCGAAGTTTTAGTTCTAGGACATGCCGGTTTCCTCACGATGTTTTTCTTCACCGTTTTGAGAGCAGTGGTGATGAAATAAATTACACAAAGTAATGCGCCTGTCTGGGTTCGAACCCACGACTTACTGTTCGTAAGTCGGGGCTGCCAACACTGGGCCACCGCTGCTCAATCTGGCTTGTGTATTTAAATGAAGGTGTTCAAAAGTTTGACGTTGCGATTACGTCTTTGTCGTCCACCACTTTTACCAAATAAAAACCAACGAAGCCTAAATCAGTATAAATAATACAAAGCCAGGCCATCTTAAACTGGAATGTATAGCTTGATTTGCCGCTGTGTTTACAGTTTTCGGAAGTGCAAGTATGACTACAGATGTGCTTAGATGATGTGATGTACTAAACGAATGTAAATAACAGATAAAATAAATACATAAAGACATAAAATCAAACAGAAATAATATAAATCTAGGTGGAGTGTGTTCATTTAACATGCGACAAGTGACCGTGTTTGTCAAACATTATTCTTGAGGAAAATGAGTGTCATGACTTGCAGTTAGTAAAATAATAATTATTTCGTAACTAAGTAGGTATTAAACCTCTTTTTGACATACTTAAATAAAAAAAGAAAAGTTGGTTTTATGTGACACTAGGTTTGTAGGATATGTCGGATTTTTTTTTGCGGAAACAGTTCAATTATCTAGTTTTTAGTTAGGTTGGTAGTTTATATTAAAAACTTATTTGCTGGGTATCTCTTTGAATGAATATTTCATAAAAAAAAAAATTCAAGGGGATTAAATGAACTTACGACGGTTGCATTTTAATGTTTTTTAAGTCAGTAAAGCCATATTTGTTACGGTCTCGAACTCAGTCTCGAATCTAATTTTAATCAACACACAACCTGACACTGATCTGCCAAACACTTACTTAGTTTAGTTTAAAAACAAAAATATTGAAAGCTAAACTAGTTTTAGACTACGCAATTTTTATCTGCAAATATTTGCACTTGTCAATTTTCAAATGATTATATTGATTTAATAAATAACGTATACTGCACAGGATGCATTATATAGAGAGATTAAATCAGGTATGTGAATTGTGTTGCCAATTAAATTATTAACTATTTAATTTATATTTCCTGGCAATATTGACATATTATTACAGCAAATGTCCAAGGCTTAGAATAAGTACGGGTCAAGCTAAATTATATCCGGTCGGCGAAAAATAAGAAAAATTAATATTATAAAAAGGATTTTCAGTAATTGGGCCATTATAAAGTTAGATGGCAGTAGGTACCTCTGGGTCAATTAGGTAGATACCTACTTTGGCCTCATATGACCCTGATTCAGAATTTTTCGATAACGAATCGAATCGAACGGAAATGTTCATGATCGTGATTTTGGTGTAACCCCACTTCCGTGTCCATTTATTCTCATACAATTTAATTATTAATTACTTAATGTAAAATCCTTGAATCTAGGGAAGATGAAAAAAATATCTAAAGGTTATTTTTGCTTCCCTGTAAAGTGCAGTTGACATATTTAACTATTTCTTGGCTTCCTTTTTTTGGCACCAATTTTGACAAAGTGAAACAAAAAGTTGTAGGTTTAATACATCTGACGTCAGACCTGTGCGTCAAACTTAATGTTTTTCCCTCACAATTACTACAAATACAACAATAACTACTTTTTCAACCGACCAAAACAACCTGTCTCTCTTACGTATACACAATTACACACCCAATTGCGTATTATTTAACACGCATTGACATTTTACCTTCAATAAACTTACAACGCGAACAAGTCCATGTTTTTATCAACAACTCGCTTTTAACAGGATTCAATTTATTGACTTTTTCATTCTGCGTCACTGGCCACATGTCGTTCGAATTTCAAAAGTAACGCTGCCCAAAACACATTGCGGTTGCGGGTGGTGAATTATGGAACCAAGATCAAAAGTACTGAATTTGACAGAATGTTTGACAGTTTTCTGAGCTACTAGCGCCGCAATACCTAAAGTGCAAAGTTTAATTATTGGAAAATTGACGTCGATAGGGTTTGTATTCTACAGTTTTTGGGGTTCCGAAGTCCTGACAAGGAACATTTACAGTTTCGTCATGTCCGTCTGTCTCTCCGAGGTTTTGCTAAGAGACCGTTAGTACTAGAAAGCTATAATTTTTTACCTTCGACTACGCCAACTCAAAAAGTAACCTTATTGTTACGAGAATTATGATTACAAGTTATGTTGAAATGCTCTTCAATGGCATTATTCAGCAACCTTATTTTAACACAACAAAAAATTTACTGTGATCTTGACAGTGATGCAGTCAGAGATAAGTTAAACGCATAGAACTAATAAATAAGTACTAAGTAAGACTGAATGTGATTTTTTTTCGTTTGCGTGTAAAAAACAATGTATTTTACAACTGTCCATTAACATCATGTATTTTAATTTCAATTGCAGGTCACCGGGTTATAGGTGAACTAGGAAATAGAATATGAAGGCTTTATTTTATAACCTACCATTATCTTAAGATTATTAAGTTATTCTTTTGTTATTGTAAGTGGACTCTCATTACGGTCCACTGTAACTTGATAACTTCAGTAATTGGCTGGCTAATTAAAAGTTTCGTGTTACTCCAAGACTTCAATATGAATTATATTTTGACGCGAAACGTTCCATGTGGACATCTTTGAAAAATAAATAAAACATTGTTAGGTTGGTACTTGCATTCCCATTACCACCCATTACTATTCACTGTTTATTTCCACAATATGAATTGTTTTTTTTACGTTGCCGACCAGACGAATTTTCCAAAAATTTGAAGCTATGTCATACGGATTTCCTTCAAAACCCTTCACAAAGCGATGAACAGAGTGTTACTAACACCTGTGTTACGTAATTGGGGTGCGGGAATTACTTAAAATTGTTATATTTTAAGAATGATAGATATTTTCGCATAAATCCTGACATAAAATCCTATATATAACCTAGCACCTACTAAAAACCTTATAATAGCCAGTTAAAAACATAAAACATCATAATGATGTTTCCACTTAGTCACTGTAAATACGGACCTGACATTTCCACTCAGTGCCAACTGTCCTGTCAATACGGACCTCCGCGCGTTTGTAACAACACTATCAATTGAACAAATACTTGGATCCCTACGAGCCCAAGTGGTTACAGAGATGATGGAATATCAATAGTTCTAGTGCTTGCTTATGTTAGATTTGTTTTTGTAGCTTTGTTAGGAGTATCTAAATAGAATCTACCACGTCCTTCTGCGCAGATACATATACCTACGACGGTTTTGCGCAGTGTCTTTACAAATAAAAATAAAGCTTAGTTATAGCTTTATACAAGCATTTTTCTAGTGCGAGGTCATAAACGGACCTCAACGCCGCCATTTTGTTTTTTCAATCCATAGACAATTTGATAAAAGTAATTTAGCGACAGTGCCTTCCTGACAATTTGTCAGTCAAACGCCAAAACATCTTTGCAGGATGTAAACCCGTTTTGTTACAGTCAAGATATTTAATAATCTTGTCAAGTCTCACGTCCGTCAAAACCACACATAAATTAAATATGAAATCAACTAATTAAAACTTTTTTTCTTTCCACAGGTATGTTCATCACCACCAAAAGCAGTGTTGCTGTTGAGTAAGACACCATAATATCATAAATCATCTCCGGTTTCTAATGCTTCGTCTCTGAGAGAGAGAGAGCGGGCCATATTCCATCACTCGGCCTATAGTAGTGCGGCTTGGTGATGTCCCTGACATCGAATGTCATTTTGACAGAATCTATTAAAAATGTTACAGTGATTTTCCAGTTACAGTCACTAGTTTACCAGTTATTTTACTGGTAGCTATTAAGTTTGTTAACCTGAGGTTTGAATGATTCTCCTGTAGAACGTACGAGGTGTAAACAAACTCTTCAGGAAGCCGTTGGTTGACGGCTTCGTGAAGGTTTCGCATTCTGTACCTCATATTCAATACTCAATGTAACGCACTCAAAACATTGTGCTGGTGGATGAATTGAATATTAGGGGGTCGTGGAGGTATTTAAAGCAAACTTACAACATGAAAAGGTTGAGAAAAAGTTGGATTTTTGACCCCCACTCCGTAACCAGTAAGTTCCCAGAACAAAAAAAATATCGTAATGACGAGGAGAACAAGTTAAGGGTATTTTTCATCCATTATTTATATGCCCCAGTTTAGCCAACTTTAGCTAGAGGTAAAATATGTATTTCTGGCTTATGACATCTGTCAAAATAAACTTTAACGTTACGCCATAGACAACTAAACTTATCCTATTCTTAGACCACACATCAGGAAACACGTCATCATTAAGCCTTTGGTTATCACAAACCTTAATGAAAACGTCCTATCAAATAATTATCACCTTCACTTTACGCCATTAAGTACACTTACTGTTTACTTCTTTAAACTTAGTAATGTTTGACTAAAACATTACTGGGTTTTGACGAAGACTATGTTAAGAAGTGATGTGATGGGTATGGTCAAGATTTTTGTTATAAATTACTAGCTTTTGCTCACGGCTTGGCTCCCTTTATGTATAGAAACGTTTCAAATAACCTATGATACTCGGGGATGATTTAGCTTCCCGGTAGTGAAAGAATTTTCGGAATCGGATCAGTAGTTCTGAAGATTAACCCCTACGTACAAACTTTTGCCTCATTATAATATTAGTATAGATGACGTTTCTAAAGTCGGTACATATTTTTCTATCAGTCTGCTATCAGCGTTGCTGAAACGATTAATGGTGGTCACAGAGGCAAGTGGCATTACATACATCTCCACTGACTGGCTATATCTGGTCTACCTGAGGCCGGGCGTAGTTAAGTGTCCGGAATGCTCAGGAAGTATTTACTTGCAAGCTATAACAGTAGGGGAAGACCAAAGGATGGATGGGCAGTGTGAAAAATAACATGGCTGAGCAGGAGGTGACTACTGAGATGACGACCAGAGAAAGAAATAAAAGATATGCTGTGAAGACAAAAGGGGTGACCTAGCCGCTAATCAAAGCAACCTAACCTAATCCCAAATTAAATTCGTAGGAAACTACTGTTCAAAGCAGTAGTAGTAGGTAGGTATATGGATATGGAGATCAGCAGGGCTATTACAATATGAGACTAACCTTTTGACCGTTAATTGATGGATACTGAGTCCAGTTACTATCATTTCGAGCCATCAACAGAGATACGTAATAGCCCTACAGGGTGTAAAGTTTTTCATACATACCCCATGGAAAAGGGAGGATCCTCCGAACAGACGGGTGTTGTGTCTGGTGGGCTAGCTACTGCCTGACAGTTGTTGCTAGGTTTTTTTATATGGTTTTAAGTCGCGTAGAACTTTAATATCACCATTTAGGAATTTGATGTTAGTTCGTCATTTGTAGCATAGATGCTGATGTAGTGCTTTTTCTAGTGCCGCTACATAGGCACATGATGTAGCAACATTTTGCAAATTTGCAATATTCGAAATGACCTAAAATGTAGCCAAACGAAGCCCCATAATCAATATTAACCTGTTATTGAAGGCCAAAGCTTGGTTTTGGACACGACATGACAGTGTGGTTTTATTTATATGTCAAGAGAAGAAATGTCGTATCAAGGCGAATCGGTCGATGAGAAAGTAAATTAAAGTGCTGGCCGAAATCTTGGCTGGCATCTTTATTTGACAGTTATGTTTTAGGGTTCCGTACCTCAAAAGGTAAAAATGGAACCCTTATAAAATCATTCTCTTGTCCGTCTGTCCGTCCGTCTGTCACCAACGATTTCCTCAGGAACGGGTGGACCTAGCAAGTTGAAATTTATGCCAGATACTGAGGTCTATTAGTTCCTATTAAGTGTATAACATCAAGGACCTGAGTCAACATGAGAAAAAGATATAGGCAAATTTAGATTTTCGAGAAAACTTGTAATTACCAAAATTTACCTTAATTTTCAACTTTTTTAATTTTTCGGAATTTTCCCTTTACTTGTGCTGTGAGACCTTGTTTTTAACCAAAATTGACAATTCTAGGTCAACCGGAAGTACCCTATAGGTTTTAGGTCGAAAACCTATATACGAAATTTGGCGAGAAGCAATTTAATGTCTTACAGCACATGTAAAGGGAAAACAAGGGAAAAAACAAAACAGGAAGGGTCTAAAACAGTGCATGTAAAGGGAAAAATCTGAAAACCGTAAATATGTAGTTTAATAACAAAAAAAGCCATTTTACTATTACAAACTTATTGTTTACGGTTGGTGCAATAGCCGTTTCATGGGATCGAACAGCAAAGTTAAGTTTATCCTTTAAAAAGTTTGTACGGAACCCTCGGTGCGCGAGTCCGACTCGCTCTTGGCCGGTATTATTATGTTGGTAGGTAGTTGTTGTTTTTGATATTATTGTTTGTTATTTGAATGTTTGATTGGTAAGGAGTGTTGTACAGTGATGTTGAAATAATAAGGCCATGATTTATATGGTCAGACATTTTTGTTTGCAGTATTACGTTTTTACGACTTGGGTATTTATGGTTAAAAGTTTGGTCGAATTTGCGCATAATGAGCAAAATATAATATTTTTACTTCTTTCAAGCAGCATCCTCATTATTTTGTTTGCTTATTTAGTTTATTCAATCTATGATTAAATCAATTAGTAGATAAGTTTCAAAGTTCTCTAGGTCATAAAATTAGAGGCGGATTTTTTGTGAACAGTTATTTGAGTAGCTAGTACCTACCTAAAATTATCCTTAGTTGCGATTGCGACTTCAATCAAATAAAGTTTTTCGATAAAATGTCAAATATTATATTAATAAATCATGCCGGAAGAACCCCTTAGAGCCGCAAGCTAAAATTATCGACCTTTTTTAGAAGTATTAATTAGCAAAAAATATGATAACACGCGTACGCTAAAATTGGTTATAAGGTTTGAAAGAAAAAGCACTAATTGACTATTAAAATGATTAGCTGTCTACCTTTAATAATTACGGTTCCTCTGATAAGCTTCGAGATAATTTATAGGAAGGACTTCTTGAAGGAGTAGCAAATGTAAAATATGATAAAGAAACAGTCTACACACCAAAGCCGCCATGTTGATAAATAACGTAGACGAGACGGTACGTAGTATAGTTTAAAAAGTTACACATGTCGTGCCGTGTTGCCGACATGCCGCCCACAAAGTTACACATCTCTTGTCGTGTCGCCGACATGCCGCCCACAAAGTTACACATCTCTTGTCGTGTCGCCGACATGCCGCCCACAAAGTTACACATCTCTTGTCGTGTCGCCGACATGCCGCCCACAAAGTTACACATCTCTTGTCGTGTCGCCGACATGCCGCCCACAAAGTTACACATCTCTTGTCGTGTCGCCGACATGCCGCCCACAAAGTTACACATCTCTTGTCGTGTCGCCGACATGCCGCCCACAAAGTTACACATCTCTTGTCGTGTCGCCGACATGCCGCCCACAAAGTTACACATCTCTTGTCGTGTCGCCGACATGCCGCCCACAAAGTTACACATCTCTTGTCGTGTCGCCGACATGCCGCCCACAAAGTTACACATGTCGTGCCGTGTCGCCGACATGCCGCCCACAAAGTTACACATCTCGTGCCGTGTTGCCAACATGCCGCCCACAAAGTTACACATGTCGTGCCGTGTTGCCAACATGCCGCCCACAAAGTTACACATGTCGTGCCGTGTTGCCAACATGCCGCCCACAAAGTTACACATGTCGTGCCGTGTCGCCGACATGCCGCCCACAAAGTTACACATCTCTTGTCGTGTCGCCGACATGCCGCCCACAAAGTTACACATGTCGTGCCGTGTTGCTGACATGCCGCCCACAAAGTTACACATGTCGTGCCGTGTTGCCGACATGCCGCCCACAAAGTTACACATCTCTTGTCGTGTCGCCGACATGCCGCCCACAAAGTTACACATCTCTTGTCGTGTCGCCGACATGCCGCCCACAAAGTTACACATCTCTTGTCGTGTCGCCGACATGCCGCCCACAAAGTTACACATCTCTTGTCGTGTCGCCGACATGCCGCCCACAAAGTTACACATCTCTTGTCGTGTCGCCGACATGCCGCCCACAAAGTTACACATCTCTTGTCGTGTCGCCGACATGCCGTCCACAAAGTTACACATGTCGTGCCGTGTCGCCGACATGCCGCCCACAAAGTTACACATCTCGTGCCGTGTTGCCAACATGCCGCCCACAAAGTTACACATGTCGTGCCGTGTTGCCAACATGCCGCCCACAAAGTTACACATGTCGTGCCGTGTTGCCAACATGCCGCCCACAAAGTTACACATGTCGTGCCGTGTCGCCGACATGCCGCCCACAAAGTTACACATCTCTTGTCGTGTCGCCGACATGCCGCCCACAAAGTTACACATGTCGTGCCGTGTTGCTGACATGCCGCCCACAAAGATACACATGTCGTGCCGTGTTGCCAACATGCCGCCCAAAAAGCTACACATCTCGTGCCGTGTCGCCAACATGCCGCCCACAAAGTTACACATGTCGTGCCGTGTCGACGATTTCGATTTTTGATTCCAATATAATTCTGCCTTACAAATCGTGCCCCCAATTTTGAAAGTCGTGACTGCTTCCTCTGTACCTACTAAATCATGGATTGTGGATCTCTATTTGCTTTATCGATTTGCTCCCCCCGTTTCCTTAGTTTTAGCATGACGCTACATTATCTGGTTTGACCATTATTTTGGGTTACGTGGTCAGCTCCTGCCCGCGTAGCATGACCACAGAATCGACAAATCTTTTGTTCATCTGTCATTGAATCGACAAAATGACAGATGAACAAAAGATTTGTCGATTCTCTTTCGTGTCTACGGTGGTCATGCTACGCGGGCTGGAGTCTTGGTTTCTATTTTAAATGAATTTAGGAAATACGTTATTCTTCTATTTAATAAAAAATCTGTAAGTAATGCATTGGCTGACTACTCACAGCAACTGCATCTAGAAGCATGAAATTTTGCATAATAATTTGTATAATAAAATCAGAAATCGAAGGTGAGCAATTGGGATTTATCAGGAACTTCTCAGTAGCAAACACGGAGTCTGGTCAGCCCGGGGATGGCAATAGGCTCGCGCCCTATTATATGGGACTCAATAATGTCTGGTTAAATGAGGGTATACTATAAGATACACCTCTGCCTAACCCTTTTGGGGAGTGAGGAAAGATTTTTGAAAATTTTAAATTGGGGATGTTCCTCGTTTTGTCGACTGGAAATCTGACACATGGGTTGTGCAAAATAAAGAGCACACTCTTTGTAAAGGCGAACACTGTACCGATACTATTTATGAACAAAAAAATAATTTATTATGCATAGGTCCCATTAGTGTAAGGTATTTCATTTTGACACTTCATTTAAATATGAAATATTACAGCAATTAAACAGCGTATTATGATGGCAATGAAAATGATTTTGAAATGATTTAGATCTGACGATCTGTTATGTAGTTGGCCGTAAGTATGGCTACGTCCCATCTCGTAACTTTCCCATTTTGACAACTAAACAAAAGACGTGCAAAACAAGTGACAAAGTGTCCCAATTCGTAATCTTCATACATTGAGTATGTGCACTTTCGTTTAGCGATCTCACAATATTTATGCAAAGTTATTTTAATTGGCAACATTTTTTTAATGACTAGACATGGCCCGCGAAATGGCCCGCGTGGTTCTCGTAAATTATCTGGACAAAAAGTATCCTTTGTCCTAAACCTGGTCGTGGCCTACCTGTGTGCCAAATTCATTCAGAAGTTAAGGCTACATACAAAGTTACTTTCGTACTTAAAATACTTAAGTACCTACCCATGTATGATACATTTTCTTTATTTAATTTCTTTATTTAAGCCGGCGAAATAGTTTTATATGATGACAATTGAGAATATAACTTGAAATATCAACATGGTTATTATTGTAATTTACATAGATTTTTATTTAACAACGCCAAATGAAAATAACGCAATAGGCAAAATTTTAGATAAATCTTACAAATCATTAACTTAGGCAAGGTTTAAAAATAACCAAAAGTGCAAGTAAAGTCACGGACGAAGCTAGTTCATTGTAATACAGCACTTAGTACTAATGCTGTATAATTAAATATAAGTACTAGGGTGACATGGGTAGAGGACGGGTGCAAGTGCAAGCCTTGACACTCCGTAATGATAGTGGAACGATACAATCTAATCCTAGTGTACTATGCTGTCCTGGTAGGTATTTACGGTCGACAAACACATTTTTATTAACACTTCGATTTTAAAAATTTCGGGCCCCTGACTAACGACTGCCAAAGATATACAAAATAATGAAAGTCTGAACCAATGGCTTAACATGCTTTCCGAGGCATGGTCCAACCTAGGCAATCGTGGCTTAACCTGAAGATCGACCCGAGTGACTGTTATCATTTAGTAACGAGCTCGTCCACTAGTATACTTACTTAATTAGGTAGGTAGGTACCTACGTACATATTAAAATATAATGTTTCGGGTCAGTTACTAATAGCGATACTCGTAAAAATTTGATTAACTCAATAAACCTATTACTTAAATTACCAAGTCTACCAACACTCAACCAATTTTAGTATTTATTCGAGAACTCAAAAAACAATGACATCTAGATATTTTTTGCGCTTGCAACATTTGGATCATTTAAATGTGATTTGCTGCATCATAATTGACACCACTGTGTTACAATTTCGATCAGCACTTTCTTGTCAATTGTTGCACGTAGGATCCATTTTAACATGTTAATTTAGGTATTTATTTAGTTAGAGTCTAAACTTCAAAGTCAAAGTCAAAATTATTTATTTGCAATTTATAAATGTGGTACAAAAGATGGTAAAAATAATATGTAGAGCAATGACACATTTCGCAATAAAATTGGCATTGTTTGCTTCTATAGTGTTAGTTAGTATTAGTAGTACTTAGTAGTAGTAGTTAGTATAGTGTAATAGATTATTATTTAGTGGCTTGTAAACGGGGTTCAATAAAATATGGAATATAAATAATAATAATTAACAGACTGTGAAGCACTTACTAAACTCCATCAACACGTCAATACAAATAAACCTTCTATTGCTAAAATGTGAATTGTCAGCCATTTAAATAATTGTAAACCTCTTATTAGGTACCAAACAAAGTTATCAAGTTTCTATTAAAGTGAATGCACCCATTGATGGTAAATTTATTTATCTGTGAACGCAACCAATATTGTTTTCATAATAGCCGCTATGCGCCGTGGCGCCACCGAAAGTGAAAAATTGTATTCCCAGATCATAAATTAAAGTCCTAGTCCATCTTACAATCATGTGGTGTCTCATTATAAACAAATAACCCAGATAGATACACATATAGACAGCCTTACGTCACGAATTCGTAAATTTATTTTTCTCTTCAAAAATCTGCATCATTTAGCTGACACCGAGGTCATCAGATGGGTATATTATGCGTTGTGAATCCCTTCTGGCTTACTGCATTACATCATGGGCGCCCTCCCATGATGTAATGCAGTAAGCCAGAAAGACTCCGAAATCCTACATTTTGAAATTGGAACGAGCCCAGAGGGTGGTACTTAAAGTGGCCCACTCTCTGCCATACCTTTATCCTACTGTGGACTTGTACAAACATTGCAAAGTTCTGACAGTCAGACAACTCTTTGTCCTAAATATTGTCCTTAAGAAGCAATCCTCTATCATTTTTGATCCCCTTTCTATGCTAGGTAAACGTAGGAAATATGCTGTTTGCATTACAGCTAAGGGCTTAAGAACGAGCTTCTCTCAAAGATTTTACACATTCCTAGGTTCTCATCTGTATAACAAGATCAATGAGTGCATCACGATATATCACCTGCCAAAAAAAGCTTGTAAGAGTGCTCTAGTAGAATGTCTCCTTAAATTAGATTATGCATCAACTGAGGAATTACTTTCCCATCCCAAATAATTCCGCTCTGCTTCCTAACCTAACCTTCCCCACACATACTGCGCATTTTGAATTTTGCTCAAGTATTGTTTTTTCTCTTATTTTAATTTGGCGTATTTAATTTAAATTTTAAATTATTTTTTTTATTTTTTTGACGCCCTGTAACGGTTACAGGTTGTTACTTGTACATATTTTTATTATTATTTAGAGTTATAGTTTATATAAAAGTAGTGTAATTATTTAAATAAACATTTGTACTTGTAATTTAAAATTTAATATTTAGGTACATAATAGTTTATAATTGTTTTTATTTATATTTTTTTCTTGTTTATGCACTTTCCCTTCACATTTAAAATGAATTACTTAATATAATATAATAATCGAAAATAATGAAATAATCGAAATACCGTGTGGTGGGACCCTGGTGATCTGCTATACAGGTTTTCCTAGTGCAGACACCAGTCTCTCACAAACTTATCCACTTTAATTTTAAGTTCTATAGATAATTATATTTTTTATTCTGCAGGGCCATTACGTATCTTTCTGATATCCAGTGACTATCAAGCTTCGTTGTACACCGAACTTTGATGACAACCATGAATGTCATAATATTGGTATTACGTATCACACTGAGTGGATATCACTTTACGGTGACTAACAGGGTCATACATAATACGAAACTAACCTTAATTGATGGACACTGAGCCCAGTTACTATCATTTCGAGCTGTCAACAGAGATACGTAATAGCCCTACTGGCCTTTTTTTGAATCTCAATAATCCCAGCCTGTCTTTAAAAAATTACGGTAGGTACCTTTAAATACAACTCTGCAATTAATTCCCAGAACACTATAATTATTTAAATTGCCATTCAAAAACGAACCAGTACGCCGACATCCGTTCATATACTGTTTTATCGACTGGCAACCCTGGTTCCCGCCATTGTGACTGTGACATTTGACCCACGCATGCGCAATGCGTGTCGCGACCTACGTTTTACATACAATGTAGAAAAAATTGCTCATAAGCATTCAAGCTAGGATTTTTACACAATTAAATTCAAGAAAATCACAGAGTTGCTTAATTTCTGTGATAATTAGCGGAGAAGGATGATCAAAATTAATGAAACAAACATTTTGAAATCGTTTTTATTCTGTTAAATAGTTTTTACAAACCTTTTTGCGTGTTTTTTTTTTACTTACAAAAATTAGGCGAGGCGGTATTATGTAGGTATAAATAAAAAAGTAAAACCAAAGCTAGAGTAACAAGAGCTATAACTATAGTTAAAAATAGACCAATTAATTAAGAATACAAACGTAATTACGATAAAAATGAAATTACTTCTTGATTGCCCTGATTTAAATTATTACATACATATTAGTTACTTAGTACATACATATCCACTGTTTAACACGTCGTAGAGAATCCAAAACGGCCATATTATCGGTTACAATCACTGCCATCTGATTGGTTAATCGTATGCATGCCTAATCATATCGCGCTCTGATTGGCCAAGCGTCCCGACACAGTTTGAAATTGGAACTGGTGGGTTGGAATGAGCGGGAATTGCGTCATTGGAAGAACAATGAACTAGAAAATACTGGATATGGCATTTTTATTTAAGGTCTGGTGAATACTGTGGTACTACATACTTACACTCATTTTTTCAGTTCTCTTGCCCAAGTCTTTTCCCAACTATGTTAGAGTCGGCTACTAGTCTAACCGAATGCTGAATACCAGTATTTTACATGGAGCGACTGACTAAGTGACCTCCACAACCCATTTACTCTACTAATCCCTTTGGAAAGACACAAGTTGTCAGATTTTCGGGCTACTGACTAACTTTAACGACTGTCAAAGATCTACAACTGACAGCCAGGACCAACGGCTTAACGTGCTTTTCGAGGCACGGAGGTCTTCGGTATGGTATGGAAAAGATGGTCACAGATCTATTGACTGACGGCGGCAAGCGTTGCTTAACTTTGGGAATCGACATGTGCGGATGTTATTATTTACCCAAGAACCCTAACTTTATAAACTACTAGCGGACCTCATGCGGTTTTACCCGCCTAGTTCCCGTTCCCGTGGGAGTACGGGGATAAAATATAGCCTATGTTACTCAGTAAAGACGTGGCTTTCTAATGGTGAAATAATTTTTGAAATCGGCGCAGTAGTTTTTGAGTTTATTCATTACAAACATACACACACACAAAAATACAAATCTTTCCTCTTTATAATATTAGTGCAGATTATAAACTATTATTTAAATATCAGCGGTCCCTCGGCGCCTCATATCATACATAATGTAGACGACAATTATGTTAAAGACATTAAAGTAAGTATAGGTACCAACTTACACTCAAAGCATAATTGTATTTTTAACCTTATAACCTTCCTTGATAGGCACATTAACTATGTTATTCGAGAAATATCTGATGTAGTGATTTAAAATCACTACATCACTACGCGGTTTCGCACGCATGAATATCGGAATTTATCCGACTGGAATAAAAAAAGGGTCATATTATGTCATTATGTCATTTCCCGGGTTATGATCTACCTGTGGACCGAATTTCGTTGAAATTCCTTTAGCCATTATGGCTTAAAACAGGCAGACAGTCAAAGTTTCTTTCGCAATTCTAATATTAGTATGGTCAAAGACAATATCACTTTAAATTGCACGTATGGTTATTATAGCTACAGTTATAAAATTATAATCTGCTCATAACACGATTAAAAATATAATAATTTAAATAATTTTCGTAATTTTTTGCGAAACAATCATCTTGGTACAATGCCTTGGGAACAGGTTGTCATTTACCAAAAATTGTGCATGACTGTCATTGCACGTGATTGAAGGCTATCGCAATGTCTGTGGTCTCACCATTATCTGTATTTTTCTGGCCTACACTGGCTAATAATGACAAAATATTCTATTTTTAGTTGCTATGTACGTAGAAGATTATCTCATACTATTGTTATCTAAAAATTGAGGTTATTTTGAAGGAGTTTTATTTGTTTTTCAGAGCTTTGAAACGCAAGTTGCGAGTCTCTTAAAACGTGTAGTACCTAAGTAAGTGTGCGTTCCCATTGGCTCAAAATTCACATAATGTTGCCTGATGTGAAAAAAGATATCAAATAAGGAACGAGAGAGAGAGAGATAGAAAGGGAAATGGAGAACATGTTCCACAAACAACATTGGAGAACATGTACCTACTACAACATGTTCTAAGCGCGAATGTCTCATTGATGAAACGAAAATAAAACATTGTGATCAAGAACACCGAAATATATCTCTTATTCTAAGTTTTTCTGTACTAAAACTGTGTATACTATTAATCATCAAGACAGTGTAATGGAAATCTTCAGCTAAAACAATTAATTTACCAAACATCATAACCCATTCATAACCTAAAAATAACGCTTCTCGAATATCAAAACATTATGGATGGTTGTTCTCACAATTTTTACGAGTACGACGGGCTTTCATAACTAACCACTGAGGCACTGATCATCGCGCAGTACGTGTAAATTGGTCAATTTTATGCCAACGCTACGCAACTTTAAACATGGCCGACAACAGAGTTACCAAACGTCAAAATTCATGACATGTCAATTATTTAAGGCGCATCTCGTTATCGCGGTACCGGAAGATGCTGTTAGAACCAACCAAGATTATTTAGTCAATTAATTTGTGGGTGATTGATTGCTGTTAGATTAATCGGTAGTCACGGAAACCCAAATAATATTAAATCGAATGAATTTAGGGTAAGGGATTTCAAGGTATCTGAGCAATTGAAAAGGTTGTTATCATAAGAGTACAAAAAAAAATGATATTAGATGTGCGGGAAAATAAGGGATTTGCTGAATGAATAGTTGCAAGAATGCTCGATGCAAAATAATAAAATATATTCGGTGTTAACTAGACGGGGTTTTACAGACAAGTGACTGCCAATGACAGCAGATTATAGAAGAGTAAAAAAACTGAACATGGATACATTAAGTACCTACAAAATAACTAGACATAATAACTAATTACGCAAGTTGCTGCTATGCTGTGTTGATCAAGCGCTCCAACATTAGATCAACATTTTTTCTTGAAAAAGCCGCTTAACGATGTCCAGTTCCAATATGGTTTCCATTAAAATGACTATAGCTTATGAGAACTACATTCGAACAGTACATCTCGAATGGCTTTTTTCTTACCAATCTGCCGAGCCTGTTCAAGAGCTATCCAGTCACTCAGTAAATTCGTTTTAAAATACTGGTAAGTATTCAGCTACATCCGGTTAGTTTGATAGCTGACACTAACATAGTTGGGAACGGGCTCGGCAGATGATGATAAACAATCCCATGATCTGCCCACGAAGTAGACACAATAGTTAAACAATGGCGTCTCGACCAAATCGGTCATTCGACAGATCATGATAATATTTACTAGTTGCTTCAACTACACGACCTCTTCAACAACGTCTTATCTATTTTCAAAAACAAGTCGTAATGTAATAACTCATTGACTTCTGTCAATGAAACAAAAACAACACACACACATGTCTTCTGACAAAATACATATTTTCTTCCACGCAAGGCATAGACTAAATTATAACAAGTAGATGGAAGGCGATAGGTTCCAAGCGTTTCTTGGAGATATTTTAATTAAGTATTTACTTGACTTTACCGCATAACACGTGTAACCTTTACTAATTGTAGGTGTATGACATAATAGACACCGCTAAGGCTTTATGCGAAAACATCATTAAAGCTTCAAGGTCTAATCAAGTAAAGCTTATTTTTTTATACTGAGCTTGGACATGTCGAAATCCATCATTATACTATACTATCTAAACTTAGCTCTATAAGCTTTTAATTAAGAATAATTATTGGCAGAAAATACGCATTTTGCCTGTTCAGCAATACTCAAAGCCGAAGTATTATATGCCTTCTTTACGGCTGTTCATAATTTTATAAAGTTTGTGAAGTTTTGTTAAGGCGACTACAGGAGCTAAACGCGAGTTTTATAATGCAAAAAAGCATTTGATTCACTGCAATAAACAAAACCAGAAAAATATATGATATTCTTCAGGATTTATACTAGTATGATAGTGTTTTGAAAGCATAATACAAATAATTTTAATCGATAAAAAAAATCACGAACTTATCTCTAAAAAAATCTTTTAACGAGTAAATACCATACTAAAATACATGCGATCATTCTGATTTGGCAAATAAATCTACAAGCAACATATTAGCATGACAGAGTTTTATTTTTTTAGTCCAATTTGAACCACAACAAATATAGTTGATAATTTAACTCCTGTAGTCGCCTTAATTTATTTGGTGTAAAAGGTGACTTGTGACGTGTGGCGAACATGGGTTCGCAAAAGTTAGACAGGTTTGGAAAGAGAAAGGAAGCCTTTGCACAGCCGTGAAACACGTGTTACACTTTTCATGCATAGGGCTTTTATTAAATTCTCTCTAATTAATTATCTCGTTAATTAATGTAAAAAATAAATTTAAAATAAACAAAATCTTAAAATCATTTAACTTTTTATTTTATTTTAGTTCTCCCTTTTCATTTAATTTTTCGATTTTATTATTCTTTCTTCTGGCTTTTATTTTATTATTTTCTCTGGAAACGTGTTTCCAGTAGTCAATGCTATTTTAGTTACTGGTAACCCTTCACTAGCGCGTGTGGCTAACGCTACGACAATTTGAAAATGACTGTTGCTTTTGACTTAACCACTTAAACGGATTTAAGAAAAAAAAAACACGCAATGCGTTTGCGGTAATAATCTGGGACACTACAATTTTGTAAGCTTCGATTAACACATCGCAAGTTTTCGTAGAAGATAGACTTCTTAAATGCTTGTGGTCTCTTCTAGTTTCACCGCAAAATGGGGCAGTTACTGGCCTAGTAATCGACGCACTTGCGAGATTCTTTCGCTGGAATTGTTATGTTCTTAGGATATGACAACTATAAAGCTGCTAATAGATCAATATCTCAGCTTCAGTCTGTAGTTCATTTTTGGTGTAATTTACTGTAAGATCTTATTTTATTGTAAAGAAAAGGGTACTATCGGGTGCAAAACTCTTTGCATAAATGGTTCCGTTTAAAAAGAAAATAAGGGTTTCGACAAAAATGCTAAAATATATTTTAATTAACTTCAGCATGTTGCCTTGCATGTCCAGCTAGACAATCACATAACACAACATCACGCCTATAATCACCGGGGGTTGGGCAGAAGTGTGCCGGATGTTCATTGTACACCCATATTTCGCCAGTTAAGTTTAAGTCCCTATTAGGTTGCGGTCGCCTTACACCAATCTAGCACAGTAAAGAGTTGACCAGTACGTCGGCTCGGACGTGACCTTGAATTCGATGCCTACTGTCGATCAGAGGGCTAGGGTTGATACTATCCCGATAGTAGCAACCCTAAGCTGCACTATACTGCTACTATATATATATATATATAGGTACTGTGTGGAAAATAAAAGCATGTAATATTCAAATCAACAAAAATCTTCTTAATTATGTAGGTATTGGCTTGTATTTA
This sequence comes from Xestia rhomboidea, assembly GCA_963853795.1. NCBI lineage: Eukaryota > Metazoa > Arthropoda > Insecta > Lepidoptera > Noctuidae > Xestia > Xestia rhomboidea. The sequence goes on from OY970774.1 coordinate 11,461,326, forward strand.
TATATGTATAAGAAACTGAAAAATATTTACGTCTGTTTCGACACGTTCGAAATTCCGTGTTGTTGAATTTTATACTTATATAAAAACTAGTTTGCTTGGGTGCGCGAGCTGCACGCAGCTCGCGTGTTTGGTGTTTTTGAGAAGTATTTCCCTATCCTTATAAAATTTTGAGAATCCATAGGGACCCTTAAATGAATTGGAAAATCCGTTACAATTACCCCTAAATCAGTATGAGAATCCTTAAGAACCCCTAAAACATTTGAGAGTATAAAAAAAACATTACCCTAAGGTTTGTTTGTCGTCGTCCCTGAGTAACGCTTCACCCACTCAACCTTCGTTACGCTACGGAGGTCGGCGGCTCGCTTCGCTCGCCACCTCCCCCCTTCGCTCCACTCGGTCTCGCAGGTTCGCTCCGCTCAGGACCTACCTACCACCGGACAGGTTTCGACGCCTACTATAATATTTGTTCAAACACCTGATGGCTATCTCTAACGGTTATGAAGTTACAGCCCTTTCAATTTTAGGGGAGGTTGGGGAGGGAAGCTTCACTCACTCAACTTTCGTTACGCTACGGAGGTCGGCGTCTCGCTTCGCTCGCCACCTCCCCCCTTCGCTCCACTCGGTCTAGCAGGTTCGCTCCGCTCAGGACCTACCTACCACCGGACAGGTTTTGACGCCTACTATAATATTTGTTCATACACCTGATGGCTATCTCTAACCGTTATGAAGTTACAGCCTTTTCAATTATAGGGGAGGTTGGGGAGGGGAGCTTCACCCACTCAACCTTCGTTACGCTACGGAGGTCGCCGGCTCGCTTCGCTCGCCACCTCCCCCCTTCGCTTAACTCGGTCTCGCAGGTTCGCTCCACTCAGGAGCTACCTACCGCCGGAAAGGGGAGGTTGGGGAGGGGAGGGGAGGGTATAAAAATTTCAACGCCCCCCAATAATAAAGTATAGTAAAAATCAAAATTCCGCTACGTGTCCTAGTTTCCGAGATACGATTGGGGGAGGGGTGAAAGGAGGGGGAGAGGGGGGAGTTTTGAAAAAAGAATTTAACTAAAAATCGGCCCCTTTATACGAATCTGAAAAAAAAAATGTTCGAAGTCTCTTAACTTCCGAGATTCGCCTAAAGGGGGGGAGAAGGGGAGAAAGGGGGCAACTTTGAAAAATGATTTTTACTTTTCCTAGCCTCCTCTTTAGGAATCTGAAAAAAAAAATGTTCCAAGTCTCTTGGTTTCCGAGATACGATAGGGAGGGGTGAGAAGGGGGGTGAAAAGGGGAGGTTTGGCACTTTTCCCATAGATTTCAGAGTTAGTTGTTTACGAATCTGCAAAAATATACCCACCTCCCCATCCACCATCTGGGAGAACAATTCTGTTCCCCCCTTGGCTCCACTCGGTCTCGCAGGTTTGCTCCACTCAGGACCTACCTACCTACCACCGGAAAGGGGAGGTTGGGGAGGGGAGGGTATAAAAATTTCAACGCCCCCCAATAATAAAGTATAGTAAAAATTCCGCTACGTGTCCTAGTTTCCGAGATACGATGGGGGGAGGGGTGAAGGGGGGGAGAGTGGGGAGTTTTGAAAAATGAATTCGACTAATGCATTGCCCCTTTATACGAATCTGAAAAAAGAAATGTTCCAAGTCTCTTTACCTACCACCGGACAGGTTTTGACGCCTACTATAATATTTGTTCAAACACCTGATGGCTATCTCTAACCGTTATGAAGTTACAGCCTTTTCAATTATAGGGGAGGTTGGGGAGGGGAGGGTATAAAAATTTCAACGCCCCTCAATAATAAAGTATGTCAAAATCAAAATGCCGCTGCCGCTATGTGTCCTAGTTTCCGAGATACGATGGGGGGAGGGGTGAAGGGGGGGAGAGGGGGGAGTTTTGAAAAATGATTTTGACCAACTTTTTGCCCCTTCTTACGAATCTGAAAAAAAAAATGTTCCAAGTCTTTTAACTTCCGAGATCCGCCTAAAGGGGGGGAGAAGGGGGGAAAGGGGGCCAACTCTGAAAAGTGGTTTTTACTTTTCCGAGCCTCCTCTATACGAATCCGTAAAAAACAAAAAATACGGGTCCCTTAGTTTCCCAGATACGATAGGGAGGGGGAGGAAGGGGAGCAAAAAGGGGAGGTTTGGGACTTTTCCCATACTCACGGGAGTTACTTGTTTACGAATCTGTCAAAAAATACCCCCCTCCCCATCCACCATCTGGGAGAACAATTATGTCAATGAGTCAGTGAGTGAGTCAGTGGTAATTCAGCTTTATATAATATAACTAGTTTGCTTGGGTGCGCGAGCTGCGCGCAGCTCGCGTGTTTGGTGTTTTTGAGAAGTATTACATACCCTTATAAAATTTTGACAATCTATAAGCATCCTTAAATGAATTGGAAAATCCGTTAGAATTACCCCTAAAACAGTATGGAAACCCCTACGAACCCCTAATTAAATCTAAAACCTTTTAACCTAAAGTTTGCCTGTCGTCGCCCCTAAGTTACGCTTCACCTACTCAACCATCGTTACGCTACGGAGGTCGACGGCTCGCTTCGCTCACCACCTCCCCCCTTCGCTCCACTCAGGACCTACCTCCCCGGGGCTGCGGGACTATTCGAAAGAGATACCGTGGCCCCGGAACATAAAGGGCGAGGAAGGAACATGGATGGGTTTTAGTCAGTAAAAGTCTGACACTCCCTCCTGCTCCGCCCAGAGCGGGAGAAGTCATTTGATGATTTCCCATTTTTAGGGGAGGTTGGGGAGGGGAGCTTCACCCACTCAACCTTCGTTACGCTACGGAGGTCGCCGGCTCGCTTCGCTCGCCACCTCCCCCCTTCGCTCTACTCGGTCTCGCAGGCTCGCTCCATTCAGGACCTACCTACCACCGGAAAGCGGAGGGGAGCAAAGGGGAGGTTGGGGAGGGGAGGAAATACAAATTTCAACGCCCCTCAATAATAAAGTATAGTAAAAATCAAAATTCCGCTACGTGTCCTAGTTTCCGAGATACGATGGGGGGAGGGGTGAAGGGGGGAGAGTGGGGAGTTTTGAAAAATGATTTCGACTAACAATCGGCCCCTTTATACAAATCTGAAAAAAAAAATGTTCCAAGTCTCTTAACTTCCGAGATCCGCCTAAAGGGGGGGAGAAGGGGACAAGGGGGACAACTTTGAAAACTGGTTTTTACTTTTCCGAGCCTCCTCTATACGAATCTGAAAAAAAAAATGTGCCAAGTCTCTTGGTTTCCGAGATACGATAGGGAGGGGGGAGAAGGGGGGCGAAAAGGGGAGGTTTGGGATTTTTCCCATAGGTTTCAGAGTTAGTTGTTTACGAATCTGTCAAAATATACCCACCTTCCCATCCACCATCTGGGAGAACAATTCTGTCAATCAGTGAGTGAGTCAGTGGTAATTCAGCTTTATATAGTATAATATTGTCATTCTTAGGAAAAGTTTTAATAAATACCGTTCGGGGAAACAAGGACAGCCGGTGGTGAAAGGATTATTTCATCAATTTCTATATCCTTACGGGCGGGGGAAGGGGCGCTCGGTAAATTACGTCAGCGTTTCGGGCGTTTCTTTGAAGCCGACCTACTGGTCATCTCTTTACTGTGAATCTGGACTGCCTGCCTGCTACTATGAAATTCTTGATGGATAAACCCAATAGCACTCTACCCAACTTCAAAATCGAACCCAGCACCTCATGTTCACTAGACCAACGAGGCACTCAAGTTAAGGCATCAATTAATTGTTTCTTTTTGCTGTTGTTTCAGATAATTGGAGAGAGAGAATATGCGGTGAGGCCAACAAGGAGGCCTTCGGAAGACTTACAGACTGGACAACCCTTAGAAGTGATAGTACAACAGGTAATTTTCTATCTTAAGTATTTTGTCTTTGACAGTCGACGTGAGCGCCGTAATGAAGGGAACTGCCGATTGTTATAGTATACATTGAGACTGAGCAACTGACTGGAAATTGATCTCTACCATTAAAGGGTAAGCGCCAGGATAGCTAGCGAAATTCAAATTTTCAGGAAAAATGGGTTGTATTCGGTTGCTTTTGATGCAACGTGGCCATTACAAACCTTTATTGCACTTTATGTACAATTTATGCCAGGTTGTATGTTGATTAAAATATGATTCGAATCATTAAAATTAAAAATACAACCCTTTGAGTTTATTTAATCCGTGACCGATCCATAGTCACACCAAATTGCCACACCAGTGTGACTATTTCATGAAAAAGTATTTCAATGAGATTAAATTAATATCGCGGGATACCGTGGCGCTTCCACCATAAGTCCGCGTTCTCACTATGTCGTGACGATTATTTTATCGTTGGTTTTAGTTGGCAAAAGTCGTGGACGACAGTAATCGCGTCGTTTTATATGTAAACACCTCTATTTTAAATACACAAGCCACGACACTTAAAACTACACGGTTATCTGTCGTCACGACAAGTCACAGGGACCTTGCTGATTTTAGTACAAAGATCACACCACTCAGTACTCAGTGGCGATCATTCCTGAACTATGTATTAAGTTTCCCATAGTTCCAAATGTGTCTGTTGTTTTAATCTATAACCTAATAGGTGAATGTATACGTAGCTTACCATAGAGCATATAGACCCCTGTTTTTTTTTTAAACATAAAAGTGTCTTTTGTTGTTGTGTTGTTATGAAATGTGTTTAGTGGCTGATTGATGACGCAATCATACGATATATGTATTATAAATAACCGGTAATTCCTACTTTGCCCTTCCAAAAGTAATAAAACAAATAATAAAATTTTACCGCGGAAGTTTACGTTAAATGCAGAATTGCACATAGCAAATAAATCCTTAACAAGTTACAAAACAAAATATTAAAGTATTCAGGAGCTTAATTTTATTTAAGATCATGAATTATAATAATTTGCATAAGCATTAAAAATGAGCGAGCTTCGTTCAAAATGTGTCGTTGCTCAACGGAGTGTGAATTTATTCATATTTTGTATGGAAATTAGTTTCTTTTATTCGTTTTTGGGTTCACAATAACCTCTTCGGACACAATTTTGAATTTAATTTGCTATTTTTCGTTATTCAAAATAATTATTTTGATGACAGCTTTTATACCCGTTTCTAAATATAAACCAGTCAAAATGGTTACTTGAGTTAAAGTAATTCTTTAAGAAACGATTTTTATTCTGTAGTTTAGTACCTAATTGTTTGAAGTTAGAACTGTTAAAAGTTAGAATTCTTAGCCTTGCTTTCTTTGACGGTTCTTACTTCGTTCAAATTTTTGTTCATTGCTTATAAAAGGTTACATTAAGTAATTAAGTACTTAAACTCAAGTACTTACTTTTAACTTAACTGATTTCCAGTTTTGCCAAACTGGGTTGTGACAATTAATGACAGCAATGTATAGGTTTAAGTGAAAGGATAGAAGGGAATTCTGTGCCCTCCAGCCGGACAAATTAATGGCTGATAACAATAATTGTGACTGATTCGTTACTACGTTGTGGGAGGCCTGAAAAGCCGTAGCTCCATGTAAAATACCGGTGTTCAACTGCATCCAGATAGACCGGAAGCCGAACCCAATAAAGTTGGGATAATGCTAGGCAGATCTGGTAGACTTTCATTTTGTTTAAGTTGCAGGGTATGGTTTTATTTTAAACTACTACACTCGAGAGCAATGAATCCGGGTCACTTAAAGAATGTTAAAAATCTCGGAAACTAAAAATGATAGGTTAATGCAATAAATTGTATTTAATAGACAATGTAATACTCCTTAAATGAAAGTAAAAAAAATATGAGTCACCATACATTTTATTAACACAAAATTACATAAAGAAAAAAACTGCTGATCTCTCCTTAAAACAAAAATAGGAAACATGAAATTTTTGTACTTTATTACGATTTTCTTGAATTTTAATACTTCGTATTGCCTCCTCGTGCTTCCATTACTGCGTTTACGCGGTTTGGCATGCTGTACACCAAGTTCCTTATACGATTTTGGGGAATATTCTCCCATTCCTCTGTGAGAGCAATTTTGAGCTCACGAAGCGTGATTGGGGGAGGGTTTCGTTGTTTTACGCATCTGCCTAGCTCGTCCCAAGCATGCTCAATCGGGTTGATATCCGGGCTGCGCGCTGGCCACTCCATACGAGTAATGTTCATCTCTTGAAGGTAGTCATTCACAATCCTACCTGTATGAGGTCGGGCATTGTCATGCATAAATATAGCATCCTCACCTAAATTGACCATAAATGGACCAACGTGATCATTGAGGATTTCTTCCACATATCTTACGCTAGTTAAAGAGCCGTTTTCTATGATCACCAGCTCTGTGCGACTTTCAGAAGAAATTCCGGCCCACACAAGTACAGACCCACCACCGTAGGCTACTTTTTCTTCGATGCATGCTTTCTTGAATCTTTCCCCTGGTCTTCGATACACTCTGTGTCTTCCATCGTGCTTGTAGAGCATAAATTTTGATTCGTCGGAGAACATAACTTTTGACCAATCTTCAATACTCCAATTTACGTGGCTCTGGGCATATCTTAGTCTTGAAATACGATGCCCACGCTCCAGTTTAGGGCCGTTTGCAGGTCTAAGGGGTTTTAAGTTAGATTCAGCAAGCCGACGTCTTACTGTCCATGCACTTGGGTTACTTCCTCCGAGGCGTCGAAACTGATTTGTGAGTTCAGTTCCTGTGAGAAAGCGATTTCGAAGCATGGTGTTCACCAAGTATCGGTCTTCTCGTGCTGTGGTACAGGTGTACCACAACACGAACGGAACGGGCAGAACCAGGTGGTTCTGCCCGTTCCTGGTCTGCGTAGGTTAGAACCAGTTTCTTCGTAACGTCGGAGAACTCTTTGTACTGTTGACAGCGACACACCGATAGTCCTGGCTGTATCGCGCTGACTCCGGCCGGTTTCCAGCATTGTAAGTATTCTGGTGCATTCTTCAGGCGTAAGCGACATAATTTCAGCTTGAATAATGAATATAGAGCACTATCAACATGGTTTATGTACCCACATAAATGACAGATTACAAACAAAAGCAAAACCAAATGCTGTAATTTCGTAGTTCCATCTTCGAAAGTGGCCCTTTTTCAAATTTGATTTTTTCATGATATAACTATACAATAACTAAGAAGTTTTAATACCTTCATTTAAGGAGTATTACATTGTCTATTAAATATAATTTATTGCATTAACCTAGCATTTTTAGTTTCCGAGATTTTTAGGATTCTTTAAGTGACCCGGATTCATTGCTCTCGAGTGTAGTAAATATCAAAGAGAACGAAAGTAAAAGTAGGTAATTATTAGACTCGAAAGACAAAACAATAAAAAAAAAACTTGAGAGGTGTCAAGAGACACCCGGATGGAACGAAGTTCCTTTCGATTAATTAGAGAAGGAATTGTTTTTTTTTTTTTAAAAGTCTCCACACGATGGTTGCCGGAAGACGGATGGCGCCGCCGAGGCCGACCCAGAAAAAGGTGGCGAGACGATTTGGACGCGTACCGCGAGGGTTGGCCCGAGGAGGCACGGGAAAAGAGCAAATGGAAGGAATTGGGGGAGGCCTTTGCCCAGCAGTGGGACAGTACAGGCTAACAAAAAAAAAAAAAAAAAATGTTATAATAATAATAAAAAAAATAAAAAAAAACTGGCGACAATATCTGACTTGCTTTCTATAAGAGAGAGAGACAGACAGAGAAACATGCGCACGCCGCACGGCTTACAATAGCTTACTATAGCAAAAAGTGTCGTTACAACTTTTCGTCTTAATTTTGTCCGTCAAGCCCTTTTCGCAACGCGCGATAAGTAACTTCGTTCCAAAAAAAAAAAGATTGGTCATGTACGAAGCCAAAAGGCTCTTATCTCAGCAAGGTGCTGTAATATTTAAAAATGTCACAGCGCTGATATTCTGATAGGGCCCGAAGGTAACAAACTTAAGTAAAGACCAGTCTTTTGATGAACTTGCCACAAAAGAAACCAGTCACAACCTCGATCCAAAATTAAAAAGTTCTTGGACGGAAAAAGTTGACTACCCTTTTGACGACAAATCTTGGATGTGACCGGTCAAGGCTCAAAGGTTCAATGAGGCGTATACCTCATTCATTACTCAACTTTTTTTTTACTTATACTTAATAATCTTACACAAAACTTGATATTCGTCCTTCATATTATTACGTGCTTCTTTGCTTGCGTCATAGGCCTAACCAGGATACAATTTGGAAGAACGAAAAGGATTTATTGAATTCTTTTAAGCGATTCTTTTTTTAAATTTATTATAAGCTTTTTTTCAACCAACTCTTACAACTGAATTTCAGACCTGAATTTCAGAGGCTGAAATTTTGCACACACCTTTGGTTCTGGTGACAATACATTTTCAATACACTTCCTCGAAAACTGGTTCTTATCGCACTATGATTAGGTTCAACATGCTATGTATTTCACACGCGTGCGATTTTTTTCATTTTCCAACACGTGTGCGGGAATGAAAATTGCCACAGTAAACTTACCTATACTTAGTCCAAATTGGTTCAATGCCTATAGTCGGAATTGAATGCTTTTTTTTATTATTTCGGCAAAGTAAGAATGCGTCTGTACGGTGTAAATGTTTTTTGAAAATTCAAATTGTGTTTATAAATAGAATATCATAGATAAACATGATTGTTTAAAACTAATATTTACTTTTTAAAACAAATTAACATTTAAGTATTTGTGTTTTAAATTCAAAAATACAAAAAAAAAAAACTATTTTTTATATTAGGCTGTATTGTTACTGTATTGTTTCTTTTATTTAATTTCTTCAAAAGTGTATTGAAAAACGTCGTTTGATACACGTGGACATTTGTTATTGCAGTTCTCGGCTCAAAAACACCCTCGTCTACGGCTCGGGAGTTAATTCCGCCTCGGATGCAATAACAAACTTTCTCCAATTGTATCAAAATGTACTATTTTATGACAGACATGACGTCATCATGCGGCCAGAATAGCCTGGTCGCGAGAGAACTCCTCAACGGTTCATAGCACGAACACGAAACTTTGTATACGTGTTCAATGTTGATAGATCTTTTCATTTGATGAAAGCTTGAAAAAGCATGTATCATGCAGTTTAAAGCATGTCGGTCGACAGTCTCTTGTAATTTTTGACATTCAAATTGGTGCTGTACTTAGCATGGACTTGGAGAAACCTGTGCCCAGTGAAGCGCTATAGATGATGATAATTATTGAATTAATTAGTAAAAACTGGACCCCCAATCCACAACGAAAAGCGTCATCATAAGACCTTGCTAAGCCATTAATTTGGCGATCCCAGTTCCGCAAGCAACAAACTTTTCCATATTTGAGTTTCTGAAATTGAGACAAGACCTTTGTAGACCATTAGACAATCTCAGCGTCGCACGCAACGAAATCTTCTGTTCCTAAAGGGCTCTACACACCAAAACTGCCGACCGCAATCCGCCAACATGGTCAGCGACTTTAATGTCGGCGAGCTATTTAGTGGCTCAAAAACATTGCAAGTCGAAGAATTTTGTCGGCGGCATGTTGCAATTGCTGAATACTTTTTTGACACCACAGCTTGCGTGTCGCCGGGCAACTGAGCGTGTACGTCGTTGGCTTTGGTCTGTAGAGCCCATAATACCGAGACAGGTAACAAATGACGGACATTACGCAAGCTGAATGTAGTAATACATCATGTTAATGTAAATACGTTTTTACCATGAGCTTAGCGCCGTCGGAGGAGAAAAAAGACTTACGTCAGAAGCTGATTACTTCCATATTGCAGCTTCCCTTGAATTTGAATCAAGTTGTTTGATGTGAGGAAACTTAGGTGGTTTTGACAGACGAAGGACGTTACGATCTAAACACTAGTTCGGGACATTCGATTTGGTAGTTATTGTTGAGAAACAATGTCGGTCGGTCAGCATATAGGCTCGTGCCTCGGAAAGCACGTTAAGGCGTTGGTCCCGGCTGTCATTTGTAGATCTTTGACAGCCGTTACGGGTAGTCAGTGGCCCGAAAGTATAAAAGCAACAAGCTTAGTTAAGTTGACAATCTACAATCCTTTAACGCATATAGAAAACTAACCAAATGTATGGGAATGACATCATTTCAACGTGAAGTCACTTGGTCAAAACAAACGAATAGAAACTTTAAAGTTCAGTCAAAACTGTAAGTTGGCTACGATTTATATGGGATGTAGCGATCACGATTGTAGAAACGAATTCTATCATCTTGATCGAAGTAAACTTGTCTACGAAGTTTCTATTCGTTTGTTTTGACCACGTGACTTAACGTTTACGATTGTAGAAAGAGAATCGATACGAATCGTTTGTAACTTGGCTAGGTCTGCTGGGCAGACGACGCGTTAACTCGTGCCGAACTGCCGACCGACTAACTCGCTAAAATCATGTTTGGGTCGGGTCGGCACAATCCAGGCGGGTTTACCCGAACGCCGACATAATCATACTGGGTTTTGCTGCCCAGATGTGCCGGTTGGTGCTCAACAATGTGTAAAGCACCCGTTAGGTCAAACTCGTAAAGCAGACGTGTTGTAATGTCAATCCCTTGCTCAGTGAGACAGATTAGCGTTCATAAATTATGGCTTTGACGACATAAATGGCTATGTTACGAATCATAAGTCGAAGATTGTTTGCGGATTACCTACCACGATTTAGAAATCTATGATCAGGATTAGCTTCTTAAATTTAAGTTTTCGCTTTTTTGGTGTAAGTATCAAGTTTTTGAAGCCATTAGAACTGCTTTCCGAAATTTGATTTTCTGTCAGTTTAATCCGAGACTAATTAATGATAATGGATCCATTCCATTCCATCATCAACTGCCTTGTTGGTCGAGTGGCGCAAGCACGACTGCTGAACGTGGGGTTCTAGGTTAGATTCCCGGGTCGGGCAAAGTGCTGTTGGGTTTTTCCATCAGGAATTTCTCGCCACTGAGTTTGGATCTGTGCCCGGGTGATGACAATAGGCTCGCCCCCTATTACATGGGAATTAACATAACTGGCGAAATGTGTATACCTCTGCCGAACCATTCGAGGATTACAGGCGTGATGATTTGTATGAATTCCATCCCACAAATTTTTTTTTGGATATTTTCTGATGTTGAAGATGATTTAAAGCTTTTGAACGTGCCAACAACCGTCGTATCTCTAAACCACAAAAGAGATCTTTTGTAACAAAGTTACCACAGTCATCCGGACTGTGTTTTGTATTAACATAACCGTTAATATTAATCTTTGACCAGTGAAAGTTAACTCACTAGTTTTTACAAGATGTACGTTGATAGGCTGATCTTATAGGCTTCTTCATAAAAACTGGTTCGTTGTTGTAACAACCACAATCTTTAACATTAAGCGGATGAAAAAAAGGTGAACACCACAAAATTGTCATTAAGAAACTTTTTGTTTTGAATAGTCAAAATTGTCGTTAAGAAACTTTTTGTTTTAGCTTGGAATATTAGTTTAGGCCTGAATTCTTGTCGCGCTGACGTCGGTCGCGTACGGTCGGTCGCGTAAGAGTATACATTGTGTTCTATATTATAGCACCATACTGCGACGCTGACGTCAGCGGCGACCGACAGCCGTATTTTGTTCTCGCTGACGTCACGACCGACCGTACGCGACCGACCGTCAGCGCGACAAGAATTCAGGCCTAAGACCTGAATTCTCTACATATAGTGGGAGTTTAAGTTCGGCTTATAGTCGATTACTGCCTGCAAAGAAACGACGGATGGACTGTGTGAAGGATGATATGGCTAGAAAGGAGGTGACTGCTGACATGACGAGTAAGAGAAGTATGGAAGAAGAAGACATGCTGCGCCGACTCCAAATAAATAGGGATAAGGGCAGGAGAATGATGATGATACTCGATTACTGCCAAATATTGTAAACATGGAGTTTTCACATTCAATATTCCGTGATCGGTAGGTACTTGATAACGTCATCTTTGGCCGGAAGTAATAGTGTTATTGTGAACTTTTCTGTTAGTAAAAATAACTAAGGCAGTCCAGTTATTGAATTTTCTGATCAATACGTGTTGGTCCGTTGATAGGTAACTACCCATTACATAACGATCGTGCCTCGGAGAACATTTTAAGCCGTTGGTCTCGGCTGTTCAGTCAATCAGTTCAGTGGCCCGAAAGTCTGACAACCAATCTTACCAAGCTGTATCGTGTTACCTAGAAGTAACTGGGTTGTCGAGGTTAGATAGGCACTCGCTCCATGTAAAATACTGGTATTAAGCTGCATCCGATAACACTGGAAGCCGACCCCAATATAAATTTGGGGAAATTCTGAATACTATTGTCATCACCTGCCTATCTTATTTAGCTAGGCAGATGGTGACAATACTATTCAGAATTTCCGACGGTGCTGGTATCATCTTCTATTCACCAAAACTGCAACGACTGCAAAGTAAAAAAAAAACAACAATTATAAAAATCCAGACCAATCAAAAAGGCATGATAAATAGCATTCACAGCTACACAGGACAAAAATACTCTCAGATCAAAGATCACAGTAATGCATAAGTACAGGCAGTAGGTAATGACAGGTTGTCGCTGCGAGTCTGTCCTTGAAGGTTGGAGAGGTCAGACAAACGGCTATGACGTACGAGATGTTTTGATAAAAAGATGCTGTGTCATCGTTAGAGGAATTTGCGTGATATTATTATAGACTTTGGGATGTGACACTAGCAGTTTCTATCTATGTATACACCATTATTTTTAGGTCATTCTGAAACCGAAAGCCGTAAACTTGACGAGTTATGCCCAACTCGTCACTGTTCCTACTCGTCGTCAAAAAACAAAAGATCACGATTCACAACTGTTTCAACTATTTTTGTTTTTGTATATACAATTCATTTTTACCCGACTGCCAAGGAAGGGATAACATCACGCTTGTTATTAGGTCCGCAAGGGCCGAAGCCTGCCGGGGCTGCGGGACTATTCGAAAGAGATACCGTGGTCCCGGAACACAAAGGGCGATGAAGGAACATGGATGGGTTTTAGTCAGTAAAAGTCTGACACTCCCTCCCGGTCCGCCCAGGGCGGGAGAAGTCATTTGATGATTTCCCATCCTAAAAAAAAAAAAAAAAGGGTGGAAATTTTGAACATCGAACTGGGAACGATTGGGACTGTTTTTTTTTTTCAAAAAATTACAAAAAAGAAACTAAATTTTATTACTTATAAATTTAATTTTTCGTTAATTTTTTTTAATAACAATAAAAAAATATAAAATATCACGAAAAATGTAAAATATTATTATATAATATTATATATTATAATATTATTTTTTTCTTTTGTTATTTTTTGAGAATAGTCCCAATCGTTTTGAGTTCCATGATCGAGTTTACGGCTTTCGGTTCCAGAATGACCTAAAATTAACCGTATAGAGAGCTTATCATAACATCACAAGTAATCACAACGGGTGGAGGTATGCTAGTAGTACACCCATATTTCACCATAGTTATGTTTAAGTACCGTGTAATAAGGGGCGAGCCTATTGCCATCAACCGGGCACAAATCTATCAGAAAATGATTGGATAAATGCCGATAAGATTATCTACAAGATCCATGAGATTTCTTACGATCTTTGTTTAACATTCAGTTGACTTGACTTGACCAAATATTTCTTTGCATCATGCTTAATCATCATCTGCCTAGCTTTTTCCTATAAAGGGTGTAAAACACTTCTTCGAAAGGCACTTGTTCTCCTCGTCATTGCGATCATTTTTTTGTTCTACACCATACCTGGGAACCTTCTAGTTAAGGAGATATTAGGGGTCAAAGTTCCAACTTTTTGACAATTTTTTTTAATAAGTACAAGTTTTATGTAAGATTTTTTTAAAACACTTTAAACACCTCCACGACCCCCGTACTATTCAATCCATGCATCAGGACAATGTTTTGAGTGCGTTACATTGAGTTCTACCACAAAACATCATTTTGCACTCCAAAAAAAAAAGTCGTTTCCCAGCAATAATTTTTGCTTAAAGTTACGTAGTTTGATGTGTACATAATGCTTGGTTGACGGCTTCGTGATGAGGTGGTTTACACCCTGTATAACGGCCGACTTCAAGTCTAACCGAATGTAGCTGGCCTCAACAGGTCAGTTCCCGAGTGAAACGGTACCTTGGTAAGACTGGTTGTCAGACTTTCGGCATGGCAGTGACGGTGTACAAGGTGTTATGTTCAAAAGGTGCTGTGTCATGTATGGAGGAATTGTCATGACTAGAGTGGACTTCGGAACGGGTATACTAGCAAACTGGAAAATTATTAGGTTCTAGCGGACGTCACGCGGTGTCACCCGCGTAGTTCCCGTTCCCGTGGGAGTACGGGGATAAAATATAGCCTATGTTACTCGCTGATAATGTAGCTATCCATTGGTGAAATAATTTTTCCAATCGGTCCAGTGGTTTTTTATTACTTAAGTTGTTTTTTTTTATTATTTTCTACCGTCGTGGGTTTTTTCATTTTTTTTAATTTTTGAAAGTCTGTTCATATTCCTGCAAGGCCTCACCTTCGACTTTGATGCCTTTAAAATAAACATAAAGTATGAACGTTCAAACTGTGCTAATAAAAGTAATAGGCATTACAAAGTTTCATAAGCATGCCATACAACATAACATGTTTTAAACCCTTGCCTTTTAACTCACACTAAAATTGATATACGACTAATAGGGATTTTATTATAATCACAAGGTACCTATCAGTAATAATATAATTAAGTACAATGATGTTACATCATTAGATCAGATTCCCTGAAGAGTTGGGCAGGAGTTACACTCACATTTTGACATAAATGTATAAGTCGTTTTTTTTTTATCTGATGGGAAATCATCAAATGTCTCCTCCCGCTCTGGGCGGAGCAGGAGGAAGTGTCAGACTTTTACTGAGTAAAACTCATCCATGTTCCTTTATCGCCCTTTGTGTTCCGGGGCCACGGTATCTCTTTCGAACAGTCCCGCAGCCCCGGCAGGCATCGGCCCTTGTGGACCCTTTCCTTTTGCTGACTCTCTTTAAGGCAATAGAGAGGAGCTTATTTTCATTTGCCATTGACCCATACAAATAACCCGGGCTTCCTGCCTTATTGCGTTTTAACTTTTTTGCACAGACGCCAATTTTTTTTTTCTAAAATCAAAGAAACCTAAATTACTCCTTGTTGTAGCCTACCTATGAGCTTATATAAAAATCTCGTCGAAATCAACTGCCTTTCGATTTCATTAAGGGTCCATTTATACCCTGTCTAGGACAGGCACACGACTCATTCAATAGTAGACCTCAACTATCATTTTTTATCAGCGAGGTCTACGGGAGACATGAAAAGCAATGCAATTATATTTAAACTTCCACATGTCTTTTGTATAAGTGAAAACAGGTCTGTATACCTACGTAGTCAGTTTTTTAGCCTCACTTCTAATGTCATGAAAATTACTTCAAGGCCAATACAGTTTATGTAAACAATATTTTTTACACCTTACTTACACCATAACCAACAAATCAATAGAGATGATGCCAACTATACTTAATCACAAAGTGTAAGATCAACAACAGTTTTTTCATTGAATAGTGTATTTTAGTAAGTGGTTACCAATCCAGTACTACACTGGATTCTCATTACACAGCAATAACTTTTGCGCGCGGCTTATGTCACAAAATAGTCGGAAATTTAATATAGCCAAATGTTTTAAATATTGCCTACATGATACTCGGAGATAATGTAGCTTCTACTTAAGAAACTTATGCTAAAGTAGCCCGCGAAATCTTACGTTTTTTGTTTGAATTTGCAGGTTCAGGCTGTATGTTGATAAAAGTATGATTCCCGTTAAATATGGCTTTACAGAGTTAAATATTAATTAAAATCATCAATACAAACCTTTAAGTTAATTTAATCTCACTTAATGACTATTTCATAAAATAGTCATCCGGCTCGAAGGACCAATGTTAAGGTGTGTTCTTATGTTTCAAGGGTTTTGAGAATCAGGGTATGGCAACCAAAGTGACTATTTTATTCTCCTCGTGAAACAGTTTTATTAAAGTAATATCATTTTGGTTTTAAGCGCACAAGATAGACTTCAGTTTGTAGGCAGAAAGAAGGGCCGCGTCATGGTCGTCATCGGTTTTTATATAGTCTTGCATCGGCGTTACTATTTCGTGAAATAGTCATTCAATGGGATTAAATGAACTGTAATAAACTGATTTAAATTTAACTTGCCGCTTCTACCTTAAGTCAAAGAATTTTCAGAATCAATTATCATTACCTTCGAGAAGACCCAGACAAGTTGCAATCGCTTTCATAACGTTTCGTATTTCTTGACCGACTTTCAACAGAACAAAAATGACATAAGATTTTCGGGAGCTCTTTTGGAATTCAATACGTTTTTGACTTTTCCATGATCCACACGGGAGCGATAGCTTAATGTGCTTTATGAGGCACTGTGGGGTCTCTTTATGCATGCAGGGGATAGCCACCAATTCACATACCGCCCTCGGATAGCGTTGCTTAACCTTGACTGTTCCATTGTCGATATCATTGATAAAATGTCTCATTGTCTAAGCACATTGAGTTTTGACAAAAGTTAAGCTATGTAGAGCGTCGACTCTTTCACTCATACTTGTGTCTTTCTTCAGCTCGATGGCTCTTAAACTATCGCCCAGGTACAGTATAACCACTCTAAGTTTGCATTTCACGGTGCTCTGCTTGTCAAGAAAAAATGCATCGAAATGTCAAACTTGGTACATATATTTTAGTTCTGTGTTGTATCTACGAGTATAGTATCAAAACGTCACCTGTTCGTTCGCCAGGATGGTGAAACGTGTTCAGAAACTGGTATTTTCAATAAAGTACACTTGATACATTCTCCTATAATGTCCGTCCAAGGCCCTTGGTGACATATTTGTTTGTTTTTTGTCTTTTAACAGTAAGTAATGAGTAGGGAACTGGCTCTGCCTCATCTAGCGTTATAAAGAAGTTTTAATTTTTAAATTACGGGTAAATAAAGTTCTAACATTTTTTGGGGTCGTCGCAGCATGTATTCTTCTTCCATGCTTCTCTATTACTCGACATGTCATCTAACACCTCCTTTCTTGCCATATCATTCTTTACACAGTCCATCCATCGTTTCTTTGATCTTCCTTTACTCTTATATCCATCCACATTCATTCTCAGCACTTTAATCACGACATTTTCCTTATTACTAAGAACTAAGATGTATATTCTAACCTTAGCCAAATTTCCATATTTTTTAATGTTTAAAACTTCAAACTTCAGCGTTACGTCATAACTTTGATAACATCAACATCATCATCAAAAATAACGGCATTAACATTAATTAAAAATAAACAAATCCCACCACATGTTGCCAATTAATTAATATTTTTGATCAAAGTCTTGTAATCTTTAATTTAAAACGTTACAGTAATTCTTACTAACATGTCTTTCCAAATAAGAACACAAATAAACTCCCATTCAAAATTCGATCAAAAAACGAGGTTAATTCCCAACCAAATACCGTAATACTTCGACTAATAAAGGTAATAAATCTTTCAAAAAACAGGCCATACACAACACCTTAATATATTGCATTGATTATTCGATCAAAAGTGTTCGTTTCGTCGAAACCGAGGAAGTGCGAATACGAACACTGAATAGGTACTTACAGAAGGTCTGCACAACTCACACACAGAGAGATTCTTCACGTACCGGTACAGCGAATGTAAGCAATGCCACTTTGCGTTCGGCTGACGTAGTTTGTATAAATCAACATCAAGCCTGTCTTCTCCAAAGGAATAGGCGAAGGCCTACCCTAAGTGTGTTCACATTTCGCCAAATATGTTTAAGTTCGATGTATGTGGCGAGCCTATTGCCATCAACCGGTCACAAATCTAGACTTCGGGATGCTACTGAAAAAATTTCGATGAAAAAACCCAATAACAATTTTACCGACCCGCAAATCGGACCCAGAACCTTACGCTCAGCAGTAGCATTTGCGATGTAGCGGTCGTATCTCCAAACTGCATGCAGCATGCGGTTTGAGGTCGTACGGTCGACCAAGCTTGTGCGGACCTTCTGATTCTTCTATTCTCTGTGGTTTGAATCCATGGCGATCCACATCTTAAAGAATTTCTCCCTTCATTTTGAACAACCTGTTTTGTAACTGTACTAAAAAGGCAACGCGGAAACTGACCATTTTGAGGTTATTCGCAGCCGGGAATTGTCTTTTTTTGAAAGGTTTTGGTGGGATAAGGACTTTTATTATGTGTTTGTTCATGGAGATATCGCTAATGATGTCGACAGTATAAAAGGGTACACAAAAGAGGAGACACTTATAACAAAGAATTTTAACAAGAGAACAATGAGATGGAACATGTTAATAAAATAAACCCCTCAATCTCATTTCCGTTAGTTTCGTAGTTTTTATTATCAGCGTATGAGGATCCGACTGCTGATACGCAGGCCTTGCCTCTGAAAGGTGCCGTAGTCCACCACGCGGATTTAGGTCTAAGTAGATTTTCATAATTTGGTTAATTCTACTTTTTCGAAGTTTATATAAACATCATCTTCACCATCGTGGGTAGCCCTGTTCTACCCACTGCTGTGTATAGATATCCTCTCTTTTTTGTAGTTTTTTGCTTTCAAAATAATATGTCTTGCGTGTGTCGCGACCTTTTTATTCTTCTGTCATGGGTCCTTTTAAACGATCCACTACTTCAACAGCGTTTCCTAAAAAAACTCGATATTTAAAAATATGCTGTGACTAACTTATATCTTAATTTCACCGAGATAGAGTCTACATATCTTTTGAGAGTATTTTAATGAATGAACGTTAACTCTAAACGTGGTCCCCAGATTGCATAAAGCCCTACCATTCTTCTTAACATTTGATCATCCTGAATTCTGAAGTTCATCTACCAACTGCAAAAGCATTTTTATTTACACTACCAGCAGACTCGTACTTGATTACGTAGTTATTGACTTGCATTCATTTACATAGGCAAAAACTTTTACCGTGCAAATTATACCACAGTAATTGCAAATGCATAATGTTACTAAAACAGTGATGAATTTGAAGTAGATTGAAGGATTATGAAGGAGAGGAAGTCTAAAAACAGATGGATGGATTGTATGAGGGATGGTATGAAAGATGAGGGAGAGAATGATAAAGTAACGGCTGATACGGATGAATAGAAGTAAATACGTATTGAGCCGAATCAAATTAACATGAGATAAGGGCGGGAAGATGAAGATGATGCTTGAAACACTTTGAAACTCGATCTTCAAGTTCTTTTTCCTTTGCTTTCATAAGCTTTATTTAATTGTCCACTAGTACTAACTATGCGTCCAGTCGCGGATGCTAATTCATATAATCATTAAGCATGTATCTGATTTAAAATGAAACCGGTAAAAAGCGCTTTGAACCGGTCTTAAGAATGATACTAGATATGGCAGCAAACTTGATTTATTTACTTAAGATATCGACGAAAGGTAAATATTGAGATTTAAGACGCGGTTGCGGGGTCAGACAAATTGTTAAGTGTTTACTGAAGTCTACTTTACAAGACGTTGTGTGTCAGAAACATAGATTTAATACCTACCTCAATAAGTCAATATCAATGTAAGCATATATTATTTTGCTTCCTTTAACCGTTCTTTTTACAAAACGCTTTTTTAAACCACCTCAATTTCATAATTTGCGTTTGTATCCTCATTTTATCTTTCTGCCCTTGTTACGTCACTTGGGATCGGCGCAACACGTTTCTTCACCAAAAGAGATACAGCGCTTCACAGTTTATCTCAATATCGCACGTAACTTCCTATTTATTATTTTTTCCATCTTTCCTAGAGATCATTGTATCATTAACGACATTCAGAATCTTAATCAAGTAAATCAATGAATCTAAATCATTATTTATATCTATTTTATATATAAATATGACATAACCCGTGCCGTTTTGAATTACTAATTTCACGAGTGTCAATTTTAGATGTAGAATGTGAACTGTGATGATGAGGGTTCCGTTAGAGCTTATGGAGGAAGCACGCGGTAGTCCGCGAAAATCTATTTTCTTCTAACATTTTTCGCAATTGGCATGTCAGGTAAAATATGATTCGCGACCGTTGGTACGGTGATATGGCTTTACTGTTACGGTAACTAATGAGATTTTACCAATAGAGACGTCATACTCATTATAAAGAAATAAAAACATATTGGCGATATTCGAACGCGTCGTTCGAACTGACAACACCGCACGCCATTATCTCGTTCTCTTCTGTCGCTCATACGCAACGCACTATTTGCCTCGTTCGTGTAGGTGACAAAGCAGCAACAGCGCAGCAGTGATTTTTGATTAAAATACAATTTATGATTTTCCATTTTAAATAGACTAAACAGTACTATCAAATGAAAAGATACAGCCTTCTTAATTTTTACAGCCGGCCCAGTAGAAGTATTGCACTTTCTGAACACACAACTTGCCATATTTGTTTATTTTCATACACCAAACTCCCGCTTAAACGTCAGTTCGTGTCGCGGCCAGACGCACAGGACGGACTGAGGTCACACAAGCTGGTCAGCTTGTGTTTGCATTGCCGCGCTAACGTTGGTAAAACGTATCTACCTCAGTATTATATATAACATCATTGACAGTAAAAACACGTGAGCGGATAGTCCCAAACTTCTATCCTTCTACTTCCTATTCCTTTCCAATCACCTAATGTATGTTTACCTAGGTAATACCCAAAGACTTGCGAGTATTTGCATAAGGCATATCAAGTTTTCTAGTGTGTTTAAAGTGAAAATTTAAGTGAAGTGGAGAAATCCGCCTGTCGTACATGATTTAGGGCGTAGTCGCTGTCACTCTTGACAGTTCAACTGTCATGGCTTCCGCAAAAATTACAAATATGACTAGCAGAAATGTCAGTTTCTGCATTCAACCTTAAATGAGACTTATTTCTGTAAGTTTTGGTTTAAAAAACACCTTTCCCAAATATCGACGTTTAAAAAATACAATAAGGTCGTTGTTATCTCGAATTCCGTGAGAATACCTGAGTTTCGGTGTTCCTCCGAAAAAGAAGACAAAAAAACGATGCATTGAATGTGTAAAGGGTGATATGCCAAGAAAAGAGGTGTCTGATGAGATGACAAGTAATAGAGAAGTATGGAAGAAGACATGCTGCACCGACCACAAATAAATTGGGATAAGGGCAGGACAATGATGTTTTCAGTTTCATTACTTGCTTGATTGAGGTCATTTCCTTTACAGTCCAAAGCAAAGCCTTCAAAATAATTGGTCATCTCCAACAACGCAAACTCACAACGTTCCCTTCAAAATCTCAACTCCACCAAAACCCAAAAAATTAACAAGACAGAAAAAAAAACCAAACTCGCAACACGCACACGGAAATGCACTGTATTTATTTCTCCGTCGACACGAGTGCGACAGGTACCGGGAACCAGTTCCTAACAGTACCGTCCCGGGTTCGATGCCCGGCCATGCTTGTCACTTTGACTGCACCGCCAAAAACAACTGAGCCAATTACTGGCTTGGCTACTGGGGTTTGCTTTCAAAGATGGCTGCTGTGTCATTGTTTGACTGTTTTTGTGGGTTTATAAATATTGTTTTTTTGGAACGAAATTCCTTATCGCGTGTTGCGAAAGGG
Source organism: Xestia rhomboidea (assembly GCA_963853795.1). Lineage (NCBI taxonomy): Eukaryota > Metazoa > Arthropoda > Insecta > Lepidoptera > Noctuidae > Xestia > Xestia rhomboidea. The sequence continues at coordinate 11,482,986 of OY970774.1, forward strand.
GGCTAGACGGAAAAAATTAAAACGAAAAGTTGTAACGACACTTTTTGCTATAGTAAGCCACCATCTATTTCACCGCTTATAGTGATACCGTATATCGCAAATAATAATATAAGTTTTTATCAATTTAGACGACGGATTTAATTGCGTCCGCAAGTTAGGGACACGAATCGGGTGGGAAGCAAGTGGGTGAATGTTTCGTTATGAAAAAATAAATTTTATTACAATTCCTTCACTAATTAATCGAAAGGACTTCGTTCCATCCGGGTGTCCCTTGACACCTCTCAAGTTTTTTTTACTATGATTTGGCAGATATAGGGCAATTGATATGTACCAGTCCAGAAACAACTGGAATTGTTTCAAACTTTAGTTTTTTCTAGTTTTTCTAGTCGTTGTCGTCGTTGAAGTTCTAACACCACGTAAGTCAAAAATAGCAACTTTACAGGAGATTGAAACAATAAATATTTATTTACTTTGCACATCTGTGTTTGGGTCATAGGATTACACCATCCTATCAAATTTCACCTGATTTGGTCCAGTAGATTCGGAGGAAATTGGTTGTGACGGACAGACAGACAGACAGACGTACGAGTGATCACTCGTGCGTCGAAGTCGAATCAAACATTACTTTGGGATCCTTATCAATGGAGGTATGAGCTTCAACTTCAAATGGATACCTACCGCCTCATTATAAGATACCTACCTACATATATTTCAAAAGAAATAAGTAGGCAGATAACAAGCGGTCTCGAACTTTTCCATTATAAATATTTTTGCATAGACAAATCAATTAAGTAAAAACAAGGGAATTCCTGCACAGACCTCAAGTCGGTGATTAACTCATTATGTGTGATTAAACATAAAACTTTATCCGCGGGAAAAAATATTATAATTGATGAAATTATATAAGCTATGATTACACCAATAGGCTTTAGGCCTTGTTCACAACGTATGTATAGACAGCCCGAACATCAAGCAACTAGGTATAACAACAATTTTTTTTTTTGGAGATTAGGCCACCCACATAAATTGTAGCGTTTAATAATGAAACGTACATTGATTTCTTCCCTAAAATATCTAGATTACAGTGGTTATATTAGCTAAGCCTTGTCTAACCGGAATAAATGCGAAAACTGCAAAAACACTTTTACGAAAATCTAAATAAACAGAAAGAGTAAGTGTCAAAATAATTAAGTTGTCTGTCAACCACTAAAAAGGCGGATTTATAACGCTCCGTGACACGTTGATTGTTTAAACCATCTAGGTACGTAGCGTAAACCTTTAAAAATAGCATAATATAACTTTTTATTATGATTTTAAGATTCCGGTTTCGTTTCTATGTAATCTTTCGTTTCTTACTATGATATAACTGTTACTTATTTTTGGTGTAATATGAATAATAAACGCAACGACGTCCAAGTGGACCTAAAAAAAATTGTGTCCGTTCTTTAGTAGATTTTCAACTTTATCGCTAAAGCATTAGGTTCAAGGTTGATTGGGATAGTTTGACAGTTTCACCCGAAACTGTCTCAGCTTGATGTGCTGGTGCCATTTGTACTTTTGAAGAGGCTTCGTACAGATTTTTATCATATCTACTGGATTGGTGATTGTCAAAATAATTTACTCTTAATGACTTTGAGGGCGCGACATTAATCGACCGCTGCGGTTGATATTATTTAGCCACGAGCTAAATTATATCAACAGCAGCGGTCGATTTTGAAGGTTAAGCAACGCTAACTGAGGTCGGACTTTGGATGGGTCACCGTCATAGTTGGTTTGGGTGGCATTCGTGGATCGTTGAAAGTCGAAAGTCCGACAACCAGACTTGCCAAGAAGTACCGTGTTGTCTCTCTGGCTTGCTTATTCTAAGGACTATGCCTATTAACTGATTCTTCTACCAGAGGCTCACTTGTGATCAGACAACCTAACAAGTTGGTTAAATTAAAAACCCCCGACATTTATCTATTTATTTACGTAAGTATAACCATTTCATTGAGACCATTCCAATGAGCTCAAACAATACATCTGCTGTAAATTGGTGAGGAGTTGGCTATCATAATGAATTCAGATGATGCTGCAGCATCATGAATTACCATGTCATTGTAATAAGTCAAAGGAATCTAAACATTGAATCAATAAAACCAGTAGAAGTAGCTTAAATTCCTTCAAAAACTATTAAAGAGCTGATGATCTCCAAAGAACTTAACTGATTTTCTTTTACCATAACAACTCTCGTCACTTTTCGAACAAAAAAACAAGGATTCAAAATCGTTCATCCGTTTAGGAGCTACACTAACGATACCACAAACAGACAGATCCACACGTTAAACATAAAATACCCCAGTTTTTACGTCTAAAAACTTACCTATTGCAAAATGTTATGAAATTAACCATGTCTTTGCTGTCGCCTTTTGCAGTCGGGTAAAAAATAACCATCGTCTATAGGCATGAGGACAGTATAAAAAAATTGCAAATCTATTTAGTCCGTCAGTTAGAGTATTCGAAATTAATGGACACGTATTTTTTGTTTTTGTAAATCAATGAATATTGACAAAGATAAAACGCATCAAAACTCGGGAGTGGGGGCTGGTGACGTCAGAACTAGCTAAAAATTATACCTAGGCGTGACGTATTGAAAATTTTAAAAGCGTCATATCTTCGTCAATTTTGGTTTACGTAACAAAAGAAAAAACACGGGTCAAATATTTTTTGATAATCTAACTGACGGACTAATTAGATTTTTTTTGTCGTCTCGCCTATTCTGTAGTCGCCTTAAAAGTTGCAGAGCATTGAGGCCGTCAACATTTTTTTTAGGATCAATCTGTTCAGTTGTAATGACGGAATAAAACATCGATTAGTCCGATACTGTCGAATTAAGTTTATTAAATGTACATCATTATGCATAGCGAAGGTTATGTTGTTATAATTATGAAGCCTATAGATAATCGGTAGGCTATTTTTGGGTTTTAAAAGGCACGTTTTGTTTTTTTAAACGTTCTTTTTAATATTAAATTTAGGATGGTATTGTTTTTCTGCCGTATTTTGTAACTAATCGCCTAACGTAATTAAAGCTGGATTTGTAAAGATAGAATTATTGTGTTTTAGTTAAAAAAAAAACTGCCGATTTAAAATGCTTTGGACCCTTTAGTCCTAACAGTTTCCTTTGCTTTTGGATAGTCAAACAAGCAGATACAACGTAATAGAAAATAATTACAAGAAAATATAAAATACAAAAAAGCACTTGATTTTTATTTTATTTTTATACTTATATTCATTTATAATTAGAATTATATGTTTTTATTTTATATTTTAAACATATGTTTTGGATTAATCATTTTTTTAATAATATTATAAATTTCTTTATTTAAAATAGTCTTCAACAGCATCAAAAATTTAGTCAATGTGTGCCTATTCGAGTAACCGTTTTATTTTCTACGTTTCAGTTCGATGAGTTCGTGAGATCTCTACAAGTGGACCCTCACTCACCACTCTTCAGGCTTGTCACAGACGGACAACCTCCTCTAAGGTATGTTACTACTATTTTATGACCTTAGTAGCACAGCCAAGGAGTCTGGATTTGTGCCCGGTTGATGGCAACAGGCTCGCCCCCACATGGGACTTATAGCACAGTAACTGGCATATGTGGGTGCTTGGGTACAACTCTGCCCAACTCTTCGGGGATTACAGACGTGATGTTATGTTATGATACTATTCATGTATTATTTATTTCCAACTACACATCGTAAACTCACTCAGTTACCATTTCTTTTCAAGTAAAACATTAAAATTCTCTTACATCCATCCAGAACTATGGGACCAGATTACGAGCTCCGACAAAAATTGTATGAAAGCATCCAAACACGATGCCAATCTGTCCACATCCGGTAAACATAATAAGATCTATTGTAAGTGCGTCACTGTTTCCGTTAAACACTTTCATACGTCACGATTTCCGAACGATATGTGAATTTTTCGTTGTCTGAATGTCAAAGATCTTATAATACATACTTTCGCGTTTTTGTTATAAATTAGATTTTACTCACGGCTTCTCTTCCGTTATGTACGGAAATTAACCTATAGGAAAGTTCAAAATCGCCATGGGATCTGGAGGCGATAGTCCTCGCGCGCCTACACGAGTGGCGCGCGGAGGCGCTGCGCCGGGGGGAAACTCCGCTGCCGCGGCAAATTGTCGCTCAGCGGACGGACTTCCGGCGGGATCTCATGGCGACATGGAGAGAGCGACTGTCGCAACCCCGTGCAGGGCACGCCACGATAGTGGCGGTAAGTCCCCTGTTTGAGGAGTGGCTGGAGAGACGCCACGGCGTCCTCACCTCCCGCCTGACGCAGGTTCTTACCGGACACGGATGTTTCGGTAAGTTCCTGCACCGAATCGAGCGGGAGGAGACGCCCGGGTGTTTCCATTGTGAGGATCGACCGGAGGACACGGTGGAGCACACGGTGGAGGTGTGCCCTGCTTGGGTGGAGCACCGCCGTGTCCTCGAGGCGGCGATCGGCGGCGGCGACCTCTCGCTTCCGGCCCTGGTTCGTGCCATGGTCCGGAGCGACATGGAATGGGACGCCGTCACCTCCTTCTGCGAAGCAGTCATGCTAGCGAAGGAGGTGGCGGAACGTGAGAGGGAGATATCCTCACGTCCCGGCCGCCGCGGGAGACGCCCCGGGCGTCGGGGGCCACGTGGTGGCTTCCGGCCACCGTAGGCGCGGGCCTGTGGACGGGGAGCTATGGGCTAGCTCGCCGTCCGTCCGTCTCATGACGACAGGCCGTGTCGACGGCGCGTTCTTGTTCCACGCGCGCCTCAAAGAGAGTCAGCAATGGGGAAGGGGTCGAAGCCTGCCGGGGCTGCGGGACTATTCGAAAGAGATACCGTGGCCCCGGAACACAAAGGGCGATGAAGGAACATGGATGGGTTTTAGTCAGTAAAAGTCTGACACTCCCTCCTGCTCCGCCCAGAGCGGGAGAAGTCATTTGATGATTACCCATCCTAAAAAAAAAAACAAAAGGAAAGTTCAAAATGTATCCTATAACACTCAGAGATATTAATGTAGCTTCCAGTGGGCCTACCACGACCACCGTTCCAGTGTGGGTAAGAGATGGAGCTATAGAGGACGTCTAGCGCCATCTCTTTCCCACACTGGCACGAAATTAAAACGATCCTGCTTTAAGACGTCATGGTAGGCCACCAGTTGGTGAAAGAATTTCCGGAATCGGATCAGTAGCTCCGAAGATTACACCCTACACACAAACTTACTTACATAAATGTTAGCTCTTCATAATATTAAGTATAAATAAATTTAACTATATCTACCTGCTAGCCAAAGTAAAACGCGACAAGAGGTAGCATCGTAGCGAAAGAAGAATAATAGCATCAGACTTCAAGTTATCGACTTTATGAAAGAAAACATGCCTTAGAGATATTTCTCGACGGCATGTAAAGCCAAGTCAGAGGCCCATGGGTGGTATAAAAACTCTGACACCAGGTTAGGCACTAACCACACGAAAAAGAATAAACTGAAATTCAGATTCCCGTATCGTCTACAACAACGTACATATCACACATAAAAAGGAGTCATACATTATTTAGTTTCCCCAAACACAAACGGTTTTTATTCACCGTTCAGAGGTCAGAGCTGATGGCTTTCGCATTATTATACAAAATAATATATTATGATAATGATCATAGGTGTATCAGTAACATCAGCATTGAACAAAAATATGGTATTGATGGAAAATGGTAATTAGAAGAGTAAAAATGTCGCTTTTAATTTTTTCTATGGAGTTTTTTTTGCTGGGGTTAAGACCATAGAGCACAGAATAGTCGTGCTGGCCGTACTATAAACGTTACGAATACGCAGAACAGATTTAAGTTGGTCCGTCCGATGGGTGACCGAGTTGAGGCACGGAGAGATCTTGTAAAGTGTTGAATACTTTACAAGACCCTCTCGAGCCCCGGAAAGCGCATAAACCGTTGATCCTATCTGTCAATTGTTGATCTTCGACAGTCGTTACGGGTAGTCACAGCTCCAAAGTCGTACAATTACGGCAGCTACGTCCCCAGAGGTAGCTGTTCTATTTAAAATACTAGCTGGTATTCAGCTGTACCCGGCTAGACTATACGCCGACCCCAACTTAGCATGGTAAAGACTAGGCAAATGATATAATTATCTTCTTGTTTCTCCCCAGACAATGCCTGCACCCCGAAGCCTGCAGCAAGGACCTGTCCCTGCCGACGTACTACGCGCGCTTCCACGACATTCGCAAGGAGTACGTGCGGGCGTATACGCTGCGCGCCGTCGCAGGCGCACGCACGGTGCCCCCGCCGCCGCCGCCACCAGACCATCCCGGCTCACTGCTGGATATGCTCAACTGTATCCTTTATCAATAGAACACACACACCACACACCAGACACTATAAGCATAATCAGCCTGTAATGTTCCCATCACTGTGACATAGGGAACCTCTCGTTGTAAGGGAGTTGGATCTGTCACCACGCGCGGGCCCAGTGCGGGTTGGTGTCGCATGTCTTGGAAACTTCGCTTATGGGACATACCAGTTTCCTCAATATGTTTAACTTTGTGGACCAATTGTTTCAACCAGGTTAAGGTATCAGTCAATTGTCAATATAACCACTTCAGTATTTAGCAAGATTTAGTATTTTTGACACACAAGAATTTCTCGTTCTATTCGTCGGGTGCTGGACCGGCTTTATCCTAGTTTTTCGAGAGAGACTCTATGCATCCTCTGATTAAGAGCGTAACATCAAAAACGGATAGCGGAAGCTGAAATATTGTAAAGAGGCGCCTGTAACTTTTCATCTGGCAAAATGCCTAACCGGCACCTCTTTGACGGTGAAACGGGGCAAAGTTATAATTAAATTATCATAAACATCCTGTATTGCGACAGTATTAATACTTAGGTAGAAAAAATAGAGAGAAGTTGAATATAATTACTGAGCATCACTCCGTTTACTTGAAACCATTTATTAACTGACAAGGAAATGAGTTGTTTAAGTTGCACTTAGCTGATAGTATAACTAGCAGTTATTATAAGGCTGACGCAATTATTATTTATTATCTATGGTGTTATGTCAAACCACTAGTCGTTCCGCATTTGGCCAATAGAGGCGTTACTCACTTGAAGAGCGGAAACGGGAATAGTTATAGGTCCCTATTATTAAACGCTCACCGTCTGCCTGTTTGTCACAGGGCAGTTTTTTAAAAACCTATTCTGATCTTCTCCCAGTGGCAAAGAGGTATAGGTTCCCTTTATAACTTGCTTAGCTTCACCTATACCTAGGTAACTTTGTGAAAATTCTTAGGAGTTATATTTGACCCATTTCCCGGTTTCCGATTGCGCTGAAATTTTGCATACAAATGTTTAGTTTGGATGACATAGCATGCTTAGCTAAGTGACGTCATTCTAAATCCAAAATGGTGGACCCAAAAAGATGGCAGACTAGTCATTTTTATGCATTCCCGTGATACGAGTATCAAATGAAAAGGTTAGCTTAAAAGAAATACGATAAAGTGTGTTTTTTAGTTTTAAGTAGGTATTTAAACTATAAATTATTAAAAATCTTTTGAAGCGGCAATTCTGCTTCTAAACGAAAATAACTAAAAAGTCGTTATCTTTCAACAATAAAACCTTGACGTTATTGTGTACAGATTTAGGTATAAGTCCGTATAGCGGCGACAACTTCTACGCAGCCGAGGTCAAAGACATGGCCAGCATCATACAGAGGATAATCACTGATGGTAAGACAACCCGCATAATTTGGTCTGACTTTCTTAAAAAAGCTAAGTAACGTCCTCCCGAAGACGCGGTGATGGCAGGTTGAGTAAAGCTGTGACCGAGTGAAATCCAAGGAATGGAAAGAGAAGCGTTGGTCGTACGGCGGCGAGATGATAGTCGACATTTTTGTCAATGTGGCAATATCCTTGATGAAGCTGGCACAAGAGCGTGGAGCTTGGCACAAGCAATGAGAAGCCTATACCCAGCAGTGGGTGAAGTCGGGCTGTGGATGATAATAATGATGAACGTCCTTTTTGATCAACATTCTTTAGCCGAAAGGCGTCTACTGTTCAGGAAGGCCTTCCCGAAGCAGAATATCTCGACTAGGGTCTTGTGCTTCCCGGCGCCAGCCAATTCCGGAGATCTTAACTATTTCATAAAATCATATTCAAATCCTGGTTAACGAAATATCAACTTTATGCTTGTGGAATATTAGGTTGATTTCAATGTTCTCCGTATGTTGTGAGGTTCATATAGTTAATGTTTTTGTTTTATTTTTCAGGTTTCCGGTTAGAGTTACCCGAGACCGTGGACTTAGTTTTAGAGACTGGTATTTGGTAAGTGTTTTAATTATTTCAAATATTAATTTTAAGTATGACCTAATTCTGAAAAAATAAAATCAAATGTTTCCTACAAAAGTGCAACAACACGTCAAAAAGTATGGAACAGCTGATTAACAAAAAAAGTAACGATAGAAAATTTCTATTGGAGGGGTTTGGAATGATGTACGTGGTAACTATCTAACTATCTGTCAATGTCATTATAGATAGAAAGAAAGAAAGAGAAAGAGACGCTGTTTCTTGTTACTCCAGTCGCCGACGACGACTATGCGCAGGCGCCTGAATCGAACGCCTTACAAATGTGCGGAGCAATCTCCTCCAATCTCCAATTTGACCTTGAAAAAGTCCTTCCTGCACCTTTATGCGCTTGGAGGGTTGTATTGATGATTTTGATGATTATAATTCTGTAACTACATACGTGTTACAGCCGCGAATCATATTTTAATCAACATGCAACCTGACACTTACTTGCAAATTGCAAAAACGTAAGAAAATTTGAATTTCGCGGGCTACCCTGGAGCATCCAACTTAAACATAACTGGCGAAATGTGGGTGCAATATTAGGTACACCTGTGTCTAACCCTTCTAGGATTACAGGCGTGATGTTATGTTATTTGTAATAATTACGACCAAGTGTGCATTGCATATCCTAATATTGATTGCTATCAACGCATTAACTCGATACGTACCTACCAGCATAGCTATTCACGACGCTTCGATTCGATTTTCGATTCGAAAAGTCGTATATCTATCGCATGTCGTCTGTCGTATGTCATCTATCTCGCTCGATTTCGTAATGTCAGAAAAAGATAGACATACGACTTTTCGAATCGAAAATCGAATCGAAGCGTTGTGAATAAGGGGCCTGGTCTATGGAAACGGTATAACCTTATACCGAAGCCGAAAGGCACTTGTTCTCCCTGTCATTGCGATCATTTTTTTGTTCTACAATATACCTTTAGAGGAACCTTCTAGTTACGGAGATATTAGGGGTCAAAGGTCCAACTTTTTGACAAGATTTTTTTTTAATACAAGTTTTTAATGAAGATTTTTAAACACCTCCACGACCCCCGTACTATTCAATCCATCCATCAGCACAATGTTTTGAGTGCGTTACGTTGAGTTCTACCACAAAACAATGATTTGATTTTTCACCCCTAAAAAAAAGTTGTTTCCCAGCAATATTTTTTGCGTAAAGTTACTTAGATTTGATGTACAGAATGCTTGGTTGACGGCTTCATGATGAGGTTGTTTACACTCTGTATACAGATAAGCTGCTCGTAAATTGCTGGGCAGCAGTGGCGGTGTTGTTAACAGGACACTCTCTCTCAAACTGAAGAAGTTTGCCTCCCCGAAACTGTCAAATGTTCCCAATCAATCTTGAACCTAATACTTTAGCGATAAAGGTGAAAATCTATTAAAGAAATTTGACAGATTGTAGTTGCTTGATGTGCTGGCATTGGTATAAGCAGTCAGATCATCACAGACGGATCATACAAGCGAACCGTGTATCATCACCTTAAGGTGGATGCTCCAGGGTAGCCCGCGAAATTCAAATTTTCTTACGTCTTTTGCAATTTGCAGGTCAGTGTCAGGTTGTATGTTGATTAAAATATGCGCATAAAGGTGCATGAATGAATTTGACCTTGAAAAAGTCATTCCTGCACCTTTATGCGCTTGGAGGGTTGTATTGATGATTTTGATGATTATAATTCTGTAACTACATACGTGTTACAGCCGCGAATCATATTTTAATCAACATACAACCTGACACTGATCTGCAAATTGCAAAAAACGTAAGAAAAAATTGAATTTCGTGGGCTACCCTGGAGCATCCACCTTAACTGTATCACCTAGACGCCACCGATCGACAATGTTGCCAGAGGACGAACGGTCAAGAGATAAGACATGAACTTTAAGCTATGCTGCGTTATGATAGCGTGATTGAGATAGACGGTCGATGTAGTGTGCGTATTGAAGTCTAGATTTATTTTCACGACTTATTTTTGCAATGACTAATTAAAAATAAAAATCTTTATTTCAATACATTGACAACATTGTTACAGACATCTTAAGATATAAAATACAGATTTACCCCCGAATACTGAAACGCAACTCACAGTTTAAGTAGCACTTATATTTAACAGATACTCAAAAGTGACGTTTGGCCATACGAAATTTAAAGTTTAGGAGCTTCTCAAATGTTAAGCAGCCCTTAAATTTTGAGTGACGTTTCAGTATTCGGAGGTATGTCTCACAGATAGGTTTTCACCTGTGACTTGGGAGACAGTGTTTCTCTATTAAAAAGTGATTATGCAGTCATAGCCTCATAGGTAACCAAAAATGTAGCGAAAAATGAAGAAAAGAAAATTAACAATAGCAATTTCTAGAATCGAAAAACCAAAAATCCATTAATAACAAAATCACAATCATTGTAAAACATGAAATGCATGATAGTGTGTTTTGAGAGGGTGTGTGTGTCTGTGTGAGTGCTGTGTCTCTGTGTGGGTAATTAATAACAAAGGAGATCGTGGCATACTAAATAAACTTTTCATCTATCAACATAGAACGCGTATACAAAGTTTCGTGTCTGTTCTATTAACCGTTGAGGAGTTCTCTAGTGAGGAGGCGATACTAGCTACAGGATTAAGTCATAACTGCCACCACGTCACTCATAAAAATGCATTGTCACTAGAACCATAGGTGTGTGGAAAATATCAGTTCAATCGGTTGGGGGGACCTGGTTTGAAATTCACTTGCAATTTTCGACCAATACACTACGTACGTATACTAATTAACAAGGCAAGTCAATTATAGGTAAATCTAAAAGTATGACACATTTTCATGAACCATGGCGTAGTATCGATCAGTTTCCATGCGGATCTGCAAAGTGTTAGAGAGAATGAATAGAAAATATAAGGAAATTAATCAATCAAACCAGTAATAACTAAACCATAAATAATAACAGATCTAGGTGCTTGTAGGTTATCAATTAAAGATAAAATGGATCAGCTCCTGATCATTCCGTTGCAATTCAGGAAATAACTGGCATAATATTCTATGACAGTAACAAGACTATCTCTCCTTGTCATATCCATAGCAATAGAGTGAGACGGCTGTAGACAGCAACATACATTGAATTCATGGAACTAGTATATACATAATATCGTTTAATAGAGTTTGCACTTAATAAAATCCTCTTTATAAAATCAAGCCCACTTTATAAAATCCTCTTTATATAATGAAGCTCACTTTATAAAATCTTCTTTATAAAATCAAGCCCACTTTATAAAATCTTCTCTATAAAATCAAGCCCTCTTTATATAATCAAGCTCACTCTATAAAATCTTCTTTATAAAATCAAGCCCACTTTATAAAATATTCTCTATAAAATCAAGCCCACTTTATAAAATCTTCTTTTGACTCCCTCGTTGGTCTAGCAGTCGCAATCGCGACTGCGGAGCATAAGGTCTTGGATTCCAATTCCAGGTCGGGCCCAGTCCTATTGGGTTTTACCTTCAGGGGGCCTATAATCCTGTGGACGGGGAGCTATGGGCTAGCTCGCAGTCCGTCCGTCTCATGACGACAGGCCGTGTCGACGGCGAGTTCGTGTTCCACGCGCGCAAGGGCCGAAGCCTGCCGGGGCTGCGGGACTATTCGAAAGAGATACCGTGGCCCCGGAACACAAAGGGCGATGAAGGAACATGGATGGGTTTTAGTCAGTCAAAAGTCTGACACTCCCTCCTACTCCGCCCAGAGCGGGAGGAGTCATTTAATGATTTCCCATCCGAAAAAAAAAAAAAGGGGGCCTATAATGGCTGACGATAAAACTTTAAAATTCTTATAATGGTCTTTATGGTTATTACAATAAAGACCATTTTAAGAATTCCAAATTTTTAACCTGATTCATATTACGATTCTGATAAAGCAGCCATTTTAGGCCCCCAGGAATGTCTCATTCATTAAAAGCTGTAATCTTGAAATTACATTCAAACAGACCTTTCAATTTTATTTATTTGAATGTAGTATTTGTATAGAAGAGGGAGCGATTGACAGCATGACAGTTGACAGGAGCGAAAGGAAGAAGAAAACGTATTGCGCAGGCGCCGACCCCAAATGTCATAGGAAAAGGGCGGGAAGGTGATGATTATAGGATTTATAAGTGAAATTCAAATTCAAAATCATTTATTTAATAATATGGGTATTTACATAAAGTCGTTAAAAATAGAAAATAGTTCAACCATATTATTGCCTTCAGGCATGCAAATCTCAAGCTTTGACTGTAACACAACATTATTATTTATTATATAATTCATTGCAAAAATCATTAATAATTAATAACATAATTTTCATAATTTCACCGTGGCAAATAATAATGAAACATTAGCAGAAAAAAAAACAATGTCACTTGAATAATTAAATAATTATCATGTTGCTAATCAGTTAGTGTTCCTGCGTCACATTTTATTATCTGTGCCGTCGTGTCACTAATTTATATTTTCTGTATTATCTGTGCAAGGCACTCTGGCAACACTCTCTCACCGACGCCCTTCGCTTCGACGTGCCCACAACGACTATCTGTAACCCACCTATTAGAAATACAGCCCTTTTTTCAACCAGCAACTGGAGCTTGATACTCAACAGTTCGTCATTAAGTCGCACCAGAGATTCTACACTGTAGATGCACTGGACATCAGAGGAGCTCGTGGTTTATTAATAACAGCCGCTCGGTTTGATCTTTAGATTAAGCCATGCTTGCCTAGGTTGGTCCGTGGATGGGTGACCGTCCATTACCTACCGAGTTTCCTCCGTGCTTTGGAAAGCACGTTAAACCGTTGCTTCCAGCTGTCATTTGTAGATATTTGACAGTCGTTACAGGTAGTCAGTGGCCTGAAAGTCTGTCAACCACTCTTACCAAAGGGTATCGTATTACCAAGTACTAGGGGGGGTCGCTTTGCCATGGCAGTCGCTTTATGTAAAGTACTGGTATTCAGCTGCATTTGGTTAGACTGGAAGCCGACCCCAACATAGTTGGGAAAAGGCTAGGCAGATGATGGGATGCACTGGACATCAACCTCTTTATAGGAAATGGCCCAGAAGCTAGACGTTGATTCCACGCTTCCACTAAGTTTATTATTACTATCATTTTACAATGTGTGAGCAATAGGTGAATCAAAGTCCAAGTATCAGATGATTAGTAAATAGCGCGCCGTGTCATCGTTGCCGGTCAGTCTAAAGTCCATTCTTTGCTTTACGTTTCACGTTTGCTTATAATAAACTGTAGTTCTTTAGTCTAAGATTTAAGGCCGCTTATATTCAGCTTTTGCGTGCGTGACTCAGTAGGTTCCAGTGGCGAAGGTTTCATACAACTCGATTCCTATCGGATTCCCTTTGAAAAATGGCTCAGTCAGTATTCTAATAGACAAATAATAAAATCACATTAAAGATAATTATGTACTTTGGCCTACCTCTTGCAGAAATTGACTCTACTGGAAGATTCTTGTATTCAGCTAGCAATAGGCCTGTGTCCTGAAAAAATCTAGTTAGTCCGTCAGATAGATTATCAAAAAAAAGTAAAAATCGTACATTGAAAATTTGTAGTAAAAAAAACGTATCAAAAAGTTGGAACTTTGACCCCCTAATATCTCCGTAACTAGAAGGTTCCCAGGCATCGTGTAGAACAAAAAAAATATCGTAATGATGGGGAGAACAAGTGCCTTTCGGCTTCGTTAAGAGGTTTTTTACACCCTTTTAAATGTATAAACGTATAATGTAGCTTTCTGCCAGTGAAAGAATTTTCAGAATTAGATCATTCGTTCTGGAAATTACCCTCTACATACAAACTTACAAAGAAAATTGTATCTCTTTATAATATTAAGTATAGAAAAATAGCTCACGCGACATACTATCAAAACATTTAGATATAGATAAAAACTTTTTCCTCCTCACCCGTTGCTCAACCAGTGATTAGGTAGCTAATCAGTTATCACTAATCAGCAAGTAATACTACCTGACTAGTAATTACGACATAACGTGTTTTGATTTAATCGTTTTTCTTATTGATAAGACGATTAGAATTTGTAGTAGATTGCCTTGATGGTTTAGTAGTCGATAACGTACACAAGGAAGGTCCTGGGTTTCAATAGGGTATTTTACTCTATATGAGAAAAAATCTAAAAATATATTATTGAGATAGCTTAGGCAAAAAGCAGTCGGAAAACGTTAGTTTCAGTTCATAAAATAGCAAAGTAAATTTTAAAATTCAATTCAAAGGTTTCAGCTTTTTTAATCTGTTTCATAACACCATTATAGTAGTCGCCATGTTATTACGTCATACGGCTATGTAAACTAAGAAGTGTCAACTGTCAACGTCAAATATCACTGCATTTGTTTACACAGCCAACTGACGTCATGACCACAGAACAATATGGCGTCCAGCGTTTTCGTCAAAATACGCGCGAAATTTGAAAATGCAAAATTTTTATGCATTTTTAGGGCACTTAGCGATTGAATAAAATTTTTGTGAATTTTTTTAAAGGTTCATTATCACTATAGAATCTAATTGAGACACTTTTCAAAAATGGGTGTAATGCCCTATTAACGGGTCGGGCAAAGAGTACTTATAGTTGACTATCACGATCGCTACTGCTGAGCATAAGGTACTAGGTTTGATTCCAGGGTCCTACAAAGTATTATTGGATTTTTCAATTAGGAATTTCTCAGCCACGGAGTCTGGATTTATGTCCGGTTGATGGCAATGGGCTCGCTCTCTATTTTAGCAGTGATAGTCTAGTGGTGTGACCGTCGGAGTAATTGATCTTGAGTTTGAACCCAAAACATGCACCTCTGATTTTTCGGATTCATGTGTGTTTTGCTTTATTATCACTTGCTTCTGCGGAAAACATCGTGAGGAAACCAATGCCTGAGAGATATTTCTCGACAAAATCAAAATCAAAATCAAAGCATTTATTTCAAGTAGGCCAGTTACAGGCACTTTTGAATTGTCGAAACAAAGATGAAAATTACGACGGCATGTAAAGCGAAGTTAGAGGCCCATGGGTAGCATGAAACTCCAGTAGGCTTAGCCAAGTTGACAATCTACAATCGTTAACGCTATAGAAAACTAACCAAATGTATGGGAATGACATCTATCATCGTTAAGTCACGTGGTCAAAACAAATGAATGGAAATTTTAAAGTTTAGTCAAAACTGTAAGTTGGCTACGATTTATATGGGATGTAGGGATCACGATTGTAGAAACGAATACATTTAATTCTATCATCTTGATCGATGTAAACTTGTCTACGAAAGTTTATATTCGTTTGTTTTGACCACGTGACTTAACGTTTACGATTGTAGAAAGAGAATCGATACGAATCGTTTGTAACTTGGCTAGGCCAGCAGGTTAGGCATTTATAAACACACGATAAAGAATTAAAAACATAACTGGCAAAATATAGGTGTACACTAAGGTATTATACCTACACCTCAGCAGGCCTAGCCAAGTTACAAACAATTCATATCGATTCTCTTTCTACAATCGTAAACGCCTCGGCGTAAGCGATTGTAGAAAGCGCTAAACTAGTAGCCAAGTTGACACGACTGAGTCAACCGCTCGTTCTCTAATGTCTACAAAAAACCTACACTTTAGTCTATGGTGAGCGTTCCTACCAAAGAGTATAGCGCTCAACATTGTAGAAACGATAACATCATAAGATATTCATCATTCTATCATTTTGAACGATGATGTAAACTTGTCTACGAATTTTCTATTCGTTTGTGTTGATCACGTGATTTAACGTTGAGATGATGTAGTTCTACTAGCGTTAGCGATTGTAGATTGTCAACTTGGCCTTTTTAAGCCTTCTTTTTTTTCGGATGGGAATTCATCAAATGACTCCTCCTGCTCTGGGCAGAGCAGGAGGGAGTGTGAAGTTTACATCGATCAAGATGATAGAATGAAATGTATTCCTTTTTACAATCGTGATCGCTACATCCCATAATTATAATATAAATCGCAGCCAACTTACAGTTTTGACTGAACTTTAAAGTTTCCATTCGTTTGTTTTGACCCGTTGAAATGATGTCATTCCCATACATTTGGTTAGTTTTCTATAAGCGTTAACGATTGTAGAGTGTCAACTTGGCTAAGCCTACTGGGTACACCGTCAGGCATTAGGTACAGACGCGTTCTTATGTTTATGAAATAAAACAAGTAGGTAAAGAAAGACAGTACTAGATTCTAAGGGTCCATTGTGTCAATCAAAGTTCCAGAGCTATGAGGTAATTAATGGTGATGTGATCTAGTAACTTTCCCGACGTGGAATACCTTTCTTTCCATCAATAGCTCTTGTTATTAAACTATAACTCTCTGATGTAGGTAAGTAATATAAACTCACGACTTTTTGGGCTATCGCTAAATAGTCTGTCTCGCTCGCACTAGTAGGGAAATGGTCTGTCTTAAGACAGTCTTGTCTATAGATTGCGGTAGCCCTTTCGTAACCTGAAACTATACATAGAACGGCCACACTCTTATTGTTTTGTCGATGATCATCTTTCTGCCTTTGTCCCATATTATTTGGGGTCGGCGCCACACGTTTATTTCTTAAATTCTCGCCTGTCAATCGTCACGCAATAATTTACTCCTTTTTCCTTCATAACATTCCTCACCCAATCCATCCCTCTTTTCTTTGGTCTTTCTCTCCCTCTCGATCCATCAACATTTATATTCATTGCTCTTTTAGTCATATGCAATTCATCCCTCCTTGTCACATGCCCATACCGAGACAGTCGATTTTTCTCTCAAGTTTTCTGTAACTGGCTCAGCCTTCAAACTTCGTACCATAGCCGGGACCACCGGCCAATTTAATTTTAAAAAGCCCATCAAAATACTTATATACAGTACTTATCGACAATAAATTTGGTATTGTAGAACAGCACCGATGGCTACGTCAGATGCATCGGTCTGTATAGCCAGTTCAGCACTGGGATCAGGGTTATGGAAACATGGAAACAAACAGGAATATGAATAGACGAGTCTAGCTATAAAGAAAAGCCTCATTCAAACCTAAAACCTACAGTAGAAATATTTCTTTAAAACTGACGCAACAGCGACGGCGCATAAAAATCGGCGTATCAACAAAATCAGGCACACGTGCACTGTTGCACTGGCTACTGGCTACTCGACACTGTCCTGAAAGCGCTGTGTAAACTAAACACACCTGTACCAATGAACTGGCGACGCGACGTTGCGATAGATTGGTTTCCTTTTTATTAGATTTCTTGGTTGCTCATACAAAAATGGTCGTCAGCCTTTTATTTCTCCTTTTGAATGTTATATATTCTTCTAGGTCTACGTAATTCATTTTTTTGTTTTTCAATAATATTGGTTATTTCGCTAACTCTACAGTTATAGTTAATTTTATGACGACTATTCTTCCACTGACAGGTTTTATTATAGCATATTTGTGACTACCTAAACATGTATTTTTTGAATTCCTATAATTTGTAAGTTCTGTGTTCAAATTTTCATTTTATAAAACGAATGTTTCTGGCTTCTTTTATTTCTGCTTAAACTGGCTGGCAGGCTTCTTCTACATTACTTTCCATATCATCAATTTAGTTTTTTTTATCTATGAATTCTTTACTTGCTACATTAACATGATCTACACGTGTATGTTCAACAAAAGCAGTGTTTAAAGCAATAGATAAACTGTCCTGTCACTACAAAATACGTTAAAGTCAATTTATAAGCATATTGTTATCAGCCGTTTCAACAAAAAGTTATTAACCCACTCCTCCCACCTGTTTTTCCTTACAAGCCATAGAAAACAACAAAAAAACTTACTCGTTTCTTTAATAGATACTTTCATTACTTCTGCTATGCCAGTGTCGGTGTCAATTTAGTATTTATGGTGCACCTGCTGCCCTACAGCACTTGGCATCTGTTTTCTGCATTAAACTTTGACAGTTGCATTGCCTTTACGATGAGGCTTTTAACACCTTGGTATGCTATTAGCGGGAAATCGTTATTACTATTTTAAGTTTATAGTAACACCATTTACTCCTTATAATGGGATGAAATATATTTAGATGTTTTTTTGCAGGAAAAAGTAATCACATTTTGATAAAGTTTTCACCAAATTAGGCAGGTTCATTGTTTTTATCTGTTGCTTATTTTCAAGTACTAGTTTCGATACCCAAAACACAAGTATTTGCATCATCATTATCCACATCTCAGTTTGTTAAGCTCCCAATTGATTATCACAAGTCCTAATTCATTTGCTTGAGCATCATTCTTCTTATCATCTAGCCTAAGTAACTTTTCTCAGCCTTACACAGCACCCATCTGGTCATAGCTCGATACTCCCTCTTCAATAGAGTTATAAGGACTTTTCGCCCCGTTCCTCATAACTCCATACCTAATTGCACATCACCTTACATTTAACGTGCAACAGAAGATTCTAGCAAAATTGACGCCCATCATTGCATAACCGTATCCATCAAACAATTTCCGCATCTATACTTAGCCATATTTATAGTCATGTTAACATCAGTAGAAGTAACTCACATATAAGTGCAAATATCATTGAGTGTGTTTGTACTTCACGCTTTGTCACTGTGAGTCGTGATTTTGAAGTTCATAAACAACTTTCAAATACCTTGGCGAAGTTCTCGTTTGAATGCATTTCTATCAATGCCATTATCTATCCTAATATGATCGATAAATTTTTATTATTTATTGAATTACTTACCTACTGTCATTTAAAGATCCTTGGCAGTCGTGTAGTCAGTGGCCCGAAAGGCTGACAACGTGTCTTATCAAGGTGTATTGTGTTACCTAGTACTAACTGAATTGTGTGGGGCATCTTACTTTGCTACACTTTGCTTATTTGGTTGGTGTCTTCTTATCGTTGGTTAGTTCTTCAATGGACTACTGTCCTGGATGACTACCTAAATAATTAACCTTTCATGATTTCATATCTGTGTGAATGATGATTAATACTGCTAGATGTTTCATCCCTTCTTCTGTCAAGCCTATTTTTTCTGTCCCTGCTTTCTTCTTTAAAGCATCACTTTTTATATCCACCGATACTGTTTCTTCTTTTTACTTCCCCAAACCCTTATTAAAAATTCTCTCACGGTTATATCAACTAGCTTCTTATCATCCTTTATCTATTTTGAATTACATCATTATAGAATCCAAGTTCCTGTGTAGGTATGATTTGTACGGTTCTCATGATATTTATTGGTCATCATCATCATCATCATCATCTGCCTAGCCTTTTCCAAACTATGTTCCCCAACATAGTTGGGAAAAGGCTCGGCAGATGTTCCAGTCTAACCGGATGCAGCTGAATACCAGTATTTTACATGGAGCGATTGCCTATCTGACCTCCACAACCCAGTTAGTACTGGGTAATACGATACCCCTTGGTAAAACTGGCTGTCAGACTTTTTGCCACTGACTACCTGTAACGACTGTCAAAGATCTACAAATTGATATTTATTGATATTGTCTAAAATTAGTGCACATTTGTGGTTCTTCTGTTGCTATGCTAAAATATCTTTACAGAACTGTTTTGTATCTTTTGGTCGTTAAATCTGCTAAAGTCTGTTTATTTCAGGGTCTCCACTATCTTTAGTTTTATTACGTTTTCTGTTATCAAGCTTGCATCCCTGCTAGGAACAACATAATTCTTGTTAGTTTCATCATCTTTGTCAAATTGCGTTTAGTCTGATGATATTAAAATTATAAAAGCTTCTTTCGATAGGTCTTAAATCGTTGCTGCATTCAAAAGTGCATCGTGCCTGAAGACCAAACGTTCTGTGTCTGAATAGTAGTATTTAAATCAATCATAAGCAAAATAACTTGGAAGATCAATACAATCCCAAGTTTCATAGTACAGGCATATCAACTCAGGCGCATGTGAAGTGTCGCCAGGCGTCACGTCAACGCATTCCGTCCCCGACCGGCGCGCGGAGCGGACGTCTCGAACACTCCTCAAACAAACAAACAACAACGTCTTATCTTGAAATTTTATGTTTTGGAACGCGTCGACTCCTTACCCGTGGTAGTGTAATAAAAACTAGCGATAAGCGACAGCACAGGATTGTCAAGTGTTTGTTTTATGATAAAGTGGTACGCTTTCGGGACTCTTTTACGCTTTTATCGGTCTTCGGCAGCAACTTAAGATAACAAGGTGAGCGTTGATAGCTTTACGATAATTAGTTTGCTTTGCAACCCATTCATATTGGTATTTAGTTAAGGTCTAATATTTGTAGTTTCGGAGCTAGGGGAATTTGATTTGTTAGCGAAGTCTTGACCCAGAGCCGTACCTAGGCTTGCTCCTGTTGCATTTAAAGCCTTTTCTTCTTAATTGTCAATAAATTATTAGTTATTACATACTTAAACGTTATTTACAACCAATAATTAAATCATTGTATCGCAAAGGTTTGATTAACTCTTTTCTTGTAACTTTATATTTATTTTTTACGTCTTTGATGAAATACATTTCTATACAAGTTACGTAATTAAAATGATGAAAAACCAATGGCATTATTGGAAATAATAGAAACATTAACAACATTCATGTAACAGTAGCTCTAGCTATTCAAGATCGTGAACATAAGTTTTACGGCTATGACCTCTGAGAGGTTAAACAGAATGTAAACACTGACAAAGATGGTTATAGGTTAAAGGTTCCTTGTGGCTCTTGGCATGTCAAGCCGTTGGTCCCGACTGTCAGTTGTAGATCCTTGACAGTCGTTACGAACAGTCAGAAGCCCAAAAGCCTGACAGTTAGTTCCCCGTCGAGAAAATAATGTCAAAAACAAACGGCAATAACTTAGATCGACCTTTTATCACAATAGGCATGACGACAGTATCAACAAATTTTAAATTTATTTAGTCCATCAGTTTAGAGTATTGGAAATTAATGGACACGTATTTTTTGTTTTTGTAAATCAATGAATATTGACAAAAGATAAAACGCGTCAAAACTCGGGAGTGGGGGCTCGTGACGTCTGAACTACCTAGCTAAAAATTATACCTAGGCGTGACGTATTGAGAATTTTAAAAGCGTCATATCTTCGTCAATTTTGGTTTACGTAACAAAAGAAAAAACATGGGTCAAATATTTTTTGATAATCTAAATGACGGACTAATTAGATTTTTTTGTCGCCTCGTCTATTAGAAGTATACATTGTTCCAATTACTTATCTAGCAGTGATAAAATGTATATGTACAAATATAATACAGGTATACAGTCGCACATTCGTCACAGCATTATAGTAGGAATTATTTAATCTGTAAGACCATGTAACTAACCATAGCTAAAGATATAGGTGAATGTTGATATGGTACAGCTATTCCTTAGGACATACATCATCACGCCTGTAATCCCGAAGGGTTAGGCAAAAGTGCAACCAAATAGTACCTATTTACAGCAACACTTCGCGAGTTAGGGGCGAGCCTACTGACATCAACCGGGCATAAATCCAGGCCTCGAGGCATCTACTGTTTAAAGCGAGTACAGGAGCTAAACGCGAGTTTTATAATGCAAAGAAGCACATGATTCACTGCAATAAACAAAAACAGAAAAACATATGATATTCTTCAGGATATATGCTAGTACCATAGTGTTTTGAAAACATGATAGGTACAACAAATTTTACTCGATAAAAAAAATCACGAACTTATCTCTAAAAATTTCTGTTAACGAGTGAAAACCATACTAAAATACATGCGGTCATTCTGATTTTTTGGCAAATAATTCTACAAGCAACATATTAGCATCGTAGTGTTTCATTTTTTTAGTCCAATCAATAGATTTTATGTAATTCGCAAAAAGCCACTCATTTTGCACTATTCGGCCCGCAGTGACTGACGTAACAACCACTTTGTAGTGCAAGCTGATTAGAACTTTATTCTAACAGGATTTTAAACGAAGTTTGAACCACCACAAATAGAGTTGCTAATTTAGCTCCTGTAGTCGCCGAAAATCGTGAACACTTTGCCTGACCTGGAAATTGAACGGGACCGAACCGGGACCTCATGGTCCGCAGTCGTTCTGTATCTCAAATAAGAAGATATAAACTGCCCCCTCGTCGTTTCGTGTTGAACAAAGAAGAGAACTCTGTCCCAGCAGTGGGAATATTTTAGGCCGATAATATTAATCTAACAAACGTTCTATTTACACTCTTCAACATGCAAAAAAAAAAATAACCTAACACAAACATGCGATAATTTTTTGCACCTCCACACAATTCGTCCCTGCTTTTTTGGTGAAATAAAAACTCATTCGATAAGGTTCGAGTTACAACCTCTACGGAACACATTTGTAAGATTTATAGTGCGCAAGCGTTCCGGTGCTTGTAATGTGAGACGGTCGCTAACAGGACGCATGGTGACGAGGTTGCGGATAATCGCACTTTGTTTTAGGAAGAAATGTTGATTTGAATTTAGAATGTTAAAGGAATCATACAAGTCCATGATTAGACTTGTCGTCTGTGGATCGGAATGCTGGGTTTTGAATAAGATGCATGAAAGAAGATTGCCTGTAGTAGAGATGAGGAAGTTGATTATTGAAAAAGAGATTAAGTGAGAATAGGACATATTAAAGGAAATTTGAAAGTTGCGCTAGTTACAGAAACCTTGAATGGAAATCGTGTGCCTTGGTAAGGACATGTGATGAGGAGGATGAAACACAAGTGACTAAAAAAATGTTGATGGATGTAGAGGGAAAGGAAGATCAAAGAAAAGATCGATGGACTGGGTGTGGGAAATGAAAGCAAAGGAAATAAATGATAGCGTGACGGCGTACAGGGGAGATTGGAAGAAAAAACGTGTTGTACTGACCCATGTAACATATGGGATAAGAGCAGGGCATGGCATGAATGAGAAATGGCAGTATCTAAAATATAGATAGCACAATCGAGCAGTTGGAGCTAACATCATGTTTCGTCATGAAATTATAGAAAGTGATAGTTGTAGAACTTACAATTTCTACTTTTAGCCAATATTAGTAATCCAAATTAACCAATTATCGGTTTATGGAGTTGTTGTTTTAGTAGGTACCAAAATGTTTTTATAAAATAGTTGCATGTATTGTGTCTTATTAGATACAATTGTTTGTGTTTACAACCTCACTAATAATTATAAACACAGAAATCGAAACTTATGTTTTAGAAATTGCAGTAACTAAAACTGCAATTTAAAAAAGATACGAATACTTAGAATTAAATAGGTAATACAAAAACTCACGCTTTTTCTCCATAGGGGTATTAAGTAACGAACACAGAATTGATATAACAAGTCAACATAGATTTCTACTGCGATGACAATTCAATAGAATAGAATAGAATACTCTTTATTATGTACACCATAAAAATTACAGATACAAATGTAAAACATTTTACAAAGGGTGACACAATATATTGCCGACTCAAAATATCCGTTCTAATAACGCTAATAAAGTCTAAAACGCACGCCGTGCGCCGTTTTCATTCGTCAAGTTTCGCAAGCATCGAAAAACAAAACGCGATGCGGAATGAAAATTGTCAACAAATGCGATTGTTTAGTCAGCAACAACAGTTAAGACTAAATGGCTAAAAAGGCGATTATAATTTGATTAACTTGCATACCTAACACTTCAATGCCTACAATACTGGATTTTGCTGATTTCGATGTAATTGTAGGCTAAAGATTACAAGACAACATTATAATAATTGTTATTATTAAATACTTTAGTAACATGCACAAAATCAACGCATTTAACTAAAAGAGCGATGAATGTAAAATAATATTATTGGATGGAGAGAAAAGAAAAATGAATGGACTGTGGAAGAATTTACATACTTAACATACAATCACGCCTGTTATACCTCTAGGGTTAATAATAATAATCATTTTATTACTCATTAAGCAGCGGTGTAAGTACCTAATAGTACACCCACATTTCGCCAGTTATGTTTAAGTCCCATTTAATAGGGGGGCGAGCTTACTACTATTAACTGGGCAGAAATCCAGACTCCGTAGCTGCTACTGAGAAATTCCTGATGGATTACCCAAATAACACTATGTCCGACTTGGGAATCGAACCCAGGATCTTATGCCAACAAGGCAGGAAGTTCGTGGAAGAATTTTATATCAAATAAAAAGGTGTGAATGATAGCGTGACGTCTGATAGGGGAGAATGGAAGAAAAAAAAAACCGGTTGCGCCAAGGAACATGGCACAAGGGCGGGAAGATGATAATATTGAGTGACAGAACTGGTCTAGTGGACGTGTAAGTATTACTTACTGCTCATCCTGATTTCCCAAGTGCAAACCCCAGGTTGGGTAAACTGATATTGGGTTTATTTGTTGGGCCTCTGATTCTGGATTTGTTCCCTTGATAATGGACTGGCCCCTTTGTTTATCTACACTATTTACAATTCTACACTAATATTATAAAGAGATGAAGTTTGTTAGTTTGGATGTAGGGGTAATCTTCGGAACTACTCATCTGATTCCGAAATTCTTTCACTATTGGGAAGCTTATTTCCGAGTGTCATTAAAATATGTATATAAAAATATAATTTTACTTACTTTGACCTTCTTAATTTACATAAACAAGTAACATTAAACTAAAACACATAAGTGAGGGTACATTTTTAAAACAGGACGTTCCCGTGGGATAAATTCCGACAATACCCGAGCAAAGCAGCGTGCAAAAGTTAGTATGACATAATAAGCGGAAGGTTTATTGACACCTGCCGATCCTTTCGGGGAATTCAGTCGTGATGTTATGTAATTCAGTTACAGAAATATTAAAATGACTGTAAACAAATGTGCCCTCCTACAGTACACCGATGTTAAAGTATAATTAACAGAGGGCCTAAAATATTGCCTTGGGGAACTACAACAGATATGAATCCACTAAAACCACATTCATAAGGTTAAAAGTTCATTTTGTTTTAACTTCTGTTTATTTTTCAACTGACTATTTGACTTCCGACCAATTTGTTGTACTGAAACTTAACATCAAGAGTTTGTAATAAGGTTGACTGTTTCAAACGCCTTAGCATTGATGCCTTTTGGATATTTCAGTAATTTTATAATAATTGAAATTACTATCTATGAAGAATACTATCTTCCGAACATTATTTTGTGCTCCCAAAGGTGATAAGATGATCCCTTAAGTGGCAGTATAAGTTTGGTTTTAAACTGTGACAGCTTAAAACATTACTTCGCCTGTCCCATAAACTATATATAATAGTTTTACCTGGGCTGCTACTGAAACTTATTTATTAAATTAGTCTTTGTACGTAATACCCGTTTGGCCTTATGATCGTAGGGATTCATAATTGTTTCAACAATGAGTGACAAAACTGCCGCGTTACGTGTCACTGTGACATCGAGACTAGACACAGGATGTTTCCTAATGAAAACAAGTCTTTAGTGACTAATTAGTCTCTCGTGTGACGTCATCGTTTATTTCATCACCACTGCTCTCAAAACGGCGAAGGAAAACATCGTGAGGAAATGTACTAGTACCAAAAATTCGAAGACTTATGTCATCTACCACTCGGCCCACATTGAATAGAGAGGAGGCCTTTGTCCCAGCAGTAGGAACGCTATAGGCTGATTATCTTTCTATTTTCTTCGTGGAAACGTGGACAATACCTTTCAGGACATATATGCAGAAGAATTGGTAAATATTTGGGTTTTGCGACGTTCAGTAACTTATCAGATAGAAATGATTTGCAACAAGTAAGTAAGCATTGCTTAGGTCTGTTATTATCTAGATGTAGATTAATAATGTTACCGTTTGATAAATCAAAATTAATGTCATTAATTAGATTAAAGAAGTGTATGATATGAGTATTACTATCGCATAGTTTTTTTTGTTCTGGATTTCGCCTTCCGTGTTATTTTAAAATTGTTTTGATTTAAAACTTTAGTGTCTTAAGAAAATTCCAATTTAGCTTTAAGACTGAAAATAAGCCGTTCCACAACATGGTTTGCATATCTAACTAAACCAAGCTTAGGAAAACAACCGAAAAACGTTAAATTCAACAGGTGTTTGTGAAACAATTCTTGCGAACACGATTTGCAACTCACACAATTCTTCAATTACTAGTCACCAATCAAATACTTAGTAGGACGTAGCCCTAGCCACACAGATTCTTTGCTTGGTGGCAACAAGAGCTACGGTATTTGCTTGGTGATCATCGTCATCTGCTTAGCCTCCCCCAACTACATTAAGGTCGGCTTCCAGTCTTACCGGATGCAGCAAAATATTAGTCATATTCTATGGAGCGTCTGCCTATCTGACTTCGACAACCCAGTTACTAACAAGATACTTATAAGTAACTCTTGTCGTCGTATTTTTAGAGTTTACCTGTAGCAGTCGGTAAAACTTGTTACGGGAATCAGTAATACGTCTTTGAAACCGATGAAGCGGATGCAGGAACAATGAATGTTTTTGTTTACTTGTTTTGACCTGTTAGGTGATTACTCACAATCCGCCCTCTCCTCATGAGAGCTACACGGTTATAACGACTATCAGTCAATATGTATGGAATAACTGTTAAAATAAAAAACGATGAAAAATTTATATGTTCAGAATGATGGTAGATGGTAGTATTCATATTATGTTCAGGCAAAGAGTAAAATAATAATAAGGGAGAAGAGAGCCCTCTTGTGCCATTTTGAAACATCAGATTTGAAGCGCCCTCTGGATTTCTTAACGAGAACTAAGGCTCTATAGGTAGCCATAGGTAGATAGGAATGTATTTATACATTCTTACGTGTAGGTCAACATTTATTTACTTATAGGTGATCATTCAAATTTTCTTGATTTTTTGCAAATAGCTGCTGTTTTGTTTACGTCGTATGTTGATCATAATAAAATTTGCGAATACACTAATGATGATACATTCTAACACGAGCCTTCATTTTATTCACGAATTGCATTTTGATCAACTATACGATGTCAACACAGCCTCTATTTGCAAAAAACAAGAAAGAATTTTGCCGGCTACATTTATATTTGAATAGAATTGACAGTTCCACAGAGAATTTGTAAATAAACATAAAATGGACCAACGAAACACATTCAAGCGCAAACGCATGTTGCGGCGGCCATAATATGATGTTGCCAGATTATGTTACACAAAGATTTCCGAGACAAGGTTGTGGTATGATAATACGAAACAGCCATGAAATATAAAAAACGTGATAATTTTGATGAAATATGTAACAATTATTCTTTAAGAAACTATTTGGCTTTCATAATTGAACAGAGACATCTATCGTTAATTATGAAATACATAGTTTATTGGTTAAGTAAAGTAGATGGCGACTCTTTCTTCACTGAAGTTGTGCATGTACTAACTGTCTCCCCACTCTCCCCACTGTGTTCAGGGTTCATAATGATGTACGGAATCCGTTGTAACCAACGTACGTCGGTGTCCCTTCTACCGGCTTCTTCTTCTTCTGTCGTTGTCATTCTCCCTTCTTCTGGTGTTCTTCTTCTTTATTTAACCATTTAATTTTGTGTGTTATGTCCTGTGCGGGTTCATAAATGCTTTTTCTTTCTTTCTACCCTGTATACTATCGTCGGTTCATACGACATCGTCGTTGAAGTTCTAACACCACGTAAGTCATTTTAGGCGGTTTTGAAAAAGTTGCTATTTTAAACTACACACTTAGAACTTCAATGACGATTTGTCGGATTAAAGACTTCAATTTCCGTCTCCAATACCTGTATGTTCGGCTGAGGCGATGCGTCACCTCGTTCGCAGAAAGATAAGGAGCCAACACACTGCTAGTTTAGTCATTTTAACGCGCTGTTTGCAATATAATTGATCCGAAACGAGCAGGTTTTAGAAACGCGGGAAGAGAAATTTGCTTCTGAGTTTCCGTCTTGTACTAATGTAGTGTTAGAAAAAAATTGTAAGTTTTAATTCTGCGTTTCCCAAGTTTGATGTGTGTTATGTTTTAGTGACATTAATGACTAAAACCACAGATATCTAAAACGCCAATTTTCAGACTTCTTAAGCTTTTGAGTTCTTAAATGTATGATGAATTTTTAAAAGTCATAGAACAAAAGTTGTTGATTATGATGTTAGTAACACAGTCCTGAGACGTTGTCAGTGTTTTACAAGTAACCCTGTATAACCTGGACACTTTGTATCCCGGTGGTATTATCCCGTGGGACAATTGTCGAACTCCACCGGGCATATAAGCTAGTAATTTAATACGGAGCCATCAAAATTTCTGACAAAATGGTCGTTTGGAGTTCACGCGAAGCAACTGCAGCTCTCGTTGAACCTACGTCATCCTTTCTGAAGATCATTGATGTTTACACGTAAGGCGACTACAGGAGCTAAACGCGAGTTTTATAATGCAAAGAAGCATATGATTCACTGCAATAAACAAAACCAGACAAATATTTGTTATTCTTCAGGTTATATACTAGTATGGCAGTGTTTTGAAAAAATAATACAATTAATTTTACTCGATAAAGAAAAAAAAACCACAAACTTATCTCTAAAAATTTGTTTTAACGGGTAAAAACCATACTAAAATACATGCGATCATTCTGATTTTTTGGCAAATAATTCTACAAGCAACATATTAGCATGATAGTGTTTAATTTTTTTAGTCCAATCAATGGATTTTATGTAAATCGAAAAAAAACACTAATTTCGCACTATTCGGCCCGTTGTAGTGCAAGCTGATTAGAACTTAATTCTTTATTATAAACAATGTGTTTCATATGTGTATTTTTATCTTTAATAAAATACCAAGAAATATTAGAGAACTCCCTTTTAAATATTTTAGAAATAAATTGCGTAAATGGTTGACAGAAAATTGTTTTTACACTTTACAAGAATTTCTGCAACACAAAATTTAATTTTAAGATGTAGGTAGGTATTAGTTTAGTGTGCAATATGTGTTATTTTCTATTTAATAATTATTTTAGTTTACATAATACGTGTTGAATTTCACATAGATACACATTACTTATACAATAATGTAAAATTATATTTGCGTACCTTAGAAAGGCAAAATATGGTTTAAACCACCAACTTTAACAACTGGTAACACCTGTATTTTAAGCAAATAAATTATTCTTATTCTTGCAGTATTTCAAACGAAATTTGAACCACCACAGATAGAGTTGCTAATTTAGCTCCTGTAGTCGCCTTAACATATCATCTCATGAGAAGGGAATGTGACATGTCACAAAGGACCCAGAGTTATTCATAAATAGTATTCACAATGGAAAATCTTCATATCTTCTCAAGATCATGGCGAAGAAAATTCTTTCCATATCATTTGCCTCGTGTCTGTTAGGGTATTTATTCTATTTTCTATTGTGTTCTTCAATGAAATAACATTTAATTTTATTTTTCTAAGAATTATCGTGTCTTCTATAAAGCCTCATCTATTGTCCTTTTGATGCTGAGGTTTATGTTTTCACAAATCTCGATGTTCTGACATGTCGCCATTGGACCCGTGCGGAGTAGGGCCTGGTGATAAATAATCTGCATAGCTAGCTAAATTCAAATTATTCTGTCTAACTACAAAGAAAGTCCAATAGCTCAATGCATCCAAGATTTTTTTCATCAAAATAGAGAAATTGACAACGTTATTGATACCTGATTGTCTCGTTGGTGTAATGTTCTTTTACTTTCTATATCTTTGTCTAATCCTTGATACCCAGATTGAGCCAAGTGCTATCGGGTTTTTTCATCACTCATTTCTTTGTAGCATACCAGAGTCTGCATTTGTTCCCTGTTGATGCCAATAGGCCCGCCTCTACAACTTAGGAATTAAACATAGCTAGCGAAATATGGGTGTGTTATAACTACACCTCTTTTTTTTCGGATGAGTAATCATCAAATAGCTCCTCCCGCTCTGGGCGGAGCAGGAGGGAGTGTCAGACTTTTACTGACTAAAACCCATTCATGTTCCTTCATCGCCCTTTGTGTTCCGGGGCTACGGTATCTCTTTCGAACAGTCCCGCAGCCCCGGCCATAACTACACCTCTGCCTTACCCTTCTGGTACATCAGGTGTTATGTTATCTTCAACACCTCTGTATACCATGGTCATATCGAGTGTCAGATCAGTGTTGTAACATCATTGTTCAAGATGTTTTGGTTCTGTCATCCATAATGGACATTGTGTGCTTGGGATCGTCACACGTATTACCTACATGTATTATTATAATCATAATGAAATGACAATAACTTAAACGATTGTGTCTTTTCTACTATGGTGAGGACTGGTTTCTCACAGGAATCCTTGAATGTTTCCGTATTGGTATTTTCTGTTGCTTCTCCACGTATCAACCTATACCCTATAGAAAGAATGAAAGAAAACATATTTGTTTTGCACATGCCGTAAGTACATACAACATAACAAAAATAAGAATAAAATAAAAAAACTTCATCATCATTATCAGCCTATTAATGTTCCCACAGCTGGGACACAGGCCTCCTCTCTATGAGAGGGAATGGGCTATAATCCACCACGCGGGCCCAGTGCGGATTGGTAGATGTCACATGTCTTCGATTTTTTGGTTCTAGGACATGATGTTTTCCTTTGAGAGCAGTGTTGACAAAATAAATTACATAAAGTAATGCTCTTGCCTGGGTTCGAACCCAAGACTTACTGTTCGTAAGTCGGGGCCGCCACCACTGGGCCACCGCTGCTCTCAAAAAGAAAAAAAAAACTTAAAACTACACAATAAAAAAATTAAAACTAAACAGAAAAAAAAGAAATATAACGTAAACGTAGACGTACCCATGGCTGGGCCTACTTTGAGTGAGAAAGTGTGGCCTGTCCATCACGCGATTTGCCATCACTGGTGAAGTAAGATACAGCACTTCATCTCCATTTCACCATTACCCTCCTGCGTGTATAGCAATCTAATTGTGATTGGCACATCAAATGTTTTTCCGCCTCATTTCATCGTTCTCCTGCCCATAGCCCAATGAGGGATTTTCTTTTTCAACTCTTCCCTAGTCGCTGGATAGATGGCGCTTGGCGCTTATCGAACTTGGTAAGTTACTGCAAGGAACGAAACGTCGCATCATTTCAATTGGATGTAATGGTTATATTCGGAAGCATAAGCAAACGAAAGTGTCAGTCAACGAGCGTATATGACGTGACGCAATGTTTTTTTTTTTTCTAAGCTTTTGGCTTAGGCAACTAGTAACGAAGTCAGTTCAACGCCATCTACCGAGTTCTTGGAAACTATTTTTTTTTAAATACTCAAAAAGAAAACCTCTCATTTATTTGGGGTCGGTGCAGCATGTTTTCCATACTTCTCTATTACTCGTCATCTCAACAGACATCTCCTTTCTAGCCGTCATACGAGTCATCCTTCACACAGACCATACATGGAATATTTCATGATACACAAGTCTTGTAATAGTCTCTGATATGTTTCGCTATCACATTTCGGGTCCAAGGATTCATAAAAATATTGATAAAACAAATGACATAAATAATTATAATTATTATATTTATGTCATTGGTTTTATCACACGTGTTTCACATTGCTTCTGTGCTTCTCTGAAGAAGTGTAGATAATTAGATATTGTATTATTTACAAGTCACTATGATAAAATAATAGTAACATTGTGTAGTTAGATAAATAAAATTTGACAATAGCTTTTGTTATGATAATGGAAGTGGAAGCTAATATACATACAAGTAATCGGGCCCTTCACAAAACCGTCAACCTGCAAGAATTTTGTCCATCAAACTAAAAGTAACACTAGCATTACACAAAAATTATCGCTGGAAAACGAATTTTTTAAGGTTCCGTACCTCAAAAGGTAAAAAAAGGAACCCTTATAAGATCACTTTCTTGTCCGTCTGTCCGTCTGTCACCACTGTTCTCAGGAACGGGTGGACCTAGCAAGTTGAATTTGTACCAGATACTGAGGTTTATAGTCCCGGGTCCCGGGTGAATAAAAATCAAGGTCCTGAGTCAAGACGATAAAAAGATATGGGCAAATTTTGATTTTCGCGAAAACTTGTAAGTACTAAAATGTACCTTAATTTTCAACTTTTTTTATTTTTCGGACTTTTTTTTTTGGGTGAAAAATCACGTTTCACGGTAGGGCTCAATGTGACGCAATCAAATAACTGCTGATGGATGCATTGAATTTATACTGGAGATATTTAAAGTAAATTTATCATTACATTAAAACTTTGTGAAAACGTTCGTACTTTGACCCCCTATATCTCCGTAACTAGAAGGTTAACTAATACCTTCTCTTAGCCCATGATCTGTCCACGAAGTAGACACAATAGTTAAACAATGGCGTCTCGACCAAATCGGTCATTCGACAGATCATGATATATATTTATACAGTCATCATCTGCCTGGCCTTTTCACAACTATGTTGGGGTCGGCTTAAAGTCTAACCAGATGCAACTGAATAGGTACCATGGGCTCGAACGAAATCTGCTCATATTTAAAATAAAATCCTACACACACAATGTCCACATGTGCACACGATGTCCACATCTGTTTACCACCCTTAACGAATCATCGACACGAAGAAGAAGAACTTCTATTGGTCCGCACAAAGAGTGTGCGGACCAATAGTAGTAAAACGAAAAAAAATATGCGACCCTTTTTTACGTTATCCTTTGTTTTACAAAAATTCTGTTCTATTGTTTGACCACTTTTTTGTACTAATAGGAATTAAACAAAAACAAAGAACCAAGGAAGAGAAAGTTTAGCGCTTCAATAGCGGCCGGATGTTGCAAACAAAAAGAGCCGTATTGGTGGTGAGATTTCGTCCGTTGAGACTGTACCTACCAGTATTTTACATGGAGCGACTGCCTATCTGACCTCCACAACCCAGTTAGTCCTGATTCAAAGAGGAACCGGTACCACCACATTATACCCTGATATAACCTCATTGGTCTTGTGGTCGCAAGCGCGCCTGCTAAGCATGAGGTCCTGGGTTCGATTCCCGCGTCGGGCAAAGTGTTGTTGGGTTTTTCATCAGTAGTAGTCACGGAGTCTGGATCAGTCCCCGGTTGATACTCGTATATACTTATTTTGTGTTAGCTCGTTCCTTCGGTCCACCTCATCTCTGTCATTGGACAAGATTGAGGACAAAAGTAACAGTAATATTTTTAAAATGCTCTCTTACGATTGCATGGGACTTAACATAGGCAAATATGGGTGTACTATTAGTTACACCTCTGCCTAACCTTTTGGGGATTACAGACGTGATGTTATGTTAAGGATGCTTAGGTATGCTTAACTATGCTACGTTAAGGTGCAAGTTGGCAGCGAGCGACACGAAGCCACCGTGGACGACGTGTCGTCGCTTCATGTCGCCGCGACACGTCGCTGCCTCATGTCGCTGCAGTCATGATTCATGATTCATTTCAATGTCAGCGACACTACTGATCTGCGGTCGGGCGACACTTGCGTCTGCCGCTCGACGACGCGTCGCTAGCTTCATGTCGCTTGCTTCGGAGGGAATTTCATAGAAATACATAGAAACCAGTAGTGTCGCTGCGACACGTCGTCTGCGGTGGCTTCGTGTCGCCCGCTGCCAACTTGCACCTTTATAAAACCAGACGTATAGGTTAGGTGGGCATCAACAGATCGACTATTAAACCATCAGATTATGACAATCTTGAATCCAATCAATGCATTATCAATTCCAATTGCCACGGTTGATTTTCCTTTGGATTTTCTTATCAATATCTTCTAGATAAGGTAATAAACTCACGTTGTTTAACTAGCAAACATAAATGTATTTGTGGTATATAATGGTATATAAGGTTGAGGTCAAGTGCATCACTAGATAATAATATATCATTCATTTATATCTATATACATAAAAGGCAATATAGATTGACTAATGTATCAACGCACAGGCCCAACCCTTAAGGGTAGAATCTTAAAATTTCCCACACGTATTCCTCTTATGACGTAAGCATCCACTAAGGAAGGATTTCTCGAAATTCAACCTCTAAGGGAGTTAAATAGGGGATGGAAGTTAGCATGAAACTTTTTATTTCTTGGACATATTTGCATGAAATTTCGTATGAATTGAGTGCAGCAAAAATTATGAGTTACGTATTTCAGCGTTTTCCAAAAGTTAGTTTATAACCTCGATTATTTATTTATTTATTATTTATTTATTCAGTAGTATACATACATATCATACATTTAAGTTGGTGCCAACATAAACTCATTAGTTTTACCGTGCACCAAGATCATCGACTACATAATTTAGAATTAGATCCACTTAGTTAGGTATACTTAGTTAAACATAAAGAAACAACCACAAAGGTTACAACGGGTAGGTATTTGGCGAAATAATATCTAATACCAACATGCGAGCCTCGACCAATCCGACCGTCCGTTCATAAAAACAGAAGTAAGTAGTGGAGGAAGTTTTAAATGGTACAGGTTGTTCATAAAAGTATAATACTTAGTAATGATTTTTCTAATGTTATGTTATGATTGGTTTGTATTACTTTTGCTTTATAGTGTATGCTTATATTATCTATGATGAATTCAATTAATATCTTTAATTCATTATTATAACATTACAACACATACACAAATTAACATATACGAGTAGAATACTTTTCATCCCAGTAGTGAGACAATTATCCAATTCCACGCGGGCGGAGCCGCGGGCAATAGCTAGTCATTACAAATGTATTTAGAATAAAAGTCCCTTTTCGTAGTTTTCGTGTCTGTTTGTATGGCTGCGTTGTTTTTCTAAACTATGCAACAAATTTTGGTGAAGTCTTTACCATCAAATATAATAATATGATAAAAACGACTGTGATTACAAACGAGTATATAAGTTTCAGTGTGTTTCGTCATTTTCTAAGTTCGTGTAGGTATTGTGTATGTGTGTGACACATAAGTAGGTATTATAAATACGAAAGTTACCGAGGATGGATTGAAGGATGGATGTTTGTTACTCTTTCAGGCAAAATCTACTGAACGGATTCGGTTCGTCCGATCGACAGATAAATCTCAGTCAGAGAGAGAGAGAGAGGAGAGGAGGGGAGAGTCAGTATCTCAGTCGAAATATCTTTTAGTTTATTTTATATGTATATGTGTATTAGTATCAATATAAGTATATAAATTCTCGTTTACAAGAACTTAGTTTTTTAGACATTTTTTGTACCCTATCACTATGTTTTCCTATTTAACCCAAAGGTTGACTGGTAGAGAATGCCTTGTGGCATTAAATCCGCCTATGTACATGTACATGAAGTTTAAATAAATAAATACAGATAGTTCATAAACGATTAAAAGAATCCTTTGTGTTAATTCAGGTTATATATTATCTTACCTAGGTTAACACATAGGATAGAACAGTTACTGCGTAATTTAAAAAACGTGATGTTTCGTCAAGTCGTAAAAATCTGTAACGCCTTCTATACTCACATTGTAAAGGTAAAGCATATCATCATCATCTGCCTAGCCTTTCCCCAACTATGTTGGGGTCGGCTTCCAGTCTAACCGGATGCAGCTGAATACCAGTATTTTGCTAGGAGCGACTGCCTATCTGACCTCGTGTGCGTTTCGATGTCGAGACCACAGCGTTTTTTTTTTAAAAAAAACCATGCCAAGATTTTGTAAAAATTTGTAAAAGTTGATTCACAAAACCATAAATTTGTCAAAGTTATGGTTTAAAAGTTACAAGGGTTTGAACGTGGCCGCGCCATCGAAACGCGAAGAACCGCGCGGCCACAAAGATCTTTAAACTAAGCATAACAGAGATCTGAAAACTAGGTAAATAACAGATTGAATTTGTAGAAATATAGAAAAAAATACTAGGCTTATATTTTAAGAGCAATCAGACTTAAAACCCCATAGCCGCGCCATTGAAACGGTGAAAAACACGTTATCGCCGATATCTCGCTGAAAAAGCATTGCAGAAGTCTGAAGTTTTTTGTAAAACACAGATTTGAATCTGTCAAAATTTGTAAAAATACAACAAAAAGTCCTAGGTATATATTTTAGGACCTGTAAGACTAAAACCCCATGGCCGCGCCATTGAAACGATGAACAACACGTTATCGCCGATATCTCGCTGAAAAAGCATCGCAGAGGGCTGAAGTTTTTTGTGAAACATAGATTTAAATTTGTCAAAATTTGTAAAAATGCACAAAAAAATCCTAGGTTTATATTTTCACCGGGGCTGCGGGACTATTCCGGGGCTGCAGGACTATTCGAAAGAGATACCGTGGCCCCGGAACACAAAGGGCGATGAAGGAACATGGATGGGTTTTAGTCAGTAAAAGTATGACACTCCCTCCTGCTCCGCCCAGAGCGGGAGGAGTCATTTGATGATTTCCCATCCGAAAAAAAAAAAAATAAGGTTTATATTTCAGGAGCTGGCTACCTTACTGATGAAACTGGATTATTAATCCCGCTGTCCACACACTATTGAATGCTATGCTATATGTTACTTCGACAGACGAAGTCGCAGGTTACAGCTAGTGCCATCAAAGGTCTAGGTCACCACTATCATTCATTGATAGGTAGTGTAAATATTCCGATTGCTAGAAAAGGAACATGATTGATATAACAGTTACATTAGTACGGAAGCCTATTAAATTTAGCCTAGGTTTCAATAGATAAGCTTAGGTATATTCCATTACGATGCGTAGGTTATATCGCAGCTGCTCTGGGTCCACTGATAACTTGATTTGTGACTGATATACAGGGTGTAAACCACCTCATCACGAAGCCGTCAACCAAGCATTCTGTACATCAAATTAAGTAACTTTACGCAAAAATTATTGCTGGGACTTTTTTTTTTGGGGTGAAAAATCATGTTTTGTGGTAGAACTCAATGTAACGCACTCAAAACATTGTGCTGATGGATGGATTGAATAGTACGGGGGTCGTGGAGGTGATTGAAAGCCGGGATTGAAAGGTTAAAGTAAAAATCTTGCATTAAAAACTTGTATTTAAAAAAAAAGTTGCCAAAAAGTTGGAACTTTGACCCCCAATATCTCCGTAACTAGAAGGTTCCCAGGTATGGTGTAGAACAAAAAAATGATCGCAATGACGAGGAGAACAAGTGCCTTTCGGCTTCGTTAAGAGGTGTTTTACACCATTTATGTGGTCGAACCTCTACTGTTCCGCGAATGACACTTAAGCAGTATGATGGACCATACGAAGCATGTCGCATTGGAGACTCTTATCTATCTTCGAATAAACTAAAGTACTGTCGCGAAGACGAGCAGGGAAGCACTCTTAACGTATGATGGCCGCAAAACCATCTACATGTCTTTCTGGCAAACATCTTTGACGCGCTACATCGCCACGGCAGCCTCAACAGTACCCTCAGTGCGTTATTATACCTACTGGACACGCAGATTGCTGTATGCATGTAAACTATAACTGGTTAAGGTGGATGTTCCAGGGTAGCCCGCGAAATTCAAATTTTATTACGTTTTTTACAGTTTGCAGGTCAGTGTCAGGTTGTTTGTTGATTAAAATATGATTCGCGGCTGTAACACGTATGTAGTTATAGAATTATAATCATCAAAATCATCAATACAACCCTCCAAGCTCATAACGGTGCAGGAATTACTTTTTCAAGGTCAAAGTCATTCCTGCACCTTTATGCGCTTGGAGGATTGTATTGATGATTATAATTCTGTAACTACATACGTGTTACAGCCGCGAATCATATTTTAATCAACATACCACCTGACGCTGACCTGCAAATTGCAAGAAACGCAAGAAAATTTGAATTTCGCGGGCTACCCTGGAGCATCCGACTTAACAGGCTGCACGTGTAAAATGACTAGCAAATTGATTTAAACAGCGTATGATCTACTTATTATTCAACACTAATTTCACATTTAGCTCACCCAACAAAATTATAACAAGAATAAAATCATAAAATAATAATGATAACCTAAGCAGTAAATTTTACGATGCATTCTATGCTACGGACGTCATGCGAACTGCCGCAAAATTATAGCTTCT
This sequence comes from Xestia rhomboidea, assembly GCA_963853795.1. Classification (NCBI taxonomy): domain Eukaryota; kingdom Metazoa; phylum Arthropoda; class Insecta; order Lepidoptera; family Noctuidae; genus Xestia; species Xestia rhomboidea. Next base: position 11,521,365 of record OY970774.1, read on the forward strand.
AGAAACCATTGTTTTGCTATTATTTTATTAAAATATTGTTACCACGCACGGACGGGTTGGATTTAGGACAAAAAACTTCATTATTCTTGTTTTATGAACGTTCTGGGGTTCCTTCTTCCTAGAAACTATGTGGGGTAAACATTACCTTACCGGCGACCAGGGGGCCGAGTCTGCTATTACAATAGTGTCACATTGGTCTTTCATTGATTTCATAATTGTTGATCGATGACAATGGTCATTTTGCTAAAAATTCGTAATCTGCTAAATTCATAATGGTCGATCATTGTTCGGTCAATGATCTCATAGTAGAATTATGATAAAATGACATTGTTGTGTTGCCATTATTAAAAAACCTTAATAAAAATGATTTTCGAAAAACTAGAATTAAATTTGAACATCTAATCATGCCAGATTTCATTTATATATGTTTTTACATATTATTTGTGTTCTATGCAATCTGAAGTAGTAAGAAGTTCGTAAATAGCAAAAAACATTAAGTTATGTGTAACATTCAATAATATTTATCTGTTTAGCTGTAAATGTGACATTACTGCCTACTGACGTTTTATCTGTTTTTATTTCTAGCGGTCGGTGTTTTGATTTATTTTCATTTAAGTGTTTAAAATTATCTTTAATATAGAAGCCTATATTTATAGCAATACAAAATGGTGCTAATTGAGCAAATTTCGGCTGGAACTGTCAAAATTTTAGCAGATTACCGCGTAAGTCAGTCATTCATTTGTCATTGTGTACGAGATTACCATTCTATGCCATTTCTTTCAATGGAGTGTCAGTGGTTGATCATTGGAAAGTCATTGGAAAGTCATAATGACGCCACTTTGTTAGTAGATTACGAAACTTGTCAAAATCAACTATTATGAAATCAATGATAAATCATTGTGACACTATTGTAATAGCAGACTCGCCCCCCTGAGGTGTGGGTGGCATAATTATAATAATCAGTCTAAAACGTCCCACTGTTGAGACCGCTACTCTCAGCACCGTCGCGCGCCGGGTGCAGGGCGGTCAGGGGTTCGGGGACAGCGGGGAGTAAGCTGGACGACGACGGCCGAGCGCGGGACCCCGTCGCACCACACCAGTCAGCTGTTGCACGCCTCCACGCACGGCTGCGCTTACGCGTTTCTTTCTCATTTATTAGTTTCCAACCCGAACGTTGTATTTTAATTCTATTCCTCAATATATCTTGTTTACAGTCCACTACGTTTCATTTTGCTCCACCACGACCTATCGTCGCGATCACGCACCGACCCTTGCTCGAGCCATCCCGCGATGCTGAGCCTGTACTTTAATCAGCTTCTAAATAATGATATCCATCACCAGCCTGTCCCTTTGCTGCCCTCCCCCAGCGACGCCCTAAGCCGAGGCTCGTTATACCCTGTAGGAGATGCCCTAAACGTGTAGTCGCTTAGTTTGTAATGTTTTTGTTCTGGAGGCCTTACGCTAAAGGCACCCACAGCATAGTCCGGTTAAAGCAAAAGCCAGCCTCATAAGTTGAGCTGCTAGAAGCAATCATAAAAAAAAACATACTGGTCACACACGCCTCTTATCGAGTTGGTAGATCAGATGTCGCAAATCTTCTTGTCAAAATTTTTGCTTGAAAATATTCCCAATATCCGCTCTGTCAGTCTTTTAAATCTCTTTGCGCTAGAAACTGCTTACAAGTACAAACGACCATTATTTAGTAGGCACCACAATCACCACAAAAATATTTTCAAAACAACGTATAATATTCTAACTACTCACTACTAACTTGCAGTAAAAAATTATATTCGGTAGTATAATCAACGGGTTAATATAATCCAGCCAGCGTGTAATTTCGATAGCAAAGTGTCATTGTTTAATTTTATTTTTTACTTTTATTGACCGTTATTTCTACGGTTTGTCCCACTTTAATGAGGCTGATAACGTTCTAGTACTATAAATAATTATAAATAGTAAATACTTTCATGATACGCAAACAATAAGATATACACAAAGACATTCTAATATTTACGAGCGATAGACGCTACAAGACGAAAAAATCGTAATTCAATACGCAAATCGGTATGTCTAGTGTCATACACCCGTTTGTCAAGTAGCATTCGTGAGTCAAAATCAAAAATGTTCGGGCTAAAATGTTTGTATGAAAATATTCCTAATGTCCTTGTCCACTCTATAAATCGTTTTGAGCATAGATATCCTCGTCTTTTCTTTAATCTTAGCCCGTACTTTCGCGAACTTTTCAAGGCTTTACAACCAAACTCGGCAAATCCGCAATCTTCACACGTTCTTGGTCAATTTATTGTTCTTGTTCACAAAAAAATTCGTCTTGAAAAGCGTATTTATAGTAACAAATTCATATTTGGAAGATTTTCACATAATAATGGTACCTATTTTCACACGGAGATGACTGGTAGGTACTATGCTTTACTACATACACAAATTGGTATAGCATGACAGTTTCATATTAAATTTGTTTCTAACCGTTTGAGCGATGGAATATTGACATGTGATCCCAGCTTTATCCCGTAAAATGTGATCCCTGATCATCACCATGTGAACGGGGCCTAAGGGTATATCATAACAAAGAGTGCTTTTCCAATCACAACTAGAACAGGAACACATTACCTAATTTGAGGACACTGATAACTGGCGGAATTTGTGTGTACTTTAAGTACACACAAATTACAGACAGATGGCAAATCTTCCCACAAAATCTTTAGACGAATTGTAAAGAACTGTAGAAAAATATATTCTGTCTATGTATCTATCTAGACAAATAAATAACGTTCTATTTTGTATTGTTACAGCTCAAAAGACGATGAAATAGACGGCAACTGCATAGTACGCGCGCGGGGTCTGCCGTGGCAGTCATCAGATCAGGATATCGCCAAATTCTTCCGAGGACTCAATGTTGCCAAGTGAGTATCGAAAACAGTGTTAATACGATGATTGAATACGGCAAAAATATGAATGGGAATTAAAACTACCCTGAGCAGGTATAATAATCAACAGGACCAATTAATTGTTGCAGTCTACTACTGGACGAAGACAAAATGCGCGACAACTCCCAATTTTCTGCCTTCTGCATTCTGTCTATCTACACATAAAAATGATCAACTTTTACCATCCATTTCCTCTCATACATGTTCCATTCATTTTCTGATACGAGCTGTATAACTTAAACTCCCTTTTATATTATCTTTAGAGGGCAGTGTCCTGACGTATTCTTATTTCTTCTTGCTTTCCCCAGGGGTGGCGTAGCCTTGTGCCTGTCGCCTCAAGGTAGACGCAACGGCGAGGCGCTGGTGCGGTTCGTGTCCCAGGAGCACAGAGACATGGCGCTCAAACGACATAAGCACCATATCGGATCGCGGTACATTGAGGTAAGCATGAACCTTCGTAATTATAGCAAAGAAACACATAAGGAAGCCAGCTTGGAACCCATTTATTTGATTGTGTTAATTAAAGGCCTCTTTCCTCTGACTTGAATAAGGCCCTATTTCTACCAAAGTGGATTCGAGCAGAGCGGTGTGGACACGTGCAAGATTCGATTTGATTCCAATCGAAAAAGAGACGAGAGTGTGTGTGTTCCATTCTTCTCATCCCCGACTTGGTGGAGACCTTAGAATCTCTACATGCACTTATATCATGACATAAGCAGAGCCTTATTGAGCCCGAGAAGAAATTTCTTCTTTTCTGATCCTTCGCGTTTAAAAAAAATTAATTCCAACCAAGGGCTCTTATTGACGAGCGGCACCTTGCCAACGGCAGATAAACTGCAGCTGTCGCCACCTGTCGACGGCAGCCGTTGACGGGTGGCGACGCTTGCAGTTGTGGCGTGCCGCGTAAATCTATTGCAGTCGAGGTCGACTGTAAGCGTCGCCACCCGTCGACGGCAGTCGTCGACAGGTGGCGACGGCTGCAGTTTATCTGCCGTTGGCAACGTGTCGCTCGTCTGTAAGAACCCTAAGTTTGCATCACCAAAGTTATCAGATTGGTGAGATAATCTTTTGATCTAAATTTGTAAAGTAATTAAGTAAGCTTTTAAAATCCTTCCAAAGACTTCCTAAATCTCTACTAAATCCTCTTGTCTCTGATCCAGGTGTACCGTGCAAGCGGCGAAGACTTCCTGTCAGTAGCAGGGGGCGCCACTTGCGAAGCGGCCGCGTTCCTCTCGCGTGGGGCGCAAGTCATCGTGCGCATGAGAGGACTGCCTTACGATGCGACGCCGCAACAAGTTGTGAGTATAATTCGCCTTTTTGGATGAAAGGACCAAATTGGACCTTGAATCCTTAGAATTTAGTCATTGAAATGTGATCAAAGATGAGCACTGTTAACTGTAAGCTACTGTGATCGACAAAATATATTAGGCCAAGTACCTTGCCAAAGGTAGTATTTGTTTTGTCCGGTTTATTAAAAAAACATTGTTTCATACGTTTTGATCGTTTATGTATTATATTGAACTTTGACAAAAAAAATCTGGAAAAAAATCTGGGCTATTAATAGGTGTGTACTGGATTTGTGACAATAGTTGTGCGTCGATGTCCGTTAATTACACCAATAGGCGAGACGACAAAAAAATCTAATTAGTCCGTCAGTTAGATTATCAAAAAATATTTGACCCGTGTTTTTTCTTTTGTTACGTAAACCAAAATTGACGAAGATATGACGCTTTTAAAATTCTCAATACGTCACGCCTAGGTATAATTTTTAGCTAGTTCTGACGTCACGAGTCCGCACTCCCGAGTTTTGATGCGTTTTATCTTTTGTCAATATTCATTAATTTACAAAAACAAAAAATACGTGTCCATTAATTTCCAATACTCTAACTGACGGACTAAACAGATTTGCAATTTTTGGATACTGTCGTCATGCCTATATTGTATTCTCATTTTGATATAACTATGTTTGATCTCAACTGAAGTACTTAACTAATTTACTTAAGCATTTTCTAAACCACAATCTTCTCACAACATAACGATCTATCTATCAACAATTCGAGTAACATTATTGCCAGCCAATCAAAAGGCGTCGAATTGATAATAATATGTTGTCAACTTCACAGATACGCCATAACCTCCGGGTTAGCTGCTCAGATTAGGTGGCAGCTTACCTAACTTATCTAACCTTTGCTGTTATTATATTATTCATAAACTTGAACTAGATGTAAGGACATTCGTGACGGTATTTTCTACATCTCTTACTTAGACCATCATAGACACTAATCTGCATGGTTCGACTATGACTTTGAAAAGTTTATTCATAGAGTTTAAAAAGAGACTTTGCCGACTGAGTTTGTTTCACCGACTTCATACAAAAGTGCTGATTCTTTTTTAAATTACTTTAGGTAAATTTCTGTGTCCAGAATGATGGTACCCTACCCACTGAATACCTACGTGGTAAGCGCTTTCGCGTCGTTGACCTTTTTACCCTGTATAGTTACTAATATATTTTAATTTTGAAGTGCAAAAGTGTTCGTTAAAACCTAGTGATAAACTACTTCCTTTAGCTAAATGATTACTTGATAGACCTTATTTCAAACTGACACTGGTTCGTAACTTAGCTTCACCTCGCGTTGAACACATAAAGATGTAGTCCTTTCTAGACTCCAGTCAGTTTATAAACCAAGCGAAGACCATCTTTGGCTAGTTTTTTTGGTCCTTGCAGCCGCTTGTTGGTATCATGTCTATTCTGTAGCCCACCTCTCCAGGTCCCTTATTCACAACGCTTCGATTCGATTTTCGGTTCGAAAAGTCGTATGTCTATCTTTCTTTGACATTACGAAATCGAGCGAGATAGACATACGACTTTCCGAATCGAAAATCGAATCGAAGCGTTGTGAATAGCTATGCAGAACTCTTTGTTCGCCAATTGATAGGGATGATGACTGAGTAAAAAAATATGATTCTGTTTAGTCCGTCAGTTAGATTATCGAAAAATATTGGATACGTGTTTTTTTTATCAAATTAATAAAAAAAGATCATGAGGGGGACTCGTGACTCCACATTTGAGTAAAATATGTACTCAAATGTGACGTCACACGAGTTTTCGACGCACTGTATCATCTTAATTTTTTGTTTACGTGAAAAAAGAAAAAATATGTGTCCAATATGTTTTGTAAATCTATCTGACGGACTAATAAGTTTTTTTTGTCATATACCCTATTCACAGTATACTAACAGTTACCTCAATTTCCAGCTGGACTTCTTCTCAACGGGCGACAACCCAGTCCTAGTCCTGGACGGAGCAGAAGGCGTGCTGTTCGTGCGTCGAGCCGACGGCAGGGCTACTGGAGACGCCTTCGTTCTCTTTTCTAAAGAAGATGACGCGCCTAAAGCGTTGTCTCGACACCGCAAGTCTATTGGAGCTAGATATATTGAACTGTTCCGGTCTACCACTGCTGAAGTGCAACAGGTGAGGATATGGTTTTAGTATGAAATAGTTTAATAATCAAAGCAACGATGAAAATGGCTAGAAAGGGGATGAATATAAGTATGGAAGAAGACATGCTGCGCCGTCCCCAAATAAATTAGGATAAGGGCAAGAGAATAATGAGATTTGAAGTCTTTTGTGTTGTGAAATAAATTAATGATAGCACTTTTGAGCATTGTTGGGCGTGACTGTCCTTATATTATAGTTTTAATTGTCTTTACAATAAGGTTACTGATGGGTTGCCGCTGTAAGAACTAAAGTACCTAACTGTGAAAGAACTGATGTGTATTCTCGATATTATCAATATCTGTTAAAACTTTGATTTAATCTGTAGTGCAATTGGTAGATATAAGTTCTATATAAAACGGTCAAACTTGACCACAAACTACTGGTATAATTATTATGAACAAAACTGTTGAAATAACCTCTGTACAAGGCTTTCAAATAGTGACGAAGGAAAAGATGTTCCTAAAGACTGTTTGCGTCTTTTATGTCATGATCTTGATCAAACTCATTTGGTAGAATTTCAGGAAATAGAAATCAATCATTCAATACTACCTACTCACAGATTGCAAATAAAGGGTGTAAAACACCTCTTAACGAAGCCGAAAGGCACTTGTTCTCCTCGTCATTGCGATCATTTTTTTGTTCTACACCATACCTGGCAAGCTTCTAGTTAAGTACGGAGATATTGGGCGTCAAAGTTCCAACTTTTTGTAATTTTTTTTAAAGTACAAGTTTTTAATGTAAGATTTTTACTTTAAACACCTCTACGACCCCCGTACTATTCAAACCATCCATCAGCAGAATGCTTTGAGTGCGTTACATTGAGTTTTACAACAAAACATGATTTTTCACCCCCAAAAAAAAAAAGTCGTTTCCCAGGAGTAGTGTTTGCGTAAAGTTACTTAGTTTGATGTACAGAATGCTTGGTTGATGGCTTCGTGATGAGGTTGTTTACACCCTGTATGTCATGACAAAAATAACCACATTCATCTCCGACATTAGAAGTATCGTTTGATAATGAGAAAGGACACAAACAAGCTAGGAAGCTCCTTCAAATCGTTAGCTATCTACATATAACATGCCAGAGATAACCTTTGACGCACATACATTGAAGCACAAAGACCTAGAACATTCAGTAATAGTTATGTATGACGTTAAGAAGGACGCCCGATTCTCCATACAAATGTATTTCCCCTTTTTTCTTCATGAATAAAATGTCTCTAGAGCAATAATTTTCTTTTTATAAAATAAAGGTCTGCTGTAGACACGTCCCTGTCACTTCAGGTGGGAAAAATTGGTCATAAGGCTAGAATTCCTCCTGCGCTGACGTCGGTCGCGCTTACGGGTATACATTGTGTTCCCTAAATAGCACCATACTGCGACGATGACTTCAGGAGCGCGTATGTTGCTACTGTTTTTTCGCTGACGTAGGCGACCGACCGTGCGCGACCGTCGACAGCGTGGCAGGAATTCAGGCCTTAGTTCCAAATTGTGTCGATGTTCAAAAAAGTTGGTGCTTCACACTCAACAATGTGCCAAAGGCCAGTGTTTCTCTTTGATATGTTTACGGAAGATGACAGCGGTTCATACGTCCACAACAACTTTTTTTTACACTAAATTGACTTGCGTTTGACCGTCACTCGCGGGGGCAGGCAGTCTCGACAGAGATAACTTTTGATTGCTAATTACTAACGAATAAATTCGATTGCAATAATGATGCTTGCGTTTCTGGTTTTATGTTTTATTTTTCTGGTTTTATTCGTTAGTAATCAGCGATAGTTTATACGGTCCATATTGAAATACAAATATAAATGAAATTGTAAACTGTTTTTAAAATTGAATTTATTTAATATTTTAGAAATCCATATGAAAGGAAATTATTTTATTAATTTAGAAATGATTTGTTATGCGATTGCAAAGAGGCTATAATAATAATAATTATGAGCGATAGAAGCTTTGCGACTTTATCGCTATCTATGTCAAGACTGGCCGGCCCTGGTGTGAAGCGATGATGCGGCCTAGGGCTGCGGCCGATTCACTCGAATTGTGAAGAGATTCAACAGTATTCATCTTTTCGGTAACATTATGACGATTTAATACATTTTGACTGTTCCATCATCATTACCGTTGCAAATGACACTTTAGTCTAGGCCCTAGGTTACCGTTCACGAACTTTACATAATAAAGAAAGGTGAAATACATATTCAATCTCAGATTTGCTTTGTACACTTGCAGCGAGAGTAAATATAATGTTATCAAGAATTTAGCCGTGTTGCATTTATTGGAAGCCTTCACCGTGGCTCATTGTACGATTGTTAACTCAGTTGGTACAATACAATCTGCGCCATAGCGCACTAGTTGCGTAATGCTTCAGCTCGAGATTTTTGTTTTATGATTCATTTCGCAGTAAGTATGAGTTGAGGATACGTAAACACGTTTTCTAGTCATCAACCAAATTGTGCCCATTGTAAAATTGAAAGCACGAAAGGCGGAAAATGCATCTGTGAGCTGATGATGCCCTTTCGGGTTCTTACCTACCTACTTTTGCTCATTTACAATTGGACACTGGAGGTGATGCAAACAATAATGAGTTTTAAGACAATATTGAGGTGGTTCCTGTAATTGCCATGACCATAACCTTCAAAGAGGAAAACAAAGTTGTTAGCACATAATTATGGGGCATGATAGGCGGTAGTCTTCTTCCGGATGAGCACAGACTCATTGGGGTGGTCGAAGTATTCAATCCTTCGCATCAATGAAGGTGGCACCAAGAGTACCTATTCCACATTGCGCATCTACAGGTACCTTGGTAGTTGGAGATATTGACTTGGGCAATTTAAAAACGTAATGGTGAATTGGTACCCAAAGATTCATTTTCAATAGGTCCAAAGTTTTTTCCTTACCATGATTTATTATCGTTCAATGCAGTCTCCTACCTGCGTTTAAGTAGAAATTGCTCGACCTTCGCGCTCGCTACAAAAATATTATGTACGCCTGACCGATCTGTTATTTTATCTGCAACGAACATAATAATGTAATCGCTGAGAACACTCGCAGCCACAGACAATCGTACGTAAATTGCGGTTTATGTAAACGCGACGATTTCAGACATTACTGATGATGCTGCCAAGGTTTTTTCGCTACTTACCTACTTCCGAAGATGACCTTGCATTCTTTGATGTCCTTAATATCTTGACAAGGTTGTGGTGCTATCGAAATTAGTGTTTGGCCTTAGGGTACAGAGAAGTACGTCAATCGTTTACAAGCCATTTCGTATTTCTGCAACGACTTTCAACCCGATTGATAGCTGTTGTTGGTGCGGCTACAACCAACATATCCGTGCAGGCGGGAAAACTCAGAACTAAAATAAATGTACCAAGTCTGACATATCGATGCAAATTTTCTTGACAAGCACCGCCACCTTGAACTGCACATTAAAGGTGACACTAGTCGCGGGCTCGAACTCATTGGTTGGTGCCCGACAGAGTGAGTTCAGTGAGATGTACGATAATTCATAGTAAAAAGCGCGCGTAAAAAATACGAAAAGGCCTTTGGAAAATCGAGTTTTATGAAAAAACCACTGAGTATATCAATTACAAATAAAATTTATTGAATTCTTCGATAGTTGTGCTTTGTCGGTACCGACTTTTTTTTGGAAATTTGCCACTTTTTTTGTTACTAATTTACGCCCAAAGTTGTCATATTACACATTGTATTTCTCGCCAAAACCTTGAATCTGACCATAGGTGATGAAAGGAATGTCTAGAAAACCATAGGTCAACTTTATGCAATTTAATTTCAATGTTTTTTTATTCCACCATTTGTAAGAATCATTCCAAAACCGTCATATTGACCAATATTTCTGTCTATAGCTTGCTCTTGAGGTTTCTGGTAAGTACTCTAAGATTAAGTGCCCGCGGATCATTGATGCAGTCATGCAACAATTTGATACGCGTTTCACAAAGCCTACAAACACGTGTTCTTTTTTTAAAATTATAGCGCTTTTATTTGTTTGCGTTTGAATTTGGAATCTGAGGTAATTTTCATTGATGCCACTCTTATTGATATTGTGGCCTCGTTGATCTAGTGGTCGTAAACGCGACTGCTGAGCATAAGGTCCTGGGTTCGATTCCCGGGTCGGGCAAAGTGTTATTGGGTTTTTCCATCAGGAATTTCTCAGTAGCAGCCACGGACACCGGATTTGTGCCCGATTGATGGCAATAGGCTCGCTCCATATTTCATTGGACTTATAAAAATAACTGGCGAAATGTGGGCGTACTATTTATTTGGTACACCTCTGCCTAACCCCTGGGGGATTACAGGCGTTATAATATTAATTGCTACGTTATACTTACTTCGGTCTTCGTCGTATAAATAAACTTGAGCTTTTGCTAAATCATCATACTTATGTTATTTTGCAATAGATCATAATGCAGATATGTGATATTATTTTCCTTGTAAATGCTCTATCAGTACCTAGTTTTACTTCTGATTCAGCGAAATAAATGTGTTTTTGTGTAATACAACGTTGCATGGTATTTGATTTTCAAAAGTATAAAATATATCGACTACCATTGACGATGATAAAATAAAACATAGCTGAACACGTTTATAGCATACTGTGATGTTATATTACGTTTTTTTTTTTGCGAAAAATGTTGAAAGACCTTGCCTTACATGGTACATAAGTATTTCCAATCAAATAAAAAGATGAAATCATCATGAAAAATATATTGATACCAATGGTAACTCGATCCAAAATCCTTAGGTATAAGAAACGAAAAAAAGAAAAATACTACTTTACAAAAGACACAGGTGTATCTGTCTTTCTTTTACAAAACCACAAAACTCCTGCACCTAAAAAACCGTTGCTACATGCATCTTAACGATCTTTGCAAACATCGTCACTCACTGGACACTTGACGGAGGAAATCGCCGTCGAAAATAGTCCGAGGCGAAGGTGGTGTGACGATCTGATCTAGTTTGCAGGCCTAACATGACCAGAGATCGCACAAGTTAAGTTAGATTTGGAAGGAAAAAGGCGAGGCCGTTGTCCAGCAGTGGGACACATAACAGGCTAACAAGAAAAAAAAATCTCTAACAATTTCTACATAGGTATACCTAACCAGCTACCTTCTTCCCTAGGTCCTGAACCGCTCGCTAGAGACTCGCACGAGCCAGTCCAGCACGCCGTCCACAGCGCCGGCTCCCGCTGAGGGCCTGCTGCCCGTAGCCCTGGTGCCGCAGCATGTCATCACCTCAGGAACTGCTAAGGACTGCGTCAGGCTGAGGGGTCTGCCTTACGAGGCGCAAGTAAGTGAACAAACATTATCGTACTAGTAATTTGACTCTGCTCATCATCATATCATCATTTTTCTAGTCTTTTCCCAACTATATTATACAAAACGGAAGACGCTGAATGCCCTGCTAGAAAAATAGCGGAACACTGATATATTAACTCCGTCGATTATGAGGGCACCTAGTGCGCCAAGCCAGACATCGGTTGATCTTTCGCTGTCTAAGCAAATTGTCGCCCGCAACATAAATACCTTGACAGTGTTTTTTTGCAATGTTTACTTGTATAATACTGCTGACAATCATATTAGTATTAGCAAATAAATGCTACAAACTGTTTTCCTTAGATTTATAAAAATGTGTGACCTTAATTATTATTTTTTGTTAGTATCTTTTAGTAGCAATTAAGTACATTAGGTATTAATATATTAACCCATACTAACTTATTTCACTATTATGTTTTATATTGTTAAGAAATCCATTGTCCAAATAGTATTTAGTAGAAACATGCCGCCTGTGATACAGGTTTAACCTAGTACAGGCATCGAACTCTGTTATACCAACATTCTTTTTAAGATTTAACTTGTATTTTTCGTGCGAATTTTAAATTTGAATAAATATATTATATTATATTGGGGTTGGTTTCCAATCTAACCGAATGCAGCTGAGTCCCAGTATTTCACATGGAGCGACTGCCTATCTTACCTCCACAATCAAGTTAGTACGGGTAATACGATACCCCTTAGTCAAGTCTAGCTGACAGAGTTTAAACAAGTGCATATTTTTCAATACCATGGCAACATTATCGTATTTTAAATGTTTTTCTTTGCAGGTGGAGCATATATTGACATTCTTAGACGAGTTCGCCAAGAACATAGTGGTGCAAGGAGTTCACATGGTATACAATGCTCAGGTTAGTGCTGGTCCTGATGATAATAAGATTTGACTTGTCCATTGCCACAAGCCTCGTTCATTTAAAGCTCATGTCTGCTAGATTAAAGATGACACTGCTAAGAGTCGCGATCCCAGATTGAGAAACGATTGTCTAATAAAGCTAAAAAATTAGTCTTCTTTCTTCTATTTATTTAATACTTTGTAGGTACAGAGGCGGACTTAATGCTAATGGCATTCGCTACTAGTCAACCTTTGGGCGATGCTGAGACAAACAGATATTCTTTGTTAAATTAGTTTTTCTCTAGGACACGTCACTTTTCTAGTGGGTCCACTGTTGATTCTGGCTTTCAGGAGCTGCAGTGATTGGGAATTGTGTGGCGGGCTAATCTCAAAAAAACCAACTAGGGGTTAACTAACCCTCGGGCAACACATCTCTGCCTGTTATTTTACAGTTGCATCAAGACCTTATAAAAATGTAGGTTGTTACATAAAATGTACGTAATCTTCTACAATTATATCCACCCCAGGGTCACCCAAGTGGCGAGGCGTTTATCCAGATGGACAGCGAAGCTAGCGCGTTCCTGTGCGCTCAGCAGAAGCACCATCGCTACATGACCTTCGGCAAGAAGCAGCGGTATATTGAGGTAACACATTTTACCTATTCAATAGACTTAGTACTGCTAAAATGACCCAACCCACTGTCAACAATCTCTTTATCAATTCTGAATCCGGTTTCGGTCCCACATGCTATAGGAAATGCTTGGTTGACGACTTCCTGAAGGGTTTCGTTTACACCTTGTATGACTAAACTTGATATTAAGTACTAAACAATAAAATCAGTTCCCTAGCAAAAATGTTGGTTTAAAATAAAAATAAAGAAACTTGTCCGAAACCATTACAATTACTGATGTGGGTGTGTGTGGGTGTTTTGTCCGAACAACATTAAACAGTGACACGTGGATGATAGGTCTAAACTGGTTTCAGTGTGGTTCTAAAGGCTTGAATTGTCATCAGCGGCGCGTATGTTGCTACTGTTCCTCTCGCTGACGTACGCGACCGTCCGTGACCGACGTCAGCGTGGCAGGAATTCAGGCCTAACGGCCGCATATAGTTCACATGAGGTGTCTTCATTTCGAAACGTCGCTTTTTCACTTCCGTCAAATGTAAGTCACATTTGACGGAAGTGAAAAAGCAACGTTTCAAAAAACTACGTGTCATCGCTATCGGTTTTCTTCAAACGATGTGTCAGACAGTTTGTTCATTTAAACGAGTTTTATCGTTAAAATTGAACAACCGGTTCTTTCTTTAGTCATCTAAAGTTTCGCAGTTTCATATCGGCATTTAAAATAAAATGCAATTAGCTTCGGGGAAATAAGCTACCTACAGATCGAGGCGAGGCAATTTTTTTGGAAGGTAATAGGTATTTAATTAAGTACTTGTAATTGAATGCCCTTGCTCAATCCAGGTGTTCCAGTGCTCAGGCGACGACATGAACCTGGTGCTGACCGGCGGCGTGACGCCGGCCACGTCGCCCAAGGTGCTGTCTCCCGGTACGTGTGCCCCCCCCCCCGCGCCGCGCCTGCTGGCGCACCACATCGCGCAGCAGAGCCTGCTGGCCCGCCAGCACGAGAACCTGCTGCTCGCCTCCCTGCGCCCCCCCCTCCTGCCCATGGGCGGCATGCTCCCCGCCTACGCGGCCGTCCGATCCCAACAGCCGACCGCGCAGACCTACCAACTGCCCCAAATGACGCAAATGTCTCAAATGTCCCAAATGTCACAAATGTCACAAATGTTGCAACAGCAATCAATGCTGCCAACCAAACGGTCATACGAGCGCGCGTTCCAGCAGACTGATGCGACGCCTGCCAAGAGGGCGTATACAATGCCTCCTCAAATGACGCCTGCTTTGTCTTTACCTATGTTTTCTTATGGGGCCTCGGCTCCTATTTTTTCTTACGCGAATACGAGTCCTATGCTGTCCACGTATAACACGTTGCCGACTGCGATGCCGACGGCCTTGCCAGCCGGGTACGGGTCGGCTTTGTCTGCAGCCTTGCCAGGTTCGATGACTTCACCATTCCCTACGCTGTCCATGTTCCCTACCTACCCGTACTATCCGGGCGTTTAAGTTGAAAAGTTAAAACATTAAATGAAGTAGAAAGTCGCGCCTTTAAAATCATTGAGTCGTTTTGAACGCAGTTTGATTTAAAAGAAAAAAATAAATTAGAACGAGAAATTTGAGAATTACCTGCTAATAAAACTTGTTTTTTTTTTATATTTATCACAAAGGCTTGATACTTCCACAAATAAAAATAAATGAACTGTAATTCAATAAAGTAGATTTAAAGCGGTAAACTAATAATTAACAATAAACTCAATACTTTACTGA
Source organism: Xestia rhomboidea (assembly GCA_963853795.1). Taxonomy (NCBI): domain Eukaryota; kingdom Metazoa; phylum Arthropoda; class Insecta; order Lepidoptera; family Noctuidae; genus Xestia; species Xestia rhomboidea. The sequence goes on from OY970774.1 coordinate 11,536,384, forward strand.
GTACAAGATTACTAACTTGCTAAAACAACAGTACCTGAGGGGAATAACGGTTAAACATAATTAAGAAATACTTTTACAGTTATAAAGAAAGCAGCTAAAATCACTTACGCAGTTGTCGATAACGTTTTTTTTATTCTTTGTTTGAATGTGGGCGTTATTATGGCAAGACCATGTCACAAATGTCAGGAGTAAAAATGCAGGTTAGAAAAGTTAGGTTTCTTGAAACGACGCTAGAGTAAAATGTTGACACATGTCAATTTTCAAAAAAGGAATAGGCAACGTTCAACAGTTTTGGATTTGTTTGACGTTTTAGCCTATGTTTGGACCAATATTGACCGAGAGAAAAAGGTCGCGTTACATTTAGCGTTATATCGGCAAGAAACAGGGTAGACAAAATGACATTTGACGTTAAGCTCAAGAGTGTGAAGTGCCTTCGCTATTGTTACGATATTTTAGTTAATAAACATGAATTTACTACAAAAATAAGTGTAAAATCTATAAAGGCAGTTATTTAGCAGCTCGATATTGATAGGTTAAGTACTTACTTAAAATACTTGTTGAATTTATTACTTGACTTTAAATATTGTTGAACTCTCATTTTCATATGTTTAATTATCTGTAAGTGAACCAGAGGTTGTTAATCAATGACAAGTAGTTGTATGATTTATTTTACGTTTTAAGATGGGGGCTGCCATAATAAAAAAAAAGTAGGTAGCTAGTTGTTTCATTGTTTAATAAGATACCTCATAAAGGCAGAATTAGGAGATTTCCTAAACCTGCCTTTTCGAGGAATCTTATTAGAAAATCGTGGGAATCAATAAGAAACAACAAAAAAACTAATCATAAGTTTGACGATTTATGTTCAAAATTACCAGAGCTTTTTTCTCTATAAATCATGATCTGTCAAAGGACCAATTTGTTCGAGACACCATTGTTTAACTATTGTGTCTACTTCGTGGACAGATCAAGGAATAAAGAGGCACAAAAACTCTAAAAAAATATCTTCCATATGGCAACCCCAACTGTGTGATTAGACGTCGTTGTGATTTTTAAATATTAAACATTCCATTATGAAAAGACAATGTTTTGCCAATTTCTTGAAGGCTGATCTTAAGTCTGAGACAGTGTTAGGTACTTATTTGGTCGTATGAAGCTTATGTATTGCAATTAACACGCAAAAACGACTAAACGGATTTTAATGAGACATTCCAGTAAAATAGCATACATCAGCATAACACATTGTGATTTTACGTGGATGAAGCCAGGAGCGGATCAAATTCAGAAAAAAATACTTCCATATTCAAATTATAACTGCTAAACTCAAGGAAAACTTATAAAGGTTCTCCAGTACCTACCGACCGCAAAAATAATATTCATACATTCCAAAATATGACGTCTTATTTTTTTTTTTATATCATTTTCAGCTCGTGCAATACATCTGCTTCACGATATTTTTCTGTAGGTTCTTTTAGTAATGTTAATTAAGATACTTAAAGTTTTGTTTTTTTTTTTGTTTGAGTACAATATGATTGTGTGTGTCGTACACTTGTTGTGCTTAGTTATTACTTTTATTGTTTAGTGTTTTTGCTTACGGAATCAATATGCAAAATGAATTGATTTTTTAAACGAGTTTTTTTCGGCTTTATATTTATTTTAACAACCGTTTAATAACGGATCGCGCTTGAATCAAATCAATAAATCAGTTTTTCACAGTATTTTCTAAATATTTGTTTTCCATGTTTTATTTTCGTAATCGGCGATTGAAATATATTTCACGTAAAATGATTTGATAAAAAAAAACTTTACATAAATCTTCCATTAAACAATACATAACTATTTATAAAATTAGGTCTATTTTAAAGTTATGAAAAATGAGTTTTCAGTACGTTCGATTTAAAATTCTAACTTATATTTAATAATAGTAATACCAGCCCATTACTGTCCCACTGCTGGGCAAAGGCCTGTTCTCATACAAGGCATACGTTTAAATATAACGGGACGGCTGCAACATCCCATGAAATCCCAATCCTCCCTCTTGACCAATCCAAAAAACTTTTACAATATGATATCACCTAATAATAATCCATGGTTATACTAGCTTAACCCCATCGTCTGTACCTCACACCACATAGATTAGTATACATTAAAAATTATAATTTACTGCTATATTTTGGTCTATATTCCCGAGTTTCAGCATTTTTATAAATAACAAAAAACGAAATGTTAAAACGGTGTGCGTTAGTGTAGCACGACCAAGTACTGAGTTTGATTCGGGAGTATAAACCAATCGGGTGACTTGTATAATGGAACAATTTATACTTAAAACGTCATTTTATATGGTGTCGCCATTTTGTCTCAATAATCACAAATATAGGTTTGGGGCTTTAGTCACAAGTACACGGTGTAATGGCTAATCTTTGTTCTGTCATTTCTAAATTTATTTACTTGTTGTAACTTTAGCGATCTGAAAAAGTAGACATAATTTTTTAAACTAAGATGTAATTCTAGTAGTTTTCTTTTCCATATTGCTGAAGTTACAATTTAGTCTTTTATACAATGCAATACTGTGTTTATTAATGGTTATATAAAAAACTATTGTATTATGGTGTATCCGTCGGGTTGTGTTATGGAAAATGTGCATGAAACCCATCAGACAAACGGTAAGTGTTGCACACGTTTTTTTTTGTATTAAAAACCAAAATATATATGTCGTTTTTCAAATTAAAATTAAAGGGTGTAGCATGAACCGCTTATTTTTAAGGAAAGGGTTGCATGGCTCGGGTTGACAAAATATAATCCGATATTTGAGCTTCTGTAGTTTTCCAAAGCACATCGCGGTCGGATACTAAAAAGTTTCTTTTACGGAACTTTATGTTACTGTTTCATGAAATTATGTACACGGTTGTAACTTTATCTTGGTACTATGGTTCGAAATGGGTCACTTGAAATATATTAGCATTAAATGCATTTGTATCGAGTTACTAATACGGCGCTGAGTGACGATACGATATTTTTTCTAAAGCTACGTCTTTGCATTGTGCTTCCTTAACTTGTAGTGTAACTTGAAATGAGTTCTACATAGTATCATGAGTAAAGGTTCATATATTCAATCTTGGTAAGGGTCCTGTCTCCTCCAGTCATTAACACGCTATTCTTTAATCACAGCTTCTTCTTCTCTTGCTATCTCAAAGATTCTACGCTTTTCTTTTATCTCGATACGGAGTTAAAAATAAATTCGTTGTTTTTAACGATTTTAATGACTTTTAGTGCACTTATTATTCCGGTTGATATGTTTATCACTAAAAAGTATTGGCATATCCAACTAGTTACCTGATGTTCAAGAACTTTTTGGCAGGTAAAAATGCAAAAATACATTTACACAATTTTATGCTCACGAATTGTCTTGCACTAAATGTTATTAAAATATTCTCTGTGTAGTGACTGGGGGAAGTGGTGTGAGGATATCCGAGATTTTCTGTTCGTTAGAATATTATAGACATACGTCACGGGTCACAACATAGACTGCTAAAGCGTTTCGATTACAGTTGAAATCATTATTACTTTGCAAACAAACTTTTTCGATGCGCTTACTCGAACTTTTCACTATGAAGCCGAAAATTCATATCAGAATGTAGTTTTATTGAATAGATCTAAGTTTTTTTTTCCGTTTTACAGAGTTTTTTTGTCTCATTTTGTTAGCATCATGATGGTTTTTTTATTATAATTATAGTTGGATAAATATAGTGTATTGCGAATAGAAATAAAAGGTTAATTTACATGTTAGATGATAATTGCGAGTTTCTCTGGTTTGTGGTTGTGCTATTGTCTCTTATATGTACTATTTCTAAGGTCGGGTATGAAATGGATCTGATTTTTCTATACCCTTGATCAATTTACTTTTATTTTACAAGTTTTAATCTGATTACGAGGTATTAATTCATTTATTTTATTATGTCTTCATTTTAGGCACTGAGTATCCAGAATAAAACTTACATTCAACTATAATTAACGTTTTTGTGAGAAAAAATGGAAGATCAGGTTCATAGTCCAAGTCTATCCAAGGCTTCGTCGCGTAGATAGCAAGAGGTACTTGTGAAGGAAGGGTTACACTAACACTCGACCGCTTGATCTGTCTCCGCTACAGTAAAGTATCGTCCTTTTATGTTTACTAACATACTTCCGGGTGAGTGGGTAAAAGAATTTAGGTAAGTATTATTTACATTTCACAACAAAAAAAATGTTACACACTTTTTAGTTTAGGAAATTAGTTACGTGGTCACGCCACATTATCGGACACGCTGTCAAACTAATGACAGTAAAATGAGTGTACGACTAAACGCCAACAGACACTACGACTACAGAGTAATAGTAAAAAAGAACATGGGTTCGTTTTGAGGTTTAGATGTATATTCAACCATCAAAAACATGAATAGGTTGCACAATTTAACTTAAATGTTTTTAAAATACACATTTTTTTCACGTGCGTCGATACGCACATACCTTTATCCTTTAGTATAACTTTTCCTTCACAATATAACAGATACATAGCACAATCATACCCCTCCTAATGCTTCTAACGTTCCTTTATGTCTTGAACGATGAATGGACATTGTAAAAAAACCCATGGGACACGAAAAAGGGTCGATTTTTAACGAAGCCTGTGCTTACTGCACAGGCTTCATGACATTAATTATTGGGGCATAGACGGATTAAAAAGTGGTTCTGTAGTACTTGTAAACTAAAAAATAATTTTATTTAATTTTAAAAATACATCGTATATTTTTTATAAATAGGTACATCTAATTTTCCAGACAAGTTTCTTTTTTAACTAAATTATATTGCCTACGTTTTTAACTTTCGCTTTTGTGGTAATAATAATGACACGTATATAGATATAACTGAATAGCTTAAAAGCTCTTTTTCTTGTCTTTACATAGAATGCTTATCAAGATTTCTATTATATAGTTTCTCTACTTCCTTGCAAATATACATAAATCTTCCAGTTAAAATATACAATTTCAGGCAAATTACCTTTTCCAAAACCCAATATTTAGCCGCTATGCCCCAAACTATAAACATTATTCTAAATCTTCATTGTTTCGCTTTAAAAATGCATGGACAGGTGATAGAATTAAAATTTAAATGTCCAAGGGACTTCAAGCTTAGTGTGTTGTAGAAAAAATGTTTTGTGCTTGACTAGAGGTAGGTCCATGGGTGTATGGTGTACCACTAGAGGTTGGGTCGGAATAGTGGGCACAAAGACTTGGCAGTGTTTTTAACAAGAAGCGCCGTAAGTATCTATCTATCATTTGTTGTGGGATCACATGAAATAAACTCTATCTACTCTTGATTTATCGCATTTATATTGTGACCTCAATTGCGACAACCTCGGATCCTGTACCTATTTGTTTTCACAAAAAATAACATTAAGAAAGTTGAAGACTATCCCCCTGAGTACTGAAATAACTTATTTTTCGAAAAACGTAGGTATTTTCATGAAATAATGTCCTAAAAATATAATATACTTTAATAAAAATTATGATCCGAGCAGGTGAATTGAAATGTATTTATAAAATATAAAAAATAAGTTTATAAAAAATACAAAATATATTTATAAAAACAAAATATAAAGATTATATTTGTAAATTATAAATCCCCCTTACAATTGAGGTCGCAAACTAGTGGTGCTAAAAGTACTAGGGTTACTAGGCGTGCATAAGTTTGGTAAAGTCCGCAGACTGGCTTGGTGGTTGGCGGCAAGATCGACGTGTGTAACATTACAGAGTATTGGTGTAAGTGCGCACTGCTTTGGTGAAATGTTAATGCGTTCAGAGACCCGGTGAGTTGTTCATCTTGTTCTTAATAATTACATAAATAAGAATGCTGTGGATATTCGGCGAATTTTTCTGGTATTCTGTCTCGGTTTGTCGAATATTCGGGCTCTGGTTTCGGTTAGTGCTTCATTGAAAAACTGCCTTAATTTTTTTTATAAATTGTTTTTTTTCTGTCTTTCGCCAAGTATTCACAGCAAATCTAACATACATAAACTGTGTACGTCCCTCTCCGTATCGTAAGACGTCACAAGGCACAAAATGCTTAGCTTTACCTCTCCGAATTTACTTAAAATTCGTTCTATAATCGCTAAGCATTTTAGTATTAACTTAGTATCACAATAATATACATGTATGGAACTTTCATATTAGGCATTTAAGTGGGTAAAATTTAATGGGATAAATTATAATATTGGTACGTATATATTTATGCGACGTGAAGAAATAAATTCATACCTATATGTTTCACTACACATAACATTAATGTTAACTTATAGTATTATTTACCTACTTTCTGCACGTTGTCAGAACAGCACAAAGAATTTAAATACCCAAACCTTGTATACTTCATTCAGGTACTTACGAAGAACTAGGCATATCATTAGTGTGACTAACAATTGCATGATTTATTTATGAACGAACGACAAAAATATTTTTTGATTTACTCTACCATCTTGTTTAAAACGAGAATTTTCGCAATTTGTAGACGAATGTATTTTGATATCATTCACAGATGTTTCTTGGAGTGTCGATTATGACGTCATGTCCCTAAGCTTTTTGCCTACTGTTCTACAACGACAACATTGACCTAATTTGAACTTATTTTTACTACTATAATATAAAATGAATGTGTATCCTTTATTATGACTAAGTTGTTGTGTAGATATAAGTGAGCAAACCGCTTTTTATAAATGAAAAGTAATTTAAAGGACTTGTGTGGCTTGAGTATTTTTAAAACAATCACAAATGTATCCGTTCTCTATAAAATATTTTCAAATTTGAATACACACTAATGTCAAAAAACTGTTAAGCTACTCATGTCCTAACAAACGACACTGAACCTTTCATACGTCGCCAACATGTTCCTAACACCGTCTTGTATGTGTATGACAGGTCCCCTGACGTACTACTATCCAGCAATGGGCCCGACGCTGCCGCCACCCCCGTTGGTCTACTGGGGCTACCCCACGCCGCCCGTCTCCCCCGCGCATTACTACCACCCCCCGCATCACCCTCAGTCTATGGTGAGTTTCAACATAAACCGTGGTGCGATGCAGAAAATGAGGCTCTCAATGACTGATACTAGGAAGCAAGGGAAATAAAGTAAACTGCGCTTTCTGCCTCCCCCCCTCCCTCAAATCAATAGAAAAAAAGCCTGTAAAGGGCCAAGCTAGCTAATTAGCGAAACTGCAGACGCGATGGTATTTTGGGGTCATCGACCGCATGTGGTGCAGTTAGTTAGAGATAGAATTTAGAAAATCACTTTTATTTATGTAGACATATCGATAATCATCACGTCTTAGTACAATTGGCTTTGGTACTTATAAGTTATTGTTGTTAAGGACAGATTTAACAGCTTTCATAACAATTTCAGATCCCTGAGGTGGTGTCAGTGGGGGGAGGGTCACCGATTCCCATACCACCGCCAGCCGCATGTCCCGAATGGCCCATATTCATGGTCAACTAACATGTACACACATACCACACAACGAAGAACGCTGCTCAAACGGCAAATATAAATGTTAATATATAAATTGTATATAGTATAAATATATTCTATATTTATATAAAGTATGAAAAACTAATCCTATGAAATTAGAGAACTGTATTCGGAATGTAATGTCTAATTTTACTATTCAAATGAGTTTCCGTTTCTTCAGCCAGTTAGTTGTTCATTTCCGTGCTCAATTGGTTTCTTAGAATATCTAAATAAAAAAAAACTCGTTTTTCTATCTTCATGTCCAGTTTTAAACAAAATGACTAAATTAATGAATTTTAATGTTTTTTAGAGATGACTTTTCAGCAAATAAAAAACCTAACTTAAGGAACGAAAACTCTTTCATACCGAATCGTACAAACAATAATTTCGAATAATAGTGCATACTTTTCTTTGAATTTCTTCTTACCATCACTTGTCAAAAACGAAAGAAATGGATCAATCTAGAGTGATATGGCAAAAAATAATTTATTTATGTAAGTATATTTAGATAGATTTATATAAATATAATTTATATTTACAAACGCAAACATAATATAAAACTTGTTGCAATTAATTTGTTAATGATCTACTTTCGTTGTTGATCTTTCAGATATTTTAGCGAATCTTAAATAATTTACAAAAAAATATATTTTTATGTTTTTAGTACTTATAGTTTTATTAGTGAAAGATATAAGATAAGTAGTAAGTTATGTTATACCTAGTATATGAAAAAACACAATGCTTTACTTGGTGGCATTCGTAAAAAAACACTATAAAAAGACCAAAATCACATTAGGAAAGTTCCTCTTCATAGCTACAAGATCTATCTGATATTTATTGCTTATCTCATAAACACGGTAGACAAATACAAGCAGAAACCATTCTCTATTTAAAAAGACACCTTAGATGCTGCCTGCTCTGATGCTTAAAAAAATATCGATATTTTTATTTTTGTCGTCTCGAAGATTTGTCTCGATTTATACTTTTACTTGAAAAAATGCTGCAACTCGTATACCTACATTTTCTATATCTATGTATATCATTAAATATATGTAGTTGTTTGTCACGTCATGTCTAGCTGTCTGTGTGATCTCTTAGATCACAGAAATCTTGATGTGGTTATGTCGCCATTGCATATATGCGACATTCAAGAAGCAAATGCGGGTATTGAAAAAAAAAATAAGATCTATACAAAAATTTAAACAATGAAATGTAATTCGAGATAATTAATTTTAACAAAGAAACGTCACTGTCAAATTGACAGTATATTTTTTTTCTATTAACGACCCCTTTGTTTACATTTATTATCTCAAATTACACCTCAGATTTTATATATTGTCTCTTTTCTGCTTGTGAGTGCCTACTGTGTGGACATCGACAACGAATGCATGTACCACAGTGATATAAAGGTGCTGTTACGTTATGTTTGTAGAAATTAAACCAAATATAATATGTTATTATTGAGTTTATGTTTACTTAGATTAAGTCGACGCTCAATTAGTAGTAAATATAGTAGTTATTCGAAACCATAAATATGCCATATTTTTTAAGAATAACTAACCCCTTTTTGAATAGCCTTTTGAGCAGCTCTTGTTTTTTATTAAATAAATGTTTAAATAAAGTGCAATTACTTATGTTAAATTAATTATTGCCTCGAAGTTTTAATAATACCTACTCGTTTTCACTAAAACTGTTGCCTAATAAAAGTGCACTACTGAATTTTGAACTCTCGGCACTGAAAGAAGCGTTAAAAATCCAACAATTTAGAAGGCACTTAGATGTCACGTAGTCTTAGAGAAAACGACCATAAGATCTTTTAAACTGAGCTGCTTATATTGTGCTTATACATTGCTCATTCACATTGTTAAGTGTATGTATTGTATTGTGTCACAGTGATCACTAACTAGAACATGAGTCAAGCCAAATTTGACTTAGCATTCTAAAAGCTTTTTAGTTTTACACATTTAGTAACTAATATAATATTTTAACGTGCGAATGTCAAAGGCCAGTAGAATTTATTTTAGTATTAAATTTGGCTTGACAGGCTTAATAACTTGTGACAAAGAACTGTCTCGATTTTATTTTTGTGCTCAATTCTTATGGCTGCTCAATGTTGCTGAGAAATAGAACTTTTTAAGTTAAATTGTCTCTAACTTCTAGATTTAGCTAATTTAAATAAATATTTATGCGAGTGTAATATTTTATGGGCAAACAATTTCCAGCCACACATAATTTTCACTTAGATGATTAAAAAAATACTTTTAATTGTTTATCATATTGTTTCGAAAAGAAACAGTAAAAACAAACAGCGAATGATACTATAGAATAAAAATATAAAAAATTAAAAGTAAAAAAAAAACATAGTGCAGAGTATACGATAAATAAAATTGTTAATTAATAAATACTAAATTGTTTAAAAGCAGTATACATTTTATATTTTATTGACTTAAATATTACATTGTTAGCCCTGGAGCTTCTACAGGAAGTTACTGAAGTTAAAATAAGAGCAGTATGAGCTTTAAGAAATTATATCTCAATTAGATTTCCCAACCAAGTTTAAAATCCAGTTTATAATTCAGGATTAATTTATATTGCAAAAATATAATATTATGCTTTTATGAAATAAAAGTTATTTTTGCATACTCATAAAATATAAAACTTGAGAACCAGTTATTTTAAAAAATTACCTAGTTAGAAATATGATTTCTTATTGACCATTCATAAAATATAAGTTATTATAGTTATGTTAAGTTTTTAGTGTAGTTTTATAATTACTATTGGCATAATATATTTTAGATAATAAATTATAGTACCTACGTGTAGCGTACGAAATTAAACAACAAAATCATAAATGTCTTCCAAGCTGTAAAATATTTATTTAAGTTGGTCACAAAATATTGTGATAAGTAATAGATAATAATATATTTAGTTAAATATTATCTATGTTACAAAATATTACATGTCTAGTTTGTTGATAGATTTAATATAAAAATTTTACTAGTGTTTTATAAAATACAGGTGTTAAACTTTATAAATTGTTATAAAAACGTTAAATATATATTTACAAAAACAAATGTTTCGATTCAAAATTATATTATTCAGAGAAATCTAATTATAAAATTTATATAAAAAACAAATAGGATATATTATAAAGATATAAGTAGATAAACTTAATTAAGATTGTTTTGAAGGATTGTAAATTTCGTCGAAACACCTGTATTAATAGATATTTTAACACAATCTCCATTAGTCATAAGTGTTAACAATCATGTCCATGACACACACAATAATTTATAAATATTATATTATTGTTAATATAAAAAAAAAGTAAATTTATCTCCCTACCCTACCTTATTTGTATGAAAGTACAAGCGTTTTATGGTGACAAGAATTGTATTTATTTTGCTACAATATACAAGATGAAATCATGTTATTTTGCAGTACCAAACAGATGCCCATCACATCTGAGAAGTTTCACTAGGTATTTTAATTTGATCTCAGAAGTTGAGACAACCAATACGCGATTGGTAAATTAAATTGATCTTTTTTTAAGTTCTTGCTCAATTGAGCTTAGAAATGCGCAAGCGTTCGCGTAGTGCAGGCACTACGCAGCGGCTACTATTTATTCTGTTACAGCGGGCTGGGGAGGTACTGACGCCCTTTCCCTCAGGCCCCGACTGTCTTCAAGTCACGCGTCTCTTTTGATATGCTTAACAAAAAAAAGGCAAAATGAAATATTATACATTGACACCTAAACTTTATTTTCGCATAAATGTTTTTGTAGTCTATAAGTACAATAATAAGCCAGTCCTTAGTACAATATAGTATTCTTGCCGAAAAATACAAATACAGGAGCTCTTTTGTTTTATAATTATTTTACCTACATTTAAAAGATATTGCCTCTACTTAGTTTAATAAAACAACGAATATACCTTCATGGTTATTGTATTTATAATGAAAAATTATTAACTGTTATGAGAGTTGATCGATATTTATATTTTCCTATTCAAAGTATATTATATTATATCGGCAGCTACTATAATTTGACCGTATCAATACGATACTCTCTATTAAAAGTTTAAAAAATATTTCTACAAAAAAAAAATATATTTATAGTTGTAGTCTTTGATAATAATTGAATTAGATTATAAATCATTCGCAATAAAAACACATTATAATATTATTAGTATGTAATAGATATTATTATTTATTTAGTTACTTTTTATACTTCACATTTATAATTTTTATCTCCGGTAACCCAGTGATATTCTTGTTCGAGTGATCTTGATATAAATTGTTACCTTCTACGTTGTTCTTTATAGGTCTGTTATTATAATAATTATTAAATAATAGTAGTAACATTACATTTAGTAGTAGTCATTATTAGATGTGCAATTTTAGTAAATAGACATTTTTTCGATATTTAATGCCAAAATAACTGTTTGGTTTCATATCATACAAAGTAGTGAATTGTTCCGATAAATAAATAAATATAGACAAATTACTGTGTTCTTTTATTTTAATTTTCTTCTACGCACCCCCCGGGATTATTGTAGGTGTACAGATTCACAGACAGAGTTTTTGTGTGTACAAGTCTGCGACAGACAAAAACTTTGCGACAATGTGTGATTGATGTGTTTATGACTACCTTTTTATCCCACTCTAAGGATCTACTGATGGAAAGGATCCTACTGATCGCCAGTGGACAAAAAGTAGTCAAACACATCGATCACACAAAAGTCGCAATTTTTGTCTGAATAACAGATTTAATTTGTAAAAAAATATAGAAAAAAATCCTAGGTTTATATTTTAGCTGTAAGACTAAAACCCCATGGCCGCGCTATTGAAACGGTGAAAACAACGTTGTTGCCGATATCTCGCTGAAAAAGCATCGCACAGGTCTGAAGTTTTTTGTAAAACATAGATTTGAATTTGTCAAAAATCGTAAAAATACACTAAAAAATCCTAGGTTTATATTTCAGGAGCTGTAGTACGAGCTGTGTCACGTCACATAGTGTAGCTTTGAAACTAGGCTTGCGCAAGCTATGTGCTAAAATACATACCTTGCTGCATAACATAACATCACGCCCGTAATTCCCGACGGGTTAGGCAGAGGTATAGGTACACCCAAATTTCGCCAGTTATGTTTAAGTCCCATCCCATGTAATAGTGGGCGAGCCTATTACCATCAACCGGGCACAAGTCCAGACTCCGTGGCTGCTGCTGAGAAATTCCTGACGGAAAAACCCAATAACACTTTGCTCACGCTCAGCAGTCGCGCTTGCAACCATTTGAACAAGGAGGCAGTGAGGTTGGTTTAAGCACATGTAATGGGGAATTTTCCAGTGCTTTTTATGAACGAACTAGATGGCGCTGATCAACCTTGGGAATAATAAAATGGCTCGTTTTTACGTTCACAAAGCCTTAACTGAAGTTCGGAGGAACCTAAACTCGACTCGACGCATCGGGAGTTTAGACTTAACGCAAAAACACTTAGAAGAACAATAGCAAAAACCATGCCAAAACTTGTTGTTCAGTTCAGTGATGCAAAAGAACAGTAGACTTTTTAGGTTAAAATTTTTGACAGAAAAAAGGTTCTTTATAGTTGTTACTTTATATACAACAATGAATAATAAAGAAATTTTATCACACAATACACATGACATGTGTCTAGGAGAGTTTTTTTTTTTGCCCTGCTAAAAGATTTTACCATTGACCTATAATATAATACGTAGTAAATTTAGTTAATTCTATACTCATTGGATTTTCCTAGACGGCCGCTTAAAAAAATATTCCCAAAGCTGATCAGCGCCATCTATTGATATATACTGAAGCGTTGCGACAAACGTCAATGGAAAATTCCACAAAGGTCACAGCCGTTTGCTCCTTCCGGAGCGGCTCCACTGGCGGCCTGTTACGGCTCCTGGTCGGGGAGGTTACCATGATGTCTTAAAGCAGGATTGTTTTAATGTCATGCCAGTGTGGGAAAGAGACGGAGCTATAGAGGACGTCTAGCGCCATCTCTTTCTCACTCTGTAATAAGATTAAAACAATCCTGCTTTAAGACTTCATGGTAGGCCACCAGGTGCCCTTAGTTTCTAGTTAAAGGCGTGAGTTTATGTATGTATGTAATAGAGATGTATGAAAGAATACATGCTGCAGCTTACAGCAGTAAAATAAAGTGTGTCAAGTGTTACAAGGGCGAAAGGTGATAAAATAAAACAAATAAAATACATTTCGTTTCAATTTATATCAGTTACGTCACCACAAATAGTATGACACAATATTACAGGATGGACACCTTAATTTAAAATATGATCTAACAAATTCAATATTGTTAATCGGAACGCTATTTCGTATCGAAATTGGATGTAGAAGTCACCGTAATTGTATAAAAACAGCTAAAGTAATCTAAAAGAAAAAGCGCTAGGGTAGTCCGCGAATATAAATTTTTCTTGCGTTTTTTTGTCATTTGCAGGTCAGAATTAAGTTCTATGTTTTGTCTTGTGTTTATGATCGTCAGAAATATGTACTCACAGAACCATACGCCCTAAGATGTCATTAGTAAGGTGATATGAACTCGGGGCCTTTCATTGATGATTTTAGAGATATTAATTCTAAAAATTCATGTATCGACTACAAAACAATCAATGATCAACAAACTACCTGATACTGACCTGCAAATTGCAAAATACTTACTAAAATTTGAATTTCTTGGACTACCTTAGCGCATCCACCTTATAGTACCGTAAGTAAATACTCAGTCACTAGAAATTAAATTATAGTTTTAACTATTAAAATAAAGATTAAGTATGTAAACAAACATTTCGAGCCATATACGTGAGTCATGATCGCATTTGGTGTCAGTGTAAAAAAAATACAAAAAAATCGTAGTCAATATCTTAAAAATAATCAAAATTCTAATCCAATTTCGACATCCTGATTGCCTTTTGCGAGTTTTTATACCTATCCAAACGTGTCAGCGCAAACTTCAAATAGCGCTATCTAGTGGCATTAATAGGAAACACAATTCAAATTGGTATGAGAACGTTAAACGCAGTCAAATAGTCCTTCCACATTTTTTTTTACAGACTCAGGTTAGCCAACTTATAATTGTTATCTAAAGGGCAGAAGGTATAAAAGCTCGCACTAGGCTCACTGGAGCGACCCTACAATGTTACTGGAAAGAACAGGCAATGAGGCATCTATCTCGATCGAGTGTGTCCGCCTATCACAAAGTAGCGATTACAAAGTGAGCTAATTTTCTTTGACTACCCACATCAAAATGTACACTTGGTAAGCGTCCACAGTTGGAGGTCAGCTTCGCCTGGGCTCATTAGCTAGGCGGTTCCTAGCTGATCCCGATCAAAAGCGATGCTGTTAAGATGCCGCAGTATGCAGTTTCAAAGGAAGAAACCCGAACGGCTCCGTCCAATGCGAAACTGTGGACGCTTAGCTTAAGAGTGTGTCCAAACTTATCGACGTGGAATCGGCTTTAACCAGCAGAGCTTTATGTAATTGCAATAAAAGCGAAAAACTTGTTATTTGCTTCGCTTAGTTCGGACGACGCGACACTTGACACTTGACGACACTTGACACCGCGTGATCGGTCGTCCGTTCAAACCTATTCCGCGTCGATAAGTATGGCGACTCCCAAAACGTCGGTGCGAACAGCTGCACGATCGAATGTTCGTTCAAGCTGGCAGGAATAAAAAAATCTTGTTCGTTACATTAAAGCAAACATTCGGTTCTTGCGCTAAGTTACAACCTTAAAAAATAAAAAGCACATTTTTTTAATTAAAAAATCCTTGTAAACCCACACTTACCCCATCACAACCTCCTAATCTGATCACAGCTTTACTTACGACAATTTTACTTTAAACTAACTTTAAATTTTACCAGACATACGCGGTTTTGAGAATGAGGGAAAAATATGTTTAAATAAAATGAAAAATTAAGAAATGAAAATGGAACTTATTGGACAAAAATACATTGATCAATGATTAATCATCTCATTAGAGTAACGTAAAAAACTAAATTATTGACATTTTTACAAGTCATTTTTTTCTTCTATTTCTAAAGACAATAGATTATTGGTAGAAACATTTGCGCTTGCGGACACTGGGCATTGGCAAATAACACATAACATAACATCACACCTGTAATCCCCGAAGGGTTAAAATAACTTGTGCTATATTTTTTTATGTATCGTACGTAATGTAAAATCACGTATATCTGGTAAAAATCTTCACACATTTAAACATAAATCCATTAGTTAGTACATAAGGGGACAATCAGGCTGAAATATACAGAGTGAACTTTTTTTTCTTTTCAAAATTAATACATTAGCGTTTCTTACAAAAACGATCCTTATTGGTACAGTCCTAATGTTCGTATTCTTATGAAACGTTTAATAAGATGTCTGCTAGGAATATACAATTTAACTTCATACTAATAAGGTTCAGTTTTGTTCAACTTAGCTTAAGTAAACTCGTAAGTACGCTCTTTAGATTTCAGCTTCAGTTTGCGTGAGACTTGTGAAAAATTTGAATAACATTTGGTGAAATTATTATCATTGTTCAAGCATTTTGCTGCTCTATCTGCGCTGACGCATATTGGCCGTCTCCACGAGCGAGATAATTGCGGCGATATTATCGTCGTGCCACGTATTTTTATACGATAATGTCGCAGCGATTCTCTCGCTCGGGGAGACGGCGCCTTACAAGACTTCTCACATTGCAGACTAGAAAACTCTATTCCGAATCGACTCTTACAGCATTGAAATTTGAGCTCTATATCGTGTACGTCACGGTAGAGTTTTCAACACTTGAAAGACGTCGTACACTTATACGACGGCGACGTTAAAAATCCTACCGTGAAGAGAACGAAGTAAGGCTCACAATTCAATGCTTAACTGCAATAAGCGAAGAACTTACGTCTTCTCTACCCAAAAAGCTTTGCCTTGACTAGCCACACAAACTGAACGTCCCAAGAACATTAAAGATACAATTTATATGACAAATGGAGTCCACGACTATCAAAAACTGGAATGCTTGTGGATATCGCCAATTATTTTTAAAGTGTTACGTAAAGTTCGGGATTAGTACAAAAATAAAAGGGTTACGTTACGATTTGGGATTGAATGCTAATGTCATCATAATAACGAGAAATATTAGATTCCTATTTATATTTTTGTCGATTTTTTGAGTAGAATAACGCTAATAATACACTGGAGAAACATAAGACACACGCAGTTGAGCTTTAAGGTTAATACAGTCCAAATGCCGGTCCGTACATGGTATGCGCTTGCACACACCGGTTGTAAAGTGTGAAACAAAGCGAAACTAAGTACACTTGTGTAGCTTAGCTGTGTGGTTGTTGAAACGAAACTTTTATCAAAGACACTACTTTTCACACAACTTAGATTAACCTGACAAATTTTGTATGAACCGGAGTTATTACATAAGAGAAATGTACTCGAAGCAATTTGTCCCATGTTATTTAAGGTCAGTTATAATAATTATTGATTATTATAATAAATTATAATAATTAATAAATAATATAATCGTTATAACCGCGGAGCACTTACGACATGGCGGATTGTAGGCAATCGCTTGAGGGGTTAAAAAGTATATTTTATTCCAAACAAGGCTAAGAAGGGCCTTTAAACTCAATACTAATGAATCATTATTGACGACATTATCACCCAATTTGTCACCGTAACTAAAAAGCAGAAGTTCTAAGGATACGATGCCGGACTATACTTAGACTGTAACATATTTAAGTGTAATTAAGTATTTATTGTTATCGATTAGCAGCGAGTATTAAGAAACACTACTTAGCGAGTTATCTCACTGTACTGTAACGATTGATAGGTTTCATTCAACGTTTTGAGGCGTTTATTACCCAGAAGAAGGAACCTCGAGATATAAGTGTTTAAGTAGATTTGAAATGGTGTCAGTTTAAAAAAGATTGCTGTTCAATACAAAATTGCAATGACTAAATTACCAAAAATGTACGCATGTGTTTAAATATTTGTAACCAACCAAAAATGTAAACTATTTCTTTACAGTATACTGTAAGTTTTCAATAGTACCTACTTATTTATTTGTCTCAACACCCGTACAACGTTAAAAAATCGTTACAACACAGTGACTTATACATGAATAGTTAAGTGCAACAAATTGCTGATGCAAAAACACGAATATATGCGAAAAACCGTATTCACGTTTATCTAAACCATCGTTTCCATAGAACTCCGGCTAACCGTTTGTCTAACAATGTCACACATTGCGTTAAACGTAGCTTTATCTTAAACATACATGATACACACTAATGTACTTATATTTTAACAGATTTCCTACCCGGTACCTTTTGGTACCGCGGTAACACTAAATGCAGACAGCGATCAAAGCACAGTGAAACTAGTGTTCAATGAGAATTGTGAAGAATTTGACAGCTTTTTTATACAAGGTTTTAAGTTAGCAAAACTGCGAAGTTTTGCTAGCTAGTTTAACTTGACCTTGTTTGTTTTTTATTAGCCAAGTCTGCCCAAGATTTTACTTGATGTTAAGCAGTAGTTTGAACTTTAATGATCAAAATAAATCGTAGTTTTCGTAATATTTTAGAAGAAAAATCTATTGTATTTTAAAATTAATAAAGCATTTTGAAAAATTTTCACAACTCCCTTCCTTATGCCAGCTAGACATCCGGAAATCCAAGTCATATGGATCTTAAGATCCGTCCCGGAATTCCGGATGTAAAAAGCCGGTGACACGAAAAAACTACTAGAAATGGACACTCTCAAAGGTGAAAACCTATACACGAACAATTATTTAGATTATTACGTATAATGACTGGATTCGCCCGCGATTTTTTACAGTAAACATTTACATACGATTTTAGTCTTTAATCTTATTACAATAAGAACCATAGTAGCTTAGTTATAAGATGATACGAGACTGGAAAGTTTGATCGATTTGAATACGGGCTAGAGAAATGTGGAGGGTTGAAAAATTACGCATTTTTTCTCTAAATTATGTTATTTTTAACAAAAATAAAAAAAATATTTATAAAAAATCTGGAAGATTCGTTTCGATGTCTCATTTATTTTATTTGTTTGAAGACGACAACTTATTGTTACACGACAATCTTTTGGCGCGAAACGCACGTCGTCATCTTGTTCTTTCAATAAAATTTTAATCGCAAAAGAGTTTAGTGTTACTCTCACTGTTTAGAATTTAAGCACAAACTTTTTTAGAGATCACTTGTCAATTTGAAAATGTAAAAAAAAAAAAAAAAAAAAATATTATCAAAAATTGGGAAGGAAAAATGGAAGACGGGTCACAATCCGATTTTCTTTTAATAAAATAGCACAACCTAATCATTTACAGGGTTTCCTACTCTGGAAAAAAAATATGTACAAATAAGTCAAAAGACAGTATATGAGGTCAAGTAGTATTTAAGTCATAAGAAGTCACCCTTCAATCAGTACTTGAGGGTCAAATTAAAAAATATTGCAAAGCTATCGCTTTTAATCGACTTCACAAAACTGAAGAGGTTATGGTTATTGGAAGTTTTTGTTCATAGAAACACAGTTTTATTTATGTTGTTTCTTTACTAAAAGTTGTTCATCCTCATGAGTGTTTTATGCTCTAAAGCCTCCGTTACCTAAGACCCTTTTAACAAGAAAATTATATCGTATTGTCAACGTTTTAAAGGGTCCAAATAAGAGAAGCAACGTCCCACATCCGCGAACGCCTACACGATTTTGTGTAAAAATACCATGTAAATTTCCTCGTCACGAAAGTACATTTATCGCCTGCAAAAACAAGTTTTAGCATAACTACAGCTTTATACAAAAGTATCAGAAATGTGTGGTCATATTTAAGGACGAGGTAAACCATGAAACTGAACAAGTTTCTCTGGCGGACCAACAAGGTAATCGCGTAAAGGGGCTTGAATTATCTGACCTGCCTAACTACCGCCATTTTAAAATACCGGCCGCGCAATAAACCTGTATTAATCATTAGCTGGCATCAATACAAACAAGTTTTGTATAAGACCAAATCTTCTAAAGCGTCACGTTTCCTAGATTTAAGCCAACGAAGTTGCTATCGTCGCCTTTAGCACAACTTTGATAGCTCATATTTCGGAAATGTGACGCTTTAGAAAATTTTGTCTCATACAAAACTTGTTTGTATTAATGCCAGCTTGATTAATACAAGTTGTATTAACGTGGCCGTTATTTTGAAAATTAAATAAATTGGCGGAAATTAGGCAGGCCACGCTTCATACAAATATCTTCCAACTCCTTCATGAGCTCTTTCGTATAAATGCATTTCTGATATTTGTTGCATAGCGTGGTCTCTGCCACACATACAATGTAGTCTTTAAGTCTTTTCCTTATGGTCGAGTTTTGTACGTAATTCATCAACCCTACCTGAGTGTAAGAAGGTAAATAAATTATAAAAATACTAAAGCAAGCACCGTTAGAGGTAGAAAGAGCGCTATATAATGCAGTGACTCAATACGATACGATGAAGAGTTGTCGCGGGAGACGGCGACGACAAATGTTCGGAGGTGTAAATAAAAGTATTTATTTCAAAATATAATAATCTCTGGGCAAAAAAATATAAGCAATTTACGCGATAACACATCGAGCAATATAATAATAAAATTGTTCCTGTTTACATAATGTAAAAATATAGCCCAAACTAAGCGTTAAGTCTAACAAAAAAATCTAAGTTAGGCCTTTATAAATAAAATAATCTTTACAAAAAAATAAAAAAAAAAACATTGGTCACACCGCCGCCTCCCGCGCAGAATCTCACTAAACTATGGCAACACTGTTTACAGTCCGTCTAACTATAGCAACACTATCTGATCACTTGCTTGTACCCTATAACCTGACTGCCGCTATAATTCGTTATCTCGCCTACCTATCTATCTCTCTCACGGCCCCTTCTGTTTTACAATCTGGAAAGAGAGAAAAATAACGATAATTAAATATCACTACATATTATAAAACAAAGTCGCTTTCTCTGTCCCTATATCCCTATGTATGCTTAAATCTTTAAAACTACGCAACGGATTTTAATGCGGGTTTTTTTTAATAGATTAGAGTAATTCAAGAGAAAGGTTTTAGTATATAATTTGCGGGCGGGCGAAGCCGCGGGCATCAGCTAGTTATAATATAAAATTACTCCTGAAATCTCCGAAAGATATGTCGGTGTATTTTATAGCCCACCCACATTTTGCCAGTACAAACAAAGGACTTGATAAGTCCTTTGTAATGCGGGGCGAGGCTATTGCTATAGCAATAGCCTCGCCCCGCATTACAGCAGCATTTTTTTTTTCGCATTTTTAGCAGTGGATTTGTGCCCGGTTTATAAACCGGGCACAAATCCACTGCCTTGGAAAAACTAAATAACACTGTGCCCGACCTGAAAATCGAAATTAGTACCTCATGTTCGGCATTACCGCTTGCGATTTGTTAGACCACCAAAGATTAAAATCCTTGATTACTATTGCCTAAGCAATTATTATGTGCCAGTGGCGGTATCTACATAAGCTGAAAAACCTAGCTTGCTCTTGTAATCTAGTCTTCATCATTTAAAAGTTTCTGGACAGTCGGTTGTCCTAGCTTGTCTTGTAGCAATTCTCGGGCAACAGCGAAGCCGGCAACGAATTCTTTGGTCTTTGTCTACTGTTTCTGATTTTCGAACTACAGTACTTTCACAAGTTATTACGCCTTGTGAATGTGCCTGCAGCCTCGCTTTAATAGTTTGGGAGTTTTTAGGTTCGATAAAAGTGAAGATGTTTTACCTCAGCTCATTACTTGATGTGGAACTCTTTGATGCAGAGCGCGCACGACCAGGAGCCCTCGGGCGGCGTGTCGAGCGGAGGCGCCAGGCAGTACATGTGGTAGCCGCGGTCGCAGTCGTCGCAGAACAACAGCTGGTCCTGGATATGAGAAAGAACAGGTTTCAATGAAATCAAATGCTATGTTGAGTTGACAGCAATTTTATATAGGGTGTAAAAAACCTCTTAACGAAGCCGAAAGGCACTTGTCCCCGTCATTGTGATAATTTTTTTGTTCTACACTATACCTGGGAACCATCTAGTTACGGAGATTTTGGGGGTCAAAGTTCCATCTTTTTGACAAGTTTTTTTGTAATACAAGTTTTTAATGTAAGATTTTTACTTTAAACACCTCCACGACCCCCGTTCTATTCAATGCATCCATCAGCACAATGTATTGAGTGCGTTACATTGAGTTCAACCACAAAACATGATTTTTCACCCCAAAAAAAAAAGTCTATTCCCAGCAATAATTTTTGCGTAAAGTTACTTAGTTTGATGTACAAAGTACTTGGTTGACGGCTTCGTGATGAGGTTGTTTACACCCTGTATAATAGTCATAAGACGGTGCCAGAATGTAACCTATCATCAACAACATAATTTCATCCAGCAGATTAAAGCTGCTTTTACAACTTCAGCAGTCGCCAGAAATAGGAATGGTGGTGGAAATTGTCCTTTCACCTGACATCTCTATACCTGAACTTTCTCCGGTCGTGTCGTATTGCGGTCTCATTGAACTATGAGAGAAAACTGTGTACAGTCGTTGTCTTTTCCGCCTGATCAGTTATTTTTTTTTTCGCTTAAATCATTCGGAGGCGCCGAGCCAACAATAACTCTCGTTTGGTGTGTCGTCAGTGCGCTCGGCCGATCGGTATCTTTTCATTCATTATTTCTATACAAAGTCAACGGGGCGGGCCAAAAGGCGTTTCTATGTTGTAAGTGCAAGCAAAAATTAGCTTAGTGGTGATCAGCCGGGAGTGTCCTCGATAGTACCTGTGTTTGCGCAATCATTTTTGCTTTACGGTGTTTCTTGCGATGACGGCTAGTGTCCGCAAAGATTGGTCGTCATGATCGAATAGGGTCAAGGGGACTCATAATTTTCTTGCCCTTTTGGGGGTATGAAGAACAGGGCGTAAAGCTCTTCATCCTCCGTAGTAAAGGGAGGAATCCTTCGACCTGTTATGTCTGGTGGGCCACTGCCCCACAGTTGTTGTTGGGTTCTCGTATATACTCTTATTGGTCATATTATATACTTTGACGTATTTCGCTTGTTAGTTCATCATTCATATCATAGATGGCATTGTAGTGCTTTTTGTCCAATGTAGCTCTAGTACTTTTTGTAGCGCCTCTGTCGTAATTCATTTGGGGTCGCAGCATGTCTTCTTCCATATCTCTCTACTTCTCGTCATCACATCAGAGACCTCCTTTCTTGCCACATCCTCCTTCACACAGTCCATCCAACGTTTCTTTGGTCTTCCTCTACTCTTATACCCATTATAGACATTGTCCTCATTCCTCCGCATGACATGCCCATAACAAGCCAACCGATTACCACACAACTTTTCAGTCACCGGCGCCACTTTCAGACTTCCTCCTATTGTACTAATTTCTCATTTTATCCATTCGTGTAACACCAAACATCCCCCTAAGCATTCTCTATTATTACAAAAGGTTCACTTACATCATTATCACTGGTGCCGCACACGGAGCAGCACTTGCACTCGATGCACTGCCAGCGGTACTTGCGCACCGACACGATCATGTTCACCGTGAACTGCAGACATGTGGGGTGACCTGCACATAAAGAGCTATATGAAGACGACGTCACAGAATAATGTAGCAAAGTATGATAATCCATATGATGTTGTTGTTCGGAGCTCTTACATTTTTTAACAGAAATAGTAATTAATGACAGTCGACAATAAAAAAAAATCTTTCAAGAAAAACCAAAAAATGCTCAACTATGCTGGGTCCGTGAGGTGGACAAAGGCCCACTCACTCTCACAATCCCAGCAGTGGGGACGGTTTAGGCGTTAAGTATGATTGTATTAGACGTTTTAGTATGCACCATCGCTGGTAATAACTATTATACAGGTTGCTATTAATTTGAAATTATATTATAAAAACGAAGAGCTCCAAAAACATCATATAAAATAAAACAAATTCACATATTGTAAGGCACATAGTATTTTCTTACCTTATCTCATCTTCAATCGCCTTCGCAATTTTATATAATCTCTTTATATATTGCATATAATTATAGAATAGGGGAAAACATAATGTGCCGAACAATAGTGAAAAATAAAAAGTAAATAAACAACACTTAGAACAATTAATGACTTACAATTTAATTAGAAGAGAAAAAAATAAAAATGTCTAAAGGGAAGTGCACATTCACTATTCTTCAGCACAGCTAGACTAAATAAAAATCGACTAAGAATCGAGTTCATACAATTTAATTCTGATAAAGTAGCAATGTTTTACAAAAAATAAAATAATAAAAAAACATGAATAATTTTCAATTTTTTTTATAAATTCTCGGACTTATGCTAAAAAAAGAAAATATTTGGAACAACAAAACGGAAACATTTGTTTTTTTTTTTAATCTTTGGGTATCCGCATTTATGCACTTCCCTGCAGGCATTAAACTTTTCAAAATAAAATATATAGTAGATATTGCCGAGATAGAGTATATGATAAATTAACAATTTGGTGCCGTTAATAAACATTTAAATTAGAAACAGTGATAAACTGGGACTGGACCACTACCTCTTATAACAGTATTAATTACTATAATCTTACTTCAATGCGTGAAAGAGATGGCGCTCTACATGACATCTATGTCCATCTCTTTCGCACATTTAAGTAAAAAAGAGGTGGTAGTAGGCCCCTTGATACTTTAAAGTATCACATTACACAACAACTCTTAAAACGGAGATATTTAAGAAAACTCCAGACGATTCACATTAAAATCCCACATAATAAAATTGATACTAATAAATAATGTTCTTGAAAATGGTTATAATAAAATTACTATTCAATATTTTAGTAAAAGTACTAAACATGTATTTCATCTACAGTGATTATTTTTTGTTTAATATTTTATATAAATATCGCCCACATAGTAAACCACAGCTTTATTGCCATTATACAGGATGGTGATTTGAATGTAGCAAACTTCCGACTTGATTTATTTTATGATGATATACTATATATATATAACTTATCCAATCATTTCAATATTTCAGTTATGGCCAAATTCTGAGTCGACTCAATTAGGATTGCCATGCCACACGTCAAGAAAAATAATGTGTAGGTCGAATATAACATTAATTTAACAATATTACTCCACTAGTAATACCACAGAGCATATTCCCCCACCATTTGACAGTTCATTCAAAAAACCACCCTATATAAACAATTACATAAAATATAAATACGAACTCTATAGAAAGAAGGTTACAATTGCACATACTAAGGCACCTAAGAGACGAGACACAATATTAATATAATATTTATTTATTTATAAAACGGTAACTTATACTACTTTCCGACTTCCCGCTTCCCTGTAGGGCTTTATATGAAGCGGCACCAGGGTTAAGTACATAGGTACTATCGAGGACACTCCCGCCTGATCACCACTAAGCTAATTTTTTCTTGCACTTACAACATAGAAACGCTCTTTAGCCCCGCCCCGTTGACTTTGTATAGAAAAATGAATGAAAAGATACCGATCGGCAGAGCGCACTGACGACGCACGCTAAACGAGAGTTATTGTTATTTTGCGCGCCAAAGTTGACGCTTTCCTAATAGGCCTAAACTTTAAGGGGGCGTGGCTCGGCGCCTCCGCATGATTTAAGCGTAAAAATTTTGAACTGATCAGGCGGAAAAGTCCACGACTGTACCATTTAGGTACAATTCTGAAAACGACCGTAAACCGCAAACCGCACCGAGAAAACTATGCCTGATTGTAGCAATATACAAGGTGGACACGGAGTTCACGAAGCCGTCAGCCGTTCTGTTCATCAAACTATGTAACTATACGCAAATATGGAAACGACTATTATTGACTATATTTTTTGGGGTGAAATATCACGTTTTACGGTAGGACTCAATGTAACGCACTTAAAACATTGTGCTGATAGATGCATTGTCGTGATGGCAGTTAAAGTAAAGTCATCACATTTAAAAACTTGTTCCTACTTTAAAAAAACCTGGCATGGTCTAGATTCTAGACCATGCCGTCATTGCGAACATTTTTTTGTTCTAGACTCTAGAACAAAAAAATGTTCGCAATGACGGGGAAAACAAGTGTATTTTACCTTCGTTAAGAGTACTATTAGACATTGTCCGATACGTCACTCTATGATCACTAGGTAGACATTGCGACTTTACTGCCTGTTTCTGTTTTCGTAGAGTTAAATAGGTTTAATTTTTTAGGATTTATTTATTTTCTCCATATATTACCGTTGGGCGACTTCGCCGTTACGGTTTTCGTTTGCGTTCGTCATCAGAATTGTTCCTTTAACAAGCCAGTCAATAACCTAGTACAATGACGTATTACTGGCCACGATTTCATCTTTGCTTCATTAACAATTTGGCTATCATATAAATCGTAAAAAAACATACTTACCACTAAAAATCAAAACGTGAAACACGGTACAAAAGTTCAAGGGATTTTCTGAAATCAATGCAAATCAACAATATCTCTAAAACAAAAAGCTGGGTATCACACTCGATTATGGAATTAATATACCACATAAACAATGACACTCAATAAATTCTTCCAAACGCATTCACTACGTTTGAAAGACTATTTAAAGTTGGAAACGGTTAGCTAGGAGGATACTTTAGTAGAAAGACTAGAAAACGCGCCAAAATACGTCATTGACTACATCCCCTAAGATTTTCCTCTAAAAGATCAATAGTGAACAGTGCCAGATTCCATCGCCACAAAAACTAACTAAACTATAAAGAATATATTTAACTTATATAGAATTATACTATCAAGAAAATAAATTGTCAATATATCGTTCTATATAATTTTATATAATATATCTAAAAATTAAAAACCTAATTTCGATTAAAATTTTCTTAAAAATTTAAAACAAAAACATTCTATAAACTATAGGAATGATATTTTATGATCAATGCGCATGATACGTAATATTGTATCAAAAAATAAATAAAAGCAGAGACACTTTAAAAAAAATATTAAATCTATGGTCATGAGAAAATATAATTGTAACGATTATAACATGGAAGGCCTAATTAAAACTGGCCTTTTTAATATTTAAAAATATGTACAAACGTTGTAACGGTACAAAAAACGGCGCATTGAAAATTAACATGAAGTTAGTCTTTACAAAACTTATTTTTTCAAAATCTTTGGGTTACTATACAAAAAACGGTGATAAAAAAGGCACGTAAAAGCTCCTATTTATATATGTATGTATGTATTAAGCTACTATTCTTGACCCGCCTACGCTTATGATATTACATTATTTTATTTAACGCTATTATACCCAGACTAAATACTTCTTGAACACAAGAATTAGTAAAAAGTGTGTACATGACTTTTTATTGCAATTCTCACTTCAATATTTAAAAAACTAGTGACGATTCAATGTAAAATTTCATTATCTATAAGGTCCCAAGAAAACCCCTGAAATCTATGTAGGTAAGCCATAATTAATATATTGTTAATTAATTTCATCCCAGAATGGGGAAGGTTGGTCAAAGCTGATTGTAGATGGCGCGTCCATAGCTTAGATGGGTCTAAGATCTGACCAATGAGGTCAAACTATTTATTGAAATATAAAATGACATCGACAGATTTTCAACTAATGACGATGTTTGGCTCATGCGATGCTAGCGCCATTAGTTCCACTAGTTGCCCACCCCATTAGAGACGAAAAATAAATGTTTTCTTTCATCCCTAGCACGGAGATAAAATAAAGGTAGTAACTAGGCAATATTAAAACACTTGTATATAAAAACACAATTATTGCTATCTAAACTCGCGTAGTCGGGTAACTGTATCTATATGCCCACTATATCTTGAACATAACTGTATGTACCTACCATTTTTCTTTAGTCTTGCCAAATATAAGGAATATAACATAACCTAACATCACGTCTGTAATCCCCGAAGGGTTAGACAGAGGTGTGCTACCATCAACCGGGTCAAATCCAGACTCCGTGGCTGCTACAGAGATATTTCCGATGGAATAACCCAATAACACATAGCCTGACCTCGGAATCAAAGCCAGGCTCAGCAGTTGCGCTTGTAACTACTAGACCAACGAAGAATATTTCTTGTATAAATTATGATAAAATACGAAATGTAAATTCGACAAATCAAATGTCAAATTGATATTTGCTAAGTCTATTGTTAAATAAACTAACCGCGAAGTCAAATGTCAAACATACGTCAATATGTTTGACATTTGACTTCGCGGTTATCGTCGCCATCTTGGCTCAAGATATATTGGGCACAGAGCAACGCGTGAAGTGACTTTGTTGCAGCGTGACTAGAAAGCTAGGACATCTGAACGATTTGGCGCCAAAGTAGAACTTTAGTCTAGTGGCGCCGTTATTTGGCATCAAGCGAAGCTATGACTAAATTAAATTGTCTGTAGTGTTGCCAGATCAGAACAGTTCAACTGTATTAAGTATTATAGCTTTTTATTATACGAATAAATTGTCAAATGTATAAAATATGTCTTATAAATATACAATATAATAGTATATTTGAAAGTACACAGTTCGATAATAAGCGCTAATTAAATCATTAAATAAGCTATACATAATGTATATTCACATTTTTAGCAATAAAATATATTTTAAGAATGTCAACTTTGGAAAATAATCCTAAAACATTCTCGATTTTCTGACGAGACGACTGGCAACACTAAGATCTAGTGTATTTCACACGAAACCATTTAATTTTGATAAGGCACTTGTACTCACTATAAATAATAAAAACATTAAGATATAAACATTACAACAGACAACAATTCAAAATATCTCATCATTTGGCATCCATCGTCACAAGTGTTGTTTTTCACAAGGCAACACCAAGATCACATAGTGCAACATTGACACACAGATTAAAAAAATCACAATGATATGTGATATAGAATTATTTTAGGTATATATTTGATTTTCTATGTTCCGATATGACGTAGTACTTTAGACAGAGATTTTGACATTTTATTGTGATGCCACTATTCTAATAATATGATTACAACATTAAAAACTACAAAATATTCATCAAAGGTCTTTTCATTCGAAAATAAGAGTATGAAACCTGGAATGTAATATTTAAAACTAGCCATCAAACATTCTCTTTGGTAGGACCAACAAAAAATCCCGCGATTTTTTTGTGACAGACAACACACGTGTAATACTCGAAAAGAATTTAGATATTATTGGAACGGGTGACGTTGGCATCACAATCGTAAGTAGGGCTTTGACGGGAGGGTGGGGAGACAGGGTACTGTCCGTATTCGTCATTGAGTAATTTCGTTTGAGAGGCAAAGTTATCAAAGTCATCAGCTGAATAGGACATAGAGCTGAGAATCTCCACGACACCGTTGAGTTTGATGCTGTCTCGAAGATGTCTATGACGCTCGCAGACGCGGTTCTCAAGATGGTAGCAGGTTGGTTTAGGGAGGCCGTTGCGCGGAGGTCTGCCGCGCCTCTTACCTGATCTGCCGCAGTCGGAGCAGCTGACTAACTCTTCGGGAGTGCCCGTCTTCTTGTTTTCGCGATCGTCGCCGAGACAGAAGTCGCAGTAGGGTGATGGTGACGCCTTGAACAAAATAGTTGAAAATGACAATATGTCTTATACTAAGCCTCAGTTTGGTCGACTGACTCGGTTTTCTAAGCCGATCTATCATTACCTCCAAACACGATGTTAGAGATCGTTTTCTTTTTTTGCATGAGATCTTGGATACTGGTGATGCTCACCGTCAAATGACTTCCCAAAAGATGGCATGAAAGTGAAAACTACGCCGTGAGATGGCGCTGGGAGTTATGAATTGCCGCCTGTGTCGATTTCCATTTTGACGAAATGATCAATGCCCTCTCGCAGCTAAATTTTCAGCGAGAAACCCCATTTATTTAACACTTCAAGCTTATCAAAGTCTCCTTACCCCAACTTTAGGCTTAATGCCATCACCGGGCTCCTTAACCTCAGGTGTGGCGGAAGCCGAGGGAACAGGCGCAGACGGGGCAGCCACATGTACAGCCGCCGACAGCGGTACATGCGCGGAGTCTGAGCTAGACGTGTCAGCTGAAGCGGGCCTCGGCGGTGGCGACGCCCGACGGACGGGCGGGGCTGGCAGGCCGGCTAAACGGAGACACAAGATAAAATTGTTGTGGGGATAGGGGTTGATGTACAAGCGGAATAAATATCTTCAAATATCATTCTAATCTTTTCACAAGTATATGTAAGAGCGTTGGCAAAAAAGCAATCGTTCAACTAAAGTTAAGGCCGAGTTTCCACCAGAAATGTACGAGGATATGTAGCGAGTTGTAGGCGATAATAACCAATTTCGCTCCTTTTTTTCTCAGCTTGAAGTAAGCTATGTGATTGGTTAGTTTTACGCACATTACTCGCTGCACATCCACGCGCATCGCATCTCGGGTGAAAACGCATCCTTCCGCAACATAAATGACGGGCCATGATACGCTATGACAGTTTAAAGTTTCTCGAAAGGGTTTCTTGACATTTGATAACAGAACATTTAAAAATATACCTTATTTTGTCACCTTTACAACGCAAGATTACTTACAAGTTTTGTCATAGCGAATAAGATCCCTGTTTAAAAAATACAGTCACACGACTAACTACAACTGCCAATGCTAAAGCCGTAACTGCGAGTTACTTGAGAATAGACTAAAACGAAAATGAAGGTGTATTTCTAACCCTCAGGAGGCGGCGTGGCGCGCCGTGCCGGCGTTTCCTGGAGGCTGGCTGCTAAACAGAATCAGGGTTATAGCATGGCGGAATTATCTGTGGCCTTGACCTAATAACGGTTTATTGAACTAGGGCCTTAGACACAGAGACATGAACGTAACACCCTGCCCTTTACAGATAACAGGCGTGATTTTTAGTTACATCAACATTAATTTTAAAATGCCTATTGGAGAGACACCAATATTAAATGTTAAAGGAGGCAAGTGAAAGGGCTCCACAGATACATGCCGCCGATTTGAACTGCGTACATTATAATTATGATGCACGACAAAAAGACAACTTTAGATTGTCGCAGTAAGACAGTTATTATCATCGATGATATCATTATATTCCCTAGTGATATAACTTTATCCCGGAAGATAGTAATATGAAAGCGATATATAACTATAACTATCTATGTTACTAGACTAATGTAGTGAAATTATTATAAAAAAAAAAAAACATTTTTATAAGTACTACCAAATGATCAGCAAAATTAATACCCCATTTTTAATGTGAATTAAAACCAAAAATTTTACAATTAGCTATCCTATTAAAGAACATGACTCCAAACTAATGCGTAGTCGTCGTCGAATACGCGGGGCTCCTATTTCTGTCTGCAGGGTAGTAACCTAGCAGGAAGGGGATGCCGGGATCTTTGCTTTGTTCGCTCTTTTCCCGCCACCCCCTTCGAAACTAACCTGTCCGAGTCGGGGTGCCCCATGTCCCGAGCTCGCTTCGCTCGCTCTTGCTTCAAATATAATGCTTGTAATTATTTCACAAGATTAGTATAGTAAGGTAGTTATAAATCTCCATCTACTATCTTCCGGGATAAAGCTATATCCCTAGTGATATAACTATATCACGGCTATAACTATCTTACTGCGACATGCACATTTGAGAACTTATTAGAAAGTAATATTGGTTTAGCTGTACCCTGCAGTTTCACGCGCCGCTTCTCTTTTTCCTGGGCTATTAAGAGACGCAGCGTGATGTTAAATAGAATATAACTATCCTCAACTATTAGGCTTTCAAATGCAAAAAGATTTTTTCAACTGTTAGTTCCAGATTAGCTCGTTCAAACAAACAAATGAACTCTTCAGCGTTATTATATTAGTATAGTTTTACGAATACATAAAACAATATTACGAGACAAATTCTAAAAATATTTAAACTTTTTATACAAACATAAAAATTCTGCACTTTTTGAATGAAAAAAGTATTCTGTTTCTAAAAAAAACCCATCGTTAAATAAAATACAAAAAATAAAGTAGAAATAGTAGTCAAATAATGATGTATGAACACCACTTACGCTGCCCTCAGGACACTTGTGTTGCATGAAATTATAAACATTTGTAAACTCACACGAATACTAGTAATGTGCATGCATCACTCATTGCTACAAACTTTTTTTAAATTTTTGACTTGATTAGAAATGGATTCCTCGATTTTATTATATTACAAACGCGTAGAGCCAATGTTAGTAAAGCCTACCTAATGCCCGCGCAAAAACGTTTGGCCAATGCGGAATAGCAAAGTGTTTGTTTTACTTTTTCTTTGACATTTAAGTTTTGGGCCAACAAAATTTGAAGTATATCGTATTAACGATACGATTTTGTATGTATTAACTTACCGAGCTCTACTTTGTTTACACAATTGGCAAAGTTCGATTCCAAAACTATCAGGGGCCTAAAATGGCTGCTATAGCAGAATGGTCACAAAGTGACAATTCACAATATTAACTGCGTCTGCTACTATTTTACGAACTATAAAGTGATTCATATTGTTATCTTATTATGATTCTGCCTCAGCGGCCATTTTAAGGCTCCTGAACTATACTGAACATAAACAGACGATCCCTAAACGAACACATTGATCACTGATGCAAAAACTCACCAGTCCCAACGGCAGGATTATTGAGGAACGTAACGTAACTGTCTTGGTACTCCGTGGCAGGTTGCGCGGGGGGCGGCTGGAGGGCAGGGGGGGTGTGCGCGCCGGGCCTGGAGTCCCGCGAGTCGCCGTCACTAGCGCCCGCGCCGCCGGACCCGCCTGTAGGCTCCTTGTGTGTGTGAGTGAAGTGGTACGTAAGCCCCGGACGTGTCTTGTATTTGGCGCCACAGACTGGGGGAAGGGGGGCAGTTTGTTAAGTCAGGGTACTGTGGAAAGGGTGGTTTGAGTTTTGTTTATATTTGGCGGTACTTTCATACATCAGTTCATCGTTTCTGGCTTGCTCTAGAAGGAGGCCATAGCTTGCCGTGCTGTTAAGCCTTGGGCACTCCTCTGGGTGGTATTAATAGCCAATGCGTGCATCGACTGTACAGGTCTTCACAGGTGGTGGTTCTTTCGTCAAAAGACCATTTCAGACACTTATCTACATGGTCTTCATATGTCTTGACCAATAATAAGGCTGGACTTTAAAAGAGGCTGTGACCTCTGAGTTTATTTATTCTTCTGCCAGAATAGTCAACACATTTTATTGTATTTTATAAAAAAAATGGCGTGTACAAGTATTTGTAAAACCATTGACAGAATAAATGTCATTATCAATGTTTTACAATTGAGTCATCTTTGAGACATAATGGCTCGCGTGTAAGCATCAAAAATATATGCATGCTGATGCTAGAGCCAGCTCTATGAGTCCAAATCCTTGCCTTTTCCAAATATGATAATTATGCTCGGCTTCCAATCTAACTAAATGCAGAATGTATTTTTACATGGAGCGATTATTTTCCAGTTATTAAATCAGAGAGCAGTCTTTTCAGTGTACTAACTAATGAATCATCACGACTGTAATCTAAAAAAGGCTAAGCAGTACCAGTACACAGATTTCTTCTCATATACGCACCAAATGTACACAAAATACAGTACACCACCAGAACAACGATAAAAATAAAACCATAAAACATCAAAACCAATACTTACCGCCGTGATGCCTCCGTCTGCTTAACACACTATACCGCGATAAAATTAGGGTACCGACAGAACAACAGGTCATAGCGTCATCAGAACAGAGCATAGAGGAGGCAACACGACGGCATCGGCGTTACAGTGTAAACGAAGCCTTATTTATTTATAGTTATCCGTCATCAATCAATACATAGGTTTAGGTGTAGTATGTATGAGAACATTTTGTTTTGAGTGCAGTTTAGTTAGTGGGAAAATATTTGTAAGAGTAAAAGTTAGTAAAAGAAAGAGAATTGAAGATTGATTTGTGGAGGAAATGTAAATGTTAAACATGATATGAGGAAACTCAAAAAAATATTATCCCTGGACTTTAACAGGGAAAAATAATGAATCACCCGTTTGAAATCAGTTAATTCTATCTCTATACAAAGATACTACATTACACTACCGCCCAAAAAAATCGACACACTATTTAACCCCATTAAATATTTATACCGACTGTGAGACGCGAGATTCTTTTTGATCGATTTAAAAAAAAATGAGTTTTTTTTTTAATGTTCTCATATAAACTACGTGTTGGAAAGCCGGCCCGTCGTGATTATCGTTCTATGTTCAGTTCTAGAGGACGCACGCTAAGGGGCTGTTTGATTGATGACTTCAAATCTATGGATCCGCCCAGCGATAGCACTGACTTCATTGATTTATTACTAGCTCAACCAAGTTCCAATTCAACAACTGTTTTCTTGGTTGAGTAGTAAGTGATGATGCTGTTGATTCTGCTCTGAAATAAAGTTCTAGGAATAGATAAATATACAGGCTGGCTATTTGGCTAAATGCATCCGTCAAGGTGGTGATTCTACTCGTCATACTTAACAACTTTCGCTGTGATACTCAAATCCAATCCTTGGAAAAAACAATACACTAGACAGACGATTTCGATGTATGAGAAGTTATTTTACGAATCTTATATGAGTTTCATAGCAAAATTCGTTTAGTATGACTGGTAGAATCAACCGCTTGACAGATCCAGGTGACTATATCGCTACCCTGTATTATTTTGTAGTACATTTTTGAAGTAAATAGCAGTTGAACGAATAACTAAAAATAAATCTAAGTATCATTCGTTAAACTGGCTTATCAGAGTCAAAATGTCAGTTTGGGATTACTTTTTAGTTCATGCTTAGAACACATATCTTCTTGCTCCTTCAAAATGCCGCCAACAAACAAAAATACTGATTCAAATCCGCATAATTGAAATAAAGAGCAAAATAAACAGCACACCGCAAGATCCAAACTTGTAGTCAATCAATTCTAAACTTTAACACAAGAATAAAAAGTTATACATTGGATAATTTTATTTGTTATTCAACATAAATATTTCTTGTATAAATTCATAACAATCTTTGGGTGATAATAGTACACTGGCGTGCAGAAAACTGACCTACGTATTTTATTTGCCTAAATTAGCAACGAAAATGCATTTTATAAAGATTTGGTGCAATTTTTTGCACGGCAGTGTAGTTTGGATCTAAGAATAACATCAATCGCTTAATACTTCACTGCTCCATACATACAAGAAATAATAGAAAATATGAACAATATTACCGGCAAAGTATGTAAAATTCTGTACATCAGCCGGGCAATACCAACGTTCTTACAATAAACCAAGAGTAACTTAAAACTTAACCTATAACATTCACATTGCCCGGGTGTAGTCTATAATTTTTTTGGAGTTTTTCTAGTCCGTAAAAAAACGTCAGAAATCCTGTTATAAAATATCATTTCATTTATTTTCACTGTAAAAATTTGTATAATAAAAATTCAATAGTAAAAACATTTCTGTAACAACTTTAGTTTTTTTTTTCTGCGGATATTTTGTCATATTCTCCTCACATTCAATAATTCAAATGAATAAATGTTAACCAAACGCAATAAGAGATTTACAATGACTAAAATTTTACTATAATACTGAAAATTTAATATGATTTAACGTTAAATAAATAATATTATGTCAAATATTGCTAAAACCTGTCATCTAACCAAAAAGTTTACAGCAAATAGTTTTTACTTACTGTTTAGAATTTTCAGATCTTGAATTTCAAATACCTAAGTTCCCTATAAATCAATCTAGGATTTATTTGCAAGACATTAGAGTCCAAAACTTTCACAAATAATGAAAGGCAAGATTATGTACAGACCGAAACTACTGCAAAACTTTAGTCATTGCGGAAGAGAAAAAACAGACAGTTTCCTAAGAACTATTACGAGAAAAAAAATTGAAAAAATAAATAAACTATCACAGACACATGAGTCGTACACGCTCAACCAATCAGTGCAAAATTCAAAACATTGTGATTTTATTAAAATTGTGATTGTTTCATAAGATCCGGTTTAGAAAAGACTTTTGAAGCTATGACTGATGTGGTCGATATTAGTTTTTAAAACTGTCCGAAGTGGTTGGCGGGGTCTTAGTTCGCTTGCTTGATATGGTCACTAACACTATAATTAGCACTTAACACGGGACATTTATCATGTTCATTATTTGTGATGGCGCTTGCAACAGTGCCGAAATATCGGGAACATGAAACAAATAACAAAAACCGCGCCAGTAAAATTTACATTAAGGCCGATTTGCACCACAACTCAGTTAAGTTTAACGCTAAACGAATTTAAAACAGCGTTTTATATCCGTCAATTGTTCGAGGATGACAGGATGGTTGTTTAAATACGTTTAATGTTACATGTATTTAGTGATTCGTTGTGCAAACGGGCCAGAATGTTGCTCGCCCCTTACATGAGATGTGACTAACGACATAACTGTTGAAATATGTGTGTCTTATACACCTCTGGCTGATTTTAAAGGATACAGGCGCTACGTTAAGGTGCTTTTAAATGAATAATTTGAAGAGGAACATTCTCATTCGGAGTATTTTCAAAATGCAAGTAT
The DNA here is from genome assembly GCA_963853795.1 of Xestia rhomboidea. Lineage (NCBI taxonomy): Eukaryota > Metazoa > Arthropoda > Insecta > Lepidoptera > Noctuidae > Xestia > Xestia rhomboidea. The sequence goes on from OY970774.1 coordinate 11,572,596, forward strand.
CTTGGTTCGTTAGCTTGGAAAATATTGTGTAGCTTTTCCATAAAGCTCCTTAAATTTACTTGAACACATTTAGTTGTAAGTTAAGGCACAAAAAAAGCCTTTAAAAAGTTTCAAGTTAAAAGAAACGCACGATCAATCATAGCTCCATATTTAAAGAAAAAACATTCAACTTCGATTCTCTTTACAAACCGATTGAAATTGAAGACATCATTCGATCCTAAACCTTATATTATTAAGCATAATACCCAGTTTCTGAGAGGCAGTCAAATCTAACAACAACCAGCTCCAAAAAGGAGAAAAGAGATTTTAAAATAGTATCCGTACCATCTTTTTAGAGTACGTTTCCACCTAGCGGAAAAATCCTCGCGCACTTTTTCGATGTTAGTGAACAAAGGACTATAGCAGTATTGCCTTTATTTTGCCCTCTGCAGAATATGGTCTATCTGTTGCCATCCCCAACATTTCATTTTTATTTTTTTATCCTTGCAACACTGCGTGCATGTTGTCAAAAATTAGTCTCGCTCGTCATTTAAGACGCTCTTGGATCTACTCTCTAGAAGAAAAACACGTGTTTTATTCGCCACGAGCCCTTTACTTCAATCACCAAACACAGCTGCGTAAAAAAACATACATGATCCGGCTCGGAGGACCACTTCTATAGAGTAAATCCAAGTCTTTAATGACGAGACTGATTTTTGACACCTACCCACCCTGCACAACAACGTGCACCTTTCAGGATTTCATCGAAGCAAATGTTAGAGCTGTACAGGTGGCTACATACTGGTCTAACACAATTTGAGTTTCAACGACACGTAAAGAAGTATGGCCTTTAAGTATAAAATTGAGAGCTCGCGCATCCTCGAGCACGCACGAAGAGACGCTTTGCATGTGACTTCACAAAACAGCGCGAGGATTTGCCGCTTGGTGTAAACGGACCCTTATAGCAGTATTTAATCTCAGTGTGGACAAGAGATGGAGCTGGATCCCGTATAGCTCCATAATACTGCTATAGTCTACGCCAGATCAGTAGGAATTAAAGGTCATTGCTCTTTCCTTAATTTCTCTGCGTAGGTACCCCGACAATTCATTATGAATCGTTTTTGATTACTAGAAAAAGTCAAGGATCACGATAAAGGTCGTTTCGGGACAAGTTTATGTCATTCTTTCTGTTTTCGGAATTATGTATTTGAATAAATGTATGCGGGTTATTGACCTTTAATTTCTACTTATCTGGCGCAGACTATAGCAGTATAGTTGTAGTAGTGGTACAGGATCTCTTATTCTCAGTAAAACAAACATGGCTTTAACACTAACGATCTCAGAAACCTCCCGAGTGAGTAAAGAGAATCGCACTTTAAACAATTATGATAAAGATAATAATAACTAGTCTAGCCTACATTATAAATAACACAACTACGCTACAATATTCCGATTCAATAATAAGGATAATTACGTGGCAGTGTTAAAAAAAAATATTCAATTCATTGGTGTTTTCACTTGTTTAAATTTTTGAACTTTCATGCATGTAATTGACTGTATCTACAGTTTATTCTTCTTTATATTTCCTATTTGGTATACAAACACTACGAAATTCAAAATGTAGTCAGAGTGACTTCTGCGCTGCCGCCGACGATCCAGTGGAGGTAGCAAAGTTTTAGGTCAACAGTAACACCGTCGTATCAGCAGCATGAAAAAGAAGAACAAGACTCCGAACACAACGTTTTGAACCAAGTTAGTAGACGAACATTGTAGGAAACGCGAAGTCATGAATCGCATCAAAAACTGCTTCGAACATAACCATTTAAGGTGGTAGCGCCAGGGTTTGCCGCGAAATTCAAATTTTCTTACGTTTCTTGCAATTTACAGTTCAGTGTCAATTTGTATGTTGATTAAAAAATGTTTCGCGACTCAAACTCAAACTCAAATCATTTATTTCAATTAGACCATTACGGCACTTTTGAATGTCGAAAATACAAAAAAGCAAAGCTACAGTCACAGTCACAAGGCATAACAACTTGAGAAAGTACTGCAGTAGCCCATTCCCAAACGTAGATCTCTATGGAGAAGAACGGGCAAGAAACTCCATGGACACTCTTTTAAATCAAAATATTGTTACAAAATCGTGGTTACATCATTCATGTTGACATATATGTGAGAACGATGTAGAAAGACGTGCACATTAAGAGCGTCCAGAGTAAAATGATTCAGCCCTCTAAGTTCATTTGATTATTATCACTCGGTAAATACATACGTGATACGGCCGCGAATAATTTTTTGTTCAACATGACTGTCCTGCCAATTGCAAGAAAAACCTAAGAAAATTTGAATTTCGCGGGTTACGCTGGCACTCCCAGTGCCAGCGTAACCCGCGAAATTCAAATTTTACTTTACCTTAAACCCATAATTTTTCTCAAAATCTCTAATACGCCATATTTGTTTACCAAATAGGAAAAGTAGAGAATAATAAACTTTAAGCTATTCCGCACACTTTTGGCAGCAATCGACAGAAAATAATTCTTATAACTTATATCGGTTACATCCAAGTGTGCGCATAATAGTAAACTCTCTATGTACGGCCTGCGTTCTGTTGTCAACATAATATCAACGGTGGAAATGCCGTACGATTTGCATCTTTCGGCTCAGTGGTGAAAGCTGGAAATCCAACAGCATGCTCAATGTACTTTAGGACGTTTTTTTCGAAGATATTAAAGCCCTAAGCACTCGGATACTCTCAGCATTTCCGTTGCAAAACGTATCAACAATTCTTATAAAAAGTGCACTTCGTCTAAATCGATAAAATCGCATAAGATAACATTATAATAAAATGCCATTACTTGCAATAATTATTTCAACCTACTAACATCCATAAATAAAATTGTAAGGACCCAATTACAGAAGGTCACGCAAAACTCAAGCATTACTCTAGAATCCAGCCATTTTATTGCTTGAAACTACTGAACATCACACCTGTAATCCCCGAAAGGTACTTAATAGTACACCCACATTTCGCCAGTTATGTTTAAGCCCATGTAATTAGAGGCGAGTCTATTACCATCGTCCGGGAACGAATCTAGAATCCGTGGCTGCTACTGAGAAATTCTTGATGGAAAAACCCAATAACATTTTGCCCGACCCGGGAATCGAACCCAGGACCTCGTGCTCAGCAGTTGCGCTCACGACCACTTGACCAACGAGACTGGTTGAAACTAATTTGAAGTAATGCTTGAGTCTTGAGTGATCTTAAATACGGGCCTGAGTGCGCCCTACTCTCCAAGGAGTTATGTTGGCAGCAAAACACAGACCGACAACCTAACAAATGAGTAATTAGAGAAGACATATGGAAGTATACGGTTACTGCCAACCTAAGGAAGTTAGATAAGGCAAACTTATGCCTAAAAAGGTCTTATAAACCGCGCGTAAATTCGCCTAAAACGCGCGCAAGTTAGTTAACAAATTATACAGTTAATAGTTAAAAGTCAATAATTCTCGTTCATTCTTTCCTCACTGAGGAGCTATGGTTTACAACGGATTACTAATTAAGAGCTAAAACGAAGATATATTCGAACGAAATAGATAGTTCAATACGATTTTAATCAAATAAATAGTCCCAGAAATGAATAGATTCACTAGTTTTGAAGAATAGAATTTCATTATCATTGTCGTAAATCTACCGATATTAGTCGATAATGCGTTTTATTTTTAACACGCTTTTATTGAATTCAACTGTAAATATGTAAAAAATATTAGAAGTTAAATTTGACCCACTTCCCAGTTTCCTATTGCGCTGAAATTTTGCATACATGTTTAGTTTGGATGACATAGCATGGTTAGCTAAGTGACGCCATTCTAAATCCAATATGGTGGACTGGTTATGTTTTATGCATTCCCATGACATGGGTATCAAATGAAGGGTTTGCTGAAAAGTCACTCTAAAGCGTGTTTTCTGTTTTGTTTTTAAAGTATAATATTACTAGCTGATGCCCGCGGCTTCGCCCGCCCGCAAATTATATAATAAAACCTTCCTCTTGAATCACTCTATCTATTAAAAAAACCCGCATCAAAATCCGTTGCGTAGTTTTAAAGATCTCTGCATACATAGGGACAGACGAGGCGGGCGACTTTCTTTTATAATATGTAGTGATGATCACTACCCCAGAAGCGAAAAAACCGCTTACTACTAATCTGATGCACTTTTTATCAGAAAATTAACCAGAATTGTAAACAATAGTGACACTAGTCTAGTTTTGATGATGATGAACCTTATGCATTTTGGGACCATAGAAAGAGACTACGATCTAAAGGGAACCGATTCCGTTATTTCTCGCGATTTTAACCCAGCACATTTATTAATTATAAGGCCTCAAGCATACCGACGCGTCTCTAATAGATTCAGAAGAGAGAGAGAGAAGAATTGGAGAAAATGTTTAAATGCCATTTTAAATTTTATTGAAACCATGGGCGTAGCTAGAATCCGTTTTAAAAATATATTTCTTACGAAGTAGATTCAGATCTTTCGATTAATTTCAAGTTATTGTCGAGGTAAACTCACACAGAGGCTGCTCGAAATGACCAAAGGGTATTTATTCTTTATCTATGTTATCAGTTCTCTGTCTGATAGTCGAAGTTCAGAAACGTCAATACCTACTTCGATCAAGTAGGTTTCTGGTTGCTACCAAATACTGATATTACAAAAAAGCTATCAGTCGGTGAGTATCAAGGGCTGAACATTCCGATAGATCGATATTTTGTCTCTGTGGAAAATTGAACCTTAGCTACGCCCATGGAAGCTTGAAATTCAATCAACAGTTGCAACCTTTAAGCTTCTCAGTGAGATCCTCCAAAAATTTAGCCTTAACAATAACTCGTCTAAATGCATTATATTTTCGCAATTACATAATATAAATAGTTAAATAAAATGACCACTAATAACTTTCCAATTCCTAACAGTTTGCAGTGTTTTGTAGAACGATCGATTTACTATAATTTAATTTAAAACTACCAATTAATCTAGTATTGCCAGAAAAAATAAACACCAAAGAGATTTTCATTTTATTCTAATTCGGGCCGCGTTTCAACACATGGATAGCAAAGTTGGCCCAAATAAATATCGAAAAAAGCATTTATCGGAACAAAAACACCTGGAATTTGACCAATGAACCCAGTACAAAACCAAGTCATTCGAGATTCAAAGAATGTCGTAGCACACAACCTAGTATGTGCATTGTGGTGCGACAATTCAAATAGTCAAGTATTCGAGTACCTTCAAAATCAAATCAGATCAATTTCACTACCTAAACAGTCTACCCGCAAATTCTCAAACGTTACTCAACTCTAAGACGTTCTTGGGGTTGACCCACATCTAGCAACACATTATCGCTTTTAAACATGCGCCTATCTTTTTCTGTAACTAACTAGAGCCGTCATTTGCTAGAGCGAGAGACAGAGAGTCGATACTGCCGCGTGCACTTCAGCTATTTCTCGCTCTAGCAAATACAATTGCGTACTGATAGCTGTGGGTCAACCCTTAAATAGACTCTCAATACAACATACAGCGATCTATGTAAACCGTTGCAGTGAAACCACTTTTTAGCGTGGTCTAAGTACATGTACTTAGACCACGCCAAATAGTGGTGTTACTCAGAAGAGACAGCTCAAATCCTGTATGGCGTGATTTTCAGCTCAAGAAACAAAAACATGAGCACATTATGATGCATCAGTGCGAATCTAACAATTTTAATCTCTGATTACAAGTTATAGAGCCAATATGATCCTTAACGTCTTAAAATTAAGTTGCATTTGAGTTTTCCGCCATCCCAACAAGATCTTTCCACAAAACACTGTACAAACGCATCACCTACTTCAATGTATTATCTAAAATTTAGCAATTTCATTAATTCCGATAGTGTTTAGAGATTCTTACGCTACCTAATATTCACATCATACGTACACAACAATGAAAAGGCATTTTTGCGGCCCGTTGCAAGGACTTAAGGCTTATTATCGTGTGGCTTTTGGTTTTTAAATGGAAGAACTGTTGGTATATCCTTGTCAGTAAAAAATATATAAAGGTGGCTGTATACCCTGGCCGACAAACTCTAAGGTAGGGCAAGTGCTAGTGTATATACTAGCGCTCGTCTAGCCTCGGTGTCCCTCGCTTGGCTTTAAGGTGACACTAGTCGACATTTTTTCCATAGAAATTTCGGGAGGGTATTATTCCACTGTTTGACACTGTACATCCATTGTTTAACATGATATCGTTTTGTCTCATTATTAATTTTGTCTGTGCGGAAACAGAATAGTAAAATAAAGCCATTAAAAAGTTACGAGCTACAAAAGTTTAGTTTTTATTGCCAATTTTAACGCAACTTTGGCCGTAAATTAGTAATAAAAGAAGTGTCAAATTTCCAAAACAAAGTCGGTAAGTACCTACCGACAAAGCACAACTATCGAAGAATTCAATAAAATTATAAGTAATTGATTTATACAGTGGTTTTTTCATAAAACTCGATTTTCCAAAGGCCTTTTCGTATTTTTTTACGTGCGCTTTTTATCGTGCATCTCACTGAACTCATTCTGTCGGGCACGATGCCAGGTAAGACAGCGTGCTTTTTGGCCACGCCCACCAATGAGTTCGAGCCAGCGACTAGTGTCACCTTAAGGCTGCTTTTCCACCATGAGCGAGGTTGCGTAGCGAGGGATGTGTTAAACTAATTAATAATATCGCTTCTTTTTCACAGCTTGCAACGCAAGTCTCTACATCCAAGATGCGTTTCTCGCAAGAATCGATAATGCAACCGAATTTTTTCGTCAGTAATTAGAGATCGAAAGTTAGCGATGTTGTCGTTATCTATGTCGAGACTGCCGGCCCTGCTATGTGATTGGTTAGTTCCACACACATCCGACCGACGACCCGATTGGCGCAGCGGTTGTGAGGCTGCCTTTCGTTCTTAGGGTCCCAGGTTCGAATCCCGGTAAGAGCAAATGTTTGTGTGATGAGCATGGACATTTGTTTCCGAGTCATGGATGTTTATATGTATAATAAGTATGTATTTACAAACAAAAAGTATCTATGTAGTATATCAACTATCTGGTGTCCACGACACAAGCCTCGTGGCTTAGTGTGGCACTAGATGGCGCTGTGTGTAATGTCCAGCAATATTTATTTATTTATTTATCCTTCGCTACGCATCCTCGCTTATCTCTGGTGGAAACACAGATTAAATCTTTTGCTTCGCCCTACCTCGGATAAGACATATTATTTCTTTCAAGAAAATAAAAGTGGCCTGTCAGTCAATGAGGATGGCAACTGGGAAACTAATGGCGTCAGCATCGCTAGTTCCTACCATTGTCATTGGTTGAAAATTTGTTGACGCCATTTTACATTTCAAAAATGCTGGACCTCATGGGTCAGATTGGGACTGAACTATGGCCACGCCATCTACAATAAACTTTGACTAGGCCTTCCCCAAGTTGCCCATTTGGTTTCTCAAAAACCTTTTTATGGATTAGAATTAAGACACGTTATGTTGGCAAGGATTGTTAATAACTATTTCAAATTGGAAGACTGTATTTCATTCTGTGATTGGAAGTCAAACTGCATATTCTTAGGACAAAATGTTTTTTTTTTAACGCAAGAAATTAGCTGCCATAATTTTTACTTCAGATTTTGAACTGAAAAATTTGGTTTGACGCAACTACAGCAGGATTTTTGTTTTAAGAATAGTGGTCTACATCTGTCTAGTTTTTTTTTTTATGTTTCTAGAAAAGTCATACTATAATAAGCCTTTTATAATAGTTGCTTGCTACGAACCCGCCTAGTAACTATAACGCTAGATATTACAGTACTCATTGGCCCTGCACTATTACAACTATGCAATGCTTACTTCAATGATATCTTGTTTATTAATATATCTATATACGGTTTGCGGCATGTGGTCAATGTAGATGTAAAATCTGAGAAGTTAATTGTTAAGCAAATTGAGTAATAATTCATTTTAATGGTCTGTCCACACCTTTATGATAAATGGTGTAACAACTGTAATTCTTTGACAGCTGTATGATTTTGACATGACAAACTGGTCAACTTGTTTAATAATTAATTTCCGTGACAGTAAAATTGCGAATAAAAATGTATGTGCGAACTATCCAAAAAGTAAATGCTATACTAAATTTATTAATAATTATATTTTAATATATTTATACATTTTATTGCCAATAATTAATATATGCATGCCAATATAATATAATAATTTAAATATTTTGTAAACAATTTTAACACTATTAGTATCCAACAAATGATGACAGACGATCGCTCGAGACGCTCAGGTACATATTTTCAAAAACTGCTTTATTTTTAAGCAAAATCAATACTTTGAAATAAAATCCTTCTAGATAGTTTATCAAGACAAAAGTCTATGTAACTTACTGATTCCAAAAAGCTGTTTGCAATTATTGGTTAATTTTTGTCTGGTCAAACAATCACAACAGATCTATGAACTTTCGTCCACAGAGGACAGAAGTCATGTAGGTGTACCGAAAGTGTCACACCTCTGCATAACCCATCCGGTAATACAGACTTGATGTCATGTTACTTAGTTATAATCATCTGCTATGACGAAACAAATCTGCAGACACACATCCCACACACTTTCAGAACGACAAAAGTCTCTTGTCTTACCTATTATAACTGATCAAAGACTCCATCGGCCTTTCAAAAAGCTAGATCCAGATAAAATGACGTCATACCATAGCCTTAAAAAGCCTTGGAATATATCTCAAAATATGTGTTGTCTATCAAAAACATCTACATTGACCACAGACCACAATATTATTTTTTATCATTGAATAGTTCTACAAACGCTCAGGTCCTATGTTATACCATAACTGTTGAGCAAAAATTCACTTTATTTTTTAGTTATTTATTGGGTTTTAATGGTAAAGTAGACAGATCCAAGCAGTAAATATATTTTTAGTTGATATAGGATTATGGGGATTCTGTTTAGAATAGCAGACATTCTAGTTTGATCAGTGTGACCAGTTTTTACACAAATATTTATTGAGTCACCTAATTTGAAGATTGCAAATCTCATTTAGGAGATATAGGGGTCGTACTAATCGCCACTCAAAGAATTCCAATTGATGTACTATCTGCTAGCTAGAAATTTAATTTAATTATATCAAAACTCTTTCGAAATAAATTGAATGTTCTGATTTCAATGTTGTGGCATAAAATGTAGATTCCGTAGTCAAATCTGGTGATCAAAATGGAATGAGAGTCAGTTCAATATGCTACCATTGAAATGGTAGAAAAAGTTTTTTTTTTAAGTCAGGCAACATTGCTTTTCGGGTTGCAATAATTTACTGCTCGGCTGCCTACCGCGTGGTATTGCACTGGCAGGAATGTCTAGCTGTATTCACTATTGTAGTTTTAGATGTGTAAACAGTCTATGCTAATGTATATCTAATTGTCTAAGTAACTATTTCTTATTTAAGTTGGTATAAATCTTGATTGGTGTTGCTGCAAATTATTGAATTTCTGTTGGAAATGTTTTCATAGGGAATGGAATGAGTTTGGGGACTTTGATTGCTGTTACAGTTTAAAAATTCTTTATGAGAAGATGTTTTTTCAGTTGTGAAAAACAGGTAATCTATGTGTATTAAAATTTTGTCTATACCAAATATCAAATAGATACATGCATTCAACAACAGTAAACATAGTAGTTAGACTCAAGCATGTGGTTTGCATTGATAATAAGACACAAAAGATGTTTTCTTATACAAAAATTGCTACATCACAAACTGCCTATTTTTAAATTAAATATTAACCATTAAAACATTAACCCTCCACAATCCATTCCCCACATCAACACCCCAACTACAAAATGATATGTCTTCAGAACTGTCAGGAGACTGTGTTGCCAGCATAGAGTAACTGACAGTAGGAGGTTGTATTGCCAGCTTTAAGGACCTGAGTAAAGGCGGGATGACACTAGTGCCTCCTTCGAGAAGACTTACGTTCACAGCCGAAGGGTTTCTCACTGTCGCCGGGGACTTCGTAGGGTAGTGTACCTTGCGCGCGCTTGCCTCGACCTCGCCCCTGAAATCATGGGAGTTGGTTGATGATATTTTATTAACATTAGATAACGCTTGTGTACTAAATATTGGTATTTAAATTTTAATTATTGCTTTCAGTTACCGTGGAAGCCGAAACCGACCAACATAGTTGGGAAGAGTCTAGGCAGGTGACTGTTGAAGCTGGTTTGCGCCAAAGGAGTACGCGGAGGTCTATAGCAATCCCATGTCAATGTCATACATGATGCTAGATGTGTGTTTAACTTTTTGTATAACTACCCCAGGGCACAAATTCACTTGCTCCTGAGATATTCATCATGAGATGGTCATTATATCACCCTACAGCACTCCACTGCTGGGTATAAGCCTCTCCAATTGCAAGCCATTCTAAGCGATTCTTGGCAACTCTCATCCAAATGCTACTTTCCACCCATTGATGATTTTGGTCCACCGAGTCTGTTCAGGTAAAGTATGCCGATTCAGTCTCCACTCAAGAACACGTCTACTCCAAAGGTCATCAGTTCTACAGCTACTATAGCCGGCAATTAATAAAAATATCGTAGGTCCCAGAACAGATATCATACTCACAGCTCTCCCTCTCTTGGCAGGCGTGTCGTCGGGCTGCGACTTGCGCGTCCTGCCTCCCCGCGAGCCGGGCCCGGACGGCGTGGAGCCGCCGCGCCGCTTGCGCCGGTTCGCGTACGTGTCGTCGAAGTAGTCCTCGTCCGATTCCGGGTCAGGTTCCTCACCGGTTTCCATCTCTTCCATCGCTAGTTCGTCGTAGAACCATTCCTGTGGAAGCTGATAGAGTTAGTTGTATACATTTTCTGCACGTCATAGCATGATTATTTCTATCCTGTACTCATAGGAAGAATCTTTACTCCATAATACTTGTCCTAAGTGGATAGACTTAAGTAACAGCCTGTTACCCAGTTACTTAGGTCTTGTACTCTGAGATGAGATTAGGATATTTAAATTTTGGGCGGAGTGCGCCACACGTAGAGGCGATGAGCGCCGCTCGTCAGCGCGGCCCGGCGGGGTACGTGTGTTAGGCATCAACGGATTTCATACAAGCCAATGCGACGTGAGATTCACTTCACCGCCCGACCGCGCGGACTTGCGGTGTTGTATAATAACCGCCTTACCTTAGGATCATCCTTAGCGGCAGTCTGTGACCCATCTCTGCTGTCATCTCCAGCTAATGCGTCGCCTGGTACTCCGGAGCTGTTCTCTCCCTCACCGGTGTTGTCTAAATTGTCTGATGCTCCGGCCCAGCCCCACCGTGTTGATGACATTGTTAAGTACTGGCGGCGGGCTTTGCGCCATCTGGGTGGAGACAAAATCATTTAGCATTAACCCATATAACATTTCGGCCGTATTTGCCTGAAGAATCATAAGCAGAGGACCACACACTAAAAGTAGAAATAAGCAGGGTTCACACATTTCTATGTAGTATATCAACTATCTGGTGTCCACAATACAAGCCTCATTGCTTAGTGTGGAACTAGATGGCGCTGTGTGTAATGTCTAAGGATATTTATTGATTTATTTCCCTCTTGTGTCTCTTCCTGCAAATGACACAAGTGTCTTTACAGTCTCCCAGTTGTGACATACAAAACTAGTCTTAACAGACTATGGCATCAGGGCGGGGGTCTCAGTTACCGATGTACAGTCATCCACCCTAAGGCAATCCTTATGGTGGTCAGATACAAATTGGGATGCTTTTCTGCTTGCAGCTAGGTGACCACCATTAACAATTCTTTTTAACTCGTCATCCTTCGTCCTTTTTTTAGTTTCATTTCTCTTGGTCACAAAAAGGGTGGCCAAACATCTGTGACCATTAAGGGTCCGTGCACAGAATTAACTCATTTTCAACATTTTTGATCACTGTTTGTGGGAAAGGCAAGAAGAATTTGAACCTTTTTTATTTTTATTACAAGAGTCAGGTTCTTATTCTTGTCGAATGCAGCAACAATTTTTAAAAATAATGTATATATTAATGGCAATCACCCATATTCAAAACCCCTTTTCCGCAAAAGTAACGAGCGAGTGATGTTTGGGGTTCCCTGAACAAAGAACTACAAAATATTCTGAACATTAAAAAATATGAATAGCATCATTATATAGTCTACTCGTAAAGTAGCAGGAAACATTATTGATTATAATACGAAATATAGCAGAAAAAAAATGATGAAAAAACGTAATTTATGGAAAATGTCGGGACAAGTAAGTATTTTTTTCTGTACCTTAGAAACACTTTAAGAAAATTTAAAAATTACTGATTAATCTCAAGGTACCCCTTTAACAGAATCTGAATTTTAATTTATAAATAAACAATAACTTCATTTCGTAAATTAATGGCAAAGTAAACTATATTATCGACCGCCCAAACCCGATCCCGTCAGTAACGACCGGGCTCTCCCAGCGTGAGCACGTATCACTTTGTTTCGCAAGCGCTCGCGAGTTATACGTAAATATATTTCCAAGATACACGCAGACTACCACATTTTGATACATTAAGTATTTAGGTATTTTTTGACGTTGGTTGTTTACAAATTGTTAAGATATATTTCGTCTTCAATATTTTCATTTTTGGAACGTAGTTCCATAACGCGGCTTACCTACTAGGAGTGCGATTTAGTTGAAATCGTCACGTAAGAAATATAATTATATGCCGTATGCCTTTAGGCACATAAAGTCTACTTTACCAAAAATACCACTTTCCCAATATGACCAGGATTCATAATGACTACTGCGTTTCACAAAATGATCTCTTTACCAAAATGACCACTTTTTCATAATGACCACCGGGCCCCACAATGCACATAAATTCTACTTTACCAGAAAAACCACTTTACCAAAATGAACACTTTTTCAATGACTTCTTAGTCAGTGGACGGGGACGGGAGGGGGGGGGGAGGCATTTCGGATGACAGCTGTCAAAATTAAAACGGCTATATCTCGGAAACTATCGATCTTAGACTAGTCGTGTGTAGGGACAAGTGATAGGTCTCGATGAGATCTACATTTCGGATGACAGCTGTCAAAATTAAAACGGCTGTATCTCGGGAACTATCGATCTTAGACTAATCGTCTGTAGGGACAAGTGATAGGTCTCGATGTGATCTACATTCCGGATGACAGCTGTCAAAATTAAAACGGCTATATTTCGGAAACTATCGATCTTAGACTAGTCGTGTGTAGAGACAAGTGATAGGTCTCGATGAGATCTACATTTCGGATGGCAGCTGTCAAAATTAAAACGGCTATATCTCGGAAATTATCGATCTTAGACTAGTCGTGTGTAGGGACAAGTGATAAGTCTCGATGAGATCTACATTTCGGATGACAGCTGTCAAAATTAAAACGGCTGTATCTCGGGAACTATCGATCTTAGACTAATCGTCTGTAGGGACAAGTGATAGGTCTCGATGAGATCTACATTTCGGATGACAGCTGTCAAAATTAAAACGGCTATATTTCGGAAACTATCGATCTTAGACTAGTCGTGTGTAGAGACAAGTGATAGGTCTCGATGAGATCTACATTTCGGATGACAGCTGTCAAAATTGAAATGCCTATATCTCGGAAACTATCGATCTTAGATTAGTCATGTGTAGAGACAAGTGATAGGTCTCGATGAGATCTACATTTCGGATGACAGCTGTCAAAATTAAAACGACACCCATGAGGAAAATACCGAAAACTGTCGTCGGCGCCATTTCGGATTTTCATTTTGACCTCATTTTCATTTTCAGCGACACTAAAAACCACGAAAACGACATACATGAAGAAAAACCCGTAAATTTTCCTGGGCGCCATCTTGGATTTTCATTTTGACCTCATTTTTATTATTAGCAACTCCAAAAACCATGAAAACGACACCCATGAGGAAAATACCGAAAATCGTCGGCGGCGCCACCTTGGATATTCATTTTCATTATCAGCGACCCCAAAAACCATGAAAACGACACCCATGAGAAAAATACCGAAAACTTGTCGGCGCCATCTTGGATTTTCATTTGACATCATTTTCATTATCAGCGACCCTAAAAACCACGAAAACGTTATACATAAAGAAAAAACCGAAAATTTTCTTCGGCGCCATCTTGGATTTTCATTTTGACCTCATTTTCATTATCAGCGACCTCGAAAACCACAAACACGACACCTACGAAGAAAACTATCGCTCGCTCAGTCGACCCTGCCATAACCTTCTTGTGTAGTACCAATAGTAGAATGACGAAATTTGGCGAAAAGCTGTCTTAGAGTACATGTAAAGGGAAAAATCTGAAAACTGTAAATATGTAGTAGGTATAAAAAAAAAAGCGATTTTACTATTACAAACTTATTATTTGCGGTTGGTTCAATATCCGTTTCTGGGGATTGAACAGCAAAATTAAGTTTGTCCTTCAAAAATTCTGTACAGAACCCTCGGTGCGCGAGTCCAACTCGCACTTTTTTTATTTATCGTTTTGTAAAATGTTTGTGTCTAAATTCTTCTAATACAAAATTATAAATTTTCCACAGAGTACTTGCTAGGCTACATAATTGGAAAACACCCGGTTCAGATCATATTCATAGTTATTGGTACAAAAAATTTACATCAGTCCATAGTTTTCTATATAATCAGATAAATTTATTCATCCAGAATCCTGAATCTATACCATCCTACATAACATTAGGTACAACTTTTATGATACCTAAAGACGGTAATGATCTGGCTAACCCAGCAAAATATAGACCTATAACATGCTTGCAGACCTTGTACAAAATTATTACATCTTGTATATCAGAACTAATTTATCAACACATCGATACTAATAATATTTTAGCTGAACAACAGAAAGGATGCCGAAAGTTCAGTCAAGGTTGCAAGGAACAGTTAACCATAGACTCAGTAATTCTTAAAAAAGTTCAAAAAACCAAAACCGATCTATTTAGTATGTACATCGATTATAAAAAAGCCTACGACTCTGTTCCTCATTCGTGGCTTGTACAAATCTTAGAGATATACAAAATACATCCGACAATAGTAACACTCCTGAAGGACATGATGACCACCTGGACAACTGTGCTTAGACTAAGTTCCCCCACTGAAACAATAGATACTAGTCCAATAAAAATTCAGAGAGGGATCTTCCAGGGAGATGCGCTAAGCCCTCTGTGGTTTTGTCTTGCCATAAACCCCCTATCTAATATATTGAACGCTTCAACATTAGGATTTCCATTAGAAGATACTACTACCGAAGGCAATGCACAAAAAATCTATTTAAATCATTTGTTATATATGGATGACATTAAGCTTTACGCAAAAACTGAGGGTCATCTTCATGAATTAACAAACTTGACAGAACAATTTTCAAATGATATTAAAATGGAATTCGGCATAGACAAATGTAAAATAAATTCAATTAGAGCAGGGCAGAATTATCAACACCAATACACTTTAGAAACAGGAGAACAGATTCAACCATTAGATGAACAAGAGAGTTATAAATATCTAGGGTACACACAGTCACGACAGATTCATTACAAAGAAACTAAACAAAAATTAACACAACAATTTCAACACAGACTAAACACAATTTTAAAAACACAATTGTATTCTCGAAATACAACTAAAGCGATTAACACCTTCGCTATACCGGTTCTTACATATTCTTTTGGGATAATCAATTGGACCAAAACCGACCTCAAAAACCTTCAACGAAAAATTAACACCACTATGACCAAATTTCGCAAACACCACCCACGATCCTGTATACAGAGACTAACACTACCGCGGAAAGAGGGAGGCAGAGGTCTAATTGACATTCTTAACCTACACAACAGACAGATAAAAACGCTCAGACAATTCTTTTTTTCAAAAAGTTAAACCTCTATTCTCCACAAAGTTGTTACTCAAAACGACCAACAATTGACACCCCTGAATTTAAAAGATAAGTCAGAACAGAAGAATGAAAAAATTACCGATGAAAGAACTAAGCTCCTAGAATGGACCCAGAAGTCTCTACATGGAAGACATTGCCAAGACTTATGCCACATAAATGTCGACAAAGAAGCGTCGAACGCGTGGCTGAATCGAGGCGAAATCTTCCCAGAGACTGAAGGGTTCATGCTTGCTATACAGGACCAGGTAATTGAAACCAAAAATTACAGAAAATATATAATCAAAAACTTGAATAATGACACATGTAGAAGATGCAATAGTGCTCCTGAGACAATTCAACATATCACAGGCGCGTGCAAGCCAATAGCCCAAACAGATTACAAACATAGACACGATCAAGTAGCCAACATCATACATCAGAAATTAGCTCACCAGTACAAATTCATAGACTCCTTTGTACCATATTACAAATACAATCCAGAGACTATATTAGAAAATTCCTCAACAAAACTGTATTTTCATCGCGGCATTTTTACCGACAGAACAATTCACTTCAATAGACCAGACATTACACTTATAAACAAGATAAACAAAACTGCATATTTAATTGATATTGCTGTACCAAATACACATAATTTACAGGCCACAATAGCAGAAAAACTAACCAAATACATTGAACTCAAAGATGAAATTACCCGAATTTGGCATCTGCAAAAAGTTACAATAGTACCAATAGTTTTGTCATCAACAGGAGTAATACCGAAACAACTTCACCAATCTCTTAATTCTCTTAGCTTACCTCCAAATACCTACCATCTCTTACAAAAGGCAGTAATATTAAACACATGCAGACTCGTGAGAAAGTTTCTGCAATGTGAGTCTGAAAATCTTCATCAAAATACGCTACCATCTTCCATACAATCTTCTGCGCGTGACCGCACTTCATCTATCCCAACTGATAATCACTTGGCTTAGGCCCGTATTATCAGCTCTCCCGGCTAACAAGCCGAGAACATAAAATATATGTCAATAAATAATAATAATACCAGCCTATTACTGTCCCACTGCTGGGCAAAGGCCTCTTCTCAACAGAGAAGGCACGAGCATTGATCACCACGCTTGCTCAAGACGGGTTGGCGATTTCAGACTTGTATTAATTATAAGTCCAGGTTTCCTCACGATGTTTTCCTTCACCGATGTCTGTGATGTCCAAGATAAACTTAGAAAAGTACATATGAATTGAAAAAGTCACATTGGTACTTGCCCGGATTTGAACCCACAACCTCATACATGGGAGGCGAGGTCTTAACCTCAAAAAAATAAAAATAAAAAAATTAAACCATTTTTATTTTGATTGTGATAAATGTACTGTACACACATTCCAGACTTTTATTTCTAAGCCGTACTGACTTTATAATTATGTATCCTAAAATAATATCGTCTACAGGATCAAAATTGTTTAAGCGATCACTACGCTCGATCTACTCCCGTGTGTGCGTATATCTGCATGAACAATGCACACAAACATAGGATCGCAACGAATTTGCCTAAACTCTAGCTAGTGAATATTTAGCACGGACTCTTAACAGAGCATGAGATTTTTTTTAAACAAAATATTTTTATCATAAAAAAGCTTGCATATAATAATAATAATAATAGTTTTAGAAATAGAATAATAGAATATTTAATCATTTAAAAATATGTCATAAAATAAATAAACGAAATAATAGTTTATTTCAAAATGGGATTGCAAAGCTTACAAATGTTGCATTTATACAATTTTTAGGTTCAACTATACATTAGAGACGGGTAAAGTACTGTTCTCCTAAATGGGCTAAAATTTAGCCTGTGTTAAGGAGATATTATTAAAGTGAAACTTTTGTTACATCCTCTCAAACTTTTTCGTCTGTGTGTTGCATGTCGCGTGACGGTCGGCCGCGGAGTAGGGATAAAGTGAAAGGCGCTCGTCAGAGCAACAAAGGCCAATATGGCGGCGCCTATAGTTCGCAGCAGCTGACCGTGTAGTGTATATATGTAGTGTTATTACTTAGTCTACTTTTATTATTTCCCATTATCATTCCAATTTTCCAAGTATAAATATAGATTGTTAAAGCTATTTTTATACCCGTAATGGAATATTATTCCAAAATTTTTTAGTTAAATGTCTATAATGTGAAAAAAAGTTTCACTTTTACCGTGGTTTCATAAAACCACACAATCGGTTTTTTATATTATGGTCTTTTTTTGTTTTACTACTAGTGTAAATTTTTTATCAGACTTCGTTTAGCGAAGCCTCCACATCAATTAATAGGTATTTCTTCTAGTATAAAAAGTATTATCACTATTTTTACGTATGCTTACCTCTGGGCAGGGTATGTGTACACTTGACCTTCTTTCTGGCCGGGCATGCGTTGTCTCCGTGTCATAAATAAATTGCAGTGGCTCTGTGCGACACCTGTAACAACAAAGTATGGGACTAAACTATTATGAAGTGAGAGATGAAATAAGGTCTTAGTCCAGTTCCACAGCTCCGCTCCCACCTGGCAAAAAGAATATAATTCAAATATGGGCTTTAAGTATTTCTCTTTAGATATACTTTAGATTTGCAACATAAATTAGCAGACAGCTCGCTGTAAGCGGGCTTACCGCCGTCAATGCCAATGTAAAGTATATCTAAAGAGAAATACTTAAAGCCCATATTTGAATTTTATTATTTTTGCCGGGTGGGAGCAGAGTCGTTATGTGGGCTAAGACCATAAGAAGACTGGCTGACTGAATTATCTTTTACAGTGTTTATCACCTCATCATGGCCTAAGAAATAACATACCATCATAATGCCTACATGTACTCCCTGATGGAGTAGGCAGAGGTCTAACAATAGTACACTCACACTTGTCGACCCGAATGGCGCAGCGGTAGTGATGCTGCCTTCATTCTTAGGGTCCCGGGTTCGTATCCCGGTAGGAGCAGATGTTTGTGTGATGAGCATGGACATTTGTTTCCGAGTCATGGATGTTTATATGTATAATAAGTATGTATTTACAAACAAAATGTATCTATGTAGTATATCAACTATCTAGTGTCCACAAAGCCTCGTTGCTTAGTGTGGCACTAGGTAGCGCTGTGTTTTAATGTCCAGCGATATTTATTTATTTTGTCAGTTTTCTTTACAGCATACCAACAATTGGGCACAAATCAAGACTGAGGGCTACTAGAGTTATTCCTAATAAAACCCAATAACACTTTGACCGTCCTGGGAATTGAACCCATAAATAAACTCTGGCTCAGCAGTAGGACTTGGGACCGTGATAACATAGTTTAATCAAATAAAGTGGCAATATTGTTAGCATAACCCATTCAGCCGATGCTACATGCAAACTTAGTTAGCATGTCATTTCAATATGAAGATGTGGTTAATGATGCATATTATTGTCAGGAAAATAAAGATTTCCATACATTTAAGTCTAATTTCAGTTCAGTAGTATTTGTTTATGTTCACCATGCACTTGAAAATAGAACTCAAGATATTGAGTTTATAAAGATTAGCCTTTGATTGATTTTCAGAGAAGGATGGTCTTATGTGTAGGGTTGCTTGTGAAAAGAGGACAGATAGCTTTTGATAACACCTCAGAACATTGTTGAGCACTCTAACAATGGTAAATATTGCGTGACTACTACGAAATAGGCCGGCAATACATTAACAATTATATCGATAAAGCTGCCCCTTGTTTACTTACAAAAAAAACCAATGTTTATAAAAATACCATTGAATGGCAGTGGGCGTAGACGCGTCGTCCGAGTGACAAAAAAATCGATATCTTACCGGTCTGTGTGTCGATGAACGGCATACGCATCCTCCTTTCCGCACATAGTCTTGAATTGAAGGTCGAAGAGTTCTCAATAATCTCTTTGTAACTTGGATCATTGAGAAAACTGAAACATTCAATGCAAAAACAAACATGAAAATTGAACACTTGGTTATTACACTAAACACACCGATAAACCTATTTTTTTTTTATTACTTTGTGAACATCACCGAAAATAACACACTATTTGCCGAATATACTCTATTTACCTTTCAATTTTCGTTAAATTAGAAGGATTCACTATCTGAATCTCCGCCGCCGCCATTTTCTCAGACGCTACTTCGGTGACGTCGGCTGACGTAGCCCGTTTCCGTCAATGTTACCAATTTATTGTTGAGACAATCTACCATCGCCAACATGATTGGAACTTTTTTATTTCTTTCGCGATTATGTTCACACATTGCTTGGCATAATTTAGAGTTGCAATTAAGTTGATCTGTATGCATTATGTTTATGTGTTCAAACAATTTTAATTTTAGTTTCAGAAAAAGGAGTGTGATGGTAGATTCTAAACCAATGCCAAACCGCCAAAGAATGAATGGTAACACAAACGAAACGTCAGTCGTCAAGCTTGTGACTGGTCATCGGTGGACGAATCGTGTGTCGGGCGCATTTTCAGTAATTGTTGATTGGAGATCTCCAAATATTACACTGATTATTGGTTACTGTGTTTTTATTAACTTTGGAAGCGGTTAATAATTTTCTAATCGCTATTTTCCAATAATTTATTTCGTTGGAAAGACTTTGTGATTTGTGAAAAAGTCGAGGTCGGCGTGTCGTTGGTTTGTGAGACAAGATGTCCGTGTGTTTCTTTGTGCCTGCGTAAGTTCCTCTTTCGATAGTAAATATTGTTGTTGTATTATGGTTAATAGAAATCCGTTTTTACTCTGAATAATTATTTTTGAGAAAACTTTAAAATTTTAATTATTAATGATGTTTTAGAGCTTATTAAATTCATATAACTTTGCGCCCCAGGTTTGCTTGTTGTTTTTATTTTTGTTCTTATCAGACTACTACTATAAAAAAACGCAACGCATAAATTAGCTTCTAGCCTTTTCCACTTGTCCCAAGTAGGTATAATATTTATGTTAATTCATCAAAAAGTTACAGCACTAAGAAAGTGGATTGCTGTTAAAATTTTTATTTTTTAAGAAAACTTCGATAACAATATAATATGACACTAGCATAGAAGTGAACCTAGTAATTCACGGTTAGCATTTTGTAACCACAAAACCATAATCGTAGGTATCATGTATGAATTTTAAACAATAACAAAAGCGCCTTATTTGTTTGTTTTTATTAGCTAACTTTCTACGCATAAGGGTCGCGCGGGTTCAATCCTTGCGTGGAATCCTTCGGTATCGTAATGTGAAATTAGAAAAGCAGATTTATTTTAAACCTTGTCGCAAAGAAAACGATGTTTTACTGAATAGGCCGGAGTTTTAATTCGTACCCGGTTAATGGCAATAGGCTCGCCCCTATTATATAGGTACATAGGTACCTACTTGATGTTACTTAGACATAACTGGCGATACCTATTTGAGTGTATATACTATAGGTACAACTCTGCCTACCCCTTCGAGGAAATACAAGCGTGGTGTTATGCTGTGTTATGGTGTACCTATCTATGTGAACTGCGCAAATAAAGTTTAATTACGTATTTTAAAGTCAAGGAAAAATTTGATGGATTTATATGTATAAAATGCACCTACATAAATACCTACAACGGCTACAACATGATAAGCCAATCACTACCCTTGAACGTGATCGTTTACAACTAGGTAGGTACCTACCTAAAACATTATAATTTTTAAACTGACATGGTCACTCTAACACTATGTCATTTAAAACGGGATATTTACCATGTTTAGTATTTGTTCTGAGTTTCCGATATTTCAGCACTGTTACAAGCGGAGCTCGTAGCTAAATAATAACAGCCACTCGGGTCCATCTTCTTGCGCTTGCTGAATGGTCCGTAACGCAACGTAAGGCGCAACGCAAACAGAAGGCGGCGCGGCGAAGATACTGAGAATAAATCATTTTAAATGAAACCTTAACTACTATGACATGCGGTTGAAAAAGCGATGCCAAAGAAAGGCGCGCGGCGCCGCGTGCCTATCTTTCTTTGCCCATGCCATTTTCAACAGCATGTCATAGTAATTAAGGTTTAATTTAAAGTGATTTATTCTCAGTATCTTCGCCGCGCCGCCTTCTGTTTGCGTTGCGCCTAAGCCGCACATAAGCCGTGGGTGCCGACTACCTATCATTTGTTGAAAGCTATCTTTGAAAGTCGTTACAGTTAGTCAGTGGCCCGAAAGTCTGATAACCAGTCTTACCAAGGGGTACCGTAATACCCAGTACTAACTGGGTTGTGGAGGTCAGATAAGCAGTCGCAGTCGCGCATGTAAAATACTGATATTCAGCTGGCATGCGGTTAGATTAGAAGCCGACCCCAACATAGTTTGGAAGAGGCTAGACAGGTGATGAATCTATGTCATTATTACCTACATGCGAAATGTAGGTGCGGGTATGGTAGTTAACACACCTCAGCCCAACCCTCCGGGGAATACAGTCACGCCTTTGTAAGTATGTATGTTTTGTTTGAAGGAGATAAATCTAGAACTCCCATATCATATCATCATCTCAGCCAAGACCTAAGTCTAAGTCTGGCAGTAAACACTGCCGGGCATAAGGCTCCAGAATGAATATACAAAGAGATAGTCTTGTATTAACATTTCATGTTTATTTTATAATCCAGACACAACCAGACAAATAACAGAAATACTTGTCCTCTGCTATATGTTGTGGGAGGGCGACTCAGTTATCGATCATCGAAGAAGTGGGTAATTTACTGCCCACGATTTTTCTAGGAATTCAAGCGTTCCACTGTAACTGAATCTGCCAGTATTCTTTAACTAGTGAAGAAGTCCGGTTAGACTGAACTGTCGGCGGTTTGGAACTACTCGCCTAGTTCATTCTATTGTTCAGATAGAATTCGTTTTTAGACGTCGGTCGCGAGTCTAAGTTATGTTTTAAAGAAAGGGACTTGAAATAGCTGCAAGTTTATCGCGTCTAATTGTTCAAGTGTTGCAAACGCTTTAACTGTTTTGGACCGACCACATAAGTTCTTGTGCTGGAATTTAGACACGTCGGATTCCATATATACCGTAGTCATGGACGCTTCGGATTGATGTACTGAACACGTAGTAACCGTTTGTGCGTCGCTGTCCC
Source organism: Xestia rhomboidea (assembly GCA_963853795.1). Classification (NCBI taxonomy): domain Eukaryota; kingdom Metazoa; phylum Arthropoda; class Insecta; order Lepidoptera; family Noctuidae; genus Xestia; species Xestia rhomboidea. The sequence goes on from OY970774.1 coordinate 11,595,657, forward strand.
TTCCACCATGTATGGCTACCAGTTGTGCTGGCTCGGAGCCACATTAGATCCAAGCCACGCCATGCAACGAACACCTTGGTAAGACATCTCACATCGCGCGTCTTTCTAACCGAGTGGCACCTGCTGGCACACTCAAGCGGTGTGATTTCCTGGGGCGAGAAACAGAGCGCGCTGCCGATCGCCTCGTCGATGCTGCTGCGTGCGGTAGCATTCCCGCTTCCCGCTGTTTCTCGTTCTAGCAAATTACGGTTCTGAGCGACAGAAAGGAATGGGAACATGGAAAAGTGCGATTCCGTGCTGCCGGATGAGGTTCAACCCTAAAACCAAGACATCGCTTAGAGCAACCACGAGATAAATGCTACGAAGCGTGACGCGTTTTGCTACAGAAGGCTTTAAGAAAAAGCAAATAAATAAATAGCTTAGAGCATGACGAGTCGCCAAGACGCGACAGTGCCCACGCGAAGGAAGTGGTGGATCAAGTGATAATACACGCGCGTGTAACTTGACGAAGATTACATCTCTGAAGTCGTAAACGGGTCTCTAAATTATTTTCCATTTGACGCTATGGTTTGGAATGGGCAACTACAGTCCATTCATAGTTATTATGTCTGTGGCTAAGCGCCTCTCACAGGTCTATTTGAAAAAAATGTTTATGAGTTTAGTCGTAGTTCTTGCCTTAACTGAAGATTTGAAGACAATGTTTTATAAAAGCAAAAACAACTTAGCCATTATCACTTGACGAAACATGAAACACCAACATTGTAACTTCGTATTCTGGAAACGCAATGATACCTACAACAGATATATGTCATTGGTACACAGGGACCAGGCGGGTTCCTCAAACGTCTCCGAGGAAGTCGATGGAGACCTCATGGGTGAAGAGAACGCTCCAGCGGAGTCACCACAGCAGAGTCTACAACAGTTCTGGTGTAAAGTCACTGATGACATCAAGAAGGTGAATTCGGTAAGTGAATCTTGTGATTTTCTGATCCAATCGGCGGTTAAAGCATAAGCAAAGTTGCTGGTCAAGAGAAGTCTAACATAACCAAAAACTGCTAGGATTTGAACCTCCTCTCTTGGACAGACAGCTGGCTATGTCATCCACCACGCGGGCTCAGTGAGGGTTAGAAGATGTCACATTAATGATGTGTTTTAGTTTTTGGTTGTAATACAATGGTGTCGATTCTTTTTTTTTTTTTTTTTAGTATGGGAAATCATCAAATGACTTCTCCCGCTCTGGGCTGAGCAGGAGGGAGTGTCAGACTTTTACTGACTAAAACCCATCCATGTTCCTTCCTCGCCCTTTGTGTTCCGGGGCCACGGTATCTCTTTCGAATAGTCCCGCAGCCCCGGCAGGCTTCGGTCCTTGCGGACCCCTTCCCTATTGCTGACTCTCTTTGAGGCGCGCGTGGAACACGAACGCGCCGTCGACACGGCCTGTCGTCATGAGACGTATGGACGGCGAGCTAGCCCATAGCTCCCCGTCCACAGGCCCGCGCCTACGGTGGCCGGAAGCCACCACGTGGCCCCCGACGCCCGGGGCGTCTCCCGCGGCGGCCGGGACGTGAGGATATCTCCCTCTCACGTTCCGCCACCTCCTTCGCTAGCATGACTGCTTCGCAGAAGGAGGTGACGGCGTCCCATTCCGTCCGTCTCGCTCCGGACCATGGCACGAACCAGGGCCGGGAGCGAGAGGTCGCCGCCGATGGTGTCGATTCTGTGGTGCACAAACTAAACTTTAAGCTATTGCTATCTTTTTCTCTCTAATAAAACGAGAAAGAGACGGTCGTAATTTAGAGCTGTCAAATTTAATTGGAACTAATATTTCCATATAAATGAAGGGTGCACGTAAAAACATGTCGACTAAAAACACGGTGAAGCGCAAGGCATAAACTAGTTTGACATCTCTAACTTAGTTCATAGCTATTGCCGTCCTTTTCTCGCACTGCCTTTTAGTAAAAGATAGCAATAGCCTAAATTAAGTTTAGTTTGGTGCACAACAGAATCGACACCAATGCCAGTTTCTCTATGAAGTACTGAATTTCTCAGTAGCAGGACGTTCGCCCTATGCTTGATCTGTCTTCGGTCGTATCAAATTACCTTCCCAACGGACTGTGACAAGGAGGGAAGAGAATTTGCATTTGTGTGCGTTCATTTGTAGGTACAGAATAATATATCTTGCGTCGATGGCTAGTGGCTACAGTATCCGCTGAACTGGGCCACCATAACAGATAGCGGTCAGGGGACCATTTTATTCATAACTAGCTGACCCACGCAACTACGTCTGCAATAAATTTTCCCCGTGTTTGCAACATTTTTCATCTATGCTCCGCTCCTAATGGTCGCAGCGTGATGTTAAATAGCCTATAACCTTCCTCGATAAATGGATCTATCCAACACAAAAAGATTTTTTCAATTCCAACTAGTAGTTCCTGAGATTAGCGTTTACCAAACAAACAAACTCTTCAGCTTTATAATATTAGTATAGAAGTACTTATAGATAACAATAATTTTTATCTTCCTTTTCAGGACGACTTCAAATCCCAAGCGCTGCCCCTAGCCCGGATCAAGAAGATAATGAAGCTTGACGAGGAAGTGAAGATGATATCGGCGGAAGCCCCGGTTTTGTTCGCGAAAGCGGCTGAGATCTTCATACACGAGCTTACGCTGAGGGCCTGGGCACATACTGAGGATAATAAAAGGAGGACTTTGCAGGTAAATAATCCCCTTTAGGAACTCGGCTTTGAATATCCTGTAGGTATTTGTCTTTTAGCTGTTGATGGAGAAGGTTCATGAGTATAACCGACCTATATGCATGGCTCTCGTCGATTACGAGAAGGCTTTCGACAGTGTCAAGCATTGGGCCGTGTTCCACGCTCTTCATCGCTGCCATATCGACTCCCGCTACGTGGATGTGCTGCGGGAACTATATACATCGGCCACTCTGCAGGTTCGCATGCATATCCTATCTAAACCCGTACAGATCAAGCGGGAAGTGCGACAGGGTAACACCATTTCACCAAATCTTTTCACAGCAGTTCTCGAAGACATTGTGAAATGCTTAAATTGGGACTGCTGCGGGGTGTTTACCTGTCGTATTTAAGAGTTGCAGACGATTAATCTAAATTCTTCTAGAAGTTCAGTTTGTCGCCAATCCATGGGTTGTTAGTCCCCCCCGTTCCATATATCCCTACCGACATATCCCCACTGGTAGGAATACTTGGATTTTTTTTCCAACTATTGCTACCGGTTGGGATATATGGAACTTTCTACTCCATATATCCCTACTGACCCGCACTGGTGGGGATAGTTGGATTTTTTTTTCCATTTATCGCTACCAGTAGGGATAACTTTTCAACTACTTGGTTCCTGAATTACTTGTGATATTGAATCTTTATAAAGTGAAGTATTTTTGATGTTTCATTGACACTGAAAAAAAAATTGTCTACAAGACTTTGCAATTTTCTTTGCGTATTATGTCTATACAAGGAAATATTATTTATTTTCCGCTTGTATGTCGCAATTCTGCAATAATGACTGAACTAATATTTATAAAACGGGGTCGAGGTTATTGTTTATTATTGTATCAATATCATTGGAAAAAAATATATGCAAAATGCAACGAATATTGGAAGTGCGCTACCACAAAAAAAAGACCGAGACCAGGCATATGTGCTACGTGATATTGTTATCCAAAATGCACAACTAAAACTTGTTACGGCGGAAATGACAGTAGGTGCTTTATTAGATATGGTAAGGTAATCCGGTCTATTAGTGCCGGTGCCGCTGCAGCAGCGATTGTTGCGGGTATTTTTAAATTATACGGTGGGATACATTGTAATGTACAATGGAAGGGGTTTTTTTTTTGTTAGCTTGGTCTGAAGCCAAACGAGCGTGATTTTGTGCTATGAGTCATTTTTGCGTTGCACTCGATTTCATCCATAATTGCAGTGTGCGTCGTACGCGACGCAATAGCTAAATGCATTTCTCGGCGTATTTTCGCTCCGTTTCGCGATTCCATAAATTCCATATAAGTTTCCTCCGTGCCTCGGAAAGCACGCTAAGCCGTGTTAGTCCCGGCTGTCAATGTAGATCTTTGACAGTCATTACAGAGAGAGAGAGATCTCGAGTGGCCCGAAAGTCTGCCAACTAGTCTTACTAAGGGGTGTCGTATTACTCAGTACTAACTGGGTTGTGAAGGTCAGATATAGGCGACCATGTAAAACACTGGTTTTCAGATGCATCCGGTTAGACTGGAAGCCGCCCTTAACATAGCTGGGAAAAGGCTAGGCAGACGATGTATTATTTTTATGTTATTGAATACACTATTCATGTGTTTTTCAAACGGCCTTAGGATACAAACAGTTCCCATCCTACAGCTAAACTTGTAATGTATCGTTTCAGCGCAACGACATAGCAATGGCGATATCCAAATGCGATCAGTTCGACTTCCTGATCGACATAGTGCCGCGCCAAGAAGTGAAGCTCAACAAGCCGCGGTACGACCACGCACCAAGAAGCAGCCATGCTGATCAGGTACGCGTAATTCAATTACTTGTATCTTTATCTTATGAGCAACATTAACAGCGTATATGTCTTTTCAGGTAGCACATCATCATGCCGCGATGCAGAACGCTGCGCAGGCGCAGCCGCAGCCACAGCCGCAGATCGTGATACAGCCGTGTGCGAATGTGGTACAGGTTATTATACATCGTTTTGTGTTGTTTATTTATTGTTGTATAGGTATGCAACGTCTTCAAAAGGTTCTTATAGTCGTCCTTGGTCAAATAAAGCCTTATTTTTAAGTTGATGCAATAAAATAAATTAAATCATCAGCATCATCCAGCCGAAAAACGTCCACTGCTGGACATAGGCCTCCCCAAAGTGTCACCACTTTGACTAGTCCCGTGCGACTCGCATCCAGCGGATCCCCGCAACCTTCACCAGGTCAACGGTCCACCTAGTGGGAGGCCTTATAGTTAACGCACATAGAAGTTATTATTTAACTTGTACATTCCAGCAAGCTTCAACGGCATCAACATCATCCTCGTCCAACAACGTGGTGTCGCAGCAGCCCGTGACGTTGGTGCAGCAGGTGGTCACGCCGTCCGGGGAGCTGCAACAGCTACCGGTCAGTTACCTTACCACATAATCTTGTACAGAATAAAGTCAGACTAGCATCTATTAAGTGAGCCAACATATCTTAAGTTGAATTGAGAGAACCAGTCTTACCTGTACTAGGTAACTGGGTTGTAGAAGTCAGATAGACAGTCGCTCCATATATATAAAGTACTGGTTGCAGCTGCATTCGGTTAGACTGGAACCCGACATTGATCAAGGTTACCGTGGGCTAAATACGTTTAAACATCTAAAAAATATGCCACAATCACACAATCACTAAGTATTTGCCTTGCGAACCATATCACAACGAATCAAGAAGCATCTTTTTGCGTAAAATGTCGTGCAAACAGATGTATTACCTACAATAAATTCAATGCAGGCACAAGACTAAAAGTAAAAAGCCCAAATAAAAAATGAAGCGACCTTAATTATATGGTTCATTAAGTATAGCATCGTCCGATAGGTCTATGCATTTGTGCAATCTCACTCTACAGCTCAATGATAAGTGTTATAATAGTGGATTGTAACACAAGGGAGCAAAATAATATTTTTACGGCGAGGGCGCTTTTTTAAATCCAGAGCGAAATGAGGGATTCTAGAGTCGAATCCCGAGCATAGCGAGGGATTCTTTAGTAAAATCCTGAACGTAGCGAGGGATTCAAAGTACGTCGCCCGACCCAAACATATATTTTGTGCCCGAGTGATACACTCTACTTTTCATCACCCACTATGAGAAAATAAATGGCGCCCCATATTTTATACACTGTCACTTGAAGAACTCATTTTTCAAAACAAAACCATGAATTTCTAACAAGCCGTGAAAATTGACGAAAACGCGGGCTAAATTGGATTTCTTTTTTTTTATTCAGCCGCGGCGGCGCGACTATAGGCCGTCGTACCAGCCAGTCTTTATTCAAACAATATTTGCGTTCGATTTCTTTGGCGCTGAACAATAAGATGTTCCAAATTCAAAAAGTGCGCGGCAATAATAATTGCGGCACACTTATAAAGAGGATTAAATACTCGTTACTGCCAACTAAAAGTTTCTTATAGAAAACACCACCTTTGAGTGCACTTAAAGGCGAACCAAGTCGTCCTTTTCGAATAAATGGGATGAAAAATCTCTTATATGTTGTATAATGACCATTTCAGATCCAGCTAACCCAGGCGCAGCTGAACATGATCCGGCTGCAAGTGCAGAACAATCCGAACCAGCCGATTATCATACAGGCGCAGTCTCAACAGTCGCCACAGATTATACAGGTAACATGACAAGGTCTTCAAATGCTAGCGCTCCCAAAATATTGGTCTAGTTGTCACCAGCACCACTGCTGAAGTCTTGGGTTCGGTTCCCAATTCGTGCTAAGTTTTAGTGAGTCATCGCCATCAAGAAAATCTCAGTAGGAGCTCGGAGTTTGGAAGTTGCCCGATTTATTTCCAGTCGTGTCGAATAGTTATCCCTTTGGAATATTAAAGTAAAGGAATAGAGAGGGTACCTGTGTTTTCGCACTATAATATCTCCCGCGACAATGGCTAGCCACCATGTCCATAACTAGATTATGTTCGCGGCTTCGCCCGCGTGGTAGGGTATGACAAAAAAAATCTAATTAGTCCGTCAGATAGATTTCCACATAATATTGGACACTTATTTTTTCTTTTTTCACGTAAACAAAAAATGAAGACGATACCTACAGTGCGTCGAAAACTCGTGTGACGTCACATTTGAGTACATTTTTTACTCACGTCACAAGCTGTCATGATCTTTGCCACGTTTTATCTTCGTCAAATTTTATTAATTTGATAAAACAAAAAACACGCATCCAATATTTTTCGATGATCTAACTGACGGACTAAACAGAATCATATTTTTTTAATAAGTCATCATCCCTATTGCCCTACGGAATCATACTACTGAGACAAAAAGTATCCTTCATTCATCCTCACAAACTTTCGCATTTATAATAGGAGGAAAAGAGGAATCGTACTACGTGTACTATGTGTGTTAAATCTATGTTAAAAACCATCTAAAGGGTGTAAAACACCTCTAAACGAAGCCGAAAGGCACTTGTTCTCCTCGTCATTGCGATCATTTTTTTTTGTTCTACACCATACCTGGGAACCTTCTAGTTACGGAGATATTGGGGGTCAAAGTTCCAACTTTTTGGCAACTTTTTTTTAAATACTTCTTATAATGGAAAAAAAAAATCCAACTATTCCCACCAGTGCGGGTCAGTAGGGATATATGGAGTAGAAAGTTCCATATATCCCAACCGGTAGCAATAGTTAGAAAAAAAATCCAAGTATCCCTACCAGTGGGGATATGTTGGTATAAAAAATTAAAAAGTAAGTAAAGTAAAAAGTTGGTATAAAATCCCCCCGTTCCATATATGGTTGGTATATGGAACGGGGGGACTTTTCACCCAAAAAAAAAAAAATCGTTTCCCAGCATACATTTTTGCTTAAAGTTACTTAGTTTGATGTACAGAATGCTTGGTGTTGAGGTGGTTTACACACTGTATGTGTCAAATTTCGTCCATATGCGTATAGTAGTTTTTGCGTGAAAGTGGAATAAACATCCATCCGTCCTCCCAAATTTCGGTATTTGTAATAGTAGTAAGATAAGATTGCAAATGTCCATAAACACTTACCATCAACTTTAGCCACTGTTTGTGAAACTTTGTTTGTCACCTAAAAACTTATTTAAATCCATTATTCCGCAGGTCCAATCCCAAGCACACAACCAACCCCAGCAGCAGGTGTTCCTGGCCCAAGTAGCGACGTCCCAGGAAGACTCCTAGTACCAAGACAGCAGCGCGAAGTGCGAAACGCTGAGCTCCGATTCCGATAAGTGAAGTGAAGTGACATACGAATAGTGCGGTCAAGAAAACAAGTGGTGTATTCATGAAGGTTGATCTAAGTTAAGAGACGTTGAAACGTCAAAAGATTATGTTTAAACAGTCGATAACTTTTCTTTAAGCAGCGTTTATGAATTAACCCTTAAAAATAATGTTCAAAATAAATGAGCTAGTATAACTTCACCGTGATGAGTATCGATGGGTTAAATTTAAGGTTCACATCCTCCTTTTTAGAAGTCGGTTAAAAAGCTGTTTTCATTTAAACTGATATGTCACTCTGTGGAATAAGGGCAAGAGAATAATTATGATGATGATGAATCATCTGACATCAGTCAGTTCTGCTGTTGAAAGAAACGATGGATGGACTGTGTGAAAGATGAATTGACAAGGGGGACTCTGATGAGACCACGAGTAATAGAGAAGTATGGAGGAAGACAATCTACGCCGATCTCAAAATAAATTGGGATACGGGCAGGAGAATGATGATTACGATTTCAGTTCTGCGGTCCTAGACCCAAAAAGACATCAATTCAATTTGTTTTTATTTTATCATTATTAGATATCGATACAATCACGTCTGCGGAGTTTCACTAGCTAGTTTCATTTGACCCTGTATGGTGTGATAGTGCATACTAGATATCCTGCATCACCAGGTGTTTGTTCCACCAGACTATACCACAGTTACTGTTAACCTGCGTCATCCCACTGCTGGGCAAAGATCTCGCCCCAAGATTTACAAGTTTTGTCGATACAGCGAATTTTGGCCGCAGAAGCGACTTTTGAATCTGAACCAGGAAGATAGTTTGGTCGCACGACCGCTTGTCCGACCAGTTTTATAGCGATAGCGGCTGGTCATGCGATAGGTCGTGGTCGTGGCCATGTAGGCCGCTATATCTCTTGGTATGACACTAGCTGATCAAAATCAGCTCGTCAGCATACCAAATCATAATTGTTTTGAAAGGACTGAAATATGGTGGCTCTTGGATATCTAGTTTACTAGATGTTTGGTGCAATGACTTAAATTTTGATCGCACACAATTTAATAGTATTACAATATAAGCAGGTAGTTTTTAATCGATTATTCTTGTTTATTGGTTTTGCTCCCAAGTTTGATTTGCGACCAGAAGGCCTAAACAAATCAGGGATAGTCTTTGTTTGGAAATCCAAATAGTATATTTTGATACAAGTGGGTAAACTTTGGTATTGCAGCCGAGGCGGAATTCACACCTGAGCCGTAGGTGAGGGTGTTATGGAGCCGAGAACTGCAGTGACAAATTTCCACGTGTATACATATATAATACAATAACATTAATGTAAATAGTTTTCTATCATATCACTTTTGTACAAATAAATGTCTAATAATCAGCATTATGTACAGCTGATTAAATAGGATTGTAATAGTCATGTAAAGTTTGAAAGTAGCAAAATTGAAAAGTAAGTCGTCGGGGTTGGTATGGACATGTTATTAGGAGGAATGCAACATATAATATTTGTATGCGACTAAAAGAGATATGAATGTTGATGGATGGAGAGGGAGAGGCAGCCACAGAAAAAATGGATGGATTGTGTGAGGAATGATATGAAACAAAAAGAAAACAGAAGAAAAAAGATTTGCGCCGACCCCAAGTAAAATGGAACAAGGGAATATGATGTCAAATCAAATCATTTATTTCTTTGCAAACATGGGTAGTAATTGGTACATAGAAAGAAAAAAAGAGAAAGGAAAATATAACATCATTTTTTTGTTGTGCAAGTCAATGATAATAGTATGTTAATCAACGGAGTCAGAATTCAGATAGGTAACAAAGCATTATGAACCTAATCTCCAATGTAAATAGTTCAATTTTCACTCTAGCTTGAATATTATTTTGCAAAATCCTTGTAGTTATTTTATTTGACATGGAGGCCTACCACGAGCTCTTAACGCGATCCATTTTAGGACCTAAACTGAACTGTTCTTCTAATTCGTACCATGATGTCAGTTTAACGATTCAATTTAGGTCATGCCATCTGACAGCGATTGACCCCAAACTGAGTCGCAAGTTTTGGTTTCATTCATTCAATTTTGTACTTGTTTGGTACCATGACGTCCATAGAGCAGCTCAACTGAAACGCTTAACTGTCAAAATAAGCGATTCAATAAAAGTTACTATTTCTTCTCTAACATAAACTGAAACGTTTGGTGAATTATTGACGTAAATTAAGTTTTAAAACCAATATAAGTGTACTTTAATCTTTCTTTTAAAGTCTAAAATACCTATTTATATGCCTTTTTTAACCGCATTTGTTTTTCTCTAACAGATGTCTGATGAACAGCTTTAGTTTGAGTTTTTTGAGGAAGATTATCCTAGACTATACTAAGTTACTATACTTACAAACACACGTACAGTTAGTTAGTTACTATACTAACAAATAAAACGTTACTTGCTTTTGAGCGTGCAGTCTGACACTAAAATGTGCGCGAAATAAAGTTATTTGATACTAATAGCGTTGTCTCTTTTTCACCAAAAACGTTTCAAACGCGTTTCAGCCACAAATTGCGATCTTTCATTCACTTTTAACGATCCAAATGCCGCTGAGCGTATTGGACGTCATGGTACGAGTTTGAGCGATGCAGTTTAGGAACCTAAACTGAACTGTCTTGCTTTTGAATCGTTTTTAATTAGATCATGGTAGGCCTCATGTTCCTAAATGTAACGTGTTTTGTGAGTTGCAATAATCATAATTATTTTTATATACAAATATAGAGGGGTACTAGAAACATGTTTGAATCGACCAGATTGCGCGCAGGCCGGTCGGTAAAAACAGATTTGTATTTTGCCGCTCGGCTATGCTGAAGCAGGCTGGCCCGAACTTGTTTGTAGTACGCCTTATGTTATCTTTGTATGTTTGGGAAGCAGGTATGAAAAACTTTGATGACGAATGCCATATAATTCTCATCACCAGAATGTCAATCGAAATCAAAAATATGATTCTGTTTAGTCAGTCAGTTGGATTATCGAAAAATATTGGATAGGTACGTGTTTTTGTTTTATCAAATTAGTAAAAATTGACGAAGATAAAACGCGTCAAAGATCACGGGCTTGTGACGTCACTTTCCGGTAAAAAAATGTATTCAAATGTGTCGTCACACGAGTTTTCGACGCATTGTATCATCTTAATTTTTTATTTACATGAAAAAATAATGTGTCCAATATTTTTTTGGAAATCTATCTGACGGACTAATTCGATTTTTTTGTCATCTACCCTATTTCTTGTATACTTGCTGGTATACAGGGTGGAAACTTTCAGCGAGGCAAAGGGGAGCTACGTCCATTTTCGTGTAGCTGCAACGGTTAAGGTGAGTGAGAGTGGTTAAGTGATGTAATTGTATTGATCAGCTAGTATGTTAGTGCCCAGCACTACCTGACCCTCTCTTTCCCCATTCTTCTTTGTGACAGGGGTCACGTAAGGATAGCGAATACTGCTAATCATAAGAAAAATCAATCGTAAAATGCAAAATATTGTCATCAATGTTTAAAAGTGATAATAAGTTGGTTGTTATTTAGGTTTATATCTACATAAGTTACTAAATAAAACATGTGAAATGAAAATAGATATTTCTTTTAATTATTTACTATAAAAACTTAACTGAAAACTGCATACCTTATTTGATATGAATTGCTTAAAAATAAATAAAAAAGAATTTAACAATCAACATGGCATCTTTATAACACAGAATAAAATTAAACATTTGATAAAATTAACTAACTATCGCACTTTACTAATACTTTGACGTAAGGCCCGGACACCAGGAAACGGGAGACGAGGCCCGGCCTTACGGAGACACGAAGTGACAAGGTACATGTAAATGTTTCACGGTTCAACCAAAAACAGAATGTACTAAGCCCATATCAAAATTTCTCCCATTCTCCGAAGTGTGTGTAATGTTTTTGGGACAGTAAACCTGATTAATTTCAAATGAGTTTGTATTTTTAGGTAAATAAGAACCTTTTTTAAGGCTGATTTAACTGAATATTCATATCTTCATTTAGAATTTTGTTTCAGAGATTGGTTTGGCGTCAGCCTATTCCATTTTTTTTCCTAAATTAATAATATACTGTCAGAACTAAGATAAGTAGTCTATTTTTGGTTGAAAAATGCCAAAGTAAAGTACCTATACCTAACGAAACGTTTTTGTAAATCCTTTCTGAATGCGCTGTGTGAACGCACCTTTACACATAAGCAGACTGCACAGTGACACACATAAATCAACCACATAACGATAATCATAAAATAAGTTAGAACATTCAATTGATACAACAAAAAAAATAATATGGACATATTTACACTAAATACAGTATCAGTTACGATATAAAAATGACTTTATACACTGATACTTAATACTCTTGGCAACAGATAAGGCATAGTTTGCGCACGAGTTTACCATTTTTACAACACTAATAAACTCCCGCGCATATCAACCTACAAATATCTCACACAGTACCCTGCCTCTCCAAATGGTCAAGCACGGTCTGCACATCCTCTTTCAAGATCCGCACCATAGCTTTCGTATGCTGGCAGTCCTCTCTGATCAGGTCGACCGAACGCTTCTTCAGCTCATACATGAAGTTATCATCTAATTCTTGTAATCTAGTGACGAAAAGTACTATTTAGATTTATTTATGGTAATACTAGATTATGGGCGAAACTTAGCAGTAAAGTATTTTGTATTTTACAAATAAAAAGTACATCTCGAAAAGTATTTTAAATAAAATGCAAAATGCTTTTTTTTTTAAGGTAAAATACCTTTTTAAAAAAGCATAAATATAACATACGTATTTTGCATTCTAAATACAAGTATTTCGAATAAGTCACAACTCAGATTCCTTCTTGAGACACTTCATTGAAGGTCAAATAAAAGTTAACCACTTTTCTTCAAAAATATAAATGATTAAAGAGTATTTTTTCATTTTAACTACAAATAAGAGACCATAACCCATGATCTAGACACGAAGTAGACACAATAGTTAAACAATGGCGTCTCGACCAAATGGGTCATTCGACAAATCATGATTGAAATGGTTGTAATGGTGGTGGTGGTGGTTGGTGAAATGGTTTTGTAATTAGCACATTTTTTAAAAACTGGACAATCTCCATTGAACTTGCCAATGGGCTATTGGTGGTGTGACATCTCCGTGTGCCTCAGGGCGCACGAGGCGTCGTTGGTGTTCTACCTGGCCCCTTATTCACAACGCTTCGATTCGATTTTCGATTCGGAAAGTCGTATGTCTATCTTTTTTTGACAATACGAAATCGAGCGAGATAGACATACGACTTTCCGAATCGAATCGAAGCGTTGTGAATAGCTATGCAGATCTCTCTCCGGTCGCTGGATTTCCGCCCCATCGGCCATGAGAATAGGCGAGGCGACAAAAAAATCTAATTAGTCCGTCAGTTAGATTATCAAAAAATATTTGACCAGTGTTTTTTCTTTTGTTACGTAAACCAAAATTGACGAAGATATGACGCTTTTAAAATTCTCAATACGTCACGCCTAGGTATAATTTTTAGCTAGTTCTCACGTCACGAGCCCCCACTCCCGAGTTTTGATGCGTTTTATCTTTTGTCAATATTCATTGATTTACAAAAACAAAAAATACGTGTCCATTAATTTCCAATACTCTAACTGACGGACTAAATAGATTTGCAATTTGTTGATACTGTCGTCATGCCTATTATGGAAAAGCGAGTGCAGCTGTGTTTGCGCGAAAGGACTATGTAAGGATCGTAGCTGGTCGCGGTCTGTAGATTCTGCCTACCCCATAGGAAAAAGGCGAGGAGGAGGGGCTATGATAGGAGTTTATGGACATGTGCAGTCAGTGCCCTTCATTACCTGTCCAAAGAAGAAAAAGAGCAGAGGGCTCGGGTACTTCATGACGTTTATAACCATGTTTCAAAAGTTTACCTCACCGCTCGATAGATGGCGTTAGGGGCCAAATTAGAAGTCGCTATGGTTTCGTTACCGGTGCTGACATAGGGTTGAGCCCAGATCGAGGTACAACTACATTATTAACATGGCGTTGCTGAAACAGATGAGCACACGTGCTTGTCTGTATCAGCAAATTTTTGACAAGTCAAACCTTTGGTTTTGACTTTTAGATTCTTATATTGCCTTTTGGCGATCGTTTTGTACTTTGTCATACTGTCGAAACCCGAAAGTCTGACAACCAGTATTACCAAGGAGTATCGTATTATGTACCCAGTACTTACTGGGTTGTGAAGGTCAGATAGGCAGTCGATCCATGTAAAATACTTAATGGTATTCAGCTAGACTGGAGGCCGACCTCAACATAGTTGGGAAAAGCCTAGGCAGATGATGATAATAATTAGAGACTGGATTATATGCAAATGCAGATTTGCATATGCGTTTGCATTACATTTCGGGTTTCTGCTTCGTTCTCCCACAGGAGCAAACTACGGGGAACAAAAGAATTCCCCTGTCTTAACCCAAATTACTGTCTACCTAGTACCAGAGATTTATACTTGGTATACCCAGATTTCACCATTTATGTTTAAGATCTATGTGATAAGGGGCAAGGCGAGTCTGTTGCCATCACAAATCCAGACTGAGAAATTCCTGATGGAAAAACCCAACAAAACTTTGCCCTACCTAATACCTATGAATCGAACCTAGGATTTCATACTCGGCAGTAGCGCGAACGACAGCAAGGCAGTCTAGTCTAGTCGAGTGCAATTAGACAATAAGGTGGAACGAAGTTTATAGTGGTCGGATTTTCATGGGAGTTTTTTATTGAGTTCCTCGAGGAGTGGAGAAAAAAGTAAAAAAAAAGCATCAGGAAATTAAAAATAAATAGGTACTTGACATATGCATTTCATCGACAACAACGAACAAAGAAACACACCAAATTAGCGTTTAATGGATGCACGCAGGTCACACTGTTACGCTACATTATAAATTCATCAAATTTGAAGTTATTCATGAACGAAAAAAAAAATATTCTAAAGAAAATTAAAAATAAAAAGTCGCGTGCGGCGAAATTATTTTTTTAAACTTTCTTCTCCACCTCAATAAAAAAGTCCCATGATAATCCGACCACTATAAACTTCGTTCCACCTTTTGAGTATTTTTTGTCTAATTGCACTCGGCTAGTCAGTGAACCGTATAATATTGCCATAACAACAACGTCAATGCAAATTTTACGTTTGTTGCTGCCCTTTCGCGAATAAAATTTGGTCGTACCCGTAGGTACCTAAACGGTGAATTAAATGGAGTGGGTGCACAGTGTTTTGGAGAATGTTGACGCCAAATCATGCCATATAATAATGAAATGGGCCAGTCTGCCACAACACAACTGCGCAACAAGTAGGTAATGCGTTGTTCCTGCAGTTTTGTCAAAATCTGTAGGTACCTACGTTGAAACAATCGGACGCATGATATCGTGCCCTGCAGGCCTAGCCAAGTTAAAAACGTTTCATATTGATTCTCTTTCTACAATCGTAAACGTTAGAAAGCTTGTTGAAAGCGCTAAATTGGTAGCCAAGTTGACACGACTGAGTCGATCGCTTGATCTCAAATATCTGTAGAAAGAACCCACACTTTAGTCTATGGTGAGCGTTCCTTCCAAAGAGTATAGCGATCAACATTGTAGAAAGGATAACATTCTATTCTATTATTTTGAACGATGTAAACTTGTCTACGAATTTTCAAGTGATCACGTAATTTAACGTTGAAATGATGTCATTCTACTAGCGTTAACGATTGTAGATTGTCAATTTAGCTAAGCCTGCTGCTGATGTCTATACACCACAGGAATTTATAGACGCAAGTGATAACGCCAAACATATAGTTCTCCTCCGTACCAACATTTCGGCCACAATGGCCAATCACAACGGAGACACAGTTGCACTGTCTGTACCTTTAGTCTCATACTATAGATTGCCATCGACACGCTAAGAAGAATACAAAGTATTTGCTCACCTCTTGTTTAGACCAGCAAACTTACTGTCCATGACATTGACAACTTCGCTCAGTATATCCGTCGCCACCTCACTGTACATGCCGCGGCGTTTCTCCTTCAACTCATTCAAATGCTTCTGAGCGTCTACGAATAGGTGCACGAATCTGGAAAATTGTAAAATAGGTTACATTATTATGTCGTGTGTTATAAGGTGTAAACGGATTCACTAAGCCGTCAACCAAGCATTCTGTACATCAAACTAAGTGACTACGCATGTGAGACAGGGACAGGAAGACCAAAGAAAAGATAAATGGGTTTTGTGAGGAATGATATGAAGGAATAAAAACCGGCCAAGAGCGAGTCTCGCACCGAGGGTTCCGTACAAACTTTTTAAAGGACAAACTTAACTTTGCTGTTTGATAGAAACGGCTATTGCTCCAACCGCAAATAATAAGTTTGTAATAGTAAAATCGCTTTTTTTTGTTATTAAACTACTATATTTACGGTTTTCAGACTTTTCCCTTTGCATTTGCTGTAAGACCTTGCTTTTTGCCAAATTTCGTGTTTCTAGGTCAACGGGAACTACCATATAGGCTTTAGACCCAAAACCTATAGGGTACTTCCAGTTTACCTAGAATTGTCAATTTTGGTTAAAAGCAAGGTCTTACAGCACATGTAAAGGGAAATGTCTGAAAACCGTAAATATAGTAGTTTAATAACAAAAAAAGCGATTTTACTATTACAAACTTATTATTTGCGGTTGGAGCAATAGCCGTTTAAGTACTTAAAGGGAAAAGTCCGAAAAATAAAAAAAAAGTTGAAAATTAAGGTAAATTTTGGTGCTTAGAAGTTTTCGCGAAAATCTAAATTTGTCCATATCTTTTTATTGTGTTGACTCAGGACCTTGATTTTTATAGACCTAATAGGGACTATAGACCTCAGTATATGGTATAAATTTCAACTTGCTAGGTCCACCTGTTCCTGAGAAAATCAGTGGTGACAGACGGACCGCAAGAAAGTGATCTTATAAGGGTTCCGTTTTTTCCATTTGAGGTGCGGAACCCTAAAAAGGAGTATGATAGCGAGACGGTTGACAGGAGTGAATGGAAGAATAAAACGTGTTGCGTCGACCCCATAAATAACGTCGGACAAGGGCAGGAAGATGATATGATTGTTTACTTACTTCTTACTAGTATTCCTCTTTGTTTCAACGAGCGTGGTATCCAATTTCTCCATTACTTCTTGCATAATGTGTCGTGTCGACGCATTAATTGCTTCAGCTAAAAATAGAAACGAAAATATTGAGCTTATAACACTGACTAATAACACGGGCTAATCAAATCAAATAATAAACTTACTTCTGCTACTCCCTGGCTCCATCCTCCTGAACCAGTCATCAACACTGGATACCGTCACTCCACTTGACACCAACTCCTCATTATTATTCTCCTCAATTTTTCTCTTTTTACAATCTAGCCTTTCTTCTCCCGATCTCCTTTTCAAAATCCTTCCGGAATCTTCTATTCTCGTTGACGTACTGATTTTAGAATGACTTGAAGCTGAACTGATTGTTCTTATCATTCTTTTGTGCTCAATAACTTTCTGTGGTGTCTTCTCTTGAGTAATTTTGGGTTTTGAAAGATTTTTAGGTTTCTTCTTAGATAGTGTATGTATTATGTCCTTCATATATTCTTCGTCGTCTGATAGAGAAGTTTCTGACTGTTTGTCTGCGTTAGATATTAGTTCGTCAAACAATTTTATTGGTGAAATTACGGATTTTCGTTGAATTACTGCTTTTTTACGTATTTTTTCTGGAGATTTAGCACTTTTCTTAGGTTGTACAACTTTGCGTATAACTTTTGGTTCATCTATAAAGTCTTTTTCAGATTCACTGTCGTTTTCCGATTCAGAATCCTTTATGGTTTGGCCGCTGTTATTAATTTTAGCATGTTGTGAACTTCGGAAAATCAGTGCCAAAGATTTTTGAATTTTATTCTTAATTTCAGAAACTTCTGAGCCTTTATCACCGGGGTTTGTTTTCGATATTTTGGGACTCTCATTTACTTGAACGACATTTTCTTTGCTGTTCTGTTTTTCCCCAGACTTCGCGCTAACGTAAGATCCTTCTGAATCGGAATTACGTCTTGAAGGGATCCATCTACTTATATCTTCATAACACAACTTCTTCACAGATACCACAGGAGAAAGAGACTTACTACTATTGGGTTTAGGGCTGACTTTACATGCACTCTCACTATTAGAACCACTGGACTCACGATTTTTTGACACATCCATTTCTTTGGTTAGCTTATCGAAATAATCCTTCATAGAATGGCTTAGATCTTCAAACTCTAAGCTCCGCGGTTCCAGTTTTTCATTTATTAACTCCTGACTAGGCGGTGATTCCTGTATTTCACCGTGACCAGTTATTCCAATCGTTGCTATAGATTTCTCTGATTTGACATCAGTTGTCTCAAGTATGCTTATAGCGTCTACGTTCTCTTTCATCGACTTTTTCGGGGTTATCTTTTTCTTAGTAGTTTTTAGTATTATGCTATTTGTTTTTTTCTTTTTAACGCTCTTTTCTTTAGGTTTCTGTTCGTCTTTGCTCTGTAAGTCCTCAATTTGTATAAAATCTTCAGTATCAACATTTTGTTGACTATAATTGTTTAATCTTTCAACATCTGAAAGTAAATTCTGTGTAGTATTAGACTCATTGATATAATTATCAGGGCCTTCCTGATATATTTTCCTGAACTTATCAACCATGGTCGCTGATATATCGTTAATATCATCTTTGATGATCGTAACTGGTTCAACTAACAGCCCTGGTAAAGGACTTTCTGTTCTATCTTCATTGAAATTAATCACTTTTTCAACTACAGCCTTGTGAAGTACTCTCTTTGGACGTTTAGACTCAGATGTTTCTACTTTAATCTTCTTTCCTTTCTTTTTCTGATTGGTTTCTTGTTTATCATTAGTTCCAATGATTTCCATTTCAGGAGCTTTTACCAGAACTAAATCAGGTTCGGTTACTGTGTTCTTAGTACTTTCAACGACCATAGAAGTATTGAAGACATCTTTTGGGTGTCTCATTCGTTCATCAATCAGTTCGACTTGTTCAACGTTCACTTTCTTCTTAGTTCTAGGTTTTCTATTAACTTTACGTTTGATCGTATTGCTTTCATCTGAAGACTTATTATCGGTGTAATTTATTTTCTTATGGGCTCGTCCGCGCTTAGAAACTGCGGAATCATTACTAGCTAAAGTAGTCGTACTATTTCTTTTGGATAATTCTATCTTTTTAACTTTGAAATCATCTTCACTGTCACTTGTAAAGTTATAAACGTCAGCTTCAAAGTTATTTTCAGCTATCTTTACTTTCTCGCTGTTTGCTGAATCTTTAACTTTATCGAATATATCATTCATTTTTTTCGTTCTAGGCGACGGGGGTTCGGAAAATTTAGATTTCCTTGCACGTGGCATTCGGATCCTTTGTCGATCTTTCTCTATATCTTTGTAGCAAGTGGCTTTGGATTTTGGTGTCTTTTTTATTTGTATTATTTCAGATAGTATAGTATCATGTTCTGGCTGGGGTGATTCGCGATGGGATGCGTCATTGTTTGGTGGCCTGGGAGATTCTGCAGCCATTTCCTCGTCTTTGGGTGAGTAAAGTTTACGTTTTCGCCGGGTTAAAGGTGTTTTTGTATCTCCCGCATCAATGAGAGGTGATTCCATTTTAGCCTTTTCTATTTTTTCTTCTGATACTTTACATACCGGTGGGATGTTATATTCAATGCTCTCAGCAGCGCTCTCTAGACCCTTATCTTCCATTATAGTTGACATTTTTGATACAGACTCTAGAACAAGTTTGTTCTTCTTTTTAGCTGCACGAACTTTAGTCTTTTTAGGAGTTTTTATCTTATATTTCAATTTAATTTTCTTTTTCTCTTTCGATTTCTTTTCAGTTTCAGCTTTTTTGGACTCAATACCATGAATAGTATTTATGATATCTTTTAAAGGTATGTTTTCTTCGATACTGTCATTAGGGTCGGCGGTTATTTCATCTTCCCTATTCAAATATTTATCAAAATCATCGCACACTTTATCTACCATGCTATTAAGACATTCCAAAACCTCGATGTTGTTGAAATCGTAAGGCACAATATCTTCTTCTAAATCTACTCCATTCAAATTTAAGTTTTCACCAAAATTATCGCTGGTTTCTGAACTGGTTTCGTTAATTTTCTTAGCTAATGATGGACTTATGACAATTTCTCTTGCTTCGGTTTCAGTGATATGCTGGGAGAAAAATTCATTAACAACTTGTTCATCAAAAACATTCTTTGGCGCTGGATCATTTAGTTTTTCTTGTTCTTTCCTAGTCCTCCTTCGTGTACTCACGAAAGACGGTGCTTCATGAATAGTCTCTGTATTTGACTCATCATCAGTTGATGAAACTAATTTAGGTTTTTTTGAAACTTTATTCAGTTTAATTTTATCTATTTCCGGTGTATTGTCTATTGTCTCACTATTATCTTGATCTTGAGATTTCTTTTCTCCTGTGTTTATTCCGCTGTCAGATTTATCCTTATCGTCTTTTGCTTGTAAAGCCTCCTGGACTAACAAATCTACTATATTGTCTTTAGTATAATCTTTATTTTTAGACAGCCTTTCCACAGTATCATTTATGACTGAATCGTCAGCTGACCCAATCGTAGCAACTAACAAACAACTGGTTGTATCTTCATTGACGATAGGCGAAAGACCTCTTCTAGTCTTTCTAGAAGATTCCGGATCGCTTTGAGATTTCCTGTTCTCAAGCTCTAGCTTATTCAGGTTCTTATGGCAAACGCCATAAGGTTTATATTTAAGTGTGGTGTTGAGGCTTTGCCTGTCGTCTGCCTCACTGAGTTCCGTGACTATTGATAGTTCGGGGAGAGCGCAAACGCCTATAGGCTCTTTATCGTAACGGTATCGAGGTAATGCTGCAAGCTTTTCGTGAAGCTGAAAGGTAATTTATGTCAAGTTATGATTTAGTGTTGAGAATTTGAGATCGAATTAATTAGCAGGATAAAATAGTCGAAGTTCTAGCACAATTGAAAGAGAAGTTTTATTTACAACAGAGTATGTTCTTACCAACATATAAACGATAGCAGTATTCAATGTTCTTGTACATAATAATGCAGTACAAAAGTATAAATCTTAGCTCCAGTGTTCTTAACCGGCTTGAAGTATATTTTTTTAAACCAGATATTTTTAAGCGTTTTTTTTCGAGATACAGCAAAACCAACTACACTGTATTAGGGTTGCGACTCATCCTTCCAGATAGGCGTATTAGGTATGTAAAAATTAGATTCCGTGCAGGTAAATGAGGCGCTACCTTTAAACGACACAAGTTATGTTCTAGTAGCCTTAGTACAGCTTGATTTTGTTTTTACTCTCATGCCCATCATTTTAAAAGATGTTTGCTGTTAATGAACTAGCTTAAATATTTTAGCTAGCGGTTTATTAGGATTGGGAGCTACAGACCTACCCATCAAGACCTGAAACCTGACCTGTCCTGACCTGTGTTTTACTGTGTGCAAGTTTCCATAATAGATAAAACTTACTTGTGCCAATGAGCTCGTCGACGCTGAAGACGGCGACATGCACGAGATGGGCTGACGTGGCTTCACCATGTATCCTGCATTCACATAACATAACATAACACCAATCCTGTAGTCCGCGAAGGGAATAGGTAGAGGTGTACTTACCTAATAGTATACCCACATTTCGCCCGTTATATTATAGGATGCGAGCTTATTGCCATCACCCGGGCACAAATCCAAACTCCGTGAGAAATTCCTGATGGAAAATCCCCAATAACACTTTGCCCGACCTGGGAATCGAACCCAAGACCTCATGCTCAGCGGCTTGTAACCACTAGTCCTACGAGGCAGTACCTACCTATCTAGCTATATACTATCATGGTATTTAATTGTTAAGCAGGCCTTAATCTTTAATTCACTTGAACCAAATAACAGCCAGTAGCAGTCAGTAGCAGCTACGGAGTCTGGATTTGAGCCCGGTTGATGGTAATAGGCTCGCCCCTTATTACATGGGACTTAAACATAACTGGCAAAATGTGGGAGTTCTATTGGTACTCGTCTACCTATTCCCTTCGGGGATTACATGTGTAATGTCATATTTTTATTTATAATATTAAAGTTATTAATGAAACAGATTATCCGACGATTGACAACTGCGACTTTTAAGTGTAAGTAAAGTTAGTAAGAAACAATCACTCACTCATCATTTACAATAATTCAGCAAAAATCCTGACTTCATCAAATAAAGAATATGAACTAACCTGAATGTTTACGACGTTTCACTTCAACGGGATGCGAAAACCTCGGATCTTCGTCCTACACAAACATTTTAGTTCTTTAAAATATTCGACTACCCTACCTACATTTGAAAAAAAATAAAACATAATAGTGACAGCTTATAGTGACAGTTGTGACTTGTGGAATAGATATATATACCAGGATCGAGGCCATAGGGAATATGCAAGAAATACAAAACTCTTTTTATTTATTTAAAATGCCTTGTATTGACGTTTAAAAACTTTGTGGTAGGTACACTTGTTCAAGTTTCTAAAACATCACTTATTTGACAATTTGTAGTTTTATGTAGCATGTTTTTGGTGAAACGGAACGCACTGTCAAAACGCGTCGACCTCGATAACGCCGGTAGTGACGTTAAAGTCTATGTGTCAAAAAAACACTTTTAAGTATTTGAAAAGGAGTTAAAGTTTCACTAAGATTTTATTATAATATCGTTATCGCAATTTTTGCTTGAAAAAGCACATACAATTAGTAAAAATACTTTACTAAGGCCAAAAAATTACTTGTAAACAAGGCAGATTGAGGTAAATGACGTCACATCATGGCCTCGACAGTCACGGACGTTTGGACTGTCGTAGAAAATTGCAGGAGTTTAATATTATTTTTGAGCGACAAGCAGTAGTTGAACTTAACTTAACTATTGATTTAAGTGAAGAAAAAATTACATGGATATTCCCTATTGCAATTAGCCAGTTTTGTGTAATTTACAATTTCATAGAACAAATAATTAACAAAACGTTTACCAACAGCAGCGTCTCCTTGTCAATGTCATAGAGGTTATTTTCTTAAAGAAATTCATATTACCGCAACTTACCGAATCTTTATTATGGTTCGAATTTTCAGTTCTTACAAGCGGTGACTGCTCCAATTCTATGTCCAAATCCAGAGACAGCTAAAGAAAAACATGATCGTATTATTTTCCAACTGCCATGTGGCCTTTAGTCGCCATTAAAAGAGGTTGAAATAGAAAATAATTATTACATAGCAGGGCTCCGTAAAATAAAACTATATTTAAGCTCGAGCTCAAAGATTGCGAAACCATCAAACGTGTCTTTTAAACAACAAAAAAATGGAAAAATAATAAACTTAATTGCAAAAAAAAAACAACCGGTGACTTCAGTTTGGTTAATTCTTGCCACCAATTTCAGAAACGAAATTTTCAGAGTTTTTTTTTATTGGAAGTCAGTTGATTTTAATTGTAAAAAAGCAGAGTTGTACCTATCATCCATTGTTAGTATAATTTCTCACAGCTTACCTCATACTTATCCTCAAAGATTTTCCTCAGCGCGTGATCGAGCCGTTTGACGTCACACCGCGTCGTGACAACGGCGCTGACGTCACAGCCGACGTCATCGCCGAGGCTGAGACAGGAAGGCAACACTTGCGGGGGGGAAACCGTGCGGATTGATAGCAGCAGCTGTAGTGAGTCCCTGGGTGTTGGGAGAATGAGGACGATCATTGAATTACCTAGCATATTACAATTATTTTTTATTGTCACTGATTTCCAGGTACGAGTACGTTATGAACGTTTATCCGTTAGAATCAGGCTGGAGTAAAAATGTATGATTTCTGATGGAAAATAAAACAATTATGCGTTGTAGATATAACATATTGACGTCATATTATATGGAATATGATAATCTCTGAAAAACAGTTTTTTTTTTTGTTGAGAAAATCGATCAAAGACTAAACAAAAAAATCAGTAGGTATATCCCGGCAGTGCATATGACACATCTAGTCACTGTTAGGGGCAGCACAGACGACAGACTTTTTGTGTGCGACAGACAAAAAATCTGCGACAAATTTTGCGTGATTGATGAGTTTGACTATTTTTTTTGTCCACTATAAGGATCTAGGTACTGATGGAAAGGATCCTACTGATCGCCAGTGGACAAAAAGTAGTCAAACACATCAATCACGCAAAATTCTTCGCAGTTTTTGTCTGTCGCACACAAAAAGTGTGTCGTCTACGCTGCCCCTTAAGCATGAAATACAGAGGTGACGTTCTCTGGGTTCTGATGGATCATTTTACAATCGGGTATGATGTATGTATGTGCATCAACTAGTATGCTGATGATGCATTACGAAAAGTTGTTTTTCCACGAACCGAACCAGTGTTTCGTACAAATAGTCTATTACTAAAGACTGATGTCTCATTCAACGCCCGGGCTGGTTTGTAACCTTGTTAAGTACATAGTACACACGTCAATGATAATAAAACCAGTATGAGCTAGCCTTACGACAGCATACAATGTTCCCATTGGTGGGGTGTTCTCTCTGTAATCCACCACACGAGCCCAGTGCTTGTTGGCAGATGTCACATGGTGAATTTGAGCCTGCTCTGCCGTCCCCGGTGTGCGCTGGCCTTTATTATACCTATATCGAAACTCCGTATTACGTACGCTATGCCTTCTGCATGCGGACAACTGAACCTAATACAATATTGTTTATCTGATGTTATATTAGTTTATCTTTATGGATTTTTGTTTAATAGGTAAAGTGTTGTTGTTCATTCATATTTTTCCTCAAAAGTAATCAGATAATTTATTCATAAACTAGCGGTTGCCCACGCCCATCGTCCGCGTGAAACTATTTTAAAAATATTATTTCCCTTGTTCTAAAATAGAAAAGGGTAATAGCCCCAGTTACTCTTTATAACATGAGGTAACTGCCACTAAAAGTCCCGTCAAAATCGGTCCAGCCGTTTCGGAGATTAGCCGGAACAAACAAACAGACAGTGTTATTAGTAACAGCTACACAGACACTTCAATTTTATTTATTTGTATAGAGTATGGATGTACTCATAGTCTCATACATATAATAAACAAGGATGTACTGATGATAGTATAGAAGAGAATATTCTAAAAACAAAAACACATGATCCCTTTCAATAACACGATGAATCACTGAAGTACGGAATAGTACTGCGGCAAAATTTTTGCACCGACATTTTAAGATTAGAAAAAAAAAACTGATAAAAGAATGATAATTTCGAATAGGAAGGTAGATAATCCGTTATTGGAAAAATGTGTTGACGCGCATAATGAATCATTTTTTATCAATATTGGGACGGTCTATAATTAGGAATTCAAAGAATACCAAGTAAAGTTATACCTACTCAGTAATTTCCGGTAAATCAGCAGTCACGTTCTACTTAAGTACTCGTACATACCTTTCTACGTACACTAAAAGTAGGTACGCGACATTTCTCACGGACGCCTTTACGTCAAGTTAAGGAAATATATAGAAAAATTGATCATGGGAACTGCGCAGATTTTACATCGTCATGGGGAACATCCTACACATTCAGATTCATGTTTTTCTGGTTGATGATGATGAAGTTATTCCCTTACGCTGGGCTAGCTAGCAGGTACCTACTTCTTATATTTTTGTATAACAACTGTAGTTTTTTGTTCATTGGTTACAGGACCCAGAAGGGGCCTCGTTAATAGGCATGACAGTATCAAAAAATTGCAAATCTATTTAGTCCGTCAGTTAGAGTATTGGAAATTAATGGACACGTATTTTTTGTTTTTGTAAATCAATGAATATTGACAAAAGATAAAACGCATCAAAACTCGGGAGTGGGGGCTCGTGACGTCAGAACTAGCTAAAAATTATACCAACGCGTGACGTATTGAGAATTTTAATAGCGTCATATCTTCGTCAATTTTGGTTTACGTAACAAAAGAAAAAACACGGGTCAAATATTTTTTGATAATCTAACTGACGGACTAATTAGTTTTATTGTCGTCTCGCCTATTGCGTCACTGAACTCGTTAATTGCGTCATCTGTGGTGTTCCTGTACAGACCTACAAAAATGCAGGTTGGCCAAAACCAAATCCCTTTAGATTCTACGGTCATCCGCGCTTTGAAACACGTGAACTTCGAAAACAGGCTTTACAAATGTTGAAATAAAGGGTGTAAAAAACCTCTTAACGATCCATCCATCAGCACAATGTTTTGAGTGCGTTACATTGAGTTCTACCACAAAACATGATGTTTCCCAGCAATATTTTTTGCGTAAAGTTACTTAGTTTGATGTACAGAATGCTTGGTTGGCGGCTTCGTGATGAGGTGGTTTACACCCTGTATTAGGAGTTGTGAAAATTAGCATGGGCGTATGGCCTGTGGTTAATTATTTATCTGCCTAGCCTTTCCCTAACTGTGTTGGGAAAGGCTTCCAGTCTATGCAGCTAAACACCAATATTTCACATGGAGCGACTGCCTATCTGACCTCCACAACCCAGTTAGTACTGGGTAATACGATACCCCTTGGTAAGACTGGTTGCCAGACATTCATGGACGTCCGGTTAATCCATTTTAACATGACTTACTTGTGCAACTTGGCTCTGTGCGTGTTCTGATGGGTGACGACGAGCGTCTCGAAGGACTTGTGGTTGTTGGAGCCGAAGCTCTCCAGCACGCGCGGGTCTAGCAACACCGACACACAGCCGCTGACCAGATTTACGTCTAGCCAGGATTCTTGGCGCTCTGTACCCTAAGGATAGGAGAAAATGACAGGTTTTTAAAAGGTTTTAATATCCAGTCTATAGCGGTCGGTCATTTGGGAGACAGGATTCCCATCTGTGAGGACTGCGTTTTTGTTGCAAGATGTGGCAAATCCTTATGGATGTTCTCCTCCTTAGGGAGGGCGAAAGGGTCTGTCAGACTAAAAAACCACCTCGGTAATCCCTGCCCACAATTGTGGCGAGGATCATGGGAACTAGTGCGCCTTCCGCGGGTGTGTGCTGTGCTCACACAGGGATTAGGGGTGTTGGATGTCACATCTTTTATTTTTGGTACTGGGACATGCTGGTTTCCTCACGATGTTTTCCTGCACTATTTTGAGAGCAGTGGTGAGACATGGTTTTGTAAAATTGTGGTGCTAATAACCTACTAAGAGTGTGGTACACGCTAGACGGCAACTTGGCTGTGCCACCACTGGCCGCCAGTGTCTAGGTGAGACATAGATTATTGCCCTACGAGTCTCGGAGGCCATCGCCCTCTAGGCGTATTGTACCAAGTAGGTATAAGATCTCTAGCCTCGACATACAAAATAATAATAGACCTATGGCCGGGCGTTGGGCCAAAAATGTTGCCAACCCCTGAACTTTGACCCTGAATTTTGACACAATTATTGGATTCAAACTAAATGGTAGGCTTGTAAACTCAATTGCCCTCACTTGAACGGTAATTTAAGGGGTAAGTACCTATTGTTAAGTAAAGAAGCCTCGTTGGCCTAGTGGTCGCAATCGCGACGGCGGAGCACGAGGTCCTGGGTTCAATTACAAATTTCTCAGTAGGTAGCAGTCACAGAAACTGGATTTGTGCCCGGCTGATGGCAACTAAAAAATAAAATATTCATAGACGTGTATTGATACTAATACACGTCTATGAATATTTTATTTTTTATTTTATTTTTACTTACCGAAATAATAACAACTTTGCCGACAGTCAGTTTCCTGCAAACAACTGATGTGACAAAATCATGCCTTTGGTTGTGTGCGTTCAAGAAATCTCTTGCATCCTAGAACAAAACACAAGTTTTCAATCATCATAGTCAGTCACGCAGATTTTTATACATTTCACATCTACACTTATATCATAAAGAGAAAAGATTTGTATTTTTGTGTATAGGTAGGTTTGTAATGAATAAACTCAAAAACTACTGCGCCTTTCACCATTAGAAAGCCACGTCTTTACTGAGTAACATAGGCTATATTTTATCCCCGTACTCCCACGGGAACGGGAACTACGCGGGTGACACCGCGTGACGTCCGCTAGTACATTATAAAGTAACGCATTATACCCCGACGATTCTTTATTTTTTATTTACGCACAACAAGCTACCCTAAACTGTAAAATTTTCCTAATCAACCTTCAACTTAATGATTTAGCGATAAAGTTGAAAATCTATTTGAAGAAATTTGTTGGTGTCTTTACATGAACAGATATAAGTCCTCCAACTCTCTGCCTGATTTAAGCAGCATTTTTGCACCTATCAGCTAAATTAAATAAAAAATAAATATCGCTGGACATAGCGCCATCTAGCGCCACACTAAGCAACGAGGCTTGTGTCGTGGACACCAGATAGTTGATATACTACAAAGATACTTTTTGTTTGTAAATACATACTTACTATACATATAAACATCCACAACTCGAAAACAAATGTCCATGCTCATCACACAAACATTTGCTCCTACCGGGATTCGAACCCGGGACCCAGCGAACGTAAGGCAGCCTCACTACCGCTGCGACATTCGGGTCGTCAATTTCCTTTAGGTATAATGTAATGCAGATAAAGAATTTTGCTAGATTTTTAAAAATTCCCACACTTTTAGCGGGTAAATCATGGCGGATGAAGTCGCTGGCAAAGTACTAGTCACACATATACTTTAATATTACAAAATCACACAAACCTGAAAGAAATTAACCCAAGACCTCTCCAAGAAGATATCCACATCTTTCTCAATGTACATTGAGGTGGGGAACCACTTGGCAGCGGATGTGATCCTGAGGGTCCGGTCCTGACGAGGTAACAGCCAGCGGAGGAGCGTCTCCATGATGCTGTACTGGGTTGGAAGGTGACCACAGGAAGCCATGTAGGTGGACAGTTTGATGCTGAGAAAATGTTTTTTTTTGTAAAATTTATATAGACTAAGAATAATCATATTATAATAGAAAAATGTATGTTCATTAAAATTAATATTACAAGCAAAAATTACTAATGTTTATTCCATTTAATTGGTTGTTATAAATGTAGTCAATTAATCCAAAAGAAGAATAATCCCAAAACCATGAAATTTAAATTTAGATCGTTCAGCTATTCAAGATATTACCACCTTCAGCAGTGATCCTCCAGATAAGTTTAAACGACAATATTATCCCACTATACCAAATATTTTAAATAAAAATTATCTGGAAAACAAGTATTTTACATTATTTCTCTCGCAAAAATATAAAACAACTACTTCCACTTACAAATACTGCCCGAACTTGTTCCTCAAAGCAAAACGGATCTCCCGGCTGGACTCAGAGCAGTACATGTTAAAACAGTGCAGGATCTCATGCTTCTGATAGGCATCAGGACGGTTATTGGTGGCCAGGTCTAGGAGACACTCAGCAGTATGCTCCACAAGTATGTTTGGGAGTGAGACGTCTTTCTGACGGATCTCCTGTGAAGATTGGTGTAGCTTTAATTAAGCGATAGTTTTTTTGCTAATATAATTAAAGTGAGAATTAATGTCAAAATGTAGACAAAGCGAAAAGGTTCTGTAGTTTCTGCGTACCCTCGTTAGAAAAAGGCGTGAGCCTAAGTATGTATGTAGTGTGTGTTTAAAATCTATATAAAAAAGAGAGGGAAATGTTCATGTAGTGTGTTTAAAATATACATAAGTAAATAAAAAAATATTGAAAAAAAACTTCCAATATTTTTTGGTAGGTAGTCATTCCAGATAGTATTGTAGGATACTTACCTTTACAAATCTTAGCAGCAATTTCAAAAAAGTCCACCACTGTAAGTTGTGCCGAACTAAATGTTTCCTCACAGCATCCAGCCAGTATTGCAGCAGGTTCACTAACTCCTTGCTCAACACGCCCCATGTTTTAGCAGGCGGTAAACATAATATACGCTCGAATATCAGGCAAGCTATTCCATTTTCCTCACATTTGTTGAAATACTGAAATAAAAAGAAAAACGTAAATGGTCCATAGTTTATGCGAAAATGGATTTAATATTAAACGTAAAATTGTTTTGTTCTAATGTAAATGAACAGACCTCGATTTCCAGAGAACGTATTTTCTTCAGCGCAAGAACAGTCGACATATTCAATTGAACTCTTGAAGTTTTACATTTTTCTGATGCATCTTGAGTAGTTGATATGTATTCGTTCAAGCTATGAACGTTTTTCAAAAGTTTTCCAATATCCATAGCGAAGAAATAGCTATTCCATCTCAAACAAAAAATAATTATCACAAATTGCCGCGAAACAATTCGAAAAGACGCTATTTTTCTGATTTGATTTGACGGCTTTCACGTTTAGGTTGGTAATCATTTCCTGTATACCTAGGTCTGTTTATTACAAGTGCCAAATTTCTCAAACATTTTCTTTCGTGTCACTTTTTTGGTCCATAAAACAAATATTTTTGCTTTGTTGATTTTCTTCTTACAAAATAACCAATTTTTTGTCGGAACAGTACAAAGAATAGAATATTATTTTATGAATAATTTTATGACCATAAAAATCTCAATCGTGCTCTGTAAGACTTCCGTTCGTAAACCGAAAACACCTGGGAAACAAAAAAGATCAATAGTAGATTACGTTTCGTTTCCGACTTTAAAAAAAAATCTACCCAACTTCTGTATTTATTTTTAGCGTTTGAGGACTTAGTAACGTATCGGTATGATGTTATGAATTATTACTAAAAACCTTTTCAAAAAGAAAAGTAAAAATAATGATATTTTAGACTTTACAGAAAGGTGAAATAGCTTTAGAGGAAAAATTAAACGCTAAAATTATTTCTCCAGTATGTTGGCAGCAGTGACGCTTGAAGTTTGTCGTGTGTAGGTAGGGTTTTCGATTTGTCTCTGCGGGGTTCAGCCGTTTGATAAAGGAATTGCTGCAACCTGTTCCAAGTTCGAAATGATAAAACCGTAGAGATAACGTGATAATATAAAATGTTGAATCATTTTACGGAGTGTTCATTCTTCACGTTAAAACTTTTTTATCGCACGTTCAGTTCAGTGTTATGATCGCGTCATAGCGCACGTCTCCAACAAGAAACCAGTCGATATTATGCGGCCCGAACGCGACAACTACTTAAGGATACAATTATGATGCCTATGGTGTATACGGTGTATGGTTTTGCCATATTTTTCATTATCGCGTGGGTGTGTCTGTTGATAATTCACATAATGGCTTACTCTTACTCAAAGTGGAAGCTCCATCGGACAGTGGACCGGTCTCCACCTGAGCAGCCGTACCCCGGTGTGTCGATCATGAAGCCGCTCACCGGGGTGGACCCTAACCTGTTCTCCAACCTCGAAACGTTCTTCACACTGGACTATCCTACGTACGAGTTGCTATTTTGTGTGGAGAACGAGAACGATCCTGCAGTGATGTTAGTGAACAGTCTAATCCACAAGCATCCGCACATAGACGCTCGTTTGTTTATGGGCGGGCTGCGAGTCGGTGTGAACCCGAAGATCAACAACATGCAGCCGGCGTACTTAGCGGCAAAGTACCCGCTGGTGCTAATCAGCGACGCTGGCATCCGGATGCGCGACGACTCCCTCCTAGACATGGTGCAGCACATGAAGGACGACGTCGCCATTGTACACCAGATGCCGTTCGTATGCGACGCGGAGGGCTTCGCAGCCGTCTACGAGAAGGTTTTCTTCGGCACGGCACAGTCGCGCATGTACCTGAGCGCCGACTTCATGGGCATCAACTGTCACGTGGGCATGTCCTCGCTGGTGCGGCGCTGCGCGCTGGAGGAGGCGGGCGGGCTGCGCGCCTTCGCCGACTACCTGGCGGAGGACTACTTCATCGCGAAGGACATCACGTCGCGCGGCTGGAAGATGCGCGTGAGCTCGCTGCCGGCGCTGCAGAACTCGGGCACGCGCTCGGTGGGCGCCATGCAGGCGCGGCTGCGGCGCTGGGCGCGCCTGCGCATCGCCATGATCCCCACCACGGCCATGCTGGAGCCGCTGAGCGAGTGCATCCCGCTCGGCGCCGGCGCCGCCTGGGCGGCCGGCCAGCTGTTCGGCGCCGAGCCGCTGCCCTTCTTCCTCGTGCATGTGTTAGTGTGGTTTCTCTCGGACTGGCTGATGCTCCGATCAGTGCAGAACGGCTCGCCGCCGTTCACCAAAGTGCAGTTCTTACTCGGCTGGGTGTGGAGCGAGTGCTGCGCGCCGTTCGTGCTGGCCGCGGCGCTCCTCAGCCCCGAGATCTCGTGGCGGACTCGCAGTTACCGGCTGGACTGGGGCGGCCGCGCGCACGAACTCAATCCTAAACTAAAGTTCTGAGCCCCATCCCTCCCTCATACTCGAAAGCTTTAATTTGGTGAATGTTTACGTTTTACCAGTGTATCATAGTCTGTTTGAAAGCGACTGAATTTCGGATGTGTGTTTATAGTTAATATAGTATTAAGTTTTTATTTTAATTGCTATGATGTTAGTTTTGGAATGAACAGTGGTTGATTGTTGCTTTTGTTTTAGAAAGATTTGTACATTTGTTAGTTTAAACTTATGTCACACTTATTTATTTTTGGTAATTTATTTTACCGCAACAGGTTTGTCATTTACAACATTGAGTCGTGTCATGACAAGATAGTAGTTGAGTTGCGCGGAGTACAAGTATAGTAAAGTGAGTCATTGCTTATCAGAGATGTCTGGCCCTTCTGTTGTGATTCATAATGTTGTCACAGAATCTTGTATGACATATGATTAGATGTTTATTGAAATATTAATTAATCTCAATATGGAAGGTGTTTGTTATTGTAATTATAACAGATTGCCATTCTACCTACCTTGTGTAAAATATGAAATGTGATAAGGTCTAGTATAGTTACCTAACTACACCGCATGATTCTGAAACTCAATACATACGTATTTGTATCATACCTTGTGTAATTCTCTGCAAACAGTTAATGTTGTATTGTAATACCTAATTCTAATTACAAGAAGTACAGGGTTATACTCTAAAGAATACATTGTGATCAACTATTATATGTTTTATTTAAAGTGTACCTGGAAGTAGGCGAAGGTCTGTGATAACCGCAGGCTAGGCGTGGCGGAGGCGACATACCTAGCTCTCTCTTATCTTTATGGGGTGATTGGAGATATCAGTAAAAAACAAATACAAATATTTTTTTAATGTGATAACCTACAAGTGAGTGATACCAAAGTGTGGATATGGCCACAGATAATGTAATAATAAATGGCTAAAATAATCAAATATATTACAGTTCTCATTGTCTCATGGAACGGGCTCGCACCGCTGTGACTAAAAGTGAAATAGCCAAATGTACTGTAGTTCTCTGCCTTACCCTACGACAATACAGGCGTGAAGTTGTTCGTTCCAATAAAATTGCATTTATATGAACCAACTGGTTCATTTATATGCTCAATAATATTGTTTTTTATATAAGTATGTTTAGCTTGACGTAGGTACATTAAATAAAAACAATACTATTGAGCAGTAAACTGCTTCTTATATCAAAATATATTTCTGTAAATTGGTTTTATAAAACACTTTTATTATACGTCTTAGCTAGACGTACATAAATATAAACAATATTATTGAGCAGTAAACTACTTCTAAATATCATAATTTATTTCTGTAAATTGGTTTTACAAAACACTTTCATT
This sequence comes from Xestia rhomboidea, assembly GCA_963853795.1. Lineage (NCBI taxonomy): Eukaryota > Metazoa > Arthropoda > Insecta > Lepidoptera > Noctuidae > Xestia > Xestia rhomboidea. The sequence goes on from OY970774.1 coordinate 11,629,361, forward strand.
ATACGTCACTTTATGGATTCTTGATACGGAAATACCATTACCTATCCTCATACAATCTGTTCTACATTTACTTTTTCCCATTATTACATAATGTAAACAATGCTTCAGGTTGCTATGTAAAGTACATTTTATGATATCTATTACATAGAATCACTGGCCAATTTATAAAGGTACCTAAACATTTTTTTTTAACTGGTCAATGTGACCTCGACCTTATTTCGAAAACATTTTAAATCTAAGATTTCTCAAAACTAGAATTTAAGTGCAGAAAGGACACAATCTTCTCTCTTCGATCTTTCATTTCATTTTCCTATTAAAAAGTTTTGTATTTTTTTAAAACACTTAAAACAATTTTATCATTTTTATCTGCAAAACATTCATTTCTATAATTATAATTGATAAAAATACTGCAAAAAGACTAGATAGCTCTGATATAAATTGACAATACAATGCCATATTATGCCAATAAAAAAAAAAAAAAATAGAGGGCATTGAACTTATTTCTCCGTATGGATAGTTTCCTGCTTAATGCGGGCCCACACAGACATAATATGATATCATTACCTATATCACATTACTTGGACGTGTTCACATACGGAAGAATAATACGAAATACAAATCATTCAATTCGGTAACGGATAACCTAACTTAACTCGAGAAGTTTTGTAAATCGAGTGAACGTACACAGGACACATCTTTTGGCGTCACCCTTTATCTCTTAAAATCGCTTGAAAAGGTCGCGGTGACGCGAGCGACCGCGCGCCACGCGCGTCTTGTCGGTGGTTCGGCCCGCGGCTGCCAGCGCCGCGTGGACGTGAGGACGCTCGCGGCTCCGTGGGCGGCCGCGCGCCGAATGTAGAAACTAAACTAGTCAAGGGGAGACTAGGCGCGTAGGGTCTGGAGCACAGTATTCTGGAGGTCGCGCAAGGCTGCCAGCGGCGACGCCGCCGCCCGCCCGGGTGCCGCTGGCGTCGCCGCGGCCGCTGCCATTCCGGTGTGACTCGGCCCTAAGGGTTCTGTACCCAAAGGGTGCCAATGGTTACAGGACCCGTATTACTATGGCCGCTATAGCAACAAATAATAAAAATAAAGTTGCAAAGTACAATAGTCTTCTAAATTGTACAGTGGTAGGGGTTGACAAACACATGATTTTTGTAAAAAAAAAAATCTAAACAATCGGATCATCGATCATTTAAATCAGATTTTTTTTAATATTCCAATCTTTTTTCATTTGGAACTCTGTTATTATTAACTTCCGTCATTAATGTTGTTTGTATCGGAAGCTCAAAAATAAACAATAATCACGGAAGATATCCCGTAAGTGACATTTTAAGTATTGACTGTTATTATTTAAAAGACGCCGTGTTTACTTTAATTAAAAATTAAATAAACAAGAATCAACATAGCAATTCTAAAATGATCAATATCAAGTCTCTAATTATCAAATCAACGACTTAAAATTGACATAAACCGTTTGGGTATTAGGTACTGCAGTCGCTGTCCCTTTCATATTTTGATGTTTATGTTTTTACTGGTTACATTCAGGTTCTTTATATGGAAAACTAGTTAGGTCATTTGTGTTTTTTTAATTGTGCCTAACCTATTAATTCTTATTTGGCATTGAGAATTAAACTGGCTGGAGGCTCTATGTATAGTCATTGTTATTTGGTATGCAACCCTAAATACATCATCACAGGTTACCAGTTTACATTACGGGGAATACCTGAACTGTGTAGATAAACATACCATTGCGTACGTGTGCGCCGTAGTTTGTGTCGGGGAATTGCATAAAAAAAAATTGTAGGTTAATATATCATCTCAACCCTGTACGGAATTCTTCGTCTGCGAGTCCGACTCGTTCTTGGCCGGTTTTTAATTCAATTATCACAGACGATATCCCAAATACTTACCAACAGCCGCTCCTAACAAATGTCACTATTAAAAATTACAAACTATTAAATGCCGCAATTGATTTTTATAAATTTTTGTATAAGTTTCACATTTACTTACACGATTTGTAAACAATTTTATTATTCATGAAAATGCAAACGAATCGTATTTAAATTTTATGGTTTTCTATAGTCGAACCTATTTTTCGATTAGCTCACGGGTAAAAACTTCGGCCGTGCCTATAATAGTTAGCTAATTTAATCCCATGTGTAACGATTTTCCGGTAAAATAAATAGTAGTAAAAAAAACTTATCCTCCCATTGCGATTAACACAATGGCAATTCCTAATTCATAGACTAATTTCACATGGCTACCTAATTCAAAACACCTAAGTATCTACACTGGCCTGCAAAAATAAGTATCACACTTTTAAAATTGCAATAACTTTTTAAGTACACAAGATATACTTTCGAAACAAAAAGGACTCGAAAAATAGTTTAATTTTGTGAATAGTTTCAAAGAAAGTTGATAAAAATTGCTTTGAAACTTTTTTATTTTAAATCTCTAACTTTTATAGTTTAGGAAAAATTTAAATTTTAAAAGTGTAGTACTTATTTTTGCTGGTCAGTATATTTATCTAGCATAATATTTGGCCTTGAAAACTATTTGTTCCGTCCGTGCGGGAGTCGAACTCGCTTACCACAAGGCACAACGCTTGGCGTACAATGAACCATAACATAACATCACGCCTATAAACCCTGAGGGGTTAGGTAGAGGTGTACTTAAGGGGGTGATATCTGCTAACGAGAGGTTTTCTGCATGTAACTCCTCTTTGATGAGTGAATATAAATGTGTAAAAAAAATATGTTGCTTATTAGACTCTAAACTTTAATTACTTAGTACAATTGAAATAATTCTAACTTTATTATTACTACTTATAAGAAAAAAATATTCAAAGTGAATCATTTTTTCTTTGAAATTTCGTAACTAGGTACTCCTAAACGGCATTAAGTTTTAGTAAATTTTTTTCACACAAATATTTGTCACTTTTTTCTTCACAAAGTGTACAATTGGCATTTTGATCGAATGATTTATTAAACTTCAATTAAATCAAAACCCCTCATTTCGTACTATTCGGCCCGCAGTGACCGACGTAACAACCACTTTGTAGTGCAAGCTGATTAGAACTTTATTCCAACAGAATTTCAAACGAAGTTTGAACCACCACAAATAGAAATTTAGCAGATACCCCAGCCTTAATAGTACACCCACATTTCGCCAGTTATGTTTAAGTCTTATGTAATAGGGGACGAGCCTATTACCATCAACCGGGCGCAAATTCAGACTCCGTGGCTGCTACAGAGAAATGCCTGATGGAAAACCCAATAACAATTTGCCCTACCCGTCCCGGGAATCGAACCCAGCACCAAATGCTCAGCGGTCGCACTTGCGACCACTAGAGGCAGTTTTATTTTATTACTTGTGTAAACTGGATATCCTCCATCCGTCCGTCGTGGGGCCGGCTGAGGGGTAGGTATATCAGACTCCTATTGACTGAAATGGTGGTCCTTCCCGTTCCCGTCACTTTTGGCTGGAGTGGACACGATTGCATTCTCCACAATAACCCTTGAAGGTATAATGAACCAATGCGCCAACCTCACCGGCAATAAATGTCGGTATAAAATCCAAGATTTTAACTATATTCGAAACTTTGTAAGAGGAAGTACTTTTATGTATTTTATGAACTAACTCAACTTACCCTACTAGTGCGAGCGAGACAGACTATGTATTCTCGCTCGCTCTAGTAGGGTAATTGTCTGTCTAAAGACAGTCTTGTCTATAGTGTGCGCTAGCCCTAAGCCACTCCACGCTTGTATTCTCTGGAGGGGTACTGTGGCAGAATGTGTATTAATTAACTACAAGCATTTTTTGCAGCATTTTTTTATTTATTTTTTTGTCTGTAAGGTATTTATCTATGGGCCAAAGTTGCCTGACAATAAAGGTTTTATTATTATTATTAATACACATTCTGCACGATAAGACTAATTATAAAAAACCGGCCAAGTGCGTGTCGGGCCTCGGACCACGCGCATTGTACGGTTCCGTAGTAGCCCGTTATATTTTAGATTTTGTTTTTCAATGTAAGTCTTCACCCGTTATAAACAAGCAACTACTTCATCTTAGTCACTTCATAGAATTTATTCTAAGGATTTTGTATTCGGTACAAAATTATTCAACACCCTAGTTCAACGACTATTACTGTTAAACTCATTAAGTTATCTTAACCGCTATAGTTTTTCTTTAAAGTTCATGAAATGCACTATCATCATGAATTTTTCCAGATTTTTCAAGCCCGCGGTTAAGGTTTTAGAGGGGGGGGACCCTTCTGGAACAAAAATTTGCACTTCAAAGATTAATATTTCGTAAATGGAGCATTAAATCAAAAAGTAGTACTGGCAACGACTAAGTCATTTTAAACCTATCCAACGATAAGCCACACGATGGGGTAGACGACGAAAAAAAAATACATCCCCACTTCACATGAAGGGGAGCTACCCTAAAAAACAATATTTTCCAAAATTTTATTTTACCACTTTGTCGGCGTTATTGATATACATACCTCTACAAAATTACAGCTTTCGTTTCGGTTATTTGATCTTCCACCGCCTGGGCCAAGTTTCGACATTATAGATAGCGATATTATGAAAAAAATCGGTTTCAACAACGATGCTTGTGGGAAACGCATCTTGGATATAGAGACTTGCGTTTCCCGCAAGCATCGTTATTGCAAACGATTTTTTTTTTCGTAAGTTATTAGCGATTGAAAGTTAACGATAATGTCGACATCTATATATGTCGAGACCATAGACTAATATATATAGAATGAGAGTCGAGACTGCCAGCCCTGTCTGGGGGCACTATAGTAACGAGAATAACATTACATCACGCTTCTTTTCCTTAACGGTTCGGCAGAGATCTATCAGACGCGGACGTTACTGAAAGTGCCAAATTTTGGGCTGACTCAATTTAAGTCATCGACACGCTAGAAACAAGATCTCCGAAGGATTAGTTAAACAGTTGTGGATAGTTGATGATGGTTAGTTACTAGTAGGGAACGTGCATGTAATTTTTTCTTCACTTAAATTAATAAAATAGAGATTAACTGATCAGGCGGAAAAGACCACGACTGTACATCAAACTAAGTAACTTTACGCAAAAATTATTGCTGGGTAACGACTTTTGGTTTTGGGGTGAAAAATCATGTTTTGTGGTAAAACTCAATGTAACGCACTCAAAACATTGTGCTGATGGATGGATTGAAAAATACGAGGGACGTGGAGGTTTTTAAAGTAAAAATCTTACATTAAAAACTTGTCAAAAAGTTGGAACTTTGACCCCCAATATCTCCGTAACTAGAAGGTTCCCAGGTATAGAACAAAAAAATGATCGCAATGACGAGGAGAACAAGTGCCTTTCGGCTTCGTTAAGAGGTGTTTTACACCCTTTACTTTTTGGCCTTAATGAAGTAATTTTACTGATTGTATGTGCTTTATTTAAGGTAGATGCTCCAACCAGCCCGCAAAATTAAAATTTTCTTAAGTTATTTGCAATTTGCAGGCCAGTGCTAGGTTGCATGTTGATTAAAATATTCCTCGCGACTGTAAGACGTATGTAGTTACAGATTTATAATCATTAAAATCACCAATTCAACTCTCTAAGTACATTTAACCCTATTGAATGACTTTTTCATGAAATAGTTATTGAAGAATAGGGTTAAATGAACTGTTTACTTTCTGTCCGTTTGTTCCGGCTAATCTCCGACAGAACTTTTACTGGCAAATAGCTGATGATGTAAGGAGTATCTTGGGATACTTTTATGTTTAAAAAGATGAGGGGTTCCGGTCCAAAAAAAAATAAACCCTTGAAATTGTTAACAAAATCGTAGTAATATTTTTATGAAAATTTAAAGCGGAAGAAGCTCGCAAGCAACCGCAAGTACTTAACAAATTATTTGAAGTCTACCAAAATGAATTAATAATATAATTGTTTAAAAAAACTGCTGTAAAATTTATCTAACAAATAAATGACCTCTAGTCTATTGATAATGTTAATGAGTGTGGTAGATACTTATTTGGCATGTACTAATTTAATTTAACTTTATAATTCGTGTTCTGTTGAATAGATAATTTAAATAATTTTCCGCTTATTATGGTATGCATGAGTTTTTTTATTATCATCATAAAGGCATCATTCATAACTAATAGAAAAGTCTAGAAGAAGACACGCTGCGCTGACGGAACATATTTTTATTTTCTTAAGGTGCAAGTTGGCAGCGATACGAAGCCGCGCCGCAGACGACGTGTCGCGAAGCACAAAGCTGGTTTCTATGTATTGCTATGAAATTCCCACCGAAGCAAGCGACATGAAGATAGCGACGCGTCGTCGAGCGGCAGACGCAAGTGTCGCCCGACCCGACCGCAGATCAGTAGTGTCGCTGACAATGAAATGAAATGATGAGTGCAGCGACGTATCGCGGCGACATGAAGCGACGACACGTCGTCTGCGGCGGCTTCGTGTCTCCAGCTGCCAACTTGCACCTTTAAAATCGTTGCCTCAAACTAGGAATTTCTCTTGTAGTACCTACCGTGGGTGGGTTTACAAACATATAAACTCACATCATCTCACATGCAAACAGCCAGACCCGGAACAACTATCTGTAGGCCATACAAATATTTGTTCCGTGCGGGAATCGAACCCACGACACACGGCATAGCAGTCACTGCGCTTACCGTGCCGTCACGTCAAATTAGGATGAGGACAGAAGAATAATGATATTCAAAGATAAACGTATAAACCCATCAATCGACTCTGTCTATCATAGTACATAGACCTTCCCCAAGCTGTGCCACAACACCCAGTGTGTAGGACAGGTCCTCCGCCTTCGGCAGCCAGTCGGTCACAAAAACCTTTTTAAGATCAAGGTTCTCAAGGTTATACTCATCACTCGAGCTTGTTGTACCCCTTTGAATAGAGCAGAATTAACAAAAAAATACTATGTCTCTGTGAAATACAAATATCGAAATGGGTTAGTTTATATAATTGAGTGTGTTACCCGTAAAAGGGTTTACGGGTAACACACTCAATTATATAAACTAACCCATTTCCCTCCATATTTGAAACCACTATTCGCTTCTCAGTCTAACCCTTTTTCTTCGGTTTTTGTTACTCAGAAATTCCTAAGAAAAAATCTAATAACACTGCCCGACTTCGGAAATAGAACCTAGGACACTGCAATCAAACCAGCTAAATAAGTATTCCTCCAGGCTCATAAAGGTGTATGAATTTACTTTTTCAAGGTCAAAGTCATTCCTGCACCTTTATGCGCTTGGAGGGTTGTATTGATGATTTTGATGATTATGATTCTGTAACTACATATGTCTTACAGCCGCGATTCATAGTTTAATCAACATACAACCTGACACTAACCTGCAAATTGCAAAAAACGTAAGAAAATTTGAATTTCGCGGGCTACCCTGGAGCATCCACCTTGAGCAGAAGCCAACCTCTGTAGGTTTAACTGCGAGATGCCATTTCTAAAATAAAAAAAGTTTTTTTTTTTTTTTAAATTGAATATACAATCGCGTAAGCAGCTTCAGTGCTGTCAATCAACTCAGCACCTTGTCCTGCATCTCCCGCATCCAGTATGTCACAGGTATCATAAGGTACAGAATAACAGATATAATATATACATAAGTAGATCTGATCTAGAACACACTAACTATTCAAAACATGTGAAACAATTAGCCAATACTTTAATAAAAATCGTTTACATTTATTGTAATAAATAAAATATTATACCTACCTAGTTTAGAGAAACTAAAAACACACGCTTTAGAGTGACGTCATTTTATATCTCGTATTCTTCTCAGCAAAACTTTCATTTGATACCCATATCATGGGAATGCATAAAAAGTAATAGTCCGTTATCTATGGGAGTCCGCCATATTGGATTTAGAAAAACGTCACTTAGCTAACATGCATAAATGCATTGTGTGACATAGGCCTCTTGAAGTGGATGAGAGTGGCCAACCATCGAATTGAAGAGGTCAAGAGTCTTGACCTCTTCAATTCGATTGTTGGCCACTCTCATCCAGTTGCTACCAGTCACCCTGCAAAGATCGTCGCTCCACCGAGCCTGATTCGAGGGCGTCCCACATTACGCTTGCCGATTCGCGGTCTCCACTCAAGACCAGGTCTACCAATGGTCATCGGTTCTACGGCTGGCGCATTGCCACTTCCGCTTACTTATTCTGTGAGCTACGATAACTCTAGTTCTCTGTCGGATCACCACGTTCTGGATGGGTTCCCTAGGGTTCTTACAGGCGATCAGCTCGTTGCTAACTGCAGATAAACTGCAACCGTCGACGGCAGCCGTCGACAGGTGGCGACGGCTGCAGTTTATCTGCCGTTGGCAACGTGTCGCTCGTCTGTAAGAACTCTAGAGAGACTCCAAGAATAGCCCGTTCTATAGCTTACTGAGCAACCTTAAATTTATGGACCAGCCGTACCATGAGTGTCCACGTAATCGTTTACCTAATTGTAAAATAAAAAGCTAGCTTAGCCATGTCATTGCCAATGTCAATGTCTGCTCATCCCCTGGGAGTTACCGCCATGGTTTTCTATGAAACCGTAAAACGCGCTAATAAAAAATGTTTACAAGTACATACAAGTCTGTCCAAGACCCCGAAGTACTTCAATGACCTAGTAATTGAATTATTTCGTCGTACGCTCGTAAAAACTTAGGTAGCCACTTAATGACTATCCGATTTCAGTTTCTTCAAGGCTTTCCTATTAGTTATTTACAAGTCAAAGCCCCAAATTCGTGTACGTACGTACGTAGGTACCTACGTATTAATACAAGGTAGAAGAAACACCGACGCAAAAACGGTTACCAAGTTCAATACGACTTTCTGAGAAATTAACCCACATAGAAATATTTCATCTCATCAAACAAATCTTCTGTTTCCTTTACTTACACGGTCAAAACGAAAGGAACAGCAGATATTTTTTTGAATCCGATGAAATATTCTATGTGGGGCGGGGGTGGGACTCAGAATGATGTACGGAATAGGTACGTGGTTCCTTACCGTTTTCGCGACGGTTCCCTATCACGGTATCACGCCGTATATACTCTACCTATGTCCTATGCCTAGAGCGTGCCCTCAGGTTTTTTGGACATAATTATCATGCATTCGCTTATGCATTGTCTGGAAAGGCTTATAATACTGAGCCGGGCAGAAGGTAAACGCGCGCAAGGCAGAGCACCGGCAAGATGGACCCGATCAAGAGGGCTGTTGGAGGTAGCCTGTACGGAGCGGTTCACACTGCAGGAGACCGCTTGGCTTGGAGACGTGTCATAATAATGTGGTCGTGATCCTCAACAGTAAGAAGATTATTGGGGCTATACGTACGGTCTATACTTATTTGAGCTTTTGCGGGCTTCGGGGATTACGTGACATCCTACTTCCTACTAATATTATAAATGCGAAAGTTTATGAGGACGGATGTTTGATACTCTAACTACGCGCAAAAACTACTAACCAAATTTGCATGATATTTGGCACACAGATAGTTTATAACCTGAATTAACACGTAGGATACTTTTTTTCCTCGTAATATTATCCCGTGGGACAATTACGAGAGATGCCGCAGGCATAAGCTAGTTGTGATTATGTTTCTGACGATATCCTAGCTTTGTTTGTAAAATGTTCGCGTTAACCATTTCTATGTTCTTAATTATCTTTTTATTAATTTTATTGTCAGACTGGTTGGACAAGTTGGCGACAGTAATGACCAATTGCGTTGATAGCTGATAAATTGACGAGTTAATTATCGCTTTCGTTACATTACATTTAGTTATCAAGCGAATTCTTTTACTTCATATTTTGTTTATACATTTTTCAAGGGGTATCGTGTTATCTAGCTATTGGTCCTGGCTGTGAGAATCCCCAAAAATTAGACAACCAGTCGTACCAAGGGTTTATGAGTACCCCGTTACTGGGATTTGGAGGTTAGATAGGCAGTCAGATAGGTTTGAAATGTACCTACCAGCTTTTAGACGTTCGACGAGTGGTATTAGACTAGGGTTACTATCTGCTCGTATTTTTCCGGACATGTCTGGTTCTGCGAGCCTTTGTCCAAGTCCGGTCTTGCCATTTACCAGACTTTCGGAAACGAGATGTAAAAAAACTTACTTAAGGCGACTACAGGAGCTAAATTAGCAACTCTAATTGTGGTGGTTCAAACTGCGTTTGAAATACTGTTAGAATAAAGTTCTAATCAGCTTGCACTACAAAGTGGTTGTTACGTCATAGTCACTGCGGGCCGAATAGTGCGAAATGAGTGGTTTTTTGCGATTTACAAAAAAACCTATTGATTGGACTAAAAAAATAAAACACTATCAAACTAATATGTTGCTTGTAGAATTATTTGCTAAAAACTCAGAATGATCGCATGTATTTCGCATGGTTTTTACTCGTTAAAAGATATTTTAGTGATTTTTTCCTATCGTGCCAAATTTGTTGTATTATGTTTTCAAAACACTATCATACTAGCATATATCCTGAAGAATATCATATATTTGTCTGGTTTTGTTTATTGCAGTGAATCAAATGATTTTTTGCATTATAAAATGCGCGTTTAGCTTCTGTTATAGTCCCCTTAATAAAAAAAAAAGTCTGGTCTTTTACGCAAATAGCTTTGCGTCGAAAAGTTTGAAAAGTCAAAATGGTAAGTAACCCTACGATAGACGTTCTTCAAATCAAAGAGGCACAACTAGCCTAGACATTCGGTGAAACTTTTATAGGCAATCCAGTGTAACACGGTCATCTTGTTACGGTTACTTTCACTCCAGTGTAACCTTTGGTTGGCCTGATTCGTGTAGGTATACCTGGGTGGGTGAGGGTTGATTAAACTATTATGCTAGGCTTCTTTTGTTTCGGGTAAAGTAGGACGAAAAAAGTTTTGTTGCGGAAACGAAAATTGCTCTACAACATGGGTTTTTAGAATTATGTAGCACAGTTTGAATCACAATTTGAAGACTATTGAAGGAAATTAGCATGAGGCCCTGGGTTCGAATCCCAGGTCTGGCAAAGTGTTATTGGGTTTTTCCACCAGGAATTTCTCAGTAGCAGCCACGGGGTCTAGATTTGTGCCCAGTTAATGGTAATAAGCTCGCCCCCTATTAAATGGGACTTAAACATAACTGGCGAATTGTGGGTGTACTATTAATAGTCACGCTTGTAATCCCGCTTGTGATGTTATGTTATTAATAAGTCAGTATAATTCGTTGCTTCAGATTGTGCTTGAAAGATTTGTCTGCTCACCGACGTTACTGTACTGTTACTGTGAGCCTGTCTCATCCCACTGCTGGGTTTAGGCCTCTCCCCATAACTTCAAAATGTTTCGATCTAGGGGTAATGAGGACCACTGGTCGCTGGTTCTGTCCAGCTCGTCCCGCCATCTCCTGCTATAACAAAGTCATTAACGCAATTAATTTTGTTGAAATGTCAAAATGATTGTAAAATAATTGCTATTGTGTGTTATGTTACACAATTAGGTACTCCGCTGTTCTTGAACATATTATATTATTTATTTAACAATAGGCATGATGACAGTATCAAAAAATTGCAAATCTATTTAGTCCGTCAGTTAGAGTATTGGAAATTAATGGACACGTATTTTTTGTTTTTGTAAATCAATGAATATTGACAAAAGATAAAACGCGTCAAAAATCGGGAGTGGGGGCTCGTGACGTCTGTACAAACTAGCTAAAAATTATACCAAGGCGTGACGTATTGAGAATTTTAAAAGCGTCATATCTTCGTCAATTTTGGTTTACGTAACAAAAGAAAAAACACGGGTAAAATATTTTTTGATAATCTAACTGACGGAATAATTAGTTTTTTTTTGTCGTCTCGCCTATTTGTTAAATTAAAGTTCTGACTCTCGAAATACCTATATCTAAGTAAGTAGTTTTAAATCGAGGTTTATCCACGTTATGTATAGTATGGGTACTTAATGCACACAATAACTATTCTTTTATCTATCGCAGTCGGATGAAAACTGGAGCTGAAATTGAAGAAAGAAGATGCGATTTTTTTTTTGTGTGTGCTATCTCGCAGGTCAACCTATAAGGCTGTCGTCTGCTTAACCGGACTATCCTGTGCCTTGAGTGTAAGGTCTCCAGCCAGGGGCGAACGATTAAAAACTAAGCGACTGCACTCGCTTAGGGCGTAGCTGGAACAGGCTGGATCGGAACATAATAATATGAGAGCGAAAGCCTTTTCAATTCGTCAAAGCTCACTATATTATTTACGCTATCTTGCTGACGAAGTTTGCAAATACATAATACCTACTAGCATACCGCCCACAATTAACCTTCTCCGCGCGGATTTCGCAACAGCGTCACGTCACCTATCGGGTCAAAAATTACCCTAAGCCATGCATGGGTATTCACAAAATATCATCAAAATCGGTTGGGTGGTAATGGTGACGGAGATTAGACAAAAAAATCTAATTAGTCTGTCCGTTAGATTATCAAAAAATATTTGACTCGTGTTTTTTCTTTTATTACGTAAAGCAAAATTGACGAAGATAAGACGCTTTTAAAATTTTCAATACGTCATGCCTTGGTATAATTTTTAGCTAGTTCTGACGTCACGAGCCCCCACTCCCGAGTTTTGATGCGTTTTATCTTTTGTATATATTCATAGATTTACAAAAACACTGATACTGACTGATTTGATACTGTCGTCATGCCTATTATGAAGCAATACATTACAAATTCCCCCGAAAATCCTACGGATTATGACAGAAAAGTGTGTTGTGGTTGATGTGCTGGTGATCACTGCTAATCTTTTCTGAATGAAGCCTTTGTCACACAGTGGAACTGAGTATCTCCCTATAATAAGCTGGAACTTTCTCAGTTTCGGAATTTAGATTCCTGCAGATGGCTAGGCTCGCCCCCTATTACAGGCGAATGGTGTACTACGATACCTACACCTCTGTCTAACACTTCGGGGAAATACAGGCATGGTGTAATGTTTTAATTATCTTAAGTCTACCTAAAGTAATAGTGCTCACAAATGCGTTATTGTATTGCGAAGGCGTTCGGCGTGACTTTTTCTATTTCGAATGAATGACGGTTCTTTATTAAGAACAATGGAAATCTGTTCGGTAATATTAAAGTAGAAGACCAAACATTATTAATTCTTAGTAGTACTTAGTTAGTTTCGTTATGAATGTACTTAACGTAGACTACACAAGGTAAACGTTTGACATGTAAGTAGGTAGGTATCTACCTAATAAATAAGTTTTTCAATTTCACAAAACGGTTTTGTGGTTTCCAAGATTATTGTGGTTTTCAAGATCAAATAGCTAGAAATAACATTTCAATATTCGAAAACCCCTGGCAAAAAAAATTGCCGTACGTCGACAAATCCGGACGGACGGTACCTATCCCTACCCATACTATAAGATAACGCGCTTCTAAAAATGTTTAAAACATGCTCAATATTGCACAAGAATCATTGCGAATGACCTCCTAGGAACATGACTTAAAAAAAAAAATATTATAGGTAAGCACTAGAATTTTGTAAACCGCAAATGAGTGGGTTTTTTTTTACATCTAAATGGTTTTAACAAGTTCTTGTTAGGTAGGTACTTAGTTTTTTTTCTACTCGCAATTTGAACCTAACAATGACAGACCCGGCAGCAACTGAGTTCAACACATTGTTTTCGGCCAGTAGCGTATAGGACCACTAAAATATTTACCGCCATTGAAGGTCAATGGCTCGCTCGATAAAAAATGACATCATAATCAAATTGATTTTAAGTTTGGAACGATAGTTCAAGTATTACTAATTTGACATTCAGTATTTGGCGCGAATTAAAAATAGCAGCTGGTTTTAAAAAAAATCAATATTGCTAATTTATGCTGTGAATTTTTATTTGGTCAATAACCTTGGGATCAGGCTGCAGATTTTATAATTGTGAATTTATGAGACATCAGGGCAAACAAAAAAACGGTATTGGTATTAGAACACCTGAATAATTTATAAATTGTAAGTTTTTGCCGTTTTTATAACTTAATTTTAGTTTATTACCAAGCGAAACCGTCGCGTATTGTATCATAAGTGTTTCCTCATAAGTAGAAGTGAATAATTGTATTATTTTTGAGAAATAAATTTTATAAACCGTGCAAAGCAAAGATGGATGGAATGTGTGTATTACCTATAATAAGTGATAGTGTAATGGAAGAAAAAAAACGTGTTGTGCCGACCTGAAGCACAGAATAATAAGTAGTTACAACTACAAGTACCCGAAGTAACATGGGACAAAGGCAGAAAGACGGTGATGAATTAATGAAACTAGAGCAAACCTTTAAGGTGAAAGCGTCAGGCTAGCCCGCGAAATTCAAATTTTCTTACGTTTTGCAGGCCAGTGCTAGGTTGTATGTTGATTAAAATATTGTTCGCGACTGTAAGTCGTATGTAGTTACAGAATTATAATCATCAAAATCATCAATACAACCCTCCGAGTTCATAAAGGTCGAGGAATGATTTTGACCTTGAAAAAGTCGTTCCTCGACTTTTATGAACTACATACGACTTACAGTCGCGAACAATATTTTAATCAACATACAACCTAGCACTGGCCTGCAAATGGCAAAAAACATAAGAAAATTTGAATTTCGCGGGCTACCCTGGAGCATCCACCTTTAGCTCTATAATTATTAAGATTGATAGAGAAGTTAAGAAGAAAAACATTAATTTTTTCTTGCTTTTCTAAAATTTCGTGGAGGGAATCAAACCGATTTTTTTTATTATCGCCTTTTGTATTGTATACGCACGAGGACCAATCAGGCTATGCTAATTTAAATAAGCGGATGCGAGGTCATGTTATACTGGAATTTAGTCTGACCTCCACAACCCAGTTAGTAAGTACGTACTGGGTAATACGATACACCCCTTGGTAAGACTGGCTGTCAGACTTTTTGGGCCACTGACTACCTGTAACAACTGACAAAGATCTACAAATGACAGCTGGGACCAACAGCTTAACGTGCTTTCCGAGGCACGGACGAAACTCGGTATGTAAGGGTGGTCACCCATCCACAGACCAACCTAGGCAAGCACGGCTTAACCTAAAGATCGACCCGAGCGGCTGTTATTATTTAGCCACGAGCTATTGTTGCTGAAAAAGAATCTACAATAAAAAAAAAAATGTAATTGATTGTAATAATTCAAACAGTAATTACACTCACTTTATGGTGCAGCTGTAGCGTCAGTCATATTACATAAAATTCATTCACCCGATATTGTCTCACATAATTAAACCTTATGGCCATTTAGGTAAACTGCAAAATCCGAGGCAAAATAATGTTCAATGAAAGGGCATCACCTACTACAACGTTGATTGAAACCTACTACTTTTCCTCCTCATAGTATTTGTTTTCCCGATCTTGAGGTTGGGAATTTTATTGGGTAAAATTCTGTCTGGAAAATCCTGAACAAGTACCTACCTAGTTACTATTAACGCCTACATAAACGTAACATAACATCAACCTGTAATCTCCAACGGGTTGAGAGGTGTAATACCCAATAAGTAAAATAATGACTAGCGGACGTCTCGCGGTTTCACCCGCGTAGTTCCCGTTCGCGTGGGAGTACGGGGATAAAATATAGCCTATGTTACTCAGTAAAGACGTGGCTTCCTAATGGTGGAAGAATTTTTGAAATCGGCGCAGTAGTTTTTGTGTTTATTCATTACAAACATACACACACACACACAAAAATACAAATCTTTCCTCTTTATAATATTAGTGTAGATAAGGGCGGGTGTACCTAATAAATAAAATAAAAATTCTTTTATTTCAGGTCATTGACCTATATTATATACAATACATATAAGTAGACATCAAACTTTTATCAATTTTACAGTCAACTGATTGATTAAATAAAGAAATAAAGTTAATTCAATGACAAAAATAATTAAAATACTAGAAACAAATAAATGTCAGATCATGATTTGATCTGACATTTATTTGCCAATAATGTCAAAGATACAAAACAAAATAAAATATTAAGTTGATGTCAGATCTAAGCAAAAAATAAAATGATTAAATCCATGAGACACGAAAGCTGTATAAAATGACAAATTAAGCACCAGCAAATTATGCAATCGCAAAATGCAATATAATCCAATCGCTGAGCAACCATCACCAGGACAGTGTTGGAGCTAGCCTGCGAGCTGGCGCCCTGCACCAAGGACGCGCACCGCTTGCGCATGGCGGCGTGGAAACAGTCGGTGCGCGCTTCCGCAAGCATGCCCGAGGCACTGCAGAAGCGGGGCAGTCCCACCACTGCCCTGAACGCATTGTTGTATTGGACACAAAGGGCACTGTAAGCAGCTCGTGAGAAGTGCAGAAAGCTTTGAAGCATGTACCAATACATGATTTTAACCTGATTTGATCAACGTGCAAACCTACGGGCTATCATATTTGCTCTCTTAGCCATTGCCTCCGCTCCCGCTCAATGTCGACATGGTCTTTCAGATCGGCTATTACCCAGTGCCCCAAGTATTTAAATTGATCCACCTGTTCCAACGGTACACCATTCAAGCGACTAGGGGGTACTTGCTGTGGGCATTTGGCGCCTCCCTGAAATAACATGAATTGGCTTTACGCGACATTATACGTAAGTCCATGGCTGCCGGCGTACTCCTCACAGATATTCAGCAGCTTACGTAATCCACAGACCGATGCGCTCAGCGCCACCATGTCATCTGCATAACTCAGATTGTTTACACAAACATTATCAACATGACAGCCCACATGCCGACTACTGAGCGCGACGATGAGTGCATCCATGAAGAGATTAAAAAGTGTGGGTGAAGTTAACCCACCTTGCCTCACCCCACATTTAAGCCTGTATGGCTCCGATAATGTAGCCGCCCATCTAACATTGTTAACCTGGTGTTCATACCAATACTTGAAGATGTTAACAAGTTCATGTGGCATGCGGTTTATGTTTATGTCCCTCAAGTTTTTGCCACAACAAATCATACGAAACCAGGTCAAAGGCCTTGGACAGGTCGAGGAAGCAAGCGTACACTGGTGTTTTACGATCCGTGTAGTAAGTATCTGACGGTATGCTTGAGACACAGTATTGCGCTATCTGTAAATAATTTAGGTCTAAACCCAAACAGATTATCATGCAGTGAAACGAGTTCATTTAACCGTGTATCAAGCAAACCGTCAAACACCTTTGGTATAACAGTAGCAAGAGAGATAGGCCTGTAGTTAGTTTTATCGGCTAAATCACCAGTTTTGTTCTTCACCACAAGTAGTACTACCGTTCTCATGAAGTCGTACGGCAGGTATGATTGGCTCAGGCATAGCGAGTAGATCATAGCTAATAAGCCCTAGACACATCAGGGCCGGCACACTAAATGTCACCACTGTTCATGTACAAACTGACACAATTTTAGACTCCGGGGCTTCTACTGAAAAATTCCAACTCGTAATGGT
This sequence comes from Xestia rhomboidea, assembly GCA_963853795.1. Taxonomy (NCBI): domain Eukaryota; kingdom Metazoa; phylum Arthropoda; class Insecta; order Lepidoptera; family Noctuidae; genus Xestia; species Xestia rhomboidea. The sequence continues at coordinate 11,646,843 of OY970774.1, forward strand.
ACCAAACACCGATTTGCCCGCCGGTAGTCGAACCCAGGACCTCATGCTCAAAAGTCGCGCTTACAACTACAATACCAACGAGGCAGTAACACCTACATTCATAGTGGAATTATAATTTAAGCAGGTAGCTATGTACCGTGTAGGTATAAAGAGACGTGTAACTCATCATCAGCCGATAACCTGCCCACCTTGCCCATAAGTGGACATAGCAACATACGTCATCACCGCGGTACATTTTACGCGGTACACAGTTAGGCCATCTAACTCTATCTAATACCACATCATTTAATAGCTTGCTCTTGCCCGCGGTTTTGCTTGCTTGGAGAATTATGCCCCGGGATTGTCATACCGGGATGAAAAAAGTCCTGCCTGAATCAACAAACTGTTAACTTTTGTCCGGGGCTTCGCCTGCGTGGTGTTCCCAACGCTTCGATCAATAAGGCACTTTTTTTTTTTTTTTTTCGGATGGGAAATCATTAGATGACACCTCCCACTCTGGGCGGAGCAGGAGGGAGTGTCAGACTTTTACTGACTAAAACCCATCCACGTTCCTTCATCGCCCTTTGTGTTCCGGGGCCACGGTATCTCTTTCGAATAGTCCCGCAGCCCATCAATAAGGCCCTACGGTATCGTACTCCGGGATAAAAAGTATGTATCCTATGTATAAATCCAGGTTATAAACTATCTGTGTGCTAAATTTTATCCGTTCAGTAGTTTTTGCGTAAAAGAGGAACAAACATCCATCCATCCATCCATCCTCACAAAGTTTCACGTTTACAATAGTCGTGAGATCATTACCTCATGATCTGTCCACGAAGTAGACACAATAGTTAAGCAATGGCGTCTCGACCAAATCGGTTATTCGACAGATCATGATATATATTTATACAGTCATCATTTGCCTGGCCTTTTCCCAACTATGTTGGGGTCGGCTTAAAGTCTAACGAGATGCAGCTGAATAGGTACCTCCCAGTATTTTACGTGGAGCGACTACCTATCTGACCTCCACAACCCAGTTAGTACAAGATAATACGATACCCCTTGGTAAGACTAGTTGTCAGACTTTCGGGTCAATGACTACCTGTCGACGACCGTCAAAGATCTACAAATAACAGCCGAGTCCAACGCTGCAATGGCTTAACGTGCTTTCCAAGACACGGATGAAACCTGGTATGTTATGATGGTCACCCATCCACAGACCGATCTATGCAATGACAATACAAATACATACAAGATGACAGACAGTATACTTACGTAAGTTTGTTATCATGATATCCTATGCCATAATATCAAACAAACTCTCGTTTCAATTGAGTAATTAAAATATTATCTACTTATTATTCATTGAAATAATAACTGCGGGTAGTACAGACAGCAAATCAAGCTGCTACAATTTGTCGATCGTCTTTAATATATTTTCAACTTTATCGCTAAAGCATTAGATTCAAGGTTGATTAGGAAATTTTGACAGTTTCTGGTATCGTTATTGCAGGCGTCTGTACCTCCATAGACACATAGGCCTATAAATTAGCCTATAGGTATTTTTGCATTCTTCTTTTTTCTTTATCGTGTGGTTAGTAACCTGATGTCAGAGTTTTTATGCCGCTCAAGGGCCTCTGACTTGCCGGGGCTGCGGGACTGTTCGAAAAAGATACCGTGGCCCCGGAACACAAAGGGCGATAAAGGAACATGGATGAGTTTTAGTCAGTAAAAGTCTGACACTCCCTCTTGCTCCGCCCAGAGCGGGAGGAGGGATTTAATGATTTCCCATCCGAAAAAAAAAAGCGGCCAAGTGCGTGTCGGGCCACGCGCAGTGTAGTGTTCCGTAGTAGCCCGTTATATTTTAGATTTTGTTTTTCAATGAAAGTCTTCACCTGTTATAAACTTAGTATAATAAACTGTAGTATAGTTATAAACTTAGTCATTTTATAGTATTTATTCTAAGGATTTTGTATTTGGTACAAAATTATCTAACACCCAAGTTCAACGACTATTACTGCTAAACTTATAAAGTTATGTTAACCGCTATAGTTTTCCTTTAAAGTTCATGAAATGCACTATCGTCATGAATTTTTCCAGATTTTTCAAGCCAGCAGTATAGCTTTTAGAGGGGGGGGGGACGCCCTCGTGGAACAAAAATTTGCACTTTAAAGTGTAATATTTCGTAAATGGAACATTAAATTGAAAAGTAGTACTAGCAACCCCTAAGTCATTTTAAAAGACCTATTCAACGATACCTCACACGAGTTACGTACCCTAAAAAAAATATATTCCAAAATTTTATTTTATCACTTTGTCGGCGTTATTGACATACACACCTCTACAACTAACGGTCTCTTAGCAAAACCTCGGACAGACAAACAGACCGACAGACAGACTGACGGACATAGCGAAACTATAAGGGTTCCTTGTCAGGACTACGGAACCGTAAAAAGGGCCTTTGACTTGGTTTTACTCAAAAAGTATCTGTCAGGCATGCTGGTTTCCTCACGATGTTTTCCTTCACCGAAGCAAGTGACAATTTTACAGTACGCACATGAATCCGAAAAACCAGAGGCGCGTGTCTTGGGTTCAAACTCGAGACTTATAACTTGACAGTCAGACGGATTTTTGCATTGAATACCTATTTAAATTAACAAAGGTTTTATGAATGCGTCACGCTGCTCGTCACCGATGTTTGAACGCCTTCTTTGTGGTGTCATTTGAAGGCTCATCTATAGAGCGAACATCAAGGTTAAGCAACGGTTACTAAGGTCGGTCGGTAGATGAGCCGTGTAGCCGTTGACAGCGGGGCCCAGTGCCCGGTCAACGACTCTACCTATCCCTTCCATGAAGATTTCCTTTTTTCCGAAAGTAAAGTTATTTCAACTTTTTTTGGAAATCGGTTTTTTTTTGCAAAAAGGTTTTTATTTTACCCTTTTTAGTTGTATTATAGGTACCACACAAATTCTTGTTAAGGATCAGCACGTCATCAGCTCAAGAAGAAAAAACGTACCTATTAAAAGAAATTAAAATAAAAAAAAAAACAAATCGGTCCATAAAATAAATGACGGAGTTATGATGTAACAAAACATATTAAAAAAATACAGCCGAATTAAGAACCTCTTCCTTTTTTGCAGTTGGTTAAAAAGACCTTGGTCCCGTATTGGGAAAAAGCTAAAATCATATATTCATAGTAGATACCTAAATTGTGCCAATTTTCAGGATTCCAAATGATAGGTAATCTTTTTATCAAAATTGGACATACACGTGTTGATAAAGCAACAATAAAAATATGATTAGGTACGTCCACGAGCACGCAAGCATGACGATTTGTATTTATTTTGTGAAGCGTTGAATGTTGCTAAATACATTTTAATTTCCCGCCTAGTGCACTTTGTGATAGAATGATTGATGATATTTCTTGGAAAAAGCTATACGATGAATTAACGGCAGATAGAATAACTATTTTAAAAATACTAGCGTCCGGCCCCGGATTCGCAATGTACATATATACCACAGTAAAGAGATGTATATATACGGCTACTTCCCATTTGGTAAACTTCCCATTTCGTAAACCTCAAACTGTACCTACTAAAAAGTTGCGTTTGGTAAACATTTCGTTACTTCATACATTTAATCCCATTTGGTAAACTTTGTTAGTATTGTTATTTTTGTACGGTACAGTCAGTGTCAAATTAGTATTAAATTAGAGATGTATATATTTTTAAATGCTTCAGTCTTGAGATAGTATCTCGACCATCAAAAAGAATGGCTGATCAAGAAGAAGTAAAAAAAACGTATTAAAGTCTGTAAAAATACCACGATGCTACTAAAAATACCACGTGCTTTTCCCGCAAAAGAAGCACCGAGCGGGTTCTCAGGTAGGGATTTATTGTCCTTACCATCGTTTTAAACAAAAGGTGTGAATGAGATAGACATAAGTAAGTATACGTAAATTATATCTATTACCGGGTTTAACTTATCAGTTCACTCGTTTTATGCATAGTGCAAGGTCGTTGCAATGTCGGGTGAGGGATCTTCTAGTGGTGCAGTGAATTTAAAAATTATTAATAGTACACGAGGCGGTGAAATTTTATTACGCGCTGGGCATCAATATTATAAACAGAAAAATAATAAGGACTCAAGTTGGTGGCGCTGTGTTAATAGAAAAGATGGATGTTCAGCAAGTGTAACTTTGAATTCAAATCGAAGCCATGTATTAAGAGAAAATGCTCACTGCAGTTCTTGTATTCCGAATTTTGAAAAAAATGAAGTGAAAGTAGCCATCGAAAAATGTAAACAAACTATATGTGAAGATCTGAAGCCGATTCCAGCTACATACAGGAAATGTACTAAAAAGCTGAAAGATAATGGTTATGAAATTATTAAAGAATTACCAAATTTTGACAAAGTTAAAAGCAGTTTGTATAGACACAGAAATAGACAACTAGGAATCACAAAATCTCAGCACTCTAACTCTACAGAAATCGTGATTCCTGACCGTTTTAAAGACAATTTATTGTTTGATGAGATTGACGGTGAAAATAGAATGATTGTGTTTGGTTCAAAGAGTGCAATTGCACATTTAAATGACGTCCGTCACTACTTTGCGGACGGAACGTTCAAATGTTGTGCAAAGCCGTTTCTTCAACTATACGTTGTACACGGAGACATAGGAAGTACAGAAACTGGGACAAATATTGTACCATTTTTTTATGCAGTGTTGACAAACAAAGAAGAAACTACATATGAAAGACTGTTTTACAAACTAAAATTTCATTTACCAGAGTGGACAGCCGATATTATTACCTTGGATTTCGAAAAAGCTCCAATAAATGCAATTAAAAAGACTTTTCCAAACATAATTGTTAAGGGGTGTTTTGTTCACTTTGGCAGAGTGCTATTAAGAAAGGCAAAATCTCTTGGCTTATTACAACATGAAGAATCTCACTATCACGTCAAACTATGTATGGCTCTGGCACATTTACCAAAAGAAGACATAAACGATGGATGGCTATACGTTATGAGTCAAAGGTAAATTAATTTTGCAGTATTGAAATGAACGCGTTTAGTTCTGGATATTTCTTCTACCGCCATTTTCTACAGCCATTTTTATGCGTTAGAAACTAGGTAATATATGGTTTTTCGTATCATAATCTTCAACGAATTAATTCTGTTACAGTTTTGAAGAAAAAGCTATAACTGAATTCAATGATTACTTTGTGGATCAGTGGTTGGAAAATGAAGATATGATGAATATTTGGTGCTGCTACGCACAAAGACACCGCACTACAAACCTCATGGAATCTTGGAATTGGAGTTTCAATAGTGAAATTGGAAAAAGGCCATCAATTCTTTTATTTTTCGAAACGATATCAGGCAATATTAAACATTATGAAAATCTTCTGAAAAGGTACATATTTTTGTTTCAATGACCTGTATTTTTAGGCGACACATATGATAAAAATTATACATTATTACTTTAATTAATCATAACAATTTTTTACAGCTTTTATAATAATGGAGAAAGTATATCAAAACGAAGAAAAAAATCTATCCAAAATGATATACGAATTAACAATATTCTCGGCGATTACAAAAGTGGAAAAATATCATTGGAAAATTGTTTGAACGAATTATCAAGAATTGCTTGTATCACTTTATAATTTATTTATTGATTTTTAACTTTGTAGTGTAGGTAGTAAATTTTTTATGTTAATATTCCAAATCTGTGATTATATTTTATAGTGGATTTTGTGTGTAATTTTTAATGTTAATGTACCAAATCTGTGATTATTATTTGTTTTTATATTTAAAAGTTGATTTTGCATGTATTTTTTATGTTATTGTACCAAATCTGTGATTATTATTTGTTTTTATATTTAAAAGTTGATTTTGCATGTATTTTTTATGTTATTGTACCAAATCTGTGATTATTATTTGTTTTTATATTTAAAAGTTGATTTTGCATGTATTTTTTATGTTATTGTACCAAATCTGTGACTGTTTATTTTTATATTTTATAAGTAGTTGATTTCGTATGTATTTTTTTATGTTAATGTACATTAACATAAAAAGATAGTACCAAATCTGTGATTATTGTTTTTTTATATAAGTTGATTTCGCATCTAGATTGACTTATGTTATTAAAAAAATAAAACTTGTCATCGAAATAGTCAAATCGAACTGTGATTTTTCTTAAATTTTTTGAAAGTTATTTGTACACCCCACTTTTTATTTCTGTTTTTAAATATCAATATGTGTAAATGGCATACGTACACATAATCCGACTATTGTACCTGTGATTAAAAATATTTAACAAAATAAATGACAATGTTATCATTAGTTTCGTTTTTCTTTTTTTACTTGACTGTACCCATTTCATCTGAAAGTTTACCAAATGGGATATAACACAAAAAAATATTGAAATGTTTTCGAAATGGGACTAAATGTATGAAATGTATAATGTTTACCAAACGCAACTTTTTAGTAGGTACAGTTTGAGGTTTACGAAATGGGAAGTTTACCAAATGGGAAGTAGCCATATATACCTTCCTCTTGAATCACTCTATCTATTGCTGAAAACTGCATTAAAATCTGTAAGTTTTAAGGCGGATGCTCCAGGGTAGCCCGCGAAATTCAAATAAGGTGCAGAAATGACTTTTTCAAGGTCAAATTCATTCCTGCACCTTTATGCGCTTGGAGGGTTGTATTGATGATTATAATTCTAGAACTACATACGTGTTACAGCCGCGAATCAAATTTTAATCAACATACAACCTGACACTGACCTGGAAATTGCAAAAACCGTAAGAAAATTTGCTAGGGCTACCCTGGAGCATCCAGATTTTGACAGATAAAGTATGAGATGACGAAAGAAATGGCATTGGTCGCTTGGGAGCTCACTTCACTTCGCAAGTGACTAGGTGATGCTTACAGAATGCAAAATCAAGGTCATTTTGAACCTTATGTGAAGTGAGAGTGAATAGCGATGTGAGATGCGAGTTGTTGTTTGAATTTTACAGAATCGATCTACTGGGAACCTTCTAGTTGCGGAGATATTGAATAGAATAGAATACCAAACAAAGAAAGCTAGAAAACCAAACTAATGGCAGAAATCATAATTAAAAACACTTAGATAACATGAATATATAGGAATGCTAAAGCCGCAAATACTCATAAATATCAATAGGTACCTAATTGTTCTGTGGACTATATGACTCAGGTTTAATTAATCATTAAATATTAATACGAAACCATGAATGTACAAATTGAGTACAAAGTGATTGTTTTGTAATGAATAAAAAATGTGTTAGGTTCGAGACAAACGAGCGTTTTTTTACGGTATTCACCTAATTTGAAAAAAGAATCAAAGACAATATTATAATAAAGTCAGTTCTTTTTAGTAAAGGTTCTTTTATCATTTAAAGGAAAATGAAAACGTGTCGCGCAGACCCCTGGTAACATGCGCCAAGGGTAGGAAGATCATGGTATTTTATAGTATATCTTAGGGTGATTGAAGTGGAAGCGCCAGGTTAGTCTGCGAAATTCAAAATTTTCTTACTATTTTTGCAATTTACAGGTCACTGTCAGGTTGTATGTTGATTAAAATATGATTGAAAGAAAGGATGAAGCGGAGGAGTAAATACAATGTGGAAGGATACTGACACCGAAGCTGAAACGGTTACCACGTATGTATTCAGTGCATCACTATGTACCTCTCCACTTAGCAATTTATCAACGGTAATTTAAAAAAAGAAATCGTCTATTTCCTACAAAAGTGCAAACCTACACAGTACAAAATAATGTAGCAGTAAGTTTTTTATATATGATAAACGAGCGCTTCTCGCCATCAAACTGTAAAGTTTGAAACGGTATAATTAAAAAAATGTATGGAACAGTTACTTTTACTTTTACCGATGAAAAGTTTTCGATGTGAGAGGGGGGGGGGAATGATGTACTTGTGCGTTCGTAACCCTTCCAGCCTATATTATTTCCTCTGAAGATGTACTGCCACTACTAACTTATAGGCATAGCACAGCTTATAGCACTTTTTCAACGAAGCACGAAAGTGACGTAAAAATAATGTGCTCGTGTGCGCCTGGCCTTATGTATGTACCTAGGAACCTTATTTTGCAATTCTACGCTCGTATACTTCTAAGTACTGGAAGATAGTGAATTACAATGAAGTGGATGTTTAACTTTTACTCATCAACTTAATAAAATGTCCTTTCCATTCCATGATTCAATTTTCCATAATTCCCTCATTACCCGACTGCCCGCAGCAAAAGGATAGCTAATACAAAGACTAAGATAATAAGATCATAGATGTGACCTCACCGTGGGTTTGTTTGATGTACCAGGCTCGTAGGCACCTAAAAAGCCGATTCCTGCCGGCTCCTCTTCGAGAACAAGGCATGACTCTACGTAGTGTCTAGTTGTCTACTGTGAGTCTGTGACCAAATACTTGTCACTGTCTCTATTCTCACAGTCAACGCTTTTTTCGATTTAGCCTCTATTGTCCCACTGTTGGGCAAAGGCCTCCCCCATTGCCTCCTACTCTTCTCTCCAGACGCCTCTAAGTCGTCACGCCAGTGTTTTCTAGGCCTCCCTCGGCGATGACGCCCGTCTTCTCCCCCACTGCGTGACAACACTGGCCCATCGGTCCTGATGCATTCTACAGACATGGCCTTCCCAATCCCACTTCCACCAGTCTTATTGCCCATAATTAGCTATTCAAGTTTTTGAGCGTATTGTGACATTGCGAATTACGCTACGCTCCATCGCACTTTGGAAAACCTTGAGTTTGGACTTTCGCGACTCGTTCAGAGACCAAGTTTGAGCACCGTTAGCATGTACACAATGCACATGTATTATGTCGATGAGTATGCGCTCCAGGTATAATGCTTGCCCTTACTGCTACGTCATAAGGGCGGTCTCACAGTCAAATTGTTACCAATGAAGTTTTTGTAAGCAACGACCGCGAACAAACATAATTCTCAACGAAGGGGTAGGTCGCGGAAACGTCAGGTAATTGACTTCCAGTAGTTTTTCCGAAGGACAAACAACTTATTACCTACTAGGCACAAACGCTAGTACATCAAGATACTACAACCTGTCATTTCTTTAATAGATTTTCAACTTTATTGCTGAAGCATTAGGTTCAAGATTGATTCGGAAAATGTGACGGTTTTGGGGTAGTTTGATGTACTTGTTTATTTAAGTAATAATCGTAGGTAGGTATTTTCGATAACAGTCACTTACCGTTTTTCTTTGTTCTTTGCTAAGGATCTTCAGAAAGGTCAGCAGGGCTATTACGTATCTTTCTGATATCCAGTGACTATCAAGCTTCGGTTGTACACCGAACTTTGATGACAACCGTGAATGTCATAATATTGGTATTACGGATCACACTGAGTGGATATTTACGGTGACTAACAGGGTCATACATAAAACAAAACTAACCTTTTGACCGTTAATTGATGGACACTGAGCCCAGTTACTATCATTTCGAGCTGTCAACAGAGATACGTAATAGCCCTGCAGGTGCGTATGAAAGTGGACGAGGCCACAGGGAGTAGCTGGTGACATTCTGTGGTTTCTGCCTACCTCCATGGAAAAAAGGCGTGAGTCTACGTTCACATCGCGCGCTCGTACTAGGGCTTCAGAAGACCTAATTTCAGCAGAAAATGTTCACGTTAAATCACGTGGAAATGTCATGATTATAATTATTATCTAAAGCAGCGCAAAGAGGAAGATATTATTTATACGACGATGATTTATAAAAAACTATGTAAATTAGGTACAACAATAATTACTTAGTACTGTGTAAATAACAAGAACCTTTGACCGCGACGTAATTATCTAATTTAAATGTGCGAATATTGATACGGTCTTTCGATCATACTTTTTTTGTAAAGTATAACCGAATCTACTTTACATAAAAAGATAATTCGTGCTAGTAAAAGGAAACTGTAACTCCTGAAAGCCAGCCAGAATCAACAGTGGCGACCACCAGAAAAGCGCCGAGACAATGAAGCTCGACGAAGTCCCAGAGAAACAATTTAACTGTCTTGGATCCCGCAACGAAATTAATCAGAGAAGAATAGCAAAAACGATTTGTTTAACAGCAGACCTAGCAAAGTTACAAACGATTCGTATCGATTTTTTTTGTATAATCGTAAACGTTAAGTCACGTGGTCAAAACAAGCGAATAGAAACTTCGTAGACAAGTTTACATCGGTTAAGGTGGATGCTCCAACCAGCCCACGAAATTCTAAGAAAATTTGAATTTCGCGGGCTACCCTGGAGCATCCACCTTAAGATGATAGAATGAAATGTATTGGTTTCTACAATAGTGATCGCTACATCCCATATAAATCGTAGCCAACTTACAGTTTTGACTGAACTTAAAAGTTTCTATTAGTTTGTTTCGACCACGTGACTTAACGTTGAAATGATGTCATTCCCATACATTTGGTTAGTTTTCTTGGCTAAGCCTGCAGATTACTAATAAAATTTTCGATACTGGTAAGCTTATGTCTGGTCAATATCTTTCAATACCCACTCGGAGTTTGTTTACTCACTTCATACCCCGAACCGTGGGATGTTCAATGAACCCGCGAGTACTACGGACGGGTAAGCAAATAACTAGGTATAAACAATAATCACGAAGTAGTTGACATATTTATGGAAATGATAGCATTGTAGTACAATAAAGAACTCAAGTGCATTGTAAACAACGTGAGAAAGGACGCTTTTTTACCTGATTACGGCAAAAGCCGAAGGAAGAGTTTGCCCGTATTAGATTCAAACCATTTAAGGTGGATGCTCCACGGTAGCCCGCGAAATTCGTTCCATGTAAAACAGTAGTATTCAGCTGCATCCGGTTAAACTGGAAGTCGACCCCAAAATAGTTGGGGAAAAGGCTAGGCAGAGGCAGGTGATGAGATGATAGAAAATATGGTAGATGACACACCAATCAATTGACATACTTTTTAAGAACTGTATGGCAATAGCACGCTGTGACGTCACTGTTTGGTCAAATTCTAAAAATCTAATTTGGCAATTAAATGAAAATAAATCGGGTTTTCAGGCCCAAAATAACGTTTTTTGATTGGTGTTTTGGAATTATTGTTCTATGCTGCCATCTACCCTATTGAAAGAAATCAGGGCTGACCCGGATTAAATGTTAAGGGCAAAAGGATGATGAAGACGATCCAATATTTTTATGCTTTCAATGATATCAATATTACCAGCAGTGCTGTGGAAAGCAAGCCATAATAAATTGAAAGCACATGCGTGGCAAATAAAATACATTTTCACTTCTCATGCTCTAAAAGTACGCCAATATAGCCCTACGAAGCGGGACTAAAGTGACCACTTTAGTCCCTAGGGAGTAAAAAGTAATTCGTTTTTTAATTTCCTTCATGTGACATAGACAAACTCAAACAGCCAGTTAATATACTACTATTATCTGTGGAGTGTGGATCATCTTCATTGCGAAAATGTTGATAGTTTTAGTTCCATGGTTTTTCCGCAAGGAAGGTGGCGCCATGCGTTTTAAATTCTTAATCTGTGATTGATTTAGAAGAAAAAACTGACCGCGAAAATTTCAGATTTTTTGTCGAGTGTAGTTCGTATATTTATTATTAAGAATGTCCAGTGACAGTGAAGAGTTTGACGTCGAGTAAAGAGCAAAATACATAGTAGATAATCTTTTCCCGCCAAAAACGCGGAAGATTTACCTAAAAACTTACGAAAGTTCTATGGACTGGAGAAATAATTAATGTTTTTGTACTAAATTGACTATTTTTCTCGCACTCAAAGTGAAAAGTACAGTTTGCACCTCGAGACTAAACGCCAACTTAATATACCCTCGGTTTCATTGACTCCCTCGCAAGCTCGGGAGTCAAACCACCTCTGGTATATTATGGCTTCGTTTAGTCCCTCGTTATAAAATATACTATTAGATAGGTAGGTACCTAAGTAGAACACAAGCGGGGAAACCCATAATAAGTAGATTTAGTACATATTTTATTAATAGATAATAATTTTGTTGATTAGTCAAATTGTAATTTCCAGGTATCAAATAAATACCTGTACACACAGGTATATTTGATACCTTGTACTGCTTGTACTGTACTCATACCGAATGTTTTTTACCTGTTTCAACATAAGTTTATAAGAATAATTTGTAAATACAGTATTGTCAAATTATTAATTAATTATCTTATATAACAAGCTCATTTATCCATCGCAATGTATTGCAATCGACGTCTTCTTGGTTCGTCGGCCGCATCCACATTAGCCTTGTCTAGGTAGGGCTGCTCCATCGCCATGTCTTGTGCCGCGAATGCACATGCTACTGGCACGGATTATTGAGATGATGATTCTTGATCTTTACCAACACATCACTACGCTAAAGGACCTGTACCAGTGATCAGTGATTGCAGCTCCAAGATGTTTTACGATATCAGACATTTGTGGAGCGAAGACTCCGTCAAGAGAAGTGAATGTAGCATATCGCAATTCACACGCGTTTGAATATTTTCTTATTTTTTCGTCTTCGGCGGATTTTAGTACAGAGGCGACAGGACGTGAAATATAAGAAGGAGCGTCAGTGTCTACAACACGGATATCGAATAACGCCTCCCTCTGAGCATCCCAAACGCCACGGCATGAAAGGTCTCCACGTCCACAATCTCCTTCGGAGATGATGGGTTCTTTGACAACGTTTCCCCATGCAAGTTGACATAAGTCACAGAACAAATACGAATGTTTGTTTTTACCGAATGTTTTTTTGAAGATGATTCATTTCACAACATAATACTTTAGTAAAAATATTCTGAAAACAGTTGATTTTATTTTGTTTCTTTGTTCATATGTTTTGCCTGTCAATACGGGTTCAGTATATACCGTACTATACCCTACCCAGTCCTTAAACTGGGTTGTGGAGGAGGAGGCAGTCGTTCCATGTAAAATACTGCTATTCAGCTGACTGAAAGCCGACCCCAATAAAGTTGGGAACAGATGATTGCGGGTTCAGTATAGAGTACTTGCAGCAGCTGCCATAAATTACTTATAATGAGTTAAATTGGTTTTAATATTTACCACTGCACAAAGGCTTCTTCTCATATAGGGAAGGCATTGACCACCAGGGTTGCTTATGAGGCGTTGTTTATTTGTTATTATATAAGTAATTTATTGGCGCGAGAGGAGCTCGTTGCTAAATAATAACAGCCCCACAGGTCAATCGGTAAGTGGATGGGGACCATCAATTATAGAGTTTCCTCCGTGCCTCGGGAAGCACGTTAAACCGTTGGTCCTGGCTGTCCTGTGCCTGTGTGCCTGTGTGTGTGTGGCTGTGTGTGGCTGTTCATTGACAGCCGTCACACAAGTAATTTTGTGACCCGAAAGTCTGACAACCAGTCTTACGAAGGGGTACCATTTATTACCCTGTACTAACTGGGTTATGGAAGTCAAATGCGGACTTTGCTCCATGTAACATACTGGCATTTAGCAGCATCCGGTTAAGTTAAGCTTTTGCCCAATAAAGTTAAGAAAAGGCTTGGCAGATGATGAATTTAATAAATTCTCTTTTCCAATATCTTCTCTACATCAGATCATTTGTAGAAGCATAGATTTCATTTCATCAGGTAAAAATACTTACAAAAATAAATCCACAAACTAGTTTTTCTAATGGCACCAGTTTTTTCCACATGCTCGTTTGAGGATAGTCATTATGTGGTGTTTTTTAGACAATCTACCTGCCAGCTAGATAGATATCTTAAAATATAATAATCAGAATTTGAACAACCTGTTTAGTTGAACCTCTTTTGAATATACCATTATAGTGAGTGACTGTACGACGATACGACGATTGGCTTTTAAAATTAGCGAATTTTATTCTCGAGTTTTAAACATTTTTGTCAATACAAATTATTGTTATTTACATCGATAAGATAGTGGGATTTTAAAAAAACTAAAATATCTATACTTACCTAACTTTTTAAATCTATTGTTTAAGTATTATTCTTTTTCCTTTTTTATTGTCTATTTCCGTCAGGAATTTCTCAATAGCAGCCATGGAGTCTGGATTTGTGCCTAGTTGATGGCAATAGGCTCGCCCCCTATTACATAGGACTTAAGTAAACCTGGAGAAATGTGGGTGTACTATTAGTTACACCTCTGCTAACCCTTCGGGGATTACAGGCGTGATATTACGTACCGTCCACGGTGTTTTAGCTCACCAGATAAATATTTATAAACGAACACCAGCGATGAGTCTAAGGTCAACAGGTCATCAACACCGTCAGGTCAACGATTGTATTATAAATGTACAAATTTGCCGGAATTTGCGTTTATTTAGTTTATTAACAGCTGGCCTGATAACGAGGTCAATGAAACGTTTATGCAACACGCTGTTGGTACGTTTTTCCTTGATTTATTTGAAAGTCAATGTTGCCTTCAGATAACTATTTGTAGTGTGAACAAGTCACTGCCGCGAATTCCTCTGCAAAAATTGTGACCGCTCGGCTAATATGTATGATATACATATAATTTATATATATATATATATAGCCTATAGCACCCACGAACAATGTAGCTTTCTGCCAGTGAAAGAATTTTTATAATTGGATCATTCGTTCCGGAGATTTCCCATAACATACAAACCTACAAACAAATACCTCTTTATAATATTAAGTACCTATAGATTTGCCTAAGTAAATAAGTATGTACATATTTACAAAAGAAGTACTAACTTTGGTCTTAAAAACAACTGTTTAGTAAGCGGGAATATTAATTTTCCTTGATCTCCAACGAGTTAATGCTGCCAGCCTTATAGGCAGTTTTCCCGTTGACAGCGATGTGGACGAATTTTTTTGACGTCCTGTAATTCTTACTTTAAACTCTTTTCCCCTTTTCATACTTGTGAGGTATATATTTTCATTATTTATCGATGTTTTTGTTATTGTTACTACTATTTAGTGTTAGTTACAATGGTGCTTAAGTAAATATGTTAGTGTTTAAAATTTTATTATTTACTTCCCTGAATCGGATTTAGTTAAAAATTTCAAGGGTTTTAATTTTTTTGCACGAAACCCTCATTCTAATCTAAAATAAAAGTAGCATAAGTTAATCCTTAAAACATCAGCTATCTGTCAGAAATGTCCCGTCAAAATCGGCCTAGATTAGCCGGAACAAACGGACACACAAAGAAAGTAAGTCTATTATCAAGAAAGTTTCCCAGCGAAACTTTATAAAAAGTGAATCAACAACCAACAGATCATCAATCTTCAAGGCCCGTTTTTCTTCCGTATTCCCTGACAAACTGGTATTTTGGAAAGTTCAACACTCTTTCTTGGAATTAAAACGCCGTGTTTCCTTGTAGGAAACCCGTTGGTACGGTCTTCTTTACTTTATGAGTGTAGGTTTAGTACGAGTAGGTACTTATTGATCAAAGACTATACCTTATTGATTACATTTTACATTACATTATACATGGTGGGTGACAGTGACACATAATAAACGTAGAACCTCTTGTGCAATGTTAATTTCGATGGTCGGGTCAGGATGACGGCTGCCGCCTCGTCTTCCCGTTCGTAATTGGGGTTCAGGGTTTCTTCTTCAATGAATTAATTTATTGTTCTAGTAGAAAGACTTTTATTATTGAGGATTTGTTTATCATCATCATGGTGGTCTTTTGGTCTTGAATCTTAGATATAGGCCTCTTCCCCTTTTCTTCCACTCCTGTCGATCTTGTGCCCGGCTCATCCAGTCTCGACCCCCGTGTCGTCGGATGTCGTCTACATAGCGCTGTGGTCGTCTTCCGCGCCCTCGGGTGTCCGCTCTGGGTCTCCATTCTAGGACTCGTCTTGTCCAGCGGCTCTTGTTCATTCTCGCAATATGCCCTGCCCATGTACACTTTCTTTTCGCTATTACAGCCATAATGTCTCTAACTTTGGTTTTACTTTGAATCCAATCATTCCGTTTCCGCTACCGTAGGGTGATCCCGAGCATAGCTCTCTCCATGCCCCTCTGTTCGACTCGGAACTTCTCGGCGGACTTCTGCGTAAGAGTTATGGTTTCCGTTGTGGCTAGTACTGGCATGACACACTGACACACTGTTCGAAGGCTTTGAATCTAAGACGTAGGGGTATTTTTCTACACAGTAGTTGTTTGTTAGCACCGAATGCAGCCCACGCCTGCGCTATTCGTCGTTCCACTTCCGCTACTTGAATTTCAAAGCCGAGTGTAACTGTATGCCCTAAATATATATACTTAGTCACTCTCTCCACTGGAAGCTGGCAGTTTGTGACTTCAGGAATGTCGGTCATTGTTTTAGTTTTCCCAATGTTCATTTTAAGACCGGGCTTCTCGAACTCCACCTTTAAATCCTCTGGCATCGTCACCATGTCCTCGACGCTCTCCGAAACTAGGACCAGATTGTCAGCAAACCTCAGATTTGTCTGTCTCTCTCCATCGATCATCAGACCTTTCTCAGTCCACTGTATATATCTGCTGGAATATGCATTCTAGTGCCAGGGTAAATAATTTTGGTGATATTGTGTCTCCTTGCCTGACACCCCTCTGTAGATGAAATTTCTCGGTTTTCTCGTGGAAGGCGACACAGGCAGCAGCGTTTTGATGGAGGTGATTGAGGATTTGTTTATGTACCTTTCATCGATTCGGCATCTGGGTAAGGGCTCGTTCTATGAACCACCACTCTATCGAGTCAAATGCTTTCTCGTAGTCGATGAAGGCGAGGTTAAGTGGTTTCCTGTACTCGTTACATTTCTCTAAGATTGTTTTAAGGGTTTGTAGGTGGTCATTGGTACTGAAGCCTGAGTGAAATCCTGCCTGTTCTCTTGGTTGGAAAAATTCTAGTCTCCTGTAGAGTCTGTTAACTAGAACTCTCGATAATATCTTATAAATATGTGACAGCAGGCTAATGGGTCTATAGTTTTCCAGCTTCTTGATGTCCCCTTTTGTGTGGATCAGGGTGGATATTGCGTTGTGCGGTTGTGCCATGATGAAGGTCCTTTAGTTTCCACGATGCATTTTGTAAATAATACTGCGAGCACATTGCTGACGCCTCTTTCGTTGATTTTAATCATCTCTGGTAACACGCCGTCTTCCCCTGGTGCTCTCCTATTTTTAAGTGGTTGTATAGCCTTAAGTTGTTGTCATTAAGTTGTTGTAGAGGATTCGTTACAATCGTTTATTTGGACGGAGGACGAGAAAGATGTAAAAAGTATAAAAAGTAAAGGTGGCGCGTTGTCTCAGACCATAAAACTGGACAACGTTTGTGCTACGACTTTTGGAAATTATTTTTGTTTTGTTTTACCATATATGTTGAGCATTTCGTGCAGTTCCTATAGAACGACCTTTTTTTTTTGCGAATTTAAAGAACTCGACATTTTTAATAATATATATTTAGGATCGTTATTATCAATATCTTCTTATTGATAACTTTATCGACATACTATAGGTACAGGATGGAATTTTTCAATGCCACATAGAGGGAAAGTAGTCTAAATAAATACTGGAGATAGCAAATTTTACTCAAAGGAAACATTCCTTTATTTTTTAAAAGATACAAATCGGCATTCACAGATTTTCGAAAATTCGCTTGCCACATTCGGGCATCGAACCCGGGATGGATCGTCTAAAGTTCGAAAAAATAACATTCTGTACCCTTTTGATATTAATCGATAGGGTTAATCATATGGATCAAACAAACATGATAAATTAAATATTATTGATTATTTTTATTACCCGCGATCATGGCGCTTGCAACAGCGTCGAAATATCGGGAGCTCAAAATTAATAATAATGGAAGATATACGGAAGATACCCCGTAAGGCCGTAAGTGCCATTTCAAGCTCATTCTGAGCATCGTCTATAAGTGTCAGTGTTTCTTCCTTTTTGCGGGCCTAAAATGGCCGCTTTAGCAGAATCATATTATGAAACACGTTAAAAATTTTAAATTGTTAAAATCGACTTTATAAACATACACATAAAGTCCATTTTAGAATTATACATTTTTAACGTGATTCATATTGTATTGTATTGTATACTTTACCCCAAATAGGTACTTTCGTCAAACTTCATAATGGGATTTTCAGTAATACAAAATATGAGTATATAGGTACTAACTAATAAGTGGACTGACTAAGTAAACTGATATGTAGGTAACATGTACCAGTTTTGTCTAGTCTGTGGTTTTTGGCTTGGAGTTCGATTCAATTTCCAAGTCGGGCAAAGTGCTATTGGTATTTTTCATCAGGAATTCTTCGGTAACAGACCGAAGTCTGGATTAGTGTCCGGTTGATGGCAATAGGCTCTCCCGAAATGTTTGTATACTATAGAGTACTACCGCGTTCCCAGACTTTTCACCCTTCTTGAGTAATAAGGTTGAAAGTGATCGATCGTCTGAGAACGCGGTAGTACATCTGCATATTCCTTTCAGAAAAAAACAGACGCAATGTTTATCAATATAATATTCATGTAGGTACAAGAAAGCTTTGCAAACATCTTTATTCCACTGACGCAAGTACTTCGGTCATAATAATATGACCGAAGTACTTGCGTCAGTGGGTCACCTTGAATCAAAAATTTCGCTCAATACGACCTGCATCAATGAAGTGCATCCACTTGGAAATAACACACTGAATGCATCACTTGAAAATAATCTTTTTACTGTTCAAATTTCAGTCTGGCCCAGCCTTTTTATTGTGCATTAAAGATTACTTCAAAAGAAACATAACTAAAAAACATAAATCAAAAATATTATAAAACGCAAATCAGTGCGATTTGCGTCAGCGAAAACTCAATCCAAAATCTTAATCTTGAGTAGGAATACAAAGATTCATTTCATTACATTTTTATCCTCCTGACCTCGGAAATTGGAGGAGCCAATGGCGCAGGACTTAAAGGAGGACATATATGTATAAGGACATATAACACAGGGTGTCAAACACCTCTTAACGAAGCCGAAAGGCACTTGTTCTCCTCGTCATTGCGATCATTTTTTTGTTCCAGACCATACCTGGGAACCTTCTAGTTACGGAGATATTGGGGGTCAAAGTTCCAACTTTTTGACAACTTTTTTTTTTAAACAAGTTTTTAATAAGATTTTTACTTTAAACACCTCCACGACCCCGTACTATTCAATCCATCCATCAGCACAATGTTTTGAGTGCTTTACATTGAATTCTACCACAAAACAAAGTTACTTAGTTTGATGTACAGAATGCTTGGTTGACGGCTTCGTGATTAGGTGGTTTACACCCTGTATAGTGCACAACAGCACAAGGCACAGTTTACCTGGTCATACAAGTAGTAAAGGGAAGTTGTCGAAGTTGAAGCCGTCAACCAAGCATTCTGTACGTACAGCAAACTAAGTAAATCTACGCCAAAATGATTGCTGGGAAAATGATCTTTTATAGGGTTCCGTAGTTCTGAGAAGGAACCCTTATAGTTTCGTCATGGATGTTTTTTTTTTCATCGTCTACCTATCCCATTGCGTGGAGTATAGTTGAATAGGTCTTTTAAAATGGCTTAGGAGTTGCTCATACTATTTTTCGATTTAATGCTCCATTTGCGAAATATTATACTTTAAAGTGCATTTTTTTCCAGTACGGCGTCCCCCCTCTAAAAGCTTGACAATTCTAATCATGATGATAGTGCATTTCATGAACTGTAAAAAAAAACTATAGCGGTTAAGATAACTTTATTAGTTTAGCAGTTAAAAGTCGTTGAACTTGGGTGTTGGATAATGTTGTACCAAATACAAAATTAGAATAAATCCTTTACAATGACTAAGATGAAGTAGTTGCGTGTTTATAAAGGGTGAAGACTTGCATTGAAAAACACGCTGCTATACGGAACCCTACACTGCGCGTGGCCCGACACGCACTTGGCCGGCTTTTTTAGTGTATAAAATCACGTTTTACGGTAGGACTCAATGTAACGCACTCAAAACATTGCTGATCGTCGTGGACGTATTTTAAAGTAAACTTATAGGGCCGTACCTGTAGTCGACTTTATTTTATAAAAAAAATCTTGTGTAAAAGTTGAAACTGAGACCCCCAATATCTCCGTAACTAGAAGGTTCCCAGGTGTGGCCTAGAACAAAAAAATGATTGCAATGACGAGGAGAAGAAGTGCCTTTCAGCTTCGCTAAGAGTATGTTTACACCCATTATAACTGGATTCTATACAATTTTCTATATCAATAATACCGCCAAATTCCGAATCAAACTACTTTTTCGTACTAAAATGTAAATCAAAACTGTTTCCTTTAATTTACGGAACAGTAACTTTTTTTTTCTGGCTTCGCACGGTTTGTGCATTTAGCCAATGTCATGTTATTTAACAATAATTATAAATATTATCTAAAACGGAATTTGGGATATAGGATCAGTAGGATTCTATCTAATGAATGATGAGATACAATAAATTGACGAAAAAAAAATATACCTACATATTACAATTTAATATTATTAATGACTTACCTGATTCCGGCGATACAATGAAGGTTACACACACATTCTACTGCATTCTAAATTCGCATCATGATTGACGTCACATTATAATTATGCCATTGCTAAATATAGCCTTGTCCGATTTGACAGCTGATGTGTCATTCTTCTCACACGCAAGTACACTTCAACCAACTTATATGTGCAGGCGGGTAAACTCAGAACTAAAATAAACGTACCAAGTTTGACATAACGATGCAAATTTTATTGACAAGCATCGCCACCTTGAACAGCACTTAAAGTAGTCGTGCGGTTAGGTGGAATAAAAAGAGGAAAATGTGAAATTAAAATCAGATGTTTTCTGAACGTGGTCAATCTAATAACAGAAAATATACATAAACTCACGTCTTGTTTCTATGTGGGGTGGCTAGAGACTAGAGGGCGCCACTTGCTACGATCTTTATTACGTACACCTTTCGCCTGGGTCAGGTTCACAGACGACAAATGAATGTACAAGGGGCCTACCATGACGTCTTAAAGCAGGATCGTTTTAATTGCGTGCGAGTAAGGGAAAGAGATGGCGCTAGACGTCCTCTATAGCTCCGTTTCTTACCCACACTGGAACGCGATTAAAACGATCCTGCTTTAAGACGTCATGGTAGGCCACCAAATCGTGCATGTCTACCTCAAAAGGGTTATGGTACCCACAACGATTGTGGGTGATACACCTCTGCCTTTTGCCAGTTCCGTTTAAGTCCCATGTAATAGTAATAAAAAAAAGGAAGGGCGAACGATTTGCCACCCCCAGGGCCAAATGCAGCAGGCCTAGCCAAGTTACAAACGATTCGTATCGATTCTCTTTCTACAATCGTAAACGTTAAGTCACGTGGTCAAAACAAACGAATAGAAACTTCGTAGACAAGTTTACATCGGTTAAGATGATAGAATGAAATGTATTCGTTTCTACAATCGTGATCGCTACATCCCATATAAATCGTAGCCAACTTACAGTTTTGACTGAACTTAAAAGTTTATATTCGTTTGTTTCGACCACGTGACTTAACGTTGAAATGATGTCACCCATACATTTGGTTAGTTTTCTATTAGCGTTAACGATTGTAGATTGTCAACTTGGCTAAGCCTATCACGGGCTAGACTACTACTGAAAAATCACTGATGGGTAAAGTCAATGACACTACCCGTTTTTTTTTCGGATGGGAAATCATCAAATGACTCCTCCCGCTCTGGGCGGAGCAGGAGGGAGTGTCAGACTTTTACTGCCTAAACCCCCACCCTACCCAACCTGGGAATTGAACCCATGACCAAACACAAAACACAACAGAAAGTTAATAAATACGCCAAGTTAATGGAAAACACATACCGTAACACAACATTCATTAGTCCAAGCGTAGGTATGTACCTTCATACACCCACATTTCGACAATGGGTAATAAGCGCGAGCCTTAATTAACGAATGGAAAATTCTTAAACAAATGCAAATTAAATATGTAGTAACTGTAAGCGACAAGAATACATTGAATCAAGGTAAACACATAGTCTGCATTCTGCAACCCAGGAAAACATTCCAAGGTAACTTAGTTGTTCGGACGAGCGCTCTGCATCGAACGTGGTGTATAGGCATACAACTGCATTACTTGCTTTTAATACTATTGCATCTATTTTATTTATTTACTAGCCGTTGCCAGCGACTTTCGTCCGCGTGAAATTATTATAAAAGTGTTGCTTCCCTTTAAAGGGTGTAAACCACCTCATCACGAAGCCGTCAACTGAGCATTCTGTACATCAAACAAGTAACTTTACGCAAAACTTATTGCTGGGAAACGACTGGATTTTATTGTGGTGAAAAATCATGTTTTGTGGTAGAACTCAATGTAACGCACTGAAAACATTGTGCTGATGGATGGATTGAATAGTACGGGGGTCGTGGAGGTGGTTAAAGTAAAAATCTTACATTAAAAACTTGTATTAAAAAAAAAAGTTGTCAAAAAGTTGGAACTTTGACCCCCAATATCTCCGTAACTAGAAGGTTCTCAGGTATGGTCTGGAACAAATATCGCAATGACGAGGAGAACAAGTGCCTTTCGGCTTCGTTAAGAGGTGTTTTACATCCTTTAGATAAAAAGTTTATCGCCAATATCGTATCGCGTAACAAAACCATTACTTACCTAACTAATCTCTTTCAATTGCTGGCGATTTAACCAAAAATCATCGGATATCAAAGATAAAAAAATACTTGTCTGTAATTCCCCAAATTAATTTATCCTATAATCTACACAGATACCTACTTAATAGGTATAAGTATACCAACCAAGTATTTATTGCTTCCATTGCTTCTTACTTTTATTAAATCGTTGTGTTTTTTGTGCTCACACTATAAATTATTTTATAAGTCTATACGTGAGGATTTGTAATTGGCTTTCGGGTGGGTATGGATACCTGGTAGCCTTTTTCCTAACTACGTTGGGGTCGGCTTCCGGTCTCACCGGATGCAGCTGAATACCAGTACATTACATGGAGCGACTGCCTATGTAACCTCCACAACCCAATTAGTACTGAGTATAATACGATAAATAAATAAATTTACATTTATAATAATCTTGTGTCGGAATTCCCAAAATACAATTCTCAAGTACCTATGTACCCAACTCCTCAAATTATCACTAGACGGAAAATAAGGTTTGATAAAAAAAAAAACAATACAAATGTTAAGCAGAACTCACCATTGTTTCGTCTCGTTCATGAACGTGAACGAAAAAACCTTGAACTTTGAACTGACAGTTCAAAATGCTCGTCATTACGATATCAGGGTCGTGACTCGTGAGGAACCAGGATAACAATCGATGCAGATGTTGAATTGTTCTTTGTGTGAAGGTAATGTGCTCCAGTAGGTACGTAGACTTACTTACCTACAATATCCACGGGCGGTTATGACACGTGGGCTAAAGCTGATGAGAACCTCCTGAAAGCTGAGAAAGAGAAACAAATAAAGTATCTCGACCTAGCACACGAGGTTGTCGGAAAGAACCTCCCGAAACAACAACACTGACATGTACTATCGAGGACACTCTCGCCTGATCACCACTAAGCCTATTTTTGCTTGCACTTACAACATAGAAACGCTCTCTAACCCCGCCCCGTTGACTTTGTATAGAAATAATGAATGAAAAGATATCAATCGGCCGAGCGCACTGACGACGCACGCCAAACGTGAGTTATTGTTATTTTGCACGCCAAAGTTGACGCTTTTCTAATAGGCTTAAACTTTAAGGGGGCGTAGCTCGGCGCCTCCGCATGATGTAAGCGAAAAAATGTTAAACTGGTCAGGCGGGTAAGACGTACCACGACTGTACCTAAAATAACAAAATCAGTAAAACTGATTGTTGGCAAAAATTTGCAACTATCTTCCTCAAATTATGAACTTACCTAGTTACATACAAACGTGACGCCTGGTTTCTGCTTTCCTCGAAGGATAAGGCTGTAGGTATACCCTAAGTTTAACCACATTTCACCAATGTAATAGGGAGCGAGCTTTAGCCGGCAACCAGGCACAAATCCAGATGGAACTCCTGATTACCAATGACATGATTAGACTACGAGTATCATGTCAAATCTTAATAAGGCAAATGTTCAACTCAAATAGTGCTAAACGAATTTAGAACATCGAGTTGTTTCTGCCAACAGACAGAAATGTTGTTCTAAATACGTGTTTACAGAATTTTTGATTCTCTATCGGCGAGTAATGCGTTGATGACCCTTCTGATCAATGCAAGCATAACCAGCCTGTAATGTTCCCACTGCTGGGACACAGGTCTTCGCTCTATGAGAGGGAGTGGTCTATAATCCACCACGCGGCTCCAGTGCGAGTTGGTAGATGTCACATGTCCTCGAATTATCGGTTCAAAGGCATATGCCAGTTTCCTCACGATGTTTTCCTTCACCGTTTTGAGAGTTGTGGTGATGACATAAAAATCACGAAGTAGTACCTAATGCGCCTGTCTGGGTTCCAACTTACCTACCACTCGTTAATTGGGGACATGACCACTCCTGTGCCAGTAGGGCACCACTGCTCCACTGATCAATGAATCAACCTGTTTAATGCGGAAGTATCTGATTAGACTGGAAGTCACCGAACATAATATAGTGGACGTGCCGTCTGTGAACAGTTCAACTGGAAGCGATGACTCTTTCCTCAATTATAATGGGCACATTAGAAGACATCCTACTAATGTTATAAATGCGAGTGAGAGTTTGTGAGCATGGATCGATGGATGTATGTTTGTTACTCTTTCATGCAAAAACTACTTAACGGATTTGGATGAAATATAGCACACAGATAGTTTATAACGTGCATTAACACTAGGATACTTTTTATCCCGGCGGTAGCACGATCCCATGGGACATTACTGGACATGAGCTAGTTGTACTATAGTATAGTTACAACCAGATAATTCTTGATAACGATTTGCCTAGACTAGACCTTTTGACTGAATAAATCTGGTGTCACATCTAACATTTAGATGCTTAGTGTTGGTTTATGATGCACAGGTTCTGATGATGAGGAGAATGAAGCAGACGAACAGCCGAGCACCTTGTGGGCGACACCCAGAAAGGCCGAGTCGGAGGTAGCCACCGCTGATGACGCTCCAGTGGTTGCCGAGGCCTGCGAGGACGCAGACATGCCAGGAGAGGCCGTGTTAGCTGCGTCTCCAACCTATACCCCTCCAGAAAGCCTGGAGCATGTGATCGAGCCGATATAAGCCAACGTGTAGCGTGGCCAGGGGCTCATTCGGACCCATTTCCGCATCCGGCGCGCGCACTCACTAACTGTTCCTTGATTCTGCTCACTTGATTAATTTTGTAACGTAAATTGATTACTTTTGTGTCTTAATTAGTTATTTCATTTACTTAAATTCCTAAAATACAGTCTGCTTAAGTTTGCCGGAAGTTTTTCTCCGAGATAAATAAGTAGCTAGTATAGAGGTCAGATTTATCCAAAGAGAATCAAAATGCAATAGTCTAGAATCGCAAGTACGACTCTGACCACGAGATCCTGGGTTCGATTGCCTCCCAGTGGTCTTGGAAAGTGTTATTAGGTCAATAGTCCAGAATCGCAAGTAGGTACGACTCTGACCACGAGATCCTGGGTTCGATTCCCAGGTCTTAGAAAGCGTTATTAGGTGTTTCTCAGATATTTCTCAGTATGGAAATAGGCTTCGCCCCTTTTACATGAGTTTAACGCATTTAGAAAAATGTGGCTGTAACTAGGGTATACCTCTGCCTAATCTTTCGGGAAAAACAGGCGTGATGTTATGTAAATTTAATGTAGGGAGGCTATCAGAAGAAAAGACATCGAAAAAATTGTGATCCTAAGTCCCAGATACAAAGAGAAGTACGTAGTTATGTAACTTATAGGCATTACATAAAACAAACATGACAGCATTGTTTTAGTTTTAAGTGCTTGTGAACTATTGTATTTACAGGGAAATAGGAAACAGTATCTAATTTATTTTTTCTATTATTAGTATTTAATAAATGATAAATGATGTTTATTTGCAAATAGGTTTTTACAAACACTTTTACACGTCATTTTTTTTTTAAACTAGATATGGGGCCGGTTTTTCGTGATATATATTCCTGAGTATGTCAATGATTCACTCGTCACATAGTGTACTAAAGCCATTCTTAGTTGTCTTCTCTCTGTGAGAGCGAGTGGGTATAATCCACCACGCGGGCCCAGTGCGGGTTGGTAGAGGTCATTATTATACAGGGTGTAAACCACCTCATCACGAAGCCGTCAACCAACCATTCTGTACATCAAGCTAAGTAACTTTACGCAAAAATTATTGCTGGGAAACGACTTTTTTTTTTGGGGTGAAAAATCATGTTTTGGTAGAACTCAATGTAACGCACTCAAAACATTGTGCTGATGGATGGATTGAATAGTACGGGAGTCGTGTTACATTAAAAACGTATTTAAAAAAAAAAAGTTGCCAAAAAGTTGGAACTTTGACCCCCAATATCTCCGTAACTAGAAGGTTCCCAGGTATGGTGTAGAACAAAAAAAAATGATCGCAATGACGCGGAGAACAAGTGCCTTTCGGCTTCGTTAAGAGGTGTTTTACATCCTTTATTTTAAACTTTTTGGTCCTAGGACTTGCCTCCGCCGTGCCTCGGTGAGCACGTCAAGCCGTTGGTCCCGGCTGTTATTTGTAGATCTTTGACAGTCGTTACAGGTAGTCAGTGGCCCGAAAGTCTGACAACTAGTAGCCCAGTAACTGGGTTCATCATCACAGCCTATTAATATTGTCCCACTGCTGGGACACAGGCCTCCTCTATATGTAAGAGAGAGAATGGGCCATTATCTACCACGTGGACTCAGTGCGGGTTGGTAGATGTCACATGTCTTCGAATTTTAGTCACTGGGTTGTGAAGGTAAAACAGGCAGTGGCTTCATGTAAAATTCAGTTGCATCCGGTTAGACTGGAAGTCGACGCCAACATAGTTAGGAAAAGGCTCGGCAGATGATGATACTCCGCAACCTCATTATTCTTAGAGGAGCGTACCACGAATTTTTCATGATTTTCAATAGCAGCAAAGACATTCAAATATTTACGAGCGATAGACGGGACAAGACGAAGAAAATCGTAATCCAAATACTTGTTACTACCACAGATAATATTATTATAATACTTTGTTTACTACTTAGTAACAAATCGTTCTGTCTAGTGTCATACGCCCGCTTGTCAGGTAGCATTCGTGTGTCAAAATTGAAAATGTTCGGGATAAAAAAAATTGTATGACATTAGTCCCAAAGTCCGCTCCATACCTACCTAATTGTTTTAAAACTCTTTGAATAGCAGTTATTGTTTATTGACTTTCAGCGAATTTGAATAAAACATTTATCAGATATCGCGGTTACTCACGCGTTTCTCCGAAAGCAAGCGAAGTAATTCCATTGAATAACGTTCAGAAATAGTTTCCGTAGTAGTAAACAGCATGGACGCAGAATGATGACGTAATTATTGGGAAAATGGGTGTGTATGCTCCCGGCAATGACAGACGGTCAATGGGATCATGACCAGATTACCCTTCTGCATCTATCTGCAGCTGTAGGATCGTCTAGAGAGCATAATAATATCCTAATATTATAATAAATGTGAAAGTTTGTGAATCTGGATGAACGAATGGATGTTTGTTTAAGGTGTATGCTCCAGGGTGGCCCGCGAAACTCAAATTTTCTTACAATTTGCAGGTCAGTGTCAGGTTAAAATATGATTCGCGGCTGTAAGACGTATGTAGTTACAGAATTATAATCATCAATACAATCCTCCAAGCGCATAAAGGTGCGGGAATGACTTTTTCAAGGTCAAATTCATTCCCGCACCTTTTGAAAAAGAAAATTTGAATTTCACGAGCTACCCTGGAGCATCCACCTTAAACTCTTTCATGGAAAAACTACTGACTGCATTTGGATGAAATTTTTCACACAAATAGTTTATAACCTTAATTAACCATAGGATATTTTTTATACCGGTAGTATAATCCCGTAGGACAGTTATCGAATCCACGCGGCCGAAGCTAAAGCTATTTATACAGTCCATGTGTAATGCCCAGTTTCTGAGATTCAGTAGTGCTATTGTTTAGTTTAGATTTGATATGTTGGCACTAGGGCGGGCATGCGGAATCAGATTTCGGTTCAATAGTAAAACCCGGGAAAAACCGGTTTGGTTGGCACTACGTATTCTTGAACATTGTGAAATCTGGTAACAGTCAGAAGTTCCACAATAGTCTAGCTTAGTTCATCTACCTGAAAGTTCTCAGGTTCGTGGAATCTTTTAAACGTTTCCTCTCGGAGGTTCACAAACTGATCCTTCCTCTAATTTCTCTAGTCTCGGGGGTTCACGTGCATATTAATTATCACTTGCTTCGGTGAACCAAAACATCGTGAGGAAACCAGCATGCGCCAGAGAGATATTTCTTGACGGCATGTTAAGCCAAGTCATGGGCTTAGAGAATAAAAACTCTGGACACCAGGTTAGGCACTAACCACACGATAAAGAAGAAGAATCCTTTATCAATCAAACATCATTTTTTCCTATGAATGTTGCCAGAAACAGCTCTGAGTTTTCATTTGTACCTGAATAACGTGAGGTACGCCTTTATAACTTCAAAATTATGCAATCAGTGTGTTCGCCTCTGCTTTCCCCATCGCGGAACAATAGCACGATGTTGTGTTACTAATAATACCACATAATACTTACTATAAAATATTCTCGAATTCTTAAAGACTACCTATCACAACACCTGGTTTCTCATGGCGCAGACAACCTTGAGATGATATTCTCTTTTACGATCAAAAGTCAATAACCTCAACTTGCAATGATTTTAAAACCTGCCAACTAATACTTACCGAGGTCTGATATAAATGTATACCTGCTTTGGTAATAAGACCGGTAATAAACGAGATGTTTTCAAACGAGCTAGTTTTTGTGTAGCTATCGAGCACTCGAACAGACTTCGTGTGGTTTACGTGTTAAACTGAGGTGTTAAAAGAGTCACCGCCGTGTCCTCGAAGCGGCGATCGGCGGCGGCGACCTCTCGCTTCCGGCCCTAGTTAAATCCATGGTCCGGAGCGAGACGGAATGGGACGCCGTCACCTCCTTCTGCGAAGCAGTCATGCTAGCGAAGGAGGTGGCGGAACGTGAGAGGGAGAGTCACGTCCCGGCCGCCGCGGGTGACGCCCCGGGCGTCGGGGGCCACGTGATGGTCCCCGGCCACCGTAGGTGCGGGCCTGTGGACCATGTCGTCTCATGACGACAGCCCGTGTCGACGCGCCTCAAAGAGAGTCAGCAAAAAGGAAGGGGTCCGCAAGGGCCGATGCCTGCCGGGGGCGGCAGCCTGCGGGACTGTTCGAAAGAGATACCGTGGCCCCGGAACACAAAGGGCGATGAAGGAACATGGATGGGTTTTAGTCAGTAAAAGTCTGACACTCCCTCCTGCTCCGCCCAGAGCGGGAGGAGTCATCTGATGATTTCATATCAGGAAAAAAAAAAAAGGTGTTACAAGTGTTCTGTCGAGGCTGTGAAAGATAGGTACTATTTGAAATCATCATCTGTCTAGACTTTTCCCAACTAAGTTTGGGTCGCCGAATGCCGCTGAATACCAGTAGGTATTTTACATGGAGCGACTGCCCAACTGACCTTCACAATCCAGTTAGTACTGGGTAATACGAAACCCCTTGGTAAGACTGGTTGCCAGGCTTTCAGGCCACTGACTAACCTGTAACGAATGTCAAAGATCTACAAATGCACTACTATAATAGTACAATAAAAAACATTCTCCACTTGTATCAACAAGTGGAGAATGTTTATTATTGCATTCGAGGCGGAATTAACACACGAGCCGTAGGCGAGGGTGTTTTTGAGCCCATAACTGCAATAACAAATGTCCACGCGTATCCAACGACGTTCATCAATACACTTTTAAAGAAATAAAATAAAAGAATGAAAAATATTTTTTTCATGAATTTAATAGGACACTATGATTTTAATTTTCTTTTTTTTCCGCGCTTTGCCGTTATACAGACTAATATAAAAATAGTTTTTTCAATACACTTCTTCGAAAACTGGTTCTTAACGCACTACGATTAGGTTCAACAAGCAATGTATTTCACACGCGTGCGATTTTTTTCATTTTCCAACACGTGTACGGGAATGAAAATTGCCACAGATAACTATACTTATATATAAAATCATTGTTTCCTAATAATACATGACAAAAATATTTTTCGTTCTTTTATTTAATTACTTCAAAAGTGTATTGAAAAACGTCGTTTGATACACGTGGACATTTGTTATTGCAGTTCTCGGCTCAAAAACACCCTCGCCTACGGCTCGGGAGTTAATTCCGCCTCGGATGCAATCAAACTTTCTCCACTTGTATCAAAATATACTATTTTTTTTGTATTTTTAAATTTAGAACACATATAAATGTTAATTTGTCTATAAAAGTAAATATTTGTTTTAAATGATCATGTTTAGCTATGATATTCCATATACTTAAAAACACAATTTGAATATTCAAAAAATATATACGCCGTAAAGACGCATAATGCTTAGCCAAAATTAAAAAAAAAACATTCACCTCCGACTAAAGGCATTGAACCGATTTGTAATTTGAAATTCGTATTAGTATATGTTACCTGTGGAAATATTTCCCGCACACGTGTGAAATACATTGCATGTTGAACCTAATCGTTGTGCGATAAGAAGTCCGTTTTCGAGGAAGTCTATGGAAAAAATACTATTTGCAATTTGTAAACAAAGCGTGACCCTGAAAGTTATTAATAGTTTCAAATTTGCCGAGAGACATCCCCTGGTGGAAATATTCCTGCTCCATTGCTGGATCTTGGGTCCTGTGCTTTGCGAGATCCAGCGAATACCCACGGCCTTCGCAACTATTCATAAGGTCATCGGATACCTTGATTACCTTTTAGGGGGAATTCCCCAACGCTGCGATTTTCGGCACGTGCGTGGGCGCGCTACCTACTCCAGAAGACTTCGGTCATAGTTTTAGGAGTAATGTGTGTCAGTTCTTGGGGACTTGTTCTCCCCGTCATTGCGATATTTTTTTATTTTTCAACCGACTTCCAAAAACAGGAGCTTCTCAATTCGACTGTATTTTTTTTTGTGTTTGTTACCTCAGAACTTTCGACTGGGTGAACCGATTTTGATGATTCTTTTTTATTTGAAAGCTGGTGCATCCCGTGTGGTCCCATTTCAATTTGGTGAAGATCTGATGCTGACCTTCGGAGATATTAAATGCAACTCTTCAAAAATAGACGGCAAATCTGCAGCGATTGCTGGAATCGCTTGGATGTTTATTGTTTACAACATCATGACGTAACATCACGCCTGTATGCTCTGAGGGAGTACGCAGATGAGTACAATACACCCAGATTTCGACAGATTTAGTTATGATTAATGTAAATAAATAATAATAAATAAATGTCGCTGGACATTAACACACAGCGCCATCTAGTGCCACACTAAGCAACGAGGCTTGTGTCATGGACACCAGATAATTGATATAATACACAG
The DNA here is from genome assembly GCA_963853795.1 of Xestia rhomboidea. Classification (NCBI taxonomy): domain Eukaryota; kingdom Metazoa; phylum Arthropoda; class Insecta; order Lepidoptera; family Noctuidae; genus Xestia; species Xestia rhomboidea. The sequence continues at coordinate 11,678,433 of OY970774.1, forward strand.
ATACTTTTTGTAAAATAAATTCATGGCAAATATTTGTTTGGGAACAACTAAAAATGGAAAAATAAAAAACACAAAAACTAACCCCCGAATACTGAAACATCACTCAAAATTTAAGTAGCACTTATATTTAACAGATACTTAAAAGTGACGTTTGGCCATACGAAATTTAAAGTTTAGGAGCTGCTCAAATGTTAAGCAGCCCTTAAATTTTGAGTGACGTTTCTGTATTCGGGGGTTAATCAATCAAACAAAGGTCGCCGACTTCTTCTTTTGTGTTTTTTTAAGCCGGTTTTTTAATAGAATTTTTAATCCATCCATCCATCAGCAGTGTTTTGAGCGGGTTACATTGAATCCTGCCGTAAAACATGATGTTTCACTCCAAAAAAAAGTTGTTTCCTGGCAATATTTTTTTCGTAGAGTAAGTACTTAGTAAGTAATTACTTAGTTTGATGTAAGTACAGAATGCTTGGTGGCCGGCTTCGTGAAGGGGCCCTTTACACCTTGTATGCTCTAGAAAATTGATTGTGATCACCAGCCACATTTGTAGTAAGTATTAGGTTTTAGTTTGATTGTGCTTCCTTCTATTGAGTTGTATGGCAATAATTTCACTGTTTTTCATACAAACGAGGTTAGTAAAAGTTAACAGGAAACTACACTGACCTGCAAAAATAAGTACTACACTTTTGAATTTCAATTTCTCCTAAACTATAGAAGTTAGAGATTTAAAATAAAAAAAAAACGTTATAAAGGAATTTTTAGCAGCTTTCTTTGAAACTATAGACAAAATTAAACTATTTTTCGAGTCCTTGTAGTTTCGAAAGAATATCTTGTGTACTTAAAAAGTTATTGCAATTTTAAAAGTGTGATACTTATTTTTGCAGGCCAGTTTATTAAACATGGCTATCTAATATCCCTTGATTTGTCCACGAAGTAAACACAATAGTTAAACAATGGTGTCTCGAACAAATCGGTCCTTTGACAGATCATGATAGAGCCACATACCCATATGGGCTTTTCCATAAACAGCTATTTACAACGACGCAGCCCGATATTTGCATATTTTCCTTGAAATTAAATAGATTAAGGTTACCTTGTCAAAGTTACGTTATCAGAGCCTATTGTTTGGAGCGCCATACTGATCACGCCAACAACTGCAGAAAGAGAATTTGCCACAACGTTTAACACTAGATTTTTCTCGTGACTTCGCTCCTGTTTCGTAAAGAAATTAACGCATGGGAACGCTTTAAATGTAGCTTAGCACAATCGGAGATAAAGTAGCTTCCCGTTAGTGAAAGAATTTTCGGAATCGGATCAGCAGTTCCGAAGATTATCTCCTACCACACTTATATCATTATTAGTATAGATTGATATAGGTAGTATATTAACAAACTGATTGGTAAAAAATTGCTAGCAGAAGGATGCTAAAGCCCATCGCCACGCCGTATTAGTATTTTAGTCGTTATAAAACTGACACACAGGAAATCATAAAAGTGGTTTTCTTTTAATGTTTGTTTCACACTTAGGTATTGTGTTTTGAAAATAGCATCTAATTCTTTAACGTTTTCATGCCAATTTTATGGCGAAATGTTTCATTACACTACATATTATTTTTACCATCTTTTGTACCATAATTATATACCTACAAGGTGTAGTTTTGCATCCTAGTCAAAATTCAGGAGCTTGACACAAAAGACATACGTAATCAATTTAAATTACATTAAACTTTGACAGTATTTCAGAATAACACGAAAAAATAAACAGAATCACCCATCGCGCGACATGTCGCTGTGTGTGTGAAGGCGCGGTTATACGGCTAGTAACAGACGGGCTGCGATTAAATACGGGTCGTTTACACTTACCGATATCCGTAATTACGAAAAAAAATACCCATTTCATTATTGATTCGGGTCGAGAATCATTAGCATAGATATTTCCTTAAATTTGACCAGGATGAAAAACCAAATAAATAAATGAATATCTTGTATAAATAACTAATAATAATAATTTTGATTTAGACTTTGTGGTCTTAAAACTGGATGGACATGTTTTGCCGAAGTTTAGGCTAAAATTGTGTAAAAGGACACTAAATAAAAAGAACTAGACGACCCGAATAGCACAGCGGTAGTGAGGCTGCCTTACGTTCTTAGGGTCCCGGGTTCGAATCCCGGTAGGAGCAAATGTTTGTGTGACATGGACATTTGTTTCCGAGTCATGGATATTTCTTTGTATAATAAGTATGCATTTACAAACAAAAAGTATCTATGTAGTATATCAACTATCTGGTGTCCACGACAAAAGCCTCGTTGCTTAGTGTGGCACTAGATGGCGCTGTGTGTAATGTCCAGCGATATTTATTTATTTATTTTGCTGCGCCAACTCTACATCCTATCAAGGAAGCTATTGTTACACGTATTACATAATAAACCGTACGTACATAACACAATTCTAATAACCAATATCACATGACGCCGTCTGATGACGTCACTTAATATTATCGTACATAATTACATTAATACTAAGTCAGACGAGTCTGGCGGTCGTTCGTGACCTTCTCCACACAGAATGGTGATACATAACCGGTAAACTATAATCTATATATAGGTGTGTCTGTTTGTAATTTCAAAATACATAACAGTTTTTTACTGAAAGCATATGAAAATATAAAGGGTGGAAAAAGACCCTTAACGAAGCCGAAAGGCACTTGTTCTCCCCGTCATTGCGATTATTAGAGTTCCGTACCTCAAAAGGAAAAAACGGAACCCTTATAAGATCACTTTCTTGTCCGTCTGTCTGTCCGTCTGTCACCACGGATTTTCTCGGGAACGGGTGGACCTAGCAAGTTGAAATTTATACCATATACTGAGGTCTATAGTCCCTATTAGGTGTATAAAAATCAAGGTCCTGAATCAACACGATAAAAAGATATGGGCAAATTTAGATTTTCGCGAAAACTTGTAAGTACCAAAATTTACCTTAATTTTCAACTTTTTTTTATTTTTCGGACTTTTCCCTTTACTTGTGCTGTAAGACCTTGCTTTTAACCAAAATTGACAATTCTAGGTCACCCGGAAATACCCTATAGGTTTTGGGTCGAAAACGTTCCCGTTGACCTAGAATCACGAAATTTGGCAAAAAAAAGGTCTTACAGCACATGTAAAGGGAAAAGTCTGAAAAACGTAAATATGTAGTTTAATAACAAAAAAAGCGATTTTACTATTTTTTTAATTTCTACATGTTTTTAATGTAAGAGTTTTACTTGAAACACCTCCACGACCTCCGTACTATACAATCCATCCAATAGCTGATTAGCACAATGTTTTGAGTGCGTTACATTGAGTTTTACCGTAAAACATGATTATCCAATCCAAAAAAAAGAGTCGTTTCCCAGCGATAATTTTTGCGTAAAGTTACTTAGTTCAATTAATGTACAGAATGCTTGGTTGACAACTTGACAGCTTCGTGTATCCGTTTACACCCTGTAACTTACTCAATGTGACGCACTGAAAACATTGTGCTGATGGATGGATTGAATAGTACGAGGGTCGTGGAGGTGGATGATAAGCTACCATGTAGAAAGTTTATTGCCTGTTTGAGTCATATACACACGTCAAGTGTTGCCTCCACGTGTATATTTAACTAGATATTTACGTTTTTCAGACTTTTCCCTTTACATGTGCTGTAAGACCTTTTTTTTGCCAAATTTCGTGATTCTAGGTCAACGGGAACGTTTTCGACCCAAAACCTATAGGGTATTTCCGGGTGACCTAGAATTGTCAATTTTGGTTAAAAGCAAGGTCTTACAGCACAAGTAAAGGGAAAAGTCCGAAAAATAAAAAAAAGTTGAAAATTAAGGTAAATTTTGGTACTTACAAGTTTTCGCGAAAATCTAAATTTGCCCATATCTTTTTATCGTGTTGATTCAGGACCTTGATTTTTATACACCTAATAGGGACTATAGACCTCAGTATATGGTATAAATTTCAACTTGCTAGGTCCACCCGTTCCTGAGAAAATCCGTGGTGACAGACGGGAAAGAAAGTGATCTTATAGGGTTCCGTTTTTTCCTTTTGAGGTACGGAACTCTAATAATCGCAATGACGGGGAGAACAAGTGCCTTTCGGCTTCGTTAAGGGTCTTTTCCACCCTTTATATTTTCATATGCTTTCAGTAAAAAACTGTTATGTATTTTGAAATTACAAACAGACATACCTATATATAGATTATAGTTTACCGGTTATGTATCACCATTCTGTGTGGAAAAGGTCACGGACGACCGCCAGACTCGTCTGACTTAGTATTAATGTAATTATGTACGATAATATTAAGTGACGTCATCAGACGGCGTCATGTGATATTGGTTATTAGAATTGTGTTATGTACGTACGGTTTATTATGTAATACATATAACAATAGCTTCCTTGATAGGATGTAGAGTTGGCGCAGCAAAATAAATAAATAAATATCGTTGGACATTACACACAGCGCCATCTAGTGCCACACTAAGCAACGAGGCTTGTGTCGTGGACACCAGATAGTTACACCAGATAGTTGACGGCTGCCGTCGACGCGCCGGCGGCAGCCGATGACACCACAACTGCAAGCGTCGACGGCTGTAGTTTATCTGCAGTTGACAACGTGCCGCTCGTCTGTAAGAAGGTTAGGTTGCCACCCCATTTGATGATATGCGTCTGTTACCCCTAAACGACATCATGGCATGGGCCACCTTACCGGGACGCAATATTTCTTGTCAATCCGCGATAACATTTAACATTCTAGTATGGATTACAATTATTTTATGAAAAAATAAAGTTAAAAAAACTCTAACCCGACTACGTTATAAACCCGATTACTGAAAAATCACGCTCTAATTAAATTTGGGGTTAACAAGGTAAAATCGACTCCTCCTATTATTGAAGTCGGTTAAAATGTAGTCTATGTTACCCGGGCTATAATAACGAATCGATTGACACCTCATCAAAATCGGATGACTAGTTTAGGCGCTACGGTGGAACATACGTATACAGGGTGTAAACCACCTCATCACGAAGCCGTCAACCAAGCATTCTGTACATCAAACTGAGTAACTTTAAACGACAAAAACTTGAAACGACTTTTTTTTGGGGTGAAAAATCATGTTTTGTGGTAGAACTCAATGTAACGCACTCTAAACATTGTGCTGATGGATGGATTGAATAGTACGGGGGTCGTGGAGGTGTTTAAAGTAAAAATCTTACATTTAAAACTTGTATTAAAAAAAAAGGTTGTCAAAAAGTTGGAACTTTGACCCCCAATATCTCCGGAACTAGAAGGTTCCCAGGTATGGTGTAGAACAAAAAAAATAATCGCAATGATGAGGAGAACAAGTGCCTTTCGGCTTCGTTAAGAGGTGTTTTACACCCTTTATACCAACATACATACATAGACTGCTAAAATCATAACCCTTCCTTTTGGCTTCGCCGTAGTCGGGTAAAAAGAGCTCTCAAAGATCTGATCCATCAAAGTAGACGAAAATATTACTACATAGGTACCTATACATACATATACTATACATAAATATATTGTATTAATTACTTAATTATATTATATGTATTAGTTTAGTGTATAAAATAAGTTAATTTAAGTTTATAACTGTGTTGTTTGTGCACATAGGTATATCCTCTTCTGCAAATTTCAATTTGTGTATATTTTTTAATTTTGTGTGCAAAACAGAATATGAATATACAATACTAACTGGGTTGTGGAGGTCAGATAGGCAGTCGCTCCATGTAAAATACTGGTATTCAGCTGCATGCGGATAGACTGGAAGCCGAAACCCAACGTAGTTGGGAAAAGGCTAGGAAATGAGGATGAGGTATACCTATACCTACATACATTCACGCCTTTAAAGTATATGACTAAAAGAGTGATGAATAGGAATGTTGATGGATGGAGAGGGAGAGGAAGACCAAGGAAACGATGTATGGATTGTATGAGGAACTATTTTCTTTTTCTTTATTACGTTTCGTAAGCTAAGTAAACTCCTAAATGTAAGGTATTTCGTGTCTAGAGCCACTCGTTTTTTTTCCTCTTATGTTAAACTAGCTGATGCCCGCGGCTTCGCCCGCCTGCAAATTATATATTAAAACCTTCCTCTTGAATCACTCTATCTATTAAAAAAAACCGCATCAAAATCCGTTGCGTAGTTTTAAAGATTTAAGCATACATAGGGATATAGGGACAGAGAAAGCGACTTTGTTCTATATTATGTAGTGATAGTGAAGTGCATCACTAATTTTTGTGAATGCTGGTGAACCTGTAATTGTAGACTGTGTCCAAGACTGTAAAACCTATGTATACTTATATGTTGTACACAGAAGCTGTTGGTGAACCTATATTAAAATAAATAAGTAAATAATAAATTATATGAAAGAAAAAGGAGTAAATGATGCCGTGACGTCTAACAGAGGAGAATGGAAGAAGAAACGTGTTGCGGCGACCCAGGGGGCCTAAAATGGCCGCCTTAGCAGAATCAAAATAAGATCACGTTAAAAAATTTAAATTCTTAAAATGGACTTTATTGCATATACATAACGTCCATTTTATGAATTATAATGTTTAACGTGATTCATTTAAGATTCTGTTAAAGCGGCCATTTTAGACCCCCTGAATGGGACAATGAATCACCGGTAAAGATCAGTCATCAGTCGGCGATGACTCAAGAAATACTTATTTAAATAAGTGGGTTCTCGAATAGCAATTACGATGAGTTTCGGAAATAGACATTCTCCACAAACGATATGGAAATTCCGAAATTAACTTACCTATCTGCGGTTATCGAGCATGCACGCACATGATGTCAAGTGATATTGATATGAAACGATTAATAAGTTAATATCTATGCTTTGTCTATGCGTCATTGCATAATGTCTCATGTAATAAACTAAACATATGTATACAGCGCCAGCGTGTAAACCACCTCATCGAGAAGACGTCAACCAAGCATTCTGTACATCAAACTAAAGTAACTTTACGCAAAAAAATATTGATGGGAAATGCCTTTTTTTTTTGGGGTGAAAAATCATGTTTTGTGGTAGAACTCAATGTAACGCACTCAAAACATTGTGCTGATGGATGGATTGAATAGTACGGGGGTCGTGGAGGTGTTTAAAGTAAAAATCTTACATTAAAAAATTGTATTAAAAAAAAGTTGTCAAAAAGTTGGAACTTTGATCCCCAATATCTACGTAACTAGAAGGTTCCCAGGTATGGTCTGGAACAAAAAAAATGATCGCAATGACGAGGAGAACAAGTGCCTTTCGGCTTCGTTAAGAGGTGTTTTACACCCTTTATATTATAGAAAGAAAGAAAAAGTATTTATTAAAGTCGCACAGGACATAATAGAAACGAAGAGATAGAATAGACACTAAGACAAAATAAGCATGACGACAGTATCAAAAAATTGCAAATCTATTTAGTCCGTCAGTTAGAGTATTGGAAATTAATGGACACGTATTTTTTGTTTTTGTAAATCAATGAATATTGACAAAGATAAAACGCATCAAAACTCGGGAGTGGGGGCTCGTGACGTCAGAACTAGCTAAAAATTATACCATGGCGTGACGTATTGAGAATTTTAAAAGCGTCGTATCTTCGTCAATTTTGGTTTACGTGACAAAAGAAAAAACACAGGTCAAATATTTTTTGATATTCTAACTGACGGACTAATTAGTTTGTTTTGTCGTCTCGCCTATTGGTTATATAAAAAGTAAACATAAGAAAAATAAAAAACAATCAAATTATGTTCGCATTGTTAGGACACAAACGTCCTCACTATGAGATGTAGTGGCCCGTCATCAAATCAACCGGGCACATCCAGACTCCGTGGCTGCCATTGAAAATTCCATGAGGAAAAAACCCAATGACGCTTTGTCCGACCCAAGAATCGAACTCAGGACCTCACAGGCTCAGCAGTCGCGCTTGCGACCATTCGTCCAATTACTCGAGGATCAGGCAGTCAACCACTGGAATGTACCTAACTAACATCATAACGCTTCGTAATGGCATAGGCACCTTGCTTTCAGCCTCCTCTCAAGAATTTACATTAAAAAATCTCAACTTTGAGTTCACAATTCTAAATATTATTTTACGCTGTGAAATCTCTCAAGCATTATAAATTAATCGTGTTAAACAATGGAGCGTAATTATAAACATGACACGGGTGTTACTAAACAAACTAAAACTCAGCGAATTTTAGGCAAACAACAAAATACTTGAAATACTTCTTGCTGAAGCCGTAGTATGAACGTGTGACGCAAATGTAAAGAGAATTCCAAGAATTTCAACATTGGAAATAGTCGTTACGCACATATTATTTATTTATTTTTAAGATTTTATTCATTTCTACGTATTCAGATCGAGTTTCGGAACTCATTCATCGTATTGAATTTAATTGAATAAAAATAAAATTGCAAGTTTGAGAGTCGTGGCTAAATAGTTACAAACGCACGGGTCGATCCTTAAGGTGGATGCTCCAGGGTAGCCCGCGAAATTCAAATTTTCTTACGTTTTTTGCAATTTGCAGACCAGTGCTAGGTTGTATGTTGATTAAAATATTGTTCGCGACTGTAAGACGTATGTAGTTACAGAATTATAATCATCAAAATCATCAATACTACCCTCCAAGTTCATAAAAGTCGAGGAACGACTTTTTCAAGGTCAAAATCATCCAATCAAGGTTAAGCAGCGCTTGGCTAGGTTGTTCAGTGGATGGGTGATCATCCATTACATAGCAAGTTTCCTCTGTGCTTAAGAAAAGCACGTTAAGCCGTTGGTCCTAGCTGACGTTTGTAGATCTTTGACAGCCGTTACAGAGTCCAGTAGCCCGAACCCGAATATCTGATAATCAGTCCTATATAGGTCATTGTATTACCCAGTACTAACTGGGTTTTGCGGGTCAGATAGGCAGTCGCTGCATCTAAAATACTGGTACTGCATCGGGTTAGACTGGAAGTCGACCACAACATAGTTGGGAAAAGGCTAGGCAGATGATGATAATTCATTTCCATGTGTGATCCTTAATTGTTGTTGTCCAATTGTCTTTGTCGCCAAAATGCAAACCAAAATGAAGGCGTAGCAGATGTGTTGTATTTTCGATTCGGAAATCGTTCGAGTTACGTTACGACTCGCATTGTGCTAGGCCCACTGTACACAAAATCGATCTAGCGCGCATTGTTTGCTTACAAACAACATAATAAAAAATCTAAATTTATTTTTTTATCGGCAAAGGGTGTTGCGCAAAATTGTAATTCGAAGTGTATTCTTCTTCTTAGCGTGTCGATGGCAATCTACATTGTGTCGGCCCAGAACTGAGCGATTAGTTTGGCGCTTTCGGTAGCGTCCATCAGTTCCTGTAATGAACAAACCACAGGACACGCAGGACACAATATTAAGTGCGCCATCGTTTGTGGAACAGCACCACATTTACACTCCAGGGCAGAGTCATCTATGAATCTCCACCTGAGCAGGTTTTCCTTGCTGCGGCCAACCTGGGTCCGGAGTCTATTTAAAGACTTCCAGGTCAGCCATGGCAACTAATGCCCAGGTGGGAGATCTTCAGCAGGTGGAACGAACAGGGATTGGTAAGAATGCACTACCTCGCCACAGCTTTAATCTATTTTAAGAATCATACAAAATACGTATCTTGGGTGAAAGTAAAAATAAGACTCCCTTTTTACCCGTAAAATACAGGTCTAGCCGTCTAGGCCTAGTTTGGGGGTTAGGATCAGATTTTTGTCAATACACTCGTTTGCTTTTGAACTTGTAACATGTGTGTATTTTTAAGTGTCAAATAAATATTTTTATTTGGTGAAAGGGATAGTGGTTTTACTGTACATAATTATAATAAAGGGTGTATTACACCTCTTAACGAAGCCGAAAGGTACTTGTTCTCCTCGTCATTGCGATCATTTTTTTTGTTCTACATCATACCTGGGAACCTTCCAGTTACGGAGATATTGGGGGTCAAAGTTGCAACTTTTTAACATTTTTTTTTTTAAACACAAGTTCTTAATGTAAGATTTTTACGACCCCCGTACTATTCAATCCATCCATCAGCACAATGTTTTGAGTGCGTTACATTGAGTTACATTGAGACTATAATATATATCTAGTTGCCGCTTCCTGTACTTAGGTACGTAAACATACACCTGTATATTTACGTACCTAAGTACAGGAAGCACTACGTGATATTGGTGCGTTCGCATTATTTCAATCGATCGACATTATTATCTTATCATTTTGATACAAAATCACAAAATCCTTTACGATTATAGGTACCTATGTATCTGACGTATTCAACATTCCTGCAGACAAATGGTGTTTGGCGTTCTGTCTGTCATGCTTTGTGGACAAGAAAGGGTTTTCCTTATACATAATTAACTTTGGTGTTTATCTTTTTACCACTACTGACTAAAGAAGAAAAGAAACTCCAAAAAAGGAAAAGATGTCGCAATGAAATCGATTTTTTTTTCACAAAAACACTTTCTATAAAAACCGATGGATGTATTTTGAAAGAAATTCCTAATTCATCATTGTTTGAAAAAATCGAGTGCCCAACAACGCAATGAATGTAACACCCAGAAGAAGCGCATAAAGGTGCAGGAATGAATTTGACCTTGAAAAAGTCATTCCTGCACCTTTATGCGCTTGGAGGGTTGTATTGATGATTTTGATGATTATAATTCTGTAACTACATACGTTTTACAGCCGCGATTCATAGTTTAATCAACATACGACCTGACACTGACCTGCAAATTGCAAAAAACGTAAGAAAATTTGAATTTTGCGGGCTACCCTGGAGCATCCACCTTAAGCTGATACCAGACGCTCCATTTGACACTAAAGTGATTTTTCTCTTTAATTTCATTCCACGTTTTACCACTCACTGAGACAATTACTTAGGTATTTGTAGGCGATAGAATGATGCCAAGAACCAAAAAACATTGCTAAATCCGTTCACTCACCAACTCATTAATGTATTCTTTTGATTTTGTGTTGTTCAGATGACTGATGATTTAAAAAAAATATACATACACACGAACATATAACCTCCTCCTTTTTTGAAGTCGGTTAAAAAGTAAAGCATTGTTATTTAATTCAACGAATTGTGAAAAACGTGAAAACTCCGATCATACGACATCATTTTATCACTTATCAGTATAATTAGGTAATCATTGTAATTTAATATGTCATTGTCACGTTAAAAACAAGAAGTATGCATGTACTCGCAATTATTTTTGATAAGGGTACTACCTAATCACCCACCTGTTGGTAATTAGCAACTGGCCACTAGATATCTGATTAGGATCACAAAGTTGAATCATTGGCCAACCCAATTACTATTAGTTGGTAAGTACTTACTTTATTAAATCGACTCATTCACGATCATTCATTCATAAATATGGGACACCGGCTTTAAACGGTTAAGTAACGTACTCAGTACCTAGCCCTACATCATTCTGAGACCCCCCCTCCGCACATAGCAATATAATATGTTTTTAATGTTAGATTTTACCCCGGTACTATTCAATCCATCCTGAGTACCTACAATGTTTTGAGTGCGTTACATTGAGTCCTACTACTAAAAGAGATTTTACATCCCAAAAAAAGTCGTTTCTCAGCAATATTTTTTGCGTAATCATAATGCTTGGTTGGCGGCTTCGTGAAGGGTCATGTTTGATGTGATTGATGATTTTGACCTTGAAAAAGTCGTTCCTCGACTTTTATGAACTTGGAGGGTTGTATACTTGTATTGATGATTTTGATGATTATAATTCTGTAACTACACTTACAGTCGCTAACAATATTTTTATCAACATACAACCTAGCACTGGTCTAAAAATTGCAAAAAACGTAAGAAAATTTGAATTTCGCGGGCTAGCCTGACGCTTTCACCTTAAGACCCCGCCATCCCCCTCGAACCTACCCTGTCCCCCTTCCTGTCCCGCTTCGCTCGCTCTTGCATCCTCAATTTTAGAGCAGAAAACAATTATTTTAGCAGAACATGTTTTCGGAAACTTTGTATTAAATATTTTTTTCGCTAATTTAGTATTTTTTTGGAAGTTTGTTACTTTTTTGTTTTCGTAGAATTGTAATTTGAAAAAGCTCATGCTTGTTAGATAAATACATTTTTTTTTGTCGGTTAATTTTTCGGTTATTCATTTTAACCAAGTTAAGTGTTAGTGATTTGTTTTTCGGAAGCTTTATCATTCTATAATATACTCTACTAAAGTATTTACTAATGCCGACATACGTCATCAAGTACCTACCTATTGTGTGACCAAAATTTAAACCTCGTCAGACCAACCGCATGATGAATGAGGAAATGTATATTCTATTTTGGACTAAGTGCGTATGTACGCGAAGCAAATTACATACCATAGGTACTACGGAGTTCACTGAGGGTCTGCCATTTGTAACCCTTATGAACTAAGTTATAACGTTGAAGATTGCTCGATCGTACACAAGGTTAGATAGGTACTTACATCATGATTATTAACTTTTATCTTGCTGTTATAGATTAGACAAGTAGGTAGTTACCTAAACGTGAATAGTTTATTTTTTATCGCTTAATAGGTTTATTTTTCGATTCGATTTTATAAATCTGTCAACTAAAGGATTCGGCTTTCTCTACGCAGCAACTTCATCGTGTTGAATAAACTGAATAAAAAAAACAAAAGGCGAGACGACAAAAAAAATCTAATTAGTCCGTCCGCGTCAGTTAGATCATCAAAAAATATTTGACCCGAGTTTTTTCTTTTGTTACGTAAACCAAAATTGACGAAGATATGACGCTTTTAAAATTCTCAATACGTCACGCCTAGGTATAATTTTGAGCTAGTTCTGACGTCACGAGCCCCCACTCCCGACTTTTGATGCGTTTTATCTTTGTCAATGTTCATTAATTTACAAAAACAAAAATGAGAAAATTCGTGTCCATTAATTTCCAATACTCTAACTGACGGACTAAATAGATTTGCAATTTTTTGATACTGCGCATGTCGTCATGCCTATTGAATAGTGTTCAATTTAATTGTTTTTGTTTTATTCAGTTTATTAGACCTATTATTGATTGTTGTTTTAGGTGGGTTGGGAGTAGTGACTAAATAATAACAGACGCACAGGTTGATCCTCAAGGTTAAGCAGTACTTGCCTAGGTTGGTCCGTGGATGGGTGACCGATTGACCATCCATTACATACCAAATTTCCTACGTGCGTAATATTGGTCTCCTAGATCAAACAGGTATCTTAACACATAACTTACTTATCAAAGTTCCACGCTTACTCATGCACTCCACACTCTATGCCTACGGTAACCAAATCAGTGATAATGATAACAGGGCTCTTGAAACATAACATTATAGATCCACATGACGATAAAAAAAAACTTGTTTTTATCCTTAAACAAAGTTACCAAGGCCGAGTCTCGACAGGGATAATGACAAAATCGTTAACTTTAGATCGCTGATTAGGTAGCTACTAACGAATAAATTCGGTTGCAATAATGATGCTTGCGAGTAACGCCTCTACATCCAAGATGAGTTTCTCGCAAGCATCATTGGTGCAACCGAATTCATTCGTTAGTAATTAGCAATCGAAAGTTAGCGATTTGGTCGTTAACTATGTCGAGACTGGCCCTGCCCGCGTAGCATGACCACCGTAGACATGAAAGAGACGATTTTAAAACAAACGACGTTTTTCAATACACTTTTGAAGAATTAAAATAAAATAACGAAAAGAGATATTCTATTTATAAACACATTTTGAATATTCAAAAAATATTAACGCCGCTGTAAAGACGCATTATTGCTTTGCCGAAATTAAAAAAAAAACAGTCACCTCCGTCTATAGGCATTGAACCAATTTGGACTAAGTATAGGTAAGTTATCTGTGGCAATTTTCATTCCCGCACACGTGTTGGAAAATGAATAAAATCGCACGCGTGTGAAATACAGTGCATGTTGAACCTAATCGTAGTGCGATAAGAACCAGTTTTCGAGGAAGTGTAGAAAATCTTTTATTCATCTGTCATTGAATCAACAAAATGACAGATCAACAAAAGATTTGTCGATTCTCTGTCTTGTCTACGGTGGTCTTGCTACGCGGGCTGGTGCTGATTTCCATACACAGACGGTTGACAGAGAAAATGGAAGAAAAAATGTGTTGCGCCAACCTCTAGTAACGTGGGACAAGATCATGAAAATGATGGTTCAATGGTAGAATGTTACGTACAGGCGGGTGACTGGTAATTAGTGTACGATACTAAACACATGATTGTACTCATGATAACAAACAACTTTTAATATAGGACCAAACCTGAGATCGCGATAAAAAATCAGCAGGCCTAGCCAAGTTACAAACGTTTCATATCGATTCTCTTTCTACAATCGTAAACGCTTCGGCGTAAGCGATTGTAGAAAGCGCTAAATTGGTAGCCAAGTTGACACGACTGAGTCGATCGCTCGTTCTCTAATGTCTGTAAAAAAACCTACACTTTAGTCTATGGTGAGCGTTCCTACCAAAGAGTATAGCGATCAACATTGTAGAAACGATAACATTCTATTCTATCATTTTGAACGATGTAAACTTGTCTACGAATTTTCTATTCGTTTGTGTTGATCACGTGATTTAACGTTGTGATGATGTCATTCTACTAGCGTTAACGATTGTAGATTGTCAACTTGGCTAAGCCTGCTGCTGTTCAGTACATTTTAACCAATATAGGGTGACTATGGTAATTAGTGACCGATACTTTAACCTTTTGACCGCCACAGTCGTGTATAGACGACAAACCAAAATGTGCCTAGCACGCCACGGTCGCGGCTGCGTGATAGAACTTTAAACGTAAATAAATGTCATAAAACAGCATTGTTTTGTTTATTTCCCTTGTTAATTAAGTACCTTGACTCTTCTTAATTTATTTGAAGTGAAAATTGCTTTCGTTAGATTTCATCTTTATTTAACGTAATATGACAAAAAAGATAAAGTTCGAAAAACATAGTGCCCTCGACGCCACAGTCACCATAACAGGACACGTAGTGATGTAGGTAGCAGTCAATGTAACAAGAATATCGACCTCGACGGCAACCTACGTTATATTTAATTTACTCTGAATTCTGCAATAGTCAATAAAAAAAACATTTGCTATTGAACTTTTATGTTTGAGAAATCAAGAAAATTTTATAAAACTTAGCAATGCGCTCTTTAAAAGTAGAGTGTTAGTTGATTATCGATTAATTGTAATGACTGTAATGCCCATCTCTATCACACTGTTGTAATGTCTGTGCTGGGGACGCCACAGTCGTCTATGTTTGACATACCCATGACGTCAAAAGCTGTTTTTTTTTAAATAGAGTAGTT
The DNA here is from genome assembly GCA_963853795.1 of Xestia rhomboidea. NCBI lineage: Eukaryota > Metazoa > Arthropoda > Insecta > Lepidoptera > Noctuidae > Xestia > Xestia rhomboidea. The sequence goes on from OY970774.1 coordinate 11,693,829, forward strand.
CCTTTACTGTTATTAAATATTATTAATAATGGATGCGGTCATCCATTATTAACCTTTTATTTAACCGCTTACGTCGGATATAATCCGACAAATATTTTCGGGTCCATGACGATTTAGTCAGAGTCGTATATTTACGACCAAAATACCACAGCTCGTTTAATGCACTTTTTTTATTTAATTACATAATGCCTTAGAGCATTTTCCTGTTAGAATACTAACCGGCAAAAGTCCGCGATGTAAAATATGTGCAGCAAAATAAAAACGGTCTGACACTCGTTTAATGTGCAAAAAATGCAAAGTTTAACTGTGCGTAGATCAATATTTTTGCGTTTAGTATAATGAGACCATGACCAACCATTAAAACAAAATACTTATTATTATTTCGATATTATTTATAAATATCGGTTGCGCACCTCTAGCGCAGAGGCGAGCAAATTAAAAAAGCCGTGCCAGATACGCCACTGTCATCATAAGGTGACAAGAAAGTACGTCATGATTAAACATAGTGCTGTGATAGTATTGACTTGGTTTTATCGATTGTTGTTTTGAATTGTGGATTAACGCCGAAACTGTGACACATATCATTATTATTTCTGTCTTCAAGGACAAAGCGGAATGAAATAAAGCTCCTGTATTATATTGTTCCGGTATAGACCTTTTATTAAAAACATACTCTAGGTTAAAAAATAAATAGTTAGTGCTTTATCGATATAATTTCGAACTCACTACTATTTTGTAGGTATTATAGGATGAATTCATAGCTTGGCGCCCGCCGAGGGCACGCTTTTTCGTTTTTGACGTGGCGGTCAAAAGGTTAAGGGGACTACAGGAGCTGAACGCGAGTTTTATAATGCAAAAAAAGCATATGATTCACTGCAATAAACAAAACCAGAAAAATATATGATATTCTTCAGGATGTATGCTAGTATGATAGTGTTTTGAAAACATAATACAACTAATTTTACTCGATAAAATAAATCACGAAGTCATCTCTAAAAATTTCTTTAACGAGTAAAAACCATACTCAAATACATGCGATCATTCTGATTTTTAGGCAAATAATTCTACAAGCAACATATTAGCATGACAGTGTTTTATTTTTTTAGTTCAATCAATGGATTTTTTTGTAAATCGCAAAAAATCACTCATTTCAAACGAAGTTTGAACCACCACAATTAGAGTTGTTAATTTAGCTCTTGTAGTCGCCTTAAACACGTGATTGTACTCATGATAACAAACGACTTTTACTATGGGACCAAAACTGAAATCGCAAAAAAAAATCAGTTGTTCAGTACATTTTGACCTCGCCTAACTGGTCAACTGAACTGAACTGAAATGTACTGAACATTGAGCTACAGTCACCTATATCACCCAGTACTGAGCCGGCCCGGTGGATTATGATCAATCTCTCTCCCATAGAGGAAGCCAGTGTCCCTCCAGCAGTGAAAACATGCCCCATTAATAATAGTAGATTATTGCATCGAGCACAAGTGCCCTCGTGCCTGTTAGATTAGAGCCCTCGCTAACGCTCGGGCTCTAAATCAGGCACTCGGTGCAATAATAAATTACTTAAGGCGAGGTGCACAATCTGTTTTTCTTTCAACTATTACCTATGGAATAGTAGATTAAAGAAACTCATATCAAACAGTTAAAATAGAAGTTTAATTATTGAAATTAATAGTTATTTGTTATACAAGAGTGCAAAGTTGCTTTTTAACCGCGTGCTCAATTTTGATAACCGAGCAAGCGAAGGATTCTAAAATTGAGTCACGAGCGCAGCGAGTTATTCAAAAATTAGAATCCTGAGCGTTAGCGAGGGAATCAAAAGAGCACGAGGTGTAAAATCTTTGCACTCGAGTGCAACACGTAACTTTTCATCACACCTCAGCGAGGAAATGACTAAATGCAAAAAAAAAACATTTACAATCACAAGATACTTTTACTTTAATTTCAGTTTAGGTGTTAACTACTACATTATGTTATGTAAGTATTACAGAATAATCTTTAAATTATAACAAATAATACTTAGGTACAATTAAGAAAAATTTAAAGTAACGTTGCTACAGTTAGTTAAGTTGAGTGTAATATTTATTTATTAAAACTTTATGCACAAGTAAAAACATAAAAGTACACCAAGAAGGTTCCGAGTCTGAGTTTTTAACAAATTAAAAAAGGTTGTACCTATGATAAATTCGGCACCATGGAGGTAGAAGTAAATAGGTTTAATGATGTTTTGAATTCACAAACTTAGTGGACACGATGTTCTAAATTCAATTTACTTTATCCTCTAGAGGATAAAAACGACTTTTGCACTCAGATATCGAAGAGCAAAAATACTCTTTCCGAGATGGGGGGATGAAAAAGTTATACTTGAGCAATTATTAAACGTAAGGTTAAGAGTTTCACTTTTAAATCAGAGTTAGCTGAAATCATTTTTTAAATTTGTGACAAGTAGGATAGAAACGAATAAAACGTACGTAAAAAAAGTATTGATATCGGCTGGCTGAATAGAGCTAATCCATTGAGATTGGCATGTTTTGGTGCGATTAAAAAAAAACTGTGCAATAATGAAATTTCATACATTTTTATTGCTCTAGAGCATTAAAGACTCGCTTTGTACTGAGTTTTTAGTGTGATTGTGATGAAAGTAAAGCATAGTTGGAAGAAAAATAAAAAAAACCGGCCTAGTGCGAGTTGTTGGCATTTCTTTTTTTTTAATTTCCTCATTTGTACCCCAAAAATGACCCTTATTTAAAAAAAAAAAATATATTTACTTTACACATCTGTGTTTGGGTCATAGTATTACACCATCCTACCAAATTTCACCTGATTTGGTCGAGTAGATTCGGAGCAAATTGGCTGTGACGCACGAGTGATGATATGAGGGTTCATCATTTTTTGTAGTACGGAACCCTAAAAATGAGGCCGTTTTAATATACGACACATTTCAGTCTCTGGGCCACCTCTTAAATCGCAACCTGCATTTTGCAGACGTCCATAGAAGACGATGATCACTCAACATTAGCTGAGAAACATGCTGAAGGCGACCGACAGCTTATTCGACATCAAAACAATTTAAGTTGTACCAGAGTTTTTGAAGTAGCTCTTCAACGGAAATGCTATCACCGCACTAACCGTCACCAAGCATCATACATAAACTCACGCCTTTTTCTCATGGGGTAGGCAGAAACCACAGAACGCCGCCTGCTACGATTCTTACATACTCCTTTTGCCTCGACCACGTTCATACATCTAGTCATACACGCGCGCCACACCAAGCAACCTTGTAATATTTCGGTTTGATGGGATAGGCATTGAAAAACAAGTATTTTATCAATAACAGGCGCGTGTGATAGATAATTTTCCAGCTTTATCGCAACGCACCCATGATACCTCCTCTAATATCTGTAGCAGACGGCTTAGTGCGTTTTTTATTATAGTTATAGTTAGGTACTTACCTATTCATTCGTTCACGAATTCGTAGGTACTGAAACTGAACTAGCTCCATCTGTTGACCCAAACGTGAAACAGTTATTTTGAACAAATTAAAGTTTACTGAGACGCGATCAAGGGATTGATTTCATTAGATAGCATATTATTTTCAGTAATACTGGGTGTAAACGGACTCATCACTAAGCCGTCAACCAAGCATTCTGTACATCAAACTAAGTAACTATACGCAAAAAAATATTGCTGGGAAACGACTCTTGGGGTGAAAAATCATGTTACACGGTGGAGACCCATTAGCGGCATAAAAACTCAGACACCAGGTTAGGCACCACTGACCACGAAAGAAAGAAACTGTAGGTCTCAATGTAACGCACTCAAAACATTGTGCTGATGGATGATGCATTGTATAATAATACTAGCTGATGCCCGCGGCTTCGCCCGCCCGTAAATTATATACTAAAACCTTCCTCTTGAATCACTCTATCTATTAAAAAAAACCGCATCAAAATCCGTTGCGTAGTTTTAAAGATTTAAGCATACATAGGGATATAGGGACAGAGAAAGCGACTTTGTTTTATACTATGTAGTGATTACGGGGGTCGTGGAGGTATTTAAAGTAAAGTTACAGCATTAAAAACTTGTACCTACTCATTAAAAAAAAAAAAAACTTGCGAAAAAGTTGGGACCCCTCAATATCTCCGTAACTAGAAGGTTCCCAAGTATGGTTTAAATTCCCTAGAACAAAAAAGGAATCGCAACGACGGAAAAAAAGAAAAAAAAAGTGCCTTTGGTCTTCGTTCGTTATTTACACACATTATGTAATTTTACCCAAACCATGCGTGACTATACTAGTTAGAGTATTCAGAGTATTTATTTAGACGTTCGTGTCAATACACAGTAGTACCTATCTACCTGCATACCTACTAATAGATACATAGATAACAGACACACGTGGACTGTACCACGTGCCTAGCATTCATTAATGCAGGTGCTGTAGATTGGACATGCATGTGCCGTACGTAGTTTGTTAACACATGCGTCAGCATTCCGCGATAGATAGATACATTATTTTGTGGTGAACTTTCCAGCTGTCATAGGCATGTTGGTATACAGGGTGTAAACCACCTCATCACAAAGCCGCCAACTAAGTATTATGTACATCAAACATCATACATCAAGCTGGGAAACGATTTTAGTTTGGGGTGAAAATCATGTTTTGTGGTAGAACTCAATGTAACGCACTCAAAACATTGTGCTGATGGGGGTCGTGGAGGTGTTTAAAGTAAAAATCTTACATTAAAAACTTGTATTTAAAAAAAAAGTTGCCAAAAAGTTGGAACTTTGACCCCCAATATCTCCGTAACTAGAAGGTTCCCAGGTATGGTATAGGACAAAAAAATGATCGCAATGACGAGGAGAACAAGTGCCTTTCGGTTTCGTTAAGAGGTTTTATATCAGCCCACTGCGTCTGCGACCCACGGCTGCCTCTCAAGTTAAAGGGGAAAAAGAAAAAATATATTTTCTTATTTGTTTTCTGTTATTGCACATAAAGTCACCTACTGTGTATTGTCTCTGCATCACCCTAAGGTAGACTGGTACAAAATGCCCAAGGCATTAAATCCGCCTTTGTACAGTTTTTACTTGTGCATAAAGTTTTCATAAATAAATAAAATATACCTACAAGTCCATGATTAGACCTGTCATACTGTATGGATCGGAATGCTAGGCTGTGAAGAAGATGGATGAAAAAAAATTGCATGTAGCGGAGATGAGAATGTTGAGGTGGATGTGTGGAGTGACAAGAATGGATAAAATAAGGAATAAGTATATTAGAGGAAGTTTATAAGTTGCGCTAGTTACAGAAAAGTTGAAAGGGAATCGGCTGTCATGGTACGGACATGTGATGAGGAGGGATGAATCGCATGTGAATAAAGGTGTGATGAATATAAATGCTGACGCATGGAGAGGAAGACCAAAGAAACGATGGATGTATTGTTTGAGGAATGATTTGAAAGATAAAGGAGTGAATGATAGCGTGACGGTTGACAGGGGAGAATTGGATAAAGACGTGCTGCGCCACCCCCAAGTAACATGTGACAAGGACAGAACAATGATGCTGAATGATGATGCCTACTAGCAGAATTGCAATTTCAACGAAAATGTAAAGGATTTCTCAAAATCATTGCAAGACTGCTTTGTTGTTCTAGTTGTCGCTAGTGGGACTGCTGAGCTTGAAGTCTTGGTTTCGTTTCTCGGTTCAGGCAAAGTATTATATTGTGATTTCCCATCAGGAATTTCTCACTGGCAGCCACGGGGTCTGGATTTGCGCCCAGTTGATGGGAATGGGCTCGCCCCCTATTACCTTAAACAGAATTAGGATGATGAAATATGATTCTGTTTAGTCCGTCAGTTAGATTATCGAAAAATATTCGATACGTGTTTTTTGTTTTATCAAATTAATAAAAATTGATGAAGATAAAACGTGTGATCATGGGTGGGAGCTTGTGACGTTACATTTGAGTAAAAAATGTACTCAAATGTGACGTCACACGAGTTTTCGACGCACTGTATCGTCTTCATTTTTTGTTTACGTGAAAAAATATGTGTCCAATATTTTTTGGAAATCTATCTGACAGAGTAATTCGATTTTTTTGTCATGTACCCTATTGGTAAAATATGGGTGTGGTGTACACTTAGATACTCCTCTGCCCAAGCCTTCGGGGATTACAGGCGTGATGGTACGTTAGTGCTACAAGTAAACAGCTCGACAGTTTACCTAAATAACCGTAGCCACTGGGCCAATATCTGTCCAATTAGCAGCATTTTGCAATTAAATTGGCTACATTTTATCATTTAGATCTGGACAACACTATGAACTGTACTGTAATTAAAGCTATTTACATTTAGTGTTTATTTTGATAGGTATGAACTGAGAAGGAAGGAAAATAATATATGGCACTCCTATCTACTGAACTTCCCCGTTGCGCATACGCATCCTTGTCTGGCAACGAATAAGGATGCATTTAAAACCTTAGTACTTAGGTCATCACCTGCCTAGTGCTGCACTGCCTCTAACTATGTTGGGGTCGGCTTCCAGTCTAACTGGATGCAGCTGAGTACCTACATTTTACATAGAGCGAATGCCTATCTGACCTCTGACCTAAGCTAGTAATGGGTATAACAATACCTCTTGGTAAGACTGCACCTCGTAGGTATGGGTAATTTTTGTGTCGGATCATTTAGTTCCCTTCAAAGTGTTTGAGTTGAATGGTGCTGATCCATGCGTCATGTTCGTGAACGGGCGCTGTCTGTTGTGACTGGTCATCTCTTAGTTACCATGGCTTATTTGAATGAATTATTTTGGTTTTTTAATTGTTTTTTTTTTGTTGTTTTGTTTTGTTTTACTGTGGACACTTTTAACGTGCACATCTTGCTACATTGTTCTCACATAATATACCATCTCAATAAATAAATAAATAAATAAATAAATATCGCTGGACATTTCACACAGCGCCATCTAGTGCCACACTAAACAACGAGGCTTGTGTCGTGGACACCACATAGTTGAAATACTACATAGATACTTTTTGTTTGTAAATACATACTTATTATACCTACATATAAACATCCATGACTCGGAAACAAATGTCCATGCTCATCACGCAAACATTTGCTCCTACCGGGATTCGAACCCGGGACCCTAGCCTCACTACCGCTGCGCCATTCGGGTCGTCAATATGAATGATGTAACCAAGATTTTGTAACAATAAGAGTGTCCATGGAGTTTCTTGCCCGTTCTTCTCCATAGAGATCTACGCTAGGGAATGGGCAACTACAGTACTTTCACAGTTTTTATGCCTTGTGACTGGGACTGTAGCTATATTTAATTTTCATCTTTGTTTCGACAATTCAAAAGTGCCTGTAACTGGCCTACTTGAAATAAATGCTTTGATTTTGATATGTTTTAAATTTTTCAAAGTAAGCTAGAAACGCAACAACTACAAATGCCTACAGAACCTAAAGAGGTAACACAACAATTCGATCCATGCAGGAATCGAACCTACGACACGCAGCGCAGCAGCAGCCAATCGCTCAGCCACTGCGCCAACAGTGTCGACAAATAAACGTCAGAATCATGGAGCAAAACTTCTCTTCAATAGGTAAGGTTAAAGGTTAAAGGTAGGTTTAATCATAAGGTCCATTTTAAGAATTTTAAATTTTTAACGTGATTCATATTAAGATTCTGCTAAAGCGGCCATTTTAGACCTCAAGATCGATAGATCAGATATATGAATTCATTCTTATATAATTATGAAAATATTATTTGCGAAACGAGTATTTTTAATTTTAAAATCGACATAGTATATTTACGTTACGTTTAATTGTTAGTAGTTTTTTTGCTTGTTAGTATATCTCTTGAAATCAAGGCGTCGCGGCGTCGCATATGACTTCATACTTCTACGTCTCGATGGGCAGCGTCTGCGGTCCACCTTCGTTGGCACATGCGTCATTCGCGGGTTTTCTGAGTAAACAAGACGAACGTCGTTCTATCATGTCGAGGCTGAGAGCTAGATAATTTATTATGAGATTTTTAAAGTCTTTAAAAACTAGAAATGTTACCATTACGGAACCCAATATAAAAACTTTGAAAACAGGTCGTTTAGGTAGCCCTCGACAGATAACTTTAAAAACGTTATTTTTTCTTGCAGACTTCTAAAACAGGTTTTTGACTGCCTCGTTAGTATAATGATGGTAAGCACAAGTGATGAGAATGAGGTCCTGGATTCAATTCCCAAGTCGGGCAAAGCGCTATTTGGTTTTTCTATCAGGAATTTCGGAGTAACTTCACAAAGCCCGGATCTATTCCTCGTTGATGGCAAACTCAAACTCAAAGCATTTATTTCAAATAGACCCGTGACAGGCACTTCTGCATAGTCAACAAAAAAAGTGAAAAATAACTTTAGCTTCAGACGTCGGTGACTTTTAAAAGGAGGAGGTTATCATTTCGTCTGAATTTTTTTTTGTGTGTATGTTCAGCGATATCTTCGCCAATTGTGAACCGATTTTGATGGTTCTTTTTTAGTTTGAAGAATATTATTTCGCGGTGGGCCCGTTTAGGTTTGGTGAAGATTGATGCTGATTTTCGGAGACATACAGGGGTACTTTCCAATAATAGACGGCAAATTAGTCGTGATTGCTGCAATCGTTTGGATGTTTATTATTTATACAACATCATGACGTAACCTCACGCCTCCTCCTCCAAACGATTTCAGCAATCACGACAGATTTGCTGTCTATTATATTGAAGAGTTCCCTAAAAATGGAATAAAATAAAAAAATTTCTTGCAAAAAATAAAACCGACTTCAAAAACAAACTTTAGCTTCAGAAGTCGGTGGCAAAAACAAACTGAATACAACCAACAAAAGTCACCAACTTCTGAAGCTAATGTTATTTTTCACTTTTTATTTTATTTTTGAAGTCGGTGTTATTTTGTGCATAAAAGTTTCTAAAATAACTCACTCAACTTTTTTTTTTTTTTTTTTTTCGAAATGGCATCTCGCAGTTCAACCAGAGAGGTTGTCGTCTGCTTAACCGGACTTTCCTGTGGGTGCCTTAAGTGTAAGGCCTCCAGCCAGGGCAAAAAACTTACAAACTAAGCGACTACACGCTAAGGGCACCCCCTGCGGGGTACGGGCCTCGGCTTAGGGCGTCGCTGGGAGAGGACAGCAAGGGGACAGGCTGGATCGGAGTGGGAACTCACTCAACTCTAAATACAAAACTTTAAAAGGGTTCCATTGTTTTGCGGACTTCACAAAATAAACAGACCGAAAATGGTTTTGCAAACAAGCAACTGATAATGATATAGAGTATCAGACAGACAAATATGTACGTAAGTAGGCCATTATGATGTGCTGCCCAAATAATCTGATACTCGGGAAATAATAGATTACGTATCACCAGGTATCACGATATTTGTGGCTCTGTGCTATTACCTACACACCGTGTGGACGACGCGTGTTCGAAAGTAGGTGACCTGTGTATTCTGTACTTAACTATGAATGCCAATTTAAGGTGAACGCACACTTATCAGAGCCGAAGGAAGCGAAAGAGCCGAAAGAATCGAATTTTAGAATTAGTCAGAATTACTTGTATGAAATCCTATGAAACCTCGCACACTTATTTATTTATTTAAACTTTATATACAAGAGTGGTACATAGGCGGACTTAATGCCACAAGGCATTCTCTACCAGTCAACCTTTGGGTCAAATAGGACAGCATTGTGAATAGAGTACAAAAAAATAAATAAGAAAAATACCATTTTGTTAAATTAAATTGATATACATACATAAATAGTACATACTAATACACACATATACAGATAAAATTAAATAAACTAATATACCTATATAAAAATACATACAAATAGTCCAAAATACGAGAAACAACATAATAATTACTATGACAAGCTTGTGAGCAATTTAGTCTGACTTAAAATAGTGCTTCCGTACTGTTCTTTTGAAAGCCATTTTGCTTTCTGCTTTTTTAATGCCAAGGGGTAGCGCGTTCCAGAGCTTTATAGTGGTGACAGCGTAAGAAGAGAACATAAAACCAGTACGGTGTGAGGGAATTTCAAGGAGTAGGTTTTTGGAAGCTCGAAGGTTACGACTGTGTGAACACTTTGAAATATTCTTTTAAGTAATCTGGAGCACATGGATCGGTCAAAGTACTGAAGAGCATACAGAGAGATCTGAGGGATCTCCTGAGTCGGATAGGCAGCCACTTAAGCTGAGAACGGTATGAAGAGATATGATCGTACTTACGCTTATCCGCGTCGAATCAGACGAATAGGTACCTAGATAACGTTATACGGATGAGAAAATGTTTCTTTCGGCGCGGTCGGTTCTTTCGGCGCTGATAAGTGTGCGTACACCTTTATAGTGCCACTTAACTTTTTTTTTCACTAACATTCGCGAATGACCCTGAATCAAGAGAGCTACTGAACTGTTCTGTGGCTTCTGCCTCGCAAGGAACAAGGGGATTCTTTCGGAGTTAATGGCAAACCTAAGACCAAAAAAAAGAATAGAGATAGTTGCTAGGGAGTTTGTTCCGCCACTTCTTCTTCCCAGCTAAAAAAGTGGGATGGCGGGAGTTTTGGGGACATGTCAGTACCTAATTTTGACGCTCAAAAAGCCAGCCAGTTATGAATAAAAAAATAGAAGGTGAACGAGACAGTCAAGGTCAACTACCTTACCGTTTGTTACGGTAATACCATCCACACATAAACATTATGTCATTATGTAAATATCGTTCCTTACCAGACAAACAACGCTCGCGGGAAGTGTTCACCTGCCCACATGGGGACCACACGTCATCAATAATGATGTAGCCGAATGTCAATGATGCCAGTTATCGGTGATTAGCATGCACGTCGGGTTTGCTGGGTTGGGTTGGTGAGCGATGGATGCGATGCTACAGTGTGTTTATGTTGCTGCGACAGGATACTCTACAGTGATTTGTTGAGTCCTTATTGTCTGATCGTGTCGCTAGCTCAATTTTTATAAACCTATATAATATTGGGCGTCTATGTGTCGCTTAGTGTCTACTAAGCAACTCATTGCGACTGGGAAACGTCATCGGGTCTCCCCGTCGCGTATTCCGCAGAGCCTATAAGGACTGAGGTCTTCAACCAGCAAGTCCTGCCTGTTATGACTTACGGGGCCGAAACATGAACACTCACGGTACGGCTGATCCATAAATTCAAGGTCGCTCAGTGACCAATAAAACGAGCTATACTTGGAGTCTCTCGGTTCTGAAACGAGGTGATCCGACAGATAACCAGAGTTGTCGTAGCTCACAGAATAAGTAAGCTGAAGTGGCAATGGGCCGGTCATATTAGCGGTAGAACCGATGACCAGGGTATACGTATTCTTGAGTGGAGACCGCGAACCACGACCACGTTCTTAGCGTGTCGATGACAATTTAGATTGAGTCAGCACAAAATTTGGCGACGAGTTTGACACTTTCAGTACTGTCCATCAGCTTCTATGATGTGCAAACAACGGGACAGGTATGAGGCAGGACACGATATCTAGTGTCCCATCGTTTGTGGGGCAGCACCAGCATTTACACTCTTGGGCAGAGTCAGCTATGAATCTTGGTTCTCCTTACTTCGTTCAACCTATGTCCGTGATGACTCACTCGCATAAATTATACAGGGTGTTAACCATCTCATCACGAAGCCGTCAACCAAGCATTCTGTACATCAAACTAAGTAACTTTGCGCAAAAAATATTGCTGGGAAACTACTTTTTTTTGGGGTGAAAAAGCATGTTTTGTGAATGGTAGAACTCAATGTAACGCACTCAAAACATTGTGCTGATGCATGGATTGAATAGTACGGGGGTCGTGGAGGTGTTTAAAGTAAAAGTCTTACATTAAAAACTTGTAATTAAACCCCCAATATCTCCGTAACTAGAAGGTTCCCAGGTATGGTGTAGAACGAAAAAATGATCGCAATGACGAGGAGAACAAGTGCCTTTCGGCTTTGTTAAGAGGTGTTTTACACCGTTTATTATATAGCCCTACTCTGCTACAGGTGCCGACTACTCAATTAGCTGCGTAACTGCACGTCTGTCTGTAACCAGTGTAGCCACACACCTTTGACATGCGCAATTAAACAATTAGCCTTGTTGTTTAATTAACGATAATACACCTTAATGTTTCTGTTTATTACTTTTGTGGAGGTGGAAACTGTGGCCCTAGTATGAATCATTTTAACGTTGCCTAAGTATTTTTTAAATTAAGGTATATGGAAGGCGACATCCTGGCAGGCCTAGGCGGAGAGGCAGGATAAGCTGAACTCCTTCGATAACAACCCGACTACTGAGAAATCACGCTCCAATTAAATTCGGAGTTTAGAAGTTAAAATCGACTCCTCCTATTGTTGAAGCCGGTAAAATGTAGCCTATGTTACCCGAGCCATAATAGTTTAGGCATAACGTAGGAACATGTATACATAAATTCAAACATACGTACATAGGGGTGTGATACCTGATTTGGAAAAGTGAAACACCGAAGAACACGTCCCAGTAAGTTCACGAATACGAAACACTTAACAACGAATGCACGCTACCACGAAAAACCTAACGCCGTAGCCATGGGATCTCGAATAACTAAATCTATAATTTCACTTATTCGAAACACTTAACAACGAATGTTGTTGTTGTTAAGTGTTTCGAATAAGTGTGTCGCATGGCTACGGTGTTCAGTTTTTCTAGGTAGTCCTAGAAAAACTGAACACCGTAGCCATGCGATTTAGAATAACTAAACCTCGAAAATTCATCGTAAAAGTCTTTAATCATTTAACAATCAACCAAATCAAACATTAACAATCAACCAAAACAAACATTAACCCTTCCTTCCGTGGTCGAGTAAAAACTGGTCCCAAAGACCCCTAAGCCATACCTCAGCCGTAGCGTTTATAGACCGCTAGCCCAACAAAGCGGAACATAACATGACATCATCACGCCTGTAATCTCCCAGGGGTTAGGCAGAGGTGTATCTAATAGTACACCCACATTTCGCCAGTTATATTTAAATCCCAGTACCACGGAGCGAGCCTATTGCCATCAACCGGGCGCAAATTCAGACTCCGTGGCTGAGAAATTCCTGATGGAAAAACCCAATTACACTATGCCCGACCTGGGTGTCGAGTCTGCTATTACAATATAGTGTCTCAATGATCTATCATTGATTTCATAATTGTTGAACAATCACAATGGTAATTTTGTTAAAAATTTGTAATCTGCTTAATTTTTTTTTTTTTTTGTATTTGTGATAATTTATTTTATTTTTTAATACTAATTTTATTTTCACTGTATGGATCATGTTATCTGAAGTAAATGAATTTTATTTATTTTAATTCATAATGGTCGATCATTGTTCGGTCAATGGTCTCGTAATAGAATTGTGATAAAATGACATTGTTGTATTGCCATTATTAAAAAACCTTAATAGAAATGTTTTTCGAAATACTGGAAATAAATTTGAACATCTAATCATGCCAGATTTCATTTATATATGTTTTTACATATTATTTATTAGTGTTCTATGCAATCTGAAGTAGTAAATAGCAAAAAACATTAAGTTATGTGTAACGCGGATTAATGTGAAACTATTCAATTCAATAATATTTATCTGTTTAGCTGTCCAAGTCAAATGTGACATTACTGCCTACTGACGTTTTATCTGTTTTTATTTCTAGCGGTCGGTGTTTTGATTTATTTTCATTTAAGTGTTTTTTAATTATCTTTAATATAGAAGCCTATATTTATAGCAATACAAAATGGTGCTAATTGAGCAAATTTCGGCTGGAACTGTCAAAATTTTAGCAGATTACCGCGTAAGTCAGTCATTCACTTGTCATTGTGTACGAGATTACCATTCTATGCCATTTCTTTCAATGGAGTGTCAGTGATTGATCATTGGAAAGTCATTGGAAAGTCATAATGACGCCACTATATTAGTAGATTACGAAACTTGTCAAAATCAACTATTATGAAATCAATGATAGATCATTGTGACACCATTGTAATAGCAGACTCGCCCCCCTGGGAATCGAACCCCGGAACTTATGCTCAACAGTTGTACTTGCGATCACTAGACCAACGAGACAAAGCGGAACATAATACATCAATTAACAATTAACTCGTAAAACAAAATTAATTAAGAACATTTGAAAAAAAGAAAATGAATTTACATAATACTACCTGTGTTCAGAGAACAGTACATGCCAATGTAAACCAACATTCGGTCAAACAATAATTATATTAAATATTTTTTAAGCCTTAAAAATATTCGTTTAAAGAAAATTATGCTAAGTGTGTTATGCCAAATAAATTTCAGAGAATCAAGATTCTGCCAGTTAAAAGGAACCCAAACCAACTATGTAAGTATTAAATCCATGTAATAAACTTATTATACAATACAAATACATAATGACGTGACATGCTATGACGTGTTCCGTTTCACGGGAAATACTTTACATTGGAGACTCATGTTTATTAATCGTCGACCTGAAGATGCCCTCGTACAAGCGCGCGGATTATGGTGAGGCCAGACGAACGTAATTAATTATGACCTACTGCCGCCGGCTTCGCCCGTGTGAAGTTTGATAATTGTCCCATAGGATCTTACTACTGAGATAAAAAGTATCCTATATGTTAATCCAGGTTATAAACTATCTGTGTGCAAAATTTCATCCAAATCCGTTTAGTAGTTTATGCGTGAAAGAGTAACAAACATCCTTACTCGCTAACTTTCGCATGTATTAGTAGGAAGTAGGATTTGTAGGATAAGATGAGTCGCGTAATTTACGCCACATTTTCATACTAAAGTCTAGTTTGTTTCACATGACGACGTAAAATGAGCCCAACTATTGTATGAAACCGAATTTACGCGTCTCACATTTACGCTCGTTTGGCATAACGGTTAATAGAAATACGTCGATTTTTAAATCGAAAATACAAATATCATAAAGCATTTTAGTTAAATTGTTTGCAACAAGCACAATCAGTAACATGAATATTTTTTTTAAATGATGAAAATACAGAGTGTAAACGGACTCTACACGAAGCCGTCAACCAAGCATTCTGAACATCAAATTAATTAAGTAAACCTACGCTCTAAAAATTTTTGCTGGGAAATGACTTTTTTTTTTTACGGTGAAAAATCACGTTTTTCGGTAGGACTCAATGTAACGTACTTAAAAAATTGTGAAGATGGATGGATTGAATAGTACCTACAGGGTTGTGAAGGTGTTAAGTAAAAATCTCACATTAAAAACATGTACTATCGTGGACACTCCTGCCTGATCACCACTAAGCTAATTTTTGCTTGCACTCGCAACAAAGAAACGCTCTCTAGCCCCGCCCCGTTGACTTTGTACAGAAATAATGAACGAAAGACATTACTGATCGGCCGAGCGAGCTCGGCGCCTCCGCATGATTTAAGCGAAAAAAAAATTAACTGATCAGGCGGAAAAGACCACGACTGTACTTACCTACTTATTTAAAAAAAAAACTTGTGAAAAACTTGGAACTTTGACCCCCAATATCTCCGTAACTAGAAGGTTTCCAGGTATGGTCTACTTATAACAAAAAAAAAAATATCGCAATGACGAGGAGAACAAGTGCCTTTTCGGCTTCGTTAGTAGTCATTTTTACACCCTTTATACGTGAAGCGGGTATTTTTTCAATTTTAAAATCGACGTATTTACGTTCCGTTTATACCGCGCGCTCGTGCGTAGGGCGTCTGTTTATTTATTATATAAGTGTGTATCTAGCAATTACAATAGGTGTTATCGTTAGATAAACAACTACTGTCTCTCACTTGTACCACAGAATACATACTGCTAGTACAATAACAGCTGCACGGGTCGACCTTCAAGGTTAAGCAACGCTTGCCAAGGTTGGTCTGTAGATGGGTGACCAGCCATTACATACTGAGTATTCCTCGTGAGTCAGAAAGCACGCTAAGCCGTTGGTCCCGGCTGTCATATGTAGATCTTTGACAGTCGTTACGGGTAGTCAGTGGCCCAAAAAGTCTGACAACCAGTCTTACCAAGGGATATCGTATTATGTAGGTACTAAGTAAGTACTTCCTGAGTTGTGGAGGTCAGATAGGCAGTCGCTCCATGTAGAATACTGTTAATCAGCTGCAACCGATGAGACGCCGGAAGCCGACCATACATAGTTCGGAAAAGGGTATTCAGATGACGTCAGATGGTGAGTGTGATGCACAGGAATCAGGGCCTAGCTAGAGAGTGACGCAACAAGGCGGTACATTTTTTTTTTATTATTAAGGTGACTACAGGAGCTAAATTAGCAACTCTATTTGCGGTGGTTCAAACTTCGTTTGAAATACTGTTAGAATAAAGTTCTAATCAGCTTGCACTACAAAGTGGTTGTTACGTCAGTCACTGCGGGCCGTAGTGCGAAATTAGTGGTTTTTTGCGATTTACAAAAAATCTATTGATTGGACTAAAAAAATAAAACACTATCATGCTAATATGTCGCTTGTACAATTATTTGCCAAAAAATCGCATGTATTTTAGTATGGTTTTTACTCGTTTAAAGAAATTATTAAAGATAAGTTTGTAATTTTTTTTTTCGAGTAAATTTAGTTGTATTATGTTTTCAAAACACTATCATACTAGCATATATTCTGAAGAATATCATATATTTTTCTGGTTCTGTTTATTGCAGTGAATCATATGGTTTTTTGCATTATAAAACTCGCGTTTAGCTCCTGTAGTCGCCTTAAACGCTCGCTCGCTCTTGACCTATTCTCACGGCGGTTCTACATTCCACCTGCCCTTTTCCCAATAAATTTAGTATCAGCGCAGTATGTCTGCTGTGTAAATCTTTCACTGAGAAAGCGTACACAATAGCCAAATGTCGTATCGTCATCCGCCTATAATGTTCCCACTGCTGGAACACGGCCTCCTTTCATTCCTCTCAATGAGAAGGAATGGGTTATAATCCACCACGCGGGCCCAGTGCGGATTGGTAGACTATGTCTTCGAATATTTGGTTCTAGGACATGCCGGTTTCCTCACGATGTTTTCCTTCACCGTTCTGAGAGAAGTGTCATATTATATGTGTATTAAAACAAACCAGAATTTGTGTGGTATACCTACTACAACTAAAAAACCCGACTACTGAAAAATCAAGCTCTAATTAAATTCGGGGTTTACGAGTTAAAATCGACTCCTCCTATTGTTGAAGTCGGTTAAAATATAGTTACCTGGGCCATAATAACGAAATCGATTGACACCTTAATCATCAAAATCAGATGAATAGTTTAGGCGCTACGGAGGCACATACGTAAATACAAACATACATACATACATAGACTGCTAAAATCATAACCTTTCCTTTTGGCTTCGCCGTAGTCGGGTAAAACCTTTTCGCGGACGAACTCACTGGTAGACGAAGCTAGCCCAATAAAGGGCGATAAACTCATGATGCGCTACGCTAATGAAAAATTAACGCCCTTATAACCAGCCAGCTACAATGTAGGTCAAGGGATTTCATAACTCATCAAATGAGGTTGAAAAGTTCCAGTGAACAAACGCCGCTGTAACTTTTATGGGAGGCTGAGGGACAGCGTGGCTATAAAAAATGGAACGGTTCATTACAACCTCAAAGTTAACTATGCAGGATTTATGAATATGAAAACCAAAAGTAGGCGAGATGATAATGAAGTCGTTAAAAAAGTAATGTGGTTTAAAAAAAACGAATAGCTTGTAAACCAGCAATCAGGGTTCCGTACCCAAAGGGTAAAAACGGGACCCTATTACTAAGACTCCACTGTCCGTCTGTCCATTTGTCTGTCACCAGGCTGTATCTCATGAACCGTGATGGCTAGACAGTTGAAATTTCTCAGATGATGTATTTTGGTTGCCGCTATAACAACAAATACTAAAACCAGAATAAAATAAATATTTAAGGGAGGTTCCCTGTACAACAAACGTGATTTCTTTGCCGTTTTGTCTCATGTTGTATAGATAATGGTACGGAACCCTCCGTGCGCGAGTCCGACTCGCACTTGGCCGGTTTCTTTTTTATCAAATCACTAGCTGATGCCCGCGGCTTCGCCCGCCCGCAAATTGAATACTAAAACCTTCCTCTTGAATCACTTTATCTATTAAAAAAACCTGCATCAAAATCCGTTGCGTAGTTTTAAAGATTTAAGCATACATAGGGATATAGGGACAGAGAAAGCGACTTTGTTTTATACTATGTAGTGAAGTGTCTCACTCCTGCGCAAGGCTACTCTGTCTCATTCCAACCCTCTCTATCATAAGCAATCTTGGGACATGTTCGCTCCGCAATCAAGATCAGGTAATTACACCGTCTTCACCGCGGTCTACCTCGACAGCGGTTTCCTTCATTAGGTGTACAGTGAGTAACGATTAGAAATAGGAAGGACTACGTAACATCACGCCTGTAATCTCCGAAGGGTAAGGCAGCGGTGTACCCAATAGTACACCCACATTTCGCCAGTTCGAACTCATACTCAAAGCATTTATTTCAATTAGACCATTACACAGGCACTTTTGAATGTCAAAAAAACAAAAAAAAAAGTGACGCTACAGTCACATGATAACTTGAGAAAGTATTGTAGTTGCAGATATGTTTAAATCCCATGTAATAATATAGGGGCGAGCCTTTTGCCACCAGCCGGGCACAAATCCCCGTGGCTGCTACTGAGACATTCTTGATAGAAAAACCCAGCAACACTGCCCGATCCGTGATTCGAACCCGGAACCTCATGCTCAGCTGGCGCGCTCCGTCCAGAATCACGCACTGCTGTACAGGCCTCTCCTTTCTTCGACAACTTCCAAGTTCTGTGCGTCCTTTATCCAGGTGTTTCCCGCGTCACGATATCGTCGACCCAACAAGATTTAGGACGGCCCTGGTTTTTTGACCAAATCTTGGCCACCATGCACGTACTTTACGTACTTTTTTTACCTTAGATATGAATCTGACCTTAATCCCAGCTAGCAAAAAATGATCTTACAAATATCCCAAGACCATATTTTTTTCAGTCTTATATCACACTTACAGACATCTATAAGTGTGGATTTGGGCGCACTTTATAAGTACATTCACCCTTGCAATTGCCTTGTAATGGTCTCGCGAAGTGTATTTTCAAACTTACAAGACTCTTGCTGATGCTTTTATAATGACAAATAAACTTAAAAGTGACTTACAATGGCGCGCTGTAAGGGTAAATAACCTTAAAGTCCTCTTACTAATAAAAGAAAATACTATTTTAAGGGTAATATCGCTTATAGTCCTCTTTGTGATCTCCTAATAAGAGTGTTATCACAAACCGCGAAACCTTGGAACTTTTGGGAAAATAATAAAGTTTTAAATTTAAATTTATATTTCCTACAAAAGGCTACTGTGTATATTTTCTAATTTCTTACTCATGTATTTGTCACGCACTAAGTATATGCGATTATTAGGTTGCGAAGTAGTTTTTCTCGATTACTTTGAAATTTTAATAACAATATCTTCACGGGCCTTTTCAAAAATGTTTCTTTTACTTTATATATTTTTTAATTATTTGTAAAATAATATCAAAATGTCGCCATTACGACCAACCGCGATTTATAAGTGCTATATTAGAGCAATATAAGTCCAGTACTCTTGTCTAAGGTTTATAACGCACTCGTAAAAGTCAAATTAAACGTAAAACCACTGTCTACGCGGCCATGTTGCTTATATTTTTAGGGTTCCGTAATATGTAAAAGCAAGCCAAACGACGAAGTCGAAGGATCTAATAGAAAATTAATGATAATGTGTACTAAATATTAAAATAGTCTATTACCTGATTTTATAACAATTTCTGGAGTCAACACAACAAAGAAAATAAATTACCCTTAATAGGGAATTGTTGTAGACCTTTTAAAGTGCAACTACTCTTTAATATATCTTAGGTGAGATAAATCACACTTTTAAAATACTAGTTTACAGAAGTCTAATAAAACACTTAGTGTAGTCACTTCTAAGGTTGACTGTACTTATAAAATGAATTTATAAGTATTAAATAAGAATCAAAGGCAATTAGACTTGTAAAAGGAGCTTATAATACCACTGCTCTTATTAATATCATATAACGTTTTCTTAAATACGTCTATAAGACCATGTTACAAGTGTGAATGCTCTTAAAACCTAAATAGACTTATAAAATGGCACTATAAGAGTTCCTGCCTTAATCAGAACACATATAAACCTTATATGAAACCACAGCTCTTACAAGCTTTTGTTTGTAAGGGTGTTAAGAGTTTCTGACTTAATCAGAACACGTATAAACCTTTTATGAAACCATCGCTCTTAAAGCTTTTGTTTGTAAGGGTATTTTGCTAGCTGGGATACAATTAACGTTCTTTCGATAATTTACAAAGAATTTCTCACATTGAGTTCGAAAGATTAACCATCCTCTCGATGGAATCTTTGACTTAGCGTTAGCACCTATTGATCGAAACCCAACAGTTCCGTAAGTCATTAATCCCATCATTATTTACCTAAAATTATTCCAACTAGATGTTGAAGTCGGCTCCCAGTCTAACCGGATGTAATGTAACTGAGGTCTTTTAAATGGCTTGCCTCAACAACCCAGTTACTGAGTAATAAGATATCCCTTGATAAGAGCGGTTGTCTTATTTGCAAAATCCATAACTTCACGCCTGAAATCCCCAAACGTTTGGGTTAAACAGAGGTTCACCTAATATTACACCCTTAGTTCGCCAGTTATATTTAAGTCCCATGTATTAGGAGGCGAGCCTATTGCCATCAACCGTGCACAAATCTAGACCCCATGGCTGCTACTGAGAAATTCCTGATGGAAAAATCCTGCAAATAAAAATACATGCAATGTATGTTTGCCATTGTATTAAGGGTGTAAAACACCTCTTAACGAAGCCGAAAGGCACTTGTTCTCCTCGTCATTGGGATCATTTTTTTGTTCTACACCATACCTGGGAACCTTCTAGTTGCGGAGATATTGGGGGTCAAAGTTCCAACTTTTTGACAACTTTTTTTTAAATACAAGTTTTTAATGTAAGATTTTTAAACACCTCCACGACCCCCGTACTATTCAATCCATCCATCAGCACAACATTATGAGTGTGTTAAATTGAGTTCTACCACAAAACATGATTTTTCACCCCAAAAAACAAGTCATTTCCCAGCAAAATATTTTGCGTAAAGTTACCTAGTTTGATGTACAGAATGCTTGGTGTTAGTACCCTGTATTTGCTAAATTTATAATATGTTCTTGCATAATTTCTTTACCATCTTTTGATAGATGACAGGGAACATCGCGTTGGTCTAAAGTTCCTAAAACTGGTAGAAAAATATCTAAAAATAAAACACAAACTCGGTATGAAATCCTTTATTAGATTTTTTGGTATTTTTTGAGACACATTCCTCTTTGTACCCATATGACTGGAATATAAAAAACGGGATTTTTTACAATTTTGATGACGATTGACAATTTTTATGATTTTCTTTTAAATCGCTTACATTGTCAAACTATAATAATAACAATTTAGCTAAAATAACATAAGCAGAGAATGAAACTGCTACTAACAATGCATAGATAGACAGTTTCTTGAAGTTTTCATGTAATATTTCTATTTTCATCTGGGCATTTATTTACCGGGAAGCTTAATTCAATTGATAAATTAATATATTTATATGATTTGTTAATCATTTTGTAACATATTTGATGACAAGTAGATAAGATAAATTTGGATTTTTGAATAATAAAGCATAACTAATTCCCAAAGGGTTAGAGGTCAAAGAAGTTTAACCGTAAAAAACATAATTTATTAGATTATTTCACTCTGCCTTACTAAGTTGTCCCACAAATCGGTGGGGCTAAGTGGAATAATCCTAGAGATACGTAAGTGGGTTACATGGTAAAACCGGGCCTACCCCTGGGTTCTAACCAAAGCAATCGGTCCTGCGAAGAAGCTATCGTCGCGTTCATTTATTAAGGAACCCGGGAAACGCCCTCTTTCGGCGCAATCACAGATTTTGGGTTCGCCGAACCAATGAACGCAAATAGCTTTGGTTAGTTAGGACGCCGCCTACTTGGAAACTTGGAAAATAAATGCCCACATATACAGGGTGGAAGGGATACCGACGTTAAAACAGCTACCTCGTATTCAGAACACCATTCTCAACCCATTGAAATTTTTCAGAGGGTAATTTAAAAAACAACCCGCTGTTTCCTAAAAAACTGCAATACCTACACGGTCAGAATGTTTGGAACAGCCAATCAACGATTTTTAGGGTTCCGTACCCAAAGGGTAAAAACGGGACCCTATTTGTAATAGTCGTTGAACTAGGGTGTTGGATAATATTGTACCAAATACAAAATCCTTAGAATAAATCCTTTTAGGCTGGGGTATCTGCTAAATTAGCAACTCTATTTGTGGTGGTTCAAACTTCGTTTGAAACACTGTTAGAATAAAGTTCTAATCAGCTTGCACTACAAAGTG
This sequence comes from Xestia rhomboidea, assembly GCA_963853795.1. Taxonomy (NCBI): domain Eukaryota; kingdom Metazoa; phylum Arthropoda; class Insecta; order Lepidoptera; family Noctuidae; genus Xestia; species Xestia rhomboidea. Next base: position 11,716,362 of record OY970774.1, read on the forward strand.
GTTGTTACGTCTGTCGCTGCGGGCCAAATAGTGCGAAAAGAGTGGTTTTTATTAAATTGTAGCCTAATAAATCATTAGATCAAAATGCCAATTGTACACTTTGTGAAGAAAAAAGTGACAAATATTTGTGTGAAAAAAAAATACTAAAACTTAATTCCGTTTAGGACTAGTTACGAAATTTGAAAGAAATAATGCTTCACTTTGCATATTTTTTTCATATAGTAATAATAAAGTTATAATTATTTCAATTGTATCAATTAAAGTTTAGAGTCTAATAATTAACATATATTTTTTTAGCACCTTTATATTCACTCATCAAAGAGGAGTTACATGGAGAAAACCTCTCGTTAGCTGGTACCACCCCCTTAAAGTGATTAAGATGAAGTGGTTGTTTGTTTATAACGGGTGAAGACTTACATTAAAAAACAAAATCTAAAATATAACGGGCTACTACGGAAACTTACACTGCGCGTGGTCCGACGCGCCTTGGCCGGTTTTTTTTTTAATTACCGGTGAAAAATATTTATATGGGGAGGTTCATGAATGATGGACTGAATACTTGGTAATAGTTTTAGCGTTGCTGTCCTTTCTACCTCGTATTAGATTACAACAGTTGCATTATTAGACTCGGTATCAAACACAAGCAGTTTGTGCGTAATTCACAACAATCCTATTTTAAGTTCACAGCTTCATGTGTGGTAGGTAATGCCCAACTTTTAAACTATGCATTTTTTTGTTGAAAGACAATGTTGCTATAGTTGAAAATAGGTGTTAAGTGTTGCAAGGTTAAACATAATGGGTTAACATGGCCATTATTGTGTACTTCCAACTAAAATTATATTTATTTATGACTGCAAATGGTTGACAGTTTTATTATTTATCGAATATACTTAGTAAAACCAGCTTCAACGGATTGTAAAAATACAAGGTAATAAAAATGTCATGGTATTTCAATTTTTATAATGCCTTTAAAATTTATAAGGTAAAAAAGTAAGTAGAAAAAGAAATAGTAGGTATTCGTAACATTTTCATAAAATTATACAGTTTTTGCATACCATACTCAAACAGATTATTGCTTACTTGATAGTAAAATAAATATTAATAGTAAAAAAGAGCCTCCTCTTTATAAGAAGTTCGTTAAAATACACATTATACATGTATAATTGTTAAATTTCTCGAACGTGCCACGGTCATTGCAATTTGAATCTTATCACAGTGGTATAAAAGACACATGACGCATTTATCATTTCCACGACTATTATGTAGTACCTAGTTTCAACCACAGCAACATCATTTAATTGTAGATAAGTTATCTTACCTGTAAAGTTTTCCTTATGTACTTAATTTGACCACAAAACGGATATTATTTATTACTTCTATTATCCTCAATTGAAGGCAGGAAGGAAAATTAAAAAAAAAAGCAACTTACTATTTGAATAGCCATTAAATAAACATAAGAACTTACGAACATTTAGAAGGGGAAAACAACATGATAATTCTATGGTTCTACATCTTTTATTTTTGATTTTGTACACTTGATTGGAGTACCTACTTAACACTATTAGTTCGGCAGTTTTTATTAAAACACAGTCTACAGGTAGACGACAAAAAAAAACTAATTAGTCCGTCAGTTAGATTATCAAAAAATATTTAGATTATGAAAAAATATTGACGAAGATACGACGCTTTTAAAATTCTTAATACGTCACGCCGTGGTATAATTTTTAGTGAGTTATGACGTCACGAGCCCCCACTCCCGAGTTTTGATGCGTTTTATCTTTGTCAATATTCATTGATTTACAAAAACAAAAAATACGTGTCCATTATTTTTCAATACACTTCTTCGAAAACTGGTTCATAACGCACTACGATTAGGTTCGACATGCAATGTATTTCACACACGTGCGATTTTCTTCATTTTCCAACACCCGTGCGGGAATGAAAATTGCCACAGATAACTATACCTATATTTAGTCCAAATTGGTTCAATGCTTATAGTCGGAGGTGAATGTTTTTTTTTTAATTTCGGCAAAGCACTAAGCGCCTTTACGGCCTAAATATTTTTTGTATATTCAAATTGTGTTTATAAATAGAATATATATCATAGATAAACATGATTATTTAAAACTAATATTTACTTTTATTAACAAATTAACATTTATTTGTGTTCTAAATTCAAAAATAAACCATTTTTTATATTAGGCTGTATAGCAGCGTCATACCTTTGCTTCTCCTTCAACCTGGCGAAAGCAAAGCGCGGAAAAAAATAGTTTCTTATTAATTCATGACAAAAACATTTTTTGTTCTTTTATTTTATTTCTTCAAAAGTGTATTGAAAAACGTCGTTTGATACACGTGGACGTTTGTTATTGCAGTTCTCGGCTCAAAAACAACCTCGCCTACGGCTCGGGTGTTAATTCCGCCTCGAATACAATAACAAACTTTCTCCACTTGTATCTAAATGTACTATTCCAATACTCTAACTGACGGAATAAATAGATTTGCAATTTTTTGATAATGTCGCCATACCTAAGGATGTTATTAAAACGGGCGAATGTAAATTTAAACTAAAATTATAATGAGATAAAATTTGTTTGTAAGTTTGTATGTAAGGGGTTATCTTCGGAACTATTGGGAGCCTAAAATGGCAGCTTTAGCCATCAATCTATAATCCTCACTGATCGAAGGCTTTAGCAGGATCATATTATACGTAACAATTCGTTCAATGGTTACAAAGTGACAATTCGTAATATTAACTGCGTCTGTGACCATTTTATTAATTTTATACCGTGATTCATATTATTATCCTATATATGATATATTATGATTCCGCTGAAACGGTCATTTTAGGCCCCCTGATCCGATTCCGATAATTCTCTAACGGGAAGCTACATTATCCTTGAGTGTCATATGCTACATTTAAAATGTTCCTGTGGATTAATTTCCGTACATAACGGGAGCGAAGCCACGAGCAAAAACTACTTGAAATTTAATATCAAAAATCGAAGAGCAACCGCGGGGCATATCTACAAACTAATAGCAAGCATCGTGGAAGGCCCAACACTACTCGCCGGGAATCGACACACGTGTCCCTGCTCTAATGGTTTTTTGGTTCGACAGTCTGTCGGAAGTTCGTGTGGACAGGAGCTAAACACGAGTTTTATAATGCAAAAAAACATATGATTCACTGCAATAAACAAAACCAGAAAAAAATATTATATTCTTCAGGATATTATATGCTAATATGATAGTGTTTTGAAAACATACTTACAACTAATTTTAGTTGATAAAAAAAAATCACGAACTTATCTCAAAAATTTCTTTTAACGAGTAAGAACCATACACAAATACATGTGATCATTCTGATTTTTTGGCAAATAATTCTACAGTAAGCAACATATTAGCATGATAGTGTTTTATTTTTTTAGTCCAATCAATTGATTTTTTGTAAATCGCAAGAAACCACTCATTTCGCACTATTCGGCCCGCAGTGACTGACGTAATAAAAACTTTGTAGTGCAAGCTGATTAGAACTTTATTCTAACAGTATTTTAAACGAAGTTTGAACCACCACAATTAGAGTTGCTAATTTAGCTCCTGTAGTCGCCTTAATATATTTTTATCTGTAAGTAACTGAAGTTTATATCTGACAATTTGTATTAGTTCTTCCATAAAGTTGCATTGTCTAAAACATGTTCACCCTAAGAGAGCACTAGCAACGTGCTATCTAATTAGGAGGGCCCTTGGCTTAATTGCAATGGCCCTCTAACCCTTTGACTCTTGGGCGGGAGTAATTAGTCATGTATCCGTGTGAATATTGTCGCTAATTAAAGCAGACGGTATAGTTAGGCAGCCTAAAATAGGTACTATCACCATTATTCCTATTGGTCGAAAAATCAAACATCTATGATCATTAAGAGAGCCTGAGTTTTTGTAAACAAAAAAAAAATGTATGTTTTTTAAAGGGTTTCTTTTTAGTATAGGTAATAAAAAAGCTGTGAAACAAAATATTAATATAGGTATAGGTAAGAAAATAATAATTAATAATAATTTTTTGTAGTTTTTTTTAATATAAGTAATATTATAGGTGTGTTAGGTACTCCGCAGTCAGGTCTTTTATTTCGCTCGCTTGAGGCTCGGTTTCTGTCAAACCTATTTGAATCTATTGACAAATATGTCACGCTGTTTGATTGGCTGTTTTTAATTCAGCCAATCATAGCAACTAACCTCTGTATTGTATCTACTGATTAAGAATAAGTCGATATAACCATATAATTAATTAAAACCTTATGTAAGCAAATAATAAGTTGCTAAATCATCTAATCGACTAAACATATTTTATCATACTCATTCTGATAGTGTTTTGTGTTTACGTCATTAACATATTATCGTCATGATATATAAAACCTGCATGATGCCTATCATATCTAAGTCGCTCGATGTACAGAATCTGATTTGCTTTCCTCGAAAACTCAAGTGTCACTTTAGAGCGTGTTTTCTTATAGTTGGCAACATCGCAAATAGCGGTTAAATTTATTACCTGTATTGTTTAATTTGTGAATATTACTTTAAAAATGTAAATCACGCTAAAATATCGATTTTGAAAGCAAAATAGCGACTTCGTCAAAGAATTAGGCAGTTATGTTTTTTTGTGTCCTTTATAATAGGGAACGAGCCTATTGCCATCAACCGTGCACGAATACAGACTAAAAACTATCTAGATAAAAATACCCTAAAAATGCTTTTCTTTTAACATGTTATTCCATGATTTGTCCACGAAGTAACCACAATAGTTAAACAATGGTGTCTCGAACAAATTGGTCATTTGACAGATCATGATTTATTCTCCAATCGATTAGACAAATATATCAGGATATTTAATACCATAATATCTTTTGCGGTCAAATAAAGTATAAGAAAAACGTAATTTATTGTGTCTAAAGCAATAACATTTAACAAAACGATTCCATCAACAATTTTACAACACCATGGGAAACAAAACATTGGCTATTAGCAGACAAGTGCTTGCAATTCACATTATATTGGTAATGCAATATCAAATATTGGTGCCAACATTTGGCCAAACAAAAAACTACAGCATGCAAGTTACCTCAAACTAACAAATTTTCTCATTCGATTTTGAACTTAACCAGTAACATTTTATGGTTTAAAATCATTTAGAGAGGATTGACAGTTTGTGGTTATTTGATCCGCTGGCGACTGTAGGTGTGCTTATATTTAAGGATGTAGTACAGACCTTTAATCTGAACAACTTTCCCCATGGGAGTTACATCGTAATCGCGAAATAAAAAATGTTCCATACAAAATCTCAATTCAAGTCCTTTTTAATGTCACCTGACATTGTGTATGGGACAGCTGATTTTTTTTCGCAGTTAAGATGATGGTTCCATGGAGAAAGTTGTTCAGTTTGATGGTCTTTACAGCATCCTTAAATATGCGCCCTTTCTGATACACGCTGTATAGTTTTTAAGAGCAAAAAGGCTTCAATATTACCAAATGACATGCGGGATTTTTCCACATAGAAAATATTTGCCATTTTGTTCTTGCACAGACGTTGGCGCCAATACCCAAACGCCAAAATCTTTTTTACATAAAATGATTTATTATGCCTCTTTATAATTGTTACTACTTAAATTATTAACATTTAAATTATATAAAGTTTAATAGACCAAAATACAGCCGTTAACAGATCTGGTAGTACTTTCTTACAAAAAGTCCATACAAATTAATTACTGATTTATTTTATCTCTTACATAATCATAAGTTTTTTTTTTTGCTGAATTTCCGCCTGATTTAAAACAGCTAAGCTAATAAAATATCGTTAAATATAAGCTAGCAAAAATATTTATTAAAAAGTCAAATTTTAATGTTACAAAGAGCTCTAAACGGCGGGAAAATCAATAAATAGGATACAATTTTAAACTTATAATTAAATATAATATTAATATTTTTTAGTTATCAAATAACATGAAAATGGCTTACGAGAAAAAGAGTAGATTTTCTTATAAGGACCAATTTCACCAAAAACCTGCACACGATTAATATATTTGAACTGCGTTCAAGAGAGGTGTCATCATTGTTACAGAATATTGACACTGACAAATGTCAATATTCCGTAACAATGATGACGTCATCGCGGTTTTAGATGACCTGATCGCGTTCAGTTTAAATCGTGATCTTCAAAATAACTTCTGGTTTAATATAAATAAAATATTAAGCAATTAAGATTATTTTACCGTCGCGTACCAAATGTTTTCGAGGTCTGCATTTTAAAACTATAAAATTAATTGTGAAGATTTTAATTTTATTCTGTTAAAAAATAAAATAAAATCCACACAGTATTTTTATTCGAAATTTTTGTTTCGTTAGTCAGTAATAGGGTTATTCCGCATGCGGTTTTTTCCTTAAAAGTACTCGGCACAAATGACGCTGAAAAAATAATAATTAATACACACTGCGAGAAAAGAGATCGAAATACGAAACGAGATCATTTCTTTAGTTTTTATTACAATTAAAACGAATAGAGCAAGCAAAGTGTGTAAAAAATATATTTCTTCAACGTATCACATCAAATGTAGAGGCTAGGATCGACTAATCTGAACAAAAAATCGCGCGCCGAATTCCGTTCAGGTTTTTTCACCTTAGGGTTCTGACAGACGAGCGGCACGTTGCCGCCGACACCACAACTGCAAGCGTCGACGGCAGCCGTCGACAGGTGGCGACGGCTGCAGTTGGCAACGTGCCGCTTGTTTGTAAGAAAAACCTTACAAATGTCAAACCGGTACGTAAAGATGGCAGACATGACTCCGGACACCTGATTTTGACAGATAATGTACAGAAGTATCTGTGAAAGTCCGTGTCCGCATCAAGTCCGGTCGGTTTGACTGATCCTTAAGTAATTTTTCCGCACGGGAACAAAATTTTTCGTTAAATAAGTTTTATTTGTGGTCTATGTCCCTTTATATAATCTAAACGCAAGTGGGCCTTATCCACTTATCGTAAAGGCTGTTATGTATTCCTAAATGCATAATATAACGCTACTACACGTATAATACACAAGCTAAAGTTATATTATACGAGTTTATTATGTCAGCCTTTTTAGTACCTCTTTTATTTCGCTTTTTGATGTAAGTAATCACGGATATTCGCTGAGTAATCACGGATATTAAATACATATATTTATTTAGGTGTATATATTTATTATTTATTTATTTTAACCCATCATCAATTACAAATATTTTTTACCAAAAAAACAAACAATGGAAGGGTTAGTCAGGAAGTAGAAGGAAAAAAAATAAGCTAAGTTACATAGACTTATTTTTTTTTAATATGACGCGTATCAGTGATTCCGAATCCGATTTATTTATCCTAGAATTAATGTGTTTATTTCATTAAAATTTCGAAAATCAACATAAACTTTTGTTGAAGTTTTTCTTGTAAATTATCATTTTTTTTTCTTTTTTTTTATTATGGTGCAATTGTCATTGGATTACCCTTCAAAGATTAAAAGTTGAATAGAAATCATATAATTGCTATGTAATAAAATAATTCCAGCTTCGATATCTTAGATATACTATCATTTTGCCTATATTTATAATTACACCAGAAATTGAGTAGCTACTGTAAGCTATAGACAACTGAAGATAATTTGAGATAGCCAGATATTATTATGAGTCGGCTTTTTTATTTCAATAATGTCGATATCTGACACGTTTTAGATAAAAAAAAATCATTGATAAGTCTGGGATTATGCAGAGTGGATAAAAAGAATATGCTATCGTAATATCGCAGACAAAAGCGATTTCGGAGAAATACAATGATTTTCCTTATTGTTTTGCTTCTGACGTCAAATAACTCATCCTATACGTGTTTCCGGACGATATCGATAAACTTCTACCGGTCATTGTACTCATCATTATGAACAACTTTTACTATGGGACCCTGAATAAATTTGACGAGTTATGCGAACATAATTGTAGGGAACAGCTGATTTGTTTTTCGCGATTCAGCGTTTGGTCCCATAGTAAAAGTTGTTCATAATGATGAGTACAATAACCGGTCGAAGTTTATCGATATCGTCCGGAAACACGGTGTAAATATCCTGGTATCGAGTGATTTTAATAACAAAAGATGTTTTTATTGATAAAAAAAAAAATGATATATAAAATATATTATATTAATATTTATTTATTAATAAATCTACAACTTTTTGAACCATTTCAAGATGGCGATTTAAGTATATTCTCAAGAGTAAGTATTTTATAAGTCCGTGGCTCTTTGTAAGGGTTTACTCAATGACACAGGCTGGAAATCCTAATTCAAAAGCAATTTAAACTATTGTCAAGTAAGTAGGTATTTGTCGTTTTGGTAGGTGTGTGTTTTTGGTGTTTTTGTTTTTGTAACTTAAATTTTTCATTAATCATTCGGTGAATGGTTTCAGTGGAGTAAAACATGATTTTTCCAATATCACGCACGCTGATAGATTTAGATAATTAATTTTCCTAAATAAAATGAAAATAGTAAAAATAATTTCAAGAGGACATATAAATAAACAACATAATTATTATAACATCAAAAAACTTTTTCAGAGGCATTTATTGCAAATTAGATAAATCGGAACGTTATTAAACTAAGAAGCGTTTAAGCAGACGTGAATTTTATTTTAATTTCAATTCGCGTTTGTTTTCATTAAACATTTTTAGAAGTATTACTGGCAGTCTTAAAAAACCGATGAAAGAAAAACGTTTCGATTTTTTTTAAATCGAATTAAGAATATGTTGCATTTTCTATGAGATAGATAAGGCCATTAATAAGAACATAACATGGAGATGCTGAACATCTAGAAATAACCCCATATATTATTGTGGTATGTTAATTTTGCACAATATTAGAATTAAAAATGTGTTGTATTCGTAATAGTCTGGTAGAAGGATAAAATGTTTAAAAGGAATGTCTTGACGCTTCAATAATATTGTTTCGCGATAACAAAGAACATTCATAACATAACACGTGTTTTTTTATGACAATGTTGTGTTGTTTTATTTTTATTTATTTATTTATAGTATGAAGATATTTCTACAAGGTACCTAAGCACGTTTATAATTAAGTACATACTTTGTTTGGTGAATGACCCATCAATAGCGTCACCTCTTTTGTCTCAAGAGCGGTGTAGATTAGTGATAAGGCATACTATACAGCGATAACTGTTATCTAATCTGCTTGGTACACTTGCACCGTGAATCGCAAGAATAACCCGAAAAATTCAAATTTTTTTAGAGTTTTTTTTTTTGCAATTTGCAGGTCAGTAATGAGGGTGTATAATGACTGAATTATTTGAGACATTAACAGGGGGTCTAAAATGGCCGCCTTACCAGAATCATACTAGGATGCTAAAGCGTCATTTTAGGCCCCCAGATATTTATTTCCAGAATTATAAACATTTGAATCATCATTATCATTGTCTAAATTAGTGATAATCTAAAAATTACCTGATTTCATAAAATAGTCATGATACAAAATACGGCCTATTATTTTTGTATTTATAATTAAATTAACTGTCAGTATTACATCCAAAATGTTTTTTTTTGTCTGTTTGTATGCATGATTGTCATGTCTCTGCGACAAATAAATAAATATATATAATAATACATAAATAATTATAATATATTATTTTATTAAGATATATTTTTTTAAGACCGAATAAGTCACGAAACTTTATAAGAACAAGGTCTATTACTCGTGAGTAATATTCAAAATAACATTTCTTATGTCAAATAATATTCTGTCAATGTCAAAAGTCTGACACGCTGTCTGCAACATCAAAGATGGCGGCGTCAAAAAAAGATATCATCAAAATAATAATGATTTTAATTAATTCGCTTTATCCCGTGTGACTACCAAGGCTGACATAGTTATATAATCATTAAGTGACGAATGAACGATATACGTCATCAAGTGACGAAATAAGCTAATCGTTATAAAAATAATTGTGTTGACGTTTGTGCGAATTTTTTGACAGTTCACTTTTCGCCATATTCGGTCACATTTTTTATTTTTGAACACAGATACTTTATGTTAAAGTTGACTAAGAAATCTGGCGTTCTTCGTATTTTTAGAACACAAAAATCGAAAGACCAGTTATTTTATTATAGCATCTTTTTACAAATTAGCTTAAAACTTTGCGATCATAGTATTAGATGCCGTACTCGGCTTATTAAATAGAAAAATTAGACAATTTACTACCTACTGACTAATATTACTTAGGGAATAACTGCATAAGTTGTCAAAATATTCGCACACACGTAACTAGAATGTAGCATGGAGCTACCTTAAATTTAATACTTTTTTTTATTGTATTATGTCAATTTTTTAATTTTTTTTTTCTTGTTAAATGGCACCACAGCCATTACTCGACAATCACACAAGTGACAAATTGTGCATGAACAAACATACTAATTTTACTTTTGAACCGATTTTAAGCTGCTTTATTGCTATGAAAATAACTAAAATAATTATTGTATGGTTTTTATTGATAACAACACACTACATATTTTTTGTGTTGTCGTAATTTTTCTTTCCTACTACTACCGCCATCTATTGGTGACAGTTAGGAGTTAGGAAACAAAAAATGGCGGATTCGATTTTTTTTTCTTGTTCTCAAAATCGGTTCAAAAGCAAATCTAAGCATTTAAACCTTACCGAAGCTAAATGTGTCATATTGCCGTAACAGCAGTATAGTATAACATCACAACCGCCTCCCGTCATTTTGTAGCCTACATTAAGCTCATTATTATCGAAATGACAATGAATTTTGAACGAAACGTCATTGGCACTAGATTTTGAAAGCATTTTGTCACCAAAGAGGTTTGTTGTCAAAAGTTTTTTCTTTTCTATAGTCTATTGTAGAATAGCGTGCGTCATCTGATAGCCAAGTTTTATAGTCAATGGCTGTTTGATGTCTACTGCATTATGGCCCATGGATGGACATACTCCAACGTCCATCAATCCATTTGTGTATTCAGTGACACCATATAATCCTTGATCATCAAGGATTGTCTGAGGCAATCGAAATTCTGAACAATTAATAAAAAGGTTTAAGTAAAATGTCACATACAATATTTCTTTTTTTTTAATGTGTATCGCTAAGAAATAATTTTATATCAACCGGGCCTATAAATTTCATGACCATATCTTTAAATGGATCATAGTACCTTGTAGTATGCCCATCTTTTACCATTACGTACGAGAGCCATAATCCTAATTTAAAAAACCTAACCTTAAAATTACAATTTCAAAAATAAAAATCTTGAATTTCAATTTTCGAAAAAATCAACAAGACATTTCCTAAATGTTTTGTCAGTTAAAATGAGACATCATTTACTATTATAAAAAATACCGTTAAATATTTTTAAAAATAAAATTTTGTACTTCATAAAATTAGTATTTGAGAGCCGTCAGAAGAAACATGCTAAAGAGACCATCTTAAATTTTAAAAGCCATATTTTCTTATCGTAGGCTAAGTTTGTGACTAATATTTTTCAAAAGTGTTTCTTTCTCCCTCCCACATTCGCACAGCAATCATGACTTATAGAAAATATTTTATTTTTCCCCAAGCATCTCTCAAAAGCCATTATCTCAATACAATTATTTCTAAGAAATCCAGAAAAAGCGCACACCGTGCGATTTTCTTTTCGCAAAAATAATAATAATTTGTAAACAAATATCTGTCAATATTTTTATTACATAAATATTTTTTAACATTTTTTTTTTATTAAATTAAGATATGTATGAAATAAAATGTCTGATAATAATAAATTATACAGGGTGTTGGACAACACAAGTTATACACACAAACTCAAAATCTGTGGTGCTGACAAATTACTTTTGCACATTTTTTTTTCACACACGCCCTACCTAACGTCTCAATCGAAAAGTCATTTCTTTTTAGAAAAAATACATCAATTTCATGTTAATTTTAATTTTTCATCAAATTCTCAAAAATATTTACAGCACAGTCTATTTCTAGTTTTTTTCAATGTTTTTTTTTTCTTCTAATTATTAATATAATCCCGAGGTCACTGTGCAAAAATATATTGCCATAGACAATATATTTTTGTACGGTGAGATTAAAAAGTAATCTTACAAGAACACATTTGACTATTATTTAAGAATCAATGTTCATTTTTGAAATATACCAACTTATTTAAGCTTAAAAATAAAAACATTAACTATATAGTCCGTCTAAAGAATTAAATAAGACTTAACACACCGTCTGAGATCTGTCACTCACTTTTTTCGAGTTTTTTTTCACAGTTTTTTTTTATCACATTTTTAAAAATACTGCTTCCTCTTAGGTGCTTCGTGGTAAAGATATGTAGACACTTCGGCTGAAGTAGTTTTTTTTTTTGTAGAAAGTTGAACATTTTCGAGATTGTGTGGAGAACCACGCGGGTGTAGGTTTTGTGTGGTGACTGACAACCGAAATCGTTCAGGACGTGTATTTATTACCTTTGCTTGGAGATCCCTGCGCGGGAAAAAAATTGTATCAGTATTCTAAACTAAACTTTATTCTAAACACGTCTTTTAAAACAACACTATTAATAATATGTCACAAATTCACAATGTGAAAGAAAAAGCAAATAAATTTAATCAAAATTGAATCCTATTTTATAACAACAAACTTGAACTTTACCCTAAAACATCTTAATAAAAACAACAACATGTATTTAACAAAAAGAAAGAAAAAAGCTAATAAAAGGTAAAAACCTAAAATTAACTCTATTCCATTAGAAATAAGGTAGTCATTTACCTGGCTATGTCACGCGATAGAGTTGACAGCGTAGCGTGGCCGCGTGCCCTCGGGCTGGTACAGAGTGATTGACGCTATGTAGTTGTTGGACATCACCTGAAAGGATTTGCGTCCCTTTAGAATATAGTCCGTAATTCCAGGCAGATAAGGAACAAAATTGCGCTAGTGTTTGTCGGGGTCGGGGGGTTTGTTTATCTTTATAACCTGGTATTCATAGCTGCAGTTTCTTCAAGGCTTTATATTTGTCTACTAAACCAGGCTGTAGGCTTTGTAAATTCCCAGATGCTTGTTAACTTTTGTTAAGTCTGTTTTACGCTTTTTGTATTGTAAGCAACGACCTATTGTCGGGCCTACGCTGTCCCCCATATTTATGTACTAATGCTGTAACAAAATAATATTGTAATACCAAATGATTTGAAAAGAGTAACCATGGAGTTTCTTGCCGGTTCTTCTCCATGGAAACGACCAACGCGAACCGTGCACCTTTTTCGACGTTTTATAAGTGCCCATCTAGGCCTATGTGAAATAAAATATTTTGATTTTGATTTTGACCAGTGCAGATGATTTTTGAAAACGAAAAAAATCATAGTAGGATGAAACCCATTGTAAAAGAAAGTGAATATAACAAAAATGAAAGGAAAAATAATTTACAGGCGATCTGAGGTCGGGAAGTGGGAGGGGGGGTGGGGGGTTAAGGGTAAAAAACGGTTTATCTCGATTTCCGGCAAAACTACAAGTCCTATGGAAAAAGTTAAATGCCAAAGTTGTAAGTAATAAAAATATCTACAACTTTTGTATTTACACTTTTTTCACAAATCATATTTTAAATAAAAAATATACAGTGTGTTTGGGACATAAAAAGGTCCACTTAATTATGAGAAAAACAAAATTGTTTTGTGAAAGTTAAAAATAAGAAACCTAAAACTTGGTTATTTGAGTTTTTCACATCAATTTTGAAAAAAAAAACAATTTTTGGTTATGTGAAAAAAGTGTGAATACAGAAGTTGTAGATCTTTTTATTACTTACAACTTTGCCATTTAACTTTTTTCCATAGGACTCCGGATGACGTTGTAAGCAAGTGTAGTATAGTATACATCATGATCTGTCAAATGACCAATTTGTTCGAGACACCATTGTTTAACTATTGTGTCTACTTCGTGGACAGATCAAGTGATACAGCAGTATATATCACTCGAGCGAGAGTAAGTACAGATTACTAAACTCGTGTGGTTCACGGCCCTCCGCTTCGCGTCGGGCCTCAAATGAACACTCGATTAGTAATCTGTGCCTTACTCCCCTTGGTGAATAAATAGCTACTAAATAGGCATCTTTCTGTCTTGTGGGACATTGACAACTGTCAAAATCATGCCTATCATTGTCACTTCGGGCGCTGTGACCATTGGTCTTGTTTTTAAGTCCTACCTCAAATATGATGTCCTGGTAGCTGAAGCACAAGTTGTACAGTGTAGCATGGTTATTTTGGCGCTTGTGTGACATTGACACCTGTCAAAATTATGTAGTGTCTCTTATTTAATTGTCCTTTTGGTCTTGTTAGTAAGTCCTACTTCAAATATGATGTCCTGGTAGCCGAAGCACAAGTTGTACAGTGTAGCATGGTTATAATATTTTGGTGTTTGTGTGACACTGACACCTGTCAAAAATTATGTAGTATGTCCCTTATTTCATTGCCTTTTTGGTCTGGTTAGTAAGTCCTACCTCAAATATGATGTCCTGGTATCCGTAGCAGAAGGTGGAGCCGAAGGGGTTGGTGGTGTTGGTGGAGGAGGCGCGGTTGAGTACGACGGGCCGCTCGGCCACGCGCAGCGCGCGGGACACCACCTCCCACTTGCTGTACGCTGTGATGCACACGGCGCCGCGACTTTCTACCAGGGAGTTGGCTTCGCATCTGGGGAATGGAGATGTGTTATATTAAAAACTCCTTCTTCACGACTTCCTGGGGGTTCCCATAGCATGTAGTTGCTTAGTTTAAAGTTATAAGCCGGTTATGCAGACGACAACTTCTTAGGTCGACTTGCGAGAAGACATTTACAAAAAAAAACCGGCCAAGCGCGAGTCGGACTCGCGCACCGAGGGTTCCGTACTCGTACGGAAACTTTGTAAAGGACAAACTTAACTTTGCTGTTCGATCCCTAGAAACGGTTATTGCTCCAACCGCAAATAATAAGTTTGTAAAAGTAAAATCGCTTTTTTTTGTTAATAAACCACTTATTTACGGTTTTTAGACTTTTCCCTTTACATGTGCTGTAAGACCTTACTTTTTGCCAAATTTCGTGATTGAACTACCATATTATTATAGGTTTTCGACCCAAAACCTATAGTTAGCTATAACCTTGATTTTAATACACCTAATAGGAACTATAGACCTCAGTATATGGTATAAATTTCAACTTGCTAGGTCCCCCCGTTTCTGAGAAGATCGGTGGTGACAGACGGACAGACGGACAAGAAAGTGATCTTATAAGGGTTCCGTTTTTTCCTTTTGAGGTACGGAACTCTAAAAATGGCTTCAAGCGAAGCGACTTCCGTAGAGCGATCCGCGCGCGTCTTTGTTCTCTTCGTGCGAGCGCCGTCGCTTCTTTCTTTTATTTTTCAGACTCGTAACCAAGACATGGGTGAAAATGGATGAAATTATAACTAAATTCATGGCAAAATTCTCGCTTTGTACGTGAAGTTGCGGAAACCAGCCTGCTTAGCATGACCACCGTAGAAACGGGTTTCTTCGAACTTCGAAGACGGCAGATTTCTTTTTTTCATCTGTCATTTTGTCGATTCTTCATCGACAAAACCCGTTTCCAAGGACATGCTAAGCGGGCAGCCCGATATACTATCCTATACTGAACATATGGTAAGCGACAAGATGTAAGAAAAAATTGTGTGGATCAACCACATACATAATATCAGCATTAAGGTGTTTCTCACTGATAAAAAACCGCATCACAACTAAAATCCAGTTCAAAATGGCATTAAACTCACTTGTCAGGCTGCACGGTGAGCTCAAACTCGCAGCGGTGGTACATGTTGAAGTTGTAGTGCCCCGGGTAGTTGGTGTGCAGCACGAACTTCTTCACCTGGTGCGTGCGCGCGTCGAACAACACGTCCTGAATGGAATTAATAACGTTTGAGTCCCTGAAGGACGGAAGGTGTACCCTATAGCACACCCCATTATCGCTAGGTGTGTTAAGTTCCGCGTAGGGTATAGGTTGGGCAACTTTTAAAAGAAATAATACAATTATCCGGGCATTGATCTAAACTCCGGTCTGCTATTGACAAGTTTCTGACGAAAATCCGGCTCGAAGGACCATTTTTTAGTTCGGAACAGATTAGTTTTTGAACTGTACACTGTTCGTGTGTTAATAATAATAATAATAACTTTATTAGGAAAATACAAGTTTGACACATATTAAAATACACAACAGTCACAAAGGTAGGTACAGAAAAATTTGCAAACAGAAGTAGTGTGCGAGAGATGAGTACATTACAGTCAATACAAAATTTGAACCCTGACTCCTAAACTAGGAAGATCCTGTATCTTAGGAGGCAGTGTCTTCGCATAAATAGTGGACTAGCAAATTATGAGCGTACTAGTATAATCTCGTAGTCACATACAATTTAAAGACTAAAAGGTAAGGTAAGAGATATATCTATAAAAATTATACTTAGTATTTTAATTAGGTGAACAATAATACGTGTGACGTGTATTTGTGTGGGGAGTCGTGTCATGTGCAAGTGTTGTGTGTGTGTATGTGTAAAGAAGAGGGGTGAGTGGAGTGGTGAGGGGTAGTGTAATGAGGTGTGATGTGATGTGGTGTGAGGTGATGTGATATGGTTTAGTGTGGTGTGGTGTGGTTTGGTGTGGTGTGGTGTTAAGTAGCGGGTGTGTTCAACATGTAAAACACTTCACATAGTAAACCAAAAGTTTATTTATTACTTGTGTCGTACCGAAAACATTGTTGATTCTTACATGTACGTCTGTTCCGCGTGTTGTTCACTGAGTAAGTAGCAATATTTGTTGTGACAAGTGAACCTATTGATTCGCCCTGTCAGCCAGAAGTAGGGTCAATGTACGTAGACCGTACACATTCAATAGCACTTCATTCAAGCTACGAATTGACTCCGGGCTCTCATTCTCAGCAGAAGTGCTTGCTACCACAAGATCAACGAAGCATTTCAGGAAAATATTAACATTTACGGTGTTTATTGTTAAGACTTGGCACCAGGGGCGAGGGCGCCAAGGTGGGTGTTGCCAGTGTTGAGTTCAACACAGTGAGGTTTTCAGGTGACCAAGAGTGGTGTCACCAGGTCGAGTAAACTCACCAGTCCCAAAGTGAAGTAGTTGAAGAAGTAGTCGGAGGCGGGCGGCGGCCTCCTGCGCGCGGTGGGGCGGTGTATGCGCATCTTGTCGTCCGCCTTGTAGTACGTGCGCGCGGGCGCCCCCAGCGCGGCGCACACGCGCTGCGCCGAGCTGCCGAAGCGCACCACGCGGCACACCGCGCCCGCGCTCTGCGCCCGGGGCGGACCTGGCGTTGGGTGACTGTCATTACTAAGGACACTATCGAATGGTGTAATAATAAAGTGTGTTTTTTTTTTCAAATTCAATGGGTACGATTCCTGACTAGAGATTTTGATTTTTCAAAAATTCAATGATGCAATTTGAGTTTTCATCAAAATTGGGCTCGAGACCCCTTTGAGTATTTTTCGCTATACCTCATAGTTTCGGATTTATGCATCCACGCCCTCTTGAAAAATTCACCATGAGTGCTGCATAGATCTCCGAACTCTTAAATGACATTGACAAAGGGATGTAATTCGGTATGTAAAGTAAAAATTAACCTACGCTGATTCCAAAACCATTTGGAGATTTTAGAGTCTTATGCCTTATTTTTCTATTTTTAGCTCTCTATATCCCAATATTGTGTTTATTTTCACAATAATACTTGTAACTATTTGACTTTCATTTGACCTCTAAATTACGTCATAACGTAGCCTGAACAGACTACTTCCTTCGTGCTTTTAAAAATAAATTTAAAAAAAAAAACTGCTGTTAGTCTGTCATACCGTCAGTGTCAATGTTATTTTCAATGCTAGTTATATATAGCAGCTAGTGATGATTGATTATTAATTATTCTATTAAGTACCTACTTTTCGCCTTCGTCCTTACATAGGTACTGTCTTTGTAACACTTACGTTCAAATGATCTTCGCAACAAAAAAGACGACGCCCAAGCTTGTATTTACCTCCTCGCACCACTTCTTTTTTAGCGTTTCTTTCACATTTACAAACAATTTGTGTCGGCTATTTGTTGTAGTGTTTCTACATGACGGTACGAAGTATTTAGCACCAGTTGTCGATGACAGATTCATTGCACGGATTGCTAAAAATCGTAGGAAAAGTAACTCGAAACAAAAAGTTCACATCACAGCCTCGATCACAGCATTCACATTTCACAACAAAATAAAAAATCGTAAGTATCTGTCAAGTGTCAACTGTTGTCAATATAGTGTTTTTTGTATGTGCTGAAAACGAGGCAAAGAGTTAAAGCTATTCAGTCTATGAAATGACGTCATCACGAATAATACTTTAAAAAATAATTTAAAAAAAACTGTTACTTGGAAAAAAAAAAGATTAAAATTAGTGGCTTAAAATTAAATGTTTTACGAAATAAAAATATAAAAAAATACCTAAAAAATACTTTACATACCGAATTGTCAAATAAAAAGATAAAACACAAAAGAGGTACATTATCTTTGTGGTTTGGAATTAGTAACCTTCAGTGAACATGTGCAGCCTCAGGCCCTGCGTGGCGGTGGCGGTGCGCAGTACGTCGCAGCGCCGCAGGTGCAGCTGGTGCCGGTAGCACGACAGCGGCAGCTCCGGCAGCGGCGCCCCGCACACACTCGTACTGCTAGCCTGGAATATTATCCATGTTATTTGTAACAATCTTTTATAAAATATGTAGTTTATTTAGTGTTATAAGTGCGTTTGTGTCTAATCATCGCACTGTACAGTTCGACATTTGTTTAAGTACCGTAAGTATAAAGATACTTCTGATTCATATTAAGTTTTATACATTACAGTCATATTGTTTGTATTCGTAAATGTTGTATAAAGGCGCCATAGTCTGCACAAAACACCTAATCCTAATGTTTAATGCTTTTAGAATAAGATCTGAATGTCATTTACCTGTTGTGTTTATGTTAAAATAAAGAAATTTCAAAATAATAATGAAAAACTGCTAACCCGGAAGTAGTAGGTTATACTTAGCGTAATGGTAGAGTGATAGGCAATTATGTTTAAAAAATATATTAATTGTAGTAACCCGCCCCAGCTTCGCCCAGGTGCAATGTAGATACTAATGTACATATAAATCTTCCTCTAGCTAGAATCACTCTATCTATTGCTGAAAACTGCATTAAAATCCAAAGTTCAAAAGTTCTAAGCATACGGACAACGATGTAAAAATTCAATATGGCGAAAGACAGACGCCATATTGTGAAAAAAAACAGAGAGACGACGAGCTATGTTAAATGGGGTATCATTGAATAGGTATTTGAAAATCATCTTTAGGTTTCTCATATCATTTTTCATCACGAGTGCATTTAGGATTTATAACGATGTAAAGTTGGTTTTTGGAAATATCAAAGTGAAAAAAATAAGAAGTTAAATCAACTGTGAAATCTTTCACATTATGAAACAGAAAGCTGGAAAAAAAATAATAATTATGAAAACTAACAAACCCGACTGAAAACCAAAAAAACAAGCGCATTTGGAAGCAGGCGGGACCCATTCCATATTTTAATAATTTTATATTCAAATGGGTCTGCATTGGGACTGTATGTCTGATACCATGCGAAACATTTACATATATTAAAAAAACATGTTGTCTGGTGAGATAAAAGATTTCAACTAAGAAAATAAAGAGAGAGAAATGAGAAATTTCAGCAAGTAGGTGATTTTTTTTAGCAAGACGTGCGAACACACATGAACCAAGATCCCGTGAACACTAGACCTATATCATTTACAATGTAACATCCTTTAAAGGTGTCTGGCGGGGGGTGTCCACCACGCAAAGTGTCTGGCTCTGGAGGAGGTGAATCGTCATACTAACCCTTATGTAATATCAAAAAATATATAATAATAGTATGACGTAATTAAGCAGGTATTTAGCACACTTTTGTTACCTGATATCTGCCAAAGCTTCCAGGGGGCCGAGTCTGCTATTACAATAGTGTCACAATGGTCTTTCATTGATTTCATAATTGTTGATCGATGACAATGGTCATTTTGCTAAAAATTCGTAATCTGCTAAATTCATAGTGGTCGATCATTGTTCGGTCAATGGTCTCGTAATAGAATTGTGATAAAATGACATTGTTGTATTGCCATTATTAAAAAACCTTAATAGAAATGATTTTCGAAAAACTAGAATTAAATTTGAACATCTAATCATGCCAGATTTCATTTATATATGTTTTTACATATTATTTATTTGTGTTCTATGCAATCTGAAGTAGTAAGAAGTTCGTAAATAGCAAAAACCATTAAGTTATGTGTAACGTGGATTAATGTGTAACTTTATAATTCAATAATATTTATCTGTTTAGCTGTCAAAGTCAAATGTGACATTACTGCCTACTGACGTTTTATCTGTTTTTATTTCTAGCGGTCGGTGTTTTGATTTATTTTCATTTAAGTGTTTAAAATTATCTTTAATAAAGAAGCCTATATTTATAGCAATACAAAATGGTGCTAATTGAGCAAATTTCGGCTGGAACTGTCAAAATTTTAGCAGATTACCGCGTAAGTCAGTCATTCACTTGTCATTGTGTACGAGATTACCATTGTATGCCATTTCTTTCAATGGAGTGTCAGTGGTTGATCATTGGAAAGTCATAATGACACCACTATATTAGTAGATTACGAAACTTGTCAAAATCAACTATTATGAAATCAATGATAGATCATTGTGACACTATTGTAATAGCAGACTCGCCCCCCAGGACATTTCATATTTTTTTATAATACCGAATTGTTTTTACCTATAGTAAGGTACTTACACAGAAGAAGCTTCAGCTTTTATAAATTGACGTAAGTCTGGCGACCACGGGATCTCCCTCTAACAGATTTCTACATCAATCAGCTTTCGGTTCTCTGCTTAGAACATCTTGCAAGTAGGGACATAGAACATCGTAGCCAGTAGGAACATAGAACATCTTGCAAGTAGGAACATAGAACATCTTGCAAGTAGGAACATAGAACATCTTGCAAGTAGGAACATAGAACATCTTGCAAGTAGGAACATAGAACATCTTGCAAGTAGGAACATAGAACATCTTGCAAGTAGGAACATAGAACATCTTGCAAGTAGGGACATGGAACTGACCTGGTGTTGAGATCCATAGTAGATGGTGGTCCGCGAGACGACGGGCGAGCCACCGTTAGGGAACTGAAGCGAGCCCAGCCCGTGAGCGTAGCCAGGCTGGAAACATCGTAAAACAAAATCAATCAAAATGGCGGATTTACTTCGTAGCCCGGACTACCAAATAGGGCTTCGCTTAACTGGAAATTTAGCAGAAAACTGGATTAGTAGTAATATTTGAAGAGGTTTGGTAAGTCTTCTATTTCAATTTAATTTAGATTTGGTCCTATATTTGTTTGTCAAGAACAATTGTAGCCCGTCTCTTGTAAACTTGACTTTCAAAAAGTGCTGTCCCATGATCTGTCCACGAAGTAGACACAATAGTTAAACAATGACGTCTCGACCGAATCGGTCGGGTCGACAGTTCATGATTTCAGCCTAATTTGAATAAATGACTTATAATTTAGATCTCGAACTAGCCTTGGCAAAACATTTTTCTGGATCAGCTTTGTCGGCGCCATACATCATCAGGCACATATTGTGTGGAGACCAGCCGTAGTTATGCATGCGGCTCACGTGCCAAGCCCTATGCCATTTCAGCCTGGCAGCCTTTTGTTCTTATGTATGATATTATGTCAAACCATAAATCAAAATCGAGTCATTTATTTAATGTAATGTAAAAAAAATGTTGTTGATTATGGAGATATGAATAAGTGTGTTCCAAAAAAAGGGTTATAATAGAAATCTCGGGCGCCAGAAGCACACTAAAAATAATGGTATGGAAAAAGGCAAATAAAATTTGATTTAATTAGCGTTGCAAAATAATGCCATGACTCTCGGAGGTGAAGGCCGAAAAGTGACAAGCTAGCGGAAACGTCAAACACAATATCCGTCATCTGACAGTCTAATCAGTGTTACCCCTCTATCAACCCTAACATCCAAATCAACGAAATTTTAATGAAATGGCAACACTACGACTATGCCTTCAAATTAATGTCGAAAAATCACTAAACATGACGAACTTCTAAAGCCTCGTTACATTAAATTAGGTCGATTCACCACTTTTTGAACGTCAAAGTTTTCAAGAGATAGTCTTCCAAAACGCCCGCACGTCGCCACTTCCTAATGTTTTAGCTGGGAAAAAGAATAGCAGAACAAACTCTCTAAATAGCATTAACACTATAATGTTCTCACCTCAAATTTACTATCAACAGGGAAATAAAAGGAGAGCCCCCTGAAGTTGAGCGCGAACAGGTGCCGCTGCGAGTCGTACAGGCCGGGGTGTGTCGCGCCGAAGCAGTGCTCCACTTGCTCGATAGACGGTGATATCTCCGGCGAGTTGAAACACATGCCACTGGAATATTATTAATAGAGGATTTTATCAACATGTAACATCTTAGTTACATCCCTCCTCTCATCCTGCACCAAATTGTGCTGGCAAAGTGACCATGGGCCAGCAAAATTTGAAGTATGTCTTGCCACACGAAAATGAACAAGACTAACCCCCGAGTACTGAAACGTCACTAAATTTAAGGGCTGCTTAACATTTGAGCAGCTCCTAAACTTTAAATTTCGTATGGCCAAATGTCACTTTTGAGTATCTGTTAAATATAAGTGCTACTTAAATTGAGTGACGTTTCAGTATTCGGCCATAAATGTTGATTGATACACTACAGCTTACGCCTACACTCAAATTTATGTAGGGGGTAATCTTCGGAACTACTGATCCGATTCCGAATATTCTTTCACTAATGGGAACCTACATTATCTCCGAGTTCATAACGTACATTTAAAACGCTCCCTTGGGTTAATTTCCGTACATAACGGGAGCGAAGCCGCGATGAAAAGCTAGTTTAAGATATTATATTGATTGAGCTAGTGTGGACGAATGTCATTGGCTGCGTCGTATGGACCAATCCTGGATTGAAAAGGAGAAAGGGAGGCATTTTCCCTGCATTGGGACGATGCATACTTCAAATGCACTTTAAGGGACCTGTCCGAAGTCATAAATCATTTATTTCAGAACAATATACATTGTGTAGATTTTTTTTTTTAAATAGAACAGTCCAAAAATTAAATTGTGTTAAAAAAAATAATGTGTAAAAAAGATTAATAACATATCATCTAACTTTCTGTGAATAATCAATAATAATAAAAGAATGTCAAAAATAAGAAAAGAAAATAAAAAAAAATTGTTATAAAAAGGTCCATAATAATATGTCATCTAATTGTAAAAATAAAATGTCAGACATAAAATTTATAATTATACTAGAGATATTAATTATGTCATTTAATAATCTATGAGTAACACAATAATAAAACAAAGTGACATTTTAAAAGAAAAAGCAAACAGAAGCCACCACGAACGCCGTCAACGCGGCTGAGTTCTGGTCGAAAAAACTTTAAATAAATAACCATGGGAATCATCGACACGTAGAAGAAGATACTTAAAATACTTAGTAACAATAACTATATGTGTTGGTAACCAGAAGAGTATTAGAAATACATCTTTCATTTTTAAATATTAGCCATATTTTACATGCGACAGTACGTCGAATCGACGATTTTTTTTAAGTGTTAAAAGCAGTGTTTGCCTCAGTGTTAAAATTTAAGATAAAGAAGGATTGGATGTTTATATGTATAATAAGTATGTATTTACAAACAAAAAAAAAGTATCTATGTAGTATAACAACTATCTGGTGTTCACGACACAAGCCTCGTTGGTTAGCGTGACACTAGATGGCGCTGTGTGTAATGTCCAGCGATATTTAATATTATTTAACAGTCATTGAAGACCGAAATCATGTTGGAAGTCTTAAAATAAAATGTTCAAGTTTCTGAGAGCAACGACAACATTACAAATTCACACGTAGCTTTAACAACCGTGTCACATGTCAGAAAAATACGTGATCAAAATACTAATTGATTACACAATACACATTTGAGGAGGTAAATCAGAAAACTAAGGTTACATACTAATACTAACTAGCTGTTGCCCGCGTGCTTCGTCCGTGTGAAATTATTAAAGAAATATGAATTATTATTTGTATCAGATTTTGTCTACAATTTTAAGGGTTTTAATTTTTTTGCACGGAACGCTATTCCTTTTTTAAAAATAGAATAGAAGTGCCAGTAAAAGTAAAAGTCCCGTCAAAACCGGTCCAGCCCATTCGGAGATTAGCCTGAACAAACAGACAGATCGAAAATAAAAATTGTAAAAACAATATTTTGTTTTTACCTGCTACAGTTATACATTGCATTCAATAACAAGCTGTGAGCAGTTTCAATGAGAGTAAGAGCTACGCGAAAACATGTCAGGGCCTTTCAATGTGAAGATGGAGTAGGAATACTTTAGTTACAGCTCGATCTCGTGAATCAGAATTATTTATGTGTGCAATGTAAGTTACTCTTCAATGTGAAGATGGAGTAGGAATACTTTAGTTACAGCTTGATCTCGTGAATCAGAATTATTTCTATATTTGTGTGCAATGTAAGTAACTCTGAATTGTTCTTATAACAAACTGTTATTTTAAAATTACAAACAGACGCTTCATTTTTTATTTGAATAGATTAAATAACTCGACCAAGAAAAAAGACATCTAATAATCGGGTGGTTACCCGTGGTCCCGGTGAGTCGACCCATTACCGGGTCCATGGGTAATTTTAATTACCCGTGGTCCCATGGCATTAGGCATTGTTTTCTGTACTTCTGAAAATATCGATAGAAAATACAAAGCCACAGTAACAGCATATCATATCCCACCGGGACCACGGGTAACAAGTCATTGCATAAATTGACAATGGGTTTATTGGTTTTTTTAAGGATAGTAAAGTCTCACAAACTACCAGGACGCCAGAATCATGAAGAAGTATTTTCTACATTGCATATTGCGTGATACTCGAAATGTACACGGATTGATTATGAGATTCCTATTAAAAATATAAAAAACCTCCTTTATGCTTCTGCCCTACTGGTAGTTGGTAGATAAATAAAAAATAGAAAACCAATAAACCCGTAGTCAAATTATGCAATCACACCCGTGGTCCCGGTGGGATATGATATGCTGTTACTATGGATTTGTATTTACTATCGATATTTTCAGAAGTACAGGAAACAATCCCTAATGCCATGGGACAACGGGTAATTAAAATTACCCATGGACCCGGTAATGGGTCGACCCACCGGGACCACGGGTAATCGCCCTTTGTGTTCCGGGGCCATGGTATCTCTTTCGAACAGTCCCGCAGCCCCGGCATGCATCGGCCCTAGCGGACCCCTTCTGTTTTTGCCGATTCTCTTTGAGACGCGCGTGGTACACGAACGCGCCTTCGACACGGCCTGTCGTCATAAGACGGAGAGACGGCGACCTAGCCCATAGCTCACAGTCCACAGGCCCGCGCCTACGTTGGCGCGCCGCGGCGGCCGGGCCGTGAGGTTCTCTCCCTCTCACGTTCCGCCACCTCCTTCGCCAGCATGGTGACGGCATCCCATTCCGTCTCACTCCGGACCATGGATTGAACCAGGAATCAACATCTGCCTTGCCTAGACTTTTCCTAGCTATGTTGGGTTGGGCTTGCAGTCTTGCCGGATTCAACTGAATACCAGTATTTTACATGGAGCAAATGCCTATCTGACCTTCAAATCCACAACCCACTTAGCCCTGGGTAATACGATACCCTTTGGTAAGACTGGTTGTTTGACTTTCGGGCCCCTTACTACCTGTAACGACTATCAAAAATCTGCAATTGACAGCTAGGACCAACGGCTTAACGTGCTTAGGTAATCTTCTATGCCTGTCAATATAAGGAGTAATTTCTCTGTACTTTTTTCAGTGTGCTACACAGTTGAGGATTGTTTTTTAGTTTTGGGCTATACGCCTAACGGCGGCCCTCTAACGTCTGCGTCACTTGAATGATAGCCTTGCTGAGTAATGGATCAAACATTTTTTTCCCCTTCTTTTCAAATAATATAAACACGACAAGGAATTGGACTAAAACCAACAGCCTGTACCTTATTAAACTCCATAATAAACAAACAAACTCCTTTTTCATCCACTTGGGGGTTGAACTTTCCTTTCCTTTAATAGCGGAAGCCTACTCCATATTAGCTATTATGAAGTAGGCTTCCATACCTGTATACGGGCGGGCATATAGCCCGATCCGTTCAGTGGTGTGAGCTATGCATTGATAGTCAATTAGGACAAACAATTTTATAAGAAGTTTAGATAGATATTGTTAACAAAACTGGTAGTTCGTTCAGCCAAAAATTAATTTAAATTCCAATCGCGTTTGTAGCACAATGAGAGCTTTGACTACAGTCCCGTCTAGACATAAGGCTAACACATATTTTTTTAATGATTCTATCGGATAGAATGCTCATGTTTATCTAAAGGATATTTATTGAGAGGATGTTTGGTACCCTTTAAGGTAGAAGCGCCAGGGTCGGCCGAGAAATTCAAATTTTCTTTCGTTTTTTGCAATTTCCAGTTCAGTGTCAGGTTGTATGTTCAATAAAATATGAGTCATGCAAGTCACACGTATGTAGTTACAGAATTCATATTGAATATCATTATAACCATCAATACAACACTAACAGCCGGTTTCTGATTTGAGAAAAGTAGCAAATCTCAACTGAGTATTCTCAAATACATACATTGCGTTTCACAAGTTAAAATCCAATTTCGTCAAACCCTAATCAACTGATCATTTACCTAAGTATTCCTGATCAAAGCTAACACGTTCCAATTCACATTAAAAAACTGGTACTTTTCAAAAACTCATAATATTAAATCACTATAATCTTATAAATTTAAAAAACAGACTTAAAAAAGTAAACTAATTTTAAATAACAGCGTTAATTTCATTCATTTAAGGGATTAAAATAAAGATATTTGATTAGAATAAAGGGATTTAATAACTATTTCATCAAAAAGTCATTGAATGGGCCTTAAATGAACTTAGAAGGGTTGTATTGATGAGTTTAATTCTGTAACTACATACGTCATACGTGTTACTTGCGCATCTGACCAACGCGACAGGCTCATTATTATATGTAAGTATTTCGCTTTTTTCTCACAATAGTATATTTTATATCGAGGGACTAAACGAAGCCACAATATACCAGAGGTGGAATGAAACTGAGGGTATATTAAGTTGGCGTTTAGTCTCGAGGTGCAAACTGTACTTTTCACTTTGAGTGCGAGGAAATTTGTCAATTTAGTACAAAAACATATTATTCCTCCAGTCCATAGAACTTTCGTAAGTTTTTAAGTAAATCTTCCGCGATTTTGGCGGCAAAAGATTATCTATTGTGTCTTTTGCTCTTTGCTCGACATTAAACTCTTCACTGTCACTGGACATTAACTTAATAAATTTATTTAAAACCGAACAAATTTACACTCGACAGAAATTCTGATTTATTTTCGCGGTCAGTTTTTTCTTCTTAACCAGTCACAGATTAAAAAATTAAAACGCATGGCGCCCCCATCTTTGCGGAAAAACCATGGAACTAAAACTCTCAACATTTTCGCAATGAAGATGGTCCACACTCCACAGATAATAGTAGTAAGTATATTAACTGGCTGTTTGAGTTTGTCTGTGTCACATGAAGGAAATTAAAAATCTAATTACTTTTCACTCCCTAGGGACTAAAATGGTGACTTTAGTCCCGCTTCGTAGGGCTATAATGGCGTACTTTTAGAGCTTGAGAAGTGAAAAAGGTTTTGAGAAACTAAGCATTCGTTTAGGTGTCGTTTTAAGTAAAAATGGTCATAAAAGTAATCTTATTCTTCTTAGCGTGTCGATGGCAATCTACATTGTGTAGGCCCAGAACTGAGCTACTAGTTTCGCGCTTTCGGCAGCGTCCATCAGTTCCTGTAGTGAACAAACAAGAGGACACGCAGGACACGATATTAAGTGCCCCATCGCTTGTGGAACAGCACCACATTTACACTCCGGGGCAGATTCATTAATGAATCTCCACCTGAGCAGGTTTTCCTTGCTGCGGCCAACCTGTGTCCGGAGTCTATTTAAAGACTTCCAGGTCTTTAAATAGACTTTTTCCAGGATAAAAGTAATAATAAAAGTGCATCAGACTTACCTATATCTAAGTTTAACTAATTTCATATTGTAGATCTCTATTACTTTAAGTCGTTGCGCTACCGGGTCGAATATTAACCGGATCCCGTCTTGAGGCATATTTATTACTAGGTCTACGGATAACGGGTTCTGGAACAGAAAAATAATGCATTAGAGGAGTTTATTGTAACATAACATCACGCCTGTAACTCCGGAAGGGTTCGGCAGAGGGGTACCTGTAGTACACCTACATTCCGCCAGTTATGTTTAAGTTGGTTGGTTAGTTGTGGTTAAGGTGGATGCTCCAGGGTAGCCCGCGAAATTCAAATTTTCTTACGTTTTTTTTGTAATTTGCAGGCCAGTGCTAGGTTGTATGTTGATTACAATATTGCTCGCGACTATAAGACGTATGTAGTTATAGAATTATAATCATCAATACAACCCTCCAATCGAATAAAGGTGCAGGAATGACTTTGACCTTGAAAGGGTAATTCCTGCACCTGATTTATTTTAATCAACATACAACTTCGCACTGGCCTGCAAATTGCAAAAAAACGTAAGAAAAATTGAATTTCGCGGGCTACCCTGGAGCATCCACCTTAAGTTATTGCTATTAACCGGGCACAAATACAGACAAATTCCGCATGAAAACACGTTGCATGACCTGGGAATCGAACCCAAGACTCATGCTCCACCACTCGAGCAACGAGGTAGGAATTAAATGCACAGTTGGCGCAGTGGCTGAGCGATTGACTGCAGAGCTGCGTGTTGCGGGTTCGATTCCCGCACGGAAAAAATATTAGTATGGCCTACAGGTAGTTGTTCCCGGATCTAGCTGTTTGTGTATGTGAGTTTAAATGTTTGTAAACGCACCCTCGATACAGGAGAAATTCTTAGTTTGGGGCAACGTATAAAAAAAGAAGTTGTTTCTGTCTGTCTGTTGATCTGAATATTTTTACAACAAAATAGGAGACATCCATTGAATCAAGAATTTAAAATATGCAATAGTGTCAGATAACAACACCTCATTTTGCAAACATTCCTAGTAACAGCCTATCAATCGTTTTATCAAATAGATAAGTTTATCAGTCATCACTTGTTAAGATTAGCTACCCAGAAAAATATTATAGGTACAACTTTCTTTAAAATTCCAGAAAAATATTATACAACTTTCTTGATAATTCCAGAAAAATATTATACAACTTTCTTTAAAATTCCGGAAAAATATTATACAACTTTCTTTAAAATTCCAGAAAAGTATTATACATCTTTCTTTAAAATTCCAGAAAAATATTATACAACTTTCTTTAAAATCCCAGAAAAATATTATACTACTTTCTTGAAAATTCCAGAAAAATATTATACAACTTTCTTTGAAATTCCAAAAAAAATAAAATTAAAAATTTGCCACTTAGATTATGAAGAGCCGCTGCGACTCGAAAGTAGCAGCTTTTTCCACTGAGCCACCATTCCTGAATACCATAGTTGCCTCTTCTGAACTATACCTACCTGTTGCCCTTCAGTATAGGTATTGAATATTTTTAAGTATAATGTAACACCCATGTAATAGGGGGCGAGCCTATTGCCATCAACCGGGCATAAATCCAGACTCCGTGCTGAAAACTCAATAATACTTTGCACTACCCGGAAATCGAAGCCAGAACATAACGCACAGCAGTAAGTATTTATTACTATGACAGCATAACGTAACATTACACTTGTAATCCCCAAAGGGTTAGTCAGGGGTGTACAGTCGTGGTCTTTTCCGCCTGATCAGTTCTTTTTCCGCATAAATCATGCGGAGGCGCCATGTCACGCTCCCTTAAGGTTCAGACCTATTAGGAAAGCGTCAACTTTGGCGTGCAAAATAACAATAACTCTCGTTTGGAGTGCGTCGTCAGTGCGCCCGGCCGATCGGTATCTTTTCATTCATTATTTCTATACCAAGTCAACGGGGCGGGGCTAGAGAGTGTTTCTATGTTGTAAGTGCAAGCAAAAATTAGCTTAGTGGTGATCAGGCGGGAGTGTCTTTGATAGTACCTAATAGCACACCCGTGAGCGAACCTATTGCCATCAATCGGGCATAAAGCCAGACTCCGTGGCTGCTATAGCAGTAAAGCCCAATATCACATTTTTGCCCCCACCCTGGAAATCGAACCCAGGACGGTCTCATGCTCAGAAATCGCGCTTTCAATCACAAAACCAATGAGGCACATCGAGGTCTCATCACAATATTTCGCTTACATCATCATTTCGATATCATGCCTCGGAATTACCCACTGCTGGGTATAGGACTATATAGGCCTTCCCTTTTTTACCCGACTGCAAGGAAAGGGTTATGTTTTTCTATTCTGGGCTTCAAGTCTGCTATTACAATAGTGACAGAATGTTCTATCATTGATTTCATAATTGTTGATTTTGACAAGTTCGGTAATCTACTAATATAGTGGCGTCATTATGACTTTCCAGTGGTCAACCACTGACACTCCATTGACGGAATGGCATAGAATGGTAATCTCGTACAATGACTGGTGCTATTTACGAACTTCTTACTACTTCAGATTGCTTATAACACAAAAATTTATAATATGTAAAAATATATATAAATGAAATCTGGCGGGTTTTATAATAATGGCAATACGATAATGTCATTATAACAGAATTCTATTACGAGACCATTGACAGACCAATGTCCAAAAAGTTCGTAATCTCTTAAATTCATATTGGTCGATCCTTTATAAATTTAGGAGATTACGAACTTTTAGCAAAATGACAATGGGATGAGAATGGGATCGTGTTGGAATGACGAATTTATAAAAACAGCAGACTTGGGCCCCTGGTGTTTCCCGCGACTTTGCCGATGTCGTCGACCCAACGACCTTTATAAGCATAACATTCTAAATAAGTGTGTATCTCACCTGATCACTATAAAGTACTTGTACTCCTCTTATTGTGCCCACTTGACTCTGAATGATGGCCACTGACTGAGAGAAATGCATCCCTGGAAAGTAAACATACAATATTAAGTCATGTGTTACTTACAACATATTTAAAACACGTTGTGTAGCTGGCCGGTTCTGTCGCGAAGCGTTTTGCAGAGTCGAGCGTTTAATAGTATATTTTATATCGAGGGACTAAACGAAGCCATAATATACCAGAGTCAATGAAACCGAGGGTATATAAGTTGGCGTTTAGTCTCGAGGTGCGAACTGTACTTTTCACTTTGAGTGCGAGAAAAATAGTGAATTTAGTACAAAAACATTTATGATTTCTCCAGTCCATAGAACTTTCGTAAGTTTTCAGGTAAATCTTCTGCGTTTTTGGCGGCAAAAGATTATTTATTATGTCTTTTGCTCTTTGCCCGACGTTAAACTCTTCACTGTCACTGGACATTCTTAATAAATTTATATAAAACCGAAGAAATGTATGTACACTCGACAAGAATTCTGAGTGTTTCGCGGTCAGTTTTTTCTTCTAAACCAGTCACAGATTAACAATTTAAAACGCATGGCGCCACCTTTCTTGCGGAAAACCATGGAACTAAAAATCTCAACATTTTCGCAATGAAGATGGTCCACACTCCACAGATGATAGTAGTATATTAACTGGCTGTTTGAGTTTGATTATGTCACATGAAGTAATTTAAAAAACTAATCACTTTTCACTCCCTAGGGACTAAAGTGGTCACTTTAGTCCCGCTTCGTAGGGCTATATTGGCGTACTTTTAGAGCATGAGAAGTGAAAAATCCATCATTGCGCTCATTTAGGTGTCATTTAGTGTGAGTAGGTGAAAACGGGCATAAAAGCCCTAAAAGTATCCCTTATATTAAATTTACGTAGTGAATTCATGCATAGTTCCTATGCAAATATGGAAAGAAAAACATGTTTTATTTTAGGTCCTTCACTTGGTTTAGCAATATTCCTTAAGTGTTTACTCCGATATAATATACTCTGTCGGATTGTTGACATTGTATTAAAGGTGCTAAGGGCAGTTGCAGTTGTCGTTAAAAGAAGTCAGTGGCCCGAAAGTCTGACAATCAGTTGTACCCTTTAACCCCGTGCCAACTGGGTTGTGGAGGTCAGATAGGCAGTCGCTCCATGTAAAATACTGGTATTCAGCTGCATCCGGTTAACACTGGAAGTTGACCCCAACATAGTTGGGTTGATAGATGTCATCATGACATCATGTCACATGTCTTGTTTTTTTTTCGTTCTAGGCTATTTATAAGCATCACCGACATGAGCCGGTTTCCTCACGATGTTTTCCTTCACCGTTTTGAGAGCAGTGGTGATGAAAAATTACACAAAGTAATGTGCCTGCCTGGGTTCGAACCCACGACTTACTGCTCGTAAGTCGGAGAAGCCACCACTCGGCCACCGCTGCTCTAATTCACTATATAATACAAGTGCGTATTTTCTTTCAGCTTCAAACAACTACGATCCCTTGTGATACCCGAAATCTACGCGAGCGAAGCCAGAGCAAAATCTTTCTTAGACAAACTTTTTTTTTTTGTTTAGCCTGAAGTGTCCTACTCCTGGGCAAAGGCCTCCCCCAATCCTTCCACTTTTAACGTTGTTGCGCCTTAGACAAACCTTACTATGCAAAAAAAATGTCGAGAGAAATAGAAAAAGTCGAAGGAGGTCACACCACGGCCCAATATAATAAAAGAATTTAAAAAAAAAAACAGTACATTTCTATTCATCTAACTTCAGACTCCTCTAGCGTGACGTCATCTGTTTATGTTATGCAGCAGATAAAAAAAAACACGTGAGCCGCACGTGTATCGATTGCCGTAATAATGATAAGTACTTAGAGACAGTTGCCGTGGAAAGTTTATACTATTCCTGTATTGATAAACTTACTGAACAAGAAGATAATGGCCGGCCATTGAAAAATAATATAAATTGTATTCATATTAAACATTATTTTGACAATATAAGAGGGGGGCTGGTGGCTGAATAATCAACAGCCGCACGGGGTCGATCTTCAAGGTAAAGCAACGCTTGTCGGGGTCGGTCAGTGGATGAGTGACCGTCCATTACATACCGAGACGGCTCCATGCCTCGGAAAGCACGTCGTCATCGTCACGTCTATGCTTAGCTGAAGCCCTTTTGGTATTATTAGTTTTATTTATTTGTTTGGTGTTTCTGTTTTTAAATTCACAACAATTTTCTTTCTTTCAAACCGTTGGTCCCGGCTGTCATTCACAGATTTTTTACAGTCGTTACGGGTACTCAGCAGCTAAAAATTCTGACAACTAGTCTTATCTACCAATATCTAGGGTGTAGAGGCCTGGGTAGGCAGTCGCTCCATGTAAAATACTGGTATCCAGCTGCATCCGTTTAGACTAGAAGTCGACCGTAACATTTGGATTTTATAAAAGATGTGTCAATTTCAAAGGGTATCCTTATATTTGCAGCCAAGACCTCGAGACAAAACCTGTATTTGCGTATACCATAATTCATAAACAGTTAAACCTTTCTTCTGGTAATTTTGCTTTCTGATTTTGGACTCACGTTGCCGAACTCTTTGTATTGAGCTATGGAAAAGTTTATAACAGGCGAAATAAATTGGGGACGTAACGTTACCATGTTTCTGTTAAAGTTCACGACAAGCCTTGTTAGTGTTGAGGGTTGAAGCTTTTGTTGAAGGACGAAAATATTCTCAAGTCAATAGAGAGCATTTGAAAGGATTCTTGGGAAGTTAGGCGTTACGGTGAGTCGAAAGCTAGTCGGAAAACCAATCTTACCAAGACATATCGCGTTACTTAGAAACTGAATTGTGGAGATCAGATAAGCAGTCGCTCCATGTGAAATACTGGTATTCAACTGCGTCCGGGTAGACTGGAAGCCCACCCGAACATAGACTTGGTAGAAGGCTAGCCAGGGATGAGATTTGAATTTCGAAGGCACAAAACGGACGGAACGTGGGGCGACGGAGGCGGCCGCCTCTGCTGTGGGTGCCGCCCGCTCGCACCAACCTGCTGCAGCACGCGCCGCTAACGCGCGCGCTGCGTACACTCAATATGGTGTCACAACAGACTGACTGCTTCAATTGTACACTGAGTGAATTCACACGGGCCGCATTTTGCAAAATTACTCTTGGTTTTCAAAATAAATAAATCTATTCTTAGTAAGCTATTGTAAACTTATAACTACTCTATTGTATTAGGCACTTAAACCTGTAAAAATAGCTGTATGTGTTGTTTAAATAAATAAATAAAATATTTTGGAGCCTGATAGGGATGAGATTCGAATTTCGAAGGAACAAAATATTTTGGAGCCTGATGTTAATTCTCTTATCATCATATCGTCTACCGTGTGGTTTGAAAGAATGGATAAAGTAAGGAATGAGAATATTAGAGGAAGCTTGATAGTTGCGCCAGTTACAGAAAAGCTGAAAGGGAATCGACTGTTATGGTAGGACATGTGATGAGGAGGGACGAATCGCATGTGACTCAAAGAATGATGATTATAGATGATGATGATTGATGGATGGAGAGGGAAAGGAAGAACAAGGAAACGATGGATGGATTGTGTGAGGAATGACATGAAAGAAAAAGAAGCAAGTGATAGATCGACGGTTGACAGAGGAGAATGGAAGAAAAAAACGTGTTGCGCCGACACCAAGTAACATGGGACAAGTGCAAGAAGATGATGATAATATCGTCTACCGTCTCGTGACGAGATTCAAAATTTGTTGTCCACAAAATAATGGTTTTAAGACAATGGTCCTACGTTTCAAAAATTCTCAATGTAAACAACTTACACAATATTGTAGACCTCTGAATTTGACAACAGAATATTATTATGTTTACAAAACAAAGATTTGTTATTGGTTTTGATAGAGAAGAGGTAGTAGAACTAGCTGTTTATTATTCAGTGTCAGTCACGTCGTAAAACCGTTGACCGAAAAATATATTATTATATTGATACGAAGTTGGGTCAATACCCTATAACTGGAAACTGTATAGTATTATCAATGTGTTCGCGGCATCTGCTAAATCCGTGTTGGTACGAATGATTGGTTTCTGAAATACTAATTAATTTTCAGCTACTGTTAAATGGATTCGCATCGCACTTATTGATTGGTTATTAATAAAAAATAGCTCTATCAGTAAGTCAATTACAGAGATTTACGGGCGTATACACGTAGAACGCTGGTTGTCAGCGCTGGCAGGTCGGCGCTCTAAACCTAGTTCGATAAGACTCCCAGATGATATTATATATAATTAGTCACGTTATTAATGGTTTTTTATAGCACCTCCAGGTTTATTGCATTTCAGCATCGTCTTTTCGTGTTCCCCATTAATAACGTGGCTATATACATATCATCTGGTAGACTTATCGAACTAGGTTTAGTGTCGTGGGCTCTCAAACTATAAGCGCCGACAGCTGACAGCCAGCGTTCTACATGTATACGCACTACCGTCAGAGAAATTCATTGTTAATCATTTTGTCACTCTACGGCAATTTGCCGTGTTATAGTCCCTTCTGTCTGAATCATCATTATTCTCCTGCCTTTATCACCCCTTATGACCCCAATTTATTCGGGGTCACCGAAGCAAGTCTTCTTCCATACATCTCAGCAGTCACCTCCTTTCTATCCACATCATTCTCATCACAGTCCATCCATCTTTCTTTGGTCTTCGCTTACTCAAGTTTGAATTTACGATTCTGGTTGAAACACTGATCAATCAAAATTTTACCCGACTACAGTAAACCTAAGGGGAGGGCAATGATGTTCGCAGGGTATAAACTTCCCGGGGCTGCGGGACTGTTCGCAAGAGATACCGTGGCCCCGGAACATAAAGGGCGATGAAGGAACATGGATGGGTTTTAGTCAGTAAAAGTCTCACACTCCCTCCTGCTCCGCCCAGAGCGGGAGGAGTCATTTGATGATTTCCCATACGAAAAAAAAAAAGGGTATTTAATAAACTTCATCGTGGTGAATTTTAGCCCTCTCGTTCTGAGGGAACGTTACAGGTTGATTTTACTATGATATGCTATTCTTCTTCTTCTTAGCGTTTCGATGACCATTTAAATTGAGTCAGCCCAAAATTTGACAGGCAGGACACGATATCAAGAGTCCCATCGTTTGTGGGGTAACACCACATTTACATTCCAGGGCAGGGTCATCTATGAATCTCCACCTGAGGAAATATCCTTGCTTCGGTCAACCTGTGCGCGGAGTCTATTCCAAGACTTCCAGGTCAGCCATGGCAACTCCTGTCCAGGTGCTATTTATGTACATATAACATGTTTATTGAATGTTAACGCACCTTACAAAACACGACGCAACGAGAGATGACGATAAGATAATTAATTACGTATTAAACTTTATCAAGGAGGTAAAATTTAGGCTGTATTCTGAAAGTCAAAAACATGTTGTTTACTATGATATCGATCAAGGTTACTACAATAACAATGAGGTTATTAAACATTGTTTGGTGATGGAGTACGTCTACGCAGTTTGTCGCGCGAGGGAAACACGTGTCGTTAAATACGCGAATTTTATTTGTTTTGTTAGTTTAATGGCCTAAGAGTTTGGCATGTGTGGGTGATTTTTTTTTTGTTGTTTTTGATTATTCTACATTTCATATCGATGTTCATCATCATCATCCACAGCCCGACTTCACCCACTGCTGGGTATAGGCCTCTCTTGTTTGTGCCAAGCTCCACGCTCTTGTGCCAGCTTCATCCAGGATATTCCCGCGATACTTATAATGTCACTTACGGGATATCTTCCGTGATTATCAATTGTTTTGAGCTCCCGGTATTTCGACGCTGTTGCAAGCGCCATTGGGATCGCGGGTTAACCATGAACCGTGAAAGCTTAAAACAGTATTCCCGCGATGTCAAAAATGTGGTCTGCCCATCTCGATTGTATCGATGTTACTCCCATATTGTACAGTTTGGGCCCAGTAGGTGGCCAAGTTTATTGCAGCGTCAGACGCCTTATTCAGGTCCTCAAGAGTCCAGTTAAAAGGACACCAAGGTCACTCCAGCAGGTGGGGCATAGTTTGATCCGTAGCGCCACACCCGAACGCGGTGTTGGAGGAATTAGTAAATAGGTACCCCATTTTGCCAGATTATGTTTGCAGCGGCCTAATTGGGTACGCAATTGATTCAAAGCTTTCCAAATAGGCCACTGCACTTCACCACCGGGAGTCAGGTGTTCTTGGGGTGTTGGTGGACGAGATCCAACCTTTACGGCCTGCTCCTCCTTATAGAGTAGAAGCCTATTCCCAGCAGTGGGAACATTATAGGTTCCTTATGCTGCGAAATATTTAGCACCTATGATACCGACAAATAGAAAAGTGGCCACAACACAAAATATCAACAAAATCCTTTGTCTTCACGCTTTATAGTTTCCAAAGGACGAATAGGACATCAGACAGACGACTACCTACGTAACTAATAGGTATCGATTCGGTTCTTCGCAAATGCCACGTGAACTGGTTAGTGGCCGTCTCTTTCTATATAATTACGTGAATAAGGGGCCACGATACCAGTCCTGCTGAATAATTAATACCACAGACGGAGGGGGATAGTTTATAACGGGGGTATTCGTCAAAGTCTTGCTACGTTGAGCTTTTAAACGCGCCGTTTGTGAATCACCCTGGTGAAGATGTTTTTGGGGTAGTTCACTAACCTGTCTTGATCTTTCTTTATCGCGTGGTTAGTGCCTAACCTGGTGTTAGAGTTTTTATGCCGCTCATGGGCCTCTGACTTAGCTCACTTATCTTGATGTGAAATGGGCATTAACCATAGCTAATCACTAAGTTTGGCTGAAAGAGTTCGTAACATGAAAAAAGACAGTGCCAGTTTAAGGCGACTACAGGAGCTAAATTTGCAACTCTAGTTGTGGTGGTTCAAACTTCGTTTGAAATTCTGTAAGAATAAAGTTCTAATCAGCTTGCACTACAAATTGGTTGTTACGTCAGTAACTGCGGGCCGAACAGTGCGAAATGAGTGGTTTTTTGCGTCTTACAAAAAATCTGTTGATTGGACTAAAAAAATAAAATACTATGATTAGCATCATAGTATTTTATTTTTTTATGTTGCTTTTAGAATTATATGCCAAAAAATCAAAATGATCGCATATATTTTAGTATGGTTTTTATTCGTTAAAATATTTTTTTGAGATAAATTCGTGATTTTTTTTTATCGAGTAAAACTAGTTTTATTATGTTTTCAAAATACTATCGTACTAGCATATATCCTGAAGAATGTCATATATTTTTCTGGTTTTGTTTATTGCAGTGAATCATATGCTTTTTTGCATTATAAAACTCGCGTTTAGCTCCCGTAGTCCCCATAAGGGGGAAGCGTTTTTTTTTTTCAATTTGAATGGTTAGTGTCAGGTTGTATATGATTAAAATATGATTAGGTCAACTATGCAGGGGTCGACTTCACGTAACCGGATGCATCGGAATACCAGTATTTTACATAGAACAACTGCCTATCTGACTTCCACAACACAGTTAGTACTAGGTAATAAGACCCCTTGGTAAGACTGGTAAAGGTGAATGCGCCAGGGTGGCCCGCGAAATTCAAATTTTCTTAAGGTTATTGCAATCGTCAGGCTGTAAGTTGAACAAAATATGATTCGCGGCCGTAACAAATATGGCCTTACTGAGTTATAATCATTAAAATCATCAATACAACCCTCTAAGTTCATGTAACTGTATTCGATGACTTAATTGAACTGACTGCTTAACTGATGACTTAACTGACTGTAATTTCACGGGCTACCGTGGAGCTTCCACCTTAAGCCACCTGATGAGTATTATTTTATTAAAATAATATTTAAAATGTATAATCAGGTAAACATGTGCCGCATGTTTAAGCACGTGAGCGACCACGCGATACTATTTAGAACGTGTTGGGTTTAGATTTGTTGTTGTTTTTTTCGTACATGACAACTAGTTTTCGTTGCTACTAGAGTATCAGAATCACGTAAAGGAAAAGTAGGTACAACAAGAAAATAGAATTTTGTAGAAAAAGGCTCAGAAAACCAAATTTAATCTCTAGAATTTGGTCTTCTTCCACAACATCGTTTCTGAACAAATATGTTCTATGGGCACCCTACCCCAATATTAGTCTGAATGTTGCATGGAGTCACGCTGTTCGTAGACTTCGTAGCCTTGCTGGTGCTAGCAGCCGGATTGGATAAGAGAAACGGAGAATCGTGTGAAATTGTGCCGTAAGGGACCACGCAACTATTATTGCCTTCGTTTATTTGGCAATCGCGTTGTGTTAAGCCGGGTCCAGACGTGTGTAACGCGTAATGTGTCGCGAATTCTGTGTGTGGACAGCACTACGAGCATTACACATGTAAAGCTTGCGCCGGCGCTCGCCGTGATCCATCGGCTGTCGGTTTTTAGCGCGAACACAAAGGCGCTCGCAGTGCCGTCCACACTGTTGCCGCTAAATTACACGTTATCTTACATTACGCGTTACACACGTCTGGACCCGGCTTTAGTGAAAACGACGTAGGGTTGGTTGCCGGGAGTGCCATAGAACTAGGAAGCTATTACCGCTCCGCTCGTCTCCGCTTTGGTGGATACATAGCCTAACATAGTTGGGAAACGGCTAAGTGGATGATGTGCCTGTTTAGATTTTACCTAACCTAATACATTCGACATTATATTTCCCTCAATTTGCATTAAACGCAGAATCTCAAAGTTTAAAACAAAAAAATAGAAGCTCGCATTTTAATTGGTTCAAAATGTCCGCGACCGGAAATTCCATCATGCTTCGCTTTGTCCAGCATACTCGATGGTGGAAATGAGAAGTGACACTTGGCACTGCTGCCAAGTGCTACGTGTTATACTATTAATGGCACTTCTAATGTAATTGACTTTAACGAGTGAGGATATCAGGAACAACCCCCCCCCCCCGTCCTCCTCCTTTTGGGCAGGCCTGCAGCCGTTTTAGCTTTCTAGTGCAATTTCAGGACTAAAATGGTTCTAGTGACTAATTTCCATTATAATATAACACGACGGTGAAGAAAAACCTCGTGAGGAAACCGGTATGATGTACATCTGCCAACCCGCGCTGGGACCGCGTGGTCGCGTGGATTAGGGTTGAACATCATCTAGCAGCACGGAATCGCACTTTATCATACCCCTGTCCCTTTCTGTCGCTCAAAACCGCCATTTGCTAGAGCGAGACAGTGCGGGAATGCTACCGCACGCGGCAGCGGCTGTAACCCCTCAAGGGTTAAGCAGAGGTGTACCCACTTTTTGCCAGTTATCTTCCCATCAACCTGGCCCAACAACACTTTGCCCGACCAACTTTCCACCGGCCACTTTGCCTGGGAATCGAACCTAGGGCCTCATGCTCAGCGGTCGCGCTTGCGACTACTGGACCAACGAGGCAGTCAAAGAATGGAGGAAAGAAAATAATTGCTAGATTTACTAACAGACTTGAGATACTATACCTATTGCCTGCCGGGGCTGCGGGACTGTTCGCAAGAGATACCGTGACCCCGGAACACAAAGGGCGATGAAGGAACATGGATGGGTTTTAGTCAGTAAAAGTCTGACACTCCTTCCCGCTCCGCCCAGAGCGGGAGGAGTCATTATTTTGATGATTTCCGACACGAAAAAAAAAAAAAAGTTACTATACCCATGCAAGTAACTGGAATCATACTGTAATATACAAAATTTACAGGACAAAGAAATAAAGCCCATTTCACTTAGGCACACTATGCGATACATAAGGTTTTCCACTTGCGGAGCTAAGCTGAGCGTTTAAAATTATATAGCGCGCTTTTATTTAGGCATTCATTTAGACAGCGTCTGGTTGTGTGAAAACGGTTTTAATATCCGTTAGCAACTTAAGTGAGGCCAATGTCAAACGTAAGTTAAGCTTTGATTAATGGACTTGCCAAATTGAATAGTAACAAAGTATGACTTTCAATGTCGAGTTTTTTACCATATTAATGTATCTGTTAGACTACATGATAGCTTTTGTTGACGTTGGCACACAATGTATGCCATCAATAAGGCATGTAAGTACTTCTTTTTTCCATGACTGCATACATAGATGAAGACAATAGGTTTCTAATTTGAAAAAAAAATCTTGTCAATGGTTTAATGAGAGCATTGTTTTTTTTTATTTGCACATGTGTCACTACTGGTTTGAATGTGTTCCACATTTAAAATTGTTTCTTTCTTTTATGGTGTTAACCTTTTTCTAGAGTTGGTAAAACAAAGCTTCATGAAAATAATTTTGCCTCAAAATTTTTGTACACAGTTTAAGCGTCCACCAAGGATTCAGTTAATGGTTCTAGCTAAACCCCGAGTGTTGAATGTTGAGGCCCTAACACCGTGAAAACTTGATCTAAATTTTAGTCCTTTTGCCTCCTTTTGCTCTGTTATGAAAGCAACGAAAATGTTAGCTTATTCAACCCAAATTAAATATCATCTATCTAAAACTTTTATGAAGTGTTAATATTATTAAATCAATTAACACTCCAAAATCGTAACAACATTAGAAACAATAAAATGACGCAATCACTTGAAATAGTCATTGCCTGATAACAAACTACGGTAAACAAACTTAACTTTACTGTTCACATATTTTTTATAACAACGCATTTAAATATAAATTGTTATCAGTTTAACTACAAATGCAAGTTTGTAAACCAGTGCGGGGATAATGACATTGTTCTTTGTTATTATTTTACTTTAACTGAATAAATTTTTAACTAAATTAATAAAGCTTTTGTGTATTTGTAAGTTTATCTCTTTGTTTTATGCTGTACTTTATTAATTCAGATTAAAAGCATTTAATATTTGCAACATTGTTGGCTCTAGGATACAAAGAAACCATGCCAAGTGTTTATTATTTTATCAACTACGGAACTAGGATGTACGTATAATATTCTCTGCAGAGGAAAATGTATTCATCATCTGCCTAGCTTTTTCCCAACTATATTGGGGTTTGCTTCTAGTCTGACAGGATGCAGCTGAATACCAGTATTTTACATGGAGCTACTGCCTATCTCTGAACTCCACTCCACAACCCAGTGAGTACTGCGTAATACTGGTTGTCCCTTGGTAAGATTGGTTGTCAGATTTTGGGGCCACTGACTACTTAATGACTGTCAAAGATTGACATTGACAGCCGGGACTAACTGCTGTAACGTGCTTTCTGAGGCACGAAGGAAACTCTGTATATAAGCTCGGCTTAACCCGAAGATTGATCCCAGTGGCTGTTACAATTTAGCCACAAGCTCCTATAATATTAAGAAAGATGTTTTACTGTTTTTAATTTGTTTTTAGTATATACTAGCTGATGCCCGCGGTTTCGCCTGCTTGACAAATAATACACTAAAACCTTCCTCTTCAATTGTTCTATTTATTAAAAAAACCCGCATCAAAATCCGTTGCGAAGTTTTAAAGATCTAAGCATACATAGGGACAGACAGATGCGGTGGGGGACTTTGTTTTATAATATGTAGTGATATATACTAGGATGTAGCACTTTTGATCAATCAGAAAACCAATCAAGTTGACCATTAGTAGAGAATTAATGATGATGATCATAGTTATTTAATTTAATTTATTAGCTCATTATTGTCCTATAGCAAGGACACCCTTCTTAAGTAACAACTTTCAGAAGTACTTGATTTCAGTAAAAAGTTAATTTAAATCTTATATAGATTTTATTTCATGATATATTATTGTTTCATTTAATAAAAAATTACATTTCACCACCACCATTTTGATAATTAGTAAATAACGAAGCTTATCTAAATAAATACGATAGAGAATTTGATGAGGAAAAGATCAAATATTTGTGATCCGACTTTGTTAGCCAAAAACCAGGTTAACATAACTCAATGTTTGTAACATTTTGAGCAATTTAATTATCTGTTCCGCTATTAATAAAACCTTATTTTAATTTAAACGAAAACTGTGGGTAAAGAAGATGCTAGAGCTTAGGACAGACATTTTAGAAAAGGATAATTTGATCCATAACTTCTACTGTCAAGGATTATTTTTGATCTTTATTGCAAAGGGCACCATCATAAGACCAAGATAATTAGAGAAGAGCTTCTTAATCTTATTTCATTTGATAAAGAAATTCACTAAAAAATTTACTTTAAAAATTGCATCATTCTTTCTCAATAACAGGTAATAGAAATGAAGAAGTGTTTTCTGAGTCAGTCAAATGTAATATAAATGGTTAAATACTCCGAAATCCAAATAGGTGACCTAAGATTACTCGTAGTAAACACGAAAACAACGCAATCTACTAATTTCACGGTCAAGATTAGCAATAAAAAAAATAAACACAGCACAGATCAGCGAAACAAAGGCTGTTCGTGACACTTCCACAGAAAAAAAATCAATGCTATACAAAGGTAAAACGATCACTATGCCTACCCCACAGTCAATCTAATTCATTTATTATGATAAATATTCGTTAAAAACAACATTGCGTAAGACACGTCCCGTAGAAATAAAGCGCAAATTCTTGACGTAAGAAATAAACATACGCGGTCCTTACCTAGAACAAATTCCCAGGCATCACAGCCCAGAGAGCGTTCAGGGACGATTTCCAAATCCAACATCGTGCACAAAACACTAAACACAAACTAAACTAACTAACTTTCACTTAAAAAAAACGTTTTTTAACGCTAAAATTTGCTAT
Organism: Xestia rhomboidea; assembly: GCA_963853795.1. Taxonomy (NCBI): domain Eukaryota; kingdom Metazoa; phylum Arthropoda; class Insecta; order Lepidoptera; family Noctuidae; genus Xestia; species Xestia rhomboidea. Next base: position 11,760,318 of record OY970774.1, read on the forward strand.
TACGCTGCCTTTTCTTTGTTTGCCAACTTTAGTTTTCAACCATTTTGTATTTGTCAGAGGAACTGTCATTACAAACAGCTGATTGTATTTTGCCAGGTCCGAACTGGAAGTGTTTGTTTTTTTCTTGTACGATTCACAAAGGACTTCACACTAAAATATGGTTAATTCAATGGTGTAGGGTTCATTGTTGTTGTGAAAATAAGTAAAATCATTAAACTTAATTATGGCTTTATTTTACAATTTTCAGACGAACTATTAGAATAAAAAAGTTCACTTTTTCGGACAATATTCAAAAAAGAAAATTAAAAAGACCCTGATTGATCACTTGAGATACAAAATGTATTCCCGACCAAAGCCAAGCCAAGCCAAACTCTAGACTAAATTAATATTTTAAATTCAGTCCTGGCATAATCGAGTGACGCATGCGTACCAACCATGACAGAAGAAATAATGTTGTAGACTCTGTTTTACGGAGATCTCTTTCTAACACATGCCAATTCAGTATTCCCGTCTCGTTCCTATCAACAGTTTACATGCTGTCTCTTTTTGCTTCATTATAGACTGATCGCTTTGTCTCTATCTGTCGGACTTGTTATCGATAATTGGGTAGAGTTATGACCTATACACAACAGTATTTTTTTAGTATCCATGTCGGGTTCTCTGAAGTGTAGTTTTTGAACATAAAAACTTAGCCAGAGATGTATAATGCAAAACAAAAATCGACATGTTTAAAAGTGCATTATTTATGTTTTAGTACGTACGTCCCTGAATCATTGTTCCTAGGACAACCTAGCTAGACAGCACGTCTAGGTCTAAAATAACATTCTAGAACTAAATTGATGTGTATTTATCGATGGTACTGATATGTTTTGTAGGGCTGCAGCTTTCGCTCGGTTTCCCGCCATTCTCAAATAACCTTGGAGCGATCTCTGACGCCCACTGGCCTACGTAATGTTATTACACAATAACATGTTTATTTACTTCGAAATAGAAATCACGTATTTTTGCATAAACGGGCGTCAGAGGACTTTGAACTAATCAAGAGATTCCCTTCATTTATTTCGGGTTTGTTTTGTCGTGGAACATAGTGGCAGTGACCTATATTTTGAGTGAGGAAAATCTTAGGTAGCTACGGTAAAATCATCACGCCATGCGCCTCACGGACAAGGGAAAATTACTCAGTACGCGCTACGTTTAATGATTCTGTTACTAGATCAGTTTACCTGTTTTAATTTGCATTTCTATTTGAATAAACATACCTACAGCACAAAATACCTACGACTAAGTACTTACACAGGTAATTATTGTGTTCAGATTTAGCTCAAACAAACTCAACAGCCGTCGATGATGAAACGCTAGCTTTGTCATGTGACAGCTCGTCCATAACAATATAATTTTGAAAGTGGGTAGTTCGTCGTTCACAATTTAAACCCTTCTTTCTCTCATTCTCTGGCACTTCCATCACAGATAAATATTATTGCTATTAATACGATACCTACTTCGATTTTTCCCCAAACTCGTAGCTAAATAATAACAGCCGCTCGGGTCCCGTACCGTGTACGTTACCCCAGCAGGAAAGTGTCTCCTAGAGTTATATGAGTGGAACGTAAATTGTGTGCCCTTTTTTTTTTTTTTTTTAGGATGGGAAATGACTTCTCCCGCTCTGGGCGGAGCAGGAGGGAGTGTCAGACTTTTACTGACTAAAACCCATCCATGTTCCTTCCACGCCCTTTGTGTTCCGGGGCCACGGTATCTCTATCGAATAGTCCCGCAGCCCCGGAAATTGTGTGCCCTAACTGCTGTAAATGTGCCCATACACATAAAAAATGTGTGCCCCCTGTCGTTTTCGAAAAAAAACGGAAAAAAACGATTCCTGCTGGGGTAACGTTTTTGTAGTAGGAAAATTTTAAACGAATGATTGGAGAGAGAAACATTGTGCATGGCCTTGTAGCTTATAGCAGTGCCAAAGTGTGCCCCCAAAAATAAATTGTGTGCCCCTTCAGGTTTTCGAGAAATTGCATTTCCTGCTGGGGTAACGTTTTGCAGAATCGTATATCTCTAAAACCATTGCATGTGCCCCTGTAGAATAAACATAGACGTGTAGCTCTTCATGACGTGTGCCCCTCAGTGCCCCAATTAGATTTAAGAAAATATTTATAATTTCCAAGTTATCACGGTTTTATGAAAACTCGAAAAAACATCACAGCGCCTAAATGAGACAAGGTATAAGCTCACTGAAAACTGTATTGGGTCCGCCTTGACACTACTAATAACCATACAAAGTTTCAAAACTGGTCATGCATGCGTTTTTGAATTATCTTGATAAAACTCAAAAAGATGGTGTCATAACTTTGACGCCAAAAATACAAGGAACCAGCTCGATCCCAGATGTGTAGGTGTTAAGGAAATAGTGTGCCCTTAGTCAAAAATATATGGTGAAAATATTCAGCTTGGAATGTTTCGCATTAAGTAAATATTAACAAGAAACCAAACATGTAAACAACGGCTGCTTATCCGACCAAATTCGAATGACTACTAAAAAGCGACGGATTCATACATATCGATGACCTTCTTTAATTTACGCACTAACCGATTCACACGTGTTGTGCCTGAGTACACTGAAGTGGAAAAGTAATATGTAATAAAATAAAGTTGTTATTGGATAATATTCTACTAGCTTTTTCTGTGATTTTGCACATGATTAAGTACATTATAAATAGTAGTCTATGTGATATTCAAAGGTAAGCTATCTTCTTCATTCAAAATTTCATTAAAATACATCTAGTAATTTATGTGTGAACGAAAGACATCCAGATATTTGCCAGGTCTTTTACCCAAAATTTGATTGGGGGATGTTTAAAAAAAATATATTTCATGAAATGTGTGATGAATACCTACTACGAAAAAGAGGTAGCTCTTTTTTGTATATAAATAAAAAAAACAACACAACAGTAAAAGAAGTATTTATATATTTATTGATAAGCCGTAGGTTAGATAAATTAACATTAAGTTTTTCATCATTAAGGTAGATGCTCCAGGGTAGCCCGCGAAATTCAAATTTTCTTAGAAAGGTGCAGGAATTACTTTTTCAAGGTCAAATTCATTCCTGCACGGGCTACCATGGAGCATCCACCTTAATAGAAGATTCCTTTTTTCGCCTCCCCAACGCTGCATATCTCTAGCTGCGCTCCATCCGTTGACGTCGTGTTGCAAGGAATCGCTTTGTCTAGTTTGGAGAAAGTGAGACAGCTAGTATGCAAACGGTATTAGTGGGACAGAGACAGATACCTACCTAAACGTCGCTCTATAGATGAATAATACGAAGTGTTTTTGACTAGGGAAGTGCGTCTGGATTATTACTTGGTATTGGTAAACATTTGCAGTTATGACGCCAAGGACACTGTTGCATGTTTACTTTTTTTTTAAGTTGGTTGTAAGTGGCGTAATAATTAAGCATGTACAATGATGTGGTTATAGGGGTGGTGAATTATGTAAAAATAGTTACAATGATGGCACGATCTGCGGTGGTAAGTATTGGCATTGTTTTGACTTATTTCAAAGTACATAAGTACACATAACAAGTACTTGGATTTTTTTTCATTACTTTATTTATTTATTTGTAAACAAAAATGTTCTAAATCATGTTTGTTTTGTTTTCATCTGAAAGGTATACATACTTTCCGATTGATCCAATACAAATTTCATCAAAATCGATTCAGTCATTTGTTTTTTTTTTTTGTATAATACGTATTTTTCTTCTTGTGCTACGTTGATGACATATGATCCCTTAATAACTTCTAGTTACAATGTAAAAAAAAAATCATGACAAGAATTCACAAGCGTCCAAAACTCGACCACAATCCGTCAACATATCATAGGGCTGTATCTTTTTAGCCGAAATAGCTAAATACTTGATTGTCACAGAATGTTCTATGGCAGCTATTACTTTAAGAATTAATAATAAGGGATTAAAAATAACAAACAACAAGCTGTTTCATTTAATATGGTCACAAGGTGCATTTAACATATTTTTAATTAGCCCCCAAAACTTTTGAACGCGACTGTACGGACAACAGCTTAGGTATAATACGTCCACTAAAGAAGGTCATCGATATGTATGAATCCGTCGCTTTTTAGTAGTCATTCGAATTTGGTCGGATAAGCAGCCGTTGTTTACATGTTTGGTTTCTTGTTAATATTTACTTAATGCGAAACATTCCAAGCTGAATATTTTCACCATATATTTTTGACTAAGGGCACACTATTTCCTTAACACCTACACATCTGGGATCGAGCTGGTTCCTTGTATTTTTGGCGTCAAAGTTATGACACCATCTTTTTGAGTTTTATCAAGATAATTCAAAAACGCATGCATGACCAGTTTTGAAACTTTGTATGGTTATTAGTAGTGTCAAGGCGGACCCAATACAGTTTTCAGTGAGCTTATACCTTGTCTCATTTAGGCGCTGTGATGTTTTTTCGAGTTTTCATAAAACCGTGATAACTTGGAAATTATAAATATTTTCTTAAATCTAATTGGGGCACTGAGGGGCACACGTCATGAAGAGCTACACGTCTATGTTTATTCTACAGGGGCACATGCAATGGTTTTAGAGATATACGATTCTGCAAAACGTAACCCCAGCAGGAAATGCAATATCTCGAAAACCTGAAGGGGCACACAATTTATTTTTGGGGGCACACTTTGGCACTGCTATAAGCTACAAGGCCATGCACAATGTTTCTCTCTCCGATCATTCGTTTAAAATTTTCCTGCTAGTAAAACGTTACCCCAGCAGGAATCGTTTTTCCCTTTTTTTTCGAAAACGACAGGGGGCACACATTTTTTATGTCTATGGGCACATTTACAGCAGTTAGGGCACACAATCTACGTTCCACTCATATAACTCTAGGAGACACTTTCCTGCTGGGGTAACGTACACTCCCGTACCCGGGCCGTGTGACGATCCTGCAAAGGCCTCGTATTCACATAAGCTCGGTGGAACGATATCTCGGAGCGTTTGTGAAAACCTGGGCTGTTCATCTGTCCCACAGAACAAAAAAAACAGATCTGTCCTCTTGTAAGCATAGAGCCTAAACTTATTCCTTAGGCTTGTAATTGTGAGGTAGGTATATCAAATTCAATACATCTTTTAGGGTGATGGACTCGGACGGTCCCACACGAGACAAAATATTGCTATTTTGATAAATGTTAAAACTTAAAAAGAACTTGGCAACAACTAGGCCCTGGCACAAAATTGTGTGGATTCAGCTTTATGGTACTTATATAGGTCCATGAGGACACGAAGCAAATAAGTGGCATCGATCGTAGTTCTTCGCATTCGTGATTAATTATTCAACAAAGAACCAATTTGTATTAGGTAGGTAGGTATTAGAAATATTCATTTGTTTTTGCCAACGATATAATTGTTCGTTTCGCGTGTTTTTTGTTTATTTATTTTATTTATTTATTTGGATCTCCAACAAAAGATACACAGATACATTAGAAGTCACAGTTATACAAAAGTTCTTATAAGTGTGTTCCTTCAATTACAGGAGACCACAGCATGCACATAAAACTAGGTGTTAACACAAAAAATAACAAAATAATAAAAAGCATTTGGTGACAAGAAATCATACGTATTACAAATAAAATTGAATTAAAATTAAAATTGTAACAAAATTAAAATTGTTCTAAAATTAAAATTAAATTGAATTTAAAATTGTATTAAAATTATAATTGTACTAAAATTAAAATTGTCTCACATAAAAATTATAATTATTTTTCTACATTTATTGCAGTGGTCATTATTTTTTTGTATTTGGAGATGGGGAAGGTTATGTCCATGTCAGATTGCTTTGACAATTCATTATATTGCCTACAGAGTCTCGGGACAGCGGCGAAATGTCCTAAATTAGTTTTGGAACCTGGGACGTAAAATAAATTGTAGCTGGTTTTTCGCGGCAGGCGAGATGGCGCGTTCATTTGTAATTTGCCTAGTAATTCGCTACAGTCTATGGCTCCATTGAATATTTTATGGAGTAGAATCAGGTCTGCCGTTTTTCGCCTGTCAGCAAGTGATACCATTTTATAGTGCCCTAGTCTGTCTTTGTAGCTGGTTACCTTTTTAGCTAACCGTTCTTTGTAACACAGATGATACAGGAAGCGCCTTTGGACACTTTCCAGATGTTTGATGTATATGTCGTAGTGAGGATTCCAAACCGGGCTGCCATATTCAAGTATAGGGCGAACCAGTGTGTTGAATAATTTTATTCTGGTAGACGCCTTTTTAAATTCTTTACTGTTGCGTAAGATAAATCCCAGAATTTTAAACCCCTTTGATACTGTGCTTAGGATATGTTTGTCAAATTTAAGTTGCTTGTCTAGTGTGACTCCTAGGTCACGTATTTCTTCAATTTGTTTTATTTTTTGTTGGCCAATCGTGTAAGTGTTTGGTTTGACAATTTTGTTACGGCTGAATTGCATGTAGTAACACTTTGAGATGTTAAGAAGCATTTTATTCGCTTTGCACCAGTCCGTCAATCTGTTCACATCCTCCTGCAATAAGGCAGCGTCAGATTCAGTTACCATGGGTTTCATAATTTTCATGTCATCGGCAAATAGATAGTATTTTGAATGCTTAAAGCAGTGCGTGATGTCGTTAATGAAGATGTTGAAGAGAATTGGGCCTAAATGTGAACCCTGTGGAACCCCGGATGTAGCTTTGAAAGACTTTGAATGATGGCCACATATTACTACTTTTGACGATCGGTCACTGAGGTAAGACTGAAACCACTTTAGCATTGATCCTCCTACATCCATTTGCTGGAGTTTCACCAAAAGAAGAGAATGATCGACCCTATCGAACGCCTTACTGAAGTCGGTGTAAATGGTGTCAACAGGAATACGTTTATCTAAGGATTCAGATAGAGCCGACACGTAGCACGTGAGATTAGTGGTCGTAGATCTGTTTTTGATAAAACCGTGTTGTTCGCTGGTGAGAAGGTGTTTTACATGCGATGTTAGACGTTCGGTCACGAGCTTCTCAAAGACTTTGCCGAAGATGACCAAAATAGAAATAGGTCTGTAGTTTGACACCATGTTCTTTTGTCCTGCTTTGAAAATGGGTACGACCAGTGCCTTTTTCCATTGGTCAGGAAAAATACCGTCTTTCAGAGATTTGTTATATATAATGCTAAGGGGTAAAGCCAGCGCTTTCGCACATCTTTTTATAAACACGGGAGGAATACCGTCGTCTCCTACGCTTTTTTGTTCATCCAAGGATATTAGGGTTCGGAATATTTCGCTAGCATTGAGTTCTACTTTACACTGTGGTTGTTGGCACTGTGGTCGTCATAGTGACGTACCTATGGCGACGTGGTAAGAAAGCAAACTACAGCGATGCATACATATTTATTTCAGACATGACGTGGCTTTATGCTGTTACATGGACGTGTAGCTATATGTCTCTGTAGGGGAAGGCAGGTACCTACAATGTCGGTCTATGTATCGCATGTAGGGTAACTACATTCGCCAGTTTGATTGTCTGTCGTATGCATTGTCGACTAAGGTCACAGAAATTCGGGCTGAGAGAGGTGTGCTATCGAGGACACTCCCGCCTGATCACCACTAAGCTTATTTTTGCTTGCACTTACAACATAGAAACGCTCTTTAGCCCCGCCGTAGAAATAACGAATGAAAAGATACCAATCGGCCGAGCGCACTGACGAACGCACGCCAAACGAGAGTTAATGTTATTTTGCGCGCCAAAGTTGACGCTTTCCTAATAGGCCTAAACTATAAGGGGCCGTGACTCGACGCCTCCGCATGATATAAGCGAAAAAAAAAAAATGATCAGGCGGAAAAGACCACGACTGTACATACATAAACTCCCATGGGGCTAGGCAGAAACCACAGACCACCACCTGCTGCTACGATACGATACTTACATAGGTACTCCTTTGCCTCGTCCACATTCATACATCTCTGGTCATTCAAACACGCCGCGCCGGTTGCGAGTTCCACGCACCTGACATTTCTGAAGAACCATGATAGTATTTTTTTTTTCAATGGAAAATATTTTAATTCCGACCCAAAGATCGAAGTCGGATCTTTTATCTTAAAAGATTTTATCTGTTATATATTTACTAGTTTTTTTTTTAATAATAATTATTATGGTCATGGAATCTGTCCTGCAGGTGTTAAAAAAATTTAGATTGTCCCACTGCTAGGCCATGGTCTGCCCGTATTTCTCCAGTCCAGACTAGTTAGTAATAGATTTTAGTGTGGACCCAGCCGTTGCGAACAGTGTGTTTGTTCAAAGGTGCAAAATACCTCTCTAAATAATTTGGCAACACATTGTATTCTTCCAATCGTCAGCATTCCTCGATGATTGCGCGGGATGGTAAACAGCTGATTATTTCGTGTTTTTCCTTCTATCGGATTAAAATAAAACAGGTTTCGATGTAAATATAACAATGTTTTATTCAAACTGCTGCTATAAATGGGAATGGAATAGGAATATGGGATTTTATTGTATCTATTCTATATTTTCGAGAGCTTCTTTTTAAGTGTAAGTGAGGAGCTCGTAGCTAACCCCCGAATACTGAAAAACGTCACTCAAAATTGAATGGCTGCTAACATTTGAGCAGCTACTAAACTTTAAATTTCGTATGGCCAAACGTCACTTTTGAGTCTCTGTAAAATATAATTGCTATTTAAGGTTTGAGTGACGTTTCAGTATTGGGGGCTAAGTCATATAACTGCTGCGTGAGTCGGCGAAGGTTAAGCTTCCCTTACCGAGATCGTTCCGTGGATGGACCCTTACTTGCAGGATAGCCCGCGAAATCCAAATTTTCTTACGTTTTTTGCAATTTGCAGGTCAGTGTCGGGTTGTATGTTGATGAAAATATGATTCGCGACCGCAACAGGTATGTCTTTACTGAGTTATAATCAATAAAATCATCAATACAACCCTATAAGTTCATTAAATTCCATTCAATGACTATTTCATGAAAAAATCATTTGAATTCCAAAATTGAAATTACGCGGGCTACCTTGGCGTTTATGCATGCCATTGGCCGTTTTTTGATTCGTAGATCTATACAGTTGACACTGTCAACTTGACAGTTGTTACAGCTAGAAAGGAGGTGATGATGATTACTAAGATGACGGCAAATACAAGGTTAAAGGGACATCGACACACAAACGCTTACCACGTAATCAGAACCTACATAATAAATAAATAATAATAAATAAATATCGCTGGACATTACACACAGCGCCATCTAGCGCCACACTTAGCAACGAGGCTTGTGTCGTGGACACCAGATAGTTGATATACTACATAGATACTTTTTTTTTGTAAATACATACTTATTATACATATAAACATCCATGACTCGGAAACAAATGTCCATGTTCATCACACAAACATTTGCTCCTACCGGGATTCGAACCCGGGACCCTAAGAACGTAAGGCAGCCTCACTACCGCTGCGCCATTCGGGTCGTCAAATATACAACATGTAAAATAATTAACGCACATCCTGAAAATAGTTTGTTCAGAATCGTTTACTGAATCGATTTCTATAATTTTTAATATAGGTCATTTTTTATCCCAAAAATAATTTAAAATATGTAATTTATAGTCACACTACCCCTGTACAGTCAGAACAAAGTGAAATGGACCGTAACTCAAAGCAATAAGACTTAAAAGTTCAGTTTTATTTGTATTAAAACAAATTCCGCCATTCAATACAAAATAAAGAAAAATTAACCTTATTTCAAGCAAGTTAAAGTCTTTACAAAAACAGTTGAAGTAAACTTGGCGATTTAACCGCACGCACACACTAACAGGCACTGGATACAAAGGAAACAATAGTTACCCATACCAACAAAATGCGAAATATGACATACTTGTTATCGTTCCCTTTCTCGTGCAAATTAAAAACCTGGGATAGAGCGAGATAGACACCATGACACCGGGCGGCCGCGGCGCGGGCGCTAGATGAAAGCTTAGATGTTATTAGTCACGCACGGACATTTTAAGTAGGATGTAGGTACGTAAAGTGTATGCAAATTGTTTTACGCGCGCGATGTCTTTCCAATAAATAAAATAATGTGCAATGAGGACTTTGGCACGGTGCCGTGTGGTGATAGTGTGGTTCTAGGTTATTAGTTGACAGAACATTCAACCAAAGGCATGGTACAAGAGTAGACCGCAGGGCTATGTTAGCTGCTACTCAGCGGCTTCTTGGCCACGGAACGTTCCGTCCGAACACGGCCATCGACAGAGGAGCCGATTGGCGTACACGTAAGTACTCGTTTTCAAAACGAAATACTGGACTATTTCGATGAGAATCCCCATGCCAGTACCCGAGAATCAGCTGATTTGACGCCTCTTGACTTTTTTTTGTGGGGACGTATTAAATCGTTAATTTATTTTAGTGCAAAAAATAGGATAGTGAACGCTTTTGATAAAAATGATGAAGTGCTTTTTAAATTAAAACATCAATTTAGAAAACGGGCATAAAAATGTATTGAACTTTTCTATTGAAGTTGAGTCGAGCGACGACGTTAACAGCTGTTTCGAACGCGAGCGAATACCTACTAGGGTAGCAAGACTCACACAGTCGCATACGTAGGTATGAGACCTACGTATGCGACTGTGTGCGTTCGTTGATTTGTACTGTGACTACAACATTCTTCCGGAATTAGGAAAACTAATTTATTAAATAATCATTGCCTAGACATGTTTAATTAAAAATTCAGTGCATGTATTATGATTATAACATAATAAACTAATTGGGGTGTCTGAGGGTGTGCGTTAATTACGTTACATGTTGTATATCTGCATATACATCATTTCGAACACAGCCGTTTCACATACACTTTTGTAGAAAACAACAGTTTTTTAAAGGTACAGGAGTAAATGATAGCGTGGCGGTTGACAGAAAAGAATGTAAGAAAGAAAATGTGCTGCGCCGACCCCAAGCAACATGGGACAAGGGCGGGAAGACGAGCTGTTTTTAGGGTTCCGTACCTCAAAAGGAAAAAACGGAACCCTTATTAGATTTCAGTTTCTTGTCCGTCTGTCACCACCGATTTTCTAAGGAACGGGTGGACCTAGCAAGTTGAAATTTATACCAGATACCGAGGTCTATAGTCCCTATTAAGTGTATAAAGATCCAAGTCAAATAGTAGTAGTCAATCAGTAAAAAAGATATGTGCAAATTTAGATTTTCGCAAAAACTTGTAAGTACCAAAATCTATAATATAAAAATGAATCGCAAAATGTGTTGGTAAGCGCATAACTCAACAACGCCTGGACCAATTTAGCAAATTTTTTTTTTTAAATGTTCGTTGAAGTTCAAAGATGGTTTTTACGGCGAGAAAAATTCGAATAATTGCCGGAAAAACCCTAAAAACAGCCATTTTCTTTTTCCCATACAAACGTTTTCTAACTAAAACAAGCTTTATTGTTATTGTATGAAGTTCATATTGAATTACAAGCAGTCACTGTTGTTTAAACAATGTAGGTATGTTCCTAACGTCAAAGAGTCAATTTTGCACTTTATTACCTCTGTACAAAGTTAAAATTCAATCATATCTATCAAAACAGTGTGCCATTATTATATTTATTGCCACCTCACAATCTTCAATTAAAGGTTGGATCGGTAGTTATAATGTTGCGAAATATCAACCAACCGCGTCTTTGCAACGGCACACGGTTAGCGATAAAAAAATTACTAAACAACGTGATAGAAGCAACTATACTCAAAGGAAAGTATAAAGGAGAAGACGTACTCATACCGCGCGTCCCAATGATTCCGAATGATGTGCCGTTTGACTTTAAACGACTACAGTTTCCAGTTCGGCTTGCTTTTGCTATGACCATAAACAAGTCCCAGGGGCAATCATTAAGTGTTTGTGGTATTAATCTGGAAAATGTTTCTCACATGGTCAATTGTATGTTGCCTGTTCCCCTGTTGGAAAACCACCAGAATTTGTTTGTCTATGCGCCAGATAATCAAACAAAAAACATAGTATATCACAAAGCACTACAATGAAAATAAAAATGATTTTTGTTAATAATTATGATTCATATGATTAACAATAAAGAGATTACTTTTTTTAAATGCTTATATATGTTTTATTTAATTATATTTCTTATTCACAACGCCCTATCAATCACCAGGGTGACGGTTCTGTCCAGGTGAATTTTTTGCCCCGACTATAAAATATGTAGGAACAAAAAAATTACACATTACAAATCATTTTGACAGGCTATATTTGGCAGTACGAAGTCTGCCGGGTCAGCTAGTTTACCATAATTTTCATTTTTTTTTTCGGAATTTTCCCTTTACTTGTGCTATAAGACCTTGGTATTAACCAAAATTGACAATTCCAGGTCAACCGGAAGTACCCTGTAGGTTTTGGATCGAAAACCTATATAGTACTTCCCGTTGACCTAGAATCACGAAATTTGGCGAGAAGCAATGTCTTACAGCACATGTAAAGGGAAAAATCTGAAAACCGTAAATATGCGATTTTACTATTACAAACTTATTATTTGCGGTTGGTGCAATAGCCGTTTCATGGGATCAAACAGCAAAGTTAAGTTTGTCCTTTAAAAAGTTCGTACGGAACCCTCGGTGCGCGAGTCCGACTCGCACTTGGCCGGTTTTGTTTAAATTACCGATGAAAAATAGTCCTGACCGTTTTCGATCACGGCGGGGCCAATCTTAGCGAAGGTTATTACCCATCGGAGATATTATAGTGCTGGCGTGTGTGCGCAGGCGCAGGCACAGGCACTCTCTGTTCCTTTACTCTCGTCGGATGGGACAGCAATACGTCACGACCGGAGAGAGATCAGGCGCAGGTCCAACGGCGACACGTGCGCACCGAGCTATATAAAAAAACCCAAGATGCAGTCTCGAACAAAACTAACACTCGAAATTGTCACCAAAAACTCACCACTACAACCCACTACTACATAAGTAGTACTATAATAGTACATTATGATATTAGTGCAAAGCGCACAATGTCATACGACGTTTTATAACATTTTTGCGAGGAAATAAATAAAACAAATAAAAACAATACAGCGAAAAGAAAAAGCGCGCGGAATAATTTTTACTTGTTCACAAATTAGCGATGCGCTTTTTTTTTAAGGCAAAGACACAAAAACAGCCAGTATTACTACTGAACAAACTAAGTACGTGTTTCGTGCAATCGACAAGAACTGAAAATAGGCGCACAATTACTAATTATGCCTGTATTTTATGCGGACTCCACGATTTTGAGACGCCGAGTGTGTTTCTTGGGTTTTTTATGCATCAATGTTTCCGAGGCACGGGGATATCATATCGCCAACTTCCAAGCTCCGAGCTTCTACCACAGAATAGATAATAGTACTAGCGTACAGAAGTTGCACTCCTTTGATCTTGAAGAAAGCCGATATTTTAAATACCTAAACTGGGCGCGCTTGATCTAAATTGTGCCGTGACGCCACGCGTTAGCGTATGTTATTCGGCGTCTCGCTGCTTAATGGTCAATCGGTAGGGTCGCCACAAGTACTAAAAATAAAATACTACCAACATTTTTGTATTTTAATGTATTATTATTTAAATGTTAATTAAAACTTATCTAATTACATGATTGATGATTGAGCACCACACCCAGCCAGGAGCAAGCCTGACCCGGACAAGCCGGATACACCAGGGGGCACTGTTTTGTAAGGAAAGACATGCTCTGGGATGGGAGAGGAAGCCCGACCAACCGCAGACAGTCGGGCACAATCAGCCGACTATGCAGCCTAGAGTCAATGTAGGAATAGTGGTATAGACAGGTACATTTCATAGGAATGAGCATTGGTGTTTTGACCTTCGTTCGATTGGTCTCTTCTATCATTGGAGAATCATGTTCGTTTCTGGTGTTTGCGATTCGATTCGTTTTTGGCGCGTCTTATATAAAAATATTAAATTAAAACTTATCTAATTACAATTGTTTTAATTTAATGTACCTACTTAATGTCTCATATATTTCTTGCCTTCTCTAAAAAAACGATTATTAAATTAAATAGCAGCATCCATACACGCAACAGTTTATCCGGCTTGTCATTTTCACTAATAATGATTAATGATCAATAAATCAGTCAGTTAACAAACACGAAGTACAAGTAGGTACGCGACAGGAGCGCGGTAGGAGCGCGACAGCCCTAGAGAGCTTGCATATTCAATATGAGCGAAGCGGTAGGTAATAGGCGAGACGACAAAAAATCTAATTAGACCGTCAGTTAAATTATCAAAAAATATTTGACCCGTGTTTTTTCTTTTGTTACGTAAACCAAAATTGACAAAGATATGACGCTTTTAAAATTCTGAATACGTCACGCCTAGGTATAATTTTTAGCTAGTTCTGACGTCACGAGCCCCCACTCCCGAGTTTTGATGTGTTTTATCTTTTGTCAATATTCCTTGATTTACAAAAACAAAAAATACGTGTCCATTAATTTCCAATACTCTAACTGACGGACTAAATAGATTTGCAATTTGTTGATACTGTCGTCATGCCTATTATCTCATGCCTACACACGGAGTGACTGCTACTGAGAAATTTATTATGGAAAAACCCAATAGCTCTTTTTGCTCGACCCGGGAATCGAACCTAGAACCCCACGCTTAGCAGTCGCGCTCGCGACCACGAGACCAAGAGGGCAGTCAAAAAAAAAATGAAAATTTTGATAATGTGGTAAGTGTTTGTACATCGGTGTCCCGTCCACCACATAGATGTATGGAAGAAGAGAAGATTGTGCCCTAGCTAGAACAGGAACCTGAAAAATTGGCCCTGAAAATTCACTTATCTACATTTTTAACTTATCTGTCCTTCTTTTTACTTTTAGACTTCTTCTTATGCTTAGGCTTGTGTTTCTTCGACTTTTTCTTTTTTTGCTTTTTACTCTTTACTTCATTCACATCGACCCACGAGTCTTCGCTGGACGAAGAGTTCACGTCTATAGTTTCGTTTATATTATTACTAGCTTCAGATTGTAACCTTTTTTGTATATTTTCTGGTATTTTCGGCCCGTACATTGCTTCTTCTTCATTTGTCTTTTCACTTTCGACGTTTGTGATCGATTCTTCGGAGTTTTTAGCTGTCGGTTTTGTAAATTTGATCTTCATGCTAGTTTCTTCAGGTTTTTTTGTTAGTTCCTCTGTTCTTCTCCAGGAGTTGAGTTCGTCAAAGTCTATGTTGGCGAATATACCTCTAGGTGGAGAAGTATTCCTTTCTACATTTTTAGGGGCATCTATAAAGTCTGTTGCTTCTTTATCTTTGTTTGTATCTTTATCTTCTTCTTCTTCACTGTCGCTGAGAAATATAGATTTATAGAGGTCCATTTTATCGAATTTATTTATTGTATCCAAAACTTCAGCGCCTTGATTTTTAGTTTTCTCCGATTCTTTTAGGAATAATTCTGCTACTGTCATCCTTTTACTGAATCCTGGGGTTGGTACACTTTCTTTTATTACTTCTTTAGCAGTCTGACCGACATCTTGGTCAGCTAGCTTCGCCTGATCAGTTTTCTGAGCGATCTGATCAGTTTTAGGTAAGATGCTGGTTGTTAAAGACTTGGAGCCACTGAACTTGCTCTGCTCTTTGGCGAAACTGTCTTTATCGTGCACTGAAGACTCCAAGTATGAGAATATTGAGTAGGAGACTTTCGGTCGGTCTTCCTTCTTCTTTTCGATTCTGCGGACAAGTGAAATTAATGATTTTAGGAAATGCAGAATTTTAAAAACATGTTTGTTTATAGGTCCACTTCAGATGGATGAGTTTCTTTAATCCAGCGGTCGGCAACACGCGGTCCGTGAATGTTTTGTAAATAAGTTATAGCTATCAAAAGAAATGCATGAACGAACCGCAATCTACCGTATAGTGTGGATCCAGCCTTAAGGTCCATTGCCTAATAAATCGTGTATTGTGTGCCTGTGGTGCCTAGTCGACATTTTTTCCATAGAAATTTCGGGGAAATACTCCACTGTTTGACAAAAAATTGTAAATCTATTTAGTCCGTCAGTAATTAGACTATTGGAAATTAATGGACACGTATTTTTTGTTTTTGTAAATCAATGAATATTGACAAAAGATAAAACGCATCAAAACTCGGGAGTGGGGGCTCGTGACGTCAGAACTAGCTAAAAATTATACCTAGGCGTGACGTATTGAGAATTTTAAAAGCGTCATATCTTCGTCAATTTTGGTTTACGTAACAAAAGAAAAAATACGGTTCAAATATTTTTTGATAATCTAACTGACGGACTAATTCGATTTTATTGTCGTCTCGCCTATTATACGTTGGGCTTCTAGGGTTAATATCACAAGTGCGGCCCGCCTTTAGTTTATTTTGCCACCTTGGGGCCCTTGCCTGCCAAAAGGTTGCCGACCGCTGCTTTAAACCAATCATACAGACAAAGAAGTTTAGTACTCTTGTGAGCTTTTAGATAAAATATTCAGAATTTAGGATCAAAAGCGAGCGAATCGAGCTGGAAAATTAAAACAACCCGCTTCGGATATATTTTTACTATTCGTACCGAACTTACCCAACGCCTCAAGCGAGAAGCTCAGGGGGTCTCGACAAGGAGACATAGCTTGAGTCTTCAAGCTATGTCTCCTTGTCTCTCTCTTCACAACTATGGGGAAGAACCACACTTTTCTGATCTAAACGACACTGACCTGTCTCCCCCTATCTCGGGCACATTGAACCTCCTGCACAGCAGAGCCTCCGGGCGCCACTGCGCATGCTGTCGCGTCATGACGCCGTACACGCCGCTCGCAGCCGCTTCCCTCTGCGCCTTGGTCGCTAGGCCGTGGTTTGTGGAGCTTCTAGCCACGGCAGTCAGAGGGTTTGTGCCTTCGTCAGGCTCTGAAGCGTGGGTGAATCTAGAAAATGGTTATATGAGGTATAACATAACATCACGCCTGTAATCTCCGAAGGGTTAGACAGAGGTATACCTAATAGTACACCCGCATTTCGCCAGTTATGTTTAAGTTCCATGAAATACGGGCGCAAACCAGACTCCGTGGCTGCTTTTGAGAAATTCCTGATGGAAAAATCCAATAACACTTTGCCCGACCCGGGAATCGAACCCAGGACCTCATGCTGAGCAGTTGCGCTTGCGACCACATGACCAACGAGGCAGTCTTAGTTTTAACTAAGCCTGAAATCTAAAGATATCAACAACAGGAATACCTATTCTAGAATATGCTATCTTACGATGTAAAATTACATAATTTGTACAATTTTTGATGTTTTGACAAATATGATGATAACTACCATGCACTTAGACAGCATTTATGTATACCTGTTTACAGGCGGTAAGTTTCGGCTATATGCAAAAGTCAATCTATCATGTAGAATAGGAATGATGACTGACTAAAAAAATATGATTCTGTTTAGTCCGTCAATTATCAATTAGTCCGTCAGTCAGATTATCGAAAATGTGTTTTTTGTTTTATCAATGTTTTATCAAATTAATACAAATTGACAAAGATAAAACGTGTCAAAGATCATGAGTGGGGGCTTGTGACGTCATATTTGAGAAAAAAATGTACTCGAAAGTGACGTCACACGAGTTTTCGACGCACTGTATCGTCTTCATTTTTGTTTACATGAAAAAATAAAAATTATGTGTTCAATATTTTTTGGAAATCTATCTGACAGACTATTTAGTTTTTTTTTTGTCATCAACCCTATTGTAGATTGTAGCTAATAGAATTTTCGTGTATTTTTTCGACTCACTCGTGTAATTTAGTTACAACTGGTGTTTTTAAAACATAATATCACGCCTGTAATCCCCGCCGAGTTAGGCAGAGGTGTTACTAATAGTACACCCACAAAAAATAAAAAACAGTACAAAAACCAACTCACCGATCCCCCATAACACCACTCAAAGGCCGGTACAGCTTCGCAGCCTGCCCAAATTCCGCCATCTCCCTTTCTCTCTCCCACTCCTGCAACTTGTCGACATCGCCGTCTCTCTCCCACACCCCCTTATTTGCCACAAAACGTTCGTACCTCTTTTGTTTCTCAGGGTTCCCAACGAAAGGTTTGAAGACCCTTGTCAGGTCTTTCCCCGAGTCTTTGATAGGGATGTAGTCTAGTTCTGTTTTTTCCGTCAATGTGACGAAATTGACGTTTCTGCTGAGGAGATTGGTTGTGTCTTCTGTGGGGGTGTTTGTCTGTGTGGGGGTGGGGGGTAGTTGGGTTGGTAGGGGAGCTTCGCCTAGTAACTCGCCGCGGGCTTTCGCTGACAATTCATGGCGGCCTAGTCCTGAGAAAGATAAAGTGTAAAAGTTAATTTGTAGCATTTTAACATTTTTTGTTGTTTTTTTCTTCCCGACGGTGTAACAAGAGAGGGAGATTGTTTTTAATTAGCTCTGTGCCCTGCTAGGCAAAGGCCCCCCCATTACTCTCTCAGTGTTTTGCCAGACGTCACGTCTGACGGAGATAATTGCAAAAAAAAAAATGGACTTTTTTTCCTTCAGCAATAAGTCACACCAATGTTTTTGGTTATCAGTATGTCTAAAAAATACGTAACTCCAGAAAAAAGAATCTGTTTTTTTTTTCCTATCGTCAAAAATGACTGAGATATTAAACGTTAAAGTACGGCCTCTTCAGGCAAAATCCGACTAAGCGTCCGCGCCGCGAACTGCGAATAGTTTTAATTAATTAATTTAATTTTATGGCCGGAGACCGCACATAATAGAGAGGTATGGGAGAAGAACAGGTGTGGGAGGCCTTTTCCCAGCAGTGGGACAACATGTAGGCTAGCAAAAAAAATAACAATAATATTTAACCACAAATACTTAAAACAATAAGTGCAAACCACTTCACAAATTAAATTCTAAGAATGTAAACACTCCGCATCACCCGCAATCGGACATGATACCCGTGACGTGACAGCAGCTCGCGAAGGAACGCAAATTTAAAAAAGCGGTGAAACTTTATAACGCTTTTACTTTGGAAACCCTGGCCCAATTTCGATTAAACAAAAACTATTATTATTTGCACGAGTACGCGTATTAAATGCAGCAACTTTAATAGTGATATTTTGACGCGTTGGTGTGAATCATTGTATCTGTCCGCACGGAGACCTCGACCGACCTGCACTGGGCGGGCCCGCGTAGTGGATTACAGCCTGTCATAGAGAGAAAGCATGTGTCCCAGCAATGGGAACTTTATGGCCTGACTTTGGCTTACCTGGCTAGACCACTCATTTTGTCATCCTATGTAAAATTGCTGCATAAATTTGTATGGTGTGCATACTAAAGAGTGTTCGATCTGCATACCTTGGTCCCTAGGCTGTTGCGTGGTAGGCTCGAACCGGGAGCGTCTGGCGCCGGCCACCGCGGCTACATAGTCACGCGGTAACGCCGGGGCGGGGTAGGCAGGGACCGATGGTAACGGCTTGCTGGCTTTGACGAAGCCTTGTATGACCTGAAAAAGTTAAACGAAACATAATTAAATCTTTTACTTACTGACAAAAAACGGTTTGTTGTTCAACAGTACTGCAGAACCTAATTTGCTGAGCTGTACAAGAGTGCAAGACGCACCTAATACACAAAAAAGCGTGAGCGAGCTGTTGATTCTGATTTTTAGGAGTTAATTCGCGTTGACACGATCAGAGTATGCTCAGACCGAGTGGACTCTGATATCTACTCGGACGCAACTCATATTGTGGCAACCCATAATCCGAGCGCACTCGGATGGCTTGGTATGGGTTGAGTCCACACGGTCCGAGCATACTCTGATCGTGTCAACGCGGTTTTACAGTGGTTTAGGAATAGTGTGACAGCATGTTCTAAAAAAAGCCCAAGACCTGAATTCCTGGCTGACGAGTATACAGGGTTATTTGTAAAACACCGACCACCTCTCAGAACTGTGTTACTAACATCATAATCAACAACTTTTGTTCTATGACTTTTTAAAATTCATCATATTTTAGTTCATCAAATTTTCGTACAAAAATAAAAATATTTAAATTGAACGCTCTAAATGTTAAGAAATCTATGCGAAGCAAAAGAAAGCGATAGTACAATAGTGAGGGGAGCGGGGTCAGGGCGGCGAGGGCCCGTAAAAGCGTTCAATTTAAATATATTTATTTTTTTAATGAAAATTTGATGAACTAAAATATGATGAATTTTTAAAAGTCATAGAACAAAAGTTGTTGATTATGATGATAGTAACACAGTCCTGAGAGGTTGTCGGTGTTTTACAAATAACCCTGTATAGCAAGTAAGTAAGTAAGTAAAATTTTATTTGTTTTAACATGGTGTACATGATACATTGCATGCAAGACAATAATAATATACAGAAAAGTTCTAACGTGTTTAGCCGTATAATGCGGCGTACAAATTGGTAGGAAGAGATGGTGTATAAGCCGTGATAGTATTCATCAAATATTATCACGGTTATAGCGCCATACTGAAGCTTACGTCAGCAGCGCGTGTGTTGCTACTGTTTATCTCGCTGACGTACGCAACCGACCGTACGCGGCCGGAAATCTGGCCTTGAATCTTCGCTTCTTTTGCGTACGCAACCGACCGTACGCGGCCGGAATTCCGGCCTTGAATCTTGGCTTCTTTTTGCCAATTCAACGTATCTGAACAGTCTGCATGCTTTAGCTTGCTGTAATGTTGACCTCTAGCCCCTCTAGGCACCCACTGACTAGTGGTGTTCAAAGTTGCTTTATGGCAATCACTTGCTTATTGCTTTAAATTCTAAGCAAGCTATTTTATATGCTTTATTAAAGCATGCTTTTTTATATGACATAGCGTAGGTACTAGTTACGGCCAAACGGGCAGGCGCGAATATAGCAAGCGCAGTGACTGTTACTGACAGCATGCTTTTTAAGAATATTACATCGCGTTTATGTATTTATTACGATAAAACGGAACAGTTAAAAAACCAATAAACTTTCGTGTCTTAGCATTGTTTATTTACACTAAAAAAGCACGAAGCAAAATATAAGTTTCTATGTAGGTAATCAATATTGATTACCTGCAAACCTATATTCAGTCCTACCACTGTTTATTTACACTAAAAAAGCAAGAAGCAAAATAGCATTGAAGTATATTTCGTTATAATGTGAGCCGCCCGGAATCGCGAATTCGTACGCGGTGCGTAAAACTATTAAGCACGCGACCGAAAGCAAACAATTCACTAGCATGCGAAGACTGGCCGCCCCGCCCCATCGCGCCGACCCCTACTTTCTTGCTACTTTGCTACTTACGCTTGCGATATTGCGATGCGCGACGGACAGAGACAGCAAATAGCAACAAGTGAGAGCCACGATAGCATTTGCTATATGATATGTATAATAAGCACGGTGCTTTATTTTGCTATATGATATATTAACCACGAAGCGTGATATTATGTACTTACATGGCCACTCTTCGGAACTATCTTCTTCTTCTCGTTGAGCGGGGCGGGGCCTCCGATAGCGAAGTCGTAGTGGGACATGTCTTCATTCGCGTAGATGTCTTCATCGTCTGCCTCGAAGGCACCCACACCGAATGCTTGGCCGCGGATTGATACCTGAGAATGTACATTTATTATTTGTGGATTTTAAGAAGGAATTGTGGTAAAAGAATTAAGCGTTTCAAAGTTAAAAAGTAGTATTTTATGGTGTCAAATAAAGTAACAAAATAATTGACATCCAAAAAAAACTCAAAAAAGTGGAAAATAACGTTTCATCCGGAAGTCGATGACAAACAAGTCACCGCATTCCGGAAGTGAAATTATTTTCCACTTATTAGTGTTTTTTTTTGGAAGTCAGTTTTTGGCAAAAAAAATATCCTTTTTGTTGTGGTATGATGGTATCTCACACAAATTCTTGTCGAGTATTCATTTTCTACTAAAGGTTCTTAATATATTATCTCTACCTATACATAGAATAAGAAATATGTATTATACAAGGTAACACATAAACTACCCAAGCAAAACTAAACTATACAAAAAAAACTATCGAATTGAGAACCTCCTCCTTTTTAGAAAACAATATTTATTAGTAAGATTCAAAGTTTTCTTACACGTTTCCCCTTATCCTTCATAACCAAATGACTTCTCGAAGACCCAGCTTCACTTCCATATTCTCCAGTCAAGTTCCCCAATACGGAATGCCGGCTTAGCCCCGAATACCCGAGTCCAAAGCGGTCGTTCTTACGGTTTAGGATATAAGGCTCATAGTCGTCTGGCGCAAATAGGGTGTCGAAGTCAAATTCGGAGTCCGTGCTGTCTTCAGCTTCGTCTTCCGCTTGAGTTTGGTCTTCTTGAGCCTGTAATGAAGTTATTTCGAGGATAAATATAGTAGAAGAAAGTACATATATTATATTACGCTTAATTCCATTAGGATGTAGGCTGAGGTATAGTACAATGTTTTACGGCCCTGTTGGCCTCGTGGTCGCAAGAGCGACTATTGCGTTCAGGGTCTTGGTTTCGATTCCCAGTTTGAGCAATGTTATTAGACCATTGTGATCATCTTATATTTATCGATACTGCCATACTTTGGTTTGAAACCTGCCAAAGACTCGAGTAAAAAATGCCCAAAAATTGTCAAGTTTGTTTAGCGTTCTAATAATAGCAGTAAAAAAATCAAAATTCTTTTTTTACATATTATCATATTTTATTATTAATTAGGTAAAAAATGTAAATTAAATATTGCAATTAGCCTCATATTCTTCATTTTCTATCTCTTTATACATATTTTTATTCATACGATACTATCTAGTATTGTAGATTTTATCTAACATTTGGATGCAAGTTTGCAACATCATAACACGATTTTTTCGTTACAATTATTAAATGAAATTAATCGGCCGTGCTGGCCCATCTAGTTTGGTGCAATGGCGTGTGGATTCTTTTATTTTTTTAATGAAGATTGTCTATCCTATCGTTATTAGGGTGGCCATTTTCGACAATTTGAGATGTCAGTATAGATTTATTTTCTACATTGCAATACTGCCAAAAACTGCCAAGTTTATAAAACGTTAAGTACACATGCCGGAGGCTAAAATAGGAGGCCAATCCTGCCAAAAAGGCAGGAAAGTGCCACATATGGTCACACTGTATTAGACGTTTCTCCGTAGCAGTTCCGGGTTTAGAATTTGGCGGTAGTATGTCAACCAAGTGCCTCGGAAAATACATTAAGCCGTTGGTCTACCTTGTGTTGCCATCTGGCATAAAGCTGAAGTGAGGCCTTTTAGGCATTATGCTTGTTTATTTTGTTTAGTTTTAAGATGTTTCTGTATATTTATTTGAATGCTAATAAACACAAATTTCTTGCTTTCTTGGGCCTTCACCTCATCTTTTGCCGAAAAAGGTGAAGAGAGTGTGCCCTTTAACGGAAAAACAGTGCATAATTAGTATTGTGAGCATATTATTAAATTGTATATACAAAAACAAGTGGCTTCGTAGTTATAGGTACGTAAATAACCGTGTTATAAAACAGGCGTTGGCCGCGTCAAAATAAACAGTGAGTATCCAAATACTAATTTAATTCTAATTAGACTATCGTAAATAAACTAATAAGATTATGGTCTTATTGGAAAGGAAATATAATCTAGTTTATTTTATAATTATTTTAATTGAAATTTAATATTTTAAAAAATTCAAATTAATATTTTAATAGCGAAATATCCGTTTTCATCACTGTTTTTCAAGTTCTACATTTTTTTTGAGATTCAAATTAATATTAGATATTATTTTTTTTAATATATAGATTCAATCAATCAATATCTTTATGGTGGTTATTCTTGATTCCATAATTAATCAGCTATTCACTGTAAATTTAATTTAGCTATATCTCTTGTAGTTTGCGATCGTCAAGTGTTTTTATCTACAGTGGCAAATTACATGCGAATATTTCGCGAATATTCGCAATTTTTTGCGCGCTCGCGCTTTACGGTGCGGAAAAGTCGCGCGCGCGGCTAGTGAGTGGTTAATATTCACATTTATTATTTTATTCGTGTATTTATTTCCCATTTTTATATTTCCTGCGTACACTGGCTAGTCTGTTTGAAACTGGCAGCCGTGAACCGAGACGGCTTTAGACAAAAAATAACGAAACAAATGACTACGCTACCTGTCGTATCTCTGGCGGCATATAACACCCGTACACTTTGTGCTGTTCCCTGGCTTTCTTCTTCCCCTTCCCGCTGAGTCGCTCCCCCGTGCCCTGCCCCTCCTTCCAGCCCATAGCGCGGAGCATGCGCACTGCAGCGGTCTCGTGGACTGCGCGGACGAGTTGCTGTAGTACTGGTTCGCCTGTGGAATAGATATGACCCTTAAGATTGTTACTTTTATTTTTTTTGTTTTTTACTGTTATTTTTAGGGTTCCGTACCTCAAAAAACAATATATAGTAGAAAAATATAAGGTAAACGTTTACAGTTTTTCTTTAATCTATGTAAAGTTCACCCATGCTTTGAGTCTGAACTAGGTAATCCTGTGTTTCAGGCGATTTGAGGTAACATTAATTGATAAAATAATCATAATCATATATGATATTAATATTATTGGTACCAATGTAAAAAGGTATATAAAAAATTATACTATTTTAACTTAGTTAACTAATTAAAAAAAAATACAAAATAGTTTAATTAAGGACCACGCTAATGCATTAGGATTTCCCTGTAATGTTAGTAGTGTTTGTGATAAATAAATAAATTTTAAAGTTAATAAAACAGATTACCTACCTACTTTCCGATTTCATCATCATCATCATCATACCCCTGCCCGTCACATGTTACTTGATGTCGGCGCAACACGTTTTTTTCTTCCATTCTCCTCTGTCAACCGTCACGCCATCATTTACTCCTCTAACTTTCATATAATGCAGCTTGCAGGACGCATCTTAGGAACCTCCTCAAATCCCCTCCCCACTCTACCGACTTCTACTCCTACTCCTTCACTGTCCACGCCGTACGGTTGTGGAATTCACTTCCGCCTGACATTAGGGACTGCCAAACTGTTGCAGTTTTCAAGAGAAGAGTGAAAGAACATTACCTATCCATTTCGTCATAATTGCATAAGTATATATTAGTAGTTACTGTATTGTATTTATAGTATTGTTATATGTTTTTATTTGTATTTATGAGTAGGTATGTATGTATGTATTGTATATTATATTTGAAATAGTTTTATGTATTCCATTTTCATTTCGTTTTTACACACTGTGTCTACATCCCTTTTTAGTATATCCTTTCGCAGGTATGCTGGAAGAGATTTCTTTAGAAATAAGCATCACCTTTGTATTAATTTCTGTTCCTTTCTACTTTTTTATATTCAGTGTGTACATAAATTGTTAAATAAATAAAAATAATTCCTATAATCCATCCATCGTTTCCTTGGTCTTCCTCTCCCTCTCCATCCAGCGACACTTTCCGAATTAACCCATTTTAAATTCTAGGACATACTGGTTGACTCATGATGCTTTTCTTTATCTTTATAAGAACAGTGGTGATGTAACCATCACTACATTTATTATAAAACAAAGTCAACCGCCGCGTCTGTATGTCCCTATGTATGCTTGGATCTTCAAAACTACGCAACGGATTTTGATGCGGGTTTTTCTAATAGATAGAGTGATTCAAGAGGAAGGTTTTAGTATATAATTTGTCAAGCGGGCGAAGCCGCGAGCATCAGCTAGTAATTTACATAAAACAACGCGTTAGTCTCGATTCAAAGTTTCAATCAGAAAATGTGGAAGACTTACCCGGTATAGGCCCGTCGTGGAACTGCGTCCGATGCGCTCTCTTCTGTCCGGAGAACTCGTTTTGCGTTTGTATCTGTCGCGGCGCAATGCCGAACTCGCCGCGGTCTTCCTCGTCCATAAAGTCTTCGGGGCGCTGGCTCTGTACCAATAGTAATAGTTACCAGGAATCAAGACATACATTCAAAACGTGAAGGAAATCAGTAGTCAGTAGTTAGTGCCGCGAATAGTTACGGCATCTTGCATCACTACATATTATAAAACAAAGTCCTGTCTGTCTGTCTGTCTGTTCGCGATAAACTCAAAAACTGCTGCACCGATGTTCATGCTGTTTTCACCAATGATATAGCATATAGAGTGGTTCTCGAGGGAGGTTTTAGTATATGATTTGTCAAGTTTTTGTAAACTTCCGAACAATACGCGGGTGAAGCCGCGGGCATGAGCTAGTTACAAAACCAAATCCTCCGCCGCGTCTGTCTGTCTGTCAGCGATAAACTCAAAAACTACTGCACCGATTTTCATGCTGTTTTCACCAATGGATAGAGTGGTTCTTGAGGAAGGTTTTAGTAGGTATATAATTTGGCAAGTTTTTGTATACATTGGCTAAAATATAATAATATGTGTTGTTATGTCGGAAAAAAATAAGTCGTCTGGGAGCTTTCAACGAAACGCTGCCTAACTCTTTGAGATATAACAAAATGATGTATGGTGAAAATGTGTATCTTGTCTCTATCTCTTAAGGATAACATACTATTTCCACATTAACTCATGATCTGTCCACGAAGTAGACACAATAGTTAAACAATAGCGTTTGGACCAAATTGGTCATTTGACAGATCATAATTTAATACTTAAAAAAATGGGCAATTATAAGGCGGTAATTGGTAAGCTATTTACACAAATACGGTATTTATCCATTTCATTTCATGCACATTATTTTACTCTTTTACACCATATAATTTAAACGAATATCTTAGGGGTAATCGCAAAAAAAATAGGGACGCGAGAATAACATTAATTATCTCTGCCTACACGGAGTGAAAAGAGCCCAGCATAGCTATTCACAACGCTTCGAATCGGAAAGTCGTTTACTGTCTATCTCGCTCGATTTCGTAATGTCAAAAAAAGATAGACATGTGACTTTCCGAATCAAAAATCGAATCGAAGCGTTGTGAATAAGGGGCCTGGCCTCGCTTCGCTTGATGCAATCGCCGACCCTCCCGCACCGCGCTACATTGCACCAAACTAGATAGACCAGCATGGCCGATTAACTTCATTTGAGAATTGTAAAAAAAAATCGTGTTATGATGTTGCAATCTTGCGCCCAAATGTTAGATAATATACTTATTAGACTATGGTTTAAAGGCGTTTTGATCCTCTCTTATGTGACGCAGACGAAGTTGCGCGGGTCAGCTAGTTGATAATAAAATAATTCCTTTTTTTAATGGCATCTCGCAGGTCACATGCTACTAATACTCGTACTATGCATATGAGGCTGGCTTCTGCTGAACCGGACTACCCTGTGGGATCCTGGAGTGTAAGCCAGGGGCATCAAACTTAAAAACTATGCGACAGCGCAGTAAGGTCACCCCACCCCTTGAGGGGTACGAGCCTCGGCTTAGGGCGTCGCTGGGGAAGGCAGCAAACGGACCGGCTGGATCTGAGTGGGATCACTATTTAAACAAAATGTATTAAAACTCACCGGAAGCTTAGCTTTTTCCGCTCGGGAGCTTTTAAAAGTACTAGGAGTCCATCCTTCTTGAGAGCCAACAGTGTTGCCGAATCCCGCCGAGAAGCCCCCAGTGAACGCTCCATGAAACCGACGCCGGCCATGTTCGTCCACTGCGAACTGGTCGGGCGCCTGTTGGTACTTGCGTTTTGAAGGCACTTCATCTGATGGTAAAGTAAATTCAACGTCTTTAATTGGAGAATATGGAACAAGTATTTCTTAATATCTACAGTGGCTGAAAATGAAGGTTGATCCGCTAGATGCGAGACGCACGGGACCGGGCAATGTAGCGACACTTGGGGAAGGCCTATGTCCAGCAGTGGACGTCTTTCGGCTGAAATGATGATGATGACAGTGGCCGATATGATCTGCAGCAAATTCAAGTTAGATGGGGTTTAATCGACCCGCCTTAAACACAGTGCGAGTGTGGTGTCTCAACACAGGATATGTCACATCTTCTCTCCTGCACGTCATGCGCCTGTACCTTCTTAGGTTAAATAAAAGCTTATAAAAACAGATGTGGGTGCCAACATCTGTTTTTAAAAGCTTTTATTTAACTTGCCATGTTAGTTTTGTTGTTAGTATGTATTGGTCAAATCTTGCAACTGAATTTCAAACTAGTTCCCCCGAACCGATTGAGCTGAAATTTTGCAAACACCTTTGGTTCAAACTCAAACTCAAATCATTTATTTCAATTAGACCATTACGGCACTTTTGAATGTCGAAAATACAAAAAAGGGCAAAGCTACAGTTACAGTCACAAGGCATAATAACTTGACAAAGTACTGTAGTTGCCCATTCTCTAACGTAGATCTCTATGGAGAAGAACGGGCAACAAACTCCATGGACTTTTAAATCAAAATATTGTTACAAAATCTTGGTTACTTAAGTACATCATTCATGTTGAGATTATACATAATTATATGTGAGAACGATGTAGAAAGACGTGCACATTAAGAGCGTCGAGAGTAAAATAATAAATCAAAAATTAAAAATAAAGTAATTAAAATGAACGAACCGCGGCAGCTAAGAGATGACCAGTCCCAACTGACAGCGCCCGTTCACGAACATGACGCATGTATCGGCGCCATTCAACTCGACCATATTTAAGGGAACTAAATGACCCGACACACCCGCCACCATCAGCGAGACATTTGAGTGAGCAGGACATTCTCTCAGCCACCAAGGCATATTCAAGTCAATGAAAGATAATTAGATGTAAGTGGTGGCTGAACACTACAAAGAACTTACACATGTGACAATACAATGTGTGTGGTTCTGGTGACAATACATTTTTATGACAGACATTACTTCATTCTGCAGCCAAGATCGTCTTCTCACGAGAGAACTCCTCAACGGTTTAATAGCACGGGCACAAAACGTTTACATGTTTTGTTGATAGATAGCCTTAGTTGTGTTCTAATCATTTTACAACAGCTTGTTTTTTTTTAAAGTTTTAATTTATTTATTCATAAGCATCATCAATGTGTGTAAGTAGTTCTTCTAGGCTGTCAATGGAGCTATGGAGGCAGTGATTTTTATTATTTTTAAAATATCATACTTAGGTGACGATGTTATTATGATCATTTGTGACTGGCGTTTAAATTGATACAGGTTGTTGGGAAGTGGTATAAAACACAGTTTTAATTATTTATTTATGTATTTAATACTCAGATCATACATAAATAGTAAAAACAATAGACATAGAAAAATCAAATGTAAAAAATAAATAACGCATAGACCCAGTGTCCACCAAAGCGGAGTACAAGAGCGGAGCGGAGGGGAGACGTGCGGGAATTAACCAATCACATTAATTGAAATCCATGTCGCGTCTCTCGTCTCTCCTGTGATTGGTTGAATCTTGCACGTCTCCGCACCGCACCTCTCGTCTTCGTTTCGGTGGAATCCGGGCCTAAACTTATATTCTAACATAACAAAAGTATTTGTAATCTCGTTTTTCCTAATACTAAGCGACAACTAACTAAATGCCTAAACATGATTGCACTTTTAAAATTTCAACTGTCGACGCTCAGTGTTAAAACTGGATGCTTATTTTATTATGCAGTGCGCTTTCATTTAGGCATTAATTTAGTTGTCGCCAACCTATTAGTGAAATCTCGCGAACGTTCTTGAAATATGGAAATTGCCCCTCGGTATTACAAAATGGTTTACGAATAAGTTTCATGACGTGTAAGTGTCACGCAACCTTAGGGTGGTAACGCAATAATGAGGTTGACGAAACTACACAGATTAAAACAGTTTACTGCTCCTAACTTATCAATAAATATAGTCAAAACAAATACAAATAAAACAATACGGGAACGCTCATACGATACATTGCATTTGTAACATATGCTGTAAGCTTAAATCTAGAGAACAAACTCTGGCAGTGACTGTTCATACAAAATATACCTCATAATGTTTTAAGTTAATGATCATATTTGAATGAAACGTTTGATCAGTCTCTTTCATATCATTCCTCACACAATCCATCCATCGTTTCCTTGGTCTTCCTCTCCATTCACCACTCTTTGAGTCACATGCGATTCGTCCCTCCTCATCACATGTCCTACCATAACAGTCGATTCAACTTGCAACTGTAACAGTCTCTGTAAGGAATATGAATTAACAAAATACCAGGTTGAATTTCGTATGTGAGCTTAGTTACGAGAACTTAGCTTGGGTTTGAAAAATCGGTCTTTATGGTCAGTTCACAGCGAGACGCGACGCGATGCGACGCTGCGCGCACATTTTAACAAGCGACGTGAAGACGCCGCATTACATAACAGCGACGTTTTTCAATCCGGCGCGCCTTTATGTAATACGGCGTTATAAGAATTGGCTGTGACAGACACGTCCCGCTGCGCCGCGCGGCGTCGCGCTACGCAGCGAGGAGTCGTCGTGCCGCCAACGATTTTACGATGCGCCTCGCGACGTTGGGTGAGGCCTGACCCTTAGCCGGCAGCTTAAGTGACAGAAGCAACGCTTATCAAAGACACACTTTTTCTGATGTGTTTACTTTGATTGAACTTAGGCCGTCTATTATTAACTTCTTAAAAGTAACTTTGGATGCGATAATATTAAAATACTTAGGATTTTCGCCATTTTGGCGTTAGGTATGATGGCTATGAGCCTATAGGCGCGTCCACAACAGAGAACTTCATAATAATATTATGTACACCGAACGAAGGAACATAAAGGGTGTAAAAAACCTCATAACGAAGCCGAAAGGCACTTGTTCTCGTTCTACACCATACCTGGGAACCTTCTAGTTAAGGAGATATTGGGGGTCAAAGTTCCAACTTTTTTTTAAATACAAGTTTTTAATGTTAGATTTTTACTTTAAACACCTCCACGACCCAGGATTCAATCCATTCATCAGCACAATGTTTTGAGTGCGTTACATTGAGTTCTACAACAAAACATGATTTTTCACCCCCAAAAAAAAGTCGTTAGCATTCAGTCTCCATTTTTGCGTAAAGTTACTTAGTTTGATGTACAGAATGCTTGGTTGACGGCTTCGTGATGAGGTTGTTTACACCATGTATTATGTTCCTAAGATACGCGCATCGCACTGACGCGAACATGTCCAAAATGTTCGCGAACCACTCTGTTCGTGCACGTGC
This sequence comes from Xestia rhomboidea, assembly GCA_963853795.1. Classification (NCBI taxonomy): domain Eukaryota; kingdom Metazoa; phylum Arthropoda; class Insecta; order Lepidoptera; family Noctuidae; genus Xestia; species Xestia rhomboidea. The sequence goes on from OY970774.1 coordinate 11,791,446, forward strand.
GCGGGTGAGGACGCACCTTATAACATTTGCTTTCAAATTCATAACAAAATTGATAAAAATGTTATAAAATTATGATGCACGACACTGCACTTTGACAAGACTATACGTTTACTCGTTTGCGCTAAAACTTTCAGGTGTCGCCTACTGTACGAGTACGTCCAGATTAAGTTATAGTTCACAAAATTATTGAAATACATATAGCACGCGTCCACATTAAATAACATTGGTATCCTCGCTGTTGAATTGTGTTTTACAACATGTTATGTTACATAGAGTGGACTCACTCCTCATGAAAACGAGCATCAATGTCGTAATAAGTTAATAACACAATGGGATTATGTGGTAATGGCATTACTAAGCCTTGGGCGTGGTTAATGGATGACTTTTAATAAGTTACCAATTTACCCAATCCGAGGAAGAGTAGCTCTCATTAGGGTGTTGACTATTTTCATCAATGATCATTTTTTTGTCATCCTCTTGATCCAAGTTTGGGCTTGGCTTTTTGTTTTTTCCCCGATTTCGGGTAGAACGACGTCTTCCGAGTCGTCGACTAACTGTCAAACCGAGATTTCCACCAGTGCAAATCTCGGCGTCGATTTGCGCCCCTGTACAAGCAGACGACGATGCTAACGGGACTTCTACCGGTGGCATCCGAAAGTCTATTTTTTGGTTTAGATTTGGGGATATATCTGGGGTTGGCAAGAGGCCCTTCTTGCCAGGCCCAGACCTAACCCAAAAAGTAACTTTATCCATGCCTAGATTAGCTTTAAAGCCGACAAGTTTTAGCGCCTCAAATGAGGCCTTGTCGATAGATAGAAGCACGATTTGACCACTGTATTTTCTCGTCACTTTAAACACTTTCCAATGATCAGTGTTAAGTCCTGGGTTCTGCACACGGAGCAGTTTTAAAGCTGTTGCTACGGGTACACCCTCTTTGTCCGAAATTAAAATTGATACTGTTATCGGCTTAGGCAATTCTTCTTGTGGCATTATTGAAAGACTCGCTTCAGGCCAAGGTTTAAGTGACGGGACCACCTTCTCAAGCCATTTCCGACTTTCGTGGTTTTCGCAAGTCATGCGAATCCAGCCAGTTTTGAAAGTACTCCCCAAAAACTTTGGTCCAGCGCCCTGTACTGCGATCTTAACTATGGCTTTGTTAATAGACTGATGGACCAACGTCATTTGTTGTTTGGTCATGGGGATAATGTTGGAGATACCAACACGGATCGGTTTAGCATTCTTGTTCACATTTGCTTTCTTCCCGGAACTTTCTTGAGGCTCTGCAGGGTGGTGCCAATGAGAACGTGACCTAGTTTCTGAGTGAATGCCCCTACGACCAGCTTCGCCAAAGTCAAGATATGCGTTACCCTCGTTGACAGGTATGACATCAGGTGAGACCCCGTGTTCTTCTTCCGAATCATCATCAATACAGATGGTTATCATCGACTGTTTTTCATTCCGCAGCCCATCTCGCGACGGCCGGTCAGATTCCCTGTAGTCGAGGTTAACACTACTATCCCATGAGATTTTCTGGTAGTTCCTAGGATCTTCTCTGAACTTTTTATCATCAGAATAATTATAAGTATGAGCACGTTCTGGTGGATGGGTCTTGTCACAAAGCCCTAATCGTGACGGCCGATCAAGGTCGGGCCAGTAATTAACTGGGGCTACAGCCTCCGAAGTCGTTTTCTTGGTCTTATAAGGCTGGTCGGAAGAAGGGTCGTTATCGATACTGTCGTTATAGTGGCGTTTTACTGCCCTCATTTCATTTGCATGGATGTATTGTATCTGTGTACGCTCATACGAATGACTCGAGCTGTACTTTATCGGAGCCTCGTCTTGTCGAGCCCTCGGTGGTGAGCGAACCCTCGGTGGTGAGCGAGCCCTCGGTGGTGAGCGAACCCTCGGTGGTGAGCGAGCCCTCGGTGGTGAGCGAGCTCTAGGTGGTGAACGAGCTCTCGGTGGTGAGCGAGCCCTCGGTGGTGAGCGAGCCCTCGGTGGGGAACGAACCCTCAGTGGCGAGCGAGCCCTCAGTGGAGAACGAACCCTTAGTGATGAACGAGCACTCCGTGGGGAACGAACCCTCAATGGTGAACAAGCCCTCAGTGGGGAATGAGCCCTCAGTGGTGAACGAGACCTCCGTGGTGAATGATTTCTCTCCCAGGTGTTTGGATGTCCACGATCTCTCTGGGAGGATGTTGGGACCTTGTGAGGTGACAACATGCTCCTGTGACTGTGTGACGGTTCCAAATGAGATTCCCTTTCGCTAGTATGACGTCGTTTCCTTCGATTCGTCGCATAACTTCTCGCTTGCAGTGGATCAGTTTCTTCCCGATAGTTATGCTGTGAAGAATGTAAAACCTTCTTGGTATAGGTTAGCGGAGGCCTATAAGGTTGATCCAAGAAGGATTCTTGATTAGTCTCAAGCTCATTTGAAAAATGGTATTCTCTTCTTTGGGTTAACTCCCAGTAATTTGGGCTTAGACCTGCATCCTGTGAGTCTTGTTGGTCATCACAAGGACTATGCCAAAAGCGTGCTTGATCCGACTCTCGCTCTCTAGAAAGACGTTCTGTTGGCTGAAATTCATCTCGTACCTTCAACTGAGGCTGTTTCTTCTTTCTTTTGTCAGAAGTGTTAGAAGAAGGTAACGGATTGATTGGTACTAATTCAGGAATTATTTGACAAATCATTGACCAATGATGGTTAGACAATTCATAAGCTGTTTGTGGGTTGACATTAGCGGCTAAAAGCTTTCTGAATCTCCTTCTTTGGGATCCTGGCCACTGTTTTGGCAATTTCGGCATGGTGCTGGTGTGATCTGGTAAGTAAAAAAATCCTAGAATTTATCAAATGTTTTATCCAATTTAAAACGAACTTAGTAGGTTCAGTTAACCAAGAAAATACATTCTTAACCTTTTGAACGCCAGAGCATAAACGCATGCACATGCTCTCCACGCCAACCCACAATTTCACCTACCATTTTGTCACATATTCGTGTTGTTTGGCGTACGAGGCACGCACTTGCTTGTCACGTATATGTGACAATGGCGTTCAAAAGGTTAATAATTAGTAATAGGATTTTGAGATGCAGAATGTAGTAGGTCTGAGTAGTTCACATTGTTTGGCTGTCAAAGCATTTTGAATTAGCATTTTAGCATCAGTTATTGTAGACATTGGAAATTACTTCAGCTAATGCTGTATTCAAAATTCACTTGAGAATATTTTCGCATAATTTTCTTTCGGTTATTTTGTGTAAGTACTTACTTCAACAAATAGAAATGCAAAAGTCGTTTTTTAAGCCCTGAAGTTGTATTTTTTTTGTGTAAATGAATTACAATTCTTATTCTTCTAATAATTAGTTTGATGTAAAAATGTTGAAAACCAGTAATAAAATATACATTCATAGGGAAATTAATTATCAAATCAAATCTTCTAAATTACTAGTGTTTTTGTCACCAGGCACAGGTTCTTTTATCATCAATCCAATGGTGGACTCATATATTAAGAATATCCTAGGTTTACACGCTAAATGTTGTAAAGAACATAAAAAACATAACCCTCTCTTTGCTGTCACGTAGAGCACAATAGTATAGGAGGTTATGATGAGTCAAATAAAAATGGCATTATTATTATACTATAAGAATAGATGACAGGTATCGTCCTTTTTGTCTATTGGTTGATTGGATCGTTGGAGAAAAACATTTTAGAAAACTATTGCTTGTTTCATTTTGTAATACTTAACCCATCAAATGCCTTTAATTCTACCTATCACATAAATTATACCATTGTATAGAAAACTCTCACTCCGGTTTTTTCACCAATCTAACGTAACTAGAATTTTTTAAGCCCATGATTAAGGCCACAGAGTACATTTTAATAAGTTTCAAAACGAAAAGATTTTAACAATGCCAGAATTCAAATGTTTTTGTGAGTTAAATCCGCCAAATACACCGTACTAACCCTATACAGACAATGAAAAAGGAATAAAGTACTTCAGCTCATAAATTCAAACATTAATGGCAATCTTGCAATTTTCTTCGTTCAGAGCTTGCAAAAACTTAAAACAGAAATAATAAACTAACCTTCTTCGTATGGTTCTAATTGTGTTCCATAGCGTACTATGTTGTCCTCGTCTGAATCACTCATTCCTGCTAGAAAGTAATTATTTTACACTTCTTTTGATGGTACTCTGTCTGTTTTTTAGGATTTTTGCAAAAATACCGTGCTGTTGATTTTTATGACCTGACATTTGTCACTTGTTTGAATTTGAATATTGCCATACTAAGTTCTAAATTTCTACTAAAACTGTGTTGCCTGTCGAAAACCTACAAGTAATTGGAAATTATTTTTATTGACTGAAGCACTGCGCTGCAGCCGTTAAATCAGTGTAAGCAGAGACTCACGAGTTCGACAGTAAGTTTCTACAGGGCTCAACCCGGGAACAATGATTGATGATTGAGTTGCCGTTTCCTACCAAAAGCCATCGGTCGCGAATACGTGAACATCTTTGTTGGAATGATGATGAGGGTTAAGATTTGTTTGAAATTATCAAAATAAAATGCGATATTGCTTTAACGTAAATCTAAATTGTAATATATTTCACAACCAATAATACACACGTTTTAAAACAAAAACATTATGGCGGTACTACGGGCTTACATCACAGATTTCAGAACTGTCAGAACACAGTATAACCACGGTAATATTATAATACAGTAGTGTAACTCGGCCGCATGATAGAAATAAATGCCTACAGCCGCGCGGTACGTAAACATGCGTTAGGGTTGCCCGTCTCCAGCATTTTTATTACATTTGCCTATTTTCTGTTTCTATTTAGTTTTGTGATTGTAAATGTCCTTTTTATATAAATAAATGAAATACTTTGTATATTGAATAGGAAGTGTTCAATAAAAATGCGTGTTGTTTTTTGATTGGTAGAATTAATACCACGTCTTTACTTTGAATTATGCAAACTAACAAAACACACATGCACCGAAGTTTTAACACAAGCGTAAGTAGGTAGGTACGTACCGTATCATGATTCATTCAGAACCGCATACCTATTTCACTCGTCTCAATAACTTTCCGTTACTCTATTCGCTTTATTTATTAATCCAAACACCTTTTTTTTCGTGAGATAAAAGGAAATACTTATCAATTAAAAAGACACACATTATGTACCTACCTACTAGTAAGTAAAATTATTTTATAGTCTTACCTTTCAGAGTTTCCAGGTAATTTAAAAAAACTTATCTCTGAATGCGTTATTGACGAATTCATGCAACCAAAAACAGCACAACATTTCCTACTCGTCATATTAACTGATTTTTAGAGAAAAAAATCGCGCGGTTATTGTTAAAAAACAACACACCGTCCGTTCGACACTGCGTGCAGCCGTGACTGTCTGCGCCCCAAGCGCACCCCGAGATCGAGGCGCGTAGGTATAGCTCGCGTTTCGTCCGTTTGTATGAAGTTGGAGTACTGTATTATAATATTACCGTGGTATAACGTAACTGATTACATTCATGAGATTTTTGGTAAATCTATACACTTGTATTAAATTACAAATATAATATCAATCAGCATGCATCTAAGAACATTTTTGCAATAATGCTTAATTTATTGCATTTAGGACAATGATTTAATTATGAGCTTTTTCATTTTCCACAAAACCTATATGATGTAACAGCCACACGATACGTTACGGTGGTAGTCAATGAGAATCGGCTTGAGCTGGTTCGAAAGAGTTTATGTCCATGCAATGAACGAGACAACGAAGTCATTCGCTTCGAATAACGCGGTTCAACACCGCGATTGACTATAATTATGCAACAACACACAAGGTCGGTTGGTACCTACGGCAGAGCAACTTTGCCGCCACCGCACCGCATTGTGTGGCCTCCCCTCTTGCAATACAATCACAGGACACTAGCGCCATTCTACAAAAGATTTAATCATCTAACAACCTCACTGTACCCCAAAATATTTTTGTCCATCAACAAGTCGTCAAAAACATGCTGCAATTTATTAATAGTTTTAAATCTATCTTCACCGTTCACACATTCATTTAGTAACTTGTATAAATGAGGTTTAGATGCGTTGACCTCTTTTGGTATAGGGTATAAGTATGGATCTTCTTCTCCGGCTAAAATGTAGCAGGCAGCCCAAATGTTGTGGTCACTGAGGTGATGTTTGCACATACTATCAATGGAGAAAGAGAAGCCGGTGCCCATAGCTTCTCTACCGTAGCGTTTATACCAGTCAGGCAGGTCTACCTTGGGAGAAATGTGCTTGTCTAAGACGATTATGTCTTCAAGATCTACGAAGGCAATGTCATCTTTTTCGTTGGCCACTATGTTGTCAAGTGACCAGTCCATGAGGTAGAAACGGTATCTGAAATGAATAAAGGCTGAAGTTAAATTTTAATCACAGGACTTGATTCATATTGAAGATAAATAACCTGTGCCTTGTGTGTATGTACTCTAACTTATGTTATGATGTTTCCTTGTTCTCTCTTGTGTCATTTGATAAAATGAATAAGATGTCTACCTGTCATGTTTAAAAGTGAAATCCATAGCAGCCTCAAGCATTTTCTTAGCCAACTTAAGTTTCCGATGCCAAGAGATTTGTGTCAGAGTTGATAGGGGTTCACCTTCATGGGCTACCACCTCAAGTCGGCCACAAACACCTCCGTATGCAGGTACGGGCCAGCCACGGAGTTTTGATATTACCTGAAGAGGTCAAAACATGATAAACAATCTTTGTAAAAATTCTTTACGTCAATTCTAATATCATAAATGCAAAAGTAACTCTGTTTGTTTGTATGTAGGGCTAGAGAGCGCTTCTAAGTGGCGAGTGCAAGCAAAAATTAGCTTAGTGGTGATCAGGTGGGAGTGTCCACGATAGTACATATTTATTTTCACCTATGTGTCAAAAATAAACAATTTTGAATTTGAATGTTACCTTTCCTGACTTAATGGCTGAGCATATTTTAAATTTAGGCATTTAGAGTGCACTTTCTATCCCCGTAGTATGTTCCTGAGAGATAAACAAATTAACCAACATCCATCCGCCCACCTGCACAAACTTTCACATTTATAATACTAACTAGTTTGCGTGGGAGCGCGAGCTGCGCGCAGCGTTTTTAAAAATGATTTTGACCAACAATCAGCCCCTTTATTATGAATCTGAAAAAATAATGTTCCAAGTCTCTCAACTTCCGAGATCCGCCTAAAGGGGTGGCAAAGGGGGCAATTTTGAAAACTGGTTTTCACTTTTCCGAGCCTCCTCTAAACGAATCCGTAAAAAAAGAAACAAAATACGGGTCTCTTAGTTTCCGAGATACGATAGGGAGGGGGAGGAAGGGGGGCGAAAAGGGGAGGTTTGGCACTTTTCCCATACTCGTGAGAGTTACTTGTTTACGAATCTGTCAAAAAATACCCCCCTCCCCATCCACCATCTGGGAGAACAATTATGTCAGTGAGTCAGTCAGTGAGTGAGCGGTAATCGAGCTTTATATAGTATAATAACATGTTTAGCTTAAACATTCATAGGTGAGAGTTGTGTACTGTATTACTGTCGAATGAAAACAATTTAGAATACATAAAAGTTAATTCATTTTGAAATTGATGAATTGAAGTACAATGCAAAATGAATGTTACATTATTGTATGTATTTCTACTTTTCTTGTATTATTTTGGGCTGTCATTTCTCGATTTTTGACAGTTGTTATAGATAGTCAGTGGCCTGAAAGTCTGATCTTACCAAGAAGTATGGTTTTGCCTAGCCAAGTACTGACTGGGTTGTGGAGGCCATATAGGCACAGTCACTCCATGTAAAGTGAGGACTCGTATTCAGCTGCATCCGTTTAGACTCTTAGCCGACCCCAAAATAGTTGGGAAAAGGCTACGCACTCTAGACAGGTGAGTGATGAGTGTCTAACCCTTGAGACAGACAAACATGCTGTTATTTGTAAAATAGTTTATTTTATCTAAAGCCTTGTCATATAGTGATAGTGATTATATTTCAACCATGTTTAGTGTCAGTTTTAAGCCTGTGTGCCCTTAGGAAAAGGCCTTCTCCAATATCTTTTAATTCTTCTTGTTTTTTGACTGTAAAGTAGTATAACGGTGAAGGAAAACATTGAGAGAAAACCGGCATGTCCTAGAACCAAAAAATTCGAAGACATTACCATCTACCAATCCGCACTGGGCCCGCGTGGTGGAATATAGCCCATTCCCTCTCATAGAGAGGAGGCCTGTGTCCAAGCAGTGGAAACATTAATAGGCTGATGATGATGATTAAAGTAGTATAACAATAGTAAAATAAGTTACTTACCTGTAGTACAATAGGTTCGGGGTTGAGACTCAACATTGTCCAAATGTTTACCATGTCTACTTGTTCCCTTTTACTGTTCAATATCGGCGAGATGAAGTCAAACAAGCTGTATGCATACGGACACATGACCAGACCTTTTCGAGGACTCAGATCTGGCTTCGTCAAATTATACTCCACAAGTTTAATTAATTTGTTATCAATACTAGAAATATTGAGCAAATCCATTGGCCTACAATTCCATGTCAGATTAAATATCGCACACAGATTGTCATCAAAAGATTTTAGCTCTGAATTATGAGCTAATTTCTTCAAAACAACTCGTCGATTCGACTTTGTGTAACCGTAGTAAATGTTTTTAACGTTGAAGAAACTAGACAAAGTAGTTGATGATTCTAAAGTTATTTGGTCGGAATACAGCTCTGGACATAAAGAGAGTCCGTAACAAGCTGGACAACGGTTCCAGTTAGATAACACCATCACTCTGGAAGACTTCCAGTCACCAAATACAAAAAGAGAGACATAGAAAGAAACGAAAAAGACGGTCAATAGCACCAAGGCTCTCTTAAAAAATCGGCGTCGTAACATCATGTTTTCGTAAATTTTGTCGTACATGACCAAATTAATTAATACAAAGAAAATTACTTATCTAATCGTGATTAATAGAATGTTTTTGCGGAAAATATAATTTTCCTGTCAATCGCTGACAAGACAAACATTATGTTTTTTGTTTGAGTTTTGACGTTTACAGATGAAATTAATTCACAGAATGTTTCGACTTTTAATTTCTTACATTTAATTAAAAATGAAAGAAATTTAACATTTAAAAGATAATTACGACGTTAATCATAAAAAAAAACCGTTTTATAATTTGATTTGATTTTATTGAAAACCACAATATTTTATTGAAATTATTAGGCATTAGGTCGTAGTAAGTTTTGGAACGCCACCAAAGGTGCCAATGCTAGCTGTCATATCAAACTGTCAAATTGCTTAGCAATTTTGCGAATCGCTGACGATTCAATGAAAAAATAAAGCAAAACAAAGCGTAATTCGATAATTGATAGCGCGGAAAGTATTTCGTAACTGAACCAGTATTATTTTCATGTCAAGTTTAACTTTAGTGAACGTGATAGTATTGTGTTTACTTAATCTGTGATCAGCTGTTTTTTAAAATGGGTTTTATTTCATATTTTATGGATAACTACACGGCCAGTATTTACGATATAATCGGTGAGTGGTATTTTTTATAATGACCTTGTCCTTTATCGATTATAATAAGTACCTATAGTTTTAATACCATCCTGTTTCTTGGTGCATCTTCCTCCCATTTCAAGTTTACTCAAAGGTCTGCTTGTTTTATGTTCCGAGTATTATTTAGAGCAAAAACTTCACTTTTTATTCATAACTCTTGCACTCTATTAAATATGCATAACTTTACATGGTTTATTCTAACATTCTTTACAAATAATTGCATCATATTTTATTTGCGAGTCATTGGTTCTCATAAAGTTGCGATTTTATAAACAATATTCATTATATTTCTCTCAATTTTGAATACAAAACATAATTAAGGCAAATTGCATCATATTTTATTTGCGAGTCATTGGTTCTCATGCAGTTTGCGGTTTTTAAACAATATTCATTATATTTCTCTCAATTTTGAATACAAAACATAATTAAGGCAGTAGGTCATATATCCAAACACCTCCGCTAGCCATCATCTTAGGTTTAATTTGTATCATAGTTCATATACTTATGTAAACAGAACATGGCAAACATACATAATCCATGCAACAAGTAAATAAATAAAGAAATACACGCACTTTATCCAAAACGCAACTTATCAGTTTGCATATCAGCCATTTTTACATGTAAATGTGCCAAATTGATTTTGAATTTTGTAAGCTCAGCAGACACTCGGTATGTACTGGGTGGTCACCGACCCACAGGCCAACCGTGGCAAGTGCGGCTTAACCTTGAAGATCTTACCTGTCTGTTATTATTTAGCCACGAGGTTCTCACCCAACTCACAGCAAGCACTATAATTAATCTGTGTAACAAATAAAATCTGTATAAAAATACAAGCTCAAAGAATACAATTGTCAATCTCTTAACACACACATTATCTATAACTAAACTTATCAATCTTATCAGGTTGCATATGAAACATATATCAATCATTGTTAGAATGTAATGTGTCAAATTGATAAATGATTTCATAAACCTTGGATGCTTTGTGTGAAACATAAAAGGGCTTAGTAAGCTGATGAAACAAGCTTCTATATTACATAGTGTTATGTATCAATTATGTAGGTATTTGGAAACCTTCTTAACTAATAAGGTATTTATAAGTACCCTACACTTGCATTTTGTAAATTGAGTACAGTGCTACATAGTGCTTGCTAAGAATAAAACAAATGTTACTTAATGCTTGTTTTATTGAACATAATAGTGGCGACGAGGACTAAAAGTGATTAAAATGGAGTGCAGAGCAGTGAAATACAAAGAGTTTGATGCTCAAACAGACAATTGGGACAATTACATGGACAGGTTAAAATTTTGCTTTGAAGCAAATGGCATTGTGTTGGACTCATTAAAAAGGGCTAATTTTTATACAATATGCGGTTCTCAAGTGTTTGATACCCTTCTGGCACTAATTACGCCTAAAAAATCTAGTGATGTGACATTCAATGAAATCGTAACAGTGTTAACAAAACATTATAGTCCGAAACCTAATGAAATTTCAATGTCTTACAAATTTTATAAACGCGATCAGAAACAAGGTGAATCTGCTGCGGAGTACATAGCGCAGCTCAGAAAAATAAGTGCCGATTGCAATTTTTCCGACTTGGAACGTATGCTCCGCGACAGGCTCGTGTGCGGCCTGTCCGACCATAAATTACAGTACGATCTCTTGAAAAAAGACAATTTATCCTATGATAATGTTGTTCAAGCTATGCTATCTTCAGAGAGTGCGGGGAGAGATGTTCTTATGATTCAAAATGTTAACCCCGGGAATGTCGCACATGGGACCAATGTAACGGCGACTAGTTCAACAACAGCGGCAGAGCCTGAACCTATGGACATCAACGCAGTACAGTCTAACAGTAATTCTCGATTGTGTTACCGGTGTGGTGAACGCCACGGAGGAGAATGTCGATTTATTAAAGCTACGTGCCGATACTGCAAGAAAATAGGACACATAGAAAAGATATGTATTGCTAAGAAAAAAGGGTCGAAAAGACAAGTGAATCATACCCATAATGACGACTTAGATATTCAGATGAATGGTATTTACAGCATCAATAGCGTAGGACTACGAGTACCTTCCTATGACGTAACGGTTGAGCTAGACGGCATGCCGGTGATGATGCAGGTGGACTCCGGTGCTGGAGTCTCGCTGGTAAACGAAAGTACGTGGAGGAGGCTACGATTAGCGCGGTCACGGGATGCCGCCACTCTTCGCGCCACGCCGGCCAACATACACACCTGGACAGCGACGCCCATATCTGTGCTTGGTCAGACAACTGTGCAAGTAACGTTTAGAGACATTAAGTGTGTTTTGAATGTTATAGTAGCTAGAGGGTTAGGACCAAACTTAATTGGTCGTGATTGGTTTTCAGCCCTTAACATAAAGGTATGTATTAATGCTGTCTTAGATTTCCATATGTCAATTTCCAACGAAATGTTAAAAAAACATAATGAAGTTTTTAAACAGGGTCTAGGTACTTACCGAGGTGATCCAGTTACAATACATGTATTGGCAAACGCTACGCCTAGGTTTCTTAAGGCTCGCCCCGTTCCGTTTGCGATTAAAGACAGGGTTGAGAAGGAAATTGACCGCCTAGTGGCAGAACGGGTACTTAAACCAGTTTCTTTTTCTCAATGGGCGACACCAGTCGTACCTATCGTTAAAAAATCGGGAGATATTCGTCTGTGTGGTGATTATCGCAGTACGGTCAATCAGGCTACTGAGTCGGACACTTATCCTATGCCGACTGCTAACGAAGTGTTTGCTATCATTGCTGGTGGAAAATATTTCACTACATTGGATTTAGAACGTGCATATACACAGGTAGTAGTAGACGAGAACACAGCTAAATTGCTGACCTTGAATACGTGCAAAGGTCTTTACACTGTTCACAGGTTGGCGTTCGGCGTAAAAGCATGTCCAGGAATATTTCAAAGGTTGATGACAGCATTGCTGGCAGGTGTTCCGGGAGTTGCGGTTCTAATTGATGACATCATCATTAGCGGACACACCTTGCCAGATATGTGCAGACGCCTAGACATGGTATTGACACGCATACAGAAAGCTGGGCTGCGACTCAACTCCAGTAAGTGCAAATTTGCTAAAGAATGTGTAGAGTTCCTGGGATTTGTCATCGACGCCGACGGAATTCATCCAGCGCCCGGTAAAGTGGAGTCTATCACTAAAACACCGGAGCCCAAGAATGTCCAGCAGCTACAGGCATTTTTAGGTTTGTATAATTTTTATGAGAGGTTCATACCTCACAAGGCGACTATACTTGAGCCACTTCATAGGTTGCTTGATAAGTCACACAAGTGGCAATGGACAGATCTAGAACAAGAAAGTTTCGACAAGGCGAAACAATTACTATCTTCAGATATTACATTAGTACATTATGATTTAAACAAACCGTTGGTATTGACGTGTGACAGCTCTGAATATGGTGCAGGTGCAGTATTGTCTCACGTTATGGAGGACGGCCAAGAGCGACCTGTTGCCATGAGTTCAAGAACATTACATTCACATGAGCGGAAATACTCTCAACTTGATAAGGAAGCGACGGCGATTATGTTTGGAATTCAAAAGTTTCATAACTACCTAATGGGAAGATCTTTCACCATAATAACGGACCACAAACCGTTGGTCAGTATATTTGATCCAAAAAAGCCGATACCTAATATTATATCACCACGGTTAACAAGGATTTCTATTGTACTAACTTCACACAGTTACAACATAGTGTACAAGCCGGGCCAACAAATAGGAAATGCCGATGGTCTCAGTCGCTGGCCACAACCAGTGCCTGAGCAACCTGAGGAACAACTTTGTGACATTCTATTGATGGCGGAGGCTCCTGAAGACTTTCCTGTAGACATCCAGCAGATTGAATGTCTATCAAAAAAGGACAAGATACTTTCGCGAGTTATACATCATATTTTGAGCGGTTGGCCTCCGAAAGTCACGGAGGAAGAGCTACGCATATATTGGTTACATCGGAGTGAGCTCTCTATACACGAAGGCTGTATTCTTCTAGGTTGTCGCGTAGTGGTGCCACCGTCACTACGTAGTGAAGTTTTACGCATGTTACACAAATCACATAGCGGTATTGTACAAACAAAAGCTTTGGCCAGGAGCTACGTGTGGTGGCCTCAGTTAAATCAAGATATCGAATCAATGGTCGGCAACTGCAATAAATGTCTCGAAAGTCGACACATGCCACCAAGGACCAGCTATGAGTGGGTTGTACCCACAAGACCTTGGTCTCGCATAAACATTGACTTTGCCGGACCTTATCAAAATAAAGTTTTTTTAATTATAGTCGATGCACATTCGCGATGGCCTGAGGTGTTCATTGTAAATAATATGACTACAGAAACAGTTATCAAACATTTAAGAATGATTTTTGCTACACATGGGTTATGTGAGACATTGGTCTCTGACAATGGTACACCGTTTGTCTCATCTGAAATGAAACGATTCTTAGATTCCAATAAAATAAAACACATTACCACAGCGCCATACCACCCTGCAACGAATGGTTTAGCGGAACGCATGGTACAAACTGTAAAAGACAAGCTACGTAAAATGGACCAACTACCATGGGATATTAGGATGCCTAATATGTTGTTAGGATTAAGAACGACGCCATGTGCAGGGACAGGGAAAAGTCCAGCTGAATTATTGATGAATAGACGACTACGGACCTTACTCGATACTATACAGCCTTACAATAAACAACATGAGCAAGTTGAACAGCAAATCGTTAACAATGGTCTGAGGAAACATAGGGACACCAATGTTGGACAAAGTGTTATGTACAGAAACTACGGTAGAGGACCACGCTGGTTATCAGGCACAGTGACGAGTAAAGATGGCCCATCGAGTTACAAAGTAACAACTGAAGACGGAGATGTTGTCAATAGGCATATTGACCAAATAATAAAGAAAAAACCAGTGAATGACGTTACTGAAGAGGAAGGAAGGAATACTGCTAATGGCAGGGAAGACCAGACAGACAGCCAGGAACAAGAAGAGACAGGAGATATAGAGGACAGTCAAGGAAGTGAGCAAGTAATACAGATACCTAGCTCGGAAGAATGGGCTGACATGTTAGGAATACCTAGCGGAGCAGAAGCCGGCTATGCCGGTGGCAAGTTAAAACACAAATTATGTTCGTATCCCAAGTCACCTTATGCCAGGGCTAGTGATAACAACTTCATTCTGTAACTGCTAGGATTAAGTATCAGGTCCTCGATTTTCTTCTGTTTCTCATTAAGTAAATGTTAATTGCTACAAGAGCTAATAGATGGATAGTTTATATACTTAGTTGTGTTGTACACTTTTTGGTTTATATAATTGTTATGCATACTTGGGGGAAAGGTATGTTATGTATCAATTATGTAGGTATTTGGAAACCTTCTTAACTAATAAGGTATTTATAAGTACCCTACACTTGCATTTTGTAAATTGAGTACAGTGCTACATAGTGCTTGCTAAGAATAAAACAAATGTTACTTAATGCTTGTTTTATTGAACATAATACATAGTATTAAAGTTCCTTTTCATGTCCATGTGTGTCCGTTTGGATTTTTACAACTCACAAATAGCAGCTTGTTTTCAAAATCATTGAGAACCATTCATCAATTATTGTGAACTCCGCTCCTTAGACGACCCACTGACCAATTCTAGTGCATTAAACACATACACATTTCGGAACCTACATATCTTCTTCTATCATGTTGATGACCATCTAAATTGTGTCGGCCCAGAACTGAGGCATGAGTTTGATGCCCTCAGTAGCGTTCATCAGTTTCTGTAATGAACAAACAACAGGACATGCAGGACACGATATTATGTGCCTCAGTTGTGAGTTCCTGTAATGAACAAACAACAGGATACACAGGAGATAATATTCAGTGCCCCATTGTTTGTTGAATAGCACCGCATTTACAGTCCAGGGCAGTGTCATTGATGAATCTCCACAGGAGTAGGTTTTCCTTGTTGCGGCTAAGAGTTCTTACAGACGAGCGGCACGTTGCCAACTGCAGATAAACTGCAGCACTCGACACACATTTACGCGGCATGCCACAACTGCAAGCGTCGCCACCTGTCGACGGCTGCCGTCGACGCGCCGGCGGCAGCCGCCGACACCACAACTGCAAGTGTCGACGGCAGCCGTCGACATATGGCGACGGCTGCAGTTGGCAACGTGCCGCTCGTCTGTAAGAACCCTAACCTGGATCTGGAGTCTATTTATTGACTTCCAGGTCAGCCATGCCAGTCTATTATTTTCCCACTATTGGGAAAAGACCTCTTCTCACACAAACATTGATCACCACAATCGCTCAAGACTACAGAAAAAAATCCTAAAATGAAAAAATATTCCGAAGTGGAAACCACATCAAAAGTTGTTGCATAGTTCAGAAGATTCATGTGGTCACACAGATAGATACGTAAAAAAAAATAAAGCAACCGAATACTTGGATTAGTTAATTAGATCCAGAAGTATAAATAAATAAAAAAAATAACCAATTGAAATAAAGAAAACAACAAAACACATTGACATCCAATTTGAACTAAAGAAAACAACAAAGGCCAGGATTACCATATTAAAACGCCGCACTATTGTTTTCTTCATTGCCAGTAGTGAATGTTACAGTTACTTATCTGACTTTACAAATTATTCCATATATTTACAAACAGTATGTTTACCGTTATCGGCTAGTAATCGTAAATTTTATGCTGCACCTCTGCCCCTTGGGGAAGTAATATTTAGGTAAAATATACGCTGTGGAAGGGACGACGGCGCAGAAACACATTCAGTACTTCAAACTAACCCCCGTATGTATGTATATTATGAGTATGTAGGTACCCGTTTGTGCTTTGATGTCCCTCAACACAAACCTATTACATAGTCTAGGTATATCGACTCGGCCTGTCGCAGTCCACTACTGCACATTAAGCCACTCCCAACTGCGCCACAACGCCTTGTCCTCCGCCTTCAGCACTTGCTTACTTTTTCAAGCTATGACGGTAACTCCAGGCCCGGTAATAAAATTCTGCTGAAGCGGCCATTTTAGGCCCCCAGATCGTTTTCGGTTAATTTCATTACAGACGGATCCCTCGAATTAACTCCGAGGATAGCCCGCTCCATAGCGTAGGCACGTACAAAATTCTCTTTGGAAAACGGTACCCAAACAAACGCATTGTCTCTCATTATCAATAATAATGGCAAGCTAATATTTCTTTTTCGCAATTCACAAACATCGTATTTTTATGAATCTTTTTTATGATGCTTATATTTATAGGCATTGCCGCAAAAACCCCAAAAACAACTTGACTGTTGACTTGTTTGACTGCCGACAAGCAATTAAAAAATGCAATTTATGAACGCCCTCGCATCACCTTGACCTACGTTATGTCAAGGATACTCAGTACACTGTTACTCAGAATATTGGATACGGCTCGTCCGACGCTGGCATTGATTGCACTCTTG
This sequence comes from Xestia rhomboidea, assembly GCA_963853795.1. NCBI lineage: Eukaryota > Metazoa > Arthropoda > Insecta > Lepidoptera > Noctuidae > Xestia > Xestia rhomboidea. The sequence continues at coordinate 11,808,531 of OY970774.1, forward strand.
ATTCTTGACCCGCTGACGGCACCTACGTTGTTTTTACCGGCTTAGCTGTAGCACAGCGCATAGTTACAACCGTGTCGAGGTAATATCCGTTAGAAGTGGCTTAAAACTCAGGCTTTAAAATGAATTCGGGGACGTAGTTCACAACCCTTGCTAAGGGTTTCGTGTAACCTAGAAACTGGTATGTGGAGGTCAGATGCAGAGAGGCAGTCGCTCCATGTAAAATACAGGATGTAAACCACCTCATCACGAAGCCGTCAACCAAGCATTCTGTACATCAAACTAAGTAACTTTACGCAAACATTATTGCTGGGAAACGACTTTTTTTTGGGGTGAAAAATCATGTTTTGTGGTAGAACTCAATGTAACGCATTCAAAACATTGTGCTAATGGATGGATTGAATAGTACGGGGGTCAAATCTTACATTGAAAACTTGTATTTAAAAAACGAGTTGTAACTTTGACCCCCAATATCTCCGTAACTAGAAGGTTCCCAGGTATGGTGTAAAACCAAAAAATGATCGCAATGACGAGGAGAACAAGTGCCTTTCGGCTTCGTTAAGAGGTGTTCTACACCCTTTAGATGCTGGTATTCGGCTTAGATTAGCAACCGACTCCAATGTAATTAGGAAAAGACTAGACAGATGATATTTGTCTAAGACTGATTTCAATTAATAATGATGAAAATTTTAGGTGACAGTGCACGACCTACTCTCTGAACCAAAAACCAATAACCCTGGCATTCTGAAGCCTCGCCAATCGCATTTAAAGCTGATATGATCCGCTACGATTAGGCTTATCCCTTCGACTAATAAGGACTGAAAGGCTCAAAGGGATTGCCGCCTCGTCGGCTAATTTGGCGTAGAATGGTTTTGGTAGAGAATAGTGTATCATGTGTTTGAATTAACGAAATCCCCCTAGCCCATTCCGAGGTCGAGTAGAGTTCGGGTCGATTTCCAGCCTAACTAGCTGCAGCTGAATACCGCAGGCCGCTACCTTACTAAAATCGTCGGGACTAAAATTAGCGAATAATATCCCCAAAAAACCACGAAGGTGGTGGACTTCGTACTGGGGCTCGCCATCATCTTTGCCATTAACAACACGCAACACTATTTGCATCAGATTATGAGAATTATCTACAAAAAATCTTGGCAACAGACGGTCCAAAGTCTGTTTATTACATGATACCAGCGCTCGTATCCTCCACTTGCACAAAAACATGTATGTACAAATATATTTCTTCATCTTGAGTAAATAACAGATATAAATTTATTGAGTTGTTTTTAGAAGTCAATCAGGAAGTTTTAGAGCATAGACGAAATCCGACTTTGGGGACCTTGAAATTCTCGGAGAGAACATGCAAAAATAATCACTTGGATCAGATTCATCTTTGCGATTCGAGTATCCTTTGAAATTTCTTGACGGATTTCTTCATTATTTTGGTAAACTTTTGAAAGGGTTTCAAAACCTTCCAACCTTCTGCGTAGGCCTCTAAGTTTGTGTTAGGTATTCGTGCTAGTTTGACTAAGCACTGTTGTGACTAACACCAAAAATGCAATATTTTTAGCTGTCGCAATATAAAATCTAAATCGAATTCTTGAATTTAGGAATTCACATTCAACTGATTACATTAACACCGGAATCATCTCATAGTTGTGCAAGGATATTTTGGCGCCAAAATTGTAACTAGCCGCCTTATTGTTTTTTTAATGTCAACGTCATGCAAGCGCCAAAACATTCTTTTAACATATTTTGTTCACCGCAAAAACCAAGGATATCCTAAATTCTCAACGCACAAATTAACCTGTTACCGCGTATAGTCCGTACTTTGGACCCGTAACTTGTCCGTCATGTAGGTGACCGCGAAAGGACCTGGACTTTGGACCTACCAAGTTGACCGTCATGTCGACCAACACGTAGGAACTTACGTAAAGTTACGCATTCTATTGATCTTCTCGCTTGACATACTGAACTGAGTTACTGACCATATATGAGTCATGACACTCATGACGCACACAGCTATATCGAAGTGATGTTGAACTCGCACCTCGATTATGACGGAATTCTAGAAAGCAGTGATTTCAGTATTATCAAATATTAGAATCATCATCTTCCTAGCCTTTTCCCAACTATATTGGGGTCGGCTTCCAGTCTAAGCGGATGCAGCTGAATACCAGTATTTTACATGGAGCGACTGCCTGTCTGAACTCTAGAACCTAGTTAGTACTGGGTAATACGATACCCCTTGGTAAGACTGGTTGTCAGACCTTCGAGCCACTGACTACTACTACTACTGAGTACCTGTAATGACTACAAATGACAGCCGGGACCAACGGCTTAACCTACTTTCCGAGGGACGGAGGAAACTCGGCATGTAATAGGCGGTCACCCATCCACCAACCTAGGCAAGCGCGGCTTAACCTGAAGATCGACCCAAGCGGCTGCTCACTCCTCACTCATTATAAAATATTAGAATAGATTGAAATAATCTCGACCTTTTTGATGTCGGTTAATACTGTGTTTGCCGATGGGGTAGCAGCGGCAGGATGACGCACGCTAGACCGTGCCGGGTCCGAGCCGAGTGTCGGCAATGTCACAATCCATTGTCCGTTGCCCTGTAGCGGCTCGGAAGCGTGAGTGTGTCCATACAAAATTGCACTCTCGACACTCGGCTCAGACCCGACACCGTCTATCGTGAGAGCTGTAGACTACCGGCATTTTGCAAGATGTGTTAAATAAGTCCCATTTAGCGAGCATACTTATTGCCATTAGCATGCGGCTTATGATGTTCCCCTCCCTATAGAACTTATTGTTAGAGGGAGTGAGCCATAATATAGTCCACCACGTGGGCCTAGTGCTGGTTGCTCTATGCCATTATTATGTCTTAGAAATTTTGGTCCTAACTTCATAATTCGAACCCAGCCTGTCCCTGCCCAGCCTGGGTTCGGATTCAAGGATGCCCTAAGCCGAGGTCCAAACCCCACAGAGTGTGCCATTAGCGATCAAGTTTACAAACTTGATCGCCCTGGCTGAGGGCATTTTTTTATATAAGATGGGAAATCATCAAATGACCCCTCCCGCTCTGGGCGGCGCGGAAGGGAGTGTCAGACTTTTACTGTCTAATAAAACCCATTCATGTTCCTTCTTAGCCCTTTGTGTTCCAGGGCCGCGGTATCTCTTTCGAACAGTCCCGCAGCCCCGGCAGGCATCGGCCCTTGCGGACCCCTTCCTTTTGTCTTATCAGCTGCGAATGATTACAAGTTGCAACAATTATTTATTTTTATCGTTCATTTATTCGATTGCAATAGGCAGATTTTTTACTACATCAGAAATGTATCGGAGATGGTCAATGTGCTTATTCATAGTACAGACACCAGCATATCAAGCTGCCCGAAGCTGTTAATTTATCCCAATCAACCTTGAATCTAATGCTTCAGCGACAAAAATTTAAAAAAAAAAAATTATCAAGAAATTTGACTGCTGCCTGACAATCTGTTGTTGTCGGGCAGAAGCTTTACTACAAGGGCCAAGTGTTACCACAGACGAAAGTTTACTAAACCCGATTCATAAATACGTTAATGAGATTTTATACCTAATATTAAGTCTTAGTCTGATTTTCCATTCCTTCATGTGTTAATTCTGAGAGTAATTTATATGCGAGTGCTAATTTATTTTCATTGATGCACTGTAAACAAGTTGTACAGTTTAATTATTTAAAAGTGTTTCGTTTTGTAAATAAAAAGAAGTTGGTAGGTATACATACTTCTTCATTGCGGTCTACATAGTAAAAATAAATAATACTGTCTATAGTTCTCTATGGTTAACCCTCAACGGCGCGGGTGGTCCGTTAATCCGTTATTATGACAAGAACTACTAATTGGTCCGTGACTCCGTGTACAACAGGAACAATGTCTAAAAACACCAAACAAATGTTGAACACTTTTGATGATTTCCCGTGTAAGAGAGAAGTTTTTTTGATAGAAGGGGGCCCTAAGTTGATCGAAGGCGGTCCCAAGTTCCTGTAAATGACGTAGCTGGCTGTCAAAAGAAAATTAGCTTAAACCGGGCTCAGACCAAATAAAAAACCAAGACATAGCGCTGCGAACAATAAAGTGAGGCCAGCGCAAAACTACGTCTCGCTCTGTACACACACGCTCACACGCACACATTTACATCAAACTACAATGAAACTACGTCTCAATAAATGCACACTTGTTTACGAAACCGGCCTCACTTCTCTGTTCGCAGAGTTCCGTCTTAATTTTTTTATTTGGTCTGAGATACCGGGATACTAAACTTTTTGACCACGCTTTTGCGTCCTGTATTCTTACTTCTCTTAATTTTCAGTATAAGGCAATAGTTACATAAGAAGCGTGTTTTTTTTAGAAGCTGAGACTTTAAATGGAATTATAATACAGAATAAAGTTTTTCATATCCGTGAAATTGGCTCCATTTGACTGATAATTTTATGCCAATTATATTTATTATCTCATATTTATCTTATTAATAAGGGAATTTGGCCACCGCGGCCGGCGCGTAGGTATTTTTTTTACTATTTAAAGATCACCGCCTCGTCCCGTGGCTGGAGGCCTTATACTCAAAGCACCCACAGGATATTCTGGTTAAGCTGAAGCCAGGAGTTGACCTGCGAGATTCCATTTAAAAACAAAACCCCGTTCTCCGAGGCAAAAACGAACTTGCTTTTCTCGCTCTTGCATCCTACAGGGGCCCCATTATTCTCAAGTGTCCATGGTCTCCAATTGGTTAAAGACAGCCCTGTTTACGATGTATGTATACAGGGTGTAAACCACCTCATCACGAAGCCGTCAACCAAGCATTCTGTACATCAAACTAAGTAACTTTACGCAAAAATTATTGCTGGGCAACGACTTTTTGTTTTGGGGTGAAAAATCATGTTTTGTTGTAGAACTCAATGTAACGCACTCAAAACATTGTGCTGATGCATGGATTGAATAGTACGGAGGTCGTAGAGGTGTTTAAAGTAAAAATCTTACATTAAAAACTTGTATTTAAAAAAAAAGTTGTCAAAAAGTTGGAACTTTGACCCCCAATATCTCCGTAACTAGAAGGTTCCCAGGTATGGTGTAGAACAAAAATATCGCAATGACGAGGAGAACAAGTGCCGTTCGGCTTCGTTAAGAGGTGTTTTACACCCTTTATATATTTTGTTGAGTTCTGCTGTCATATTCGCAAGGAGAACTTACGGCATTTAGTTTCAAAGTTTTACTTGACCTTTCTGCCAAGGCTTCTAAATCAATTAAAAATATGTAAGAGTTAGTATTTGTGTATCTTGGACGTTAAACTTTACACATTTCTGTTGATTATTAGTATCGTTATCTTGTTTAATGTGACTAAAACTGTACACTGATACGGATGCACAATATTTATCTCACATTTAGACGCAGTGACCGCTTTGAGCCATGAAGGTCGCCGGTTCAATTCCCGCGTCGGAGTAAAAATCATCACACCAACGCTGCGTGATTTTTGAAACAAAGACTTTTTTTTTGGAGATGCAACTTTTATGTGAAGATTTTATTGTGGATTTTGGACGTGAATTTTATTTATACTCATACGAAAATATGCTTTAAATTCGAAAGTAACTCTGTCTGTGACCATGACCTGGGTTAGGAAACTTAGGACATTAGCCGGGGATTGTGGAAGGCGCACTAGTTCGCATGATCCCTGGTTCAAGTGTGGGAAAGGAACACCGGGGTGGCCTTCGATTCCACGGAATAAATATTTGTATGCCCTACAGGCTGTTGTTCCGGATCTGTCTGTTTGTGTATATGAGTTCGCGAATCTACGAGCAAAATCTGGTTTTCCTGTAGATGCTATACGTTTTCCCACTAACCCCCCAATCCCAGTCTCCAATTTTATAGTTTATGGCTCCATCGCATTCTTCATGGCCAGTTAAATTTAATGCAATTTTCCACTGTCTTCTTATTTACGTCATCAAGCAAATGACAGCCACGTCAGAAGTGGTCGTTATGCCGAAAAGATGGTTCTTGCATTTAATCTCGATCATTGTATGCCTTAAATAGGAACATTATTGGCTATTGTTAATAAAATTATGGTTATCAACGACATTGGAACTGTCTTTGACTGTCATTTGCAATTTCTGGCGTCAATGATTATTACTTTTTTAACTCTCTTTTCTGGGTGTTGCCTGCAGTTAAATAATCAGGTACCTGCTATTTAAATGTAGGAAAATAAAGAAATAGTCGGGCAAAGTCCATCAACATCATTCTGCTGCCGTCATCCCAATTCATTTGGGGTCGGCGCAGCATGTCTTCTTCTTCAACATTTCTCTATAACTCGTCCACACCTTTTTTTTAGCCAGATCATCCTAACACAAAGTCCATCCATCATTTGTTTCGTCTTCTCTTATACCCACCCACATTCATACGCAGCACATGTTCCATGTATAGTGAAAATATAAAATAACCAATATCCCAATTACTTAAGTAATATATTCCTTTAGTTTTTCCGATCCAAAGGTCACTTTCATACCGTTTGTACCAGAAACATTAATGAGTCATGGTTAATTACCATAAACAGTAAACAATTCTTACGAAATTGGTTAAATATAACCTGCAATGATTGATATATTTACACATGAAGTATATAGAGGACTTTGTCCAGCAGTGGGTTGCAATAGACTGGTCATTTATTATAGGGGCGTATTTACGGTTCAAAAGCAAATCACCGCTGCGTCTGTAGAAACACGATGTTATTATCACAACGTAGGACCTCGATTCTAGGACCCATTAAATGCAATTTTTGCTCTTCAGGCGACTACAGGAGCTAAATTAGCAACTCTATTTGTGGTGGTTCAAACTTCGCTTGAAATCCTGTTAGAATAAAGTTCTAATCAGCTTTCACTACAAAGTGGTTGTTACGTAAGTCACTGCGGGCCGAATAGTGCGAAATGAGTGGCTTTTTGCGATTTACAAAAAATCTATTGATTGGACTAAAAAAAATAAAACACTATGATGCTAATATGTCACTTGTAGAATTATTTGCCAAAAAATCAGAATGATCGCATGTATTTTAGTATGGTTTTTACTCGTTAAAAGAAATTTTTAGAGACAAGTTCGTGGTTTTTTTATAGAGTAAAATTAGTTGTATTATGTTTTCAAAACACAATCGTACTAGCATAATTATATCCTGAAGAATATCATATATTTTTCTGGTTTTGTTTATTGCAGTAAATTATATGCTTTGTTGCATTATAAAACTCGCGTTTAGCTCCTGTAGTCCCCTTAAGTATGTCCAATAATAGCTACAGTGCGTTGTCAATGAAAGTAATCAATAAACCGTCAATGGACTTCGTATAGTGGGTTGTGCACCGGCCCTTGCGCACAGGGAATAAAAAAGCTGGCATTTACACAGCCAGTCTGCTTGGGAACGAGCGCGGGAGCATCGGGTTTTATCGAAAAAAAAAAACAAATTAAAAATATCAAAGGACGCTCTAATACATCAATTAAAAATATAAAATATCCGCTTGTCTATCTTGACTAATTAGATAGATAATGAAATAAGTGCTAGGGTCAGCACCGCGTATGCTTTCATTCCAATATCATTCTGAGTCGAGACATCGCGTCAATCATACGCGTCAATTTTTTTTTTTTTTATTATTTTTTTTAAACATGCGACCTCTGTATGCAAATTAAGTATCGATCGGTCGGCGGGTTATCGGGTGCATTCGGTTTATTTTATTATAAAAAAAAGATAAGGGCTTCGGAAAGATGGTGAAGAGTCAGTGTGATGCGCGGCCAGTGAAAGCTTACATCATGAGTGATTTGCTGAAGAAGTTTGATCATGACACAAGGAACGATGTCGTCCAAATGGCGGTGGCCATCGCTGGATTCTATTTGGGGGTGTTTTGCTGTATGTATTCATTTTTTTTTTCTTTTTTTTATTTGGTTTATTTTTTTGTAAATATTTGTGTTCGGTTTTAAGTGTCCAATTTTTGTTTTTGGTTTTTTAAGAAAAACTGCTTTCGTAGTTTAAACTGGGGCCACTCTTTTGCGTAAAAATGAGTTGATTTTTTTATTATGTTACAGTATTGTTTGTAAAAAAAACGTAACTCCTTTATGGGGAAATATTTTTATTCCTAAAATAATAAATGTACCTACTGCTATCACAACGAAACTATTTAAGATATTTTATACCTTAAGCCTTAGAGTAAAGTAAACCCATACTGTTATTTGAGAAAACCACAAACTAGTACAGTTAATTTCCTTATACTCGTGCTTATTGTGAAATAAACAAAGACCGCAATACCTATATTATTTCACTCTGAAGTCACTCTGAAGTAACAAGTTATTTTTAAAAATATTAAAATAATAATACTGAAATGATAAAGTTTTATGTAGGTATTTAATGGAGAAAATTACATTTCGCTTAGATTTGATATTTTTTTTTACAAACAATTACGTAATATTGCAATAAATAGGTTTTTAATAGCATGCACAAAAATAATCTTAACGTACCACCTTTTCTTTCCATGCTCCTTGAAAAACAAACGCGAACGAAACTGACCACTTTTTTTGCCAAGTTTTAAATTGAACCAAGGAAAAAACTGGTCGGTCTACGCTATTTACAGTTCACATAGATTAATGTGAACTCCTACTGAGCTAACGTTAGCTTTAATATTAGGGTCCACCTACAAGGATGTAGCCGGCAGGTGTACCTAGGCCGGTTGTAATGACAGCACGGCGGTCGTCTGCCATTTTTTTTTTTCATTTTTCGCATTATGTGCAATTTATCGTGGACGGTGCATCGCGAGCACGAACGGGTTAAGTGATACGGAGTTTTGCGCGCCGTTTTTTTGTCTAAGATATTAAAGTTAACGGACTTTAGAATATGTGGTGATTAGGTTACCCTAATCACCACATATTCTAAAGTCCGTTAACTATACGTCTATAACGTCTTATTACCATACATAGCTATTTTAACTACGGGTAAATTAAGTTCATGTACTTGATACCTTTTTTTCGATTAAATTTCATAGTTATTCTACAACGTATTTTATTTATTAAAACTTTATGCACAAGTAAAAACTGTACAAAGGCGCCAAATTAGATTTTCCATAGAGTTTTGTTAACGGATTTTAAGTTTAGAAGTTTATACAATATTTTCTCAATACACTTTCTCGAATAGAATAGAATAGAATCTTTATTCTATTCTATTCTATTCGAGAACGGGTTCTTATCGCACTACGATTAGGTTCAACATGCAATGTATTTCACACGCGTGCGATTTTTTTTCATTTATCAGCACGTGTGCGGAAACAAAAATTTCCACACGATAACTATACTTAGGTATATGAAGTTCAAATCGGTTCAATGCCTATAGTCAGCAGTTTTTTTTTAAAGTTCGGTAAAGAGTGAGTAATTTTTTTTTACTATTTAAATTGTGTTTATAAATTAGAATAGGTATCATAGATAAACATGATTATTTAAAACTAATACTTTACTTTTATAAACAAATTAACATTTATTTTGTTCTAAATTCAAAAATATAAAAAAAAAACATATTTTTTTTCATATTAGGCGGTTTAGCGGCTTCATAACTTTGCTTCTCCTTTAACCTGGCGAAGCAAAGCGCGGAAAAAAACAAAATTAAAACCATAGTTTCCTAATAATTCATGACAATTATACTTTTGGTTCTATTATTTTATTTCTTCGCAAGTGTATTGAAAAACGTCGTTCGATAAACGTGGGCATTTTGTTATTGCAGTTCTCGGCTCTATAACAACCTCGCCTACGGTTCGGTTGTAAATTACGCTTCGACTGCAGTAACAAAGTTTCCCCACTTATATCTAAATGTAATCTCGTACAATATGGGATAGAAACAAGAAGAAATGAATGTTATAATACTGTCGTTACATCATACATTATTTCAATGAAAATTATCTTGTGCCTAAGATCATATGTCATTGTAATACTCAATCTAAACGAATGAAAAGAAATATAAAAATAATCTCTATGAAAATATGTTTTGTCTGGCTATCCACCTTATTACACGTTCATATTTTTTTATGTGAAAGATATATTCTGATTCAGACTTTTATCAGCTTGTATTAATCGCTATTAAACGTTGCAATACTTAATTAATATCATCGTAAAAAAAACTGTTTCGATCATACGAACAATATCCAAACCCATTTATTTAAGTAACGTTCAACGAATGCTGCAATCATAATAATATTTAAAAAAACAGAAATTGGTTTCTCACTCAATCCTGAGGTGATACCAACAGTTCAATAATGTTGAGGCAATCGTTTAGAAATTTAGAATAGGTTTGTGTCCTAAAAACAAAACTAATTAGTTCGTCAGTTAGATTATCAAAAAATATTTGACACGTATTTTTTCTTTTGTTACGTAGACCAAAATTGACGAAGATACGACGCTTTAAAAATTCTCAATACGTCACGCCGTGCTTTAATTTTTAGTGCGTTGTGACGTCACGAGGCCCCACTCCCGAGCTTTGATGCGTTTTATCTTTGTCAATATACATTGATTTACAAAAACAAAAAATACTTGTCCATTATTTTCGAATACTCTAACTGACGGACTAAATAGATTTGCAATTTATTGATGGTGGAAAATAGCCTTTTCGCATAGTCATCATCTGTCTAGCCTTTTCCCAACTATGTTAGGGTCGGCAGTATTTTACATGGAGCGACTGCCTATCTGACCTCCACAACCCAGTTAGTAGTTACCCAAGACTGGTTGTTAGAGATTCGACTACCTGTAACGACTGTCAAAGATCTACAAATGACAGCCGGGACCAACAGCTTAACTTGCTTTCCGAGGTACGGAGGAAACTCTTGTGTGTGGCGGGTGCATCCACTAACCAGCCTCTACAAGCGCAGCTTAACCTGAGGATCGACCCGAGTGATTGTTATAATTTAGCCATGAGAAGCCGCTTAGTATTACTGAAATTGGCCATAAGTTTCCAAACAAGGACTTTTAAGACCAGAAATTAAAAAAAAAACACGTTTTATAAACACACGTGTTTAAACTACCTAAACGTTATTTGTATATTAAAATGTTACATAAATGTATAAATTAAAGAATCTGTGTCAATAGTTTACATCGTCAGCGATACATTTTAGCATACTGCAAGGTTTAGAATGTGCACTTAATGACTTAAACAATAATGATTGTTTTGAAAGATGCGTTTGACGTGCTGAATGGAAAATGGTGAAAATACTTCTTTTCATGCTACTGCGTGACCAGTGTAACCACTATACGAGAAGTTTTGAAGGTTGTGGGATGGTTTTGGTCAATAAACTCCTCAACATTTGTTTTAGCTTTTTCACGTACTTAATTCGTCCGCGTGAAATTAATATAAATATCGGATTTTGTTAACAATTTTAATAGTTATTTTTGCACGGAACTCTAATCTATTTTCTAAAACGAAAGTAGCCTAAGTTGCTTCTTATAACATCAGCTATCTGCCAGTAAAAACCCCGTTAAAATCGGTCCACCCGTTTCGAAGATTAACTGGAACAAACAAACAGACAGGCAGACAGACATACATTTTCAAAATTGTTTTTATGTACTGCATACATTCATTAAAAAGCTGTAATTTCGAAATTACAAACGGACACTTCAATTTTATTTATTTGTATAGATTTTTATAAATGCTTATCTTTTGACAAACTAGAGAATACATTTGAAGCTATAATCATCTACTAGACTGCGAATAATTTCTCATAATGAGGATGTTTCAAAATAGATGTTTTCTTCAGCGGGGCAGCTTGAGCTTAATCATCTGACATGATCAATTGCGCACTGTGAGAAACGACTTACTTTTAATTTTCTACATCTGATAAATATATCCTGTCTTATAGAAGGTTAATTAAATCCTTAACATATCCTACACCCGCAGTATTACTCAGTAATGTAGTAGGATAATATCTCGATTTATAAAAACAGCTTTTAACTCATTAACTGCTTAAGGTAAACTATCTTAATCTAAGTTTGGCGTGACTACTTTGTTATTTTCTTTGTTTCTCAACTACTTATTATAGACCTAACTCCACTTCTTGTACTTGAGGTGTGCTATTAGGTCCACCTCTGGCTAAACCTTCGAAGCTTACTTATGTTATATTATTTAACTCTGCTTCCATAAAGTCATAAAAAAATCTTCGGAGTTCTTCACAAAAGTCTTCTGTCATCGACATCTTCATTTTCACCTTTTACTATAGCACTGCTAGGCATCTTCTTTAGTGTGCCATTCGACTTGATTCTGGTCTTGTTGTTGTTATCAAACTAACTATGCTTCACCTCCTATCCGGCCCTCTTAGTCCAAAAACATGCAGCTGTAGTGACCTATGCAATGCCACGGACGACGACGAAGTGGAGAAATTCGGGGCTAATAAATTATAAAAATTGTCGCGCCAGCGACACGAAGAAGAACAAGAATGTCATTTATTCAAATCGTGTGAGACTCATCAGTTTTTGAACGTCAAAATTGCATAGAAGTCCCTCAAAAGGCTCGCTCTTCGCGATTTCCTAGTGTTTTAGCTGGAAAGAAGAAGTGTCGGAAGAATCTTCGTTATTTCGTTATTACTTTTAGCTTTTGTCATTCATGACTAGCCCAATTGCATCAAAACAATATCTATTTAGCATCAGTTAATTATTAGTGTTATCTGAAGTAGTAAGAAGTTCGTAAACAGTCATTCATTTGTCATTATGTACGAAATTACCATTCTATGCCATTTCTTTCAATGGAGTGTCAGTGGTTGACCATTGGAAAGTCATAATGACACCATCATATTAGTAGATTACCAAACTGGTCAAAATCAACAATTATGAAATCAATGATAGACCATTCTGACACTATTGTAATAGCAGACTAGAGGCCCAGGCGAGTTGCGGCCAAACAAGCCTATCTACCTAATACAAAAAAATCAAAATGTCTTCTACGGTTTCTTGGCCATACTGTCAAAATGTTGCGAATGAATGCGAAAAATGTGTGCTGTTCATTTACCTCTTGTTTATTTTAAAAACAAAGAGAATCACCGTTCGTCGTCGTTTCGCACGGTTTTGAGTCATTCGCATGAATTTGATTTAATTATGAGTTTATTTATAGATTTTTCGCGTGTTTTCACCTACGTGCCTACTTAAAGATTACAAGTTTTTGAGGTTAATTAGTTTTACTATTGTTTAATTATACTAGCTTTCTATGAATGGGTGCAAACTTATTTTTTTTTAAGATTTTCTGTGTGAAAAATATGTCGTCTATAGTTTTGATAGAAAATAATATTCTAACTCTTAGACAGTGATTCGTCACACCGATTTTTTTTTAATATTCTTAGGGGATTCTACATCAGACACCTTTCTCTATCTAAGATTGTGCATAATGTTATCATCATCATCAGCCTATTAATGTTCCCACTGCTGGGACACAGGCCTCCTCTCTATGAGAGGGAATGGGCTATAATCCACCACGCGGGCCCAGTGTGGATTGGTAGATGTCACATGTCTTCGAATTTTTGGTTCTATGACATGCCGGTTTCCTCACGATGTTTTCCTTCACCGTTTTTGAGAGCAGTGGTGATGAAATGAATTACTCAAAGAAACGCGCCTGCCTGGGTTCGAACTCACGACTTACTGTTCGTAAGTCGGGGCCGCCACCACTGCATGGGCCACCGCTGCTCTGCATAATGTTAACCAGCGAAAAATAAAGATTTATGATAATTATGATTCTTCTCATCATCATAATTCAGCCAAAATACGGCCTCTGCTAAACTTAGGTTCCCAACTTTCACCACAAAGACCGGTCATTAGGGGACGCCCACTAAGATAACTGGAAGAAGACCTAGCTTAGTTTTTGCGTGTTTATTACATACTAGCATACGCCCGTATCTTCGCCCGCGTGAATTTCGGTAAGTCCGTCAGTTAGATTATCAAAAAATATTTGACCCGTGTTTTTTCTTTTGTTACTTATACCAAAATTGACGAAGTACCGCGCTTTTAAAATTGTCAATACGTCACGCCATGGTATAATTTTTAGCTAGTTCTGACGTCAGGAGCCCCCACTCCCGAGTTTTGATGCGTTTTATCTTTGTCAATATTCATTGATTTACAAAAACAAAAAATACGTGTCCATTAATTTCCAATACTCTAACTGACGCGACTAAATATATTTGCAATTTTTTAATACTGTCGTCATGCCTATTATCCCACGGGATCGTACTACCGATATAAAAATTAGGATCCTAAGTGTTAATCCAGGTTATAAACTATCTGTGTGCTAAATTTCATCAAAATCCGTTCAGTAGTTTTCGCGTGAAAGAGTAACAAATATCCATGCATCCATCCTCACAAACTTTGGCATTTATAATATCATAATAAGTAGGACTGTTTATGTGTGCGCAAGCACAGCCGCGGTTCAAATACTAGTGTGACCACACATTTCCAGATTTATCCTGCTATAATCCAAAATCTTGAAAAAAAAGTCACACAAACAATCTCACAGAGGCTGAATGGACGATAAACAAATAGGTAATAAGATAAAAGTAAATGAAAACTTTATGATATCGTTTAAAAAGAGTTTATCTTTCGCATATTATTTAACTCTCTGTGTTCTTGAACTTGGTCGTAAAAACAATGTGGACAGTTTCAATGACACGCGAGGCAAATCTATCTAATAATAGTCACACGCCATTTCTATGTGCTGCGGCGATATAACGGAGATTTGAATAATGTCCTACCAAATTAAAATTCAAAATATTTCACATATACAAATAAATAAAATAGGCAATAAAATTGTGTCCTGAAAAAATTCGAATTAGTCCATCAGTTAGATTTTCAAAAAATATTTGACACACACACATTTGTATTTTTTCTTTTGTTACGTAAACCAAAATTTACTAAGATACGACGCTTTTAAAATTCTCAATACGTCACGCCGCGTCGTGCTATAATTTTTAGTGCGTTGTGACGTCACGAGCCGAGATTGATGCGTTTTATCTTTGTCAATATTCATTGATTTACAAAAACTAAAAATACGTGTTCATTATTTTCCAATTCTCTAACTGACGGACTAAATAGATTTGCAATTTATTGATGGTGGAAACTAGCCATTGTATAAACGAACACCTCTCTAGGTTGAACTGCGAGATGCCATTCACAAAAAAAAAAAACTTCATGGTTATTATTAAACTTCTTACGCCATAAAACGTTGATTTCATGATCGTTTTCGAAAGCTCTTTGTGGAGTGTTTCAAAATTATCTTCATTTACACCTGAAAGCCTACTCACACGACAAAAAAACTGTCACAATGGATATGAATGGTGTATGTTACAAGTAAAGATGGGTGTGAAAAAAACACTAAACTTACTAAATCATTATGGTCAAGGCTGATTTGGAAGACAGTTTGTTTAGAATAACTTTTTTTACTGGCACCATTGACATCAACATTTCAGCCCGGACTCATCCAGTGCTGGTTATAGGTCCTTTCTTCTGCCATATTTCCTAGATCAGGGAATCCCTCATCTAGGTATTTTCTGCGAATCCTCACTTTGACGATATCCACATCCCGGCGAGATCTTGGAAGGCCCTGGTTTCTTTGGCCTAACTTTGGCCACCATTTTGGTCAAAGCTTTGCTAAGAGGTTTTGCTAAGAGACCGTTAGTACTAGAAAGTTGAAATTTTGTAGAGGTGTGTATATCAATAACGCCGACAAAGTGGTAAAATACAATTTTGGAAAATATTTTTTTTAGGGTTGCTCCCCTACATGTGAAATTGTGAAGTAGGGATGAATTTTTTTATGTCGTCTACCTCATCGTGTGGGGTATCATTGAATAGATCTTTTAAAATTACTTAGGGGTTGCCAGTACTACTTTTCGATTTAATGCTCCATTTACGAAATATGCGTCCCCGCCCCTCTAAATGCTAAACTGTTGACTTGAAAAATTTGGAAAAATTCATGATGATAGTGCATTTCATGCATTTTAAAGGAAAACTATAGCGGTTAAGATAACTTTATTAGTTTAGCAGTAATAGCCGTTGAACTAGGGTGTTGGATAATTTTGTACCAAATACAAAATCCTAATTGTTTGTTTATAACGGGTGAAGACTTGCATTGAAAAACAAAATCTAAAATACAACGGGTCACTCCGGAACCCTACACTGCGCGTGGCCCGACACGCACTTATCTGTACAAACAAATAACCTGCTTTATTATGACATTCAGCCTCTTGCCATAACGGCTCTTTAATTCGATCATTGCTGAACACAAGTTCTACTGTATGTAGCTGTTCGTCAGTACCATTTTGGGCTTTTCTGTTGTTTGTCTCAATTCTGGAGAGTGCATGATGATAAAAGTTCAAGTAGAATAAGACTGGTCAGAGTAATTTAGGCCTGCTTTCTTTTTGTCAAGTGTTTAGCGAAGTAGATAAATTCATTGGCTAAGGACAGCAGTGCAAACCGATCGGACGGTAGCCAGTCAACAATATCGATTCGAGTCGTAGACAGTACCGGTTGCGAGCCGAGTGTCGGCTGTAGCACAATCCATTGTCCGTGGCTCCGTAGCGGCTCGGAAGCGTGAGTCTCATCATCTGTCTAGCCTGTTCCCAACTATGTTTGGGGTCGGCTTCCAGTCTAACCGGATGCAGCTGAATACCAGTATTTTACATAAAGCGACTGCCTATCTGACCTCCTCAACCCAGTTAGTACTGGGTAACACAATACCCCTTGGTAAGACTGGTTGTCAGCCTTTTTGGCCCACTGACTACCTTGTAACGACTGTTAAAGATCTACAAATGACAGCCGGGACCAACGGCTTAACGTGCTTTCCGAGGCACGGAGGAAACTCGGTATGTAAGGGTGGTCACCCATCCACTGACCAACCTAGGCTAGCACGGCTTAACCTAAAGATTGACTCGAGCGGCTGTTATTATTTAGCTACGAGCTCCTCCCTTTCTCTTTAAAATGTTGAGATTATGGTGTTGAGAATTCCAATGTTGAGATTATGATAGTTGATCTTATGTACCAATCTCGAATGCACCACGCGTAGAAAAAACTTCCCGTGGTACTACTGGATCGCTTGGTAGTACTAAGGGATTTTTTTTACCCGTGGTACTACTGGTATAGTACCGATACGGGTATAGTACCGACCACGGGCAATTATGTGAAAAAACAACTGAAAATATCCTTAATTTCGGGAGTCGGTGACTTGTTTGTTTCATTGAATTTTTTTGCCACCGACTAGACACGCTTACTTACAAAACTATATTAGCGGATAACATGATTTTTTTAACGGAATGTAAGCGTTTGTAGCGATGATAGTAAATCACCTTTTTCTGTAAAATAACACTAGCAGAAATGAAGAATTGCTGTTGCAGTGCAGTTGCAGTTAAGTTTCGATCAAAACAACGCTTTTCGTATTCTCTACCGCTGTCAGACACGCTCGCGTCAAGTTCGCGTCACGCGAGCGCAACAACGGCATTCTACCTGTTGCGTGTGCGTGCTTCGGAACGCAACATGATCGTTATTCTAATAAGTAAGAAAAAGCACTAAAATCTGTACTGGGGTATTATTTTAATAACGTCATATTCATTGAAGTGTAATCGATTATTTAGTGAGTAATATTTTTTCTCTCATATGGCCACACCAGTAAGTTTGGTTGTCGTACAGTTGACGTGCAGTTCACGCGCAGTTCAAAGATTACAAGAATACCGTTTATCACTCAAACTTGAACTTAACTGCAACTGCACTACAACTTCATCGGCGCGTCATAAAATTACGTGAATTAGCCCTCTGAAAACAGGTGCATTAGATCTTAAGGTGGAACCGACAGGTTAGGTTAAGTTAAGTTAAAAAAAACTTCCCGTGGTACTACTGGATCGCTTGGTAGTACAACGGGATTTTTTTCACCCGTGGTACTACTGGTAGTAATACGGGTGAAAAACGGAAAAAACAACGGAAAATAACCTTACTTTCGGGAGTCAGTGACTTGTTTGTTTCATTGACTTTTTTTGCCACCGACTACTACACACGCTAAACTATGTTATCCGATAACATAGTTTTTTCAACGGAATGCGTGAAAAGCGTGTGTAGCGATGATAGTAAATCACCTTTTTCTGTAAAATAACACCATCTGAAAACAGGTGCATTAGATCTTAAGGTGGAACCGACACGTTAGCCCGTGAAATTCATTTTTTTTTACGTTTTTAGGGTTCCGTACCCAAAGGGTAAACTCCCATATTATTACTAAGACTCCGCTGTCCGTCTGTCTGTCACCAGGCTGTATCTCATGAACCGTGATAGCTAGACAGTTGAAATTTTCACAGATGATGTATTTCTGTTGCCGCTATAACAACAAATATAATAAAATAAATATTCAAGTGGGGCTCCCAAACAACAAACGTAATTTTTTGATAATAATGGTACGGAAACTTTCGTGCGCGAGTCCGAATCGCAATTGGCCGGTTTTTCAATTTGCAGGTCAGTGCTAGGTTGTATGTTGATGACAAATGAGTTGCGCAAGTAATACGTATGTAGTTACAGAATTGTAATCATAAAACTCATCAATACAACCCTCTAAGTTCATTAAACCCTTTGAATGGGGAAATTGGCAACCCTATCTACGCTTTAATAAGGTACTATCGAGGACACTCCCGCCTGATCACCACTAAGCTAATTTTTGCTTGCACTTACAACATAGAAACGCTCTCTAGCCCCGCCCCGTTGACTTTGTATAGAAATAATTAATGAAAAGATACCGATCGGCCGAGCGCACTGACGACGCACGCCAAACGACAGTTATTGTTATATTGCGCGCCAAAGTTGACGCTTTCCTAATAGGCCTAAACTTTAGGGGGGGTGACTCGGCACCTCTAAGCGAAAAAATTTTTAACTTATCAGGCGGAAAAGACCACGACTGTACCTACACGTTATAAAAAGTTCGAAGAGGTAGGTAACGATGCAGAAAGCGTAAAAGGTTTTTTTTTAGCATTGCTAGTATAGACAAGCAATGTTAACTAATATTACATGGTTTATATTGAATCACAATTTAATCAGTTTTTCAGCACTAATTATCTAAATAAAAATAGTACTTCATTTCACTCCACACTCGTTAATACAGCGTGTAGAAAAATATTTGAGAAACAATCCTATAAGTTTTGAATTTATACAGGGTGTAGAAATGTAGTAAATTGAAAAAAATCCTATAATTGAAATTGTTTTGGACTTATCTTTCTATTAATTTACACAGGATGTAGAAATGATTAAAACAAAGTCATTTTTCATTTAAAAAAAAAATGTCCCAGTCCTCATACTGTCTCTTCATTTCATTGAACCATAAACAAACAATCTTAACCGTTATTAATATTGTTAACAAGTACGTGCGTGCGTTATCTGTCAATTTAATAAACATTTAGACTGAAGGTCGAACTCTTATTTTCGGGGGGCTCCGGTGAAATATAGACTACGCTAAAGAGGCTGAATCATTTATCGCTTTGGCCTCGTAATGTCAGTAGCACTTCACCTTGGTTGACTTTAGACAATTGATTTTTGAGGACAAAAAGACGTTTGCAAAGTAAAACAAATATTTAAAGTAAGGTTGCTTGGTAAATGTTCGTTCTTTAACAGCCAACAAAAACCTAATAATCTGAATTCGTTTGTTTTTGTGTAGCTAGATTTTTTGCTAAGAAAGACTGCCCAGTGATCATCATTATCATCCACAGCCTGAATTCACCCACTGCTGGGTATAGGCCTCCTTTTCTTGTGCCAATCTCCACGTTCCTTTTTTTTAAACGGTGGAATATATCTACACATACCGGCCCGTCCGTTAAAACACCGCCGTGAGCGGATGAGACGCGAGAACTGCTACGCATGACGTTTGCGATCAATCCCGCGCAGCCAGCCTACCGGCAACAAACTCCTTTGGCGATGTCCGGGCTCATTTAAGACATCGCAGCTACTCATGAGGGCCGTGTAATGCGACGACGATAGACTTCCCGATCTATCGCCCGCTGGCACCTCCTAGGGCGGCATCAGGTCGCCATGGCGCCTTCACCACTGCCCTGTCCTCCTGCGACGAATCGCGTCAGCGAGGGCGTCTCTCCCCCGTCGCGCTTCGCCGCCCCCTTCTGCGAGATGACGTCCTTGCAGAAGGATGCTAATGCTATTGACTCCCATGCTGTCGACCATGCCCTTGGCCACGGCCGGCAAGGCGAGGTCTGTCCCGATTGCTGCTTTGAGAGCACGGCGCGGCGTTGCAATACCCAAGCATATTGATATTGAGATTTATCGTTTGGACCGACATTAATTAATTCCTGAAATATTTAGGTAGGTACTAACGACCGGTGGTATTGTTAGTATGTATTGAACGCTATGGTGTGATAATTTGTGAAACAGTTTCATCGAATTCTGTGTGTTCTTGGAACACCCGACACCCGCTTGCTAGATCGACCTATAATTTTGCCATACCAGTTTAAAGTTAGATATGCATTTATTTAGAATTGGCCAATCTATGTTCGTTATACTCTGCTTGTAATAATATAATTCAATCATGATTTGACGATACGTGGGACCATCTAGCATAAGAACGTTAACGTTGTTGTTTTCCTCGGGAACAGGGGCCCTACTCTGTAACGCTTCGTCCGTATATTCGGATCTATCCGTCTCTCTCGCACACGTCTGCAGATGAGTGCGAGTGAGAGAGACGGATAGATCCGAGTATACGGACGAAGCGTTAGAGAGTAGGGCCCCAGTACCTTTTTTCGAGATGAAAAGTCACAGGTCAGGTGGTCAGGTGTGTCAGTTTCTTAACACCTGACAACGTACACAGTGTGTTTGGCTACCGGTTACCGATACTTAAAGGGCATATTATATACTCGTTTCTATCGATAAATGCACGTTTATAAATATTCTTAACCCCACACCCCGCGAATGGCAGCCATGTTATTTTTCTAATCAGCTGATCTAGGGTATGTTCAAGGAAAAGCTAATATCTTTGAATGTACGAGACCTATGGACGTGCAAATGATCTTATTGCAAGGCTAAACAACGAGGCTATCAAATTATTAAATAAATTTTCTTGAAAAATTAGTAAGATCCTAAAAAAATACGAATTTTACGTAAAATTACTTATCATTTTTACATTTTCTACTCTAGTCCAAAATTAGCCCCGGAATGTTGCGTATGTTTTTATGTTAAATGAGAAGTATTTGAGTCAACCTACAAAATGATATCAAAATATCGACTCAACATCAATTATTTTAAGAGTTCTAGCCATTTGAACATAGCCCTGTCCCAGCGCAAAGGCTCCATACCCTAGATCAACCGACTAGAAAAACAAAATGACTGCCATTCGCGGGTTGTGGGGTTAGATATATTTATAAACGTGCATTTATCGATATAAAGGAGTATATAATATGCTTAAAGGATCGGTAATCGGTAGCCAAACACATGTATAAGCAAAATTTCAGGATGATCTGATGATTCAGTGATTTAGGTGCGAAAAGGTAACAAACAAATTTACTTTCGCATTTATAATATTAGATATACATACGTAGTTAGGATAATAGGCGAGACGACAAAAAAAAACTAATTAGTCTGTCAGTTAGATTATAAGTAATCTAACTGACAGACTAAATAGTTTTTTTTTTTAACTAATTGACCCGTTTTTTTTCCTTTGTTACGTAAACCAAAATTGACGAAGAATGACGCTGTTAAAATTCTCAATACGTCACGCCTTGGTATAATTTTTAGCTAGTTCTGACGTCACGAGCCCCCACTCCCGATTTTTGATGCGTTTTATCTTTTGTCAATATTCATTGATTTACAAAAACAAAAAATACGTGTCCACTTATTTCCAATACTCTAACTGACGGACTAAATAGATTTGCATTTTTTTGATACTGTCGTCATGCCTATTAAATATGCCTGTGTGCTTACATAAACTACATGTTGAAACCTTATTACCAGTTACTACAAACCCATAACTGATTGTGATGCACGTGATTCGAAGATGATCTGTCACTGCTTCCGAGTTGCTCAAGATAGAACGTGTAAAGATAACTTAAACATTCGGAATGAAGTTGAAAAGTAAAACACAATAAATCATTTGTTTCCAATTATTTGTTCTTAAGTTTGTATGAGCTTAAAAACGCGCTGCGTGCTTATTGAATTTATGCCATTGAATTTATAACTGTTCTTTAGATTTCACGGTTTTCCCTTCATTTAATTTATCATGTTTGTTAGAGAGATTTGATCCATATGATTGCCCCTATCGATTGATGTAAAAAAAGTACAGGATGTTAGTTTTTCGAACTTTAGTCGGTTCGATTCCCGAGTGTGGCAAGCGAATTTTCAAAAATCTGTTAATGCAGAGTTGTTTATTTAAAAAATAAAGGAATGTTTCCTTTGAGTAAAATTTGCTATCTCCAGTATTTCGAGTTACTTTCCATCCAGGTGGCATTTCCACCCTGTATACATTTTTGAGGATATAAAGAAGAAAGTAGGATATATATAAACTCTACATAGATCATGATCTGTCGAATGACCAATTTGGTCGAGACGCCATTGTTTAACTATTGTGTCTACTTCGTGGACAGATCATGGGCTTGATGTTGCTTATATGCTTGCAATTGCAACTTATTGTAAATCGAAATCTATACATCTCTTATATGGAAATTAGAAAGGACTTTTAGCGACCCAAAACCTTAGCGAACAAAACTGGGCCAAAACATGAGTTGTTGCGATTTACAATTAAAAAACTTAAAAGCATGCTGGACGCATGACAACTGTGTTCGGACGAAATCTCCGCTAGCGTGTCCCTAAGTTAGACTTCTTTTGACAAGACTCCAACGAAGCTCAAAATGTTACAGCACACAATATCGGTGCAGGATCTCTTCGCCCTGACGGTCTCGAGACGATAATTTTAGGTTATCGCTATCGTAACATAATTATCTAATACCACAGATACCGCCGGTGATTCCACCGTGACTTTGTGCTCCGGACCTGCCGGTATCTGACCTACTAATATAGAACACATCTCGGTATCGGGCGGCCATTTGTATTTTATTGATTGATTGCGACACCTGTCTGGTTGCTACGAGAATGGATGTGTAGTTAAAGTTTCCTTATACAAATGATTTGAAGTCACCTGTCGCTCGTTCCAATTCCAAGGTGCCGGACAGCCATAAGGATACCCCTTTTTTTTTTGTTGCCGGGGTGGAAAATCCACACGGATGTCCTCCGCCCTGGGGCAGGCGGAGGGGTCTGTCGGACTCTAACCGACTAAAAACCACCCCGGTGTTCCCTTCGCACACTTGCACCGGGGATCATAGGAACTAGTGCGCCTTCCACGATCCCCGGCTAGTGCCGGCCGGGGAGCTAGGTGTACTCCTCCCGCAACGCCAATAGGGGCGCGCGCGGGCCACTACGCGCCACCGCCTCGGGTCCGGTTATTCGGCGGGGCGGCGGACGTGCCCAAGTCCGCCGTCCCTCTGGATAAGGATACCCCTACCCCAACATAGTTGAGATAAAGCTAAGCAGATGATGAATCGGTAATAGTGGAGCTTTACATCAGTGAAAGAGTTTTTGAACCGAATGTGGAGTCGGGGTTACCACCTATTTCTATAAATAAAGAACTACACAAAAACAAGATTTGAATTATTGCCCTCCGAGGGTCAAACATAATCTAAAAATAAATCAATCAATAATACATGATAACTGTCCACATAAGTACATAACGTTTGTAAGTAAATATTTTTCCTTACATGCATTACGAAAATAATATCAACGATAACAGTATAAATATTATGGCTGTTGTTAGGCCAGATTCGCACTGACGCTTTTTAAACGCAATAGTTTTGTTTTACCGCGCACTAGATTTTCAGGTGTCAGCCCCAAGTTTAGCGTTGAGAATTCTACAGAGAACATACATAGTCGAACTCGAGTCGGACTCGCGTATGAAGGGTTCCGTCGTAGTAGGGAAGCTCCCTTTAATTTTTAATTTATTATTTGTTGTTATAGCGGCAACAGAAATACACGTTCTGTGAAAATTTTAACTGTCTACCGAACACGCGATACAGCCCACTGACAGACAGACGGACGGACAGACATAATAGGGTCTCATATTGGCTACTCTTCGGGTACGAAACTCAAAAAGCGCTCTCCTGGATTTTTGACTCTTAGCGCTAAGCGGAGCGTTGGAAATCCCGTGCGTGCAAATATAGGCTTAGTTCACATCGTTATCTCTTATTTTCATTAGTAATGCATTGGTTTATCTCTGTAATAGGTATACAGGGTGTAAACAACCTCATCACGAAGCCGTCAACCAAGCATTCTGTACATCAAACTAAGTAACTTTACGCAAAAGTTATTGCTGCGAAACGACTTTTTTTGGGGTGAAAAATCATGTATTGTGGTAGAACTCAATGTAACGCACTCAAAACATTGTGCTGATGGATGGATTGAATAATACGGGGGTCGTGGAGGTGTTTAAAAATCTTACATTAAAAACTGGTATTTAAAAAAAACTTGTCAATAAGTTGGAACTTTACAGGTATGATGTATAACAAAAAAAATGATCGCAATGACGGAGAGAACAAGTGCCTTTCGACTTCGTTAAGAGGTTTTTTTACAATCTTTATAAGTGCATATTATGCAAGACCTAGGGCATATTGTATAAACTTGTTTGCTCCGAACTTGTGACCTAGATTAGAGTTCAAGGTTTTCATCGATTCCCATTGCATCGAACTCGGGCCGCGGAAAAGTATACAGGATAAAGCTACACAGAATGCATATGTGTTATCCTATTTCGCACTAGAACTATGAGGTTACACTTCCCTATACAAGGTATAAACGGACCTTTCACGAATCCGTCAACCAAGCATCCTGTACATCTAAATAAGTAACCCTACGCAAAAATATAAAGTTAAGGCGATGCCCCCTTGCAATACTTATAATTTTATTCGCCTGTTTCGTAAAAAGTATTAAATTCAAAGCTTTTTAAATGCGAGACAGCTGACTAACCAGCAGGACCTGAAAAGCATCCTAATTATGGTGTTGATTCTGTTGTGCACAAACTAAACTTAATTTAAGCTATTGCTATCTTTTTCTCTCTAATAAAACGAGAAAGAGACGGACGTAATTTAGACCTGTCAATTTTAATTGGAACTAATATTTCCATACAAATGAAGGGTGCACGTAAAAACATGTCGACTAAAAACACGGTGAAGCGCAAGGCTTAAACTAGTTTGACATCTCTAACTTAGTTCATAGCTATAGCCGTCCTTTTCTCGCACTGCCTTTTAGTAACAGGTACCTAGCAATAGCCTAAATTAAGTTTAGTTAGCATCAATTATTTGATCCTAAAACGCTCTCATAGATATAAGAAAGAAGGACGCATTTGAGACTTTTAAATAGTACTAAAAGGACTAAAGACCAGGACAGGCCATAATAAAACTGTAAAATATACCAAGTTTTCTAAATATCTGCAGACTTTTTTAGAGGATTGTCACTAGTCACTCGTGGAATGTGTTGCAATATGGTATGATGCAACAAGAAATTGCATCTTGTTTGTTTCATTCCAGACTCAACAAGAATGTTTGTTAGCTACTAACTGTTGTGCGTCAGAGACTTCAGAGTCTAGAACTCTAGACCATTTGAGAGCAGCATCATAGGTACTTACCTCATTTGTCTGATTCATACAAATTGTAAGGAAGAATAACAAGTCATTGTGTAACGCGTGTTTTGTTTACGTGCATAACATGTATTTTACATTTATTGTTATACAGTAAAACTCTCTTATAGATATAAGACGCTGCCCCTATCGGGACACAGAGGTCGGATAATCGGATGCATAGGTATTTTACCTACAAATAGTTGCTGCTTACAAAACTAAAGAAGCGGCTTCTAATATACATACATACATAAAGTTGTGACTTTATGTATGTATGTATATTAGAAGCCGCTTAACTGAAGTCGTGGGAAAAAGGTGTGCCTTTTTCCCATCATGGGGGTAGGCAGAAACCACAAAAGCTACGATCCTATTAAAAATGTTTCTAAAATATTATTTGAAAACATAACCTTACACACAAAAGACGCAACAGAACACTAAATTTATCGAGCCCGGGATCCAGAATACAGCCACGGCCACGCGCTGCCGATAACGTCAGCGGGGCTGTAGTGGGCGGAAATACGCGCCGACGCCGCTTCCCCTGCTTCACCTCCGCAAAAACCTAAAGATTTGCTGCTTACAGCGCCTTAAACAGGGTTATTGGTTGTCACGGCAATCCTATATCAACCGTTCCTTGAAGATAACGTAGATTGTTTGACATTGCTGACTGCCTCGATAGTCTAGTGGTTGCAATCGCGACTGTTGAACATGAGTGACTGTTGTTCCTGAGTTGGATTTCCAGGTCGGGCAAATTGTTATTGGGTTTTTCCATCAGGAATTTCTCAGTAGCAGCCACGGAGTCTGGAATGGTGCCCGGTTGGTGGCAATAGGCTCGTCCCCTATTACATGAGACGTAAACGTAACTGCCTAATTTTTCGGGGATTACAGGCGTGGCAAAAAACGATATTGGGCGAATTGTACTCGCATTTCTCCAATCAACACAAATGCAAAATAATTATGATCCCCACGTGTATTTGTGTCGCTTTGACGCAATGGGCACGCTGCGTGCACGTATTTCACGCATGAGGCGCCAAAATAACACACTACCAAAAATAATAAATTAAGTATTCTTGAAATGTCATTAGAATTTTTGGCAACGGAAAATGCAATAAATTCTTTTTGCTGCTTTAGCGGTAGTTAACCTCAAAAATTAAACGAGGAAAGCCGCAGCAAGTAAGATTCCAAAAAAGTTTGTTCGCAAACGAATGTAAACAAATTGTTAAATCTTTTTTTGCGAAGTGTACTTAAATTTTAAGTAATTTAAATTATTTTCAGAAGTATTTTTTTAGAAAACCTCAATTTATTTTGTTGAATGCTTTTTTTAAGTTTTAAATAAAAAATATAGCCTGTCGACATTTTTTTTGTGATAATTATGGTCAACAACTTGTGAATTAATGGGCTGAATCTAAACTGATTTTTGTTTTAGTTAAGTAACAAAAATAAAAAAAAACAATGGATAAACTTATCGGGGTTTGCATCAAAGGCAGGACTTGAAACTCTTAATCAGTCAAAACCAGTTTTGACTGGTGTCTGTCAAAACCCTTATAAAGTTAAAATGCATTTTCTGCATTAAATAGTATTGTTGTTTTAGAACGCCTCAGTTGTAATTACCTAGTCCTAGAATTACATGACGCTTTTCAAAGGATCACAAAAAAAACACAACAACCTAATAAGTTTATAAGTAAATGTTAGTTACACTTAAAGTACTTACGGGATGATATCCGTGATTTGCCTTAGTTACTATGAGCTCCCGATATATAAATATATATATATATATATTTTAATTGTAGTGAAAAACCGTGAAAGTCTAAAACAAATGTTAGTTATTGTTAAGATAATTTTGACTAGTCAAAAGTAGTTTTGACTGTGACATAAACACCTGAAAAGTAACTCACTATACTAATAAATTAATCATCATACGCGGTAAAAGAAAAACTTGATTTTTCTTCCCAAGTCCAAAATAAGTTACACGATCAACTTCGTTTTTGCAACAACCTGTATAACTTGTTTCTCTACAGAATTTCAAGGTTACATGGTTTAATCTTCATTGAACATGTTATCCGATGTCTTCAATTACTTTTACTGCCACAAAATTACGTGTGGTCAGTAATGGCCATCTCTTATATGTATGCATGGTGATCCAGACACGCAAAAAGTAAATTATAATTAAATTAAGCGACGCCTTGATACCTAAAGTCTATTAAAATCGATCAATTTAAAAAAAATGTTTTAAAAGAGTTATAAAAATACACCCCTACACCCTTTTTTTTCGGTTGGGAAATCATCAAATGACTTCTCCCGCTCTGGGCAGAGCAGGAGGGAGTGTCAGACTTTTACTGACTAAAACCCATCCATGTTCCTTCATCGCCCTTTGTGTTCCAGGGCCACGGTTTCTCTTGCGAACAGTCCCGCAGCCCCGGAACACCCATACAAGGGTGTATGGGTGTTCCGGGGCTGCGGGACTGTTATTAATGTTTATAAAAAATACAGAGTGTTTCTTAATTTAATGTTTTATGTTAAAAATAACTGATTTTAAACACTCAATCATTAATTGCATTTCAAAATTGGTGGTAAATTCATTTCAAGATGACATTAAATAATAAAAATAAATTCAAAATTAAATGAATTTATTTTTATTATTTATTCATTAGGGACTCTGTCCAGTATCTATTTTCCTTGAATCTCCCCATGATTATAGCAGTACACAAAGATGCATCTACAAATCTCATGCATGTGCACTTACATAAAATGCATTCTGCCCTCGTACGAGGCAACCTTACATCTTGAACTAGGTATCTTTAAGAGGATAAGTATATTTACTGGGCTTCCCTTTTGCGTGAGAAAATCTTTTTGAAACCATCAATGTATGGTATTATGGGTATTATTAAACACCATTATTTTTCGATCGTTCTGGAACCGAAAGTCATAAACTCGATCATCGAACTCAAAACGATTCTGACTATATTTTTTCGAAAAATGTATAATTATATAAAAAACACGAAAAATTAAATTTATAAGTAATATTTGTTATATTGTTATTTTCTTACGTGTTTTGTGTTTATGGTTGTTAATTTTAGGTCGTTCTGGAACCGAAGTTCCAGATCAGTAACCACGCATTCAGTACATCATTCTAATTTCCGTAAATCGTTTACACCTAGTTAAAGAAATGTTAAAAATGTAGGTATTGTTTTGGAAAAGAAAATCGATGTAAGAACTTGGTTATCGCCGTAAGGTCGTCTGAAGTAAGTTTTCCTAAGTAACATCACAGTAACGAGACATCGATTGAACAAGGCTTCGCAGTATGATATTTACGCAGTAAAATCGTTCGCATTACATTTTTTCGATGTAACGAAATATCGCAGTAACAAGACGTCGATTTAACAAGGCGTCGCAGTAAAGAGACGTTGAAAGGTTTTCGAAGAAACAAAATTCCATGATACAGCTTTCGCACTCAAGTAGATATTCGTTAAATGTTTAATACACTTCTGTAAAAAAAGAGGGGAGTACAAGTTCAATGGCTCTTTTATCCAATTGCAAAAATGCCTTACGAAAAAGATTACTTGTTTCAACAGCATCATCATATTAACTACCCTGTATCATTTTGCAACTGCAGTTCAATAAATCCTATAACATCGCAGCGCTAAGTTCGACGCCCTTGAAATAAATCATTACTAATCATTTACATAAACAACTTGAATAATCATTTATTAGGAAATCAGTCTAATTGCTTACAGCCACAGATAACAAATAAACATAGCATAAAGGCGGGAAACGGTGCTTGACGCATGCGCGTTGCGTGAACATAGGTCACCGTGCCAATAGTGCAACGAGACAACCGCCACATGTAAACTCAACTCCATGTTCTTAAAAATAGAGAATGTTTTAGAATAACTGACAGTTCATCAGCAGATGGTCCATAGACAACCGCCACGTGCAATTTAAACTCTATGTTTATCAAAATAAAGTGTGTTTTAGAAAACTGACAGCTCATCAGCAGACGGGCCATAGACGCTGATAAAACACCCGGATGTCCCGCCATGATTGTTTAAAAAAAAATAACGTATTGTCGTTTATTTTGTGTTGCCGTCCAATATCGGTGTATCCTGTTGATATTAGTGCCATCGATTCTATTCGTGTACATATTGAGTTCATTGTCGCTGATAAATGATAGGGACTTTATTTGGACTTTACACTCTGGATTTTTTATCTGTGGTCTCTGAAACTCTTTCTTAGTGCCTTGTTGACACGTGCCAAGTACCACGGTGAGGCCGTGCAAGAAGTGGAGTTGACCGAAAGCTTCTAAACACTATTCGTGTTCTCTGTCTTTGCAATGTCTGAAACTAACTTACTCGTTAAGGCATAACCGTGATTTCTTTCGTATGTCGAGTTTTTCCGGTACAATTTACCGGTGTGTGGATTTGAGCCCGGTTGATGGCAATAGGCTCGCCCCCTATTACATGGGACTTAAACATAACTAGCGGAATGTGAGTCTACATTAGGTATTCTGCCTATATAAAGTCGAATTTTAACGTGTTTGCAGTAATGTTTGGGAAGTAGTTATCGAAAAAATACCATAATTATTTGCTATTTCTGGCGAAAATATGCCTTGTAATAATAGGTCTATTGTAAAAAATACAATAGGTAAAGATAATATCCGAACAAATTGCTTGAGAACTTATATTTGTAAAATTACGACAATTATCGAATTATGCAGGGTCTGCCGCAAGGTATTCGTGAAATAAAATAATAATCTATCATTCTTTTACAATATAAGTACTTAGTTCAATGACCAGGGGCCTAAAATGGCCGTTTTAGCAGAATCAGCCATTATATATGGGCCATTTTAGACCCCATGATGTATTAATATGGTCGAAGCAATTATTTTAGCAAGCTATTTTTCTATGATTCTAACATACATCTATAAGTAAGAATCGTCGCAGAAAAATAGAAAAAACCGGCCAAGTGCGAGTCGGATTCGCGCATGAAGGGTTCCCTACCATCGTAGTAGGACCCCCTTTAATTTTTATTATTTTTTAATAGAGCGGCAACAGAAATATACATTATGTGTAAATTTCAACTGTCAACCTATTACGGATCATGTGATACAGTCCGCTGACGGACAGACGGACGTACGGACGGACAGCGGAGGCTTAAGGGCTAGCGCACACTATAGACAAGACTGTCTTTAGACAGACAATTACCCTACCAGTGCAAGCGAGACTACATTATCTGTCTCGCTCGCACTAGTAGGGTAACTACTAATACTACTAATAGGGTGCAGTTGGTGCCCTTCGGGTGCCTGAACTCTACAAACTGTTTATCTGCACAAATAAGGATCTCGACCTACCAAACTAACGTCTTCTTTTCTTTATTTCCAGTGGAATATGTGGACACAGAATACAGTCTGTGGCTGACATGGTTCCTGATGCCGGTCATCGTCACCTTCCTCCTGCCGGCTGTCATCATTGTCCTCATATACATCAGTGCCATCATCTTCCATTTATACAGGCTTTACAGGTATGCAAAGAAACCATACATTTTGCGTAGACGCGACGTAGGTAGTTGGGTTTTAGTTTTCTACTTTATTTTTTAACCACACCGTTCATCATCTCAGGAACAGCGCCTGGGGGGTTATTCACCACGCTTCGATTCAATTTTCGATTCGGAAAGTTGTATGTCTATCTCGCTTGATTTCGTAATGTCAAAAAAAGATAGACATACGACTTTCCGAATCGAAGCGTTGTGAATAAGGGGCCTGACCAGAGGTATCAACAGCTCACTGGTCACCAAAATCAAAATATTTTATTTCACAGCCCACATAAGCACTTATAAAACGTCGAAAAAAAGGTGTACGGTTCAGGTTGGTCGTTTCCTATGAAGAAGAACCGGCAAGAAACTCCATGGTTATACTCCTTTCAAATCGTTTGTTATTACAATATTATCATGATATAGCATTATTATTTAAGAGGGCTTTTACAGTTTTTCTTGTTTTTGAGAATTTTAAGAGTATAGCACTTAAATACAAGAAAATTTTGGATTTTTATTTAAAGCGCTCCTTAGAGAAATAATCAAACTTTCTCGGGCATATTTTTTTTAACAATTTTGTGGCCATATCTAAACCATAATCACACAACTAAACTGAGATTTTTGATGTGTGATTATGGTATAAATCAATAACTAAATGAGTTTATGTTTGTATGTTATTATTTCTCTGTAGGAGCTACAGAGTCTGGATTTGTGCCCGGGTGATATCAATAGACTCGCTCTCTATCCCATGGGACTAAAAACATGAATTATCGACAGGCCGTGTCGACGGCGCGTTCGTGTTCCACGCGCGCCTCAAAGAGAGTCAGTAATAGGGAAGGGGTCCGCAAGGGCCGAAGCCTGCCGGGGCTGCGGGACTATTCGAAAGAGATACCGTGGCCCCGGAACACAAAGGGCGATGAAGGAACATGGATGGGTTTGAGTCAGTAAAAGTCAGACACTCGATCCTGCTCCGCCCAGAGCGGGAGGAGTCATTTGATGATTTCCTATCCGAAAAAAAAAAAGGTGTAGGTACTATAGGCGAGACGACAAAAAATTAAATCTAATTAGTCCGTCAGTTAGATTATCAAAAAATATTTGACCCGTGTTTTTTCTTTTGTTACGTAAACCAAAATTTACCTAGATATGACACTTAAAATTCTCAATACGTCACGCCTTGGTATAATTTTTAGCTAGTTCTGACGTCACGAGCCCCCACTCCCCGAGTTTGATGCGTTTTATCTTTTGTCAATATTCATTGATTTACAAAAACAAAAAATACGCTAACTGACGGACTAAATAGATTTGCAATTTTTTTATACTGTCGTCATGCCTATTAGTAGGTCTTAGGAACTACAGCTGAGTTCACTAACGGTCGACCACTTTTCAACCTTATTATTCAGCCCTTCTGAGATTACAGGCGTGATGATAGGTATGTCATGTGATCACAATAATAACGCATGCACAAAATGTTATTAAACTGTGATAAACTTACCTTAATTAAAGTAGGTAAGTAATTAAGTTATTTACAGCCTTTGGGTCAAAGGTGTGGGCAGTTTTTTTATGAAAACTATCCGGCTTATTTTCCGCCTTTTGTTTATATCTAAAATAGCGGCCACGCACATAACTGTGCTAAATGAAGATTGTAACGTGGACTTGGATAGCTTATATTTCGGAAATGTGACGCTTTAGAAGATTTTATCTGATACAGTAGGTACCTACTTGTTAATATCGATGCCAGTTATTTATTAACAGAGATTTAATTAACGTGTGGCCGCTGTTTTGAAACTGAAATTAAAATGGTGGAAATAAGGCAAGTCAAATAATTTAAAAAAATCTGTAGTCTAAATATATAAAAGAAGAAACTGACTGACTGACTGACTGACTGACTGACTCATCTATCAACGCACAGCCCAAACCGCTGGGTCTACAGCTTCCAAATTTGGCAAGTAGGTTCCTTATGTGGTCTAGGGGTGCACTAAGAAAGGATTTTTCAAAATTCAACCCCTAAGGGCGTTAAACGGGGCTCCAAAGTTTGTATGGGGAAACAAGATTAGTTACACTATTTTGTTCGAAACTTCACAGGAGTGGACCTATTGATAAATGAGTATAAAAAAGGGGTCCGGGTTTTTTCAGAATTTAACCCCTAAGAGGGGGAAATGGGGTGACAAAGTCTGAAAATCAACATCGGTATAGTTTTTATAGTGTATTACAAAAACAACGATTTTAAGATTGAAAATGGTGGACCTGAAATCCCCTATTGGGGTGCAATGGGGTTGAAATGTCTAAAAATCAATATGGGTGTCGATACCGAGATTATCAAGGGTGCTGATTACGAATATGGCATTTATTTTGAGATCCATAAGATGGTGGATTTGACTTCTATACAGGGTTATTTTAGATTTATTGTGATGATTGTGATTACGATGATAACGATGGTAATGATTGTGACAGTGATTGTGACAGTGATTGTGACGATGTAGAATACTATTTATCCCTTTATTTTGATCCAGTGGGACAGTAACCGAACATCACGCGGGCGAAGCCGCGGGCAACAGCTAGTCGTAGAATAAAAAAGCTGCGTGTAGAATAAAAAACCTTGTGGGTCAAATTTACTCACCATTATATTCTTCACATTGGGCCCAAAATTTAGCTATGCAAACCGTTATACCAGAAACACGAGGAAAATACTTTTTTCTCAAACATCGAAATAACGAAACATGGCAACCAAGGAGGTAACTTATCAAAGGTTTTATTTAAATTTCGAATTGGCATGCAAATAGAAAGCAGTTTATTAAAAAAAAAACAAATGAACTCCTCAACGCGAGAAAAAATATTGTTGTTTGTGTGCATCATTGACAACTGTATTTTTAAATGAAAAGTTCTGCATACATACTACTTAGTTTTAATTTCCTCGCATTATTTGAGAAAAGTACTAACAAGCCTTGGCCACAAGCCACAACTAGGCATTGATGGACTTACGTATGTGTGCATTGTGTGCCTCGGCTTCGACTCGGCCCAAATTTACACGTTCGTCCATCAATGCCTCTGTTGCTGGCCGCTGCAGTAATGTAAGTACTATTTTTTTTATTTAAAGAAGCTTTTGTCATATGGCAGAAAATGTCGCCTGCTTATATCTTTGTTGCACAATTGTATTCAATATTATGATAAGTAACGCAACAACATAAACTCGACCGTTTTCAAGGCCAACGCAATTTTGATTGTAATTTTAAATAAACCAGTTTTCGAATTTCGAATTCAGGTCTAAGAAAAAGTTAACGACGATGCAGCCAGTGTTACATTAAATTCAAGGGTAAACTCATTATAGAGGGCGCTTTTGGTTTATGTGGGTCATTACACCCGATTTTGATGAGGTGCGTATGACATGTAAATTGCTGGTTGCAAGAAATTAGGCCCGTGAGTGATTTGCAACAAGATTGATCAATCTAAATAAAAAAAATGTTTTGCGTAACGAGCTAAGTGAATACAAGCTTTTTATGAGATCCACATATTGGGCGCGATATTTGTAATTTATTTCACTAATTTATTTCTGAGACAATTACAAATTATAGAGATCTACAGTCCCAGACATAGAGCATCCATTTTTTTTTGTATTCAATTCGACAATTCAAAAGTGCCTGTAACTTAGTTACTTAAAATAAATGAATTGATTTTGAAATGTGCCTGTCTCTGGAGATATAACACAGGGAGTAAACCTCCTCATCACGAAGCCGTCAACCAAGCATTCTGTACATCAAACTAAGTAACTTTACGCAAAAATTACTGCTGGGAAACGACTTTTTTTGGGGTGAAAAATCATGTTTTGTGGTAGAACTCAATGTAACGCACTCAAAACATTGTGCTGATGGATGAATTGAATAGTTCGGGGTCGTGGAGGTGTTTAAAGTAAAAATCTAACATTAAAAACTTGTATTAAAAAAAAGTTGCCAAAATGTTGGAACTTTGACCCCCCAATATCTCCGTAACTAGAAGGTTCCCAGGTATGGTGTAGAACAAAAAAAATATCGCAATGACGAGGAGAACAAGTGCCTTTCGGTTTCGTTAAGAGGTGTTTTACACCCTATAAAGGAATCTACTTACATTAAGTGCCCCCGAAGAATAGAAACGAAAACAATAGAACGAAGAGAATATTTAAGAGGTCATTTACATGGACCTGGTGAAGTTTGTGGGGATCCGCCGGATGCGAGTCGCACGAGACCAGTAAAAGTGGCGACACAGTCAAAGTGCAGGGGAGGCCCATGTCCAGCAATGGACGTCTTTTGGCTGGAATGATGATGATGAGTAAAAAAACGCCGATCAAAAGTTCCAAAAAGGTAGTTCACACACAATCATCAGCTGATCACGTAAACATCATGCATTTATTCAAACAACAAATTTTTAATAAGTTCCGTCACCTTCTTCATTAAAAATATATATTTCTCGATAACTTCAACACCTCGAAGACCTCCTGACTTGTCCAGATAAAAGTGAAATATCGTAGACAATGGCCAGACGGCTTAATTAGACGGTAATTATTGTGTCCAATTATTTTTTATAATTATGTATTTACATAGTTATCTAGTGAAAGACTTATGAGTAGCCTTTGGCCCGACGCCGTCTGCTCGCTGTGTCGTCTGGCATGCGGTGTGCTTGTGATCCGAAGATTTGATTTTAATTAAAGCCTTGGCACTTATTTGTGTATCGATAGCCTGTTACTAGAAGTCATGGGATAAGCAGTCATCCCATGTAAAATTGTACCATCCTCCGAGTCCTCCGGAACCCAACATTGTCCAAAGAACCGAAAATCCGGCTCGAAGGATCAATGTTGGGTTCCGGAGGACTCGGAGGATTGTACACTTCTTCAAATAACACAAACACTGTACTTTATGACCTTTTTACTTTGAACTCAATACAACCTTAAGAAGGTTGTATTGACATCTTTTGAACTGTATAATTTTTGAACTGAAACTGAACTCTATGCACTTTTACCTAACCAAACGGCGTGACAAACTTAATTGTGACTTCTAATTCGCCGTCAACACCACCTAGTTCCGCAAATGTACAACTTTACTTTTTGAACTCTTGGTGAGCGGTTTCTAGACTAACATGGTTCTGAACATAAATACTGTATTCAGCTATATCCGGTTAGACTGAAAGCCGGCTCTAATATACCTACTTGAGATCAGGCTAGATGCATGATGCACTTATTTGTTTGGCTAGAAGGATATCAGACTTTGAGTCCTGGTTTGGCAATAAATGGTTTTATTTAAATAGTCTCGCTCGCAATAATTTAACTACCCGAAGTTCTCCAAGAATGGGTGGATTTCTGTCTGGACAAAACTGGGTCTTTCCAATTGGACCAATTCAACACTATAGTGTTTTTAAACGAGTAGGCATTTTGCACTTGGTATGATGCATCTGTATGTGCTGAAATACAAGTGCACGCTATAGGTAAGAAGCTATAAGAACAAATAGTAGTTTTTCTTCTACCTAAAGGTGAACGTACACTTATCCGCGGCGAAAGAACCGACCGCGCCGAAAGAAACATTTTCTCATCCGTATGTCGTTATCTATTCGTCCGATTCGACGCGGATAAGTGTGCGAGGTTTCATAGGATTCCATACAAGTGATTCAAAATTCGATTCTTTCGGCTTCTTCGCTTTCTTCTGCTCTGATAAGTGTGCGTTCACCTTAACAGGTAAACAATTGTGCGAACAAAGCAATGCACATGCGATCTTATGCGACAATCTGTATTACCGACACGCGATGTGCTTATTTATATGACAAACAATAATAAAATTACTCTTGGGTACAATTTTTACGTAAGTAAGCACTTAATAGGTTATTTCTTGGCACCATCCTTAATCTCGAAAAAAAAGGAATAGTGCTTATCCCCAATAGGCTTGTGTCCTGAAAAATCTAATTAGTCCGTCAGTTAGATTATCAAAAAATATTTGACACGTATTTTTTCTTATGCTACGAAAACCAAAATTGACGAAGATACGACGCTTTTAAAATTATCAATACCTCACGCCGTGTAATAATTTTTAGTGCGTTGTGACGTCACGAGCCGCCACTCCCGAGTTTTGATGCGTTTTATCATTGTGTGAGCGTGTCCATTATTTTCGAATACTCTAACTGACGGACTAAATAGATTTGCAATTTATTGATGGTGGAAACTAGCCTATTGAGGTAGGTTTTGCCGATGGTAAATAGTATTAGGCGCACGTATCAAGACGTGCAAATAAATAAAATTGAAGAGTGTTTGTAATTTCAAAATAACAGCATATTGTTGAATGCATGTGAAAGTATCCATTATCTTTTCATGCCTAAACCACTGAATCGATGATCCTGAAATTTTACATAATGCATTGTATTCATAACCTATTGTATTTCATCCTGGAAAAATGTATACTGTTCCCGAGAAAAAAAAAACAATGACGTTCTTATGATAAATAGACGGCGCCAAGTATCTTTCGAATCATGATTGAATTTTATTATTACAAGCAGAGTATAACCCAAATTGATTGTCAAATTCTAAATGAACGCGAGCGAAGCTGCGGGCAATAAC
The DNA here is from genome assembly GCA_963853795.1 of Xestia rhomboidea. Taxonomy (NCBI): domain Eukaryota; kingdom Metazoa; phylum Arthropoda; class Insecta; order Lepidoptera; family Noctuidae; genus Xestia; species Xestia rhomboidea. The sequence goes on from OY970774.1 coordinate 11,846,299, forward strand.
TAGTATGCGATACTTAACAAAAAAAAACATGGTTTTTAATTTTTGTCCGTCTGTTTATTCCGGTTAATCTCCGAAACGACTGTCGTTACTTACTGCCATGCTCTATGTTTGCAGGATGAAGGTGGTAGATGGCGTGCAGCCTGATTGGAAGCACGCGGCACGACTCGCGGTTTGCGCGCTGTGGGACGCGCACGGGTGGCTGTGGCATGGTAAGCGCATTGTTCGCGGTATACCGAACCAAATTGCACTTTTATGACTACTGGTTGCCTATGCTACTCAAGAGTTAATAAATGAAGCATAAAACGGCTGCTTACTAAAACATGAAACTACATTTGAGTAACTTTAATATAAAAGCTGGGCCTGGACTTTAATATAAAAGGCCAGAGAATTTTCTTTAAAAAAAACACCAGATTCTTTTTAGAACTGTTTTAAAAAAAAAAGTAGTGTAGCTTTAACCTCTTCATGTTCGCTTAGGTCACTATAGAGTATAGACTGTCAACTATACCTACCTAGCTGTATTTAAACTTTGTAGTGTGTTCAAAATTAGAACCAACGCAGCCATCTTTTTTCAAAGGAATTTTACTTCTTCTTTATCTTCGACCAGTATCTTGCGACCTGCATAGCTCTGTCGTTGGCTTCGTTTAAACCCTGGAAAGTGCAGGTGGCTGTGCAGGATGGGCAAGAAAGGAGGTGGGGCATATCTTGCAGAGGGGCTCCACACTGACATTGTCTTTGGGACGGGCCGATGATACCCCATTTGGCCAGATTACTTCTACACCGGCCAACCTGGGCCCGCAAACGGTTTTTACTAATGTTTACGAACAACGCTCCGTCAATGCCATTAAGGTCCTTATGATTGACTTATTAAGTATGATCTATCATTTTACACCTTTTGTTCCCCAGGCTACGACATCCAAGGTCTGGAGAATATCCCAGACGGTCCGTTCCTCGTGATCTACTACCACGGCGCCCTGCCCATAGACATGTACTACTTCACCGCGCGTATGCTGCTGTTCAAGCGGCGCCACATACACACCGTCGCCGATCGGTTCATGTTCAAGATTCCTGGTAAGACTTTGTTTATGCTTTTCGCCCAAACACACTTTGCCCGCCCTGAGATCCGCATCCACACGCTCAGCAGCCGCGCTTGTGACGAAACTTGAGAGACAAGAAGACTTGAGAGGAAACTCTGATATCATTATAAATCTTGGCAAGTTCTTCATTGTTTACTCCTGCACTGCTTTTTTTTTAGACCTAGGACCAGGAGCTAGCTGGCCCCCTATACCTACATGGGACTTAAAGATAAATTTCGAAATGTGGGTGTTCTATAAGGTACACTTCTGCCTAACTATTCGGGGATTACAGGCGTTATGTTAGGTTTGTTTCCGTACTTATAAAACAGGCCCTTTCTTACTCTTTCACACCACATCTAAATCAATCTAAAGCTTATGTAAAACTGTGTCATAAAAAAACCAGAAGACTAAACTGAATATCCTCTTAACAATCTAACCAATTCTTGCCAGGTTGGGCAACCCTCCTAGAAGGCCTATGCGTGATCCCGGGCACGGTCCAGACCTGTGCTTCGGTGCTGCGCGGCGGGAACTCGCTCGCCATATCGCCGGGCGGCGTGTACGAGGCGCAGTTCGGAGACCACTACTACAGGCTCAACTGGAGGAACAGGATCGGGTTCGCGAAGGTGGCCCAGGAGGCTAAAGTGGTAAGAGGATCTTCATCATCATTTCAGCTGAATGACGTCCTCTGCTGGACATAGGCCTCCCCCAAGTCTCGTCACATTGACCGACCCCGTGAGTCTCGCATCCAGCGGATTCCTGCAACCTTCACCAGGTCATCGGTCCACCTAGTGGGAGGCCTTCCAACGCAACGTCTTTCGGTTCGCGGTCGCTACTCCAGAACATTCCGGCCTCATCGGCCATCCGTTCTGCGAGCAATATGCCATGCCCACTGTCACCACGAGGATCATTTCGCTGTAAGAGGATCACTTCGTTGTATTACTCGCCAGTACATCAAAACCCATGGAATACTTGCCATTTGTGCCCAGTTGATTGAATCGCCTGTCAATACATGGCACTCTTGTAACTGGCGAAAATGTAGGTGTCTTAGTATACTTGCCAAACCCATTAGGGATTACAGACATGATCTGATATAATCCTAGATCAATCACCTTGAAATTTTACATATCATTCAGATCGCTAGGTTGCTAAAAAACAGGGTTTCTTTATATGCGAGTGCATACAGAAAGTATGGAACAATTTTATCCGCACCAATCAGTACAGAGGACGCGTGTCCTTATCTGGAGGTAAAAGCAGCCTCTTATCCCTCTTTAGACCTTACTGTACCTTATCTCATGCAAAGATTACTTACTAACTATATCCCATTCGCCCCCAGCCAATAGTCCCGATGTTCACGCAGAACGTCCGCGAAGCGTTCCGTACGGTGGGTTGGCTGCGCGGCGTGTGGCTGAAGATCTACGCGACGTTCCGCATGCCGCTGGCGCCCGTGTACGGCGGCTTCCCCGTCAAGCTCATCACGCACCTCGGCAAGCCCATCCCGTACGACCCCGAGTTGACGCCCGAGCAGTTGCAGCAGAAGGTAACATTTAGTAAAGATGGTGGATGGCCTATGACCAAAACTGATTTAATTCAGTCCGGACTGAGTTTTACTGCGATATAACATTTTATTTGTTATTTTATTTATGTGTAAACGGGGTAGAAGGCACATCAACAATATTACTTTTCTATTTGAATCGGATTTTGTTAACAATTTCAAGGGTTTTCATTTTTTTGCACGGAACCCAAATCCTTTTTCGAAATAAAAAAAAAATATATATTGTTGTACGTAACAGATAATACTTTCAAATGTTTTAAGTAAAAAGCTGTTGTTTTGGTATTACAAACAAACGCTTCAATTTTATTTATTTGTATAGATGACCTGATTCATATTTTCATATCAGATTTGTATTTTTGTGTGGGTGTGTGTATGTTTGTAATGAATAAACTCAAAAACTACTGCGCCGATTTCAAAAATTCTTTCACCATTAGAAAGCCACGTCTTTACTGAGTAACATAGGCTATATTTTATCCCCGTACTCCCACGGGAATGGGAACTACGCGGGTGACACCGCGTGACGTCCGCTAGTGAAGTATAAGAAGCTAGATGCGCGTTTCAAATGTGTCGTTTTCTGTGATGAAAACCCAAATAATAAAATCAATACCCATTTTCAGGTCGCAAGTGCAATAGAAGAATTAGTAGAAGAACACCAAAGGATTCCCGGCAGCATCCTGCAAGCGTTACTGGAGAGGGTCAAATATATTCCCAAGAACAGTAAAAAAATACCATCAGCCGGAAGTTCCAACGGAAAATGCCAAAACGGTACCTTGGCCAGTGACAAAAGTGCAAGTGACAAATCTAAAGTTTCGTAAACACTTTTATGTGACATAGTGACTGGTTTTGTAATATTAATAATTATTATTATTAAGTGGCGAACGGGAGGTGTTCATAGAGAGATTTGGCTGTTAGAATTTTCTAATTATGGTAATTATATAATATTGTTTTATCCGTCGGCCATTTTAGTTTAAGTCCGATGATGATAGGATTAATTCAGAATACCACATGTATATTTTTTTTCTAGATGGAACTCATTTGCAGGCTTGATATAATAAAATAACCTACACAAGAGTAAGACACAAGAAGTTGTGAGGTGGAACTAAAAAAACTTAAAATCGGGGTTTACAAGGTAAAATCGACTCCTCTTATTGTTGAAGTTGGGTAAAATGTAACCAATGTTGCCCTGGCCATTATAACGAATCGATTGAAACCTTATTCATCAAAATCGGATGAATAGTTTAGGCGCTATAGAGGAACATACGTAAATACAAACAGACATGCATACATGGACTGCTAAAATCATAACCCAGACGGGGTTATGATTTTGGCTTCGCCGTAGTCGGGTAATAATAAAGAAAATCTTGTGGAGATTGTATAGCCCTTGCATGCCTATTTTAATTAAAGCATTGCCATGAAAAGTCCATTGTGCAAAATCATGTCTATTTTTGTCACTTAGTTTAGTTACTTCAAAAAACTAAGCAATGCATTTCAACTATATTTGACTAAATCAACTTTTATACAAATGAGTTCAGCACCTTATATGCAAAAATGCATTTAAAAGTACCCCTTCTTCATGGTCGAGTAAAAAACAAACTACGATCGCTCCAATAAATTTAGTTTTAGTTAAGCCGCCATTTTTAAATGTATAGTGTTCGTTAGTCAGACCCTGCGTTAATATTAGTAACAATTTTTTTTTATAGCGTATTCTTTTTAATTTGTCTTATTTGGTTAATGAATAATGGTACAAGGATCATGAGTCTTCGAATTTCTTGAAGAATATTGTCGCGCAAACTGGACACTTCTAGCATTAAGACGGCCATTTTGTTTTTGTGAAATAAAATGGCGGGAGTTAGACAGGCCAGGCTTCATCGAAAAGCATTCCAAACCCTTTTTCGCTGGTTAATTATTAAAAGAAAACGGTAATAGGACTAATAATAGAATCTTAATAGGATAATAAATTATGCCTTAGTGAGAATTTAATAAATTAACTGTGCTTGTGACTCTTTTAAGATTAGGGATGATTCCTGACTTAAAAAATATGAATCTGTTTAGTTCGTCAGTTAGATTATCGAAAAATATTGGATTGGTGTTATTTGTTTTACCAAATTAAAAACGCGTTAAAGATCATGAGTGGGGCTTGTGACGCCACTATCCGGTCGAAAATGTGACGTCACAGTTTTCGACGCACTGTATCGTTTTCATTTAAAAAAAATGTGTCCAATATTTTTCGATCTATCTATCTGACGGACTAATTAGATTTTTTTGTCATCTACATAGGGTGGGTTTAACGTGATTCATATTATTATCCTATAATGATTCTGTTTAAGCTGCCGTTTAAGGCCCCCAGAGCTTTAATTTTCTCAAAATTATTGATTGCTTTGTGCCATATTTATTTACAAAATAAGACAGTAAAGTAAAATGCACTTTATTTTATGAGTAGCAGGGTGCTAATACTCAATAATAAGTTAGTACTTGCCTGTACACTGTGGCTTGGGATGGTCAGAACATAACATCGCGCTTGTATCTCCTCATGGGATTGGCAGAGGTGTATAGTATACCTAACTCAACGATTTAAATGGTTAGATGACTCCTAAGGTCGCGTGAAAAAAACGAAAACGTTATTTAAGTCACAACGAGTGAGCTGATACACCTCACATGGAACGATATGTACGTTTTATGATCACTTAGGGGTGAGGCCAAACGTACATAATTATGTGAGTCGCGTAAATTCGTTTTCATACACATTTGGGCGCATTTCACGTCGTCACGTGACACAAACCAGACTTTCGTATGAAAATGTGGCGTAAATTACGCGACTCTTTAACTCATAATTACGTTCGTTTGACCCTAACTGAAAATAGTGTTTGATCTATCGTGAAAGTCAACAAAAAAGAAACATGAGGCCCTAACCTAACACGAGCGCGCAGTATAAACGTAATATAAATACGTTGATTTTAAAGTTAAAAGTATCTGTTTTTCAAATTTAATATTTTCGTAATTTTAAGTAAGTATTTATATTTGCAAATAATTTTACTAAAATGCTATAGGATAATTGTATTTTCGATAAAAATATGGACGTATTTATATTATGTTTACACAGCGCGCTATGATCATCGTTTGACGCGCTGTAAGGCCATCTACCCATTTCAATCTTTGGGTTTGTCCATCATAAGCCACTTTTTACAGGCACTTAGGTTTAGAAAAATGTTTCGTTTCGTGTGACTGTTTCAAAAAAGGAGGTTATGATAATTCTATATTTGATAAATTCTTCTTTATTTAAAATAAAAAATATATTTTCTATGAAAAAAATATTTGAATAGGTATGTTTTTTTTGTGTCCAATCAGAAAGAAATTATGTATGCATTCCCTTTATGTAGCTTTTATATACTTTTTAGCGTTTTATCGAATTTAAAACTTCGCGAATTTTTTATGCTTTTAACATATCATACAATATGTTACATAAAGTTACTTGAATGTGATAAATAAGAAATTGGGTTCCCAAATTCTTTGATAGTTTAAAAATTGTCTAACAGTTCTATGCGCTGTCTCTTTTATCACTGTACTGATAGAAAGAGAGATAAATATTAATTGAGAAAACAATGTATTTTTAGTAGAAATGATTAACGAAATTGTGTAACTCGAACATGTAGTAACTGAGATACAAAATAAGCATTTTTAGCGTACAGTAACAGAGTATATGTATAATGGAACGATGTATTTATTAGTTTATAGTATCAAATCTGTCTGAAGAAACGAGATGATGTACTAGACAATGAGACTTACATGAGACAATTGACAAAATGCATGTAATATCAGATGATCTTACAAATCAGATGAACATCATATGCCTAGCCTTTTCTCAACTATGTTGGGGTCGGCTTCCACTTTAACCGAATGCATAAAGACTCTTAACGAAGCCGAAAGGCACTTGTTCTCCTCGTCATTGCGATCATTTTTTTGTTCTACATCATACCTGGGAACCTACTTGTTACGGAGATATTGGAGGTCAAAGTTCCAACTGTTTTTTTTTCGGATGGGAAATTATCAAATGACTCCTCCCGCTCTGGGCGGAGTGGAAGGGAGTGTCAGACTTTTACTGACTAAAACCCATCCATGTTCCTTTATCGCCCTTTGTGTTCCGGGGCCACGGTATCTCTTTCGAACAGTCCCGCAGCCCCGGCAGGCATCGGCCCTTGCGACTCTCTTTTACATCGACTACCTATCTGACCTCCACAACCCAGTTAGTACTGGGTAATAAATAAAGTACCCCTTGGTAAGACTGATTGTCAGACTTTCAGGTCACTGACTACCTGTAACGACTATCAAAGATCTACAAATGACAGCCGGGACCAACGGCTTAACGTGCTTTCCGAGGCACAGAAACTCGGTATGTAATGGGTGGTCACCCATCCATTGACCAACCTAGGCAAGCACGGCTTAACCTGAAGAACGACCCGAGCGGTTAAAGTCAAATTGACATTCGACTTTCTTGAGAACAATATTGTGAAGTATCTGATTGTCTAGTCCATCATCCACGTTTAGTTTAATTTAGTGAGATTTTCGAATCAATGAATTAATGATAAATTCAATGTTATTCCTTTAAGTCTGAAAAAAGTGTCATCGATTACTTCGGCTACGAATGTACAGTGCTCTACTATAAATATGGCACTTCGTCTTTTAGAAACGATTCGGATTTGTAGAGCGTCGTCCTTGTCACTCATACTTCAGTGACTTTCTCTTTCTTACGCTCCATGTGTCATACTTAGGCAAAGATCTAGAGAGCGAACTCAGTCTTGCTTCAACCGAAATTGAATCTTATTTGCATACCGATAATGTTCTTAGTCGTATGATACGCTTGATCACAGCCGCTTGAGGAATATGCACATTCACCTTATACTTATAAGGTTTATTTCCGGATGAAGCGCGACTGGGTTAAGCAGGCACATGTCCCACGACTACGCGGAAGCGACTGGGTATTGTTTATTTTCTCGCTCAAGAAATATGCAGAAGACTGTAGGTAGGTCCTGTGTCATATTACCCCTAATTGGCTTGTGGAGGTCAGATAGGCATTCGCTCCATGTAAAATACTGGTATTTAGCTGCATCCGGTTAGACTGGAAGCATCCCGTAAACGTTGCCTTGTACCTATTGGCCTAGTTTCGTTCTGTCTCCTGCTGTTATGGAGGGAAGTGGAAATTATGTTTTTCCTTCTCCTATAATACGCTATACTTTTCTGATTAATTTCGTCGCGGGATCCAAGACAGTTAAATTGTTTCTCTGGGATATCGTCGAGCTTCATTGTCTTCGGCGCTTTTCTGGTGGTCGCCACTGTTGTTTCAGGAGTTACAGTGGTTTGGGAATAGTGAGCTTATTCCAAAAAAATACTGAAAGCCGACCCAACATAGTTGAGAAAAGGCTAGGCAGGTGACGATGTAGGTCTCGTGTCACTAAAAGGAGATAAGTACATAACATTCATATTGATCGCTGTTCACACGACGGCGAGAACTGTCAAATATAAAACTCGCTTTCATTTACTAGCTCGACTCGATTCTCGCTACTCGCTTACGGTGAGACATGCGCCTTACGCCCTAGTACTGTAATGTATATGTTATATTTATTCATATAAATGTGCAGTAGCTGTGTTGTTACTCGAATAAGATTCAACTTTTCATGTAGACATATTTATCTGCGAATAGTTGATAATACTTTGTATTTTACCTTTGAACGTTGTTTCTTCCATACTCACGGTATTAAGAATGGAGTGATATAAGCTAATGCCGTCTAAAAGCATTGCTATCTTTGTCTAACATACACAGTTAGAAAGAGAAGTAAGATGTCAAATTAATAACTCTGCAAATTATACGCAACCTGTTCTAAGGTATCGTCTTTTGAAAAGTCTTCCATCTCTTTCTATTCTGATACACAAGAAGGAGATAGCAATACATTTATACGGACTAGTTTTGACGAATCCTTAACAGTTTTCTAATTCAAGTTGTTTGGTGTTGTACTGTATACCTGGCTTCTAAAGTTTTAATATTATAATTCATTCTGAGCATTTAAACAATATTCAAATAAATTATTATAAAGTTCAAATTTGTAACGCGCTTTTTGTGTATTAACGCGTATTTACTTGTGAATGTGGAGTAAAAATGAGTGTATATCTTCTCGTTGGTAACTATCTGGCTTGATTGACTGTGAACAAATTCTATACAGGATGTAAACAACCTCATCACAAAGCTGTCAACCAAGCATTCTGTACATCAAACTAAGTTTACGCAAAAATTATTGCTGGGAAACAACTCTTTTTTTGGGGTGAAAAATCATGTTTTGTGGTAGAACGGTAACGCACTCAAAACATTGTGCTGATGGATGGATTGAATAAAACGGGGGTCGTGGAGGTGTTTAAAGCAAAAATGTTACATTACAAACTTGTATTAAAAAAAAAAACTTGTCAAAAGGTTGGAACTTTGACCCCCAATATCTCCGTAACTAGAAGGTTCCCAGGTATGGTGTAGAACAAAAAAACGCAATGATGGGGAGTGCCTTTCGGCTTTATAACCCTTTATAAGGTGGAAGGAACACCGCGCTAAAACGGTCACTATATGTAGTCAGTACATCATTCTAACGGCCGAATACTGAAACGCCACTCAAATATTTAAGGGCTGCTTAAACGTTTGAGCAGCTCCTAAACTTTAATTTTGTATACCCAAACGTCACTTTTGAGTTTCTGTTAAATATAAGTGCGTCTTAAATTTTGAGTGGCGTTTCAGTATTCGGCCGTAAACGCCCCAATTAGAAATTGTTCGTCGGTTATTTAAAAAAAAAAAACAGGTTTCCTACAAAACTGCAATACCTTCACTGCAATTTTTTTTTAAATTTCCATTGATAATTTTCTATGTTGGAGGTTGTTGGTTGTTGAGGACGTGATGGCCCAGAGGTTAAGGCCTCGCCTCCCATGCCTGAGGTTGTGGGTTCAAATCCGGGCAAGTACCAATGTGACTTTTACAATTCATATGTACTTTTCAAGTTTATCTTGGACATCACAGACATCGGTGAAGGAAAACACCGTGAGGAAACCTGGACTTAAAATGAATATAAGTCTGTAATCGCCAACCCGTCTTGAGCAAGCGTGGTGATCAATGCTCGTGCCTTCTCTGTGCGAGAAGAGGCCTTTCCCCAGCAATGGGACAGTAATAGGCTGGTATTTATTATTGGAGGTGAATGTTGAACTGAATAGGTACGTGGTAACCGTTTTAGCGTCACGCGTCGGTACCCTTCCACCTTATATATTTCCTATTTTAAATCACTGCGTTTATTTTTCCTTCAAAGGCAATGTGTCTCAACCGATACTATCACAACATATTATAAAACAAAGTCCTCCGCCGCGTCTGTCTGTCTGTTCGCGATAAACTCAAAAACTGTTGCACCGATTTTCATGCTGTTTTCACCAATGGATAGAGTGGTTCTCGAGGAAGGTTTTAGTATATAATTTGTCAAGTTTTTGTATACATTGGCTAAAATGTAATTATATTTGTTGGATGGTTGCGGGAACGGGATCAAAATTTCATGTTTAGTTTTGGTCGCGATAACCGACATTCACGCGGGCGAAGCTGCGGACATCTGCTAGTGTGTAATAATATGGGCTTTTTGGCTTTAAATAAAAATGTATTATAAATCCATTATCAAACAATACTATGTAATTAATCCTGCAAGTAAGTGTACATTCCAAAATTTTTTCTTAAAAAAAAATGGGTTGGGCCAGTTTTGCTGTAATCTTCAATAATATTATTCCTGAAATATAACGTAAAAAAATTCGTTGCTTCGAAAAAAATTTGACTTCATAAAATCCAATGTAACTTAAGTTTAATGGTACAAATATCTTTTTTCCTTGTAACTACGATATGAAATAGCTCTATCTATTAGTGGCAGACTTTATACCAAAACTTAACCCTAACTAGACTTCTAGTGTGTTTGTATTCTTTGTATACTTAATTCGAAAACAAATACTTAATATATAAGAAGATATTTTACAAGAAATGTCTTTTATTTACCCAGCAAACATCCCTATACAACTCTCCCACTGCTGGGATACAGGCCTGCTCTCTATGAGATTGTGTGGGACGTAATCCACCACGTGGGCCCAGTGCGGGTAGGTAGATGTCACATGCCACAGATTATTACATGCCTACGAATTTTTGGTTCCAAGATTTGTGATGAAAAAATGACGGCACTATACGTTTTGCATATTAGCTTCTTCACTTTTTGTAAATTCTATAATAATATGAGAAAATTACCTATAGAAAAAGTTACGACAGACGAATAGAAATTAAACAACTTTTTGTAAAAACATCATTTATTACTTATTCATATGGAGTCAACCACAACAAAGTTGGAAAAAGGCTTGGCTTATGTTGTTATCAAACCAAACCCCCTGTTTTCTGGAACCAATCCATTGTACAAGGTATAGTTACTCAAACTTCATGGCGGCTCGGAAGTTAGCCGCGAGTGACTATCTGCGCAGGTATAACGGTTCAAATTTGGTAGCGGCTAGGAACAGTTAACGTAAAGTTTAAACGGAAGAGTTTAGGTATCAACGGGCGCAGAGGACGCATCGTCTTGACTGTATAATGCGCAGACCGTCACTCGCAGATAACTTCAGAGCCGCCATAAAGTTTGAACAGAACTATAGTGAATCGTTATCCACCACGAGGGTCCAGTGCGGGTTGGTAGATGTCACATTTCTTATGATGTTTTTCTTCACTGTTTTGAGAGCAACGGTCATTAGCTCAGGATGAAGCTTTCAGAAAACGAAAGATCAATTAGTATACCACAATTTAATACAAAATTTGTCTAATCGCACGTCAACGATACTTTTTCTAAAACGAATTATGATATCAGTCAATAATCTAGGTTTGTATGGAAGGCTGGGTATGAAAGAAATATGGTCATTTGGAGTAGGGATTACAATTGAACGTATAGTGTGTTTCTCTTTACGAATTACGGTAAACAGATACGGCTCGTCAGTAACAACGACACTAATAGTGACGTGATGTGACGTCACACGAGTTTTTGACGCACTGTATCGGCTTCATTTTTTGTTTACGTGAAAAAAGAAAAAGAATGTGTCCAATAATTTTTGGAAATCTATCTGACGGAATAATTAGTTTTTTGTTGTCATCTAGCCTATTGTTTACAAAATAAGAAAAGTAAAGAAAATTACACTTTACTAACAATACAATAAGATTACATTTGCCCTACGGTAAAGCGAAGAAGTTACAATATTATAGATCTATCCATTTCATAAATATTTAATTAAAACGTTCCTGAATACATGTGTGGGTACCATCGTAACCTTTACTTGGCGCATTTGTGCAAATATTCGAGTTGTCTTGCTAAAAACGGACTTTATGGGCATAGACACAGGGTATATTTTGTGTTGACCAAAGGAGATGTATCATTTTCGGCCATGAAATGTACATAATATCAAAAAAGAGGAAAAAGTCCCACGAACTGAGGAAAAATATTCTTTTGTAAATTTAAGCCTGATTTCTTGTGCACGCAAAATAATAGTTTTTCAATGATTGCCATATTCTATTCAACATGGCGTCTCATAGTTTGCATTTCGATTTCGTTCTGCATAGCTATTCATAACGCTTCGATTCGATTTTCGATTCGGAAAGTCGTATGTCTTTTTTTTTTGACATTACGAAATCGAGCGAGATAGACATACGACTTTCCGAATCGAAAATCGAATCAAAGCGTTGTGAATAGCTATGCTGAAATCATGTCACATCAAATCATAAATAACGTTGACGTTAAATGTGAAAGATAAGTGTACTATTGATATTTTTTATTATTCTCTTATACATCTTTTTCGACTAATTTTATGCAAGTGTGACGATTTAATTGCTAAGAAAATACTTAATTATTTAACTTTTCTGAAGTGTACTTCTGAACGAATATATCAAAATGACATTTTGTAGGTTTGACAACTTATAGGTTGGGTAAACGTCATAGCAACAACCTGTCTTAACTGTCACGATAAACGTCAAACATTTTTATTTTTTATTGTGTGCTTAAAAAACACTTTTTATTAAGGAAAAAATATTACTTTATTCTATTCAGGGGTTAGTTTCTCAGCTATCCTAAAAGGTACAGGTTATGGCTGGAGTCCCATACAAAAATGTAACGTCTCCTTTGGGAGTGGCCGCATATAGGTTCACGCAATAAAAGAGAAAAAGACATTCATCTCTCGGTTATTCGCCTTGTTTCGGAAGATGCATACATAGTGATGACGTGCAGTGCTAGTTATGTTTAAGTCCCATGTAATAGGGGACTACCCAATTGCCATCAACCGGGCACAAATCCAAACTTCGTGGTCGCTACTGACTAGAACCTGAGAATAGAACTCAAGGACCTAATGCTCACCAGTCGCGCTTGCGACTACTAGTCCAACGAGGCATTGGTTGAAACTAGTTGTCAAGTAATAAATAAAACGACAAAGCTGTCCCTATGTACAGCATAGCTATTAACAACGCTTCGATTCGATTTCGATTCGAAAAGTCATATGTCTATCTCGCTCGATTACGTAGTGTCAAAAAAAGATAGGCATATGACTTTCAGAATCGAAAATCGAATCGAGGCGTTGTGAATAAGGGGCCTGCATAGCTATTCACAACGCTTCGATTCGATTTTCGATTCGGAAAGTCGTATGTCTATCTCGCTCGATTTCCTAATGTCAAAAAAAGATAAACATACGACTTTCCGAATCGAAAATCGAATCGAGGCGTTGTGAATAAGGGGCCTGGTCGGACAAAATTTGAGTCATCGATTCAAGAAGAAGTAATGCTACGTTCTGAAATACAGGACTTAGAACCGTAGTCGCGCGCAATGTGAAGCAATTGTAAGTCAGCCTTTTAAGGCTAAGCACGACTCGTACGCACGTTTTACTCGTGGGCTTGCCGCTTTTGCACACATTCATTGTATTATTGCTTCAACTTTAAACGGAATTTTAAGTGAAACTATCACCCTGAATCTAATATATCTAACAGATTCTGCATCTATATTATTATGGTCTGTGACTATCGCTATTTTTTTTGTACAAATACGCCAAAATACCATAATTCTTTCAATGAGTATCATCATCGTCATCCCATTGCGCCCACACATGTGGTGGTAAGGCCTAGATGAAGTCCGAGTAGCTGTTGACGTCGTCAAACTGTTGGGGCTGCGACGCCGGCCGGGGTGCTCCGCCCCCGGGCCTGTACTGCGGCTGCTAGGGACAGAAATCGATTTAAATATGGAGATATGTGCGGTATAAGTATAATGTGTAAAGTAGATAAGCATACAGGCACTCTTTTATTCTTATTTAATCATTGCTGTGTAAAAGATAACAACGGCTAGAAAAATGGAGGGATACTGTGATGGCGAACAGAATTGACCGCAAATAAATCGGGGTTACGACAAGAGAATGATGAATGGTGCTATAGGGGTATGAAGAATAGGGTGTAAAGTTCGCTATCCCTCATAGAAAAAGGGAGGATTCTCCGACCAGGTGTTGACTGGTGGGCTGCCCGACAGTTGCCATCGGGTTTTTCTATACACGGTTATTTTTAAGTCGTTCTGGAATCGAAAGCCATAAACTCGATCATCGAACTCGGAACGATTGAGACTATTAAAAAAAAAAACAATAAAAAAAAAATATTATAAATTTAATATTTCGTGATTTTTTAAATATTTTAATTGTTATTTTTTTTTTTAAAAATCACGAAATTTTAAATTTATAATACATTTAATTTTAATTATTGTTATTAAAAAAAAAACATTCCCAATCGTTCCGTGTTCGATGATCGAGTCTATGGCTTTCGATTCCAGAACGACCTAAAAATGTGTATGTATAGTCTTAAGTCGCGAATAACTTGAACTGCGCGATTTAGAACTTTGATGTTAGTTCTTCATTTGCGTCATAGATGGCGCTGTAGTACCTACTTTTTGTACTATATTGCTGTAGTGCTTTTTGTAGTTACATTAGTACAGTTACATAGCTACATTAGTTTGAATGACATAACATTTTCGTCAAATTGCTCCCATCTTTCTAACTTCTTATTTTTTTCTAGTGTTTTTTTTAATGTTTAAATAATACTGTCCGACCGGGAACCGATGTCTGATGGGACTTAAGTCCCAGGCTCAACAATCGCGTTAGCAACCGATTTATGTTCTGTCTGTATACTTATCTATTATACAGCATTCATTAAAATCAACGACCTAAAATTATGACGTACACAATAACAACTAGCCAATTTTCTTAAAAAAAAAATCGTGAAATTATTTTATTTCCTACAATGTTAGTTACCCTTAAAATTACATGAAAAAAGTATTTACAAATGAGAATTAATGATGATGCTAATTTTAAAGCGGGTTTTAATCAAATTAAATGAAAATGTTAGATCTATGGAAGTATTAATTTATTTTAGAACTGAAGGAAAGAAATCTAAGAAAAGCATGCAACATAAAAAGTGATCTAATGACATGACTTTAATCGAAACGGGAACAAACCAATTTTCTCTTCAAATTTTTGCAGGTGTTTATAGCCAACTAATTAGTTCTTGCTCGCGGCTTCGCTCTTGCTATGTACGGAAATTAAGCCACGGGGACGATTTTAGAGTAGCATATGACACTCGGGGATAATGTAGCTTCCTGTTTGTGAAAGAGTTTTCGGAGTCCGTAGTTTTTATGATATTATACATAATACATATTAGTATAGATAATAAATATTTTCAATTTTTCTATTTCTTTTCTTTACAAAACCTTTGATTTCCAAATTACACTAAACAACTTAAAACATGTGCTCATCTATTTTTTTTTATATATTGAAATTAGCATCAATTCTTTTCATTTGTTAAGATTGACATCTAAAATAGCCTTTACATGTATGTACTAATTGACACGAATACCAATATTTATGGTATGATTTTACCAAAAACCTGTCCAAATCGTATTGTCTCCGTCAGAACATGTCATAGCTCACACAAATCAGTAGTAGAAGGTGGTGAAGCATTACTTGTGCGTGCGTTAAGTGCGTGCGGGGGGGTGGGGCGGGGGGCGGGCCGCTCACATGTGCGGCCGAGCGCCGCGGGGCTGCTGCTGTTGCTAAAACATTCGGAGCAGCGAAGTTGAGCCGAGTTCAGCGTCACGTGACAGTTGAGCGTGACGTTGTCGTTGAGCATAACATGGTATTGTGTAACGTTAGTGTGTGTGAGTAGCTATAATAGTAGATTAACAACAAGTGAAAAAAAAAGAATTTAATTCGAGGGACTAAGTTGGATCCCGAGAGCAGCGAAGGATTCTGATTCTAGAGTAGAATCCTGAGCGGAACGAGGGATACAAGAACTGAGATGATTTTTTTTTTCACGAGTTGTGTACTCTACTTTTTACCATTGACTGCGAGAAAATAAATAGAAGTATAGTAATTATATTTCTAGTGGGTTAATAATAACAGCCAATCGGGTCGATCTCCAAGGTTAAGCCACGCTCACCAAGGTCGGTCTGTGGATGGGTGACCACTAATCATTACATACCGAGTTTCCTCTGTGCGTCGGAAAGTATGTCAAGCCCTTGGTCAATCTCTCAAAGCAATTTTCGAAATTCAGTGTTCTATTCTTGTCGGCACGTTTTATTGTTCCAAATTCAAAATGATTTTATTAACTCAGTGGGTAAAATAACGTTTTATTCACTGTTATCGATGAATAAAATGCCCTTTTTCGAGTGGCGATGGTAAAAAAGTAGATTAAGACTAAAGAAACGATGGATAGACTGTCTGTGAGAGGAAGATATGGCTAGAAAGGAGGTGAGTGCTGAGATGACGAATAATAAGAAAACTATTGAAGTATACTCGTACAAGCTGCGACGAGCCTAAATAAAGTAAGATAAGGAAGCAGAATGATGAGTTTAAGTGGCATTTCTTTTAAAAGTTTATGCGACTCGTATTGAGAACAAATGTACTTATGTGCTGTGATGTGTCGTGTTGGCATATAGATGAAAAAAAATGACGTGGAACGTCGAAAAATCATGTGTTATTTATAGCAGCATACTCTTGCCAAAGCTTTAGTAATATAACGTTAAGCAATATAACGGAAGTTTAGAAGAATATAAGTTAAGGAATATAACGTTAAGCCATCTTATTTCTATGTGAGTTATTTCGGAATACACAAGTGTAACACCTGTATCAATAAACAAGTGAAAGTGATTACTTGAGTAAAAGTCATTATTTAAGATACGATTTTTATTCTGTAGTATTGTAATTGCTTGAAGTTAGAACTGTCATAAGTTAAAATTATTAGCTATGCATTCCATGACGGTTCTTACTTCGTTTAAATTCATGTCTATTACATGTTTGCATAAGTAATTACTTCAACACAAGTCGTTACTACAATTCAAATCATTACTTGAAGTCAAGTCATTACTTCAACTCAAGTCGTTACTTCAACTCCAGTTATTAGTTTTACTTGACTATAGATACGGGTGTAAAACTCAACCATGAAATCTTCATGTTTTGCCCAACAGTATTACATCTATGACTATTAAAAACATAATGACAAGCAACGCCACGCTCAACCGTCGCTCAACTCACTAAGAATTTGAGCACGACATGTTAAACAAGCTGAAATAATGAGAAAGCGTTAGTTACTGATGCTCGTTGGTACCTGAAAAAGCGCTATGAATGATTATAACTATACAGAGTGTGAGGGACAGCGATCGAAGAAGATAAACTAGCTTTTTGAGAAAAAGTAATTTCTACTTGTAATTCGAATGTCAGAGTTTTTACATTACAGGTTGGAAGGGCAACGACGTACAACGCTCAAACATCATTGACCCCTATGGAGTTGTCCACATCAAAAATCTCACTGTAATTTATTAAAAAATCAGCTGTTCCATACTTTTTCACCGTGTAGGTATTGCAGTTTTGTAGGAAATAGCCTGTTTTTTTTAATTACCGATGAAAAATTGTGTGGGTTCAGAATGATGTCATGATGTACTGAATCGTTTGTGCGTCGGCGTTCCACCCTGAATTTTAAGTTAAAAAGGTTTTCCTTCCCAAGTTAGTGAAATCTTCATTATTTCTTCTTGAGAAATAATTTTGTATAACCATACTTTTGCATAAGTAACAGATTTGTTTTGAATACCCGATAATTTCTACGTTCGACGGTTTAAAATCATGTGCTAAATTTGTGGAAGCAGTTTGCTCGTCCATGTCCCTCACACATCGTGTATTAAAAGACAGAGAGATGGGTTTTCTCTGTCAATTTCAATAATAAAACAAATAAACATAAATAGCATGAACCTCTTTCTGCAAAAGCCATTATCAATTGTCATTTTGACAGGTCGCCTTTCTTGTCTATGGTATTTAAGAAAAATGTGTAAAAAAACACAATTGATTATGCCTTTAAAGCCGAGGTCATGACGTTAGTTTGCAAATTATTTACTCCACTAGTTTTAGTCAAGTATATCTAAAACTATTATTAATTTCTACAACAAATAAAGAATCATGAATTCATGGATGATGGTGAAATTGTGCTAATTTCTATTCACTTAACTACGGGGAAAAATGAGCCTTACTAGTAGCGCCTTTAAGACTTATTTTTCTTTGGATTTTCGCAGATGTGCCCTTTATTATGATTCGTATTCGTAGTGGTCTAAATCTTGTTTACTAAATCTATAGCTACATACAAATCAACATGTTGTTATAAACGACTATCCAAGGTACTTTCAAGTTCACTGATGGTCTAGGCCACTTTTCACACTTATGCCCTAAGTAATAAGGCTGAAAATGGTCTATGTTTAACTATAATGATTTGTTCTCTGACAAGGAGCAGTGCAACGCGGGTTTCAAAGCCAAACAAATATCAACATTGTACTTCTAAAGATAAAGTAGAAAATAAATAACCGAATTTGAGTTCGCTTTGATATTCTCTCAGATTAAAGATAGTTTATTTATGTTAAACTTTATTAGAGTTCACTCTACTAAAGTTGATATTTGTCTGGCAGGCCTGCTCAATAAATGACGATAAATACCTCGTTTGTTAAGCCTTTCCAAAAATGAAATTTTCACTTGGAATATCTATAGATAGGGTCCTGGTTCGCCCGAATTTTCAGCTCTGTCTTTGATAATTACGATCTTCTGTAGTGATGCAAAATAATAGTTTAGAATTTCCCCTTTTTTGACAAATAATAAGTTTTAAAATTTGATTCTTCTTGTTATTTACTTTTATGACATTCAAATCGATGCTTGTATATTTTATGAAAATTCGATGCTTGTTAGGACTTGCAACTTCCGTAATACCTCATAAGATGGAAGCGCAAGAGTAGCCCGCGCAATCAAATTTTCTTACGTTTTTTGCAATTTGCAGGTTGTAAGTGTGACTTTTTCATGAAATAGTCATTCAATGGGGATTAAATGAACTTAGAGGTTTGTATTGAAGATTTTTATAAGTATAATTCTCACATTTTACGGCCGAAAATCATATTGAGTTCAACATACAGCGTCACAATGACCGGCAAATGACAAAAAAACGTGAGGAAATTTGAATTTCGCGGGCTGGGTGGAGCATCCACCTTAATACAGGTTTTTAAAGAGAACTATCTGCATCGGGAATCATCGTCAATCTTCGGAAGTACGAACGCTCGATGATGAGACCTAATATAGAGCTGTTACAACCATGAAAATACTAGCCTATGTTGTTTAAAATTTGACTAGCAACTCTATGCAATTCCTAATTAGTTTTTAGGAGGAACAATCTGCGACCAGAGTAGATAACCTAACAGACAGAAAACTACAAACGCGCAATGACAGTTCACTACTACACGTTCGTGTTTTCTCGGAACCCGAGCTTTACCGAAGCCCATACCTGCAAACGCTTCGATTCGTCAAGTCGTATGTCTATCTTTTTGTTTTTTTTTTTCATTTATTTAAACATATAGTCTCAATACAGGTTATGTTTGTTTTGTACCATTAAACCATACATGGTTTGTATTGGTACTCACATTCGCTAAAAAACACTGCTTAATCACTACTAAAGAAATATAAGTAAAAATGTAGGTACATGAAAAATATTTTAGCCTTAAACATCCATCAGTAAAGTAAAACGCAATGTTTTGAATCGAGTTACTTGCAATTGGGCGCTCATTAGAAAGCCGGTTCTAGTCAACGTATCTTATACAGGTTGCTTCGTTTTTATATTTTTGTGTTAGTGTTTTGTAAGATTTTCCTTGGAGTGGCAGTTGTAATAGTATTTTTTATATTTTTGCTTAAAGTTTTTCACGTTTATTTCGTCTTTTACGGCTTTTTATATCTTTTTTTGGCATGACGAAAGCGAGCGAGATAGACATACGACTTTCCGAATCGAAGCGTTTGTGCATAGCTGAATCTGTTCTGGTTGATGTGTGCTCTTCACATAGTGCCACGTACCTGCTGCAACAGATGCCGCAGCCCGGGGTTGGAAGGTAGCAGCGGGCGCATGACGCGCGGCGGGTGCGCTACGCCGCCCGCGCCGCGCAACTGTTGCTGTAGCTGTTGCTGCAGCTGGTGCTTGCGTTGCTCCTGAGGACAGAGAGTTACATGTTGTAGGTACCTTACATTTGTCACAAGAAAATACGAACTCTTTCTGAGCAGAGATCGACTCCTAAAATTGGTGAAAGTATTTTTAAAATCGGATTAGTAATTTCGGAGCTACTTACCTCTTACATATTTACAAAACTCTCAATTAAAATATCAGTGTAGAATTGAATGGGTGTGTCCTGATTTCGTTTCTTCTCCTCACATATCCCTGTATGTGAGCAGGATATAGTTTACGCCATCTAACATTATCTTTTTAAATATGACGCACTAAAGTGATTTCTATATTCAAAGAAAAAAAAATATTTCATTTAGGTTGGCATTGGCACGCTTGAGACACTCTGGACCTACCTCTAGCTGCTTATAATGCTGTTCTTGCTGCTGAGCCGCATGAAGATGCGACATGATGTCCATCTGCGACTTGAACTGGGCCTCCTGCTGGTGGGCAGCTTCCAGGGTCTGTTGCAGGTGTTGGATCTTCTCCAGGTTGTGCTGGCGAGCTGCCTCCAGCCCGTCCAGCTGGGTGGCGGGGCGGGGACCCTTGCCACCCACCTGTTGCTGAACTTGCTGACCGATTGAACCGCCTATCATCATGCCCTGGGGATTTGGAGGCGGGGTTAT
Source organism: Xestia rhomboidea (assembly GCA_963853795.1). Classification (NCBI taxonomy): domain Eukaryota; kingdom Metazoa; phylum Arthropoda; class Insecta; order Lepidoptera; family Noctuidae; genus Xestia; species Xestia rhomboidea. The sequence goes on from OY970774.1 coordinate 11,867,155, forward strand.
CAATGAGAAGTACGAAAGAAGATGTGCTATGCCGACTCAAAATTATTTGGGATGATAAAGCTATATACAGGGTGTAAGCGGACCTTTCACGAAGCCGTCAACCAAGCATTCATCAAACTAAGGAACTCTACGCAAAAATTATTGCTGGGAAACGACTTTTTTTTTGGGGTAATAATGGGCAAATGGGCTGATGGACGCATTTAATAGTAAACGGGCTATGGAGGTATTTAAAGTAAAGTTATGACCTTAAAATCTAGAATTTGAAAAAAAAAAAAACTCGGAACTTTAGGTATGATGTAGAACAAAAAAATGATCGCAATGATGGGAAAAACAAGTGCCTATCGGCTTCGTTAAGGGTTCTATTTACACCTTTCATTCACATAATTTCCCTGCTGCGAATATAACATTTCGTCTGACCTGGGGATGCTGCTGCATCTGCGCCTGCACCATGCCCTGCCCGGCGGCCAGGCCGGGCCCGGCGCCGCCCATGCCGCCGCCCGACATGCCCGCGCTGCCCGCCATGGCTCCTGTACCTAACGTACAAGAAAGAAAGAAATAGTATATTATGCAACTAGTGAATAAAGGACGGATTTAAAGCGAGGGCCGTAGATGAGTCACGAGCAAGTGAAGGATTCTAATAGAATCCTGAACGACGCGAGTGATGGCCCTCGATATAAATTCGTACTTTATTCAGGAGTTGCATACTATACTTTATATCATGACTACGAGAAAAGACATAATTTAAGCGAAAATAGAAATTTAATCAAGAAATAAGAATTGTTACATTCATTGAAATGGACATTAAAATTAGAGCAATGACTGAAATTAGGCGTAATTTTCTTATTTTTATTATTAGGGTGGTCAACTTGTGAAACAATATTTATTAATCTAATGACAAACTCCTTGTCGCAAATATCGACCAATCAAATCTCGAGAATTTATTTACACCAAAGAGTTTTGAATTTCGAATCTTAGCGCAAGGAGTTTGTGTAAGCATTGAAATAGAGACCGGATATATTTTTGTGTTCCAAATTCAAACACCAAAATAGTGAATAAAAACAAAACAGTGAATTAAAGGCCTTTTTATTCACTACTATAAAAACTTAAATCGAGACAGAAATATGAGATAATATTGTGTGTCTCACGGCTGCGCCAAATAGGCCCAGTTCAGCAAACTGCCGAGCAGCTAGTGCCCGACGCTGGTTTTCAACTGGACCTGAGATGGTGATGTGACGGACGTAAAACAGTTTTGTTCTTTGTGTTATAGGTATGTGTAATTGTGTGTCATGTATGATTGAATAGATACTTAAATAGAATAAATTTGAACAAACGGAAACTGTAAGCCTTCTTAAACAAGGTGTCGCTTTGCATCCTGGTCAAATTCAAGGGTGTGCTACAGACCATCAAAATGAACAACTTTCTCCATGGGACCACCATCGAAATCGCGAAAAATTATCAACGGCCCCATACAAAATTCCAATACTTACTCGACCAAATGTATGAGACAGCAGATATTTTTTTTTTCAATACACTTCCTCGAAAACGGGTCCTTATCGCACTACGATTAGATTCAACATGCCATGTATTTCACACACGTGGATTGTTTTTTCACATTTTCCCACACCTTGTGCTGTGCCGCGTGCAGAAAATGCCGCACGCGGCACAGCACGCGGGTGTTGGGAAAATGCCTCAGATAAAACTATACCTATACTTAGTACTAATTGGTGCAATGCCTATACCCAGCTAGCAAAATACCCTTACAAACAAAAGCTTTAAGAGCGATGGTTTCATAAAAGGTTTATACGTGTTCTGATTAAGTCAGAAACTCTTAACACCATTACAAACAAAAGCTTGTAAGAGCTGTGGTTTCATATAAGGTTTATATGTGTTCTGATTATGGCAGGAACTCTTATAGTGCCATTTTATAAGTCTATTTAGGTTTTAAGAGCATTCACACTTGTAACATGTTCTTATAGACGTATTTAAGAAAACGTTATATAATATTAATAAGAGCAGTGGTATTATAAGCTCTTTTTACAAGTCTAATTGCCTTTGATTCTTATTTAATACTTATAAATTCATTTTATAAGTACAGTCAACCTTAGAAGTGACTACACTAAGTGTTTTTCACTTCTCATGCTCTAAAAGTACGCCAATATAGCCCTACGAAGCGGGAGTAAAGTGACCACTTTAGTCCCTAGGGAGTAAAAAGTAATTCGTTTTTTAATTTCCTTCATGTGACATAGACAAACTCAAACAGCCAGTTAATATACTACTATTATCTGTGGAGTGTGGACCATCTTCATTGCGAAAATGTTGAGAGTTTTAGTTCCATGGTTTTTCCGCAAGGAAGGTGGCGCCATGCGTTTTAAATTCTTAATCTGTGACTGGTTTAGAAGAAAAAACTGACCGCGAAAATTTCTGTATTTTTGTCGAGTGTAAATTTGTTCGGTTTTATATAAATTTATTAGGAATGTCCAGTGACAGTGAAGAGTTTGACGTAGAGCAAAGAACAAAAGACATAATAGATAATCTTTTGCCGCCAAAAACGCGGAAGATTTACCTAAAAACTTACGAAAGTTCTATGGACTGGAGGAATAATTAATGTTTTTGTACTAAATTGACTATTTTTCTCGCACTCAAAGTGAAAAGTACAGTTTGCACCTCGAGACTAAACGCCAACTTAATATACCCTTGTATTCATTGACTCTGGTATATTATGGCTTCGTTTAGTCCCTCGTTATAAAATACTATTATTAGACTTCTGTAAACTAGTATTTTAAAAGTGTGATTTATCTCACCTAAGATATAATAAAGAGTAGTAGCACTTTAAAAGGTCTACAACAATTCCCTATAAGGGTTATTTATTTTCTTTGTTGTGTTGACTCCAGAAATTGATATAAAATCAGGTAATAGACTATTTTAATATTTAGTACACATTATCATTAATTTTCTATTAGATCCTTCGACTTCGTCGTTTGGCTTGCTTTTACATATTACGGAACCCTAAAAATATAAACAACATGGCCGCGTAGACAGTGGTTTTACGTTTAATTTGACTTTTACGAGTGCGTCATAAACCTTAGACAAGAGTACTGGACTTATATTGCTCTAATAAAGCACTTATAAGTCGCGGTTGGTCGTAATGGCGACATTTTTGATATTATTTTACAAATAATTAAAAAATATATAAAGTAAAAGAAATATTTTTGAAAAGGCCCGTGAAGATAGTGTAGTTAAAATTTCAAAGTAATCGAGAAAAACTACTTCGCAACCTAATAATCGCATATACTTAGTGCGTGACAAATACATGAGTAAGAAATTAGAAAATATACACACTAGCCTTTTGTAGGAAATATAAATTTAATACTTTATTATTTTCCCAAAAGTTCCAAAGACTTCACAAAGAGGACTATAAGCGATATTACCCTTAAAATAGTATTTTATTTTATTAGTAAGAGAACTTTAAGGTTATTTACACTTACAGCGCGCCATTTTAAGTCACTTGTAAGTTTATTTTTCATTATAAAAGCATCAGCAAGAGTCTTGTAAGTTTGAAAATACACTTCGCGAGACCATTACAAGGCAATTGCAAGGGTGAATATACTTATAAAGTGCGCCCAAATCCACACTTATATGTGTCTGTAAGTGTGACATAAGACTGAAAAAAATCTGGTCTTGGGATATTTGTAAGATTATTTTTTGCTAGCTGGGTAGTCAGCAGTGATTGTTTTTTTTTATTATTTTTTTTTATTTCTCCAAAAGTGTATTGAAAAACGTCGTTTGATACACGTGGACATTTGTTATTGCAGTTCTCGGCTCAAAAAAACCCTCGCCTCGGGAGTTAATTCCGCCTCGAATGCAATAACAAACTTTCTCCACTTGTATCAAAATGTACTATTACGATTACGATGGTGGTCCCATAGAGAAAGGTGTTCAGTTTGATGATCTGTGGCACACCCTTGTATTTGACCAGGATGCAGAGCGACACCCTGTGGCACAGTAGATAGTGATCATAAGGTCACCAAACAATTAATGTGTGGTAGGTTTAAATATTTTTTTATTTTGCTTGATTTTCACTAACGGCCGTTTTCTATAACTTACTTACGCGTAACTGTTAGTTAATATGCCTACGTCTCGTAGCTATCGGTGTTTCTATAAACAAAATTAGCTTAAAATATCCTATCCGTGTCACCTACCTGTCACTTGATTCATAGAAAAATCAAAGAAAGCTTTTCTGTGACGTTTTGTTTTTAATGGTCCGTAAGCTAAATGTCAAACAGACAGAGATAGCAACCTTCCGTTACCTGTCAGTAACTTATTGAAAATTTCACCAATGGCATTGAACGCGATCAGTACATATATTATGTGTCATCTATTAACTAAATATTAACTTCGACAGCTCGTGAACGCAATCTGCACAGGGGCCAAAATTCTTTTATTTTTATTTAAAACTAGCGACCCACCCCGGCTTCGCACGGGTGCAATGTAGATATACATATACATACAGACAACGGGAGCGACTTTGTTTTTATTAAGTAAAGACGTTGCCTCACACTAAGAATGTCTCCTGTATCGTGAGTGCGTTTACAAACATTTAAACTCACATACACAAAAGCCAGACCACGAACCTGTGGGCCATACAAATATTTGTTCCGTGCGGTAATCGAACCCGTGACACGAAGCGCAGCAGCCGATCGCTCAGCCACTGCGCCAACCGTGAAGAACGTGTCAACCCGAAGCAATTTTTTTTCTCTCTTTCCTGCTCCGCGGCAATCTGTTGGGCACAACAATGCTGCAACTGATACAAATGTATCTGTTTAGGGTTTTTAGCTTGGTGAGACACTTCTTGAGTAGGTGTCTCATTCCATCCTGAGGAATCTATCTTTTAGGTTTGGGACACTATGTCTCTTCAATCGTGTTGAAGGCCTTGATCTCCACTGAGTTTGATGGCCAGCTTATTTTTGTGGTTTGTGAGTCTTTTTTGGTATTAGATGCTATATTTTGCTATCTCCTGTTTGACAGTTGGTACATTTAAGTCAAGATATATGTTTTTATTACTGATGTATTGAGGGATGTTAAATATGGTCCTCAGTGTTTTGGTTTGAAATCTTTCCAGTATCTCAATGTTACTGTTGCTAGCAGTACCCCAAAGCTGTATGCCATAGGCCCAAATTGGTTTCAATATGGCTTTATATACTGTCAGCTTGCTGTGTGTGCTTATTTGTGAGTGTCGTCCTATTAACCAGTATAAACTGCGTAGTTTTAAGTCTAGTTGCTTTCGCTTTGTCCATATGTGTTTTTTCCATGTCAGTCTTCGATCCAAATGCATGCCCAAGTATTTTGCATTGTCATCTTGCGGGATTTCTTCATTGTTTAGTGTAACCGGTGGACACGTGTGCCTTCGGAGGGTAAAAGTCACATGTGTTGATTTAGTTTGATTTGCGTGTATTCGCCAGATTTTGAGCCATTCTCCAATTTTGTCAATGTGGTGTTGTAGATGTTCTGATGCGGTATCTGGATTTGTGTGTGTAGATAGTAAGGCTGTATCGTCTGCATATGTTGCAACCGTAGTCATGTCTGATGTTGGTATGTCGGCAGTATATATGGTGTAGAGAACCGGTCCCAGTATACTTCCCTGTGGTACTCCTGATTTGATCTCATACAAGTCGGTAAGTTCGTCATTGAACTTTACTTCAAAACATCGCTTGCTGAGATAAGATTTTATGAAGCCATGACAAAATATTATTATATTAGGCCCTCTGACGAACAACACAAAATTTAATACACAAAAGTACATTTTGATATAAGTGGAGAAACTTTGTTGTTGCAGTCAAGGAGAAATTCATACCCGAGCCGCAGGCGAGGTTGTTATGGAGCCGAGAACTGCAGTAAAAATGCCCACGTGTATCAAACGACGGTTTTCAATACACTTTCGAAGAAATAAAATAACAGAAAGAAAAGTATTTTTGTCAAGAATTATTACGAAACTACGATTTTTTTCCCATGATTTGCGGTATGATATGCACCTAGCACAAGAAGGTAAAATAACTACCATGTTTATCACAGCCCAAGAGAGATATCTTAAAAGGACAATATCTTACCTGCCATGGTAGCGTTGGGCATATTCTGTTGCATGCCGCCCGCGTTGCTGACAGCCGCCGGCAACTGTTGCTTGCTGATAATCTGACTGATCTTCTGTTGTTGGATTACCTGCATACCACGACAAATTTAAATTTTGTATGGCACAGTTGATTCTTTTTTGTCATAAAAAAATGTATAATTTTGTCCGTGTACATCCGTTTAATGTTTTTTTTTATACCATTTTTTTTTACTGTGTTCGCAATTATGAGGTTAGTCACATCACATGGAGAGACTGGATCAGTTTGATGTATTGTATGTTTATGGTGCATTAATGATTTTCTTGTACCACGCTTTTTTTTTTGTCCCGGGGGCAGGCCAAACTGGCGCAGGGCAAACAGGCTCAACCATGCTGACGTACTCCTTTTGGTAATTTGTTTAGTGCATCAAAGTAAACACTCTATTTTAAAGTTAATAATTTAACTTAACGTATATTATATATTTGGACACCGAGAGATATGAAAGGAATGTGGACAGGCGTGTTTGCCCAGGAGTCGGGCAGTAAAGGCCAGCACAAACCGGTTTGCACTGGCCTTAAGGTCTAACAAAAATAAAGGATTTCCACTTACTTTCCTGAGTCGGTCGACGAAGGTCGCCTGGTTGTTGGGTATGAACCCTAGGTACGCCTTCTTGTCCGGCGTGTACAGAAGTATGAGGACCTTGATGTCACACTGCGGCGGTGTCGGCATCGGGGAGAAGTGGACGCAGCCCGCCTTGGAAAACACAAAAATAAAATAAATATCGCAGGACATTGCACACAGCGCCATCTAGTGCCACACTAAGCAACGAGGCTTGTGTCGTGGACACCAGATAGTTGATATACTACATAGATACTTTTTGTTTGTAAATACATACTTATTATACATAGTAACATCCATGACTCGGAAACAAATAAAACTGTGGGTGTGCTATTACGTACACCTCTGTCTAACCTTTCGGGGATAACAGGCGTGACGTCTAACTAATATTATAAAGGCGAAAGTTTGTAAGTGTTTATGTTTTACGCAAAAACTACTGAAAGGATTAGGATGAAATTTTGCACACCGAAAGTTTATAACCTGGATTAACACACAGGATTATTTTTATCCCAGTAATATGATCCCGTGGGACTGTTCGGGCGCCTCCGACCACTCGGCAATCTTCGGCTGCTGTCGGGTGACGCCGGGCGGCGGCGGGCGGCGCGGCGTGCGACACTTCGCTACCGATCTCTCAAGAAGAGACGCGCGCCCTTTCCTTTCTTCCCTTTCCTTTTTGGATTATACAATTTTAATTAACAGTCCACTGCTTTCTGAGTTAAGTACTCAGTTAAGTCCCTAACAGGACAATTATTGAACTCGACGCGGACAAGAGCTAGTGTGTAAAATATGTACTCACAAACCCATTGACCATGACCTTGGTCAAGGCATCCAGCGCTTCACTGGGCTGCAGATGGAACAGCACCGACTTGCTGTCCTTGAGGTACTGTCCGCCGATGTTGGAGATCAGCTGCTTTGGCATCAGCTGCATCAACAACTTGTTCGGCCATGTGTCCACCTTTAATTCAGGCTCGATGTCTTTTGTGCTGGCTGACACCTGGCGAAAGAAAGAAAGAAAGAAAGAAAAGCATTTATTAACCCGCACAGGAAAAAAATTGTGAAATTATCAACTAATAAAAATTAAACATAAAACAACTAAAAGAAATTAAAAATAAAAATAAAACGAAATTGGTCCTGTACAGGGCCAAAAGGCCCCTATTTCAGCATGGTGCTGTCACGTTAAAAAACGTTACAGCGCTGGTATTCTGATAGGACCTAAAGTGAGAGTGATGCCGCGGTCAGCTACGGATAAGGTTAATAAATAAAAATAAATTGTAGACGAATAAACAATACATACATGTGGAATATTATAAATACTAAAGAAAGAAAAGAAACAAGGTCTTTGTTACACTTAAAGTACTTACGGGATGATATCCGTGATTTTGTTTATGGTCGATGAGCTCCCGATATTTTCATCCCACCCGCATACCTCTTCAGTATTCCCGCGATCATGATGCTTGCAACAGCGTCGAAATATCGGGAGCTCATCGACCATAAACAAAATCACGGATATCATCCCGTAAGTACTTTAAGTGTAGTGAAAAACCGTGAAAGTCTAAAACAGTGCAAGGTCTTTGTTCTTTATCGTGTGGTTAGTGCCTAACCTGGTGTCAGAGTTTTTATGCCGCCCATGGGCCTCTGACTTGGCTTTACATGTCGTCGAGAAATATCTCTCAGGCATGCTGGTTTCCACACGATGTTTTCCTTCACAGGAGCAACTGATAACCATACAATACGTACATTAGTCCGAAAAATCAGAGGTCTTGCAGAGACGGATTGGGTTCGAACTCGAGACGTATGACTTGGCAGTCCGACGGTCACACCACTAGACTATCACTGCTAACGTTGAAACAAGGTTATCTTATCTTACTTCACTACATAGTATAAAACAAAGTCGCTTTCTCTGTCCCTATATCCCTATGTATGCTTAAATCTTTAAAACTACGCAACGGATTTTGATGCGGGTTTTTTTAATAGATAGAGTGATTCAAGAGGAAGGTTTTAGTATATAATTTGCGGGCGGGCGAAGCCGCGGGCATCAGCTAGTATATTAGAAATGCGAAAGTTTGTGAGGACGGATGGCTAGATGTTTGTTTGTTACTCTTTCACGCGAAAACTACTGAACGGATTAGGACGAAATTAGGCACACAGATAGTTTATAACCTGGATTAACATATAGGATACTTTTATCCCGGAATTATGACTCCATGGCACAGTTACCGAAAGCGCGCGGCTAGTTACCATATATTTCCAGTTACCTGCATAGCTATTCACAACGCTTCGATTCGATTTTCGATTCGGAAAGTCATAATATGACTAGATAATAACAATAACATAATATGACGAGATAGACATATTATGTCTATCTCGCTCGATTTCGTAATGTCAAAAAAATATAGACATACGACTTTCCGAATCGAAAATCGAATCGAAGCGTTGTGAATAATGGGCCTGAGATGGTAAAGAAACTTATGAACACAGATTCAAGGGCTCGTGAACAAACTATAAAAGCTGTACGGATCGATTTTTAATAATAAATTTGCCGGTTAATAACGTTTGCCGAGGTCAGTCAGTAGATGGTGACGTATGGGGAAAAGATTTTTTGCAATTTCTGACTTTTTAGAAGCCACCATAATATAACTGAAAAAACTGAGGTGTTATTATGGTAAAAAATATAAATCTGAAATGAATTTAGACACAAGAACAATAGGATTCACAATAACCTGGCAAGGTAGATGCTTGGTAGTTTTCTGCTGGTCCCCGGGTGCTTTGCCCTTCTCCATCCACTCGATGACGCCGCTCCAGATGTAGGAGCGCTGGAGCTGCGCCCCCGATGGGCCAGGTGTTACCATTGTGGGCATGCGTGGATGGCCAGCCTGTGAAAAATAAATAAAAATTTAAACTATATATCGTACCTACTCGTAATGGGTGTTCGTACCTAAGTTCGTACTTATTAACCCATGATTTCTGTCCACGAAGTAGACACAATAGTTAAACAATAAGAATAAGAATAATTTATTTAAAAAGTAGATAATACAAAAGTGTACATTTAAGTGCAGTAGTGTTATTTCTTAAACTATTGTATAATTAGTACAATGTACAATGTATTGTACAATGGCGTCTCGACCAAATTGGTCATTTGACAGATCATGATTTAATGACTAGCTGACCCACGCAACTTCGTCTGCGTCACATAACAGAGAAAAAGCTCACAAAGGGAAAAAAAACCAACAACAACTTTTGCAACATTTTTCATTTATGCTCCGCTCCTATTGGTCGAAGCGTGATGTTATATAGCCTATAACCTTCCTCGATAAATGGACTATCCAACACAAAAAGATCTTTTCAATTCCAACCCGTAGTTCCTGAGATTAGCGCGTTCAACCAAACAAACTCTTCAGCTTTATAGTATTAGTATAGATCACTATGGGACCTTGGAAAAAAGCATCTGTTTCTTACATTTTAACGAATTATGCGAACTTTAATCTCTTGTTCTGGTATCGGGACACTTTGACTTTCATCATTATTCTCCTGTCCTTATCCCAATTTATTTGGGATCGGTGCAGCATGTCTTCTTCTTCCATACTTCTCTATTAGTCGTCATCACATCAGTCCCCTCCTTTCTTGCCACATCATCCTTCACACAGTCCATCCATCGTTTCTTTGGTCTTCCTCTACTCTTATACCCATTATAGACATTGTCCTCATTCCTCCGCATCACATGCCCAGACCAAGCCAACCGATTACCAAACAACTTTTCAGTCACCGGCGCCACTTTCACTTCCTCTTATATGCTCATTTCTTATTTCATCCATTCGCGTAACACCACACACCCCTTTAGCATTCTTATCTCACCCACATGCAAATGCCTCCATCCATGGTGCCCCATGGTATCGGGTTACTTTACCAGTACCCCGATACCATGGAGTTAGTTCTTCTTCATGTCGATGATTCCCATAGTTTTTAATTAAATTTGTTTCGACCAGAACTCAGCCACATTGACGGCGTCGGTCCGAAGTCACCAGGCTTCGGACAGGTCCCTTAAAGTGCAGGTGGAGTTGCACAAAGAGCAGGTCATGTAGTCAGTGACAAGAACAGAAAGCGTCAACGGCTTAGAGATGGGTCTTTTAACACCCAGGAGATGTATAGGAGCCACCCAGCCACCCAGAATTTTCGTAAGGCAATTAGATTACAGGGTTCTGGAGTGCCGACCGCGTACCGGGAGGTGTAGCGTTGGTAGACAATGATTATCGAAGGTATCCAATAGATGCGAGAAGTATATGACCGGTCGATCCTTAGGAGGAGCCCTATGTCCAGTAGTGGAAACCTTACGGCAGAAAGTGCGATAATAATGAGTTTATCACTTACTTGACGACTATTGAAGAAACTCCTATAGGCGAGACGACAAAAAAATCTAATTAGTCCGACAGTTAGATTATCAAAAAAATTTTGACCCATCTTTTTTCTTTTGTTACGTAAACCAAAATTGACGAAGATATGACGCTTTTAAAATTCTCAATACGTCACGACTAGGTATAATTTTTAGCTAGTTCTGACGTCACGAGCCCCCACTCCCGAGTTTTGATACGTTTTATCTTTTGTCAATATTCATTGATTTATAAAAACAAAAAATACGTGTCCATTAATTTCCAATACTCTAACTGACGAACTAAATAGATTTGCAATTTTTTGATACTGTCGTCATTCCTATTGTACTCTGATACCAAGTTTTTTCTAACAGAATGGAGAACAACGTCTACGTTGTTCTCCAAATTGACAAAATTACCGAAGCCGGTGCCCGTGGAAACCGCATCAGCTCCTCGAATCTCTACAGGAAGAACATTACGTACCCTGAGAGAAACTGAAGGAGAGGAAGCGGTTGTATCCTGAATTTGTTGTTCTTTTCTTACATTTAGCTCGTCAACATGGCTCGTTATTAGGTTCCATATTTTTCGGATACATCTTCAGAAAATCTTGATAACAAGGTGTCTCTTTCAGCTTCCCATGCTGTGAATCTAGATCATTTTTTTTCCGTATGGGAAATCATCAAATGAATCCTCCTGTTCTGGGCGGAGCGGGAGGGAGTGTCAGACTTTTACTGACTAAAACCCATCTATGTTCCTTCTTCGCGCTTTGTGTTCCGGGGCCACGGATATCTCTTTCGAACAATCCCGCAGCCCCGGCAGGCATCGGCCCTTGCGGACCCCTTCCTTTTGCTGACATCTCTTTGAGGCGCGCGTGGAACACGAACAGATTCTGCCCTCCATAAAGATAACATCAGGAGGAGGTCAGTTATGAACTCCGTACATATGCATACCACCGGCCATCATCACCATCTTCCTGTCCTTGTCCCATGTTACTTGATGTCGGCGCAACGCGTTTTTTTCTTCAATTCTCCTCTGTCAACCGTCACGCTATCATTCACTCCTTTATCTTTCATATCATTCCTCACACAATCCATCCATCGTTTCTTAGGTCTCTCTCTCCATGCGTCAACATTTATATTCATAACACCTTTAGTCACATGCGATTCATCCCTCCTCATCACATGTCCGTACCATGACAGCCGATTCCCTTTCAACTTTTCTGTAACTAGCGCAACTTATAAACTTCCTCTAATATACTCATTCCTTATTTTATCCATTCTTGTCACTCCACACATCCACCTCAACATTCTCATCTCCGCTGCATGCAATCTGTTTTCATCCATCTTCTTCACAGCCCAGCATTCCGATCCATACAGTACGACAGGTCTAATCACGGACTTGTATATTTTCCCCTTTAACTTGAGGGGCATCCGTGGGTCGCAAGTTGTTCCAGTGACCTGTCGCCAATTCATCCATCCTGAGTTGATCCGGGGCGTTTCGTCACGGTCTACTTCGCCATCACCTTGAACAAGCGACCCGAGATACCGAAAATCGTAACAGATCGGTGTGGGCGTTCCGGCACGAGTTATGGGCACAGACCTAGACCAGACTAAGACTGGAGAGACCGCAAACACACACATTCAATTTTGGACCTTCTTACTTTCAGTCCAACATTCTCCAGTCTTAGCCACCACACCTCCAATCTGTTCTGGACCTCTAGCTAGGCCACTCTCGGCAACCAACACAATGTCGTCGGCAAACAGCATACACCAGGGAACCTCTTCCAGGATGTCCGACGTAAGTGCGTCCATTATCACCAGGAATAGGTAGGGGCTTAGAGCCGACTCTTGGTGCAAGCCGACACCCACATTGAAGCTGGTAGTGCCCGTTGTAGACCGGACTTGGGTATTACATCGACTGTACATCGCTCGGATCAACTGCACGTATACTTACATTCGGGACCACCGGCCTTGGGGAGCTATAAAAGCTCCGTTCGATCGAGCTCACCAGGTCTTCAAAGAGTTGCTTGTTCGAGCTCATTGGGCTTGAGGAGTCATCAATTCGCTGGCGTTTTCTTCTGACGGTGGTATCTTCAGCTTTGTCACAGACTAACGAAGTAGGGTCAGTTTCGGAGCCAAAATTTCCTTTTTTTACGGTTCCAGTTGGAGATTCTTGCGATATACGACGCAGTTTAATAACGTAGATGAGTATAAATACTCTCAGCGGCAGACAATGTAGCCCAAACGTTTAACTCGAATTTGTGAACAATTAAAACTTATTCTAAGGGTTTTTTTATGAGGATAGAAGTTTATTTTATGTTATGGTTTATGTGAATAATTTTAAGTTAGTTTAAAATAGTTTTTTGCACTTTCAACTGTATTTCGACATTAAATATTAAGTCACTAATTCCAATGCGAAAGTAGAACCCAATAACACTTAGCTCTTTTTTATATTGAACCATTTTAAATAGTACTATTTAAAATATAAATGACATGATACATTTATTTTGAACTATTCACGAAACACGTTCACGAGTTATCACGGTCACAAGGGAAATGCCGTGGGCAGCAATGAGTCGAATACCCACAAAAATAATGTGCGATTGTGTGTATGTGTGGCTGAGTATCGGGAAATCCCAAAGTCATAGACGTGATTTAGGGATGCACGATGACCGATACCAAAATATCGATACAAATATAGGCTTCGCAGTAAAAGATTAATAAGTAGGGTAACTTATTAATCTTTTTAAGAGATTAGGGAAACTTACTCTGTCACTTACGGGATATCTTCCGTGATTTTCACCTATTGTGAGTTCCCGATATTTCGACGCTGCTGCAAGCGCCATGATCGCGGGTTTAAGGCACGATAGTTATAAACCTTGAAAGCTTAAAACAATGTTTGAGATTGGGGAAGTTTCCAGAATTCTTTTAAAATCCTTTTGTATTCTTTCGAATTGTCTGATCATTCATTCCAAAACCAGGAAGTACTTTTTTATCGATCCAAGCTTTTATCGCATCCTGTTTTATCGATACTGTAAACTATCGGATCTAATTGTGCATCACTAATGCTCATAGATAAGACGAATTAATAAGCGTAGGTACAATGTTATGGCGGTATTTATAACGATAACTGTCTTTAACAAGATAATGGACTGTATTTCAGTAGAGATTGTGACCTCTGAGTTTTTTTGGTGTTTTCTCGGAGTAGTCAGATAACACCACCAAAGTAAATAAAATTTAAGTATCTGTTTGTCTACAACAGCGTTTTACTGAATGTACAAAACTGTTTTATTTTTTCCTGTCTATCCGTCTATCTGTTTGCTTGTTCCGGCTAATCTCAGAAACGGCTGGACCGATGTTGACGGGACTTTTACTGGCAGATAGCTGATTTTATAAGGAGTAACTTATTTTAGAAAAATGGTTAGGGTTCCGTGCAAAAAATTAAACCCCGTGAAATTGTTAATAAAATCCGATTCCGTACCGTAAACGGACACCGGGGACACACCAGCAGGAGGGGCATAGTTTGATCTGCAGCGCCACACTCGCATTTGACGTTAGTAGTATTTTTCCAGATTATGCTTGGGTTTATTTGTTATATTGAGGGAATCGAATGTCTTGGTATGGACATGTGATGAGGAAGGACGAATCGCATGTGACTGAGTGATGAATATAAATGTTGATGACAAGAGAGGGAGAGGAAGACCAAGGAAACGATGGATGGATTTTGTGAGTCATACGAAAGAAGAGAATTACCACACAACTATTTCATGAAAAAGTAATTCTTGACAGTTACATGAATCGAATATGAATGTTTGATGATATTAATGATTATAATTCTGTAACTACATATACGTCTTACAGCCGTGAATCATATTTTCATCAACATACAACCTAGCACTGGCCTGCAAATTGCAAAACACGTAAACAAAAATATAATTAGGCGGGCTACCGTGGAGCATCCGTACTGACCTGTGCAGCAAGCGCGGGCGGCGGCGGCGGCGGGTAGGAGGGCTGCGCCAGCTGCGTCAGCAGCGCCGAGTTGTTCGCGTACAGCGGCGCGCGCGGCGGCGCCAGCCAGCCGCGCGCGCACGGCGGCGGGCCTGCGGGGACAGCTCATCGTGAAGGTAACATGGCGAGAGCAGTTGGACAAAACCAACGTTCAGTTGTCTACATTAGCCCTGGATCGAGAGAACTGGAAGTCATAGCCTTTTCTCAAAAATGTAGTGATGCAGGCCAACAGTGAGATAGGTACAGATTTCCCAGAAAAAGTATACGTTACAGCAATCGTCGTCTATCTTCGGAATTACCCACGCTCTATGATAAAATCGAATATAGGGCTTGAAATAGAAGTATAAAAATTAACAACTGTACGTAATTAAGAAGCAAAAGATCCAAGCGTCAACATTACGCTAACGCATCATGCACAAAGGGGGTTCCGGACAGGTGTTTTAAGAAGGAACGGGCCTTCTTTTTTAAAATATGCATTCTTTCATGTGCGGATTGTGAGGTAAAAATACCAAACTCCTCGATCCTACCCCAGAGGACGGTTTCCTTTTAAAATGTTCCAAGAACAAAAAAAAATGTTCCCCAGAAGGCCGCTAAACTCTGGTTTGAAAACCAGAGTTTAGCGGCCTAACGACGGATTAGCGGGTCTAAATCTTGGTCAAAAACATATAAAATTACTGTGATCGCACTTACCAACACCAGCTACCCCGGGCACACCAGGCACGGTACCCACGGGCCCCACGCCTGCAGCGGCCGCGACGCCCGGACGAGGGAAGTTCTGGGCCCCCGGCCGCGCGGGGCCCGTAGTGCCTCGGCCTTGACTGTAGGAGAAGAACTTGTCTTTATTTTCACTGGGCTATCAAAGTAAGGCCTCAATCACGCCTTCGGGCAGACTATTAACAGCTTCTTTATTTTTTTTCTCCGTATCACTGTCACGAGGCCTTTGAGGAAGGCCTTTGTCCAGGAATGAGACAGAGTCAGAGTAGGCCAGAAAAACATATAAGGGTTCCGTTTTTTTATTTTTTGTACGGAACCCTAAAAACACAACAGGCGTATCATTTGCGCGTGTAGCTTAGGAGTTTTGAGACGGATTCCATTTTGATTTTTATTAAGTTATATGATACAAAAAAGTCTTGCCAAGCCCTTTTTTAACCAACTTCTAAAAAAGGAGGTGGTTATGTATTCCAACAGCATTTTTTGTTTACCTTACTCCGATAAAACCTGGATGGGTTATGATTTTAACAGTCATGTATGTTTGTAACGTAACGTGAGTTCCACTGTAGTTATCAGCCGACTCGGATGTGAGGTGTCAATCGATAGTAACTCCAGGCCCATCTTTTTAGGACATTACGAAATCGAGCGAGATAGACATACGACTTTCCGAATCAAAAATCGAATCGAAGCGTTGTGAATAACTATGCTGGCTTTTTTTTCCGGATGGGAAATCATCAAATGACTCCTCCCGCTCTGGGCGGAGCAGGAGGGAGTGTCAGACTTTTACTGACTAAAACCCATTCATGTTCCTTCTTCGACCTTTGTGTTCCGGGGCCACGATATCTCCGGCTGACATAGGCAGACATTTTATGCGGTCAAAATCAATATTGAATTATGATGATTGAACATACCCATAGACGTCGGCCTGTATGTCGGGGACGGGCGGCGGCGCGGGGCTAGGCGGGCGCTCCTTGAGGCTGTACCCGCGGAGCAGTACCAGGTGACGAGGGTCCTGGCAACACCACTGATCGTTATCATCTGTCTACACTTAACTATAACAACTATACAGGGTGTTAAAGAAGTTACGTGCCATAACTTAGGGGTGAATTCAGTATCGATAAAGGAACTTGTAAAAAATAAAAACAAAAACAAAAATTGCAAGATCAACCTAATTTAGTACCTACTAACTTAAAATAGCAATCGTTTAGAATTAAAATTATTTTTATACAAACTATAACTCTAAATAATAATAAAAATATGTACAAGTAAGAAAACGGTTACAGGGCGTCAAAAAATTCGTCCACATCGCTGTCAACAGGAAAAGTGCCCAGAAGGCTGGCAGCATTGCCACGTTGGATGGCAATGCTGATTCTTTGGCCAAAAAATAGGCCCGCCCTCTCGACACGTGAAGAGTCGACCAACCGCAACCAAATTATTTTAATTGTTTATAAGCTTTAATTACTTAGCTACAATCGAACGCGTTGTCTTTTTGTCCTCCCGGTAGGTAAGTAATTAAAGCATTTAAACAAATAAAATATTTTTAATTTTAAATGATTGCTATTTAAGTTAGTAGGTAGGTACTAAATTAGATTGAACTTGCAATATTTTTTTTATCATCATCATCATCGTTTCAGCCGAAAGACGTCCACTGCTGGACATAGGCCTCCCCAAGAGTCGCCACATTGACCGGTCCCGTGCGACTCGCATCCATTTTTTTGTTTTATGTTTATTCTTTACTGGTTCCTTTATCGATACTGAACTCACCCCTAAGCCATGGCACGCGACTTCTTTAACACCCTGTATTGGGCATGTTTTCCAGTCTATAAACAGATGCTGGTGTAACATTACTAAAATTACTGCAGCGCCATCTGTGACACCAATGAAGAACTAACGACAAAATTCTGATCGGAGGATCCTCTCTTTTTCTATGGGGGTTGAAAAGTTTTACACCTTGTTCTACTTACCCCTAAAATGCTGAATACATGGAGCGATTATTTTTTTAGTGAAAGCAAACTTAATAAAAAAATAGATTAAATAATTATAAACAAGACAGATCCAAGGATTTCGGCACTTTCATTCGCCTATCAGATAGTCGAAAAATGAAATGGAATGCGCACACGCACATTTTCATGTTATTTATGAAAATGAAACTGAACAGTAACTCAAGACAACCGTTTACTTGAGTGAAGCGTCTATTATGTTCGTACAGCGCGTGCAAGGCGGGCACGCGGCGTGCTGGCACTTGCCGTCGCGGTCAGCGTGCAGCGTGCAGGCGGGCTGTGCTACACACAGGTGTTACCTTGGCAAAGTTCCTCTGCTGCGCCTGGTGGAGCTCCCCGCCCGCGTGCTCGTACAGCGCGAGCAAGGCGGGCACGCGGCGTGCTGGCACTTGCCGTCGCGGTCAGCGTGCAGCGTGCAGGCGGGCTGTGCTACACACAGGTGTTACCTTGGCAAAGTTCCTCTGCTGCGCCTGGTGGAGCTCCCCGCCCGCGTGCTCGTACAGCGCGAGCAAGGCGGGCACGCGGCGTGCTGGCACTTGCCGTCGCGGTCAGCGTGCAGCGTGCAGGCGGGCTGTGCTACACACAGGTGTTACCTTGGCAAAGTTCCTCTGCTGCGCCTGGTGGAGCTCCCCGCCCGCGTGCTCGTACAGCGCGAGCAAGGCGGGCACGCGGCGTGCTGGCACTTGCCGTCGCGGTCAGCGTGCAGCGTGCAGGCGGGCTGTGCTACACACAGGTGTTACCTTGGCAAAGTTCCTCTGCTGCGCCTGGTGGAGCTCCCCGCCCGCGTGCTCGTACAGCGCGAGCAAGGCGGGCACGCGGCGTGCTGGCACTTGCCGTCGCGGTCAGCGTGCAGCGTGCTGGCGGGCTGTGCTACACACAGGTGTTACCTTGGCAAAGTTCCTCTGCTGCGCCTGGTGGAGCTCCCCGCCCGCGTGCTCGTACAGCGCGAGCAAGGCGGGCACGCGGCGTGCTGGCACTTGCCATCGCGGTCAGCGTGCAGCGTGCAGGCGGGCTGTGCTACACACAGGTGTTACCTTGGCAAAGTTCCTCTGCTGCGCCTGGTGGAGCTCCCCGCCCGCGTGCTCGTACAGCGCGTGCAAGGCGGGCACGCGGCGTGCTGACGCGACTGATACTTGCACGCCGCGTTCCGCTAGTAAGCGGGCTGCTTGTTCTACGGTTGCTGGGGCACCTAGAGGTCAAGAACATAATGAAATAAACGGGCAGGGCTACACAAACGTGAAATATATCAATTTTATCAGTAGTTCAAGCCGTTGTTGGTGTACTTCATGTGTTGTGTCAGCAGAAGTCAAAATTAAAACCAAAATATTTTTACCTGTTTCTCGTAGGCTTTCATGGGCAGTCATAAAACGTCGAGAAAATTGCACTGTTAGGGTTGGTCGTTTCCTATGGACAAGAACCGGCAAGAAACACCATAGTCACTCCCAGACTACCACGTCGGTAGAAGCAGCAGGTACAAGTCGTCGTCGGTAGGGAGGCCAACATATACCAAGCCTAAAAAGCACCTATGTCCTAGCATGCTCAGCTAGCTCTTGGCTCTTTTTTTATTTTTCACCTTTCAGGAGTTTTTTCGTAAGGAGGCGATCTTGCCTGCAAGATCAAGTCATGTCGGCTGTCGTCACGTCGTCTTAAAAATGTATTGTCACCAGAACCAAAGGTGTGGAGAACTGATTTTAAAATTCAGTTGCAAGCTTTGACCAATACATGATACTAACAAGGCAAGTAAAAAAAAACAGATTATAAAAACACATACCAGCAGGCACCAGTCCTCCCGCATACGCCGAGTAAGGAGGGGAACAGCACAGTAGCAGCACATGTATAGGTATGTCAGTCCGACCGAGCTCGTCGAAGCACGCGAGCGCCGCTGTCAGCGCTTCTACCACGCATGCCCGGCTTTCTGCGTGGCCGCCTATGTATCTGGAATTTACGAGAAAGGTTATTAATAATAGGCGAGACGACAAAAAAAATCTAATTAGTCCGTCACTTAGATTATCAAAATATATTTGACCCGTGTTTTTTCTTTTGTTACGTAAACCTAAATTGACGAACGTACGACGCTTTTAAAATTATCAATACGTCACGCCATGGTATAATTTTTAGCTAGTTCTGACGTCACGAGCCCCCACTCCCGAGTTTTGATGCGTTTTATCTTTGTCAATATTCATTGATTTACAAAAACAAAAAATACGTGTCCATTAATTTCCAATACTCTAACTGACGGACTAAATAGATTTGCAATTTTTTGATACTGTCGTCATGCCTATAGTCCTTCTGAAGGTTTCCATCACGACGACCAATGTAAGCGGATTGCCATCGGCGCAAGATATATTATAGTGCACAAGACAGGCGCATTCTCTGTTCCCTCACTATCCTCACTCCGATGGGACAGCAATCTGACACGACCAGAGAGAAATTAGGCGTAACACCAACGGCTTAATGTGCTATCCGAGGCATGGGGGTATCATACCGCCAACTTCCAAACTCTGAGCTGCTACTGAGAAATTCCTAATGGAAAAACCCATTAACACATGGAATACACTATGGAACAACAGTTTTTTTTTACGTGGAGCTGTAGTAATTGTCGGCTTGATATTACAAATAATGCTTGAAAGTGTTATTATGCAATTAGACTGCAAGTTTTAATATCTCTTCCATTTTGAGTTGAATTTTTGATGTGAAGAAACATCTATAGGCGCGGGTAAAACACACACATCTGCTAGGCGTCCCGTGAAGGCTCACAATTTTTTTGTTATTAAAATCACATTGACAAAAATAAACGAGATTAACCCATGATCTGTCCACGAAGTAGACACAATAGTTAAACAATGGCGTCTCAACCAAATTGGTCATTTAAAAGATCATGATTTAAAGCAAGTAATTCCTTTGTTTCTCTTTTATTTACATAATTATTTGTTAAATCATGTCCTTAACTGAGACTTGTGAGCAATTCTTGGTCAAACAAAGAAAAAATTGAACTTACTGTATTTTATCAACAGTTTCAACAACGGTCTGTGGACATGTATAAGGGCCGAAGGTAGCAACAGGCAGCCCCGGCTGGCAGTCTGCTGCCTTGTAGGTTACTACGCTGTACACCGAGCCACTGCCCCCTCCTTCCTCTATAGGACCTCCATGGAAGTATCTAGAAAAAGAAAAACATTTTTTGTGTTAAATAAATTTACATACAAAACTTAGCAGCATCCTTACAGAAAACCCAATAACACTTGGATTCTATTCCGGGGTTAGGCGAAGGCCCAAAACCTCATGACCGAACCCAAGACCTCATTGGTCAGCAGTCACACTTGCAACTCAACCAATGAGGCAGTCTATGTCTAATACATTTTTAATGTTTATAATCTTCTTTTTGTGAGCAGCGGCGGCGCCGTGGTGGCAGCCCCGACTTATGAACAGTAAGTCATGGGTTCAAACCCAGGCAGGCGCATTACTTTGTGTAATTTATTTCATCACCGCTGCTCTCAAAACAGTGAAGGAAAACATCGTGAGGAAGCCGGCATGTCTTAGAACCAAAAAATTCGAAGATATGTAACTACCAATCCGCCCTGGGCCCGCGTGGTGGATTATAGTCTCATAGGCCTCATAGGCCCAGAAGTGGGAACATTAATAGGATGATGATGATGATGAATCTTCTTTTAGAGATCTTCTGTGATATGATGAGTGTGTCAATGGCAGTCTAAATTAACTGGGGGATGCATTAGGAGTTCCCACAGATTACTATTATTGAATCCTGTACAAATATTAATTTTTGATTATGGTTTCTTGCATTCACATACACAAACCAACAGAGAGAGAGAGAGAGAGAGAGAGAGAAATAGAGATTTCAGTGTGTTTTATGTCAATGTTTTTCTAATGCAAGCATGACATGAAAATTTATTATCTATACATATAAAAGGCAAAAGTGATTGACTGATGTATCAACGCACAGGCCAAACCCTTAGGGCTAGAATCTTAAAATTTCACACACATATTCCTCTTATGACGTCGGCATCCACTAAGAAAGGATTTTCGAAAATCAACCCCCAAGGGGGGTGAAATAGGGGATAAAAGTTTGTATGAAACTTTTTATTCCTTGGACATATTTGCATGAAATTTCGTATGAATTGAGTGCAGCAAAAACAATGAGTTCAGCGTTTTCCAAAATTCAACCCCTAAGAGGGTAAATTAAATTTTGCACACAGGTAGTTTATAACCTCGGTTAACACATACGAGTAGAATACTTTCATCCCAGTAGTATGATCCCGTGAGACAATTATCCAACTCCACGCGGGCGAAGCCGCAGGCAACAGCTAGTTTAATAATAAAACATGGAAACGGGTATTTATCGCGAATTTTACCTTTAATATAAGCCCGACGTTTCGACCGGCAGGCGGTGGCGGTACTTTCAATACTTCGGTCTTCCCGTGACCACAGCTGGTGCAATCCGGTCGAAACGTCGGGCTTATATGTATTAAAGGTAAAATTCGCGATAGATACCCGTTTCCACATGTTTTTTAATGAGTTCTGATCGTGAAAGCTTATAAAAGACAATGAAAAACATAATTTATCAAATTCTGATAGATCTAGTGAAGGAAACCACTTTAATCATGCAGACTAGTGATCACAGTGGCTGCTAGTTATTATCATTTCGTGACTAATCTGAGCATATTCAGCGTTCTATCACTATATTGCTTGCACTCAGATTAATTATCTCGTTTAAATTTTTGATTTTTTTTTTCGTATGACTAAACTTGTATTTGTGAATGCTGGTTAACCTGTAATTGGCGACTGTGTCCAAGACTGTAAAACCTATGTATACTTCTATGTTGTACACAGAAGCTGTTGGCGAACCTATATTAATAAATAAAATAAAAATCTCATTTCTGCACGTCCTAGTTTAAGGATAGATGCATCCATAATCATTATGGGTAGCTCAACTAATTGTCATTTATGAGGTCAGGGACGAAGAAATAAGGTAAACAAACGCTATACTCACTCTAAAGTTGGGACTATGTAATTTGATTTCAATTCTCCTATATACGCGCCGTTAGCAGCTGTTGCTTCGATTACAAATATGACTTCAGCCTGTACAGGCGAGTCGGGAGCATTTACAACCATATTTTTTTTACTACAAACGCAATTTTTTGTTTTAAAAACACAACACAAGTAACAAGCTATGATTGTGACGTTTTGCTATTTGCTTTGCTGTCAGTGTCAATTTAGAGTTTGACGATTATTTCATGATCGGGCAACGTTCCATTTCCACATTATTTTTTATTATTTTAAAGTATTAATTTGTGAAACTAGTTATGATTTTCGTTCGTTCTTAGATTTATTATTTTCACATTCTTCGTGGGCTGCTTGGGATTCACCATGCATACGAAAGCTCACGTTCTCATCAGCCATCACACTACACAAAATCTGCAGACTTTTATTATTTTTCTTCAAACGCTCAGATCAACAAAAAAAGTTCAAACGCAAATAAATGCGAACAGCAGCTTAGGACTCACCCAAAGGGTAGAATAGTTATACCAAAACATTCAGTACTGAATGGTGGTCTGGCGGCCTGGAGACACGGGACCCTTTAGGGTATATATGTTCTGTACCTTGGGATCTTGGACTATTTGGTTTACAGGGGATGAATGTCTTGTCGTAAACAAGACATTCATCCCCTGTGATCGGAAATGGAAACATTGCTAAGAGCCGTTATGTACTTCTACTAATGTGTTACCTACTTTATTCATTGTAGTGTACCTAGTGTAAAAAATGTATCGTTATTGTTATGGCGTAATGTGTGCTCTAAAATATTTTTTTAACAGCCTAAATTACCGCATTTTATGGTGTAACATACAAATAGTCTAAGATTCCAAGCGAAAAAATTTAATAAACTGACAATTCTGACACTTAGAAATTCTAATGTGTCATGTGATTGTCATTGTCAGCTGTTTGTCATTACAAAAATAACCTTATCTTCGTCTCTACATCTTATCTTTTCGAAACGAAAATATCTTATAATTTAGCGCATAGCCTACTGGTATATCTATGGTGGACACGTAAAAGACCACTTCAGATTTTCAAATAAACTACTCACTAGTTTTATAACCATGGAATTGGGCTTTCGCACCGTAAGAATTCTTAACCGGCTTTTGAGAAAACCTTTTGGTATCACTTCTTTTAGAAATGTTACCGGCTGTGCAGTTAAGGAAGAAGTTAATACTGAGCTGCTGAGCTCATTTAACCAGGATATAAGGAATGGTAAGTCATTTCGACTTATTCTAGCGCAGTTACATCAGCCCAATAGGCTGACAAAGTGTGTGGGGTTTTTTTCGTGCAAAAGAGCTATTATCTTTTTCACCTTTTGGATTGACAACTGGTTTTCCAAAGGTTGTTGGTTGTCTATTGTCATATTAGTTTTTTGAGGACATTATGGCATTAGAGAGTAGTTACTCCATAGAATACATAAATACATAAGTTTTTACAACTGCAAGTTAATCTGCGAGAGAGATCTCAACAGGATGATTAATGAGATTTTGCAATGCAAAGCCTAGGAACATAGTTGAGATCATAGATATATGTATATGTTACAGCTATGGTTGAGCTGGTTTATTTTTACTTCATGTTAGAAGACAGTCTGTACCAGCCTAGCTTTGGATTAATAGGACAACATTGTGACAGAGTACAAAATTATTATATAAAGGGTTAAGTACATCAAAGGATCCAAATAACATCTTGAAGGCTATAAAGTAATTTCCTTAATTTATTGATTTTCAAATACATTTAGTTACAACAGGACGGAATGAAAAAGTAACAGCTTGAATGTCGTGAGTGCAATCCAGACTCCATGAAAAACCCTAATAACACTGCCCGACCGGGGAATCGAATCCAAGCTCAGCAGTCGCGCTTGCAGCTACTAGACCAATGAGGCAAAAGTTATAATTTTTAAAATCATCATCATCTTTGTTTCTGCCAATCTTCATGTTCTGTTTTTTTTTCAACGGTGAAAAATGCCTAACGCATTCCGCACCGTCTGGAGAGACGTTGTTATGTTGGTTTGGTTATGTGGGGCTTGCATCCACGAAAAAACACCGCCGTAAGCATCGCGGCCGCGGGAACTGCTACGCATGACGTTCGCGACGCATCCAGCGCAGCCAGCTTCTGGGCAACAAACTCCTATGGCGATGTCCGGGCTCTCCTGAGACATTGCCACAATTCATGAGGGCCGTGCAATGCGACGACGATAGACTCCCCGATCTATCTCCCGCTGGCACCTCCTAGGGCGTCATCAGGTCGATTTGGTGCCTCCTCCGCTGTCCTGTCCTCCTGCGAAATCTTGCTGTTTCTCCAATCAGATCAACATGTTTTCTTCTTGATTGCTATCCTTGTGTCTTGACATATAGGATGGTTTTATCGTCCTTTGTCGTCATGGTGATTTAAATTATAATATATTATTTTGATAACAATGCAGTAATTTTATGTGAAGGTGTTTTGTTTACCTTTACTCAATTAGAAGTTAGTTTTTACTCTATTTTCCACAAGTCCGACACTTGATTACTCTTTGCTGTAAATTAGGCGTCTGGTGGGAAAATTCAGGGTTAATCAATTCTCAACCTTAGAATAGAATAGAATACTCTTTATTATGTACACCATAAAAATTACAGATACAAATGTAAAAACATTTTACAAGGGGTGACACAATGAGCGGTCCTATCGCTAAAAGCAATCTTTTAAAGAGAACCTTTGGATGGATTTAAGGGGGAAGGAGAGACAATACTGCAGGTAGCCTGTGGTGTACCAACCTTATTGCTAAGCATAGATGTGACACCCAACTTTTTTAGGTGTAATGTGACAGGCAAAAAATGTAAATATATAACAAACTTATCAACTGTCTAAAGCGATTTCCTTGTGAAATAACAGTTTCTAGTTTGAGATAAAACCTATTTCGTAATAGAAATAGGTACTGTAGAAGAAAATCGCTTTTAAATTTTGCTGAGCGTTATGTTCCAAGTCCCATCATCCCATGTAATTAGTAATAAGAGGCGAGCCTAGTGCCATCAACCGGGCGCAAATCCAGACTCCGTACCTGCTACTGAGAAATTCCTGATGGAAAACCCAATAACATTTTGCCAGATGCGGAAATCAAACCCAGGACCCTATGGTCAGCAGAAGCGCTTAATGATTTGTGGCTTTTAGGTGTACTATACAATTTTGTTATTACGTAAATACATTGCTATCTAAAAACTGGTTATCTCTGCTTCAAAATACATGTTTTGTTATAATATCTAATACATAACACTTCAGATATAAACATTGACGCAAAATATGAATACTGCTGTAGATAGGTACCACCGACGGTCGACCAGTTATCACCCTTATGCCCTGAGAAATAATGTTGACAACTGATCGACAGATACGTTATCGCGGCAGTACATAGTTCTTATATAAATTCATATTTTTTTAATTTTGTCTGTTTTATCTTTAATCTACATAATATCATAATATCACGCATGGAATGCTCAGAGGGTTAAGCACAGGATACAAAGAGTGTTATTTTATATGCGAGCGAAACGATCGCGCGTCATGGAGTCTTAGCAGGTTCTAAATTTGCTTATATCTCGAAAAGTCTTGCTACCTGGCATGAGGAGCGTAGGCCGAAGGCCGGCGTAGCGACGACGACATTTGTGACAGAAAGTGGGTGTGTAATGTAAAATGCAAGCGTAGCGAGCGCGCGTCGTGGAGTCGTAACAGGTTCTAAATTTGCTTATATCTCGAAAAGTCTTGCTAGCTGGCATGAGGAGCGTAGGCCGAAGGTAATATTACAAACCGAACTGTTGCTACTAAAGAGTATCGGTATTTCGGTGCTATATTTCAACCGAACTACTGCTACTGAAAAGACTGAACTGAAAAGGTTGACCGAACTAGTGCAAGTAGCACTAGTTCGGTCAACCTTTTCAGTTCAGTCTAGTCTAGTGAGCCGAGTTTGGGCTCGTTTTGTTAGTTATAATGAGACCTTACCTCCGGACTTGATGGAGTGTCTCACCTAGCACAACACGTCAAGGAGTTCCAGTAGCAGTCACCGAAGTACACCTTCAGGTCACTCCATCAGGTCCGGAGGTAAGGTCTCATCATTACTAACAAAACGACCCCAAACTCGGCTCACCTAGCACAACACGTCAAGGAGTTCCAGTAGGAGTCACTGAAGTACACCTTCAGGTCACTCCATCAGGTCCGGAGGTAAGGTCTCATCATTACTAACAAAACGAGCCCAAACTCGGCTCACCTAGTACAACACATCGAGGAGTTCCAGTATCAATCACCGAAGTACACCTTCAGGTCACTCCATCAAGTCCGGAGGTAAGGTCTCATCATAACTAATAAATAATAAAAATCTTACATTGTCAAGTATCAAATTTGGTTTATCGAATATTTTTTGTTTGTACAGCGATCTTTTTCAACTCGAGCCGCTCCAAACAGGCGTTACGTGTCCACTCTCGACGGCGGCCGCCCGCGGACTAAAGTTTCATTCAAATTGTGCAATAAATCAAAAATAAAATAACCCCTAATGCAATCGATTAAAATTCATCCAGCATAGCAAAAAATGAGAAAAAATAAGTTTTGGTTTTTATTTTATCTGAGACTATATAAATCATTTAGATAAAAAAAATCCTTGCATTAAGAATTGATTATGTTTGCCAACATACAGTATTTTTAGAAATAGTAAAATATGTTAATAATAGCACAAAAAATGTACCTAAACTCAACCCTGTATCGTTAATTTTAAGGAAAATGGCAATGACAGATCGATTTTACATTATAAAAAACTAAAATTTTCAATGATCAAGTACCTATTATTTGAAGATGAAGAACCAATCTCTACGAGGTAGTTATTAGTTATATTGGATTTTGTTTTGGTTATGCCATAAAATTGTACCGAAAAACACCATAATTTTACCTGATATGCAAACGCGCCCATAATTAAAACACATAAATGGGTACTAAATACTAATACATATATATATATGTATATAAGATAAACTAATATATATTAAAATACATACAAATAGTCAGAAATACGAGAAACCTTATAATAATTATTACGACTCTAGCAATGACTGGATAGTAAACAATTTAGTTTGTCTTTAAATAAAACTTCCGAACTGCTCTTTTGAAAGCCAATTTGCTTTCAGCTTTCTTAACGACAAGGGGTAGCGCGTTCCAGAGCTTCACAGTTGAGATGGCATAGGAAGAGGACATAAAACCAGTACGGTGAGAGGAAATTTTGAAGGATTAGGTTTTCGGAAGCTCTAAGGATTCGACTGTGAGAACTGCCCAACACCTTGACATAAGGTTTTAGGTACTCGGGAGCACATGGATCGTTCATAATGGTGAAAAGCATGCGAAGAGATCTGAGGGACCTCCTGAGTCTGATAGGGAACGGTACGAAGAGATGTGATCGTATTTACGAAGGCCAAAAATGAAACGAATGCAATTGTTCAGAAGACGATCCAATTTGTTAAGAAGCTCTTGGGTTAGATCAGAGTAACAAACATCAGCATAGTCGATAATGGGAAGTACAAGCGACTGGACCAAAGTTATTTTGGTGCTAGATGGGAGAAAATTTTTAAATCTATAGAGAGACCGCAGTGAGTAAGTGACTTTCTGGCTAACCCGAGCTACCTGCTTATTCCAACTCAAAGTATCATCAATGTACAGGCCTAAGTCGTTTACATGTGGTGAGAGAGGTATAACGGAGTTGTCGAACATTAGCGGCACTAGCCGGCTAGTGTCCAAATTTCTTAAATAGTACGAACTACCAATTAGGATAGCCTGGCATTTCCCGACGTTCACAGCAACCCCAAATTTGCCAGACCATTCACCGATAGTTTGGAGATCAGCATTAAGTGACGAAATGCAATTATCAACGTTGGCAATGTCTGATTGAGCGTAAAGTTGCAGGTCATCAGCATACAAATTGTAAGAGCACTTGAGGATAGTAGTAATAGAATTTATAAATAACGAAAATAAGAGAGGAGAGAGTATACCGCCTTGTGGAACACCAGAAACCAGGTCGCACCAGTCGGAGTAATCCTGATCAGCACGCACCGCTTGCTGGCGACCACGAAGATATGAAGAAAACTAATCACGTGACAACGAAGAGACCCCAATTTGAGACAGTATGGCGAGAAGGATATCGTGGTCAACGGTGTTAAAAGCGTTGGAAAAATCTATTAAAACCAACACCGTAACCCCTGAATTCTCCAAGCCATCTATAATATCTTCTGTAACCTTAAGCAAGGTTGTGGCTGTGCTCTGGCCAGGCCGGAAACCAGATTGGAATTTGGACAACAGGTTGTTCTTAAGAACGTGGGAAGCTATTTGTCGAAGAGCAGCTGCTTCAAGGATCTTGGAAAGGAAAGGAAGAATAGAGATCGGTCTGTAGTGATTTGGCAAACTGGGACTGGGAATCTTTGGAAGAGGGATGATGTAAGCCTTACGCCACAAAGCTGGAAACACACCAGTATAAAGGGAAAAATTTATGATGTGAGTAACAATAGGGATTAAGTTATCAATCATAAAAGATAACATTGTTCTGCTGATCCCATCACAGCCCACAGCCTTAGACTTAATGGACGTAAAAAAATTAAAGACCTCAACGTTAGTCACGGGGGAGAAAGAGAAAGAGTCAGGAGGTAACAATGGCTTGGAAGTAATATCATGAATAAATTGGTTCCTAACATCGACTGAAAGTGAAGCTGACGTTGAAAAATGTTTATTAAGAACGTTTAAGGATAGACTAGAAGGTAATATACTAGAGGAGGACTTTGTTATGCCAAGTGATTTAAGAAACTTCCAAATATCAGCCGGTGAAGAATTGAGGACATACACACACACAATAACACTTTGCCCGAACCAGTAATCGAACCCAGGACCTCATTCTCCCGGGGCTGCGGGACTATTCGAAAGAGATACCGTGGCCCCGGACCGGAACATAAAGGGCGATGAAGGAACATGGATGGGTTTTAGTCAGTAAAAGTCTGACACTCCCTCCTGCTCCGCCAGTCTGATTTGATGATTTCCCATCCGAATAAATAAAAAAAAAAGTACCTCATTCTCAGCAGTCGCGCTTACCACCACCCCACCACGTTTATGTATGTGTGGTAATACTAATGTTGTTCCTGCTAGATGTGAGTCTTACGGGACCGGTCAATGAGAGGAACTGGCGACATTTGGGGGAGGCCTATGTCCAGCAATGGACGTCTTTCGGCCAAAATGATGATGATGATGATGATGAATAAAGGGTGTACATAGACTCTTAACGAAGCCGAAAGGCACTTATTCTCCTCTTCATTGCAATCATTTTTTTGTTCTACACCATACCTGGGAACCTTCTAGTTACGGAGATATTGGGGGTCAAAGTTCCAACTTATTCACATTTTTTTTTCTTAAATACAAATTTTAAATGTTTTATCTTTACTTTAAATACCTTCATGACTGTGTACTACTCAATGCACCCATCAGCACAATGTTTTGAGTGCGTTACTTTGAGTTTTACAGTAAAACGTGATTTTTCACCCCGAAAAAAAAAAAGTAATTTCCTAGCAATAATTTCTGCGTAGGGTTACATAGTTTGATGTACAGAATGCTTGGTTAACGGCTTCGTAATGAGTCTGTTTACACCCTGCATTTATGTGTGGTAATATGTTGTCCTCAGGTGGTGTAGTCCCAGTGTTCCGGCGAGCCCTGCTGTTCCCCACGCGCGTGGCGTTACAGGATGAGTTCGGCATCTATACGTACGCGGGGCTATACCAGGCCGCCTCCGTGCTCTCGCAGGAGATCTCCGCACAATTGGGTATGGGAACTACCAATCTTTTAAACTATTGACATACCATTACGCCTGTATTTCCCGAAGGGTTAGGCAGAGGTATGAATAGTACACCCACTTTTTGCCAGTTATGTTTAAGTCCCATGTAATAGGGGGCGAGCCTATTGCCATCGACCGGGCACAAATCCAGACCCCGTGACTGCTACTGAGAAATTCCTAATCAACCCAATAAAAGTTTGCCCGACCCGGCAATCGAACCTAGGACTACTGGACTAACGAGGCAGTCAATAATACTTCTTCTACTGCCTTCCCTTTTCTTGGGAACCTCACTGGGGCAAGTCAAGATTAATTCGCAAATACCTACTAATATGTTTAAAGAAATCTGTCTCTAAGGGTTCTTACAGACGAGCGGCACGTTGCCAACTGCAGATAAACTGCAGCCGTCGCCATCGTTTATCTGCCGTTGTCAACGTGCCGCTCGTCTGTAAGAACCTTAAGTCTAACCGCTTGTAAAACGCTTGTTTATATTATGCGCTTAGTCGAAAACTAAAAGATACATCGTAGTCGTTTCTCGTGCATTCATTCTGAGGGGCAATGCTCGTTTTTAAAGAACGTTCGCATTCATACTCAGGGGCCCTACTCTCTAACGCTTCGTCCGTATATTCGGATCTATCCGTCTCTCTCGCACACGTCTGCAGATGAGTGCGAGTGAGAGAGACGGATAGATCCGAATATACGGACGAAGCGTTTGGGAGTAGGGCCCCAGTTTCAATCTGTCAAAAATAACGCAAATTTTTAACCGACAAAAAATGTGATCTTTGACATTGCGTTCGTCGCTGAGTATTTAAAACGCTATGTCTAGTTCATTCAGATCAAGCCTGTCCCTTTGCTGTCCTCCCCCAGCGACGCCCTAAGCCGAGGCCCATACCCCACATAGGGTGCCCTTAGCGTTTAGTCTGTAGCGGCACTACAAAAAGGACTACGCTACATTGGACAAAAAGTACTACAACGCCATCTATGACACAGATGATGAACTAACTGCGAAACACGTCAGAAATCCTACATCGCGCAAGCAAAGTTATCCGCGCCATAAGACTACATACGAGAACCCGACAACAACTGTCGGGCAGCGGCCCACCAGACATAACACCCGTCTGGTCGGAGGATCCTCCCTTTTCCACGGGGGATGAAGAGCTTTACACCCTGTTCTTCATACCCCCAAAAGTCGCTTAGTTTGAAATTTTTTGCCTTGGCTGGAGGCCTTACACTCAAGTCACACACAGGTTGACCTGCTAGACGCCATTCACAAAAAAAAACGCCATGTCTAGTCAAGATCTGATTCTGCTATTTACTCTCTAATCGTTAATTTCTTTGCATTTCAGTTGGCGAGTCAGAGAGAACAATAGCCTATATGTGCAACAATGACGCCTCACATGTGATTGTACAGTGGGCAATATGGATGTCAGGCAATATCGGTAAGTCAACCCAACGCGTACAGTCGTGGTATGAGAAGGTTAAGCACCAGCACAGATACACGTACAGTTACAGAATGTAAAGGCTACGCAGATACACCATTGGAGGTGGCATATGTCCAGCAGTGGACGTCGAGGAATGCTTGCTTAGATCTTTTAGTCTTACCATGGAGTATCGTGTTATGCAAAGCACCTCGGAAACCTCGTAAAGCCGTTGTTCCCGGCTGTCATTTGTATATCTTTAATACACTTCATCTGCTCCAAAAAGCCACAATTCTAAACACCTGTCGCATCGCCCGGAAATTCTTAACTTCTTCTACAATATCATCAACATTCTCCATTTAAACTTCCCTCTACAAACTTGGCTCCGGCCCGTGGGTAGGGTTTTTGTACTCTCTTACGAGAGAAGAAAATGAAAGAACAAGAAATGATAATAATAAATCTATATTCAGAATTTCAGAAGGTAAAATACAATATGAATCTAAAAACTAACAATGTAGGTATAATAATGTATGATGCCTCTACATAGGAAAACTCTGTATCTCAGGCTGCAGGAGCTCTAACAATATGCTATATTATGTAGGACAGTAGTTTTTTTCTTTTGACATTCGTCTCAGGGGGCCACTCTATAAGTCCGTCAACGAAGATTACGGACGGGCCCCGTCCGTTCGTAAGTAGCTTTATACTTTGAAATGAACCTACTCCCTAATATTTTCAAATTCATGAGTTTTGAAAACACATCGGTAGTAAGGACAGATGATCGATCGAGTTGTCATCCAAAATTAGTTCGGGCCCCTAAGTATCTTATGTCCGTAAGTGAGTAGGATACGCCCTTAACTTCGGCCAAAACTACGGGTTTCGTGCTTAGAGAGTAGACCCTCGGGTACAACCAGTCTTACCAAGGGGTTTCGTATTACCCAGTACTAACTGAGTTGTGGAGTCAGATAGGCAGTTGTTGCCATGTAAAATCCTGGTATTAAGCTGCATCTGGTTAGACTGAAAGCCGAACCCAACACAGTTGGGAAAAGGCTCGGCAGATGACAATGTTACTTACTGATCAATTTGAAAAAGGGTTGGTCTATGTTGTTAATACAACATATTTATAAATCCTTTTGTACTTTAATGGAATATTTGTTAACAGTGAAGTGTGAAACCCCATTTTCGTGAACGACAAATTACCGGTTACAAGCAAATTTATTATTTTTGATAATTCAACAATATTCTTTGCGATCTTTACATTAATAATAATATTCATTGAGCAGTTAAATGATTCAAGCACAATATGAATGAAGCAAAGCAATGGATTATTAATTTCTTTAAAAATCCTTCAAATCGTCATAGAAAAATGAGTTCACTAACGCCATTCGCCACTTAAATCAATGCCTAAATATTACTATACTTTTGGAAAAATCAACTCGGGTGTCAAAATTCCGACAACGCGCTTTATTTGCGTGTCATCTTATGCCGAGAGGACCGGTGGCCCAGTGGTGTGGTGGCGGTCCTTACTTACGAACAGTAAGTCGTAGGTTCAAACCCAGGCAGGCGCATTA
This sequence comes from Xestia rhomboidea, assembly GCA_963853795.1. Classification (NCBI taxonomy): domain Eukaryota; kingdom Metazoa; phylum Arthropoda; class Insecta; order Lepidoptera; family Noctuidae; genus Xestia; species Xestia rhomboidea. Next base: position 11,900,807 of record OY970774.1, read on the forward strand.
CTTTGTCTAATTTATTTCATCACCACTACTCTCAAAACGGTGAAGGAAAACATCGTGAGGAAACCGGCATGTCCTAGAACTAAAAATTCGAAGACATGTGACATCTACCAACCCGCACTGGCCCTGCGTGGTGGATTTCCATTTGCCAATTCCCTCTCATAGGCCTGGGTCCCAGCAGTGGGAACATTATTGGCTGATTATGCTTATGCTATGCTACGGTCAAAACTCATCGTGGCTACACAATAAATCTCCAATTCTCTCTTACAGCCGTCCCCCTAACCCCGCTGCATCCACCAGACATGCTGGCATACTTCCTCACAGACAGTTCAGCAAGTCTTGTAGTGTGTTCCCAAGAGTACGAGAAGATCCTTCGACCAATCACGTTGGACGTGAAGACACCCCTCCTAGTCACGGGCAGGGACAATGTGTTGACTGCTCAGTTGTACCAGCCGAACACATCGTTCTTGACTCCGAAGCCTGAGGATAGTTTGGCCGACGTTGGCAGGACCAATGCTTGGTATGGACATAATGAGGCACTTATTATTTATACTAGTGGTAAGTGTTTATTTTAATTAAATTATAGCCTGTTTTATTAGGGTTCCGTACCTCAAAAAGTAAAAAAAGGAACCCTATATAAGATCACTCTCTTGTCCGTCTGTCTGTCCGTGTGTCACCACCGATTTTCTCAGGAACGTGTGGACCTTGCAAGTTGACATTTATACCAGATACTGCGGTCTATAGTCCCTATTAGGTGTCTAGTCATCAGTCATCATCCCTATTCTGTTCAAAGCATTTTGCAATATCCATAACTAAATATTTTGTTTACATCAAAGAGATCTTTCGCTCTATCCGGCTACAAACACACTGGCCGTAGTCGAAAAAAAAAGTTAGCCCGCAACTGGTCGGAGAGCCTAACTTTAAACCAAACCGCGTATTGAGGGTTGTCCGTAACGACTAACTGCGCATTCGTTTTCTATCCTATAAAGGGTGTAAAACACCTCTTAACGAAGCCGAAAGGAATTTGTTCTCCCCGTAATTGCGATCATTTTTTTGTTCTACACCATACCTGGGAACCTTCTAGTTACGGAGATATTGGGGGTCAAAGTTCCAACTTTTTGACAACTTTTTTTTTAATGTAAAATTATTACTTTAAACACCTCCACGACCCCCGTACTATTCAATCCATCCACCAGCACAATGTTTTGAGTGCGTTACATTGAGTTCTACCACAAAACATGATGTTTCACCCTTAATTTTTGCGTAAACTTACTTAGTTTGATGTACAGAATGCTTGGTTGACGGCTTCGTGATGAGGTTGTTTACACCCTGTAAAAAATCTCTTCTTGCCTTCGTCAGGTACAACAGGCAAACCTAAAGGTGTAATATGGACGCACAGCATGCTTCAGACCCAGATATCGTCGTTACATTCCGCATGGCAATACACCGCGAACGACGTAGTCCTGCACACGTTGCCACTGCATCACATACACGGGCAGCTCAACTCGATGCTGGCCTCGCTCGCTGCGGGGGCAAGGTATGAGGTCTACAAATCATTATCTCTTTTGTTTTTTACCCGACTGCCAAGGAAGGGTTATGTTTATTCAAAGGGTTACACAGATGCGTACGTAATAGTACACCCACGTTTCGCCGGTTATGTTAAAGTCCCTTGTAATAGGGGGCGAGCCTATTGCCATCAACCGGGCACGAATCTAGACTCAGTGGCTTCTACTGAGAAACTCCTGATGGAAAAACCCAATAACACTTTGCCCGACCCGGAATCGAACCCAGAACCACGCCCAGCAGTCGCGCATGCGACCACTCAACCAACAAAATACTTTCAAAATCACGATGATGCAGTGTCACATTTTTAATTCAGTTTGATATGCAAAGACGTGACCAATGTCATTCCACTAACTGTGCTGTGGAGGTCAGATAGGCAGTCGCTACATGGAAAATACTGGTACTTAGTTGCATCCTGTTAGACTTAAAGCCGACCCCAACATGCCTGGGATCAGTTAGTTTGACTACGTAAATGGTACTTGTCCTCTAATTTCGATGCTGGCATGACTTCCTCCATTTTTATGACCCGAATAGCGCAGCGGTAGTGAGGCTGTCTTACGTTCTTAGGGTCCCGGGTTCGAATCCCGGTAGAAGCAAATGTTTGTGTGATGAGCATGGACATTTGTATCAGAGTCATGGATGTTTATATGTAATATAAGTATGTATTTACAAACAAAAAGTATCTATGTAATATTATCAACTATCTGGAGTCCACGACACAAGCCTCGTTGCTTAGTGTGGCACCTAGATGGCGCTGCGTGTAATGTCCAGCGATATCATAGTGGCATGACTTTCTACTCCCTCCATTTTTATTAGCATACAATAATGACATAACCACTTCTTCATTCTTCCACAGACTCCGAATGCTGCCATCCTTCGCGTCCCACACCGTCTGGTCGCGCCTCCTCGGTATGGGCGAGCGTGACGAGACCAAAGTGACGGTGTTCCACGGCGTCCCCGCGATGTATGCGCGCCTGGTAGCCGACCACGAGCGCATGTTCTCCGACGCGAAGACCGCGGAGTACGTGCGGACTACCTTGGGCAGCAGGATGAGGCTCATGGTGGCCGGGTCCGCGCCGCTGCCCGCTCAGCTGTTCTTGAAATGGGAGGAGGTGAGTTTCCACATATTTCGTCAAGATTTCTACAAGAATCGTGCATTTTTCTAGGATAATAAAACCGACTTCAAAAAACACAAAAAACTGAAAAATAACTTTAGCTTCAGAAGTCGGTGACAAAAAACCTAAATCAATCAAACAAAGGTCACCGACATAACCACTATTTTTTCCAAAAAAGTTTTTATTTTTCACTTTTTAGTGGTTCACATGTGCTTACCCCTTCACAGCGTACCGGCGTGATGTTATGTTATGAACTGGTGTAAACAATAGACAGACATGAGATTTCAGCAATCCCAGTCCATTTGCTATCATTTATTGAGGAGTTCCGTTGCCTATCTCCGAAGTTCTTCATCAGATCTTAATCAATTCTACTCCGAGAAAGTACTCTTCCAAAAACTACCCAAATCGCTTTAAGTGTGCCTATAAAATTTGAAGAGTTGTCTCTATTACTCCAGGATCCCATCATCAGATCCTGACTTGATGATCATGGCACAAACAAAAAAATCCAAATCGGTCCAGCCATCGAGTAACCGAAAAAAAAAAAAACGTCGTTTTTGAAGTCGGTTAAAAAGTATGCTTAAGCCATTCCGGAATAGTTTTGGTTTCTTTCAGTGAAATAAGTTTTGTAACCGGTTCGATATTTTCTGAGATAACCTTTTACAAACTTACTCGTTCTTGAACATTTTTACATAAACCCCTCAAGGCACGCAGGACACTTGGAATTTAACTGGATCCAGCTACGACTGCCTAAACAAAAACCTTTCTTCGGCAGCATTGTTCCCCGTTATTCTTCCCTAATTTCTCCATTCTTCCCCAGATATCCGGCATGCGCCTTCTAGAACGTTTCGGCATGTCAGAAGTGGGAATGGCGTTGAGCAACCCCTACAGGCCGGTGGAGGCGAGGACTGTGGGGTCCGTGGGACTACCCCTGCCGGGGGTGGAGGCCAGGATCGTCTCCGTGAGGGAGGACACCGGGGAGATGGAGCCATTGGTCACTGTGGAGACACAGGTGCCGGAGACACAGGTATAGTATCTTTTTATCTATACAAGCAGAGTTTTTGTTTATCCAGTACATTTGAATTAATCATCAAGTTACCCGAAACTGAAAATCAACCTTGAACCAATACACATAGAGTTTAAAACAGTTCGGTTTATTAAGAACGTTTAAAATAATCTAGTAATTTTGTGTACAGATATGCCTAGACCGGCTCGGTCTGTCGACGAAGGACTACTTTGTGGAGTCCGAGGGCTACGACTGGCTGCCGTCCAAAGAGACGAAGCACAAGGACGTGAGCGACAACGGGTTCACGGGAGAGCTGCTTATCAGGGGACCCGCTGTGTTCTCTAGGTTAGATGCGTTTATTTTATGCTCGTTTTTAATTAAAAACCTTTTTTTGCAAAAAGTCTAACCGACTTAAAAAGTTTTTGCCTTTGGAGGGTTCCGTACCTCAAAAGGTAAAAAAAGGAACCCTTATAAGATCACTTTTTTGTTCGTCTGTCAGTTTGTCCGTCTGTCACCACCGATTTTCTCAGGAACGGGTGGACCTAGCAAGTTGAAATTTATACCAGATACCGAGGTCCCTATTAGATGTATAAAAATTAAGGTCCTGAGTCAACACGATAAAAAGATATGGGCAAATTTAGATTTTCGCGAAAACTTGTAAGTACAAAATTTACCTTAATTTTCAACTTTTTTTATTTCAACCAAAATTGACAGTTCTAGGTCAACCTGAAGTACGCTATAGGTTTTGAAAACCTATATGGTAGTTCCCGTCGACCTAGAATCACGAAATTCGGCGAGAAACAATGTCTTACAGCACATGTAAGGGAAAAACCGTAACCGTAACCACTCTGAAAACCGTAAATATGTAGTCTTATAGATCAGAAGCTCATTTAATTTTTTAAAAAGAACACTCGAAACAACCTAGAACTATTTTATTTTAAAATAACAAATCACAAAATCAACACAATAACAAAAAACTGTTGGACACCGAAATAATTTAAAAACTACAGTTCGCACTCAACGTCCGTCGCATCCGAGCTTCCGAGCAAAAGTGAACGCGTGCCGAGAGCGCACCGCCTATACTCTGTCGCCCCCTCCATTCGCTGCGTCACCGCGATCGTGCGATATCCCTGCCCTTTCGGCCGATGAATCCTCTAAGACGACCGTTCCTGACAGCTGAACGACCTCGTCAGCTTGGCTCTCTGGCATCTCTTGCTGCATTGGTCCCTCCTCTACAGATAAGTTCTGCGCCTGGTCTTCACTGGGTTGGTCCTCATTGGTAGTCTCGTCATCTAAAACATACAGCCAAGACTTGTATGAGGTATTCTGAAAGTTTGAACTTTTAACTGCCTATTGTAGCGAAATTACTAGCAATTGTACCAAAATAGGCAGTAGTTGGTAAATTGTATCATCAATAAAGAGTTCCGGACCTCAATCATTACAGAAACAACTACCACGTCGCCTGGCAACCACTATCGGGGTTCCAGTTGGCCATAATGTCGAGGCCATTGCCGCAATGTCGGGGCAAGCAGGTAGCCAAATGTCGAGGCTATAAAAACAAAATTGCCACAATGTCGGGGCAAATAGCCACAATGTCGGGGCTATACAAAATAAAATTGCCACAATGTCGGGGCAAATAGCCACAATGTCGGGGCTATACAAAATAAAATTGCCACAATGTCGGGGCTATACAAAATAAAATTGCCACAATGTCGGGGCTACACGAAATAAAATTGCCACAATGTCGGGGCAAACAGTCACAATGTCGGGACTATGAGTAATAACGCTGCCACAATGTCGGGGCCGCTTAAATTACTCACTAATACCAAAGAACGCTTCACACGCCTCCGGGGTCCACTCACCACGCCACTGAACTATGTGTTCTGTGGCAGTCTGAGTCTTCTTTCCGTACGAACCAGCCATTAGATCAAGCTCGTATCGGTGATCCGGTAGCGCTTGCACAATCTTATAGGGGCCGCGCATTCCGGAGTCCAGCTTCCCGGTGCTTTGCGATCTCTTGCTAACAAACGCAAAGCTGCCCACAGCAAATGTTCGTGGCTGTCGACGCTCATTGACATACGCATCTTGTCACTGCTGATTTTCAGCTAGCAACTCAGATGCCCTCTGTCTCCTCAACGTAAGGAGCGCTTCTCGGTTTGAATGAGAGCCGTTCAGCGCGACGTCTCGCACCAAGGATCTCAGGACTGGGGTCGTACCGTCGACACCAGTCAGCAGTTGTGGAGGCGAGGTCGTAGCTTGCTTTGTTATATTCAGGGTTAGTTGTACCCTCCATAACGTGTCGGACCACTGAGCACCCTTATTGTTCACCTCGATACGCAACATATTGAGGACCGTCCAGCAGTAACGCTCGACTTGGCCGTTCTCGCGGTGCATTTCCGGCGTGATAAAATGTATGTCACAGCCTAACTCCGCAACCCAGTCCTTAAAGGACGCGCTGTCAAACATTCTGTCACGGTCACAAACGGTTGTTGACGGCGTACCAAAAAGCGAGATGGTATTTGAAAATACGCGTTTCAATTCGGCAGTATCTTGCCTATGTAGAGCGTACAAAAGGCAGTATTTGGAGAAAGAATCTATTACGGAACCCGTTTGATTCCGTTAGTCGGCCAAGAACGTCGATGTGGACTACTGAAAACGGTATTTCAGGCTTCGTCCATGATTCTATCGGTTGGCTAGGGGTTCGAGGTACTCTCTTGTGGAACAAGCAAACAATGCAATGACCGACATATTTCAAAATTCAGTTTTACTTGGGCTCGGCCGTACCTGACCATGCTCAATAAGTCGGCCAAAGCCATTCGAGCCCTGTATCCAAAAAAACGTATATTTTTTTAAGGTTTACTGAAAATCCAGCGTCAATCAGTGTTTTTAATACCTCGCGCAAAGTTTTCAGGCCTTCACTGACAGAATTGGACATGATAAGCACATCATCTATGAAAACCAACACTTTTCCAGTATCCATAAGTTGCTTTATAGTTTTGGAAATGACTCTCTGATAAACGATAGGAACATTAGCGAGCCCATAAGGCATCTTTAAATACTCGTAATGCCCTTCAGGCGTTACGAATGCTGTTTTACTAATAGAGTCGTCATCCTTTATTGGCAACTGATTGAAACCTGTAGCTATGTCAAGACTTGTGAAATATCTAAAACTGCCCAACCTGTCAATGTGGTCGTCAATCAGTGGTAACGGAAATCGCTTTTAATAGTGACAGCGTTTAAAGCCCGGTAGTCGACGCACATCCTATCAGCCCCGTCCTTTTTCTTTACAAGAACCATAGGACTCGCGCGGTCGTCTCGCTCGACTCGCGGATCACGCCTTTACTCAACAGATCATTTATTATCTCGCGAACGCGGAATTTTTCATCTGCGGGGGGTTTATTAGGCCGATAGTTGATAGGAATGTCATTGCTTAACTTAATTTAAATACTATCCGTGTTAACTGCAGATGTCGCTGTCCCATTGGTAAAAGAATCGAGAAATTCATTTAGCAGAGCCAACAAACACTCTTTTTCATCGCCAACCAAAGGTGTTTTTATCTTAGCGAACTCTACAGTTGACACATATGTATATGTGAGACCCTAATCAAGCGTTGAGAGTCATTCGTTTGAATGTATGTAACCCCGCTGCGATTTAAAACATCTGTGCCCATCAGAATCAGTGCTTGAATGCAATCCGGTGAGACCACATACAAATCTAACCCAAAGAAAGTTCTGGAAACTTGATAATTGTATTACCAAATGAAGTGGATTCTATGTCCTGACTTCCAATACCTCGCATACGGCGGTAGGTAGGAATTTTATCAAAACTAAAATGCTTCAACACAGAATCAGTTATCCCATGATCTGTTCACGAAGTAGACGCAAAAGTTAAACAATGGCGTCTCGATCAAATCGGTCATTTGACAGATCATGATATATAAGCGAAATATCAGAACCGGAATCAATTAAGACAACGACAGGCACATTTTGAATAACTGCGGACATCACGTTGCTTTGTCCGGAGGAGACTTTGAGAAAAAAATTACGTTACTTGTTTTATTTTTAACATTTGATTTTGATTCCGCACGTTCTTAAATAAAGCAAGTCTCAACAGAATGCCCAGTCTTTTTACAGTAGCTAGCTACAGGTTGTAGCGGGTTTAGAAACCAATTATATTGTTTGTGAGGTGGGCTCAGCTTCCGATTGAGAATTGGCATCATTTGTTCTGGACTTAGACCTTTTTGGACAGTGAACGTGTTTATGGCCTATGTCTCCACACGAAAAACAAGTCAACCGATCATATTGCACAGGTGCCTTGCGGTTACGCGAATCAGGGTTATTTGAGTTTGACGTGCGAACAGGATTGCTTGTAGTAGTAGGTGCACTTTCAGGTTTCAAATATTCTGACAAAAATTCTACCAGATCTTTTGACTGTAGTTTAGTGTTGGTGGTCGTGGCTTTAACTTGGGGATCAGAAATTCCACGAATCACTATGGCGGCTTTCAGTTCATCGGAAAGCCCCCTGACAATATTCAACCACAACATGGACTTTCGGGCATATTCTGCATACGTGGTGAATTTGTTCGAATTCGTATTCATCACGTCATACAGCACAGTGGCCATATCTACTTCACGCGGACACAATGACCGAAATTCAGCCTTAAAATTGGTCCACGTTCGGTCATTGGTCACCCAATCGTTGAGCCACGTTTTAGCATCAACACGTAAACAGCCACCAAGTCCAGTCCACCAGTCCCAGGCATTCGCGATCGCCCCAGTGGCTTAATTCGCGCCCCTTATCTACCTCCGCTGACCACACGTCAAAGTCATGTACACTGGGATCAAAATTCGAAATATAGTAATGGTTTGATCTTACTTGAATCAGGGATGAAAGTGCACCCACAATCCTGTCCGCAGCGTCAGCCTCACGCGATGCCTCGAAGGTGGTGGTCCCCGTAGCACGTGTTTCCATATTGGCAACAGGTTCCTCGGTTACTGGCGCCGGCGTGTAGCTCCTCGTGCACGGATGCGACGTCATTGGAGTAGACGTCTGAATCGCGTTTGGAGCCAACCGTTCCTCTAAAGCGTTCAAACGATCAAGCACTTCACTTAAAGGGTCGCGGCGAGGGCTGTCCCGATGCCCATAAGAACAATCACGGCGCCTACGTGGACTTTCGAAACTCACTGATCTATCGCGACGACGCCTATAGGATCTGCTATGCGTTTCACGATAACGGTCTCGACGCCTCGTATGAACATCGCGACGGCTATGCGACTCTTTACGACGGTGGTCGCGAGAATTACGCTTAGACGAGTTTTCACGGGGTGTGCACTCGCGATCCAACATGATTAAATAACGTAAACCAAACACACACGTGGGCGTTAACCTAAAACGCACAAGAACTAAAGACCGATAAAATAATTAACACGTGACGAGTCACTTTTAAATTGTGTTTAAACTATCACACGGCTACTACTACTACACGGCTTCAATCACAACACTTACACAATTACTTTAAAACAAAACAGCAAAATTATTTTAAAACACACTTTAAAATAAAAATAGATGGCGAACGATCAAAGTCGCGTGTATTATTTTTTTTTTTTTAACGAATCCCACTTCTGATCTTATAGATCAGAAGCTCATTTAATTTTTTAAAAAGAACACTCGAAACAACCTAGAACTATTTTATTTTAAAATAACAAATCACAAAATCAACACAATAACAAAAAACTGTTGGACACCGAAATAATTTAAAAACTACAGTTCGCACTCAACGTCCGTCGCATCCGAGCTTCCGAGCAAAAGTGAACGCGTGCCGAGAGCGCACCGCCTATACTCTGTCGCCCCCTCCATTCGCTGCGTCACCGCGATCGTGCGATATCCCTGCCCTTTCGGCCGATGAATCCTCTAAGAGTAGTTTAATAAAAAAAAAGCGATTCTACTATTACAAACTTATTATTTGCGGTTGGTGCAATAGCCGTTTCTAGGGATCTAACAGCAAAGTTAAGTTTGTCCTTTAAGAAGTTTGTACGGAACTCTCGGTGCGCGAGTCCGACTCGCTCTTGGCCGGTTTTATACTTGTAGTATCCTACACAAATTCTTGTCATGAATAAATTTTTACATTTTAACTATTAGTTATTAAGGGATCATCATGTCATTAACAAAGGCCATGAAATAAAAACCGGCCACGTGTGAGTCGGACTCGCGAACGAAAGGTTCCGTACCATTATCTATACAACATATAAAACGGCAAAATAATCACGTTCGTTGTTTGGGAGCCCCCCTTAAATATTTATTTTATTGTAATTATTGACTTTTAAAGTGAACATACAACTAAATATTCTGTGAATATTTGAAGCGTCTACCTGTTGCCGTTAAAAAAAATCACGTCTGTTGTATGGGAGCACCACTTAAATATTTAGTTTATTTTGTTTTTAGTATTTGTTGTTATAGCAGCAACAGAAATACATCATCTGTGAAAATTTCAACTGTCTAACCGTGAGGGTTCATGAGATACAGCCTGGTGACAGACAGACGCACAGTGGAGTCTTGGTATATTGGGTCCCGTTTTTACCCTTTGGGTACGGAACCTTAAAAATACGTGTTGGAGGGAGCTAACTCATAAACAACCCAAGCAAAGCCAATAAAATTTATACGGGACCACCGAGCAAGCTTCCTTTACCAAATTAAAAGAATCACGAAAATCGGACCATTCATCACAGAGAAATGCATGAGTAGAATTTAAAACCTCTTTAAAAAAAAAAGTCGGTTAATAAAACGATATTATACGGCAAAATTAATAATTTGCAAGTCAGTATTTGTAGTTATTTATAACTTAGTTATTTTCCATAGTTTAATGAATGCATTTGATTTTATGCACAGAATAGAATGTTTAATAAAAATAAGTTTTACATTTTTCATGTTAATTTGAAAGTCGATATTGGCGCCGACGGGCTGTGTTTTTATTACTATTTGAGTATTGGTTCTTCTTATCTTACGAGGTCGGCCTTGCAATCTATTTTTATTTAATATTATTAAAGATTTATTAAAAATATGAATTAAATAATGATCTGATTCCAGTTTTTATTGTAGTCTCAGGTTGACGCACAAATGTATAGTCAGTAAACACACATTATACAAAGTTTTTGATTATTTTTAAAGGCCCAGTTTTTTTTTTTATTTAGACCTCCACCACCGTTTTGAAGACCACTTTCACTTTACTTTATTCTTAGCAGGAACCATAACATCCTAGATAAACATGGACACCGACAGGATTATAAAGGATGTAAAAAATCTCTTAACGAAGCCTAAAGGCACTTGTTCTCCTCGTCATTGCGATCATTTTTTTGTTCTACACCATACGTGGGAACCTTCTAGTTACGGATATATTGGGGGTCAAAGTTCCAACTTTTTAACAACTTTTTTTTTTAATACAAGCTTTTAATGTGTCATTTTTACTTTAAACACCTCCACGACCTCCGTACTATTCAATCCATCCATTAGCACAATGTTTTGAGTGCGTTACATTGAGTTCTACCACAAAACATGATTTTTCGCCCCAAAAAAGAAAGTCGTTTCCCAGCAATAATTTTTGCGTAGTTACTTAGTTTGATGTACAGAATGCTTGGTTGACGGCTTCGTAATGAGGTTGTTTACAACCTGTATCTGGGAGGGTGAATGTTTAGCTCACACAACGCAGAAATGGAAACTGAGAAGTAAACCTTCAGAATTAAGATACTGTAGGATACAAGAGTGATCGAAGTGAGCTCGAAAACTTTAGCAACCATTGGTACAGAAATTGGAATAAGTTAGTTGATTTTTGCAGAAATGCTTATGAGTAACGACAACGACCCTTTATCACACGTACTATCGAGGACACTCCCGCCTGATCACCACTAAGCTAAGTTTTGCTTGCACTTAAAACATAGTAACGCTCTCTATCCCCGCCCCGTTGACTTTGTTTATAAATAACTAGCTGACCCACGCAACTTCGTCTGCGTCACATTAGAGAGAAACCTACCTACTACCTACCTACTACCTACCTACTACCTACCTACTACCTACCTACTACCTACTTACTACCTACCTACTACCTACCTACTACCTACCTACTACCTACCTACTACCTACCTACTACCTACCTACTACCTACCTACTACCTACCTACTACCTACCTACTACCTACCTACTACCTACCTACTACCTACCTACTACCTACCTACTACCTACCTACTACCTACCTACTACCTACCTACTACCTACCTACTACCTACCTACTACCTACCTACTACCTAACTACTACCTACCTACTACCTACCTACTACCTACCTACTACCTACCTACTACCTACCTACTACCTACCTACTACCTACCTACTACCTACCTACTACCTACCTACTACCTACCTACTACCTACCTACTACCTACCTACTACCTACCTACTACCTACCTACTACCTAAAAAAAAAAAAAAAAAAAAAAAAAAAAAAAAAAAAAAAAAAGTATCCTATGTCCTTCTCCTGGCTCTAAACTACCTCCCTGCCAATTTTCAGCTAAATCGGTTCAGCCGTTCTTGAGTTATAAGTGAAGTAACTAACACGACTTTCTTTTATATATATAGATGAATGAAAAGATTCTGATCGGCCGAGCGCACTGCAAACGAGAGTTGTTGTTATTTTGCGCGCCAAAATGACGCTTTCCTTAAGGGTGCGTGGCTCGGCGCCTCCGCAGGATTTAAGCGAAAAAAAATTTAACTGATCAGGCGGAAAAGACCACGAGTGTACGTCACTAATATACAGGCCGGAATTTTTCAATGCCACCTGGAGGGAAAGTACTGTAAATACTGGCGATAGCAAATTTTACTCAAAGGAAATATTCCTTTATTTTTAAAAATAAACAAATCTTCATTCACAGATTTTCTAAAATTCGTTTGGCACACTCGGGCATCGAACCGACTAAATTTCGAAAAAATAACATCCTGTACTTTTTTTACATCAATCGATAGGGGCAATCATATGTATAATCAACTCAATTCTTCATTTCATTAATAACTTAAACAAATCTATATTTAGTTTACACATAAATTAGCAATTTTATAAACGCATATTACGTAACGCATATATTTCCGATATGTATGCATTAGTTAAACAGGTATTTTTAGTTACTAGTAATGACGCAAATTGAAGAAAAAATACCTAATTTATTTCAATTAAACGGCTAAGGTCATTCTGTGATGTTTTACCTTGGTTTTTTAAAACTTTAAAAGAAAGATTGACGCTGACACACGTCATAGATTTGAGGTTGAATTAATTATGCGCCATTTACCTATTGAGATGACCAGATTTAGTTCCCTTGTTTTATGTTGCGAGGCCCAAAGTGAGATAAAATAAAGGGCCGTAAAATAAAGTCAGACCGGTGACCGGACCGGTGTGACCGGTTCGGTTCACATACATATACATCTATCTGTGAAAGTAGGAATGACAGCTTGATCAAAATTTGATCAAGCTGTCATTCCTACTATTTACTTTATATAATAGTACATTATGATATAAGTGCGGTAAGTTGAAAATTACAACCGAGGCGATATTGCTTGCCCGAGCCGTAGGCGAGGGCGATAAAAAATCAGAGGCTGTAATTATCAAAGCGCACGTATGTCATACGACGTTTTATAACATATTTGTGAGGAAATAAATAAAACAAATAAAAACAATACAGCGAAAAGAAAAAGCGCGCGGAATAATTTTTACTTGTTCACAAATTAGCGAGGCGCGCGCATCTGCGCTTTTTTTTTAAGGCAAAGACAAAAAACAGCCAGTATTACTAATAAAGTGAATTAATATTTTTGTGTTTTAGTTACAGATAAATGGTTGTAGTTTATTGTCAAAATTAATTAAATTAAACAATTAAATGTTTATTTATTATATTTCATCTCCCAAAGTTAATTTTACTCATAAAATGTTGACCACTTTTTTGACATAAAAACTCTTTGCTAAGATTTAAAAAAGTATAAACCGTGCATTTTACTTTACAGCACAAGTACGTAATGAGATACATTACGATATTGAAATTGGTGAAATAAGAGACCTTTTACGAGCAAATGTGTTATAAAGTATTTTAAAGACTATTAAAACTGCTATAATAACTGTCGAAATGTGGGTGTGTACTATTAGGTACAGCTCTGCCTTACCCGGCCAAAATTACGCGTCGCTGGCCGTGGGTTTGAACCCAGGCCAGACACTTCATAATACCAGCGTATAACTGTCCCACTGCTGGGAAAAAGTCTCTTCTCATACAGAGAAGGCACGAGCATGCTTGCTCAAGACGGGTTGGCGATTTCAAACTTATATTAATTATAAGTCCAGGTTTCCTCACGATGTTATCCTTCACCGACGTCTGTGATGTCCAAGATAAACTTAGAAAGTCCAGCTGCTTGCTTATCTGCGTGTTAATATTTGTAAACGCACCCACGATACAGGGCAAATCCTAGTGGGACAACGTTTTCAAGAAAATAAATAAATTAAGTACCTACATATAAATTGAAAAAGTCACATCGATATTTACCCGAATTTTAACACATAACCTCGTGCATGAGAGGCGCGGCTTTAACATCTGGGCCATCATGATAGACACCAATACTTTATGTAATTGAATTCACCACCACTGCTTCGCATGCCATAGAGTAAAAAATTCGAAGACATGTGACATACATGCACCATTCCGTGCCGAGCTCGCCCCACGTGGTGGACTAGGCCCCACGTCTTCTCCCAAAAATGAGGTTCCGTCTGAGCGGTGAGAACTCCATAGTCTGATCATGTTGATCCTACAACAATCTGTATCTTTCAGGTACTGGAACAGATCCCCAAAACTGGATAGCTCAGAGTCACTCGACGGTTGGTTCCGTACGGGCGACACGGCCTCCTTCGAGAACGGTAAGTTCAGAATCCTGGGACGAACCTCCGTGGACATCATTAAGACTGGGGGATACAAAGTAAGCGCGTTGCAAGTCGAATCCGCCATCTTGGATCACCCGAGCATAGCCGACGCCGCCATCTTAGGTATAGAAGATGATAGCTACGGAGAAATTATTGGAGCAGTAATAGTTCTTAAGGAAAATGCTAAATTAACACTTAAAGAGTTAAAAGAATCAGCTGGGAAGAAATTAGCGCCGTACCAGCTTCCTAAGACTATGTTAGTTATTGATGAAATGCCAAGGAACGCGATGGGGAAGTTGGATAAGAAATTAATTCGTAAATTGTTCGGGAAACAACTTGAGATGCCTAAACTGAATGCTTAAGATTCGTTTTGGTGTTGTAAGTGTACTGCAATATGTCTTTTATTAAACTTGGGAACAGAAAATGTTTATACCGATTGCCTTAATCAATACTCAAACTTTAAAAACGATTTCGAGATTTCAGTTCGTTCCGTATTAAAGATGAGACTGCAATCGGAAATTGGTCATTTCTCGGATCCGGATAACGCAACGCGGAAATACTCGAAATGTATGTTAACTCAATACCTGTTGTTATTTTTTGGGCAGTTTTATTGCTACGTAGATTATTAAATATAACTTTATGATTATGTCTCTCAACAACAACTGACGATGACAGTAAATCTTTCAAAAATATATTTTAGAAGTTTTAAATTTTTTTTCGACATCTTGTTCCTACTTCTTTTTAAATCATGTGCAATAATATTTTCTTCTGTAGCAACCAAATTGTTGAGACGAGAACGTAATTTAAAGGCTGATATTATTTGACGGTGTCTGCCTTAGGGAGTAACCAAACTTGTCGACGTGGAATCTGTTAGGGCAGATCAGGCCCCTTATTCACAACGCTTCGATTCGATTTTCGATTCGGAAAGTCGTATGTCTATCTTTTTTGACACTACGAAATCGAGCGAGATAGACATATGACTTTCCGAATCGAAAATCGAATCGAAGCGTTGTGAATAGCTAAGCAGAAAGAGCTGAATGTCCATGCAGTAAAAGCGAAAAGGACGTCATCTGCCTCGTTACTGTTCGGAATACTTCGGAAGACGTGAATTGACACAGTGTCAAACGAAATGCGACAAATATGGCGGTGATAATGGGTTCGGCCCAAGTCGATTACCTGTCGATAAGTGTTCCCTTAATAGGAGTTTATTGAAGTCTTCCTGTTATCCGCTTTATCCCATGATCTGTCCACAAAGTAGATACAATAGTTAAACAATGGCGTCTCGACCAAATCGGTCATTCGACAGATCATGATTTATACATCACGTAAAGCAAAGTTATTTTTATAAAAGTGTATAGAACATATTCTTCAGAATGTTTTTTTGTCGTTAGCACAGTAGTTTTAAAACCATGGGAGATTTTGTAAAAAAAAATATCTTATTTGGCATATTTTCAAATCACTCAAAATGCTTTTTTTCAGACCTGCTAATGACTTATTGACAGTTGTAATTCGATTCTACGCAAAATAAGTTTGTGGTCAATTGGGTGATCAATTTTATTTGTTACTGACTACTCAAACTTGGCACTTTTGAATGATTAATTTGATTATATTTTGTTTATTGTCTTAATTTAAAATTGTTGCATTTATTATTCGAGTTCATAGTAATAACGTGTTTTATTTTTAGACGTTTGTATCTAGGTTTCCATCTTTTATTTACTAAATGTTTTAAATTGACCACTCGTACAAAGGGTGTAAAACACCTCTTAACGAAGCCGAAAGGCACTTGTTCTTCCCGTCATTGCGATCATTTATTTGTTCTGCACCATACCTGGGAACCTTCCAGTTACTGAGATATTGGGGGGCAAAGTTCCAACTTTTTGACAAGTTTAATTTTAAATACAAGTTTTTATTGTAAGATTTTTACTTTCAACACCTTCACGACCCTCGTACTATTTGTGTACAATGTTTTGAGTGCGTTACATTGAGTTCTACCACAAAACATGATTTTTCACTCTCAAAAAAAAAATGTCGCTTCCCGGCAATATTTTTTTCGTATGATGTACAGAATGCTTGGTTGACGGCTTCGTGATGAGGTTGTTTACACCCTGTATTTATGTAATTAATAATGCCATAATATTGTTAAATGTAAATGTTTTCGTAATGATGTGAATGCGGCGTTTGAATACGTGGATTCTATACTGCGTACTTCGTAGACGTGCAATAATAAAAGATATCACATAATATTCACT
This sequence comes from Xestia rhomboidea, assembly GCA_963853795.1. Classification (NCBI taxonomy): domain Eukaryota; kingdom Metazoa; phylum Arthropoda; class Insecta; order Lepidoptera; family Noctuidae; genus Xestia; species Xestia rhomboidea. The sequence continues at coordinate 11,917,667 of OY970774.1, forward strand.
AAATACTAATAAATAATAATAATTGTGTTTTATAGGCTAAACGCTGTTTAAGGTACCTATGTTTAAGATTCGATTGAAGAAAAGGTTATTTTTGTACTAGGCTGGGTTTAATAATATTATAATAATGTAAGAAAATTAAAAAATTACCGCCCCCCCCCCCCCACCTACTCCTTCTACGGGTAAAGTACATCTGAGAATGTTTTCTAAATGTATCTAAAAGTAAAGTTTGCAGTTTTGTTATTTTTAACGATTAAAAAAAAACGTTAATGTCACTGGCAGGTTATTAATTCATACACATACCTGATTTATTTTTTGTGTTCAATCTGAAAAATGGAACGTAGTAATTTCAAAAGTAACTGTCAAATAATTAGCTGACTGCCTCGTTGGTCAAGTAGTCGCAAACGCGACTCTGAGGATGAGGACCTGGGTTCGATTCCCGGGTCGGGCAAAAGGTTATTGGTGCGGAAATTCTCAGTAGCAGCTACGGAGTCTGGATATGTGCCCGGTTGATGGCAACAGTCCCGCTCAGCATGAAACAGTCTGTTTGTGTATCGTTAAAATCTAACAAATCTGTAATCATTTAAAAAAATAAGTAAGACTTAGTTTCTTTTTAACAATTTGTTGTTCCTATAAATGTATCGGGCTTGTTTGTAATGTAATGACTGATGTAACGTTGTTGTAATGATATTGTATTATTGATTGTAACGTTGAATAAAAGACAATTCAAATTATTTCTATCAGTTTTATTTTATAGTTATTTAAGTTCTGTTTTCATGGTTTGTCATTTGCATCATTTTAAATTAGAATAATAATAATATTTTTAAACTAGGGTCAAATAAAATTACCTAGCGGTATTCCACGGACATAACTAAAAAAATATACAGGTATTTCATGATCAACTAAAGTCGTAGACAGCTGGAATAGGTGTAAGTTATAAGCAAGCTCCACCTAAGGCTGCAACATCGCTTTATATCAGGGGCCCAAGTCTGCTATTTTTATAAATTCGTCATTCCAACACGATCCCATTCTCATCCCATTGTCATTTTGCTAAAAGTTCGTAATTTTCTAAATGCATAATGATCGATCATTGCTCTCTTAATAGAATTGTGTTATAATGACATAGTCGTTTGCCGTTATTATAAAACCCGCTAGATTTCATTTATATATTTTTTACAGAAACATTAAGATTTTAGAGAAACATGATTACTTAATTAATTACATAGTTTTCATGCAATTTTTCACTGTTTCTTGCGAGGATAAAAAATACGTGACATGCAGAGACCCCCCTCTACCACGTGAGATTGGGTGAGATTCGGGTCCCCCCCCCCTAAACGCTTCACGTAATTAATGGACGCCCCCTAATTTAAAACCGAATTTAAAAAAAATACTTAATTTAAATTAACTGTGGAAATGTTTTCGCGTCAGTCTCTGCCACCCTGTATAAGTAAAAACAAACTAGAAATATTAGTTTAAAATACAGTTATTTTTATACAATTGATTCAGGTGTTAAGTATCGATAGAAATTTAAACACGATATAAAACAACAAGAAACTCATCTTTTTAACTCATATTTCAAGTAAGTACCAAAAAAAACATGAGCTCATTGTTCTGCGTTTTCAAATTTTCTTCCGTCACGTTTGTGGAGTATCGCCTACTAATTTAATTTGATGTAAAATGGCAGTTTCACTAAATTACTCTCGTTTTTGCCTCTTGCACACACACAGGCTGTGCAAGTGAGAGGCAAACAAGACGCTCCATCTCTTTTGTTGATTATTAAGTAAATATAATAGCAATTTAAAATTAAACCTGTACAAGTATCTTACTTTACGACATTATCATTAGTCATTAAAAAATATTAACAAAAATAATTTATCATTTGTTATTGCATATTTTGAGTTTGAATTTAATTAAATTGACATAAGGTTTGTAATGCAATGGTTGACGCGCTTGTGAAATGCAGCTATAGGAATTTATCAATTTAATATAATTTCACTATGAGATAGTACAAACCGAATGTTAAAACAATGTAGGTAAATATATTTTAATTTTCTAACTACTCTGAACATACTTATTTAGAAAATAATAATACAATTACTAACAAACATAGAAATTGGCAACTAAGTAACGTTTCACCAACAACTGGTTAAAAAATCCCACTTTGGTATATTTTTAATTTATCAACATAATATAACTTATAATTAAATGTCATGGCGCCTAGGAGTGATTAAATACACAGTATGGTTGATAATAAGTCAATTTCTAGTAAGTAAAGCCAGGATCTATAAAAATGTACGATCATAGAAAGTAAGAGCTGGACAACATCAGTTTAATTATAAACCATATCTCCTAAGTACTAAATAATCACCGTCCTTCTTGCACGACGATTACGACTGCCACAAGTATTGGCGTTGAGTCTTTTGTAAAGTCCGGGGAAAAAATATTATTAACCAAACTGGACTACCTACTTACATAGTTCGTATATTCAGGTGGCAACAGTGCTGTGACTGTCATTCTTTGACAGTTACATATATATAAAATGGCTATAACACGGCAAATTGATGTACCGACTTCAGCACGTCAAGTCTAAAATAAATGTACCAGCAGGGCTATTACGTATCTTTCTGATATCCAGTGACTATCAAGCTTCAGTTGTACACCGAACTTTGATGACAACCGTAAATGTCATAATATTGGTATTACGTATCACACTGAGTGGATATCACTTTACGGTGACTAACAGGGTCATACATAATACGAAACTAACCTTTTACCGTTAATTGATGGACACTGAGCCCTGTTACTATCATTTCGAGCTGTCAACAGAGATACGTAATAGCCCTACTGGTTTGACATATCGATGCAAATTTTCTTGTCTAGCAACGCCACCAATAACTGTACCTACACTCAATAAAGTGATCATACTATTAGGGTTTACAAAAAAAATCTCTGACGATCGCTGTAGGAGGGATAGCGAAAAGACGTTCCCTAGCTAATACTAAGGGTCTGGTCACTCTGGCCCCTCTAAATTTAATTTAAACATATAAAATATTAATTTCTAAATAGACATAGGTATTTTTAGGAAACTCCTAGCCGCCTCAGTAGCGTTCATCAAACAAGGCGGGCTAAAAGTCGCATAAGCTATAGAATTCGACCAACTCGAGTAAGTCGCAACAATAGTAGCTACTATACCTATAGTCATTACAATTAAAGCTAAAACTACATCGTACCACTTGATATCATACTCGTCTTCTTCACTCATTTCTATTGCATGTTCAGTAAACGTTTTATACTTAGTATGTAAAGCGTCGGTTATTAGCGGGCTTTTTGACAGGTCACCATTTTGCGCCCCGCCATTTTGAGTCGCGCCATTTTGCGCCCCGCCATTTTGAGCCCCACCATTCTGAGTTCCATTTTGCGTTCCGTTTAGTTTCTCAGTGAGTTTATACATGGATTGTTTAGAACGTATCGTGGATTTCATATAGCATAGTTTGAGAAAGAATACCGGCGGACATATAAACATTAAAGGTCCTGTTAAGGTGGACCCCACGAGACCCATGACCAAGTCGAATCTAGGGACGGCTTCAGCTAGAATTACGGCTAAAGCTACTACGCTAGATCTTATAAGACAGCGTCGGAAGCAGAAATCTGAAACAAACATGAAAATACACAATAAGTAGGTATATACCTAACATGGCCGATAATATTAAAACTATAGAACAGTTGTACATGGATCTTTAGGCCTCTTTCTTATAGGAATTGTGTGATGTGATTTATAGGTAAAATTTCTGTGTTTCTTGTAATCTGTATAGAAAGTATTCAGTACTTACATTGATCACAAACATTCGATATTGAGTGTACGTTAGATTGAATGTTCGATTTGTTAACCATTCGATATTATGAACGTTCGAGTATTTAGACGTTCGACGTAAAGTGGTCGATCAATTGATATTCGATTATTTGGCATTCGATATGGCATAGTACACCCACGTACCTCTAGGAATCTTGAGTATATCTTCAATGTGTTGGAACAGCGCCGAGTGGCTGACGGCACTGGACAGGCACAGCTGAAGAGTCACCAGCAACGACATCAGGTACAGCGGTATCGATGACGGTATACCTAAACAGAAAATAAATAATCAGCTTATAACGTTCCAGAGAAAAAACAGCCAGGCTGAAGTGCGAGTGCCTTCGCCGTCGAGGTAGGCCGCGGCGAAGGTTGTGCGACGACCAGGCCCCTTATTCACAACGCTTCGATTCGATTTTCAATTCGGAAAGTCGTATGTCGATCTTTTTTTGACATTACGAAATCGAGCGAGATAGACATACGACTTTCCGAATCGAAGCGTTGTGAATAGCTACACTGATCTCGTTGGTGGGGCGAACATGGCCAGATATTGCAAAGGATAGAGAGGTTCGGAAGGACAAAGGGGAGGCCTTTGCCAAGCAGCATAGCAAAAACAGCCTATAGTGTTCTCACTGCTGGGACATAGGCCTCCTCTCCGTGTAGTGGGGTGAGTCACTCATAGTCCAACACGTGGGTCCAGTGCGCGTTGATGGATGTCACATATTTTCGAACAAAAGGTAGGTAAAGTGAGAGGAATTATTGGTTAAGAAAATTGACTGCCGACTTAGATAATAATAATAATAATAAACAGTTGTGACTGGTCATCTCTTAGTTTCCATGGCTTATTTGAATGAATAATTTTGGTTTTTGAATTGTATTTTTTTTGTGTTTTCACTTAACGTTGTGCACGTTAAAAGTGACGCTCTTAATGTGCACGTCTTGCTACATTGTTCTCACATAATATACTATCTCAACATGAATGATGTAACCAAGATTTTGTAACAATATTCTGATTTAAAAGAGTGTCCATGGACTTTCTTGCCCGTTCTTTTCCATAGAGATCTACGCTAGGGTAGTTGCCCATTGGCAACTACGTACAGTATTTTCACAGTTTTTATGTCTTGTGACTGGGACTGTAGCTACATTTAATTTTCATCGTTGTTTCGACAATTCAAAAGTGCCTGTAACTGGCTAACTTGAAATAAATGCTTTGATTTTGATTTTGACACATTATTTCTGGGTGTTCTAGACTGGCTAACGGAGAGTAGGTACTTGCATAGACACAACCTTGTTGCCAGGATTATCCACCAGCAACTTGCTTTGAAATACAACCTTGTGGAATCATAAGTGCCATACTATAAGTATGCGCCCGACCCAGTTCTCGTTCATCCCAATACACGTATTACGTTGTATTGGGATCGACCTATCACCACCGACAGGACTGTTGTTGCCAATATTATAGTCCTGACATTGTGGTGTTATATGAAAAAAAAAGTGTTAGTTTGTATGTTTTAGTCTGTAATAGATAGTCCGTTTTATTAGAATCTCTACTGATATTGATCAACAATTGAATGTTTCCATTACAAATAATTTCCCTGACGATACAATGTGTTTGCTCAATACCCCACAGGCATAAGTAGATACTTTGTTTTTTTACAACCCTCGATTTTGCAGTCCTGTCGACCAACCAACCAGTCTTACCAAGGGGTATCGTATTACCCAGCACTAAGCACTAAATAAACCAGTCGCTCCATGTAAAATACTGGTATTGAGCTGCATCTGGTTAGACTGGAAGCCGCCCCAACAAAAATGGGAAAAGGCTCGGCAGATGATGGTTTCAAGTACGGGGAGTGCCTTTTCACCCCTCATAAGGTAATTTTACTACATCATTGTTGAGAGATGCACAGCTATCAGGGCTGTATGTACTACTACTCTTCAATTTTCCTCGATACACTGGAAAATAATCTCCCACTAAAGTGGCTCTCAGTAGTTCGGCCAGACGAACTGACAAAAATTCATATGGTTCCGTTTATAATTTGGCCGCGGATTTCTAAAAAGTGTAGCACAATACAAGAAAAGAAATAAGAACTCACTCTGCAAAATGTTATTATCAAGATCAGTGCCGTATCTGATAGCTGCCAGCACGGTGGTGACCGCGAACATGAAGCCCGTGATGCCGAACCCGCCGAGTACGGCCGCGTTGATCTTCTTACTGTCCTTCATGTCTACTTGCAAGGTCAACAACATTGGGTGGATGTCAAACTGGAGGAAAGTATTAGGCGGTTTTTATTCTCGTCTGCTTAGTGCCTAAGGGCGTATACACGTAGAACGCTGGTTGTCAGCGCTGGTAGGTCGGCGCCGATAATAGTTAGAGAGCCCACGACACTAAACCTAGTTCGATAAGACTCTGGATAAGAACCTGGCGGCGCTATTCAAATTCAAATTCAAATTCAAATATTTTATTTCAGAATTATATCCATATATTGTTAGTAGTAGTATAACTTAGCCTAATATTAGTATTAAATTAAATTTACAATAATAAACAACTAGTGTGCAAAATGAACTCTTCGTTCAATGGTACACCAGTTTATTTGGTTAGGTGTGTCTGAACACTTACCCACCTTCGTAAAAGGGGAGAGTCCCACCGGTCTGCAAACACATTCAGGATGCCATTGGAGGAGGAGCGCAAGCGCGCCATCATGTAAGCGCATCGCTTCCGCATGATTGCGGCGAACCCGTCAACGCACGCTTCCGCGAACATCCCTGACGCGCTACATCGCCACGGCAACCCCAAAAGCACCCTGAATGCGTTATTGTACTGAACGCGCAGGTCGCTGTATGCCCGCTGGGTATACTTGGTCCACAGGCTGCACGTGTAAAACGACTGGCAGTATATAGGCTTAAAAAGCGTTATCTTTATCGATTCAGTACAGCGTGCAAACCTGCGGGCCAGCATGTTACATCGGACAGCCAGCGACCTGCGCTCCCTGTCTATGTCTATATTGTCTTTTAAGTCATCAGTGACCCAGTGGCCCAAATACTTAAACCTCGAAACCCGACTTAAAGGAGACCCGGAGAGTGAGAGTTCAGGCAGCTGCTTGTAGGTTAAGGAACCCGATTTAAAAACTAACCATTCACTTTTATCGGTATTGTATTTGAGCCCATGAGCCACTGCATAACTTTCACAAATTTTAATAAGCCTTCTCATTGCACCGATAGATGGGCTCAGCAGCACCATATCATCAGCGTAACTGATGTTGTTCACGCAAACACCTAACAGTTTATTTATGTATAGGTTAAAAAGGCGGGGGGAGCTCAGCTCCCCCTGCCTCACCCCACAATCCAGCCCATACATCTCAGAATATGAGCCTGCCCACTTAACTGTATTCTTTTGACTACTGTACCAATACCTAAACAGTGATATCACATCAGCCGGGACATTAGTGTCGTGAGTGAGCTTATGCCAGAGCAGGTCATAATTGACCAGGTCGAAAGCCTTCGATAAATCCAGGAAACATGCCATAACAGGAGTCTTTCTGTCTGTATAATATTGAACAGTCTGCTTGAGGCATAAAATTGCACTGTCCGTAGATAAGTTCGGTCTAAAACCAAACTGACCATCTTTGAGAACAACATGCTTAGCTAGAATTTTATCAAGCAGACTATCCAACACCTTAGCACAAACAGTGGCAAGCGATATCGGCCTATAGTTGGAGATATCGGAGGCGTCACCAGTCTTGTTCTTTATTACTGGCACAACGACCGTACTGCTAAGTTCTACAGGCAAGTAACTATGACTTAGACATAGATTAAACATCATAGCAAGTACTCGCGGTAAGTGAACCCCAGCGTAATTAAGATGTTCTACGCTGAGGCCGTCGTGACCGGGGGACTTTCCCCTCACCATGTTCTGTATACTTCTCGCGACTTCTTTAGCGGAGAACCTGACAGGAGAAGCCCCGGTCACGGCTGCCCCCGCGCCGCTATTTGACGGTTCGCTAAAGCCACACAACCGCGAGTTTACATTAAAATGTTTTTGAAAAGCATTAGCTATATCCGTGGGGTCGCTCACGCCCGCGACGCTCACCGGTATCGCCGATCTATGTTTTAATTTATTCGTTAATTTCCAGAACTTATTAAATTGTTTACTTTCATGACAAGATGCTAACATATCCATTTTAATTTTCTCTTGATTGTTTTGACAGTATTTTAATTTAGTTTTAAAAAGATTTCGCGATGTACACATACTTTCATAAATAAATCCAGAAGTAGGTTTGTTGTACAACAGCCACATTTTATAACACAGGCGGGCATCACGGTGAGCCTCGCGAACGTGTTTGTTCCACCCAACTACATACTTTCCTTTATGATGCTTTTTAACAGAACCAGCATGAGCATGAGTTCGGCTCCCTTTTTCAAAATACAAATTAATTTATTATATAACCTATAATATCTATCACCACCTGATGCTCAGGTTTGTGACACAAGTTATCAGCACATTTACAAAATTCTGGAGGAAAATCTTAGTTTTAAGTTGCTATTACAGTAATCAAAATACTTATTTATCTGTTCTAACTCCCTCTCACCCCATACAACTTTGTTACAAGAAATGTTGGATTCAATAATTTTAGGTTTAATCAGATTAATGTTACACTCTATAAATAACGGAATATGGTCCGACACGTAAACACCGTACAAAATAGACGCATTGTTCTCCAGATGTTTGGCGGCCTCAGTGACAACACAGTGATCTAGCCAGCGGAGGGAACCGTTGGCGGAGCTAGTAAAAGTATGCGAGTCTCGCGGTAAAAGTTCTGTATCAATGCAAGACCAAGATTGATCAATACACGTTAAAAGTAACTCACGTGAGAATCGTGTCCCTGGGTGCGCGTTAACGTCTCCCAACACAAAAACCGACTCCACTTCACTGCTCTCAATCACTAAGATAATCTCACTTAAGCAACTCGTAAACTCAGTACGATTTTCGGCACAGTCAGTGGGCATGTACACACTAAATATTAGCAAAGACCGCTCGCCCTGCGCTATTTTAATACACACGATACGATCACTAGCACAATTTATTACCGATACCGACGCAAATAACGAGTTCCTCCACAACAGCGCCACACCACCATACGGTCTACCAACCAGAACACCACCAGAGATGTCCACGGCTGATTTCCCAGTGTAAGCGAAATTACTATTATTATTATTGACTATTAAACAAATAAACGATTTTTAGATCATACTAAAAATGTTTTTTTTTTAATAGCGACTCCAGGTTTTTTGCATTGCAGCATCGCTATTTCGTGTTCCCCCATTAATAACATGACTAATTATATAATATCATCCGGGACTCTTATCGAACTAGGTTTATTGTCGTGGGCTCTCTAACTATAAGCGCCGACAATGTCTGACAGCTAGCGTTCTACGTGTATACGCACTAATCTGGTATCATAGTTTTTATGCTACCCATGGGCCTCTGACTTGGCTTTACACGACGTCGTAAAATATCTCTCAGGCATGCATGCTGGTTTGGTTCCCTCACGATGTTTTCTTTCACCAAAGCAAGTGATAATTATACAAAACGCGCATGAATCCCCATGGAAATCAGAGATCATACTTCAACAAGCAATTAGGGCGAAATGATGGCCGATAGTACTCCTTCGTTTAAGTTTGAAATCTTCGTCCGGAGATAATGGAAATGGATTATGGTCGCGTTTAAAATACAAGCACTTACCTGAAAAACCAGTATCCCATACGCAATAAGGTAGTCCTGCAGTTGCGGCTGTATTTCCGCCACGTTGGCGACTGGCATGGGCGATGTGTCGTCACGCAAGATGCACGTCCACGTGGTGATGGCTATCGTGGTGACTATTATCACTGACGTTATCGCTAAAGGTCTGGAAAAGAGGTAGGTTTTGAATTAAGGCCGAGGTCTACAAACGATTGCTGTTACCTTTGCTAGTACTTTGGCTGCATGGAGCGCTGGGTTTCCAGCGGCGAGGAGACTTGCAGGAAACGACCAATCACATTGGTTGTCCACATCACATTTCTCTCCTGTGATTCGAATATTGCACGTCTCCTCTTCGACTTATACAACACACACACTGTCTTCTTTCTTTGTTTTTTTTTTCTTTCTTTCACTTTATAACTGTCAGTTAATATGCCTACGTCTCGTAGCTATCGGTGTTCCTATAAACAAAGTTAGCTTGAAATATCCTATCCACGTCACCTACCTGTCACTTGATTCATAGAAACATCAAAAAACACTTCTCTGTGACGTTTTGTTTCTAACCGTCCGTAAGTTAAATGTCAAACAGACAGAGAAGTAACCTACCGATACCTGTTAGTAAGTTCTTGAAAATGGCCGTTAGTGGAAACCGGACCTATCTTTTGACCGAACCTCTATCTTTTTCTTTTCTCCATCTAACCACTTTACCTTGTGTAAATAACTTAATCGCTACCACTTTCAAAACGGTGACAGAAATCATCTTGAGAGGTCCAGCATAAGGTATCCTAAAACCTGAACTGAAAACATCGACCGACCCTCACCGAGCCTCTGGAACTCTGTCTGGGTAATGGGAGCAATATTGGCTGAATATGCTTTTACGGTTCTAGGAAATCTGATTTTACCACCATTTATTGCCATCGTGCAGACCTCATATCATATTTTATAGAAGGTAATAATTTTATATCGGCAGTACCTTTATGTCGTAGCAGAAAGAGTGATTTGCGTAATGCAAGTGTTTTCACTGATGTGCCATAGTTGATGTCATTTAGACTTAGTTCGGTCCTCCCGGTTCACACTTACTTCATTTCCTTAGGCGATCCGAGCCACATGACAGGACACAACAGCAGTCCGAGGATGACCATCCACACACAGTACGTGATACCGATCTCTCCGCCCGATATCTTCCACCAGAATATCTGGAGCGTTTGCGAGGCTGCACATGGAAAAGTAATGTGAAGACGTCAAGGTCGGTAATCTTATTTCGGTGGAGGAAAGTTATGGAGCAAGATCTGCCTAGAGGTACTGGGCCCCAGGATTATTTTTCTACCGAAGAGACTGGTGTAAACAACCTCATCACGAAGCCGTCAACCAAGCATTCTGTACATCAAACTAAGTAACTTTGTAAACTAAAAACATTGTGCTGGTGGATGGATTGAAAAATACGGGGGTCGTGAAAACTTGTATTTAAAAAAAAACTTCGCCAACAGTTGGAACTTTGACCCCCAATATCTCCGTATTAGACGGTTCCCAGGTATGGTGTAGAACAAAAAAAATGATCGCAATGACGGGGAGAACAAAAACTGCCTTTCGGCTTCGTTAAGAGGTTTTTTTACACCCTTTGTACTTCGCTAGTTAGGACGTCGCAACCTACTGCTGCTGACAGTAAGGTCCTGGGTGGTAAGGTTCTTGGCTACACAGTGTCAGTTCTGGCAGTGTCATAGGATTTATGTCTTTGTTGCTACCCAAATCTGGATTTACTGTATCTAATACCATCACGCTTATATTTATACTTAGTCGTTTAAGGTTCAGCTCTTGGGGTTCTGTACTTATGTTATTTAATGAGGTAAATTCGTTTCCATAGACTAGAGGGGTAAAGACCATTTTCTATCAGGTGGGAGTGGGACTGTTGTATAATACACCGGTCTTTTTTGTACACTTTAATAAGGGTTTTTTACAAATGTAAAAAGAAAATCTTACCGATGATAAAGTTAGGTACTCCTGATCCGAAGACCGCTGCATCAATGAGGAAGGTCACCAGCCTCTTTGCTGGTGCACCAAACGTTAATTCAGCTACTGCTGCGTATGGGAACCTGGGCATGGAACAAAAACAGCTTTTAAACTTAATTGGCTCGCACCAAACAAATAGTAATTATTTTAAAAAGATTTGACTTCAATCTTGACGAAGTACTAATTTTGACAGGAGAGGGTCCAAAGGGACTTTTATAATGACAGTATCCTATCGTGCCCTAAATACATTAATCTGACCATGAACCTGTCCAGACTGTCGTTATAAGGCAGCATTTTATGGAATATACTTACATCTGTTCAGCTTTAAGACCCTAAATACATCATTTCTTTTGGAATCATATCGAACATGGTCCATCAATAAGTCGTGGTAAGTCTTCAACACCTCCACAGTCCTTAGTCATCTTTCCCAGCTTCTATTTCAGGGCTATTACGTATCTTTCTGATATCCAGTGACTATAAAGCTTCGGTTGTACACCGAACTTTAATGACAACCGTGAATGTCATAATATTGGTATTACGTGTCACACTGAGTGGATATCACTTTACGGTGACTAGTGAATATATAGGGTCATACATAATACGAAACTAACCTTTTGGCAGTTAATTGATGGACACTGAGCCCAGTTACTATCATTTCGAGCTGTCAACAGCCATACGTAATAGCCCTACAGAGCTATATAGCATAAAATAGCTCAGACCGAAAAATCAGACCCAGACAACAAGTGAGCTAACCATAAACTACCAATGCCAAGTGTGCGTCTGATGTAATCTCTCCCTCTTTTGTGATCCTGAGGTGGAAAACAAACTCACCGATTCTTTTCTTTGATGCTAGGAGTGATCTTCTGCGCTAACAGCCAGCTTCTTCCCAGTAATACTGCTGTGTACAGCTGCAGGCCGAATACTCCCAGGACTAGCGGTAGCCCGTATACACCTGGGTGGAAAACATGTTTGTTATTTAGCAAAATAATAAACATGACATTGTGGTGATAGATTACCGAGAGCGCCGTGCCCTCATGACGAGAATCTTGTGAAAGCTGAGAATGATGAAGACTCAAACTGTCTTGATTTAGCATGGCACAACACACGAGGTTGTCGATATGGGGGACGTGGACTCTGCAATCATTGTACCGATAGTCGTTACGGTAATGTACTTATATTATACAGCAAAGATCCTCGACCAACATCTCAAGACGCTCTCATTGCACGGCTGGGCCAAGGGCTTTATTCAGAAAGTAGTACTCCTGAACACGGCACGCATAGTGAGGAGGTTACTCTCTCTGGAGCCCTGACCACCAGCAGTCTTGATCTTGTTCCTGATGCAGACGAGACTAGCCATTGATGCAAGAGACATATCTACTCGTGTGTGAGCAAACACAAGACCTCTCCCTCTTTCCTCACTTTCATAGTCACGACAGACGGCCATCCGACAGGATAGCGGGGAAATAAGGCGCAGGGCCAACTGCTTCACGTTTTTCGCCAACATGTGCATCATACCCAGGACGTCTCCACGGCAAAACTCGAGCTGAGAGTTAAAAATCCAACAGTGTGCTATTATTTAAAGTGAAAGCGTCAGGCTAGCCCGCGAAATCCAAATTTTCTTACGTTTTTTGCAATTTGTAGACTAGTGCCAGTAATTCTGTAACTACATACGTCTTACAGTCGCGAACAATATTTTAATCAACTTACAACCTGGCACTAGTCTACAAATTGCAAAAAACGTAAGAAAATTTGAATTTCGCGGGTTGCCCTGGAGCATCCATTTGGACATATCTAAATGGATACACTTGTGACTTGTGTTAGCGACGGGTATAAGTTAACAAAAAAGATTTACACTCACCACAAGAAATAACACTCTTAGGCAGCGTTATAACCGGGAAGACTCCAAAAAGGTCGACAATGCACAGTATAGTGAACAGGACAGACAGCCCGCCGGTCGTCTGACCGACAGTGTAGTCTTCGTGTCGGGAGACCACCGTCGTTGGCTTGCTGTAGCCGATCCCAGCCACGTGGCCCAAGAAACTTGGCAGTTTCATGGTGGAGGAGACCTGAGAAACAGATTGGTAAGCTATATTTGAGATGTTGTATAGAGGCAAAAATAAACATCAAGAGGAAACCGGCATGTCCTGGAAACATAAATTCGAAGACACATGTGACATCTACCAACCCGCACTGAGCCCGCGTGGTGGATTATAGTCCATTCCCTCCTATAGAGAGGAGGCCTGTGTCCCAGCAGGGGGAACACTATAGGCTGATTATGCTTATAATGGGTTTAAAAAGACCCTTAACGAAGCCGAAACGCACTTGTTATCCAAGTCGATTGCTGTCATTTTTCGCGGTATGCGAACATAAACGACATCTTCCGAAGAGCTCTTGTCACCGCCGGCGTTCCAGCTGTATTAGAACCCAATGCCTTGGCACGCGACGCTGGGTAAAGATCGGACGGCATCATCTGTTGGTTTCCATGGAAGTTGGGTAGGACTTTAGTGTGGGACGCAACATGATTGTGTCGATTTATCTTCCTAGCTCATTGTGCTGTGATGGCACTGCCGCTGCGGCTGCGGGGCCTCAAGCGGCGTTAATCATCACTACATAGTATAAAACAAAGTCGCTTTCTCTGTCCCTATATCCCTATGTATGCTTAAATCTTTAAAACTACGCAACGGATTTTGATGCGAGTTAATAGATAGAGTAATTCAAGAGGAAGGCTTTAGTAGGTATATAATTTGCGGGCGGGCGAAGCCGCGGGCATCAGCTAGTACAGACTAAATTTGACTTTGGTAACTATATTTTGGAACCATTTAGGGATGAAACTAGGACCGTGGCCGTGGGGTCCGATTGCTCACGGCCTTTTAATTCAAGTAAGTAAGTAACGAAGTTGCGATTCCATTGATAATATTGTTCATTAATTAATTACGATACTGAACTGTTTTTACTAATTACTTGCTATAATTACTACTTTTTAATGTTAATGTGGTTAGTCAAGTTTTTTGACAATTAAATTCAAATTATCAATTTGTAAACGTCTTAAACTGAATGGTAATATACCTACCTACTTAGATAATACTATTTTAAGTCATTATGTTACTATGTCAAATTATTATTAGTCCAATGCTTGAAGAGTTATTTTTGAATAGAAATGACAACACAGTCTCCGCATTGTCTCAGTAAGAAACGTAAAAAAACAACCGCATTGATTTAGGTACCCCTTAGTGTTAGCGAAAACGGGCATTACATTATGTATGTAGGCAGCACTTTTTTTTAAAGTGACCACATTAATTTTAATCTGTGATCATCAGCCTCAGCATTGATCCCGAAACCCCAAGCCCCTATAATATGTTCTAAAATGATTTGATTCCAATTTTGCTTTTAATACTTATGATAGGACAGTATAAAAAAAAACCTTTAGTGACTGGTAGAGAATGCCTTGTGGCATTAAGTCCGCCTATTAATTACCCACTATTATACATGAAGTTTAAATAAACCAATAGGTTCCTAACTTCATAATTAGCGCCTAACTTTCAATTCCTTTTTTTAAATCCATCAGAAACACCACTTACTTTTAATAAAAACTTTACAGCCCTTAGATCCTTATGTTTGATGACAAACTCTAATAAATCTTCATAATTATACAAAACACCACCACTAGGTACACTTTTAGGGATTCTTTCCACACAGCCAACTAAACTGATTATCCTAATTTCACTTAGAAAAACTACGATTTTATCACGTCACCGATTTGATTAGAATAAAAAAAATATAATATGGCATCATCTAATCGATAGACATAATATTGTTTTCAAAATTCATAGTTCGAAGTTTCGAACACTGAATGGACAGTGTCTGGCACTGCGGAAAGCCAATAAGACTGTCCGGCTCAATTGGGCAAGTACTTAGTACAGGTTTGGAGAGTCGGGCACAAAACACTTTGCCCTTTTTTGAAAGTATGTGTGTATCTTTTATTTTGTCGAATCTATTTTGTTTTTATTGTGGTGTAATGTCATAAAGCGGTTAAAATACGACTAAATTAATATTAAAAAAAAAACTTTTTTTTTGTTAAGTATTTTGTTAATTTATTGATTTTATTACAGCCACCTATTCGGGGGCGAGCCTATTGCCATTAACCGAGACAAATCGAGACTCCGTCGCTGCTACTGAGAAATTTCTAATGGAAAAACCCAATAACACTGGAAATTGAACCCAGGACCTCATGGTCAACAGTCGCGCAGCGCGCTTGACCAACCACTAGACCAACGAATAATTGAAATAAAATCTAGTTTAATTAGGTAAGTAGTTATTATTACTAAGTAACAACTAATAAGACTCACTCACCTCAAAAAAGAAGTCTTACTTTATCCACAACCAACGAAACAATCCAAAAAACACTTTATATGCAAGAGCAAAGAACATGCACTTTATTTTGTTTGTCTATTGTACATCACTTTATTTTATTTGTCTATCGCACTCATTTTGTTCAAGTGACAAAAATATTTTGGGAAACTTAATCGTTTTTTTATGGCACAAGCACTCAGCTTGGTACGTTTCTGTCAAATGAAACCTATTAATCCAAATTCTATTCACTATGAGCAAAAGTCCGGGTGACCTCCGAAATGTCGCTGCGCTGGCTATTTTAATTTATTTGTTTTAAATTTCCGCAAAAGTGAAATATTTTACTTATTTTTTAAACATTTTTTCGAATGGGCCACATGATCATTCGTTTTTAAGTTTTTTTATAGCGCGCAGCATATGGAAAAGATGCAAGTAGGTAAAGTTACCTACTTTGGAAGTGAACCCGTAATTTTTGCGTGATGGCAGCCTAAACACAGTGGCAGCTTAGAGCCCCCATCACCCTTATACCTACCTGCCCATCAGGCACCGTTACAGCCACTTGCACATTATACACGGGGCAAATGGCAGAGTTGTCCAGTAACTTCGGTTAGACATTTAGGAAGTAGTCAATTGACACGAAAATAAGAAGATGCCTGAATCAATCTTTATGCAGTACCTACTTTTATAAACCAGTTCTGATAAGTTAATGATTAGTGAAGAAAAAACGCCAATGAGGAAATTTTGTTTTGGTATTTGTTTCCATCGCCTGCACCAAACGGGGTTTGTCCTTGGGTAGGTACACTTGCATAGTGCTTACGAGATAGTAAAAGTGTATAACTGTAAGTTGACTTCGGTCCTTGGTACGCCTTTCAAAGGTGCGGGACGCCATGGTCTCGAGATATGTTCAAATAAATACATAAAATATAAAACAATACAGAAGACAGTCACCACATTGATCACTGGCGCCTAATTTATTAATAATTCCGAATTCGCGGAGTCAAAATCTAATTACATGCGCATATTTTATATTTCTACTCGATTATACATACCTGTGCCACAACGCTGGATCGTCACTGTTGATTAAATATTAATGAAATCCTAATAACCTGAATGAAGAGCTTTGATAGCTCAAGGTGAAGGAATTCACGTCCAAAAGAGGTTTTAATATCGCAGCTAAAACCTGAAATAAGTTTCTTCGTGTGCATGATGCAGACAATATATTCCATTAGTTTTGTGTGATCCTGATGTTCAGTTTGATGGTCTGTAACTCTGTACTACATCCCTAAATGACCACACTTTTATGGTACACGCCACACACAAACGGGAGGAGCCAGTCAGCAGTGTGTGGAAATAGTCAGCAGTGTGTGTAAATAGTCAGCAGTGTGTGCAAAAAATCCACCTATAATGATGATGAGTTGTAGCAAAGGTTTCCTATGGGGCATAAACGAGTATGTATAACAGTTACACAATATGACCAAACCATAGAAATATAAAAAAACTTCTTTATTGTAATGATCTATGGACCAAACCGTCGTTAAAAAATAAAGTTTTCTTTAAAAAAGCAAAAACTAATAAATAACTAAAATTAAAACATTCATAGCAGCGGTGGCCTAGTGGTGGCGGCCCCGACTTACGAACAGTAAGTCGTGGGTTCGAACCCAGGCAGGCGCATTACTTTGTGTATTTTTTTCTTATCACCGCTGCTCTCAAAACGGTGAAGGAAAAGATCGTGAGGAAACCGGCATGTCCTAGAACCAAAAAATTTGAAGACATGTGACATCTACCAATCCGCACTGGGCCCGCGTGTGGATTATAGCCCATTCCCTTTCATAGAGAGGAGGCCTGTGTCCCAGCAGTGGAAACATTAATAGGCTGATGATGATGAAAACATTATTTTGCTATATTGGTTCTGTACTCGCCTGTACCTCTTGTACGGGCACTGCCGTAATTCAATATGCGTAGCTAACGCGGTCTTGCGAACGTTGACATGCCACTAGTTACACATACTAGCTCTACTTAGTTTATTTTGCTTTACTTTCTATCTGTTCTCAATAAAAAAACGTAGGTACGCCTACCACCTATTTTCATCAAAATCATTTATTTATCAAATTGTGAAATATACCTAGTTAAAACTTGACTGGCTGGGACAATCATAATTGAGAACCGGCGAAGTTTAACCTACCTAAATTCATCCTCATCATAATTTCATCCAAAACGTTGCATCCACTGCTGGACCTAGGCATTGCCGCATTAGGTAGGAGTGTACCCTTAGGGGCGCTACGGCGCGAGGACTTAAAAAAAATTAGCCAAAAAAGCGTTATTTCCGCAAATCGTTTATTTTGTCGATTCTATCGTTACATAAAACACGTAAATATAAGGCTAAAAGTGTCTTGGTGTTTTTTGTCTCCGACTAACCGTTTGTCGTAAAAACGATGTCGAAGGGATCCATAGGTTAGGTTAGGTTAGAACTGTGACCAACTACGCGCGAGCCGAGCGAGCGAAGCGAGCGGTGTCGCGGCATGCGGCAGCGGCCGGCGAGCGCTACCTCGAAATTGTTCGTGAAATTTTTATTATCTTTTTTTCATAGTGGCCCTAAGACGACCCACTGACCCCGCATTGGCTGCCACATCTGCCAGGTGTTCTCTTCTCTTATCCAGCGGAGTCAGCAAATTTCACAACCTTCAACGTTCCTACCTATCCTACTTACCTTTATTTTTTTAATGGGCGCCTAGCT
Source organism: Xestia rhomboidea (assembly GCA_963853795.1). Taxonomy (NCBI): domain Eukaryota; kingdom Metazoa; phylum Arthropoda; class Insecta; order Lepidoptera; family Noctuidae; genus Xestia; species Xestia rhomboidea. Next base: position 11,936,333 of record OY970774.1, read on the forward strand.
ATTTTTTTTCCTCTCAAATGGGTTGGGTGTTCCAAAAGTGCAAATCATATCAAATATCAACACAACATAACGCCTATATTCTGATAAGGGTAGAAATTAACCAGACATTTAAGCAAAGTATCTAATTTGAATGTGAGGGAAGTGCTAAAGGGAAATCCAGGGGAATGATTTATTTTTAAACTCTGCCACTGGAAAGGCAACGCCATCTAGTAAAAAGTCTTGTAATTGAATCGAAAGGAAATGCTGGGCAATGACAACTTGCTTCTTAGTTTCGTTATTCAACATAGATGTCACTTATTCGCTTTTCGTTAACGTTCCAAAATACACAAAGAAATGTCGCCTCGCCTTAGTTATCACTTCAGACACTTTTCTTTTGTTTTTGTTTTATGTCACGATTATCAGCACTCATAACGTTGATTTTAAAATTATGTTAGAGTGGACATTAAAAATAAAAAAACACATCATGCACATAATTTTAAACCAGCGCGCATGCTCCGTTCTACGTATCAATCAATACGATGCAATGTGACAGCAGAAGTAGATGGCGTAGCTGCTCGTAGCACGTTTCGTCTACTTTCTCGCTCCTTCCGTGACATTTTTGCGAAACGTCGATCACGTTTCCTATGAAAATTCATCCAAAAATCACATTAGGGCATGCTCGGTAAAGTTTTTCACACGAAACACCGTGATCTAAAATCTATAACCGTGGTTAAGTTTTTTTGTGCCAAGTGCAATTAAACAATCAAGATTCCGCCGATAATTCAAAGCCTACCCAGTGGGTGGCTTATTTTGGTGAGTTAACTGTTTATTTCATCATATTTTTTAGCATTATTGATTTGTCCGTATGTTTATCTAAGATACTATTGCTTGGCATAGCCACATGTTTGGTAAAATCGTTGTTACGTGTTCGACAATTGAAGAGGTCATAGTTCTCGTAATGCCCGTATTTGGTGTCTGAAAAAGCGTCGTGTCGCGTCGTTTTGCCTTGAAACCTCGGTCAGGCAGGTGCTGGTATTGGGTAGTAGTGTTTAGGAATATAAAATGTGTGATTCACCTGATCACCGCGGTATACCGTGACCAAATTTACGTCACACCGTATTGTTCTAGTATGTATTTGATAACGTAGCTATTGGACAATTTTCAATTGCCATATATTTTACGTATCCACACAAATCATTTGCACAACATTGTGCAAACAGCTGCTGTTTTAATACAGAATTACTGTGAAAGAACCATGCTTCATCTAAAATTCCTATCAATTTGACCCCAATATTTAATGAAATTATAGCTTCGTTATTCCCTTAAACATGAAAAATATAATGTGCCCCCATTTATAACAAAATAACTCAATATATCTCAGCCTTACTAGATTTTTCATTCTCAAATAAAAACAAACATTGCAAACAAACATTCAACATAATCAGCCCAATTTCTTAATCAATGAAAAGATCACTCTACTTTGTAATAGGCCACAGATGGCAAACCTGTAATACCTTTAATATTTAACCAAAATTATCTTAAAAAAAATATTATAATGCTCCAAATAGGCTTATCAAACAAGGTTTTAGTAAGGCCTCCTAAATTGTTACAACCATAATAAAAATCGTAAGTACAAACATTACGCTCAACATAACAACACATGTCTAGACATTATTATACCTTGCTGCTACATCACAAGGCACTGCCAATGTCATATTGCTCCTGATGTGTTACCGTATGTTATTGCGTTACCAGTATTCTATTCATCATCATCATTATCTTCCTCCTGCCCGCAGCATGTTTTCTTCTTCAATACTTATTCTATTATTTTTCTTATTGGCAATTCCTGTGGTTGTTTTCAATTCTGTCAACATCAGATGTATTAGGGAGATTTCACAATACAAAATTTATGAATTTATGGCTTACTGCTAGTTTAAAAGCCATTACATCACTACATATTATAAAACAAACTCCGCCGCGTCTGTCTGTTTGCTATAAACTCAAAAACTGCTGCACCGATTTTCATGCTGTTTTCACCAATGGATAGAGTGGTTCTCAAGGAAGGTTTTAGTATATAATTTGTACGTGGGCGAAGCCACGGGCATCGGCTAGTAAGCAATAAAAATAAGTTGGCAGTATATTGGCGATAATTATGAATATTTTGCCTGTTTACAAAGCGCTTATTCAATCGAGTTGCGGGGAACACATATCATAAATTTAAATAAATAAGATGACACGTAATCCCAAAAGAGTAGGCAGATGTGTGCATATATAGGGTGAAAGGGACATCAATGCTAAAACACTGTTTTTTTTTTATTAACCAATGGATTATTTCTAAATGGGGGGTTCACAATGATGTAATGAATATGTGGCAACCGTTTTAGCATCAATGTCCGTTTTAACCTGTATCACACCCACATTTTGCCAGTTAAGTCCCAAGTCTTAAGACACAGTTGCAATTGATATAACACAAATAAAATATTCTACAGTATTTAATCACCATGAATTAACATAATCTTAACGAACCAACTTACTCCCTTGCAATGACATTGTTAACTGATACTAAAGTATTTATCAAGTAGATAACTTGACAATGTTTAGAGCTATTTATTTACACCTTTATTTTTATTAAACAGCACACTCTCTCAGCCTTATGACTCTAGCGTTGTTTAGCCCATATAAATATATTCCTCGGTTTTCTCTGGTTAATAAAATTAGAGCAATTATTTTTAACATTGCCTTTCATTTGCCCTAAAAATCTAAAACAAAAATATGTTTAGGTACCAAATAGGTAATAAATTTTTGTAAAGGCGAATTGAAATTTTGGAGCCGTATTTTTGTTTTTTTTTTTTTCGGATGGGAAATCATCAAATGACTCCTCCCGCTCTGGGCGGAGCAGGAGGGAGTGTCAGAGAATTTTGAACTCTTACGTGGAGAATGACTGCCCAATTTTTAAATTCATTTTCTCAGTTTTAATTAGGTACTTATCAATTATTTAAACAAAGGTATCAAATAGTAGCAAATACGTATTAGATTTTAGTAATATTTTAAAGCTGATCGGTCATTTTGGGCAATCATTCTGATGTTCCCAATAATTTGTACTTACATGACGAAAGTTCATAACATACGTACTATTTGTTCAGTATCGTCATCGCTCGCATAATAGAACAAGCCTATTGCAATCGAGATCAATTTAAATTCCTCATATCAATCAAGATATAGACCACTAGCTTCTGTTTGTGGCTTTGTTTAGTGGAAATCGGAAATTATAACCCAGACTGTGTTAATTGTAATTGCAAGAGGCAAGAGGAAGTTAAAAAAGCTGGTGGATGGAAAGTTGTGAGTTAATCGGTAATTGTGGTATGGACATGTGATGTGGAGGAATGAGAAAAATGTTGAGTATGATGGCTATAGGCGTTGAGTATAACCAAAGAAATGACGAAGGACAGTGTATAGAATGAAATTGTAGTACTAGATTTATGTATTCCTACCCAGTATGTATGATATGTATTCCTATCTGTACCCTAGTATGTTCCAATGTTCTTTGGTTGTTGTGCAAGCCATTCAATGAATACTTAATTAAAACGCATGCTAATAGATTGACTGATTAGAAAAATAATGGGAAAGGCAGCCAGATTAGGCCAGATAAACTAGTGTTTTAGTTTCCAACTATACTGATGTAATATTTTTTAAATTGGTACCTTAAAGGTAGGTAGGCTTTAAAAATCTAAAATATATCTATTTATTTCTCAAATCCACAAGATCGCGTTAGTTTAGTGCTTATGCTGCGGATGCCACCATCTTATCACTTCAAACGGAGTTTTCAAAACTAGGTTTCATGATAAAATTATTTTAAATCCAATGCATTATTGTGATATTAATTCTATTATTCTTGCCATATAGCTGTAAAAATTTCAATTGACTATCTAATTAGTACCTATATATAACTACTTATAAAAATATAAAATTAATAATAACTTTATACCTAGTTTATTCAGCTAGCAGAAATGAAAAGGCGTGTTTTTATATTTTATTATACTATTTTACTGCATGATAATTTTTCTGATGACTGCCATAATTATATCTGTACTGCAATGTAATTTTCCTTATTTTATTTATTTAAAATAAATTTAAATCATGTAGCTTTTTGAATATTTGGCATATTGGTTGCGGGAAACTGGATTTTATTTTATGTAAGTAATTAACAATGAACAAACAAGATCTCCCTAAATTTTGAAAGGAGATCATTATTATTAAAAAAATATTCTTTATGAATAAAATCGTGCTTGGTAATTCAAAATGCGTATTTAACATGTAAGCCGATTTGCATTAACATTTAAAAAGTACCAAATGATCACTCATTGATTTTTTGAAATCTGTTTTTTGTTTATGTTTCCCATTATTTGAAGGCAGTCAGTATGGCAGTCTATATTCTTTTACTTTCCTTTGTCAAACACGCTTTTTCATTTCTTTAAAGGTCTGAATAAAATGGAAAAGAAACGAGACTCTTTTTTCATGAAAATGAAAAGGGATAATGGCAAACCGTTCAAGAAGAATGATGAAGAAGTAGGAGAACCCAAGAATAAAAGGCAGGAAGAGTTCAATAAGAACCGCGAAGGTTTGGACTTGAACAAGCAAAGCAAGGAGAAAAAACCGTTTGACAAGAAAGCATATCGTCTAAAGAAATACAGTAAAAAGTACAAGTTAGAGCAGTGGGAAGAACAACGTAAGAAGAGGTTGCTCCGTGAATACCATAAAGACATAAAAAACGATCCTACTATAGGCACTTATAAAGCTAAGACTTTCGACGAAGACACCATAGACGGGACTCAAGAAGCCGGAAAATACGTGCGACATCCCGATTTGCTAGAAAAAGAAAACCTTTTTGAGAAAGATGACTCTATTTCTTCTACTTTTACAAAGACCAAGAAGGACCCGTATTACAAAGCAAAAGAACACTTTAACAAAGTGAAACAAGAGAAGTTGGAGAAACAGCAGGAAAAACAAAGAGTTAAAGAGCAAAAACAACAAAAGCTGGACGAATATAAGAAGAAGAAGAATGAACGATTCAAGAAGTTGAGTAAGAAGACTAAGAAGGGACAGCCAGTGATGACTGGGAGATTGGAACTCCTTTTAGAAAAAATCCAGAGTAATAAATAGATTTTTTTTCTTGAAGACTGTCTATTAGCTTATTTTACAGCCAGTAGATGTTAGCACTATAGGTACATTTCTAGTAAAATTAGAATCAATTTAACTTGAGTGCATAACTATTGTCAATTTGAAAATCAATATGAATTCATACAACCAACTTATGCTTATTAAAAAAAAAACTGCACACTTTTTTTAATGCCTCAATAATTAAAACCTCTTTTTTGTTTCTAATTTTTATAATTGTCTCAGCTTCTTACCTGGATAGTTATTTTAATACAGCTATTCTCCTTGCAAATACGAACAGGTGAATATAACTGATTTACAAAGTAAAATACAGTGCTTTTACGATTACAATGGTAATTTACTCTGGTAATATGTCCTTTTGTTCTTTTCTAATTAGCCCATCGGAAGCGAGTGATGTGTTTCGACGTGTTTCCGAAGCTGTTAACTCCTAAGTTTACATCGTGCGTTTCTCTAGTTTGTTGTGTCTGTCAGGCCAGTTTGTTACAATTTGGAAGTACTGTTTTGCTGTTTTGGTGTTGACCTACTGTTTGAGCATAATAAAATTGTGATTTCTGTGAGTATATTAATATTAGCTTAATTTATTTAGTCATTTTTGCCGTTTCTTTTCTTTTTAACCACTGACGAAAATAGAGAGGTGTTATAAAATCGTACAACTGTGTGACATCGTAGCTCCCAAACAGATGAAAGTTCCTAGATGAGTCTGAAACGACATACAGATATTTAGTTAAGCATACTCATGACTCAGTAGGCCTCTTCAGTAGCACGATACCCTGCTGCTCATTCAATTGCTGCCAGTGATCCTTCCACGATCGTCACTACTCCTAGCTGGCGGACGTCCTCTACGCTTGCCGCTTAACCGTCTTCACCCAGAAACACGTTGTCAATTTATATTTCCTGGTTACAAAGCCCAAAGCGTAAACTGTTAGCTCAAAATCTAACCAATTGAAAGTTTTCTTAATAACCTACAAGTCTTGTACTGTCTTTCTATCGGCGGATTCGGGGTCACTTTGGATGTCCCGGCTTACGTCCGTTGCCTCATTTCTGTTCAAGGTGCTAGGAGGAAAACGGAGCAGTCAGCCTTGACCTATCCCTGAGCTGAAGGCTAGATTCGCCACACTATCCTTCACCCCAAGTCTAAGATTTCTGAAAACTTGGAAGGGCGAGGCTAGGTTTAAGGCTCCCCCACAAACAGGCGCGTTTTTGCGTCTCCGCGTTTCTGCGTCCTGCGATATTGCGATATCTGTTTTTAGTAGGTACATTATGTATTGGGAGGGCTACGAAGTTAAGGCTCCCACACATAGGCGCGTTTTTGCGTCCCAATACCAAATCTTCTAAGAACTCATATCGCATTTTGTATTGGGACGCAGAAACGCGAAAACGTAAAATCGCACCTGTGTGTGGGAGCCTTTACACACTACCGCGATAATAACGCCGGCACATAGGCGCGTTTTTGCGTCCCAATACCAAATCTTCTAAGAACTCATATCGCATTTTGTATTGGGACGCAGAAACGCGAAAACGTAAAATCGCACCTGTGTGTGGGAGCCTTTACACACTACCGCGATAATAACGCCGGGACGCTTGCGTTTCTGCGTCCTGCGATATTGCGATATGAGTAGAATATCGCGCGATAATAACGCGCCTGTGTGTAAGGAATAGGGACGCATTATCGCAGAACGCGGAAACGCAAAAACACGCCTGTGAAACTGATGAGTAGAGATCGAATATAGCGAGTTAGAGTATCAAAAAAATCATTGCCCAGTCATATTTTCCATTTTATACTATTTGAATATTCAGCAGCAAAATTTTAAAGTTGAAGAATTTCTTTTACGTGTTTTCCACTAGTTTTAAACAGAATAGTTTATTATTCTTCGGAGAGTAGGTACTCAGTTTTAAACACACTTATTTTTTATGGAAATATGCATGCAAAATAATAAATATCCGATCCCTACTTAAGAGACGATACGCTTCTGCCTGGTTAGTATTCTAGATACTCTTTATTACAAACCACCTATGCAATTAAGTCCGTTAAGGGAGCGATTTCAAATAAATACCACAACAACAAGCGAATATAGGCGTCAATGTTAGCGTCGCTTGAATCTCCAGATTCGCGTGATACATTTCATACTTACGTCTTTCTTCACAATAAAGTTCACTTATCAGCAAACATTGTATCTGTCTATTTGATTACTCGTTGCTGTGTAAAGAAAAAGATTAGTCTAGAAGAGTGATATGGTAGGTAGGTGTTTGTGGCCAACAGTCTTTTGTATTGTAAACAACTCTAACATCATCCATCCCCGCTACATAAGGACCTAAAAACGTAAAAGGTTCCTAGCATTCCTTGAATTATAAAGTTTATATTTGTAGTATTGGCGCCCAACAGTTACCAACATCTTTTTCCTATAAGTTTTTTACCAATGATTATCATGCAAACTTTACTACGTGATGTTGCGGTCTCGGTCTCGACCCACAGTACATGCAGAAGAGACCGAGACACTTGTCACGGTCTCCTGTCTCAGTCTCTTGTTTCGGTCGCTTGTCTTTTCGCGACGCGAACCGCCACCTTTAGGTAACAAAAAAACTTACAAAACAATACTTCCACACTTGCAAGTGACTAACGAAAGAAAACTGCGACCCGCAAAGCACAAGGTTGAGAATCACTGGTCTAGACATTGCGTCGTTAGTAAATATTAGACCTTCAAATGAGATAAACAAAGAATCGTCTAAATTGTAGGGATTTGTCGTTTCCTACTGATAGTAGGGATTGCTCGTATCAACACTGTGATGGCCTTGTTCTGACTTCAGATAAGTAGGCGATTGGGTAAACTGCCAGTTTGCATAAGTACTTTGCATCACCGTTAAAGCTATTGTGATTGGCTGACCAAAATAACGACCAAGCTTTCGTCAATAATATAATTTAGCTCGTGTCTTGACTTGATTTGACCGCTTGGTTAGTACCAAGCGGTCAAATTTATTATATAAAATATTATTTACTTCTGCCCATCTTCTGCCATTCAATTGACGCATGTATAAATTAAACACCTATTTGATAACAGGCCAAACACCTGACTTTAAAGACGACCCTATAATCCCAAAAGATAATTTCGAGAGCAGATGCAAAAAAAAAATGGCGCCGACAACAGATAATAATTAATAATGGCGCCAATTAGCAATTTGACAGTTGACATTTAGGCCACAGATAACTAAGATATTTTATATACGGTACAAACATTGACCTTTTGATAAAATTCGAGATAAAAATGATCACTACTGTCTCTCGTGATTTGAGTTTCTAAAGATACATAAAAAGTGAACATTTTATTCACTTTTTTAATCAGGTATTAACAGGTTAAGGTCAGGTGGTTGCTCTGGGTTGGAAATAGATACATAATAATATGCAGCCTTATTATCATAATAAGTAGGCGGTTACTGAAATACGAGGTAGGTACTCCAGGAAAAGTTTGGGTCGCACGTGTTATAAGAAAACTATCAAGTAACTACCTACATATTACATTATTTTATATCTCTTTCAATTTCATTTTGAAAGATTCATAAATGTATACATACCATCACTCCTGTTCAACGAAGGGGAGAAGAATTGAATACGAAGTACGAACCCACGTTTCACCAGTTAAGTTCATGTCTCATGTGAAAGAGGGCGAACTATACCTAATAGATCTAGGTACCTATGTAGATGTAAATTTTACGCTTAGAAAATGGTCTGCAGGTGGTTCATTGTCACTAGTACCATTAACAGTTCCGTAATGGAACTACCAACTTTTTTACAAGTCAGGTCTGAGAAGGAAAATAAATAGTATTCAAGAAAAATGAACAGTATTTATTTTTTCAAAGTTTTAAATACATCATTATTTTTTAGAGCTTCTTGCATAATTAATCAATGTACCTGCTATCATTTTTGAAGGCTTCATATGCCTAATTACAATTATTATAATTAAAATAAATGAGAAGCTCATTTTTTATCAAATCTCTGCTGGCTCTATTTCTATCATGCCGCCACTTCGCCAAAATTTAAATCGAAAAAGGTATAATACAATTACCTACTGATAACATTGTCAGATTATAATGTTTAGTTGATTAAAACTTTTTTTCTAATAAAAATACACCAGTTAAATTGTAATTTTATTTTTATGTTTAGTTGATTAAAACTTTATTTTCTAATAAAAATGCACCAGTTAATTTGTAATTTTGTTTTATTAGTTTATTCATCAACAGTTTTCTTTATTTCACTACATTTAGTTTAGTGAAATGACATATCTCTGACTTTATATTAGATAGTATTTTGTTATATCTAGATACTTTTAGTAATATGACGTAATAAACAAGAATATTCGACATCTACCGGGATTTCGTGATATCCCTAGGGATTTCGTGAAATCCCTGATATCCTTATTTCCCTTTTTTAGGGTTCCGTAGTCCTGACAAGGAACACTAATAACAGTTTCGCTATGTCCCTCTGTCTGTCTGTTCGAGGTTTTGCTAAGAGACCGTTAGTACTAGAAAGCTGTAATTTAGAACTGTAGTGTAGAGGTGTGTATATCAATAACGCCGACAAAGTGGAAAAAAAAAATTTTGGAAAGGAAAATATCTTTAGGGTAGCTCCCCTACATGTGAAGTGGGGATACATTTTTTTTTCGTTGTCTACCCCGTCGTGTGGAGTATCGCAAATTTTTGTCCCCCCCCCCCCTCTAAAAGCTAAACTGCTGGCTTGAAAAATCGGGAAAAATTCATGATGATAGTGCTTTTCATGAACTTTAAAGGAAAACTTTAGCGGTTAAGATAACTTTATTGGTTTAGCAGTAATAGTCGTTGAACTAGGGTGTGGGATAATTTTGTACCAAATACAAAATCCTTAGAATAAATCCTATAAAGTGACTAAGATGAAGTAGTTGCTTGTTTATAACGGGTGAAGACTTACATTGAAAAACAAAATCTAAAAAAATCTAAAGCTACTATGGAATCCAACACCGCGTGGCCCGACACGCACTTGGCGGGTTTTTTTTTATTTCGGATCCCATCCGTCAAAATCCGTCATCATCAAATGACTCCTCCCGCTCTGGGCGGAGCAGGAGGGAGTGTCAGACTTTTACTGACTAAAACCCATCCATATTCCTTCATCGCCCTTTGTGTTCCGGGGCCACGGTATCTCTTTCGAACAGTCCCGCAGCCCCGGTAGGCATCGGCCCTTGGGACCCCTTCCTTTTTGCTGACTCTCTTTGAGACGCGCGTAAAACACGAACGCGCCGTCGACAAGGCCTGTCGTCATGAGACAGACGGACGGCGAGCTAGCCCAAGCTCACCGTCCACAGGCCCGCGCCTACGGTGGCCGGGGGCCACGTGGCCCCCGAAGCCCGGGGCGTCTCCCGCGTTGGCCGGGACGTGAGGTTCTCTCCCTCTCACGGCGTTGACCTCGACGACGTCCCTTTCCGTCTCGCTCCGGACCATGGATTGAACCAGGGCCGGAGGCGAGAGGTCGCCGCCGCCGATCGCCGCTTCGAGGACACGGCATTGCTCCGCCCAAGCGAGGCACACCTCCACAGTGTGCTCCACCGTGTCCTCCGGTCGATCCTCGCAATGATAGCACCCGGGCGTTTCCTCCCGCCCGATTCGGTGCAGGAACCTCCCGAAACAACCGTGTCCGGTGAAGACCTGCGTCAGGCGGAAGGTGAGGACGACGTGGCGACTCTCAAGCCTCTCCTCAAAGAGGGGACTTATCGCCACTATTGTGGCGTGCCTTATCCTCATTTCCCTGCGACATAATTATCTATTCGAGAAAAACAATACGTCTCACTTATCAGAATTGTTTTATCGCTGATATCACTGAACATCCTGAAAGAACGTTCTATTAAATTCTATAATTCTTGGAAACTCGATGCAAGTGGGTTATTTTGTATAAGGAAGTTACAACTTCATTGGAAGTCCTGACTGTTAATGTTTAGAAAAAGTTCTTTGGGTCAAACATTTTCACCTATTCGCCATCAATACGCTACGAAGTATTTGGTTTTGACAGGGATCTGGCTTAGAAATTACCTTAGAACTTCCCAAAGCGCATGATCATAGACTAATCGGTTGTAAAATAACGTTTCTCAAATCCTACTAATATTATAAATGCGAAAATTTGTGAGTATGGACGTTTGTTACTCTTTCACGCAAAAACTACTTAACGGATTTGGATGAAATTCCGCCTCGTGTCTTCCATAGTCAGGCTGTAAGCAGGGGGAGGGTGCGAAATCTTGGGTAACTATAGAGAAACCAATATATCCGACGCGGAAAACAAAAATTTTACTCCTTTCATTGTAGTTGTTTCTATGAACAAAAATAACCCAATTATAAAGGGTGTAAAAAGACTCTTAACGAAGCCGAAAGGCACTTGTTCTCCCCGTCAGTGCGATATTTTTTGTTCTAGACCATACCTGGGAACCTATTTACGGAAATATTGGGTGTCAAAGTTCCAACTTTTCCGCACATGTTTAATGTAAGATTACACCTCCACGACCCCTGTACTATTATATATTATTATCTTCTTTATCCCGGTAGTAAGATCCCATGGGACAATTATCCAACTTCACGCGGGCGAAACCGCTGGCAGAAGCTAGTAGATAAATATAATGCATAATTATTGAGGGTGCTTACCTCGTGGCAATTCCAAATCAGAAATAAATAAATAACATAAACTTACGCCTTTTTCCAATAGTTATAGGGTGCTACTTGCACTGCCACGATCCTTACAATCTCCTTTCGCTTCGTCCTCGTTCATACAGCTGTCCATAAACACACGCCGATGGCGAGTATTTAATCCCTCAAGTTCACCGCAGAGCTTCTTGTACAAAAAAATTCCTTGCATTGAGTAAACTGGGATTCATTTCATAGATGAACCATGTGTTTTATAAATAACCCTGGCATGTAACACTGGTCGCTCGAAGGTCACGCCTCACGCGTGGGTCTGCGACATACGATATTTTTGATGGCGATGATACTCAAATAACCTCACATTAAACTTTTTCGAAGAGCCATATCTTGGGGTCCGTAGACTTTGTTACTAGCCTATCGTCTCAAGTTATCTGCCATTATAATGAAGCGGTCATCTTTGCAGGTTATTGGTCTTTACAGTCCGTTCACACACAGTTATTTTATCTGCCAAAATCGCAGTGATTTGTATACTTCAACCAACTTATCTGTGCAGGCGGGAAAACTCAGAACTAAAATAAACATACCAAGTTTGACATATTGAAGCATATATTATTGACAAGCAACGTACGCCACCTTGAACTGCATACTATACTGTCGTTACTTCAGGACTTTCAAAAGGTCATTTACGGGTAACTGTTATGTTGGCTAACCTGAGGTTTCAATGATTGCCCTGTAGAAAATTTTTTTTACACAAACCTCTGCTTAGCTAATTAAATAAGGGTTGTGGGTTGCTTCCACTGACAAGTATGTCAAGAACAAGATGATAGTGATCTTTATTTCTTTTGCAATAAGGTTGCTGTTATATATTGCAGCTGTCATACGCAAAATAACTATGAAAAGACTGTAGCTGACGTGTATCTACATTTTTCGAAGTCTCCTTTAACGCTGCGGGGAATTGCGTTGAAGCCAATACTGTGGAACTACTCTGATGTCTAATATCCTACTGAAGTTTACAGATTTTTCAACATTACCTTCGCAATGTTCAAATCTGAAGATTATATGCTTTTTAGAGGTCTCATGCCTGAGTTATATGGTATGGCTATTGGCTAATAATTAACTGAATTATGCATTCACGAAATACTTCGTTTAGACAGGTTGGCTTGCAGCCAATATGAATCCAAGTGTCATAACATTTATACGACATAATGACCAGGTATAACAACTTTATGAAACTGCACTGCAGATGCCACAAAGTCTAAGAAATGAGATAAGAGGCTTACATGAAACAAAGTTTAATCATTTCTGTATTTACTAAAGAAATCATTTCATTATGTCATTGCTCAGAAACGGCGTTATCAAACTAGGATTGTGCTTGGTATATGATAATTATACAATAATACTTGTACACACATGAGTTTGGCACGTGTTCCCGTAGAATAAACATTGGTTTTAGATACAGGGCTGGAAACACGATTTTAATGAGTTTACAATTTACATAGAATTGTATAAATAAACAACTAGTCAGTTAGATCCTAACTGTATAAGACCCCGGTTGTTTTCACAAGGGGAATTGTGGCGGCGAAAAGGGGCTTGTTTCCCTATCTATCCTGCCTTGTACTACCAGTTATTCAGGTCGGTCCGTTTCTTATCAACTCCAAAAGCCGGGCAATAACCACAAAAAGTGGTTCCTTGGGTTGACACAAGGTGTACCCTTCACGAAGCCAAACGGGAAAGGGATATTTTTTTTTGGGGGTGAAAAATCACGCTTTACGGTAGGACTCAAAGTCACGCACTCAAAACATTGTCCTGATCGATGCATTGAATATACACAGTTCATTTAGTTATTTTAAAAAAACAGCGTTATCGTTCCGAGTTCGATGATCGAGCTTATGGCTTTCGGTTCCAGAACGAGCTAAAAATAAGCATGTAGTACGAGGTTCGTGGAGGTATATAAAGTAAAGTGATTGTAACATTAAAAAAATGTATTTTTTTTTAAACCTGTGAAAAAGTGGAATTTTGACCTAGAAGGTTCCACGGTCTCTTGTCCATCAAATCAAACCGAAATGCGTAATTAACCTATCGACTGGCTTTGTTCCCTCTGCTTACAATCTGTTTCCATACATAGGCGGGTGTTGACGTTGACGTAAACACGCCTTCCACTGCTTCCGTATAAACGGACAGTCTAGTTTCCGTTTCGTTGAAAACCAGCTCGTACTACGGCATCAACTGTAAGCAATAGTAGAAGAAATTAGCTCCATTTCTGAAGGTAGACATTGTATTTTGGCTTGAAACCTATCTTGAAGTCTTATCTTTTCATATTAACGTTTTTTTTTACCTCTGTCCAAATTGTTTCTTTCATCTTGCGTCGCATGTTTTTGATAAGTTAGGTAAGTACTGACTTTATCAGTGAGCGTATTTTTCGCTTCAGAAGATTTTGTCTCATACAGTACTTGTCTGTATTGATACTAGCTACCTATTGATTAATACAAGATACATATATGCGTGGCTGCTACTTTGAAAATAAAATGGCGGAACTGAAGCAGGCCTGACTACATACAAAAATGTTCAAACCTTTTTCTGATAAAACACAGTATTATGTAATAAGTACCTACACGGATGTTGTCATCTGGTCAAATTACGGCAGATAACAAACACACTTTTGTATATAAAGATAAGAGTCATAATCTTTTATTACTGAGCGTTTAACACACAATTTAATAATCATCCGCGCCTATCTCTTTAAGAACGTGATTTTATATCTACCTACTGAGAAACTGAGATGATACAGAACAATCTGAAACAAAGAGATCAGTTATACTATATGGCTATAATATATTTAGATTACTATTTGCTCACAGATTACCGTGTTGTCTTCCAACGTGACTTTTACAATTTTCTGGAACATTTTGCATTTCACAAAGTAATCTCAAGACTCCAACGTGTCCAAAGAACGATCGGGCTAATTTAAAAGTATAATATTTAAAAAACAGTGATAATGCACATATATTTATATTGACCACGACTTTTTAGTCGTGGTCAAAATACCTACCTACCTGGACCTACTGCGACAATTGATTCACAACAAAATCGTTATATTGCATGTTTTCTATCAATTGCCAAAATAATATGGGATTTTTTGGAAAATGTGGGTAGTTTGACTTTCTTCAGGCTCGAGGGTCGACTTCTGCTGTCATTCCAAAAACTTATTGCCGTTCCAAAGTACCAAGTTTGCTGCTGAAGATTCCGTAGTCACATTTTTACCCACGTTTTTTTTTTATACGAATTCATACGTTTTACAAAAAAAAAAAAATGAAATGTTTACACAATAATAATGCCAATCTTCTTCTTTTACTATCATTAGCGTGATATATCATAATATCAACAATAAACGACTGAATACGATAGTCTCTGGTTCCAATCACGTGAAGAAATGGATAACACATTTTTCGTCCGACCTCCGACCTCCGCGTTGGATAAATTAATACACATTATAATATTACAATTTTGCTTTTGCCCACGGATTCGATTGGACAGATTCAAATGCAATTTGGCGACCAATATTTAACAAGACACCACGCCTGTAATCCCTGGAGGGATGTTTAAGAGACCCACGTAACAGGGGGCAAGCCGATTCCCATCAAACCAATCGGCTAATATGATCACATTTTCAATTTATGCACTTCGATTATGAACTCTTTTTTAAACTGAATTAGTGAAACTTCCTGGTAATCTTGGCAACATTTCTCCAGAAATCTGGCAGTTTCATATCAGAGTTGGCATCATCATTAGAATAACTGCCTACCTATCTGGCAATCTGACAACTAATATCATCGGCTTCAGTCTGAATCATTCGGAAGCTAATAAGATGAGTGAGTGCACTGTTTAACAATGTACGGTACACATGTGTAATTAAAATGATTAGGACACATTTAAATAGCCTCACCAGATTTTCCTGTAAGTCCTGAACTGACTCACTCGCTGACTGGCTCTTCAGTGCTCTTTTAAAACCCTTGGATCTAGCCTGCCAACATAAGACCTTCAATGATATACAAAGGTTCCCTGTACGATGAATACAAGTAATAAAACCGGAAATTCCCACAGAATATGGAGTATTGGCGCAAGAAGTTGCCGGTCAATTGTCAGAAAGCTTATGCTATTTATTTGTTTACATCCACGTCCCATCCCCACGACAGCTTATTAAATAATAAGCTGCCGACGCAGACGACATAATGGCCTAGAAATTAGGCTGTCACTGGTGTATTGTATAACGTGCTGGTGTCCGCAACTCCACGTCCAAGCGCGTATTTTGCATACGGGTGGGAAATTACAAAAAACCACTGGGTAGTGCAGAAGCACGTGGGCTGCTGTCTCGTCTTCCTCCATGCAGGCTCGGCACTGGGGGCTGTCTGTGACTCCTATGACAAAGAGGTGTTTATTAATGCGTTGTCACTGGTGTTCATCAATTGCAGTACCGTGAATGCTTGCAGCAATGAGTAGATAATCTTGTAGTTCGTGCGTATAAAAAACTGATACCGTTGACTAAAGATTTTCTATACTGAATAACTGATAAAAAATAAATTACGAAAGCAAAAAAAAAATACGGTTGATTTTGTTTGTAACCGAATTTAATACTACGCTCTTTGATGTTAAATAGACCGCGAGAAAATCAAATTGTCAGTACGAAATATCGTCTGAAGTTTGTAAATGTTCACTCCGGACTCCTGAAATTCGTTTAACCTAGATTGAGGGTACGAGGCGCTCTACGAATGAGTCGGTCAAGGTCGGGAAAGGTAAGTCTTTGTAACTTAGTTTTGAATTCTAGGGATTAACCGTGAATTCTTTTAGTATTGTGACCCTGAACTGTTCGCAGGGAGTTCAAATTGGGTTCTTGAATGAAATTGCGAGGTTTTAATATTTTAAAATAGAGTATTTTTACCCGACTACGGCGAAGCCAAAAGGTTATGATTTTAGCAGTCTATGTATGTATGTTTGTATCTACGTATGTTCCTCCGTAGCACCTAAACTATTCATCTGATTTTGATGAATACGGTGTCAATCGATTCGCTATTATGGCCCGGGTAACATAGGCTACATTATAACCGACTGCAACAATAGGAGAAGTCGATTTTACCTTGTAAACCCGGAATTTAATTAGAGGTGATTTTTCAGCAGGGTTTATTTGTTGTAATCATCATTCTCTTGCCCTTATCCCAATTCATTTGGTGGCGGCGCAGCATGTCTTCTTCCATACACCACACAAAATCTTGTCATCTTAGCGATTGGTCAGTATGAAATATCTAAGGTACTGTTTTAGACTTTCACGGTTTTTCACTACACTTAAAGTACTTACGGGATGAATCACGGATATCATCCCGTAAGTACTTTAAGTGTATCTAAGGTCTCGATTTTGCGAAAAGTTGCACAAGATCGTGGTGGAGCTTAGCACAAGCAAAGAGATGCTATACCCAGCAGTGGCTACAGTTGGGCTGTCGATGATGATGATGGCACACCGCACAGGCAATGTTCTTGAAGATGTGTCTTTCTGAAAGTAACTAAGGGCCCTTTTGTAATTTACACATTTTCGTTTCCGGTCATGGTGACTTATTTCAGCAATGACTAGCCATCTAAATGTTGCATATTATAATACACAAGTATTTACGCAAACTGGTCTCTCTCTCTCTATCTCTCTCTCTCTCCCCCCTCTCTCAAACAGTAATATATCGTGCTGACAAACATGATCGCTACCAATTACTAAATAAAACCAAAAAAAACTTTCATAACCTTGAATATATTAAAATAGTAAATTATTATTAAAAACTTGACACTTTAGAATTAGAACATTTTATCTCAGACAAATCTTGTTTGTATTGATGCCAGCTATCGATTAATATCGGTCGTATGCGTGGCCGCTACATTGAAAGAAAAAAAAACAAAATGGCGGAAGTTAATCCGACCACGCTACATACAAAAAAATTCCAAGCCCTTTCATCTAAATGGCGCCCAACATGACAAAAAAATTCTACGCGATTACGATAGCACCCAACGGTGTTTACCGTTTCACGGCGCAAAATACTTAAGTTGGTACGTTCTTAGAATAGGTATACATATTGTTTTTTGTTTTTGACAACATGGTTAACAATTGCGTGTTTATTGAAAATCTTATCAAAACGAGACACAAAACAAAGAGTCAAGGAAAATCGCTGATATACATACATCCGTAACAATAGTCATGTGCCACGTGGTCGTCGTAAAATGGAATTCTAAGAAACTGCGTGTTTACTTAAATCGTATTGTAATAAAATATAATGTAGTGTACTTGTAATATAGTTACTTCCATGACTACATAAGCACATGAGTCATGAATTCGTGTTTTTTTTTAAAAAATAATTACATTAAAATCTTTTTATTAGAATGTTTAAGTAGGTAACTCAGCTGTCAAAGATGAACACAAATTAAAAGTGCATGAAAAGTACCATGACTTGCTTGCCAAAGATTGTGAAACTATAAACACCCAACAAAGACTCCATCACAAGAATCACACATCCTCCATCCTCCATCACACACATCCACCACCAAGAATCTAGAAGATACAAGCGAAATACAGAAGAGCACTAAGTACAAGTTAATTTGTCAAAAAATCTTTTATAACGAACGCTACTTTTGTGAACTTTTAGAAAATGTATAAATCGAAAAACACTAAAATTCGGCAAGATTGGTACCAAAGGCCTTTAGAAAACGGGAAACTGAAAACGAAATCTTAATCAAAATCTATAGCAGCAGAGTAACCACAAACATTACAAGTACAGGTGGCCTACCATGACATCTTAAAGCAGGATCGTTTTAATCGCATTCCAGTGTGGGTAAGAGACGGGAGCTATAGAGGACGTCTAGCGCCATCTCTTTCCCACACTGGCACGAAATTAAAACGATCCTGCTTTAAGACGCCATGGTAGGCCCACAGCTAGTTGTCTTAAAGTAAACAGACGTTAGAATAGCTGAGCTGTATCATTGTCTATTGGTCACGCACGCCCGACCGCTCCCCCGTCACACAATCACAGATATAAGGCCAAAGGCTATCGAGTCAGGAATTGCAATTGTCGATATTTAGACTTAGTTTGCAAAGATCTATTTGTGGGATTTTCCAGATGGACTGATAATGAGGGCCTATAAAGGTGCATTAGGCTGCATTTCCACCAAAGATAGCGAGGATGCGTTGGGAGGGATGTGTGCAGAGCTTTCAACGAAAACGCTGCTTAAACCCGGTGCGATATAACAAAATGATGTATGGTGAAATAGGGTATTTTACTCTTTAAGAGAAAAAATCTATTATAGAGATAGCTTAGGCAAAAAGCAGTCGGAAAACGTTAGTTTTAGTTCATAAAATAGCAAACTACATTTTAAAATTCAATTCAAAGGTTTCAGCTTTTTAAATCTGTTTCATAACACCATTATAGTAGTCGCCATGTTATTACGTCATAAGGAATATAGAAGTGTCAACTGTCAACTTCAAATATCACTGCCAATCACTGCATTTGTTTACATAGCTAAGTGACGTCATGACCACAGAGCAATATGGCGTCCACTGCGTCCAGCGTTTTCGTCAAATTACGCGCGAAATTTGAAAATGCAAAATTTAAATGCATTTTTATGGCACTTAACGATTGGATAAAATATGAATTTTTTAGTGGTACATTGGCACTATAGAATCTAATTGAAACACTTTTCAAAAATGGGTGTAATACCCTATTGTGTATCTTATATAGGAATACAGAAAAATCCACCTATATCTATTTAAATAGTTTAAAAAAGGCAATTATAAAGCGGTACTTAATTGGAAAGCTATTTACGTGTTTTGATGTTGCAAACTCGCGTCCAAATGTTAGATAATAATCTATTAGTATTGACCATCTCTCTCTTATGTGACGCAGACAAAGATGCGCGGGTCAGCTAGTAGATTTTATAAAATAACAATATTCCTTCCGATTCCTGGGAAGACGGTCATTTTTTTAAATAGGACGCAATGAACACCAGTCCTGTCAAAATGTGAGTTATTGTGGCTTTCAGTGCATACGACTTGCTAAGCAACAGGCGTCCCACAAAATGATAGAACGTACTAACTCGGATGTTTACAAATCTCTCCGTATTGAAGGACATCTGGCTAGCGGGACCGCGCAGATCGATCGGAGAGGTTAAGGTCATATCAACGTTGCATTGCTGCCCGCTCTATACATCTACTTATATTGCTAGTTTAAACGCGTAGCTATCGCAAGAAAGGGACATTTTGAGAAAGAGCGATATCGGGAAAGGTGCATTTTGGGAAATGAACATTATGGGGATTGGACAAAGTTTGGAAAGGGACTATTTGAAACCAAGAGACATTCTGAGTCTGAACGAGCTAGAATTATCTCTCCGCGATGTTATAGAGCTACACGAATATTTTGGTGCTTGTATTGCAAAGAAAATGAAGTTTACAAAAAGAAGCGATGTAAATTCCGATTTTTGACTCACGCGCTATTAGATCTTTGTACAGTTGTGCTATCATTTGTCATAAAAGTCCGAAAAACTGATGGAATCATGCGTCTTTAAACGTGCAATGTTTTTACTCACATAATGTTACATAATTACATTAATGAATTGTATTTTAATTTTGCCAAAAAAACGATCATTATGTAATGATATTATTTGTTCATTCAGTGATCGTCAAAAATGACGCCATAAATCTTATATACAGAGTTACCGCCCTTCAAGTATGTAAGTAAGTACTTAACTGAGGATTAGCTAATGATTATTGTATTCACATTTTGTTTATTTACTGACAGCTTGAGAGTACGACTGACCCCGCCCGCGCGTCCTCTAGCTACTATACCCTAAAAATCTGACTGGGCTGGGGCGGTGGGGTGGGGCTGGCAGACTGGAAGCAAAGGACAAAGTGTGGTGGCCCAGCTTGGCCAGTGGACTGCAATAGATTGAGGTTCCAAGAAGTCATGATAAGGCGAAAGAGCGGTTAGGAACAAATTGTATGTAGGTTAGGTTAAGTTCAAGGGCAACCGGAAACACTCAGCCAACGTACTCGTTTAATCAAACAAATTTATGTATTGTTCAGATTTATTTAGTCTCAATAGTTCGTTAGAAAAGTCCTTCGGAGTCTAAAGGGCGGGCAAATAAATAAGATACCTATTTGAAGGCCACGTCTTACGGCGCAATAAATTTGTGATAAAAAGCGTTGAACTCGTTTTATAACACTTTTTACAATTATCACGACATTAACATGTTTTCCTTAACGTCTAATCAACTTAATGCGTCGTGATTAGCCCAAAATAAACAGTTGGAAGACGTACCGTAGGAAGAGCGCACGGCACAACTTGCGCTCATGTAATCCACGTCACAAAAGCGGTTAATAGCAGTGTAGACGAGGTTTTACAATTACATCAGGCTATAGTACTATCACTCGTGATAACTGGGCCATCCCACGAATCCTGATAACGCACCGCATAAATACGGGAGCGGCGGCCATTTTTTTATCAGTTTGCCGCCATCGCGCGTCTGTGACAGTTCGAATTTTCGTTCGGAAATCAAAGTCTCGTCGACGGTTGCTCTTGCAACGTGTTCGCTCTTTGAGTTTTGTTGTTTCGTTGTTTTAGCAACAACCCTGAGGTTGTTGCTTTAAAGTGGAAAGAAAGCTTTGAGAATTACGCTATTAAAGGTGAGTTATTTTGGTATCAGTATTTATAATTATTGACTTTTTAACAGCTAAGTACATTTTATTCACCTCGAAATATAATTTTTCTAATTTCAGTATAGTAAATGCTCGGTGAATTTCAGTTTATTGTTCCAATAGGTTCTTCATTTACTGAATTTCATTAATGTACGTTAATCGAACAGTTCTTTTAAATTACAATATTGCAGTTGCTAACTGGATAAGCTGATTTCGGCAGCTAGTTCCTAATTAATTTTTATCAGCATGACGATTTTTTCTGTTAGATTTAATAACATTTGTTTATTCCTACTTTACATTCAACATTAGCTAATCTAGTTGATTTAAATCCGGTTGCTAGAAAATTATCCTAACATTTTTTTTAGGGCAAGATTATAATAATAGTCAGATTTGAATAGAACGTGTTATTTTTTTAGGTTAGTTTCTACTTATTTATTTATTATAAGGCTTCTCAACAATGAGTACACTGTTACATTATAAATTGTACATTGCAAATTTAAATCTAAGAGCCTCATCACTTACAGAAAAGCACAGCATGCACTACATTATGCGCAGACAATATAATCATTAACTAAACAAGAAATAACAGTTTAAACCTTATAAAACTTATTAAATTTTTCAGTCACTTGCAGTTATAATAGTCAAAATCTTTCTAAATAAAAGCAAAACTTAGGTATAAATCATAACAGCCAAATATTCCAATACTTACCGAAATTGTCACCACAGAATTCAAAATGTCGGGGAAAATTTATTCAGGACACATCATACACATACGCGCGTAATGGAATATTATCTTTTACCACATAACATTGACCTTGTGCACGCGCTGATTCAACATGGCGCCGCGTGACGTCACGAAGCGACTGATGTGCCTGTGAGCCGATTCTTGTGAAAACGCCGATTCTTGTGAAAACGCCGTTCCATGACTATTTGGTTATCTACTGATTTATTAACTATTTGTAAATTGGTTTGAACTTCCTTACTGAAATAGTAGGTAAGCTGAAGTCTCATTTCTTCAGAAATGTACTTACGGACATTTTTTTGGCGATTTATGTCTTTTCTAGTAGGTACTCAAACCCCAGTCGGCCCAATAGAGTGTCAAAATGCAGTGGGCATCACAAAAAGTTGCCAATTTTCCTGCTAACTGTAGTAACATTCCTACATTAGTTTCAAAATCGATGAATGCAGATCGAAATACATCAAAAAGTTACGGACAGTCTCCCAAGATCATTTTCCTTTAATTACAACGGTTAAAGAACCTGCCTTTCTGCTTATATTAGGCGCTCGCGTTGATCTTCAGGTTAAGTTGCGCTTGCCTGGGTTGCTCCATGGAAACCACGGTAAGCCGTTGGTCCCGGCTATCAATTGTAGATTTTTGTGACCCGGCTGGCCCAAAAATCTGACAACCAGTTTCATCAAGGGGTTCGTTTTACCAAGTACTAACTGGGTTGTGGAGGTCAGATAGGCAGTCGCTCCATGTATAATACAGGCGGTAAGACTGGAAGCCGAGCCCAACATAGTTGATAAAAGGTTGGGCAGATGATGAGCGTTATACCGCACATCCCCCCTTAGCATTTTCATCTTAGCCACTTGTAAAACAAACAGATTCAATTGGTACCACTTAATATTGTTACCATGTATGATTTTGGATGTAAATTCGATTTGAGCACGAGTTCACGAGTAATTGTCGTTAACACCAGTGCAAAACAATCAAAAGTACTGTTAGCATATTAGTGTTAACTGTAGCTGTCAGAAAACTGTCATTTGCGAACAATTTTTAAAAAATAATAATAAAAGGAGTAACGGGATAGTAGTTAAATTTATTCAACAACTGGCGTATGCCCGCGGCTCCATCCGCTTGGAGATAGATAATACGGGATCATACTACCGGGATAAAAAGTATTCTATGTATTAATCCAGAACATAAACTACTTATCTGTGTGCAAAATTTCGTCCAAATCCGTTCAACGTGAAAGAGTAACAAACACACATGCAAA
The DNA here is from genome assembly GCA_963853795.1 of Xestia rhomboidea. Taxonomy (NCBI): domain Eukaryota; kingdom Metazoa; phylum Arthropoda; class Insecta; order Lepidoptera; family Noctuidae; genus Xestia; species Xestia rhomboidea. The sequence goes on from OY970774.1 coordinate 11,959,847, forward strand.
CTTTCGCCTTTATAATATTACTAGCCGATGCCCGCGGCTTCGCCCGCCCGCAAATTATATACTAAAACCTTCCTCTTGAATCACTATATCTATTAAAAAAACCCGCATCAAAATACGTTGCGTAGTTTTAAAGATTTGAGCATACATAGGGATATAGGGACAGAGAAAGCGACTTTTTATACTATGTAGTGATTAGTATGATGATGAGTGTGCTAACGAAATCTCAGCGCCATCAAACCTAAACTGGCCCGGCTCAGTCCAGACGACCAACTTCTCTTCCATTCCTTGGACGTCACTCGGTCACAGCTTTACGTTTTGACTTGCTGGGTCCTGCCCAACTCCATCTGTCAAATTTGAGTCATTGTAACTTTTCAATATTTTGCTGGTTTTTCTGACTATACAGAATAGGCACGCGACAAACTCATGCACACTGGACCCAGTAAATAAGGACTTAATTTATCAATGGACTTTGATATTCAATCAATTTATGAACGGAAACGACGTGAAGAAGAATTTGGGCTACAAATACTTGACGCACGGCAGTTACAGCTTGTCATTTGTTTCGCGAATAGAATGATTCCTTTTATATGCCTCATTGGTCCAATCATTCAGTGGTAGCTTCTGATAAAGTTCCCATTCGATTCCCGGTTCGGACAGTGCGTTATCTGTTTTTTTCTACCGGGAATTTCTCAATACCAGCCCGGCCAGTCTGTTTTTTTTACCCGCTTTATTCTTTCTTAAACTGGTGTCAGAGTTTTTATGCCGCCCATGGGCCTCTGACTTGGCTTTACATGCAGTCAAGAAATATCTCTCAGGCATGCTGGTTTCCTCACGGTATTTTCATTCACCGAAGCAAGTCATAATAGGCATGACTACAGTATCAAAAAATTGCAAATCTACCTATTTAATCCGTCAGTTAGAGTATTGGAAATTAATGGACACGTATTTTTTGTTTTTGTAAATCAATGAATATTGACAAAGATAAAACGCATCAAAACTCGGGAGTGGGGGCTCGTGACGTCAGAACTAGCTAAAAATTATACCATGGCGTGACGTATTGAGAATTTTAAAAGCGTCGTTTCTTCGTCAATTTTGCTTTACGTAACAAAAGAAAAAACACGGGTCAAATATTTTTTGATAATCTAAGTGACGGACTAATTAGATTTTTTTGTCGTCTCGCCTATTGTACAATACCCACATGAATCCCAAAAATCAGGCGTGCGTGTTTTGAGTTCGAACCGATTTATTGCACAGGTTGGTCAATAATTACACGGGAATTAAAAATCACTAGCGAATAGTAGATACCCACTCTTTTCAATGAGAAGAACTGAAGGGGTTGGAGAGACAAGCGTGATGTTATGTTATATTGTCCCTATACAGAAGCTGTTTTATTTTAAAACTAGCGGACGTCACGCGGTTTCACCTGCGTAGTTCCCGTTCCCGTGGGAGTATAGGGATAAATATATCCAATGTTACTCGCTGATAATGTAGCTATCCATTGCTGAAAGAGTTTTTCAAATCGGTCCAGTAGTTTTAAGTTTATTCGTTATACAAATTTTTACTCTTTATAATATTAGTATAGATATGCTTATAAGTTTGCTGTAGTTTCGTGAAAATAAGTTCGGCGCGCACTGTATTATTTCCGGCATAAAATAAAAAGGTGTGTTACCTAATAATTACGCAATATTTGTGTTTAATTGGGTAATAATAATACTACTAATCAATAATTATTATCTATCATTGATATCTTTGAAAGATTTAAATATTGTACTTCATTACGCCGCCCGCCGTCTGTCTTTTATCAATCTTAAAGATAATAATCTAAATTGTGGCGGAAATAGTACTTGATGATTAAGTGCCCGTTTTCACAAATAGGCGACACCTAAAAGCGATGCCTAAATTAAAGCTAGCTCTTTGATTTTCAACGTCTAGAGTTGAAAGTTCCAACAGTGCAAAAATATTAAGTCATTAATTTTGACTTTTCGTCTGCGGAGTTTGAGGGTTCGATTCCCGGGTCGGGCAAAGTGGTATTGGGTTTTTCCATAAGGAATTTCCCAGTAGAAGCTACGGAGTCTGGATATGTGCCCGGTTGATGTCAATAGGCCCGCCCCTCATTACATGGGACTTAAACATAACTGGCGAAATTTTGGTGTACTATTAGGTACACTTCTGCTTAACCCTTCAGGGACTACAGGCTTGACGTTATGATATCTAGGTGCCGCTTTGTGAAATTGTAAGTCTGTTAGTAAGTCGACGATAAGATTGATAATTTTACGATATTTCTACTATTAACAATTACGTTTAACACTTTTTTGATCATGACTTTGATTGTCAGGAGTGCCGTAATTATAATTTAAGTCGATATCAATTAGCATCACATGATCGTCATCATTAGTCTAAAAGTCCTATAATTATATCAGTTACAATACCGATTAGTACTGACTTAAGGTGGATGCTCCAGGGTAGCCCGCGAAATTCAAACTTGTTCAAGGTCAAATTAATTCCTGCACCTTTATGCGCTTGGAGGGTTGTATTGATGATTTTGATGATTATAATTCTGTAACTACATACGTGTTACAGCCGCGAATCATATTTTAATCAACATACAACCTGACACTGACCTGCAAATTGCTAAAAACGTAAGAACATTTGAATTTCGCGGGCTACCCTGGAGCATCCACCTTAAGGTGGATGCGCCGATAGCTCGCGTAACTCAAATTTTATTACTTGTTTGCAATTTGCAGGTCAGTGTCAGGTTGTATGTTGATTAAAATATGATTCGCGGCTGTGGCAAAAAGTCAGACAACCAGTGGAAGTCAGATAGGCAATCGCTCCATGTACAATACTGGTATTCAGCTGCATCCGGTTAGACTGAAAGCCGACCCCAACCTATTTGGGAAAAGGCTAGGCAATTGATGATGATATAAGATAGACTTCTGTATCATCCTTAGTCAGTTGACTAAGGATGATACAGTCAGTTGACTAAGGATGATACAGTCAGTTGACTAAGGATGATACAGTCAAATCGTCAGTCATCGTCAAATAGGTCAATACCAGGTTCATTTTTTTTTTTCTAATAAAAATACTATAACTTCTAGCATATACTATATTCAGTTCTGTGCCTCTTTAAATTAATAATTTTAAAAGAAAACTTAAATTGTCGGTTATCAAAAACTGTTAGTTGATAGAAGGGCTACGGCTATCCTCGTGGGCAAAGGTAGGGTTACCTTTGCCCACGAGGATAGCCGTAGCCCTTCCTTAATAACATGGTACTACCGATTTATGGTCGACCATTTTTCAACCTTATAACTCAAGACATAAGGGTTGAAAGTGGTTGCCGTCGTGAACTCTTTAATTTACGACGTACATTAAAGAGTTTTTTTAATATAAACTCTGAAAACTTTTACCCTTTACGAAGGAAGCCAACGAAACTTTCAAGTTTTATAATACAACACGTTTTCCAAAGTAAGTTAGGTATGTTATTTTAAAACTCGGCACGTTTACGTCAACGTGACTACTTACTACTCCCATTTTGGATTTGGTTTCTCAAAATAAGCTGAGCTACATCTAGACTAGGTACCTATTAAAAAAAAACTACACTTTTTGGGCAGGCGTATAAAAAGAAACAGGGTATTTTACTCTTTATGAGAAAAAATCAAAAAAATATATTATTGAGATAGCTTAGGCAAAAAGCAGCTTTGGGAGCGGTCGAAGCGACCAGCATCGCACAACACAACAACGCTTCGATTCGATTTTCGATTCGGAAAGTCGTATGTCTATCTCGCTCGATTTCGTAATGACAAAAAAAGATAGCGCGACTTTCCGAATCGAAAATCAAATCGAAGCGTTGTGAATAAGAGGCCTGTTTGAAATAAATGAAGCACCTAAAAGATATCTGAGGCATGGGTTGAGATAGGAAGTCAATAATTATGCGTTTTTATATATTATTAATTAATTTATTAAAACTGTATGCACAAGTAAAAACTGTACAGAAGCGGACTTATTAAAAAGAACAACTGTTTGCTACAAAAGTGCAACTTCCCATGCCCTTACAATTATAGATACTTAATTACCTATACAGGGTGTAAACAACCTCATCACGAAGCCGTCAACCAAGCATTCTGTACATCTAATTTAGTAACTTTACGAAAATTATTGCCGGGAAAAGACTTTTTTGGGGTGAAAAATCATGTTTTGTGGTAGAACTGAATGTAACGCACTCAAAACATTGTGCTGAAGTATGGATTGAATAGTACGGGGGTCGTGGAGGTGTTTAATTATAAAGTTGTATTTAGAAAAAAAACTTGTCAAAAATTTGAAACTTTGACCCCCCATATTTCCGAAACTAGAAGGTTCCCAGGTATGGTGTAGACCTTCGTTATGAGGTTTATTACACCCTTTATGTACTAGGCAGATGATATTATGTCATCATACGTAATTTTAACTCTATTGATAACTGTTGTCAGCCAACTTATCTCTTCATATCAGTATTCGAAAAGTAACCAAATGACTTAGTTCAAGGCTCATCTTCGATACAAGAGTGTGACTGTGATAAAAAAAGTGTTTTATTTTAAAAAAAGGTGTTGATTTTGATATTAAGCGCTGATTGTAAAATGTTTTAACGACTAGTTTGCGTAATCGGTCAGCGGGTCGCTTTGTGAGGTAGTTAATTTTTTTATGTCTTTATCGCCATAAAGTAGAAGCACACGTCTAGAAATAGGCATAGCATAGCAAAAAAGAGGCGCAAAAGTCTGACCAGTATTGCCAAAGAGTATTGCGTTTCATTGTAAAACATACACTACAAAAATGTGCACTTCTCAAAATGAGTGTGAATTTTCAATTTTTTTTTTGTGCACGATTTTTAGCACGATAACAGTACATAGTTTCTTTGTTAAAGCACACTCATTTTGAGTATGTGCTCATTTTGAGATGTACACATTTTGCGTCAAGTGCACATTTTGTGAAGTGCACATTCTGCGTCAAACCCTACACAGGGATATTGAGCTTTCTGGATGTCTGTTTTTTTTTATTTTACTCCTAACATGTTCGTTCATTTTCTAACGTTTCTCTTTCCATTTGTTCCAGGGAGCACCGGGCGAGTCCGGCGCGTCTACAAGTGCCGGGCGTGTGCGGCTGAGCAGGCCGCAGCAGGCCGCGCGCCCGCGCCCCGCGCCGCTCTGTTGGCGCCGCGCCCTCAACGTCGACCCGCCCTGGCTGCGAGCCCGGGCCCGCTGACGCCAGCGAGACATTACGTGAGTCTCTTCAAACTTATGAGTGCCTGGTACTCAGATACCCGTGCAGTTCATTGATGAATCATTGAAAGTATGTGCAGATTTCATGAATTGTCGCTAGAGATATATTACATTAGTCTCTTCATGTTGTATGGGTGCCTAGTACACAGATTGTAGTTAGTTCATGACTCTTTAAAAGTCTGGGCCCGCTGTACCTAGCGCGACAATACATAAGTTTCTTCACATTTTATGATCACCTGGTATTACCAGGCGCGTACGATTTTAGGAGTTTGTGTTTAAATATGAAATGAACAATGGTCCAATTGTTCCAGCTGACACTTGTGGACTAGCGCTAGTGGGCCACCACAACCCGGCTCGAACACCTGACACCGACCCTCCCGGCCCGGACAGGCAAGCGCAGCATAGCCGACCCCACGCTCCGGCACTGCCGGGGCTAAGTCGGCTCCAAAGTCAACCTTAAAGTAACCGCACAAGGCTCAACATCCCAGCCGCAATGAAGGTCATAGAAGAAGAACAGCTTATCACTGTGATGGACGGGCCGTGGTCGCCCACGGCGCTTATCCGCGAGATCGTGGAGACGGGCACGCAGGAAGACCCGTTCTACGTGATGGATCTCGGGGAGGTGGTCGCCAGGTACCATCGCTGGAAGGAGCTCATGCCGCGCGTCGAGCCGTTCTACGGTAAGTCTATCAAAATCAATGTTTCTTATTATTATTATATAAGTACAGGGATGCGATTTATTTACCTGCATCCTTTAAGGAAGTGGGTCTATAAGCAACAACTTTCCCAAAGAAATTAACACAGCTTTTCAGTCACTGGCGCATCTTTCAGACGTGTTTAATACTGTTCATGGATGAAAACTAAGATGTGATGTTTTGTGTTTAGCGGTGAAGTGCAACGACGACAAGCTTTTGGTGAGCACGCTGGCGGCGCTGGGCACCGGCTTCGACTGCGCCTCCAAAGTCGAGATCGAGCTCGTCAAATCCATCGGAGTCGCGCCCGAGTGAGTACCCTTTGATGTTCTATGTTATAGACTTATCCGTCTTCTTAACGTGTCAATGGCAATAAAAATAAAGAAAAAATCTGGCGGAATACATAACCTCCTCCTTTTTTAGAAGTCGGTTAAAATTAAATTTATTTGGCACATGCCACAAGTACACATTATATAAAACAGCGAAATCAAACTTAAATCTGAACTAGAAAGATAACATTGTGTGATTTACGGCTGCGCCAAAGATGTCCAGTTCATAGTAAAAGCTTTTCATAATTATGAGATGAGTACAATAAGTCCTAAAGAGGTTTTCAGTTAATTAAAACATAGTAAATATCGCTGGAGAGACTGCTTCGTTGGTATAGTGGTGGCAAGCGCGACAGCTGAAAATGAGGTCCTGGGTTCGATTCTCGGGTTGGGCAAATAGGCTTGTGTCCTGAAAAAATCTAATTAGTTCGTCAGTTAGATTATCAAAAAATATTTGACACGTATTTTTTCTTTTGTTACGTGGACCAAAATTGACGAAGATACGACGCTTTTAAAATTCTCAATACGTCACGCCGTGCTATAATTTTTAGTGCGTTGTGACGTCACGAGCCCTCACTCCCGAGTTTTGATGCGTTTTATCTTTGTCAATATTCATTGATTTACAAAAAAACTCGAAGACATGTGACTTCGGGTAGAAGTGGCCTACTTCTACCCGAAGTCACATGTCTTCGATTTTTTTTGCACTAGGCCTTTTTTTTCGGATGAGAAATCATTAAATGACTCCTCCCGCTCTGGGCGGAGCAGGAGGGAGTGTCAGACTTTTACTGACTAAAACCCATCCATGTTCCTTCATCGCCCTTTGTGTTCCGGGGCCACGGTATCTCTTTCGAACAGTCCCGCAGCCCCGGCAAGCATCGGCCCTTGCCAAAAGGAAGGGGTCCCTTCCTTTTGCTGACTCTCTTTGAGGCGCGCGTGGAACACGAACGCGCCGTCGTCACGGCCTGTCGTCATGAGACGGACGGACGGCGAACTAGCCCATAGCTCACCGTCCACAGGCCCACCCACACTGGGCCTGCATTGTGGATACCTAACAAGTCCATGTCATAGGGAGCATCTGATCATATTATTAAAACGTCGAAAGGAACATTGAACGTGCTATTCAATTATCAAATTTCGGCACTAGGGCTAACGTTGCAAATGCAGTGACATTATAAGCTGTTGTAATTGTTACAGGCGCATTATTTTCGCGAACCCAGCCAAGATGGCGTCGCACATCCGCTACGCGTCGGCCGTCGGCGTCGACGTCATGACGTTCGACTCCGAGACCGAGCTCATGAAGATCAAACAACACATGCCGCACGCACAGTGAGTACTAGCCCTTAATAACACTAGCTTCCTGGCCTTCAAGGTTAAGCAGCGCTTTGAAAGGTCAATCTGTGGATGGGTGACCATCCATTACATACCGAGTTTCCTCAGCACCTCGGAAAGCTCGTTAAGCCGTTGGTTCTGGCTGTCATTTGTAGATCTTTGACAGTCGTTACAGGTAGTCAGTGACCCGAAAGTCTGACAACCAGTCTTACCAAGGGGTTTCGTATTACCCAGTAACTGAGTTGTGGTCAAAAAGGCAGTCGCTCCATGTTAAATAGTGGTATTCAACTGCATCCGGTTAGCCTGGAAGCCGAATCAAACAGAGTTGAAAAAGGCTAGCTAGCTGATGATAGCTGTTTGGTCTAACCTTCAGTGGTCCACCTGTTAGTCCCTGAATCATCTCCGGAACCAAGTGTGTAATTTTTTGACTCAAAAAGTACTGATTAATAATAATAATATCGCTGGACATTACACACAGCGCCATCTAGTGCCACACTAAGCAACGAGGCTTGTCGTGAACACCAGATAGTTGATATACTACATAGATACCTTTTTTTTTTTGTAAATACATACTTATAATAAGTATGTTTTACATATAAACATCCATGACTCGGAAACAAATGTCCATGCTCATCACACAAACATTTGCTCCTACTGGGATTCTAACCCGGGACCCTAAGAACGTAAGGCAGCCTCACTACCGCTGCGCCATTCGGGTCGTCAAATTTAGATTAATCAATAATTAATTAATTAATTAATCAAATCAAATTAATCGAATAATTAATTGATTAATTTAATTCAGATTATCAGCCTAGTTTGTATAAATGAGTCTAGATTTTGATCACGCTGTATACATTACCAGGCTCGTGATCCGCATCCGCTGCGACGCGGCGTCGGCGCAGTGTCCGCTGGGCATCAAGTTCGGCTGCGACCCCGTCACCGAGGCGCCGCGCCTACTCAAGCTGGCTGCCGTAGTCGGACTGGACGTAAGTAACAATTACAACAGACTAAATTCTACAATTTGTTTCAAAGTCAACTTCATTTTTTCTCTCATAGAGCTGAAAGAGGAACAAACATTCATACATCCTCACAAACTTTCGCGTTTATAATAGTAGTAAGATGATTTGAGATATTTAAAGTCTTCTGGGTTTACGTCCCATCTTAGCCAACAGCACAAGACTCTTTGCACCGTATTTTATGTTAATGTATGATTCCTGTCCCTCCCCAGGTGATCGGCGTTTCATTCCACGTTGGCAGCGGCGCTATGGAGACGGAAGTGTACGCGCGCGCCATCGCGCTGTCCCGCGCTCTGTTCCACGTGGCACACAACGTGGGACACAAGGGCATGCGTCTGCTGGACGTAGGGGGCGGCTTCCCGGGGGGGTCGCACTCGTCCATCTGTGAGGTAAGTAACACTTGACTAGCATACAATTGGAAATTAAATATGACGGAAAATAATTGTATTAAAACATTTCAGCCATGGGTGAAGGCGAAGCACACCCACCCACACACCCACCCACTTTAGTAATAAATGAGTTGTGGTTGTCCCCAGGTGGCCGAGGTGATCAACTCGTCGCTGGAGGAGCACTTCCCGGAGCGCTCGGTGCGCGTCATAGCGGAGCCCGGCCGGTACTTCGCCGCCGCCGCCTACACGCTGGCCGCCATGGTGCACGCCAAGCGAGAGGTGCGCACACGACACTCGATGCCGATATCAATAGGGATGATTCCTGACTAAAAAAATATCATTCTGCTTAGATCGTCAGTTAGATTTTCGAAAAATTATGGATACATGTTTTTTGTTTTATCAAATTGATAAAAAATTTCGAAGATAAAACGCGTTAAAGATCATGGCTTGTTGACGTCACTTTCCGGTAAAAAATGTATTCAAATGTGACATCACACGAGTTTTCGACGCACTGTATCGTCTTAATTTTTTGTTAAAAAAGAAAAAATATGTGTCCAATATTTAAAAAAAAATCTATTCTGACGGACTAATTATTTTTTTTTCTCATCTACCCTATTGAGTCAGCCAAGAACTTGGCTACAAGTTTGGCGCCTCCAGTAGCATCCATCACAACCTAGAGCGAGCAAAAAAAAAAAAAGGCAAATTCAAATGCGATTTTCTCAAAGCCTAACAAAATAAATACACTATTTTATAATAGTACTTGGGACTAGCTGACCTTCCGGACGTTATCTTGTCCTTTTCATAATCGCCGCCTACTGGGTCTAAGTATAGAGCCCAGTATCTGTGTGGAGGTCAGATAGGCAGTCGCTGTATGTAAAATAGTGGCATTCAGCAGCATCCGGTTAGACTGGAAGACGACCCCAATATAATTGGGAATAGGCCAGGCAGATAATGAGCGTTATACCACAAATCCCCCTTAGCATTCTCATCTCAGCTACATGTGAAACAGATTTGATAGATCATAATACTTACCTGTCTTATATAACTGGTCTACTTAGCCTCCAAATGCTAATCCCCGTCTCGTCCGCTAGGTGGCGTCTAAGGAGTACGACGAGAACGCGGAGACGCACACCATGTACTTCATCAACGACGGCGTGTACGGTTCCTTCAACTGCGTGCTGTACGATCACCAGCAAGTCGTTGCTGAGCCGCTCAACGTAAGTCTTAACCTCTCTTATAGTAGGTGTAAACGGTAAAACCCTCCATGAAGCCGACAAACAAGCATTCTGTACATCAAACTTAATAACTCTAGGAAACGACTTTTTTTAAGGGTGAAAAATTACGATTTACCGTGAGACTCGAATGTAACGCACTCAAAACATTGTGCTGATGGGTCCATTAAACAGTACAGTGGTATTGAAGGTTATGACATTAAAAACTTGATTTCTTGTTAAGTTGGAACTTTGGTTTCCAATATCAACTAGAAGGTTCCCAGGTATGGTTCAGATGAAAAAAAAAATATCGCAATGACGGAGAGCACAAGTGCGTTTCGGCTTCTTGAATTCGATCTTTTCACACCCGTTACACATCTACGTACTAATGCAGTGGTTCTCAACCATGTTTTGACTGAGGACCACCTTAATTTCTTTATTTATCAGCAGCGACCATACACATTTTCGGGCAGTGTTGTCTGGATTTTGGTTGGGTAGTCGGGATTTGTGCTCGGCAATAGGGTCCTTCAGGGATTACAGACCTGATGTGTCAATGAAACCTCGTATACTATGCCTCGTTACCACTAGGCAACAATTGACGCGCAACACGTGACGCTCAACATGTTCGGCAGTGTTAAACAACACCGCGCGACGTAGCCAGCTGGCGCAAAAGTTGCTAAGCAAAAGTTCCGCGCTGACTTTCAACACGTTGAGCAACATGTTGTGCAACATGTCGTGTGGCAAATGTTGCCTAGTGGATACGAGGCTCAAATGTACCCTTTTTCTTTCCCCAGGATAATGGGTCTTGTGAGTCTGACTGCTCGGTGTGGGGCCCGACGTGCGACGGGCTGGACTGCGTGCTGCCGCGCACGCGCCTGCCCGCGCTGGGGGTGGGCGAGTGGCTCGTGTTCCGCGACATGGGCGCCTACACGCTGCCCGTGGCCTCGCCCTTCAACGGCTTCCCGGTGCCCACCGTGCGCCCTGTGGTCGACGCCAGACTGGCGTGAGTATACCTTTACCAAAAATAAAACCTTTAATCTTTTGACAAAAGATTTCTATGCAAAAAAAATATTGGCACATTAATGAAAATATTTTTTGTCTGACTTAAAAAACGCTGCCCAGTGTTTCTTAGTTTTCGAGTTATGTCATTATTGTCACAAACAAGCAAAATGTGTAATCGGTTCATTTGAATGAATTTTGCGGCGAAAAGTGTGGTCTCCAATGATGTCGTCTTGTCTTAAATTCACTCAAAGCCAAAACAGCCCCTTAACTATTACGACCCTAAAAAATATTCCCTCTCTATTCCAGTTGCATACTCAAAGAGCTTCGTCCGCTGAGCGCGTCGCAGTTCTCCGTGGGCCGCACTGGGGCCCCGGGCCCCTCGCTGGGCCCCGCGGCGGGCCCCGAACCGACCCCGCCCACCCCCCCCGCCTCGCACGCCGTGTTCGTGGAATGCGCACTCAAGTGACGCGAGGACTCGCGAGACAAGCTTCACACACACCCGCAGACTGTAAACTCGCACTCGTACACACTCACTCTTGTCAGGTAGCAAATAAAGTACAGTTTGACAAGGATCTTTTGGCGCACTAAAGCCGCCATCTTCTTGTGTTAGAGCGGTTTTAGACTAACGTATTTTGTAGCGCGTATAAGCTCGTACCGACTTACGCGCGTACACGCGCTTATTCACTTGATTAATATGACAGCCGTCAGCAAAAGTAGCGACTTATCTCGCGAATCGCGCTTGTACGATCTTATACGCGCGTTAACACGCTCGTACGAATTTTGCGTGCGGTTAAAGGCGCGTATACGCGCCTACACCCGTGTTCAAAAACTAATACGCTAATCTGGAACCGCCCATAATACGCTCTGTCATCCAAGCGCCAATAGGTACTTGCAGCACTGTAATGTTAGGAAACAGTCACACATCTGCCGAACGTAGTGCCGTAAAGCCGAATTCATGTGTCGTCCCATATAACTCAGTGTTACCTGTATTGGCCAACCCAGTATGACGACACGATAATTATGTCAGCGTATCATGAATCTGGCCAAATCATAGTGATCTTTACCTACGTAAACATAAGGTCGCTATTGGTTTCGTTCACCGCGTAATTCCGTAGATGTGTCGCTATAATCAAAAGTATTTTTTTGGTGACATCACTAATGTCGTTGTAAGGTCGGTCTCACCACTTACCCAATCATTTGTCAGGTAGCAAATAATGTTAGAAAATTATAGTTTTATTTTTTGTTGATTTGTCAAGCATTATTTGTGTTAAAATTGCTTGTTTTGTTAATGCTGTCATGGAAATTAATTATTAAGCAATTTGACACACTATTAAATTTGCCTGTTACGGACTATAAAGTTGGTGGTCAATTTGCTTAGCGATTAATTCCTCAGACTGTACATAGCTCAATTTTCACGGCCTCATTACAATATTACCTACAGTACGAATCGAATTAGAGGTTCTACCGAATAGGTTATAGGTATCGAAAAGCGAACGTACTTACTGGTAGTAATAAAATATCAATTCTATTGTCTCTACGATATGGTTTATAATTATTTAACTAAAAAACGGTATAGTAAATTATTTTGGTACCTATACGACCTATTTTTCATTGTTGTACTGTACTTATAATAAAAAAAAACTTCACTCTGTGTGTGATAGCATTTTGTCTCTAACAGGAGAATAGTAAATCTAGAAAAACTTTGCATTTCATTAACAATTATATTTAATAATCTCTCATGAAATTCAAAAATCTGAGTTAATTTTTTTTTAGTAAAAAAAATATTTTTTTGTAAATTATTACTGTATTTAGACATTTCGTGTAGCAATGTGATCGTTATAAAATATTTATATTATTCTAAAATTAATGTGGTATCGCTTTTTACGCGAAATTGTTAGTCTTAATTGGTTTTTGCTTACTAACATTGATTTCATTTGCGCAAAACTGCCTAGGGCACCGTCCCACAGTCTGCGCTTAGAGGTACAGAAAACCAAACTGTCAAATGTTCCCAATTAACCTAGAACCTAATACTTTATCGATAAAGTTGAAAATCTATTAAAGAAATTTGACAGATAGAAGTAGCTTGGTGTGCTGGCCCAGTCTGCACGACAAAAAACGAGTTTTAAGTTTGACAGAGTTCTCGCCAGCGTTTAAACAGTCAGCGATCAACTAATAATATTGTGTACCTCTGTTGTCTCTACTGTCTCCTCTGTCTTTTGCACGTTTTCTTTTTTAAAGAATACTTTTAAAAACTATCTTTAATTTAACACGGTTTCTTAACGTTAACTAGAGGCGTTTTCTAATCTCATTAGCTTTCAAATCAAATTATCAAAAATCGTGGTAGATACATGGAATATTTTCTGATACCTCTGGGCATGACGAATCATTTTTTATGATGTCACTATTTGTACCAACCTGTAATAGTCGACGTCACTATATTTGGACCATTCTGTAATAGTCGACGTCACTATTTACACCACCCTGTATTAGTCGACGTCACTATTTGGACCACCTTGTATAGTTGATTGCTATTGTATTGTCTCTTCCTCGTCGGCGATGGGTCTTTAATGTATATAAAATTCACGGTGTTTTCTTTTGCATGTTTTCTTAAAGTATTCACTATAAATGTATTTCGATGTGTCGGTTACCCGCATGTATAATGTGATTTATGAATTTTTCAAAGTTAAATGTTTCATCTCATAGGATGGTTTCGCAAAAATATTTGTGGCAATCTTGCTTTTTAAATAAACATTTGTGGAATGTGAGCTGTTGTTTCTTTTTTTCCTTGTACCATCGTAGTAAAGGGGCCCACTGTTTTAAATTATATTTATAAAATTCTTTACACACTCATGGTTTTATGAAGGAAGTCTGATATGTCCTGGCCGACTACACTTGTCAGATGAGATGATTATATGGCCGCAAGACGAAAAACTAATATCCGAAAATTCGAAAGGAACACTACTTTGAAAACGCGCTGATCGCAGAGATTCATTCCACAATTGGGTAGATGGTGTTTGTTATTCACTTTATGGTGTCCCAGAGTGATTTTGGGTTATTGCTTGCTTTGCTGAGTTCTTCCGCATCGAAGAGCCTCTTCGCCTATTTAAGAATTTTTGTACACAAAAGTGTCTTTATCGTGTGTAGGTTACATTTGTTTCACATGTTTCGTTATCCGGTGACTGCGTGAGGTTTCTGTGCTTCGTTCTGTGGCTCGTGACGTCAGAACTAGCTAAAAAATATACCTAGGCGTGACGTATTGAGAATTTTAAAAGCGTCATATCTTCGTCAATTTTGGTTTACGTAAGAAAAAAAAAACACGGGTCAAATATTTTTTGATAATCTAACTGACGGACTAATTAGATTTTTTTTGTCGTCTCGCCTAATGCACCAAGTGCCTCATAATTAATTTTTGTTATGGTAGACTTAGTGGTGACAGGGATACGTTTGCTATCCAGACACAGTGGTGAAGAACCGTGGTCGATCACCGTAGAATCATAGACAAATGCGAGAGCGGGTGACTTTGTTCTCAAAATAATATGGTCCTGGCAATTTTTGCCCCTGGTTGGGAAGGTATGTGCTGGGAGAAAACCATGGAAAGCGAGACAATTCACTTGAATTGTCTCGCTTTCCATGGCTTTACTCTGTATCTAACACTCACCGTCAACAGACAACATACATAACTTCCTTTTGTCAGCGTTAATTTTGTATTATTCATCCCGGGGCAGATTGGTACAGGTTCCTCACATACCGCTATAATTTCTGACTTAATATAGACCATGAAGCCATCACTTTGGAATAAAGAGAGAGAAATGAAGAAAGTATTTACCTTCCCACCCCACCTTACGTACCCCCGAATGCAGATCGCATCATCGCAATCTTCTCCGGTAATGTTGTTTTTTTTCCGTAAAGAACAGTTAAATCAGGTGAGAAGGAACCGGTATTTAGAACCGGTACATCGGAATACAAACCGGAACCGTCCAAGAGGAACCTTCATAAAAACCTAAATGAAGAACCAGAATCGAAATTGGTACCGGTTTTCAATCCCTGTGTTTAACACCTCTTATCTCAGAATCGGACTGTTTAGTTAAAACAATAAATCCTCGTCCACGGTTTGCAACAACTGGAATACGTCTAAGCACTTTAGCAGCAAGCTCGTCAGTGTGGCTGCCGGTCGCAGCCGCGTTAGCCCTAGTCGCTAGGCTCGCAGTGTGGACGCACACCATGGGTGACAGAGCTCCGTGACGCGGAGAAATCGTAGACGCGGATACTTTCTTTCTAAGGCCCGGTTTCCACCAAAGCGGGGATGAAATGTGCGGAAAACCACCAATCACATGTAGTTGAAATCTACAACAGGTCTCTCGCTTGTACTGTGATTGGTTGAAGCTTGCACTTCTCCTCTCCGCTCGTCTCCGTTTTGGTGTAAACCGGGCCTCGGAAGTTATAGATATGTATGTATAAATGGGTTTACGTTGACGTGCTGCCGTCTGTACAATAAAAATCATTTTTTGACAAGAAGCGTTTATTATACAAAAATTACAGCGATTACTTAAACAGTACAAAATAAACATTAAGATATCACTGCATTTGGAAACAATAAAAATGGCGATGCTTAGCGCCGCCCGCTACTAACATAACATTAAGTTATAACAATCATACGTCTATCTACACTCAGACTTCGGGTTGCGCCTCATCTATAGGCACGGAATCCGAATCTCTCGCTCATAACCACCATTTACTAGAACTTCGGCAGCAAGAATAGGAGCATGGAAATGCGATTCCCTGCTTGTAGATGGGCTGCAACCCTTAAAACAAACTAGAACATACTACAGTTTACAATAACATTATTGCGACCTCCATACACGTTGGTTAACAGCATTGGCGCGAGCTTGAATCTGCCATTGTGCTGTAATTATTTTCGATTGAAGATTACAATTGATAACAATTTGTGTATTGTATGTTAGTATACAACATGTTACGTAATTAACGCACACCCTCAGACACCCCAATTAGTTTATTATGTTATAATCATAATACATGCACTGAATTTTTAATTAAACATGTCTAGGCAATGATTATTTAATAAATTAGTTTTCCTAATTCCGGAAGAATGTTGTAGTCACGGTACAAATCAACGAACGCACACAGTCGCATACGTAGGTCTCATACCTACGTATGCGACTGTGTGAGTCTTGCTAGCCTAGTAGGTAGTCGCTCGCGTTCGAGACAGCTGTTAACGTCGTCGCTCGACTCAACTTCAATAGAAAACTTCAATACATTTTAATGCCTGTTTTCTTAATTGATGTTTTAATTTAGAAAGCACTTCGTCATTTTTTATCAAAAGCGTTCACTATCCTATTTTTTAGATCCTCGGCACGTCTTGTTGTCGCACTAAAATAAACTAACGATTTAATACGTCCCCACAAAAAAAGTCGTAAAATCAGCTGATTGGGGATTCTCATCGAATTAATCCCATATTTCGTTTTGAAAACGAGTACCTACGTGTACGCCAATCGGCTCCCCTGTCGATGGCTGTGTTCGGACGGAACGTTCCATGGCCACGAAGTAGCAGCTAACATAGTCCTACCCTGCGGTCTACTCTTGTACCATACCTTTGGTTGACTTGAATGTTCTGCCAGCTAGAACCACATTATCACCACACTGCACTGTGACCCAGTCCTCACCATTAGTCACCATTTCACTGAACATTTTGTGTCAATTATTGGAAAGAAATCGCGCGCGAAAAACTATTTGCATACACTGTACGGAAGTTAGCCCGTGACGAAATATTGTTTACATTTATTTAAGTTAGCTTTGATCGTAGGCGCCGGTGGCGGCGCCGCCCGGTGTCATGGTGTCATCTCGCTCTATCCCAGGTTTTTAATTTGCACGAGAAAGGGAACGAAAACAAGTATGACATATTTTGCATTTTGTTGGTTTATCTATTGTCCTTTAACGAGTGCCTGTTTAGTGTGCGTGCGGTTGAATCGCCAAGTTTACCTAACTGTATTTGTAACGACTTTAACTCACTTGAAACAAGGTTCATTTTTCTTTATTTTGTATTGAATGGCGGAATTTGTATTAATACAAATAAAACTGCACTTTTAAAAGTCTTATTGCCTTGAGTTACGGTCCATTTCAGTTTGCTTGGACTATACAGGGGTAGTGTGACTATAAATTACGTAGCTTTAATTATTTTTGGGATAAAAAATTACCCATATTAAAAATTATAGAAATCGATTCAGTAAACGATTCTGAACAAAGTAATTTCAGGATGTGCGTTAATTATGTTACATGTTGTATACAACTCTAAAAATACATTTATTTGACATTGAGAAATGATGTTAATGTTATTATATGAAACCAGCTCAATTACATTTATTTCATCATCTATTCTTCACCATTTTTACAGTCATACGGTGATTCGTTTACCGATATTAATATCACTGTTACACTAACGCTAGTATTCTTATTCAATATGAATACAGCTCATAACGCAATCATTTTAGCCAGCCAAGGTAATCAGACAACAGGGGGCCTAAAATCGTTGCTTTAGCAGAATCATGATCTATACTTATATTATATACTAGCTTCTCCCAGCGGCTTCGCCCGCGTGAAGTTGGATAATTGTCCCATGGGATCTTACAACCGGGATAAAAAGTATCCTATGTTTTAATTTAGGTTATAAACTATCTGTGTGCAATTTCATCCAAATCCGTTCACTAGTTTTTGCGTGAAAGAATAACAAAACATCCATCATCTTCACAATCTTTCGCATTTATAATATTAGTAGGAAGTAGGATAGGTAACATTTGTATGTACAGGGTAATCTCAGGAACTAATGGTCCAATTCTAAAAATTCTTTCACTGACAGAAAGCTACTTTATTCGTGGGTGCTATAGGCTATAAATTATAAAGGGTGTAAAACACCTCTTAACGAAGCCGAAAGGCACTTGTTCTCCCCGTCATTGCGATAATTTTTTTGTTCCTCCTTCTAGTTACGATGATATTGGGGGTCAAAGTTCCAACTTCTTGACAACTTTTTGTTTAAATACAAGTTTTTAATGTAAGATTTTTACTTGAAACACCTCCACGACCCCCGTACTATTCAATCCGTCCATCAGCACATGTTTTGAGTGCGTTACATTGAGTTCTACCACAAAACATGATTTTTCACCCCAAAAAAAAAAGTCGTTCCCAGCAATAATTTTTGCGTAAAGTTACTTAGTTTGATGTACAGAATGCTTGGTTGACGGCTTCGTGATGAGGTTGTTTATACCCTGTATGTATATCATGCATATTAGGTGAGCTACCACAATTTTTGCGGACGAAGTCGCGGGTGAAGTGCTAGTAGCAAAATAATATGAATTGCGTTAAAATTATTTAAATGGTCACAGACAAAGTTAATTTTATGAAGCCTGGCCTGGTATAAAGGCCTGCCTGCATGGCTTGGAGAAATGTCACATGTGTTCGCGATCCTCAACGTTGAGGGGACAACGAAGAAAATTTGACACCACTGAAGACAGTTGTCTTATTACCTTGGTCGGCTAGTTACTATCAATCATTCTTTAATCTGCAGTCTTTTTAGTTAACACAATAGTTCATTTTCTTGATTCACTTTCAAAATTCAAAGTTCACTTTTTACCCATTCCACGTCGGAATTATAACCACTTCACTGTTTGACCGAGCAACATAACATCACGCGTGATTCCGCGACGGTTAGGCAGAGATGTGTAGTTCACCCACACTTTGCCAGCTATGTATAAGTCCCATATAATCGGGTGATTGCTGAATACCTTTCTTCAATGGCTGAGACTATGGTTTGCTTTGACTATCCCGTCTTGGCTCGCAGGAAATTTATTTTTACACCCGGTTTTCATACATTACTTGTGTCTTAGAATTGACTCCATCTTTCATTCCTTCCTTGAAATTTCACTCCTCAAAGTCCAAAGTTTCATTGATTCCGGTAGAGATGGGTTTTCATCCTCAGATCCCTATGCCTTGTGACGCTGGATCAGCAGAGTTGTACGCTGTACATGTTGAGGTAGTTCTGTAGCGCCTGGCGGTGTGGCGCGTCTAGCGCGGCCAAGCGTGCGGGCAGAGCGCCTGGTGAGCGCGCCGACAGCGAGCCCAGCGACACGGCTAGGTAGTTCACTGGTGACTCGATACCTGTGATAACAAACGGCGAGTTTTTTTTAAAAGGCCATTTCCATGTTACATCATCATTTTCCTAGCCTTTTCCCAACTATGTTTTGGTCGGCTTCCAGTCTAACCGGATGTAGCTGAACACCAGTATTTTACATCGAGCGACTGCCTATCTGACCTACACAACCCAGTTAGTACTGGGTAATACTATACCCCTTAGTAAGACTGGTTTTCAGATTTAATGGGTCTCTGACAATCTGTAATGACTGTCAAATATCTACAAATGACAGCCGGGACCAACGGCTTAACGTGCTTTCCGAGGCACGGAGGAGACTCGGTACGTAATAGGTGGTCACCCATCTACAGACCAACCTAGGCAACACGCCTTAACCTAAAGATCGACCCGAGCGGCTGTTATTATTTAGCCACGAGCTCCGTCCATGTCCATGTTACGAACGGATGAAAAACGTTATAAGTCAATCTGGGGGTCTAAAATGGCCGCTACCATAAAGTCCATTTTAAGAATTTTAAATTTTTAACGTGATTCATATTATGATTCTCCTAAAGCGGCTATTTCAGGCTCGCTGGTGTCTTCGAGCACAGATTGTGACGGTGTACGTACGTTTTTTTAATGTTACAGCACCATGCTGAGATGCCTTTTGACTTCGTACAGGACCAATTTTTTTTTTTCCTCTATGTTTTTTTATTATTAGTTGTACTGATAATTTAACCATAATTTGTGTGTTTTGTCCTGTGCGGGCTAATACATGATTTTTCTTTCTTTCTTTTACCAGCAAGTGGGTCCCCGGCGGCTCCCTTGGCGCAGGTGAGTTGTGCGTACTGCGCCTGGTAGCCCGGCGTATCGTCTACCTCTATGAAGTGGTCATCGGGCAGCGCTGACTCGTCTGTAGGGAGCTCGAACAGAGAGATGAGGGCCTGCGGAGCAGATCACATGTGAGCAACAAATTATACAGGAATATATACAGACCCTTCACGAAGCTGTCAACCGAGCATTCTGTACATCAAACTGAGTAACTCTGTGCAAAAATTATTGCTGGGAAACTACAATTTTTATTATGGGGTGAAAATCCTATTTAACGGTAAAACTCAATGTAACACATTCAACACACTGTGCTGATGCATGCATTGAGTAGTTTTAACATTAAACACTTGTAGTTTTTAATGTTAAAACTAAATACCTCCATGCAAAAAAAAAGTAGTGAAAAAGTCGAAACTTTGACCCCCAATATCTCCGTAACTAGAAGGTTCTCAGGTATGGTGTAGAACTAAACAATGACCGCAGTGACGGGGAGAATAAGTGCCTTTCGACTTCGATAAGGTTTCATTAACACCATTTAATTTAACTAGCTAGGGTATGCCCGCGGCTTAACCAGCGTAGAGTTCGATAATTGTCCCACGGGATCATACTACTGGGATAAAAAGTATCCTATGTGTTAATACAGGTTATAAACTACCTGTGTGCTAAATTTAATCCAAATCCGTAAAGTAGTTTTGGCGCTAAAGAGTAACAAACATCTATCCATTTTAGCAAGATTATTTCTAATGTGGGTGTACTATTAGGAGGTCTGCCTAACCCTTCGCGGCTAGCAAGCGTGATGTATGAGTGCAAGCGTACCTGCAGAAGCCTGGGCCACAGCGGCGCGAGCGAGCCGTGCAGGAAGTGCTGGCTGTCCGTCAGCAGCTTGACGCAGCCGACGGCCGCCGCCTTGCGCTCCAGCGCGCCCGACACGCGCTGCAGGTCCGCTATCAGGACGCGTTCCACGTACATGCCGAACATTCTGACGATAAACGGTTACGATTGTTATGCTAAACAATATTTATTTAAGTAAATTGGTTGTAGAAACACAAAATAAATGTTGTTTTAAAAGTTAATAGATTCTATGAATAACCGGATAGGATCTGCCTGCTCTGTCAAATTCAAATCTCTTTTCAAGTTCAGACAATCTTGGTGTAGACATATGAGCACTTGAGGAACATACAGAAATGACATGGTCTTCTGCAAAAAGAACCACATAGATTTAAGTGAAGCTGCCCAGTGAGTGCTCAGTAATTACGTAGCTCAACTCAGAATTTAGGGAACGGCCAATTATTAGGAATTTATTGTAACATATTCGTAAATAATACACAGCCTATTACTGTCCCATTGCTGGACAAAGGCCTCCTCTAATGAGAAGAAGGCGTGACCATTGATCACTACGCTTGCTCGAGACGGTTAGGCATTTTCAAGCTTACATTCATTATAAGTCCAGGTTCCCCACGATGTTTCTCTTACGTACGTAAATAACAGTGACAAGATTAAAAAGCGTCCAAGATAATCTTAGAAAGTACATAAAAATTGTACTTTAATTTTAATTTCTGACATTTATATGGATGTATAAATTCAATCTATTAAAACAAATTTATTAAAAAGGCACATTGTTACTTTCCCAGGGGGCCTAAAATGACCGCTTTAGTAGCATCTTATTACGAACGCCGTTAAAAATTCTAAATTCTTAAAATGGACTTTAGGTTCATAACGATAAAGTCCATTTTAAGAATTTTAAATTTCTAACGTGATTCATATTAAGTTTCTGCTAAAGTGGCCATTTTAGACCCCCTGATTTGGATCGCCGTGGTGGCCAAAAGGTTAATTTATTGTAGATCTCCATTAATATTTTAACTTATTCTTTCGAACCCATTTATTTTACCCACTTTTTTTTTTAAATATTGTGTGTATATTTTTTAATTTTGTGTGCAATAAAGAATATGAAAATATTTTAGGCAATCAAAGCTTCTCATCAGCAGTACAATAACGTCAATAACATTTATCCTTACCCAGCCTGTACGGACTCGACGAGGTCGATCAGCGGGTCTGCGCCGAAGTGCGCGGCATAGAAGCCGAGGAAGGCGATCAGACCGCGCACGTACTTCGTGGTCTTCGACGAGGAGAGCCGCTGGAACAGCAGGGTTATTATCTGCTTCGTGTATTGGGACATCACCTCGCTGAGAAAATAACATGTCATCGTGTTAGAATAGTACATTTTGATACAAGTGGAGAAAGTTTGTTATTGCATTCGAGGCGGAATTAGCACCCGAGCCGCAGGCGAGGGTGTTTTTGAGCCGAGAACTGCAATAACAAATGTCCATGTGTATCAAACGACGTTTTTCAATACACTTTTGAAGAAATAAAATAACGAAAAAAAACTATCACCGTCGACTATAGGCATTGCACCAATTTGTACTAAGTATATGTATAGTTTTATCTGCGGCAATTTTTCAACACCCGCGTGCTGTGCCGCGTGCGGGAATGGCTCCTTTCCGCACGCGGCACAGCACAATGTGATGGAAAATGAAAAAGATCCACGTGTATGAAATACATTGAATGTTGAACCTAGTGCGTTATGAACCCGTTTTCGAGGAAGTGTATTGAAAAATACTTACAATGCGTAGGCATAGGACTGACCCAAGCCATATTGTGACGTCATAGCCGTCAATGAATAATAAACATTTTTTATATTATTTTTCGTTGCCAAAAAATTAGAAAAATATATCAACCAATACAAAGCGAGTTTTCTATGACAAAAAATTACATATAAAAAAAATACAAGATGGAAGGGACACAGAGTCTAAGCGTCAGTTGCCGCGCGCCGCCGCGAGACGCATCGCAATGAAATATGTATCTTTTCGTGTAGTAAATAAAGTTATATTTTTTGAGTCTCTCATTAAAATGTGCGCGCAGCGTCGCGTCTCGGTGTGAATTGACCCTAAAACCTAAACCCCCTCACACAAAACTACAATACCGTATTGCAGTGTTGTAGTTAACAGCAGCATTATTTTTCGATGAAAAATTTCTATACTGACTATGTGGTAACCGTTTTGGAGTCAGTGTCCCTCGCACCCTGTATATGGAACAGTTGTTCACTATGACTTACTTTCCGAACTTGAACAGCATAGTCTGAATGAGGTAAAATCCTTCATGATCGTTAGTTTTCGACGCGATTAATTTCTGGAATACTCCCAACATTGCGTTCTAAAACAAAAAGAAACAATATTAAGAACAGTGAGCCTGTTGATCAGGACTGGGCTTCTTCTGCTGCTAAGAAATTGGCACGCACGTGACATAACAACAGTAGGTGGTGACTCACCAGGCGTCCGGACTGCAGCACCTGCTGCTCCCGGTGCGCCACGAAGGCGCACAGCAGGCGCACGAGCGGGCGCACGTTGGCGCCGCGCTCCCACAGCGCCGGCGCCACCACGCACGTGACATAACAACAGTAGGTGGTGACTCACCAGGCGTCCGGACTGCAGCACCTGCTGCTCCCGGTGCGCCACGAAGGCGCACAGCAGGCGCACGAGCGGGCGCACGTTGGCGCCGCGCTCCCACAGCGCCGGCGCCACCACGCACGTGACATAACAACAGTAGGTGGTGACTCACCAGGCGTCCGGACTGCAGCACCTGCTGCTCCCGGTGCGCCACGAAGGCGCACAGCAGGCGCACGAGCGGGCGCACGTTGGCGCCGCGCTCCCACAGCGCCGGCGCCACCACGCACGTGACATAACAACAGTAGGTGGTGACTCACCAGGCGTCCGGACTGCAGCACCTGCTGCTCCCGGTGCGCCACGAAGGCGCACAGCAGGCGCACGAGCGGGCGCACGTTGGCGCCGCGCTCCCACAGCGCCGGCGCCACCACGCACGTGACATAACAACAGTAGGTGGTGACTCACCAGGCGTCCGGACTGCAGCACCTGCTGCTCCCGGTGCGCCACGAAGGCGCACAGCAGGCGCACGAGCGGGCGCACGTTGGCGCCGCGCTCCCACAGCGCCGGCGCCACCACGCACGGCAGCAGTGCGCCGTACGCGTCGCCTCCCGGGACGCTGGACGAGCCGCGCAGCTCCAGCAGGAGGGACAGCATTTGGAACACGTACGGCATGAATTCTAAGACAAAAACAAAAAGATAATAATTATAGTCTCGTCCTTAGCGTATTGATGGCAATCTAAATTAACTTGTCGAAGAGTTTGGCACTTTCAGTAAGATCCATTAGGTCCTAGACTGTGCGAACAATGATATAACATATAATATACGTGTCCTATCGTTAGTGGAACCACAACACAGTCCAGGCCCCTTATTCAGAATCATTCGACTCGATTCCGTATCGAATCGAACATCTAAGATAACGAAGATGTCCTCCTAACGCAATGCACAAATCCGAAACCGAATAATTTCGACAGTTCAAATTCGATTTGAAGACTAATCTTTCCGACAGCTGTTTGTTATCGGGAGTCGTATCGAACAAAATTAAAACGAAGAAATAAACTATAGTTCCAGCTTATTTCAGCGAAATAAAAAGACTGTAAACTCTTTAAACACTCGATAGACACTCTTTTCTGAAATTATGCATTTTCACGTGTTATTGCTTGACAACCGCTTGACAATGAGCAAATAGCAAGAATTGATTTAATACTGATATCAAATACTTACAGTCATTTTTCCTTTTTTATACAAAGATTTACAGTTTCTCTTTAAAAAAAAATTGTAACAAAGCGGTTTACCCTCCCATAGGTACGAAGTTATTACTTCAAGTTCAAAACACTTTTTCCGCTTTGCTAGTTTGACAGACGGCTGTTTACAAAGCAGGTTTATTCGAAATAAAGTTCATTTTGGTTAATAATAAAATCATTTTGTATTGTTTGCTGTCTATTAAGTTACTAACTGTATATTTCTTATTTAAACGGAACGAGATATTCAAATAAACCAATTTTATTTACTACTTTAAATTTTCTACCACGATCTTCTATTTACTACCATTTTGTAGCGTTCCCCATAAACACAATGGTCAATCGGATAGAAAAAAACGCGAACTGTGAATAGCGTTTTGACAGTTCTTCGGCTAAGAAATGAGATTGTCGAATACGGTTCCTTACCGACACGTAATCGGAAACGTATCGAATAGTTTAGAATACCACTGCAGGGCTGAGTTGTCTATGAATCTCCATCATAATTTAGTTATAAGTAACAAAAAAATACTTGAGAGGTGTCAAGGGACACCCGGATGGGACGAAGTTCCTTTCGATTAATTAGTGAAGGAATTGTAATAAAATTTTATTTTTTTAAAGTTTTAATAAAAAAAAAATATATATCTGGCTTGCTTTCTATAAGAGAGAGAGAGCGAGAGAGAGAGCGAGAGAGAGAGAGACAGACAGAGAAACATGCGCACGCCGCAAGGCTTACAATAGCTTACTAAAGCAAAAAGTGTCGTTACAATTTTCGTCTTAATTTTTTCCGTCTAGCCCCCTTTCGCAACGCGCGATAAGGTACTTCGTTCCAATTGCGTTCTGCTACTGCAAGCAAGACGGAGCCACGGCAGACCACATAGGAGAAGTCCACTCGCGGATCACATTGAATTTTGTGCCTACTGCCAGAGGTTAAAAACATTTTTAGATGTGTCTCTTCTTCATAAAATCCTGAGATTTACTAGTAAAACCTAACATTTATCGATAACCAATCGCCCGGTACACGGTTATTATGAATTATAATCGAATTCTTACCTTGCACATCATTCTGTAAGATCTCTTGGAATATCGGGAACAAGGCGTCTTCGAACGCTGATATGGCATTGGGATTGGATTTCGTCACCAACCTGTAAAAATAAGTTATATCAGTTCGGGATCAACGAACACTTACAGCATGTTTCACAAAGGGTGTATACAGGTTGTAAGTAGGGCATACTATCCGGATATCCGTGATATAAAATATTCGGATATCAATTGCATTACTATTCGGATAATACGAATAAAACGGATAATTTTTGGTTTTTCATTTTTACTCAAAAACTAAAAAATATAAGTATTTGAACATAAAATATTTTTTTTTCACAATTATTGGGGACTGAACTGAACCCCGCCGCCATGTTGTAGACGCTATGCCCGTCATTTGTTGCGGCTCTGAGTGAAATTTGTACGGACGTGTTCGTTATGTAGTGTTGTGGTCTGGTGTATGTTCTAGATTTTGAAACAGATGGAATAAAGAAAACATTAATCGACTTAAAAAACGACACTAAAGTTTTTTAGCTCTGAAATAGAAATATTAAAAGATCTGTCTATTTCTTTGAATGTTATAAAAGCAACCGTAGAAGCAATCTGCAGAAAGGATTCTAATTTGCTAACTGCCGAGACTACCCTGAAATATATAATTACAAAACTTATTCAAAGGGATCCACCAACAGCTAGTAGAATCTATAAAAGCACGCATTTATCCACGCTGCCAAAGGGAACCTGTTAGTTACTATTAGTACATTAAAATACTTGTACAGCCCTACTATTTTGTATGAAGCAGTCATGTGACGTATTCAGAATTTCTAGCCAGGATGCGTTGTTGAACTATTAAAAAAACACTTACCTACGACATCTGACGAATCTTTAGCAATTAAAGAACAATTAAGTAAAAAGATCGAATAATAATCCTTCAACATCCACTGCAATTCCAAAGCAAGATATAAAGACGTAAAAACTCTACGCTGAGTACAAGCCATCATCTAATTCTCTCTATCTATTATTAGTTGTTCTGTTGCCTACTTGAACCAACCCTCGCGGTACGCGTCCAAATCGTCTCGCCTACTTAGGTTTGATTATTTTATTTTGCCATGGTTCGTTAGACTGATCCCTGAATATAAATGATTGACGATATTGTGGTTAAATTTTATTTTTATCACTCCTTTCCAAATTATCCGGTTTTATCCGGATAACGTTATCCAATTATCCGAATACTAAAATGAGCGGATAATTGCATGCCCTAATTGCAAGGGCCTCCACAGACTGACCGGGTGCAATCAATATGCTCCTTACTTTGACTCATGTTGCACTGACATTTTTCTGGGAAATTTCTTACTATTCCTTTATTTCAATGTATGTTCACTTTCTGCCTAGAGTTCATCGAACTCGTCGTCGCGCTTGTCGTTAGCTACGTGCGTTTGAAACGGTAACGATACATTGCGTATGAGGAAATAAAACAAATCAAATTTATTGTTTCTTGTACCGGTCATCGTATACATCGACGTACGGAAACCGAAAATTCTCAAAAAGTAGAAGAAATAATAGAATAAGTAACTCACGACACAGCCAGCGACAGCGTTTCGAACAGGTAGTGGTTGAAGTGTGGCTTGCAGGGGTTCTTCGCCACAACGGACAGCATGAGCGCTAGCTTGGGCAGCGCGTCGCCCAGGTACGCCAGCGAGCCTTCCTGCAGGCACGACAGCGTGCGCAGGACCGCTGCCAACGAATAACAAAAATAACTGTTAAGTATCAAATGTAAAGAGTTTTTTTTAGCCTAGCTTGAGGCAATGAAATCTAGCTCCGTACGGCCACTTTTTTTTTAAATTGAGTCATGTACATCGCCATCTATCGTTTTTTAGTGGAAGCTGGACTAGATAAAATCTCATTTTACTTTGTATTTTTAATCACCGAATCCTCGAGCCTCGAACGCCACCTGTGTTGTATATTTTTGAACAAGATTTTCCGTGATTTCGTGATGCCTCTAATAAATTTGGATGGGGAGCCCAGAGGTTTCTTATGCAAGGATGTTCAGTACGAAAATTGATAGCTGAGTTGACAGGGCATGATAATAAAACGTCATAACTCGAAGTCGAAGTCGTCTTAAAAGTTGCGAGCAGGTAGTGCTTTGAAAGTGCGGTTTGGTGGGGTTCTTAGCGAGCACAGACAGCTATGTAGTAGTGAGACACGTACCCTTCATGACGTACTCGTTGTGGTCGAGCGGCGAGTTCTGCTCGCCGAGCGCGGCGAACAGCGCGGCGAGCAGCGCGCCGGCGTGCGGCTGCAGCGCGGCGCGCGCCAGCATGCCGCCCGCCACCAGCTTCTCTATGGCGCACGCGCCGTACGTGCACACCACGCCGCGCCCGCGGATGTGCGCGATCTGCGAGCGGACAAGCATTTCATTACACGGGTTCGTTACAGGGCCCGCCCCGGGGGGCAAACTTCCCGCCGAATGACTTTCCAAGATAATTTCTCTAAATCTCTCTCGGGCCCACGCAAGATCCCAACGGCTTTTCAGTGGTTTAGTTCTTTAGTGACGGTGAAGAGACATGGGAGTCATGTCACAACAATCCGTTATACTAACGATTGTAGTCAATAAGAACTCTAGCAAATGTCAGCTAGATCGGCCTTATGAACATACCGGCCGAGCCTGAGGCCGGTACTCCATAAGGGCGGAGACGAACGAAGTGGAGAGATGTGCAAGATTCGACCAATCACAGGAGAGACGAGAGATGCGATGTAGTTTCAAGCAATCTGATTGGCCAGTTTCCGTACGTGTCCTATCCGCTTCGGTCGTCTCCGCTTTGGAGCTCGGGTCCCGTGAGGAGTTTACCGTTAGCAGAACGGACGAAAGTCCTAGCACGAACGCAACGCGGTGAACGTAAAATAAAGTATTTCTTATTCAAAATCTCAATTAGCCAAGGGAATTTTATTTCAAATTAAAGACACGATTCCATTAGGCAAGTTACTTGTATGCAAGTTGCAAATTGCATACAATTGTATGACGTAGTTTGAACTTATACATATTTTATTCAAGTGACATGCGTTTCGAATTGCGAACGAGTGATGTGGCCTACTCAATTGTTGAACATCTCCACTTGTATGCAAGTAAAACCTGCATGCAATTTTCACACTCTTGAAAACATGTTTCCAATGCAAGCAATTTGTATCCAAATGTGTCATAGATTGCATGCAAGACTTGCCTAATGGAATCGCGCAAATTATACGAATATCACAAAATGATATGATTAAAGCCTTGCAACTAAGTAAATATTAAATGCGAAACGAGTTTTATTTTTAATTGCACGATGTCCTGACGCATAATTTTCAAAAGTAGGTTTTGTACTGTCCTGGTACGCTATTCATATATTTATGAGATGTCAGATAAGCATCAGTTTAATGTTCGAAGCTGCGAAGATTAGGCCTGAATTCTTGTCGCGAGAACAAAATACGGCGGTCGGTCGCCGCTGACGTCAGCGTCGCAGTATGGTGCTATACAGGGTGTTAAAGTAGTCGCGTGCCATAGCTTAGGGGTGGGTTCAGTAGGAACCCGAAAAAAATAATAAAAAATTCAAAAAAAAAAAAAAAAACAAATAAAAATATTGAAACATCAACCTAATTTAGTACCTACTAACTTAAAATAGCAATCGTTTAGAATTAAAATTATTTTATATAGCTATTTGAAGTTAGTAGGTACTAAATTAGGTTGATCTTGCAATATTTTGCTTAGTATTAAAACAGCACACCATGCTCACGTACAATGCTGACAATACTAACAAGAGACGGAATGATATAGTATGCATTTCTAATACAACCTCGAAACACGTCTTTGTGGAAAGATTATTTTCATTTTTAGGCCCATTTCTGTACAATAGATTAAATAGAAAACTAAGTATTTATAAGTTAAACTATTTTAACTGTAAAAAGTCTATTAATACTTTTTTACAACCCATGACCTATGCACAGACAGAAGATTTACTTGTTGTCTGCAAATAAACTGCTGACACGTTGTTTGTTTATTTTGTATGTAAGTTGTAATTTTAGTAATTTACTTTTCTTTCATTGTTAATTTATTTATTTTAAGTACGTATTTTTGCACCTACTAGCCTGAAACACAGGTTCCACCTAGTTCAGGCAATAAGCACAGTGCTCTATTTTATTAGTTAAGATACTTAATTGTAAATGTGCCCCTTTTTATAAATGAACAATTTTATTATTATTATTTATTATTTTAAATATTTATTTTTATTTTTTACGGGTTCCTTTATCGATACTGAACTCACCCTTAAGCTATGGCACGCGACTACTTTAACACCCTGTATATAGAACACAATGTATACTCGTACGCGACCGACCGTCAGCGCCACAAGAATTCAGGCCTTAATATTTTCCGAAAACAACCTAGTATGGATACTAAGTTATTGCTGCATATTAGCTCAATTCCCAACAAAAACATCTCACAGACATCGCTAAAAACAGAAGAGTAATCGAGTCTTTCCCGACCCTCTCCGAAAGACTCCGAAGTGCTTCGAGTGCTCAAGACTGTTAGCTCTAGCATAGTTCTGTTTCGGCTCGAAAGTTAGCTGCGAGTGCCGGTTTGCGCAATATACAGTCAAGACGATGCGTCTTCTGCGCCCGTTGATACCTAAACTGTGTTCTGCGCGCAGCTTTACGTTAGATTTTCCGAGCCCCCATAAAGTTTGGACCGTTATACCTGCGCAGACAGTCACTGGCAGCTATAGTCTCCGCCAGATAAGTAGGAATTAAAGGTCATTGCTCTTTCCTTAATTTCTCTGCGTAGGTACCCCGACAATACATTATGAATCGTTTTTTATTACTAGAAAAAGTCAAGGATCACGATAAAGGTCGTTTCGGGACAAGTTCATGTAATTATTTCTGTTTTTGGAATTACGTATTTGAATAAATGTATGCGGGTCAATGACCTTTAATTCCTACTTATCTGGCGGAGACCAGAACTTCCGAGCCGCCATAAAGTTTGAACAGAACTATTTTATTGGTAGAAGCTAAATGAAATGTGTAAGACGTATTTACCAGTAGAGGCACGGCGGCGGTGATCAGATCCTTGGGCAGCAGCGACCGGAATGTCATGACGTACTTGATGGCATCTGCCTTCAACACGGGCAGCTCGGTCACTGCAACAATACATAGTTTACTATACCCATTACGTTAGATCTCAAATAACAAAACATCACGCCACTGACAAAAACATCACGAACTGCGACAGGTCGACGAGCGGCGAGGCGCGCGTGACGTCACAGTACATACAGTATGACATGCTCACCGTCTGGTCTCTGCAGCTCGGGCAGCACATGCGCGAGCGCGAACTGCGACAGGTCGACGAGCGGCGAGGCGCGCGTGACGTCACAGTACATACAGTATGACATGCTCACCGTCTGGTCTCTGCAGCTCGGGCAGCACATGCGCGAGCGCGAACTGCGACAGGTCGACGAGCGGCGAGGCGCGCGTGACGTCACAGTACATACAGTATGACATGCTCACCGTCTGGTCTCTGCAGCTCGGGCAGCACATGCGCGAGCGCGAACTGCGACAGGTCGACGAGCGGCGAGGCGCGCGTGACGTCACAGTACATACAGTATGACATGCTCACCGTCTGGTCTCTGCAGCTCGGGCAGCACATGCGCGAGCGCGAACTGCGACAGGTCGACGAGCGGCGAGGCGCGCGTGACGTCACAGTACATACAGTATGACATGCTCACCGTCTGGTCTCTGCAGCTCGGGCAGCACATGCGCGAGCGCGAACTGCGACAGGTCGACGAGCGGCGAGGCGCGCGTGACGTCACAGTACATACAGTATGACATGCTCACCGTCTGGTCTCTGCAGCTCGGGCAGCACATGCGCGAGCGCGAACTGCGACAGGTCGACGAGCGGCGAGGCGCGCGTGACGTCACAGTACATACAGTATGACATGCTCACCGTCTGGTCTCTGCAGCTCGGGCAGCACATGCGCGAGCGCGAACTGCGACAGGTCGACGAGCGGCGAGGCGCGCGTGACGTCACAGTACATACAGTATGACATGCTCACCGTCTGGTCTCTGCAGCTCGGGCAGCACATGCGCGAGCGCGAACTGCGACAGGTCGACGAGCGGCGAGGCGCGCGTGACGTCACAGTACATACAGTATGACATGCTCACCGTCTGGTCTCTGCAGCTCGGGCAGCACATGCGCGAGCGCGAACTGCGACAGGTCGACGAGCGGCGAGGCGCGCGTGACGCCTGCCGCCTGCGTGCTAGCGCGCGACGCCAGTGACGTCACGAGGTACATGGCCGCGTCCTTGCCGCGCCACGCCGACGGCCCCAGCTCCGCGTATTTCGCTAGCATCAGCTGCCAAACAACATTGGACAGATATGAGTCGGTAAAATTATGAATAAATAAATATGAAAGGTGCATCAGGGTTGGCAAACTAGAACGTAAATTTTGGGATTTAGCTAAATCATGCCATGACGAACAAACATACAGGGTGTAAACGGAGCCTTCACGAAGCCGTCAACCAAGCATTCTGTACATCAAACTAAGTAGCACTACGGAAAAATGATTACTGGGAAACGACATGAAGATGTACAGAATGCATGAAGGCTTCGTTTACACCTGACAATTATTGGTCCTACCTGCACGTATTGCCCGAAGATGTTCATCATCTTGTCCTCGTAGTGCACCGCCAGGGTCCGCACCAGGTCGCAAGCGGCGCGGCGACGAGTGTCCACGTCCGAGCCCTCGATGTCGCGACGCACGTACTCGTCCGGGTTGTCTTCGAACAACTCCATGTCCGATTCTAATCAAATAAAAAAAAACATTATTATACACATTGTAAATTAGTATTTTATAAAGGGTGTAAATAACCCTTAACGAAGCCGAAAGGCACTTGTTCTCCCCGTCATTGCGATCATTTGTTTGTTCTTGAGAATACCTGGGAACCTCTAGTAGGTTACGGAGATATTGGGGGTTAAAGTTCCAACTAATTCAGAAGTTTTTTTTTTTTAATTACATGTTTTTATTGTAAGATGTTTACTTTAAACACCTCCACGACCTTCGTACTATTCAATCCATTCATCAGCACAATGTTTTGAGTGCGTCACATTGAAGTCCAAAACGTGATTTTTCACCCCAAAAAGTGGTTTCCCAGCAATAATTTTTGCGTGTAAAGTTAATTAGTTTGATGTACAGAATGATTGGTTGACGGCTTCGTGAAGGTGTTTACATCCTGTATACACTGCGTTCCATAACTCAGATAGCTGATGTCGGAAGAAAATCAGCCAAGCTAAAGTGGGAGTGGTCTAGCCACAGATGGGCAAATATCGTCACTCACTGGACGCCTGACGGAGGGAATCGCCGTCGAGGTAGACCGCGGCGAAGGTGGTGTGACGATCTGATCTTGTTTGCGGGGCGAACATGGCCAGATCTCGCACAGGATAGAGAGGCTTGTAAGGAGAAAAGGGAGGCCTTTGCCCAGCAGTGGGATACATGACAGGATAAGAAAAAAACCGGCCAAGTTCGAGTCGGTATCGCGCGTGAAGGGTTCCGTACCATCGCCTTTAATTTTTCAAGTTACTTTTATTATTTGTTGTTATATCGGCAACAGACATACTTATATTCTGTGAAAATTTCAGCTGTCTACCTATTTCGGATCATGAGATACAGCCCGCTGACAGACAGACGGACGGACGGACGGACAGCGGAGGCTTAGTAATAGGGTCCCGTTGGTTACCCTTCGGGTACGGAACCCTGAAAAGACCGTATAGGTATTGCAGTTTTGTAAGAAACAGCTGTTTCCGTACCTCAAAAGGAAAAAACGGAACCCTTATAAGATCACTTTCTTGTCCGTCTGTCTGTCTGTCGGTCACCACCGATTTTCTAAGGAACGGGTGGACCTAGCAAGTTGAAATTTATACCATATACTGAGCTCTATAGTCCCTAGGTGTATAAAATCAAGGTCCTGAATCAACACGATAAAAAGATATGGGCAAATTTTGATTTTCGCGAAAACTTGTACCAAATTTGTTTTTTTTTTATAACCTACGAAAAATGTCTATGTAGGTATGTAGGTTCAGAATGATGTTTCCAACACGTGGGAACCGTAACTGTATATCTCAAAACTGCTATTTCCGTTTTAGGACATGTTTTTTGAGGACTTATGATATGGCCACACTTTCCCTTACATACTTTCAATACATGCTGTTTATCAGAAAAAAAATTACCTCTAAATTCCATGTTGGGTATGACAACTTTCTCACAAATACTGCTCAGTGTGGCGGGGTCTTCAAACAAACTCTTGTAATTATTCTTCTCAGCTATTTTCGCGAGGAAAGTCAGTGCGTTGGATACCAACTGAAAAATATAGGGAACATTGTAATTATAAAAAAATATTGGACACATATTTATTTCTTTTTTCACGTAAACAAAAAATTAAGACTTTACAGTGCGTCGAAAACTCGTGTGACGTCACATTTGAGTACATTGTTTACTCAAATGTGACGTCACAAGCCCTCACTCACGATCTTTGACACGTTTTATCTTCGTCAATTTTTGTTAATTGGATAAAACAAAAAACACGTATCGAATATTTTTCGATAATCTAACTGACGGACTAAACAGAATCATATTTTTCTAGTCAGTCATCATCCCTATTGTAGACAAAAAAGAAATGGCTTGTACTAACCGCATCGTATTTGGGCTGAGGCCCGGTGGCCAGGAGCACGGTCCACACGCACGTGACAAAGGCAGGCGCATGCGGCCCAAATTCTTCCTCATACTTCAGTGCGTACAGCGCTGCGCACTCGCATATCTCCGTACGGAGCTGCTCCAGCACGCCTGGTTTTTCGTCGTCATCCTGTGAACACATGACGTGTAATAGTACATTACGATATTAGTGCGTTAAGATGGTTATAACATGCGAGGCGGAATTTCAGCCCGAGCCGAAGGCGAAGCGTAATTGAGCCGAGCATGTTATAACCAATACGCACGTATATCGTACGACGTTTTTTAACACATTTGCGAGGAAACAGAAAAAAAAACATTTTTCATACGTGGTTATGTATCTGTCCTTGGATATTGACGGCAGCAAGCTGTCGCATACGGTTCGCGCTTCTGTTAGTATATCCGGTGGAGTTGAAGTAATATATTGCTCATCTTCATTATTGAAAGTTGACATTTTTAGATATTCACAATACAAGTACAAAGAAAAGAAAATTTGAGAAAAATGGCGCGAGGATTTTTTTCTGCCCTGGCTGCGTGAAAATGTTGGCAAAGACGCTAGAGCATGCAGCCAAGTTTTTAAATTACCGAATAAACTGTTTTTTTTTTAATTTTAAATAAACTCAATCTGTGAATGCACACTGTTGCTTTCCCGCCATTTTAACAGCGCGCTAGCGCTGCCTACTGACTGGCGCCGCGCGGCGATTAGTTCGAAATTTGAATAGCAACAGCGCGCTGCTCACTAGCTGGAGTCGTGCGGCGGCGATCAGTTCCATATTTGAAATGGCAAATAATACTGTTATGGAATTTGTATGGACTATAACTTAACTATTTGCTTTGATAACACACGCGTTTTTTATGACCCGCTTTACATATTTAAAACCGGTAGAATTACATCAGCTTTACGAGCAAGGGTGTTAAAAATGAAATTTATTTGCTAGAAAGAGCTAAATAGATGGTCGAGTTTTATTACAGTTGCTCACACAATGTGCTAAAACTGCATGCAAAATTTAAGAATACATGAATTTAACGTAATTAGTATGTAATAATAATAAGGATGTCAACAAAAAGATTGTCAATAATAAGAATGCCCATAATAAGAATGTCAATAATAAGAATGCCTGTTATAAGAACGTTAATCATTTTTCAATTAATTAATAATAGGAAAATGTCAACCTGAATCTTTAAGGTTAAGATACTCATTCACAGAATAAAATGTCTTGTCTAAAAGCCTTCTGAATAACGCCGTTTGAAATCGATTGTTGGAAAGCAACTTCTGTGATATAAGTGACTTTTCATTGGCGGAATAATCAATGTATCAGGATATCTCGTATACGTTGTCCGTTAGATCAAGTCTCAGGGAGACAAGGATTCACAATAACTCTGTATAGATCCAGATCATTTCAGGGAACAGAAATGTCGGCAGAAATTCCACAGAAAGGCGGTTCGAACATATACGTAACGTATATCAACAATCTGGTTTCCACGACACAAGCCTCGTTGCTTAGTGTGGCACTAGATGGCGCTATGTGTTATGTCCTGCGATATTATATTTAAATGTGGAAGCTTTGTTCGGGTCCGTGGAACGTCAACCAACCAATAACCAATTAGTATGTATAATTTCAAAGCAAACTCCACAAAATCTAACCCTCCTGGGTTACATTTCGGGATACAGCTCGTGGCTAAATAATAAGTCGCTCAGATTAATCTTCAGGTTAAGCCCCGCTTGCCAAAGTTGGTCTGTGGATGGGTGACCAGCCATTACATACCGAGTTTCCTCCGTGACTCGGAAAGCACCAGCCATTGGTCCCGACTGTCATTTGTAGATTTTTGACAGCCGTTACAGATAGTCTGTGCTCCGACATTAAACCAGTCTTATCAAGGGATTTCGTATTACCTAACTAACTGGTTTGTGGAGGTCAAATTAGCAACACAAAAAAAAACAAAATACTGGTATTCAGCTGCATCCGGTTAGACTGAAAGCCGACCCCAACATAGTTGGGAAAAGGTTAGGCAGATGATAACTCCCCGAAATGTACCCAAAAGGCTGGTAACTTTGCAGCCATGTTCAAAGCTTTTAAATCAGTAAAATGTTGGCAACATCAGAATTCTCCAGATTATTTTATACTCACACCAGTCTCCAAGCAAGGTACTTTGACTTGCAATAGATTCAGTAGGTTTGGCATCCAAACAGGCATGTTGTCTTCAAAGAATTCAGGTAAGTCTTGATAGTTCAGGGAGTAGAACACTTTGCATATAAGTACTAGGGACCCATAGATCACACGCAGTGCTTGTGGGTTGTCGGCGTGTTTCGACGTCAAGTCTATTGTAGCCTGCAATATAAAAATAAAAACATAAGATTTACGACATTAGGAACAAAAATATATTAGAAAAAAAACCGGCCAAGTGCGAGTCGGACTCGCGCACGAAGGGCTCCGTACCATTATAGGAGCCCCACTTAAATATTTATTTTATTCTGTTTTTAGTATTTGTTGTTGTTGCGGCAACAGAAATACAATCATCATCTGTGAAAAATTTAACTGTCTAGCTATCACCGTTCATGAGGTGAGGTCACCAGGCGGTGACAGACAGACAGACCGACAATGGAAGCTTAGTAATAGGGTCGCGCTGTCCCCCCATACTTATGTACTAATGCTGTAACAAAATAACATTGTAATACCAAATGATTTGAAAAGAGTAACCATGGAGTTTCTTGCCTGCAGGCCTAGCCAAGTTACAAACGATTCGTATCGATTATCTTTTTACAATCGTAAACGTTAAGTCACGTGGTCAAAACAAGCGAATAGAAACTTCTTAGACAAGTTTACATCGGTTAAGATTATAGAATGAAATGTATTCGTTTCTACAATAGTGATCGCTACATCCCATATAAATCGTAGCCAACTTACAGTTTTGACTGAACTTAAGTTTCTATTCGTTTGTTTCGACCACGTGACTTAACGTTGAAATGATGTCATTCCCATACATTTGGTTAGTTTTCTATTAGCGTTAACGATTGTAGATTGTCAACTTGGCTAAGCCTACTGTTCTTCTCCATGGAAACAACCAACGCGAACCGTGCACCTTTTTCGACGTAAGTATTATAAGTGCCCTATGTGAAATAAAATATTATGATTTTGGTCCCGTTTTTACTCTTTGGGTGCGGAACCCTAAAAAAATGCCTCGTAGTTCTAATGGTTGCAAGCACCACTGCTCAGGGTTAGATATATCCAGGTCAGGCAGTGTTATTGTGTTTTTCCATCAGGAATTCTGTTGTTGGCAATAGACTGGCCCGCTATTACATGGGACTTAAAACATAACTGACGAAATGTGTGCTATTATTAGGCACACCTCAGACTCTGCCGAATTCTTTGGGGATTATGGGCTTGATATTATGTTTATATGAGGTAAACTTCACAGGAGTTACAACAAAACTTTGTCACTAAAAACAAACCTATACATTACATAATGTGTATTTATTTTGTGTACAGTCTCAACGGACGAAATCTCACCACCAATACGGCCCTTTTTGTTTGCAACATTAGGCCGCTATAGAAGCGCTAAACTTTCTCTTGGTACTTTTTTTTTGTTTTATTCCTATTAGTCAAAAAAAAAAGTGGTCGAACAATAGAATACAATTTTTGTAAAACAAAGGATAACGTAAAACAGGGTCGCATATTTTTTGTCGTTTTGCTACTATTGGTCCGCACACTCTTTGTGCGGACCAATAGAAGTTCTTCTTCTTCTTCGTGTCGATGATTCGTTAAGAGTGGTAAACAGAATGATATGGACATCGTGTGCACGGGATTTTATTTTAAATATGAGCAGATTTCGTTCGAGCCCATGGTACTTACCTATTTTTCTGTTCCTTTATTCTATTCTGTATTTAGTGTGTACATAAACTTTAAAATAAATAAACAAAGTGTACTTACAACAAACAAATCAGTGAGTGGTTTAGCGAAGTTCTCAAGGACGTGCTTAATCTCTTCCCAAAGCTTTTGTGATTTAAACTCATACCGGTAACGCTTGAAAAGGGAATGGGCTGTTCTTAACACTCCATTGATCACATGGAAATCACCTGCAACAAACATATTTAAGAAACATGAGCTATGGTAAACGGGCTAGACGTTACATACATTTTTATTTTTATTTGCAAACATGCAATCGGTTCCTGAACCATAAGCAGTATTTTTTGAAGAGTATTTGAAATGTTAAGCGTGCCCTCCCATTGTTAGGCTGCCTTGGGATATTGCTTTACTCAAAGTATATTTCTTATTAGCCCAAGTGTGCAGTCTTTTCAGACGTCTTGTTGGCAGCGACTCACTTAGAGCCTGAGCAAGTCTGTTTTCACGATTTATTATCCCGTCTCTGTAAGCTTTTGTCATAATTCTGATTTCTTCTTTGATGGTATGAACTTTAAGATATTCGTGGATTTCATCCATTCTTGTGTACCATGGGGCATTCACTATGGCTTTAAGCACGCCATTTGGAAATTGCTGGAGTATTTCAGTGTTTGAGGTTTTTGCTGATCCCCACAGCTGTATGCCGTAAGTCCAGACTGGTTTTACGACTGCTTTGTAAATCAAATCTTTATTATTGACAGAGAGTCAAGATGTTACATAATAACAAACACACGGAGGGGTCTCCGTATCTCAGAAAGCACATAAGCCATCATTGGTCCATGATGATCAGTAATCAGTGTAGGTACAGCTATTTTGGTTCAATGAAGGCTATCGTTTTTGTGCTCACCAGATGGCGCCTCTGTCGAGTAAGGTCCTACCAAAATCTATTTTATACTTTAAAGTACCAATAACTTCATAAAAAGTTCATTTTATTAGGGAATATGCATGAAATACAAAACTCTTTTTATTTATGAAAAATGCATTGTATTGGCGCATAAAAACATTGTGGTAAATTGTAAAATAAGTGATGTATTAGAAACTTAAACTTGTTTAAGTTTCTAATACATCACTGCTTTATGTAGCATGTTTTTAGTGAAACGGAACGCACTGTCAAAACACACCATCCTCGATAACGCCGGTTTTGACGAAGTTCATTGAGTCAAAAAAACACTTTTATTTGAAAAGTGCTAAATATTTCACTAAAATTTTATTATAATATTGTTATTGCAATTTTTACTTTAATAAAGCACATACAATCGGTAAAATTATTTTATTAAGCCAAAAAAAAATGATGTAAACAAGGCAGATTGTGGATAATTACGTCACATCATGGCCGCGACAGCTACGGACGTTTGAACTATCGTGGCCGAAATGAAAATCATAGAACTAATAAAACATGTTTTGTAATATGGTGCCCTAAAGTGCACACTGGTTCGCGAGAATCAGAAAATCATGAATAGCTGGAGATAAAGGAGGAAGCCTTCAAAAATAAGTAGGAGTTGCAAGACAAAAAGATAGAAATACTAGACCAAAACAACTAACCATTTAGTTAGTCTCTACCAACTCGTATAGTGCCATTTTATGTAATCGCATCCAACCCAAATTAATCCCAGAAAACATCTGATTCTGGGTAAAAGCCAGTTGCAGATAAGTCTATGATTATATTTAATAAATCAAAAAACCCGACTGCATAAAAAATAACTAATAAGTAAATATGCAGTCGAGTTTTTTTTTTATATTTTACACTTTTAGTTACTTAGATATACCATTTTAAAATCCTCATGATGAGCCCTTTATCGAGCCGTTCAGGCTGCAGAGTGTTCCAAACATTTGAATTTGGTGCCAAAAATCCGACATTTAGTTTTTTTTAAATTTTGATATACCCAGTGTCACTCTCACAGTAAATAAGAATCTAACGACCCCTCTCAAGCTAAAATCCATCGAGCCGTTCAGGCCACAGAGCGTGCCAAACAATTATACATACTCTCGAAAAACATAACCCTTCTTCTGGCGCAGTCGGGTAAAAAACATGGTGCCCTAAAGTATTTTCTAAGTGTTGCCACAGTTATAAAAGATACTCACCAGTACCGAACTTCTGAACCATCTCTGGTATTAGGCTTGGCCACTTCTCAGGGAAGTCACACTTCCCGATGATGGAAACAGCATCACTGAACTGCCTCTGGATGGCTTCAGGAGACTTCAGCATCAGCGACACTATCAAGGTCTTGATGGTGGCTCTGTCTGACGCATGGATACGGTCCACTCCATCATCTTCCTGTTAAATAAACAAATAAAAGCCTTTTATTTCAAACTTTTATCACTACTTATTGATAAAGTGAAGACTTTTAGTACTTATCTATTGTTATAATTTAATTATTTTAGCTAGTTAGTAGTGTTCTTTTTTAATAGAGTTGGAGATGTAGTCCCCTTACTGGTAAAGGCCTCCTCCGTTTTTTTACACTTAACGTGGTTCTTGACACGATTCAGCCAGTTTGTCATCTTAAGGTGTTGGACAGGTCATGTCGCACGGCTCTGTCGTGGCAGATGGATTATCGAACCGCGAGATGGACAGGACTACTGGGCAAAAGAAAGATCGGGAGACCGTTTATAAGATGGGATGACGATATAATGCAGATTTCCTGTTAATACACCACATTATCAATTCCTCAATCTTTACATATGGTGTAACCAATTACGTTAATTAAAGAAGATAGACGCCCTCGAAATGTGGTGCTACGGATTGTAAAGCTTGCCACCACCCCTGATGTGACGACCACGACCACTCTGCCAAGAGTATGACGACGAAGAAGAAGAACCAATTACGTTAGAGTAACATGTTATGTGAATGTTTCACCAGTACAACCACTGTGTATGATAGAGTATGCGTCGATTTTCATGCGTTTGCCTGTAACAGGATTATCAGTTGTCATATCATAGAAGATTGCGGGTAAGAACCATCACCATTGACAAAATCATATCAGTCCGGAATCACCCCATTGCCCATTATAGGCCTACCCTTTTTGCTGCCAATACCTACCCTTTTTGCTGCAATAGACGATATCGTCAAACCAACGAGCATTAGGACGGCCCTGGGTTCTTTGGCATAACCTTGGCCACCACTTTGTAAAAGCTTTGCTCCATCGGTCATCTCCACGAATAGCCAGATGTAAGAACCGTGCAGACCAGAAAAGAATGACACAAAGGGATTAGGCTAGCTTTTTTTTTTTTTTTTCGAAATGGCATCTCGCAGTTCAACCAGAGAGGTTGTCGTCTGCTTAACCGGACTTTCCTGTGGGTGCCTTAAGTGTAAGGCCTCCAGCCAGGGCAAAAAACTTACAAACTAAGCGACTACACGCTAAGGGCACCCCCTGCGGGGTACGGGCCTCGGCTTAGGGCGTCGCTGGGAGAGGACAGCAAGGGGACAGGCTTGATCGGAGTGGTGTCATTATTTAGGGACTGGACTGGACTACAGGCTCAGCAACGCGAGCTGGCACGAGCAAGGGACGGGGAGGATTAGGCTAGCTAGGTATAAACTCATACAGGTTTAACGGAAAACATGGAACACTAAGACACTGATGATTGTTGAATTTATTCTATTTTCCTCTCAAGCAAAGCATCAATGCTTTCCCTTTCTTTTGGTTGAGTGAGTGTTCAAAAAGTATAAATCTATATTCATATTACAGAGAGTCACAGAGAAAGAGAGTGAATTTTGTGGGTTGCTATGCAAAAGACAATCTCCAATCAATTCAATTCAAGAAAAATTCTATATCATAGTGGCTTATACTTACAACAGGCCAGTTTCGTTTGATGAGATTTTTGAATGCAATTGCAGCCGCAACCCTGATGGTGAGGTCCACTGTCTCTTTGTCAATGAGGTGCAGCAACAAGATCGCATAGTTCTGATTTACTTCTACGCTTTCTAAAAACTTTTCAGCTGCAAAGGAAGTTAGCATTAATCAACAAAATTATTAGTCCATCCAATCAAAACACTCATCATTTTTTTTAAATCAATTATACAAGTTTAAATAAATAATGTTGTGGACACCAGATAGTTGATATACTACATAAATACTTTTTTGTTTGTAAATACATACTAATTACACATGTAAACATCCATGACTCGGAAACAAATATCCATGCTCAACACAGAAACATTTGCTCCTACCGGGATTCCAACCCGGGACCCTAAAAACGTAAGGCAGCCTCACTACCGCTGCGCCATTCGGGTCGTCAAATATTTAGATAAAATTAAAAAACAAACAAAAACCACCAACAAAACTTTGGCAGTGAGGAGCTGTAAACGTCTGTTTGACATAAGGCCCTGTTGAATCCATGGTCCAGAGCGAAACGGGATGGGACGCCGTCACCTCCTTCTGCGAAGCAGTCATGCTAACAAGGAGGTGGCGGAACATGTGAGAGAGAGATCCGTCTCATGACGACAGGCCGTGTCGACTCTGCTACGCGCGCCTCAAAGAGAGCCAGCAAAAGGGAAGGGGCCGATGCCTGCCGGGGCTCCGGCACTGTGGCCCCGGAACACAAAGGGCGATGAAGGAACATGGATGGGTTTTAGTCAGTAACAGTCTGACACTCCCTCCTGCTCCGCCCAGAGCGGGAGGAGTCATTTGAAGATTTCATGCAAAAATTATTGCTGGGAAACGACTATTCTTTTTGGGGTGAGAAATCACGTTTTACAGTATAACTCAATGTACCGCACTCAACATTGTGCTGGTGGATGGTTTGAATAGTACAGGGGTTGTGGAGGTGTTTAACGCAAAAATTATTGCAGGGAAACAACTTTTTTTTTGGGGGTGAAAAATCATGTTTTGTGGTAAAACTTAATGTTACGCACTCAAAACATTGTGCTGATGGATGGACTGAAAAATACGAAGGTCGTGGAGGTGTTTAAAGTAAAAATCTTACATTAAAAACATGTATTTAAAAAAAAAAAATCTTGTCAAAAAATTGGAACTTCGACCGCATTATCTCCTTAACTGGGAACTAGAAGGTTCCCAGGTATGGTGTAGAACAAAAAATGATCCCAATGACGGGGAGAACAAGTGCCTTTCAGCTTCGTTAAGAGGTTTTTACACCCTTTGTTTAATCATGCATATTAGCCAAGACATCACAATTTTAGCAGATGAAGTTGCAAAGTGATATTGATAAATAAGTATTGTACAACTCCAAGAAACAATATGGTGATGATGATAATTGGTATTTATGTGCTTCTGAAGAACCATCAGGCAATTTAATTGCTAAGCAATTAAACTGACAACATTTGACACAATTCAAATGTTAAAGCATGAAAGATTTGAATTTATGGACAAGATGAGTTTAGTAATCTATTGTTTCATACAGTTCAAAAGCAAATTCAACAAAACAAGTTGTCAGATTCTGTTTTATTGGAATGGATGGCAGTTTAATAGAAGCGACCCAGAATACACGAACTTGGACTGAGGAAATACACAATAAAAATATTTTGCAAAGATAAATCTTACTTCAGGGTATTTGCTTTAATTAACAATTATCTATAGTTTTTTGGATTAATAAAATCACTTTTTTAATAATAAATCAAAAGAATCAAGGAAATCGTGAGGAATTCTCTGAGTTAAGGTTTGAGGTTATCTTTATTTTAGTAACAAATTATCGAGAATATTGATTCCCACTGATACTGACCAGTAAATGTTACTAGAATAAAATCAATACAAAATTAGAGACATTTAGCGGCTATTGCTTGGGTAAAAATAAATAAATTTTACATACCCGGTCGTCTAATGTTGGTGTCCGGGTTTAACGTCTGTTGAAGATAATTTGCTAGGGTAGCTAAGTTTTCATCCGTAACCTCCATATTTGCAATTCACTTGTTAAATATATTACTAAGCAGATGAGATTTTTACGAAAATGTGCCGGAAATTTAGGAATTTTTCAACGGTCAGCAAAACGACAGCAATAAGAATAAGAATGACTGAAAATAAATTTTGAATGACAATGACAGCAAGCACACTTTATGTCAAAACTATGAATGAATGAATGAGGAACGGTTATTTAGGTCCATGA
Source organism: Xestia rhomboidea (assembly GCA_963853795.1). Lineage (NCBI taxonomy): Eukaryota > Metazoa > Arthropoda > Insecta > Lepidoptera > Noctuidae > Xestia > Xestia rhomboidea. The sequence goes on from OY970774.1 coordinate 12,004,441, forward strand.
ACGGTTTCACCAAGGAACTTATATACTAACTGGAATGACGACGGGCAACTCAAATACCTCCGTTCCGAGCGAGAAAGCTTCGTGAGTGGATGTGGTCTCTTTCTAATAGGGTGTCCAATAGTTATACTAACTCTTGAGACAGTTACAGAGTAGCTGTTATTTTATTATTTAATGATGATGACCTGCAACTCAATAGGATTCTAGGCGAAATAGCTTCAAGAGTGGATGTCATTAAGTTTTTATGTTAACTTAAATGTAAATCTGTACCGTCCAGTTGGAAATTATCCATTTTGCAACCTGTCTATCCAGACGACTTTTGTATTCGGGGATTCGAAGACTCCGTTAAATTACATATTTTTTCAGACATGGAAAATCACATATTCATAATGTGACAGTTTACCTATAATGTTTTAGTAACATTTGCCAATATTTATTTTATATTCCGAAACCATTAATTTTCACTCGCAGCTCGCCAAATGAATTGTTTTGTTGGAGAAGCATGGAAAAATCCTTAGGACTGGCATGGCATGGCACGGTGCGGCGGACGCTTTTCTTTTCAATATTTGTATTTAAAAAGTAAACTAGGTACTACCGACCCCATGTGCGATGTCCGATGTTTCTAATTTATCTAGTATACTTTTGATTACTATGTACGACAACGATGTTCGAAACTTCGAACTTACTTACTTAATTTATTTGGATATTTCCCGTTTGTCAATCTAAAACATTGGTAACCCTAGTCGTAAACAACCAACCAAAGTAAGAAATAAACAACCAAAGTTAAAAAACTTCCCTGAAAATAAAATTCCACATTCAACATACCCTTACTACTAAACCCTTTCACACAACACAATTTTACCATATTTAAAGTGGATTATTTCACTTAAATACAATAAAAAGTACTTAAATGACTTCAACGCGAAAATGTGTCGACCATATTGTTTACATCGGTGACAAGGCAAGACAGAGACACCATCCACCTTTGTTGGTTTCTCGCTCTGGACGTTTTGTTTTTTTTCTTTTCTATTGAATCCATTGTACAAATTTAAACTCTATGCTCTTGAATTAGAGTATTTTTTGCTTTTTGTAAGTTTTCATTCCAGTTAGTATTTAAGTTCCTTGGTTTTCACTTCAGGTTCAGTCTACGAAGACCATAGACATAGTACTATTATCTATTCTGTGCCATAGACGATCAATCTAGTTCAATTAGCATTATTAGTAACTGCATGAAACTATATGGAACGTGCAGGAACTATAGGTGAGATCAATGTTTTACATATGTACAAGAAGGAGTTCAAATATCGTGTGTTTGTTTTTATCTTGTATTCCTCTTGTAGTCTCCAGAAGGGCTATTACGTAGATCTGTTGACAGCTCGAAATAATAGTAACTGGGCTCAGTGTCCATCAATTAACTGTCAAAATGTTAGTGTCTTAGTATATAGGACCCTGTTATTCACGGTAAAGTGATATCCACTCAGTGTGTTATGTAATACCGATACTATGACATTCACGGTCATCAAAGTTCGGTGTACAACCGAAGCTTGATAGTCACTGGATATCAGAAAGATACGTAATAGCCCTGCTGATAATTAAAATCTGGATTCAAAGTTCGAGTGAATCGGATCACAACACAATAAACCGCATCATCAAAATTGGCACACCAGACCCAACTTTATAGAGCGTAGTGTCAGACATTTAGTTAGCCACTGTACGCTAGAGTATTAAGGTGGATGCTCCAGGGTAGCCCGCGAAATTCAAATTTTCTTACGTTTTTTGGAATTTGCAGACCAGTGCTAGGTTGTATGTTGATTTAAATATTGTTCGCGACTGTAAGACATATGTAGTTACAGAATTATAATCATCAAAATCATCAATACAACCCTCCAAGTTCATAAAAGTCGAGGAACGACTTTTTCAAGGTCAAACACATGATCTTGATTTTGACCTAGAAAAAACAATATTTTTATCAACATACAACCTAGCACTGGTCTACAAATTGCAAAAAACGTAAGATAATTTGAATTTCGCGGGCTAGCCTGACGCTTTCACCTTAACCTCTTTGTCACTGCGCGCAATAATATTAAAGCAGGTGACCACAGAACACTATTACTCCTAGCGGAGCAGGTGACAACCTTTCTAGGTTGAACTACGAGATGCCATTACCAAAAAAAAAAACCTGTATTTTACTCTTTGGGTCAATTGAAAAAATTATATTATATTCTGTGGACGTACGCTCTGACTCTCTGACGTCTTTTATTGATTCGCTCGTTCGTTTGCGATGTGCTTTGCGGTGTTGGATTGGAATATTCTTGATTCAAGTTGATTCGTGCTTTTGGTAATTTTGGCATACCATGATTACCATGTAATACATATTCTGTCCTTGGTTCTATGGTCAAAACTCTGTCAAAATTCTTCTAAACACAGTACATTTTAGTAAAGGGAGTCGAATTAATGAACTATTGTAATTCATCCCATCCATCAGTGGTTGATCAGTGGGCTTTCTTTTCTTGTTTAGACTTGGACGTGATTTTGTTCAATAGTTGATTGATAGAGTTGGTTGCTTGATCCCTTTCAAAATGTTTCAAGCCTAAAAAGTTTTCTATTTGTTGATGGCTACCAAATTTATTTTACGTTTTGTGGTATATGTTGGGTTTGGTGTATCGTAATCCCCAAAATTCATTAGCAATCATATTTTGTTTTGGTTTTGTCAGAAACACGTTATAAAACAGGTACACAAAAGTCTACTGATCTTGGTAGACTTTTATGTACATATCCGTTTTTTAAATTTAATGAATAGAAATGTTGTATTTCTTTTCTATACATTAGATTTCATGTCAGTGGTTTTTAAATCGTAGGTTCCATAAAAATATATGGTAATCGTTTTGTTTTTTCTATTTGTATGGTTTGACTTTGATTTGTTGTTGAAGTTTGCATCAAACAACTAGCCATAGCAATCTAATCATTGAAAAAGTCTGGAGTGGATTGATGGGAAAAATCTGGTTGTGAAGGAGAATAGAGTCGGAATATCATCATCATCTTTGAAAAAAATTGTTTGTACAAGTTATAATTCAATTTTTAAAATTCATAATGTTACGTGATCCTTGTGCAGCACACAGCATAAATTTGGTATAGAAAAACGCTGCTAAAAGTTCAAAAGTCTAATGAGATCTCAGTAGACTTTTGTGTATCTGGTTTTGAAATATAATGTATAGAAATGTCATTTCTATACATTATATTCATTATTATATATCAGACATTTCTATACATTATATTTCATGTCAGTAAATGGTTTTATATGTATTGTAGGTTCCATAAAAATTATATTTAGGCTGGGAACCCCTTGAACCATGGAAAACGTTTTGTTTTTATCCATTCTTATGGTTTGACTTTGATTGATTTGTTGTTGAAGTTTACATCAAATAGCCTTAGCAATCTAATCATTGAAAAAGTCTGGAGTGCATTGATGGGAAAAATCGGGTTGTGAAGGAGAATTGAGTCGAAATATCATCATCTTTGAACAAATTAGATGATACCAGCTTTATTTCAATTTTTAAAATTCATAATGTTAGGTGATCCTTGTTCGGCACACAGCATAAATTTGGTATAGAATAACGCTGCTAAAAGTTCAAAAGTCTAATGAGATCTCAGTAGACTTTTGTGTACCTGATTTTGAATAATGTATAGAAATGTAGATATATTTACTTACATTAATTTCATGTCAGTAAATGGTTTTATATCATAGGTTCTATAAAAATGATATTTGGGTTGGAAACCCCTTGAACCATGGAAAGCGTTTTGTTTTTTATCCATTCTTATGGTTTGACTTTGATTGATTTGTTGTTGAAGTTTGCATCAAACAACTAGCCATAGCAATCTAATCATTGAAAACGTCTGGAGTGGGTTGATGGGAAAAATCGGGTTGTGAAGGAGAATAGAGTCTGAAATTTCATCATCATCTTTGATTAGATGTGCGGCACACAGCATAAATTTGGTAAAGAAGAACGCTGTTAAAAGTTCAAAAGTCTACTGAGATCTCAGTAGACTTTTGTGTACTTTATTTTGAAACATAATGTATAGAAATACAAATACATTTCCATACATAATATTTCATGTCAGTAAATGGTTTTATATCGTAGGTTCCATAAAAATTATATTTATATTGTGAACCCCTTTTACTTTGGAAAATATTTTGATTTTTCTGTTCTTATGGTTTGGCTTTAATTGATTTGTTGTTTGCATCAAACAACTAGCCATAGCAATCTAATCATTGAAAACGTCTGGGGTTGATTATGATTGATGGGAAAAATCTGGTTTTGAAGGAGAATAGAATATGAATATTGTATGCTTAGTGGCATTGTGAGCAGGAAAAAAAGAAATTGAAAGTTAGGAAAAAAAATGACACACATTTAAAAAAAAAATACAAAAAAATCTATTTTGCTGGTAAAATGGGTACAGTAAATCTCCTTAAATATTTATTTGGTCGAATACAATGTGCACTTAAGTGTCAAAAGAGAATTTACAATTTGAGAAGGTTATGGTTATTATAAGTGACATTTATAATAGAGAAAAATAAGTCACAAAACCTTGCATTAAAGTTAAAGGATTCAATCCTACTGAAAATGCATTTTCCTTTTAAGTTTTTATTTGGGATGTGCGCCTTGTGGTTTATGTTTGGTTTGGTGTTTCGTAATATTCAATATCAATCATATTGTCTTGGTTTTTTCAGAAATACCTATGTTAAAAAACGGGGAAACGTCTTAGTGATCTACATTACTAGCTGACCCCGCACACGTTCGTCTGCCATATAAGTTATGGTGTGAAATATACTGTACTAAGTATACTTTCCCAGATTAAAAACATACAGCTTTTACTGCTTCAACCCTGCTCTCCCATCGAGAATTTGAGAGTAATTTTAGACTTAAAGTTGCCACTTCCTCAGCAAGTATTTTCGTTGACGAATTTCTTGCAAAGTTGAAAAGAAATAGACAATTTCTAATGAATATTTAGCAGCATAATTTACTACCAATTTTAGGCTATGTGCCGCAAAAGGTACATAAAATGCGCGCGGGCTTAAGTCTAAAAATCGTTTTTGTAAACCGATATTTTTCTCTTTCATACTTGCACCATTATCGTAACCTTGACCACACATACCTATCTTGTATGTCAATTTAGTTTGAGATTAAATTGGTCCTCTTTCGTTGGATCTGCCAAAGTTACAACCACAGACTTATGTACCAGAATAGAGGGGTATAATATCAAAATCCGCTAAAATAACTTTGACAAAAATATCACAGACCATAAAAAACTGTTTAAACTTAATCAATAAAACTTAACGGGATTTTCTTATTCTAATCAATTTGTTTATGACTTGGCAACACTAATTTTAGCTGGGCCAACAGAAAATATAAAGCTTTAGAACCGTTATAAGCATTTAAAAGATTCATTTTAGAGGAATTTGAAACTAACCTGGCGTTATTGCGGGTTTTGAAAATTAGCTGTCATATTTTAGCAGGTTTTGCATCCAACAATAAACTTTCGGGTGGATAGCGTTATGCAAGATTAATTAGGGCTAGGTGAGTTAGTTTAATCCTATGTCAAATAGGTAAACATACAATAATTATACACGCGTATGAAAAATATATTTAACTAGGTACTTATCTAAAATAAAAACATCAGAACTTTTCAATGGCAATTATTTACTTTAAATGTACGAGCTTAATTACTACTACTACTTAATTATTACTACTACTAATGAATGCGCAGATAGCTAGTATTTTATATATTTATGACAACTTCAAAGCCTGGCTCACATAAACCACTACATTCTTCATCGTCCCAATTGTTATCTTTAGAATCATTATCAGGGAGCGGAATCTAATAGCAAAACAATTGAATGTATTAAAGATTGGTCATTGGTTTTCATCGACTATACATATACAGACTATCGATAGCTGAGTTTTGAATTTTTACTTTATAGAACACTAGCTTTCCGTTTGCGGCTTCGCCCGTGTGGATATCGCGATTTTTCGACGAAGTTGCATACCCTGTTATTCATTGGTAGATTGTATGACAAGGGAGCAAAATAATATTTTTACGGCGAGGGCGCCATTTTGAAAATTTATTGTCACTGTTTTATTTGGGATTCATATAGTTGTGGATTTAACGGGTGATTTTTTAAGAGGTATAGGATTTGATTTTCAAAAAAAACACAAAAAATTTGGAAAATTTGATGAAATCTTTATTGGAATCGATAGAACGATCAATATAATTTAATGTTTGAAGATGATTTCATGCAAATGCTGGCCGCGGCTCCGGTTTAAAAAAAAACAAATCAGCCGGTATATCACGAATAAATGCTTCAATATTGGCTCCCAGTGCGTCAATCGTTGCTGGTTTATCCCTGTAGAAATGAGCCTTAACATGGCCCCACAAGAAATAGTCCAAAGGCGTTAGATCACACGATCTAGGCGGCCAATTGACGGGCCCAAAACGTGAGATAAACTGTTCACCGAAGGCGGCTGTCAATTGGGCCATTGTTTCGCGTGCCGTGTGGCATGTGGCACCGTCTTGTTGAAACCACATGTCAGGCATGTCCAATTCTTCCATTTTGGGCAAAAAAAAATCGCCAATCATCACACGGTAGCGCTCGCCATTCACAGTAACGTTTCGGCCATTGTCGTCTTTGAAAAAGTACGGCCGGTGATGCCGCCGGCCCATAATCCACACCAAACAGTACATTTTTGGGGATGCAGTGGTAGCTCTTGCAATGCTTCTGGCTGGTCTTCACTCCAGATGCGGCAATTATGCTTATTGACATATCCATTCAACCAGAAATGAGCTTCGTCGCTGAACACAATTTTTCGATGAAAAAGTGGATCTTCCTCCAACTTTGCCAATGCCCATTCACCAAATGTTAGACGTTGTGGGAGGTCGTGTGGCTTCAATTCTTGCACCAGCTGTATCTTGTAAGGTTTTACACCCAAATCCTTTCGCAAAATTTTCCACGTAGTGGAGTAACAGAGGCCCAATTGCTGCGAACGGCGGCGAATCGACATTTCACGGTCATCACTGACACTGGCGGATACAGCCGCAATATTTTCTTCGGTCCTCATTCTACGTATGCGTGTTCGTGGTTTAATGTCCAATAATGTAAACTGGGTTCGAAATTTAGTCACAAGCTTCCGAATAGCTGCCTCAGTAGGCCGACCAAACTGCCCATAAATTGGAAGAAGTGCGCGATGCACTCTCTTAACCGAGCATGCATTTTGATAGTAAAATTCAATAATTTGCAAGCGTTGTTCGTTCGTAAGTCGATTCAAGGTTAAATTATAGACCAAACTGAACAAGTTTGACAATGACACAAGACACGATTCACGCGTGATCTGTCAAAAACAGTGTTGCCAAAAAGATACCAGCAAAAAAATCACCCGTTATGTATATTTTGAGTGTTTGTAATCTCAGCATCTGGCTGGTTGGTACACAGGAAAAGGCACTGATTCCTTTGATGTAGAAAGGCGTGGCGACAATGGTATGGGCGAATCATCTGCAGCTCTTAATTTAATATTTTCTACAATGCGGGTGCTGATTTTTTCCTTATTTTCGGTGGAATCTTCGATGTCACCCTCTGCTACAGAACTGGATTTCCACCCTCCGTGCCGCTTCATAACAGTAAGGTCCGCTCCAGAATCTGCCAAAAGTGTAGCGGAAGTACGGCGAAAACAATATCCTGTGCAGCTTGCTATCAGGCAACTTCAAGTATGCAGCGATTTTTAGGTGCATTGAAGATATTTTATTTTTTCAATAACCTGTTTAAATCACTTTCACACTATATTACATTTAATATCAGAAGTACGCCGGCTCTGATATTTTTCCACAATTCGTTTGCACTCTCCACGAATGATGATCGATCGATCAATTTTTGTTTTTGTGTCAGACAATTTTACCAATAGTAACTGATCTGAGTGATTTTCGATACCATCGACCGTTATTTTTATAAGTTCGTAACCACGACAAACTCCATGTACCCCGAATATTAAAGCCACCTGTAATAAAACAGAAAAGGAATCAGACGAGTAGGTACAGTACGTATACGTACACGTTATAAAATACTCTGTTTATAGTTTATAAAGGAGTAACTAAAAGATATGTCGCGTGAATTAGCCCAGTCTTCTTCTTCAAACGCTTTGCGCTGCTGGAACTCGAACGCTCTACGCTGGTTGCGTGAACCGCTAGCCGGACTACCAGGCTGAACGGGTCGCGCTCTCTGCTGCTGCTGGTTTTGTGGCATCCTGCCTTGTTATAAAAACAAAAGAAAATAAAGAGCTTTTAACGTGGCATAATTTTGAAATCACAATAGTATATGCATTATTGTATATTAAAGCCTTCAAAAGAACAGTTGAAATAAATTTGTCCACAACGCTCTATAAATGGTTTTGGCAGTTTGCAAATCAGTGGTTATCACTCGTGGGTAGATTCAGCCAAAAGGACCAACATCTTGATAATTCCGAGCATCATCCAGAAGGAAAATAGGACCAAAATTTCATGAATATTTGTGTCATACCACTCCCGGGCAAAGCTAGCGGATGAACTAGCTATCCCCTGAGCCTTCTAAAGAACAGTTGAAATAAATTTGTCCACAACGCTCTATAAATGGTTTTGGCAGTTTGCAAATCAGTGGTTATCACTCGTGGGTAGATTCAGCCAAAAGGACCAACATCTTGATAATTCCGAGCATCATCCAGAAGGAAAATAGGACCAAAATTTCATGAATATTTGTGTCATACCACTCCCGGGCAAAGCTAGCGGATGAACTAGCTATCCCCTGAGCCTTCTAATGAACAGTTGAAATAAATTTGTCCACAACGCTCTATAAATGGTTTTGGCAGTTTGCAAATCAGTGGTTATCACTCGTGGGTAGATTCAGCCAAAAGGACAAACATCTTGATAATTCCGAGCATCATCCAGAAGGAAAATAGGACCAAAATTTCATGAATATTTGTGTCATACCACTCCCGGGCAAAGCTATTGGATGAACTAGCTATCCCCTGTGCATAATGGTTGGTCTCGGTCACTATATGTGACAAGATGCCGTCATCCCAGTACGTCCTAAACTCCCCATACGCATGTTTTGATGCGATAACAGGCCCCGTTTGCTCAGGCAGAAATTGCTCCCTCTCACCATCGCATGGTTGACCATTCAAAGCGAGATGGAATCGCTGTCCCAGCAAAGAGAGCCTCATCCTGACCTACATCAGCATCTAAAAACTCATCATCTGTATTCTGGTCATGCTCTTGGTATTCTGGCCTTTGCCTCCTCACTCTCGCAACTGCCCGCACTCTCGCTGCCTCCCTTGCATGCACCACTTTCATCATAGCAGCTCGCAGCTCTTCTGGCACGTCCTCGTTATTTATATTTACTTCCACTAATCTATCACCCCTTTTCTCTTGGGACTGACCTTCTCGTCTTGCGGCTCCTTCCCTCGCCCGACTTGCAGCTCCCCTCGCCCGGCCGCCTTGACGTGGTCCGCGCGCGCGTCGACTTCCTCGGCCACGCACTGGGACTCTCCTGACGCTCTACCGCTTGCGGAGGGTAGATTTAATGCTCGTCGGCGAGATGATAAGCGTCGTCATCGTCCTCTTGGATCATCTCACTGATTTGTCTCATTACAGCAGATTCAGTAATTTAGTCAAGATGAAAAGAATTTACCTCATAATCCGGTTCCTCAAAGTCATCGAGGTATTCCGGCTCATCGTATACCTCTAACTCGGCCAACTCATCCTCGGACATGTCCTTCCCAGACATGGGGACATCGAGGTACTCCCGCATCACGCCCTCTTCCTCCGAGTCGCTTTCTCGGAGCATCTCGGCAAAGTCGTCGGGCACGGCACGATTCACGTTCCAGACATTTCTAAAATAATCTATATTTTTAATTTTTTCTTAAGCTGTACTGTCCCACTGTTGGGCAAAGGCCTCTCTGAAATATTTTACTTCATAAAAAAAATAAAATAAAGTTATCGCCCTCTTCCTCCGAGTCGCTCTCTCGGAGCATTAAATAAATAAATGTTAAGTTCAATTTATTGGGGATAAGCCTATTACAATGAGATGTATTTATAATAATGTAAAAAAAATATGGCGACTTGTTTGGGAACAACTAAAATTGGAAAAAAATAATTTAAAGCTATTAGCAAAAAATAAAACTGACTTCAAAAAAAAAAAGAACAAAAAGTGATGATGAATTAGTGATGATTTCTATGTTGATACGACAGGGGCTTTCCTTTAAAGTCTATACTAGGTACCATTTTCAACTCTTTACCATAAAACAAATAAAATAGGAGCAGTAGGTAAAAAAAAATATTTGTGAATAACAAATGATTTTTTAAGTATTTTCCCCATTTGAACACGAATTTATTTATGCATAGGTCATGCACCTTAAAACGATAAATCTGAGTATAATCTACGATACTTTGTGGCCACTCTAACGCAAGTCACAAGTAATAAATACCAATTACAAAATATTATAACCAAAAAAACAATATTCCCACCTTTCAATAGTTTTTTAATAACTACAGCTTTTGGGTTATTTTTTCTTTTCGGAAGCAAAGTTCCTGTACAGTATGTTATTTGGATAATAAAATTTCTGATAACTGGACACTTGTAAAAATTGTCCATGTAAACGGAACAGCCGCTATTCAAATAATCTTTTAAAAGTGTCATAACAACTTTGTTCCACGTGAACCTATACCACCAACTTCAACATCTGCGGATCCTCTATCTCTAGTTATATTGAACAACCATATTTGGTTTGTTGACCGCACGACCACGCCTATTTTCCACTGGCTTCAATTGGAATGAAAGCACAGTGGAACTAGTGAGCACATCTCTCTTGTCTTTCCATTTACCGACACAAACACCTTTTCCGTTGTATCTATAAATATTCCCACCTTTCAATAGTTTTTGAATAACTACAGCTTTTGGGTTCTTTTTTTCTTTTCGGAAGCAAAGTTCCTGTACAGTATGTTTTTTTGGATAATAACATTTCTTCTAACTGGACACTATTGTAAAAATTGTCCATGTAAACGGAATGGCCGCAATTCAAATAATCTTTTAAAAGTGTCTTAACAACTTTGTTCACGTGACCTACACCACCAACTTCAACACCAGCGGATCCTCTATCTCTAGTTATATTGAACAACCATATTTGGTTTGTTGACCGCACGACCACGCCTATTTTCCACTGGCAACAATCGGGATGAATGCACAGTGGAAATAGTGAGCACATCTCTCTTGTCTTTCCATTTACCGACACAAACACCTTTTCCGTTGTATCTATAAATATTCCCACCTTTCAATAGTTTTTGAAGAACTACAGCTTTTGGGATCTTATTTTCTTTTCGGAAGCAAAGTTCCTGTACAGTACGTTTTTTTTTGGATAATAACGTTTATTCTAACTGGACACTATTGTAAAAATTGTCCATGTTAACTGAATTGGGATGAATGCACAGTGGAAATAGTGAGCACATATCTCTTGTCTTTCCGTTTACCGACACAAACACCTTTTCCGTTGTATCTATAAATATTCCCACCTTCCAATAGTTTTTTAATAACTACAGCTTTTGGGTTATTTTTTCTTTTCGGAAGCAAAGTTCCTGTACAGTATGTTATTTTGGATAATAACATTTCTTCTAACTGGACACTATTGTAAAAATTGTCCATGTTAACTGAATTGGGATGAATGCACAGTGGAAATAGTGAGCACATCTCTCTTGTCTTTCCATTTACCGACACAAACACCTTTTCCGTTGTATCTATAAATATTCCCACCTTTCAATAGTTTTTGAAGAACTACAGCTTTTGGGATCTTTTTTTCTTTTCGGAAGCAAAGTTCCTGTACAGTACGTTTTTTTTGGATAATAACATTTATTCTAACTGGACACTATTGTAAAAATTGTCCATGTTAACTGAATTGGGATGAATGCACAGTGGAAATAGTGAGCACATCTCTCTTGTCTTTCCATTTACCGACACAAACACCTTTTCCGTTGTATCTATAAATATTCCCACCTTTCAATAGTTTTTTAATAACTACAGCTTTTGGGTTATTTTTTCTTTTCGGAAGCAAAGTTCCTGTACAGTATGTTATTTGGATAATAACATTTCTTCTAACTGGACACTATTGTAAAAATTGTCCATGTAAACGGAATGGTCGCTATTCAAATAATCTTTTAAAAGTGTCATAAAAACTTTGTTCACGTGACCTACACCACCAACTTCAACACCAGCGGATCCTCTATCTCTAGTTATATTGAACAACCATATTTGGTTTGTTGACCGCACGACCACGCCTATTTTCCACTGGCACCAATCGGGATGAATGCACAGTGGAAATAGTGAGCACATCTCTCTTGTCTTTCCATTTACCGACACAAACACCTTTTCCGTTGTATCTATAAATATTCCCACCTTTCAATAGTTTTTGAATAACTACAGCTTTTGAGTTCTTTTTTTCTTTTCGGAAGCAAAGTTCCTGTACAGTATGTTTTTTTTGGATAATAACATTTCTTCTAACTGGACACTATTGTAAAAATTGTCCATGTAAACGGAATGGCCGCTATTCAAATAATCTTTTAAAAGGGTAGTTCAGTTCACGTGACCTACACCACCAACTTCAACATCTGCGGATCCTCTATCTTTAGATCCGCCAAAACATATAATTGAATGCCATATTTGTGCCATTTATTTTTAATGGACTGTCGAATCCAGGCATCGATTCATCTATGCTTAATTCTCTTTCAGGATAAATTAAAATTTTATTTTATTCGTTAAAATAATTTAATAAATAATAAATTTTAGAGTACATGATAACTACTCGTAAGTAGTATTAAAAAAAGGCACCTTAAAATTAACAAAAATCTGTCCTTGAACGTATCTATTAACATTAAATTTAACGTAACACAGCTTTTCTTCCAGTAATCAGAAATTCTACTCAGCCTAGCGGTGCCAATAAATAAAATACCTAAAAATGTTCACAATTCAGCCACATTTTTGTTTTTGTGATTCGGCTGTTGGGCTTAAGTGGCTTGGAAAGTAAAACTATCCAAGACGGAGGTTTTCAACTTGCGGTCCGGGCGGTTAAAATTCAAAATTTCTTGCGTTTTTTTGCAATTTGCTGGCCAGTGCTAGGTTTTATGTTGATTAAAATATTCGTCGTTGATTAAAGTAATGAATTTGACAGGTCAAAGTCATTTCTGCACCTTTATGCGCTTGGAGGGTTGTATTGATGATTTTGATGATTATAATTTTGTAACTACATACGGTGGCCGGGGGCCACGTAGGCGCGGGCCTGTGGATGGAGAGCTATGGGCTAGCTCGCCGTCCGTCCGTCACATGATCGGGCGTTCGTTCCACGCGCGCCTAAAAGAGAGTCAGCAAAAAGGGCTGTGGGAGACTGTTCGAAAGAGATACCGTGGCCCCGGAACACATAGCGATGAAGGAACATGGATGGGTTTTAGTCAGTAAAAGTCTGACACTCCCTCCTGCCTGCTCCGCCCAGACCGGGAGGAGTCATTTGATGATTTCCCATCCGGAAAAAAGGGGGTCCCAATAAATGATAACTTATTCTCTACTGCTGTTTCCTCTGTCCACTCTCCATCCGGAGACAGGACAGTGGAGGCGACTGAAGAGCTTATAACTCTTAGGAGGGGAAAAAAAACTTAAAAAATCGTTCAACGCTTGAAACAAACACTACTACAAGAATACGGTTATAAAATTAGATATTTAATTCTTGGGGTCCCTACCTGTCTAACGCGTTGAAGGCGATGCATTCGCTGTCAGAACATTACACACCCACTTTCTGTCAAAAATGTCGTCGTCGCTCCGCCGGCCTTCGGCCTACGCTCCTCATGCCAGCTAGCAAGACTTTTAGGAACGATCCATCGAATATTTGATTCTTCGGTCATACGAAAATCAGACAACAAACAATTCGTATTTACTACTACTATTTTCGTAGCATTTTTAATTAAAGCTATGTACTGATCAGGGCTGTAAATGAGTCCAGATTTAAGATTTTTCTTTATCTCTTTCTCTATTAAACTATGCACGCTATCCGCTTCATTTTGAGTATGCCCTGTGATTATAAACTTGTGTGTACAACTCTTCTTATATTCAACGTGTTCACAGCAAATAAATATAATGTGACGATATGCTTATTTTTACAACAGTTATATCAGAATAAAATATTACGTTTTTCTCTTCTATATTTCCTTCAAGATACTGCCACACACAAGTTCCTATTTAAAAAGAGGAGTGTTTTACAACTCGTTGTCATTTCCGTTCGCTTTACATACGAGACGTTGACGATCGAATTTCTCCTTCGAGTTTCTTTTCTTCTATTTTTTTGGCTTCGTTTAGGAGATCCAATTGTGCTCGATGTTGCGATATAGCCCGCTGTTTTGATATGTGGCTGTTTCCGAGGTGTCGATCTTTCTTGATATTGCAAACTTCTTCGAGGTTGTGATCTTCCCCGACGTTGCGAATTACCTCGATGCTGTGATGGGGCACAAAATGTTCAGTGAAAATTATCTGACTGGCTTGAAATAGCCACTTGTATAGTGTTCTCTTTGATATCCTAAATGATATGTTAATATAATTAAAAGGACATAATCTCACTAATTAAGTTTCGATATTGCGCTTACTCAAATTACGATCCAACGAAGATACATGATGTCTTAATTTTACGACGGCAACTGCACTTTCGTATCCCGATAGTTGGAAGTTGCCATCTTGATCAACTACCAGGAAGTTTGACCTTTTTCCTGAAATTAGCATCATATTAGTAAAAGGCCACCGCAATGAAGTGTCCTATTATGTTCAAGAACTGAAATGCACTAATTGATTCTACACCGAATTGTTAAAGCACCTGCAGTTTTTGCGGCCTTCATTGCAAAAAGACATATTTCCATGTTATTAGACTTTGTCTGATACTGTACTCTGGACTGTAAAATACTTACAAATACTTACCCAAACCTAATGAACTTTTATTACTGAGTAGAACACCAAGTTGATTGCCTTAGTTGGCCCTACAGACACGTCCAGTATTTGTCCTGGAATCATTTGCTCCTTGATGTCACCAGAAGTAAGCAATATGGGCATGATTTCATTTAGCACCTTGATGTAGTTATCAGTAATTAATGCCTTTCGGCTAGTTCCAGCTGCTGTCTGCCGGTAGATGTCGATGGCTTGACTTGGTGGAACTCCTGGAATATCTGCTGAAGAATGTCTTCCAGTGATACTGACTTTTTTCTGAATTACCTGCCACGTGAGAACATAAATATAACAACAGGTAGTTTGTTCTCATCTTTCAGGTAGTCGAGTAACGATTGCTACATATTTATGGTTTCACGTTGACTCAACTTACGTGGACTCGGGGACTGACACATTTCACCTGAAAATAAAAAGTGCTTGTGTGACATCAGTTGGAAGTTGCCATCTTGATCAACTACCAGGAAGTTTGACCTTTTTCCTGAAATTAGCATCATATTAGTAAAAGGCCACCGCAATGAAGTGTCCTATTATGTTCAAGAACTGAAATGCACTAATTGATTCTACACCGAATTATTAAAGCACCTGCAGTTTTTGCGGCCGTCATTGCAAAAAGACGTATTTCCATGTTATTAGACTTTGTCTGATACTGTACTCTGGACTGTAAAATACTTACAAATACTTACCCAAACCTAATGTACTTTTATTACTGAGTAGAACACCAAGTTGATTGATGTATGGCCCTACAGACACGTCCAGTATTTGTCCTGGAATCATTTGCTCCTTGATGTCACCAGAAGTAAGCAATATGGGCATGATTTCATTTGCACCTTGATGTAGTTATCAGCGGCATCGTAGAATGGCTCTAAACGTGCCAGGTGCGAAGCCAGCGGTGTCCGACAATTTTCCAGGTAATTAATGCCTTTCGGATAGTTCCAGCTGCTGTCTGCCGGTAGATGTCGATGGCTTGACTTGGTGGAACTCCTGGAATATCTGCTGAAGAATGTCTTCCAGTGATACTGACTTTTTTCTGAATTACCTGCCACGTAAGAACATAAATATAACAACAGGTAGTTTGTTCTCATCTTTCAGGTAGTCGAGTAACGATTGCCACATATTTATGGTTTCACGTTGACTCAACTTACGTGGACTCGGGGACTGACACATTTCACCTGAAAATAAAAAGTGCTTGTGTGACATCAGTTGGAAGTTGCCATCTTGATCAACTACCAGGAAGTTTGACCTTTTTCCTGAAATTAGCATCATATTAGGAAAAGGCCACCGCAATGAAGTGTCCTATTATGTTCAAGAACTGAAATGCACTAATTGATTCTACACCGAATTATTAAAGCACCTGCAGTTTTTGCGGCCTTCATTGCAAAAAGACGTATTTCCATGTTATTAGACTTTGTCTGATACTGTACTCTGGACTGTAAAATACTTACAAATACTTACCCAAACCTAATGTACTTTTATTACTGAGTAGAACACCAAGTTGATTGATGTATGGCCCTACAGACACGTCCAGTATTTGTCCTGGACTCATTTGCTCCTTGATGTCACCAGAAGTAAGCAATATGGGCATGATTTCATTTAGCACCTTGATGTAGTTATCAGCGGCATCGTAGAATGGCTCTAAACGTGCCAGGTGCGAAGCCAGCGGTGTCCGACAATTTTCCAGGTAATTAATGCCTTTCGGCTAGTTCCAGCTGCTGTCTGCCGGTAGATGTCGATGGCTTGACTTGGTGGAACTCCTGAAATATCTGCTGAAGAATGTCTTCCAGTGATACTGACTTTTTTCTGAATTACCTGCCACGTAAGAACATAAATATAACAACAGGTAGTTTGTTCTCATCTTTCAGGTAGTCGAGTAACGATTGCCACATATTTATGGTTTCACGTTGACTCAACTTACGTGGACTCGGGGACTGACACATTTCACCTGAAAATAAAAAGTGCTTGTGTGACATCAGTTGGAAGTTGCCATCTTGATCAACTACCAGGAAGTTTGACCTTTTTCCTGAAATTAGCATCATATTAGTAAAAGGCCACCGCAATGAAGTGTCCTATTATGTTCATGAACTGAAATGCACTAATTGATTCTACACCGAATTGTTAAAGCACCTGCAGTTTTTGCGGCCTTCATTGCAAAAAGACGTATTTCCATGTTATTAGACTTTGTCTGATACTGTACTCTGGACTGTAAAATACTTACAAATACTTACCCAAACCTAATGTACTTTTATTACTGAGTAGACCACCAAGTCGATTGATGTATGGCCCTACAGACACGTCCAGTATTTGTCCTGGAATCATTTGCTCCTTGATGTCACCAGAAGTAAGCAATATGGGCATGATTTCATTTGCACCTTGATGTAGTTATCAGCGGCATCGTAGAATGGCTCTAAACGTGCCAGGTGCGAAGCCAGCGGTGTCCGACAATTTTCCAGGTAATTAATGCCTTTCGGCTAGTTCCAGCTGCTGTCTGCCGGTAGATGTCGATGGCTTGACTTGGTGGAACTCCTGGAATATCTGCTGAAGAATGTCTTCCAGTGATACTGACTTTTTTCTGAATTACCTGCCACGTAAGAACATAAATATAACAACAGGTAGTTTGTTCTCATCTTTCAGGTAGTCGAGTAACGATTGCCACATATTTATGGTTTCACGTTGACTCAACTTACGTGGACTCGGGGACTGACACATTTCACCTGAAAATAAAAAGTGCTTGTGTGACATCAGTTGGAAGTTGCCATCTTGATCAACTACCAGGAAGTTTGACCTTTTTCCTGAAATTAGCATCATATTAGTAAAAGGCCACCGCAATGAAGTGTCCTATTATGTTCATGAACTGAAATGCACTAATTGATTCTACACCGAATTATTAAAGCACCTGCAGTTTTTGCGGCCTTCATTTCAAAAAGACGTATTTCCATGTTATTAGACTTTGTCTGATACTGTACTCTGGACTGTAAAATACTTACAAATACTTACCCAAACCTAATGTACTTTTATTACTGAGTAGACCACCAAGTCGATTGATGTATGGCCCTACAGACACGTCCAGTATTTGTCCTGGAATCATTTGCTCCTTGATGTCACCAGAAGTAAGCAATATGGGCATGATTTCATTTAGCACCTTGATGTAGTTATCAGTAATTAATGCCTTTCGGCTAGTTCCAGCTGCTGTCTGCCGGTAGATGTCGATGGCTTGACTTGGTGGAACTCCTGGAATATCTGCTGAAGAATGTCTTCCAGTGATACTGACTTTTTTCTGAATTACCTGCCACGTGAGAACATAAATATAACAACAGGTAGTTTGTTCTCATCTTTCAGGTAGTCGAGTAACGATTGCTACATATTTATGGTTTCACGTTGACTCAACTTACGTGGACTCGGGGACTGACACATTTCACCTGAAAATAAAAAGTGCTTGTGTGACATCAGTTGGAAGTTGCCATCTTGATCAACTACCAGGAAGTTTGACCTTTTTCCTGAAATTAGCATCATATTAGTAAAAGGCCACCGCAATGAAGTGTCCTATTATGTTCAAGAACTGAAATGCACTAATTGATTCTACACCGAATTATTAAAGCACCTGCAGTTTTTGCGGCCGTCATTGCAAAAAGACGTATTTCCATGTTATTAGACTTTGTCTGATACTGTACTCTGGACTGTAAAATACTTACAAATACTTACCCAAACCTAATGTACTTTTATTACTGAGTAGAACACCAAGTTGATTGATGTATGGCCCTACAGACACGTCCAGTATTTGTCCTGGAATCATTTGCTCCTTGATGTCACCAGAAGTAAGCAATATGGGCATGATTTCATTTGCACCTTAATGTAGTTATCAGCGGCATCGTAGAATGGCTCTAAACGTGCCAGGTCCGAAGCCAGCGGTGTCCGACAATTTTCCAGGTAATTAATGCCTTTCGGATAGTTCCAGCTGCTGTCTGCCGGTAGATGTCGATGGCTTGACTTGGTGGAACTCCTGGAATATCTGCTGAAGAATGTCTTCCAGTGGAACTGACTTTTTTCTGAATTACCTGCCACGTAAGAACATAAATATAACAACAGGTAGTTTGTTCTCATCTTTCAGGTAGTCGAGTAACGAGTGCCACATATTTATGGTTTCACGTTGACTCAACTTACGTGGACTCGGGGACTGACACATTTCACCTGAAAATAAAAAGTGCTTGTGTGACATCAGTTGGAAGTTGCCATCTTGATCAACTACCAGGAAGATTGACCTTTTTCCTGAAATTAGCATCATATTAGTAAAAGGCCACCGCAATGAAGTGTCCTATTATGTTCAAGAACTGAAATGCACTAATTGATTCTACACCGAATGATTAAAGCACCTGCAGTTTTTGCGGCCTTCATTGCAAAAAGACGTATTTCCATGTTATTAGACTTTGTCTGATACTGTACTCTGGACTGTAAAATATTTACAAATACTTACCCAAACCTAATGTACTTTTATTACTGAGTAGAACACCAAGTTGATTGATGTATGGCCCTACAGACACGTCCAGATTTTTCCTGGAACCACCTGGTCCACATTTCGTCGCACTTGCGACGGATGATATCTCCACCGTTCCTGGTTTTCCACCTCTTCCTTGCTATTTGAGTTCGGTATACGTATTAATGTTACCGGAGGAGCAATGAGATGTAAGGGGAAATCTTCATCCGAGTCCGATAATTCATCGAAGAAATTATTTCGTTCAGGTTCATTTGGTTCCGGGCTGCTGGGGATAGCATCATTCAAGATAAGATGCATATTCTTTATCTGAAATAAAAAAAGTTTATTATGTTATGGCGGATATGACTGTTAAAACTAAAATTTGAAGAGGGCATCAGGTTAAATGATTGCACCCAACAAGAATTCGTGTCGTATACTACAATTAGAAACCCCGACTACTGAAAAATCAAGTTCTGATTAAATTCGGAGTTTACAAGGTAAGATTCTACACCGAATTTTTAAAGCACCTGCAGCTTTTGCGGCCTTCATTGCAAAAAGACGTGTTTCCATGTTATTAGACTTTGTCTGATACTGTACTCTAGACTCTGTAGTCCAATTTGAAAGGAGTGTGGTCAAAAAGCGTTTTTTTTTTAAATCTTTATTAATTTAAGGGGTTTTTTCTATAAGAATATGTCACCCCGGTGATTGCATACAATAAAATTACATATATTAATGTACTTAAACTAAACTAGCCAACCCGCAACCTTATAGCCATAATTATAATACAATGAACCCTAAAAAGAGGAGTGTTTTTTTTTAACTCGTTTGTGTCATTTCCGTTCGCTTTACATACGAGACGTTGACGATCGAATTTCTCCTTCGAGTTTCTTTTCTTCTATTTTTTTGGCTTCGTTTAAGAGTTCCAATTGTGCTCGATATTGCGATATAGCCCTCTGTTTTGATATGTGGCTGTTTCCGAGGTGTCGATCTTTCTCGATATTGCAAACTTCTTCGAGGTTGTGATCTTCCCCGACGTTGCGAATTACCTCGATGCTGTGATGGGGCACAAAATGTTCAGTGAAAATTATCTCACTGGCTTGAAATAGCCACTTGTCTAGTGTTCTCTTTGATATTCTAAATGATATGTTAATATAATTAAAAGGACATAATCTCACTAAGTTTCGATATTGCGCTTACTCAAATTACGATCGAACGAAGACACATGATGTCTTAATTTTACGACGGCGACTGCACTTTCGTATCCCGGTAGTTGGAAGTTGCCATCTTGATCAACTACCAGGAAGTTTGACCTTTTTCCTGAAATTAGCATCATATTAGGAAAAGGCCACCGCAATGAAGTGTCCTATTATGTTCAAGAACTGAAATGCACTAATTGATTCTACACCGAATTATTAAAGCACCTGCAGTTTTTGCGGCCTTCATTGCAAAAAGACGTATTTCCATGTTATTAGACTTTGTCTGATACTGTACTCTGGACTGTAAAATACTTACAAATACTTACCCAAACCTAATGTACTTTTATTACTGAGTAGAACACCAAGTTGATTGATGTATGGCCCTACAGACACGTCCAGTATTTGTCCTGGACTCATTTGCTCCTTGATGTCACCAGAAGTAAGCAATATGGGCATGATTTCATTTAGCACCTTGATGTAGTTATCAGCGGCATCGTAGAATGGCTCTAAACGTGCCAGGTGCGAAGCCAGCGGTGTCCGACAATTTTCCAGGTAATTAATGCCTTTCGG
Source organism: Xestia rhomboidea (assembly GCA_963853795.1). NCBI lineage: Eukaryota > Metazoa > Arthropoda > Insecta > Lepidoptera > Noctuidae > Xestia > Xestia rhomboidea. Next base: position 12,025,712 of record OY970774.1, read on the forward strand.
CTAGTTCCAGCTGCTGTCTGCCGGTAGATGTCGATGGCTTGACTTGGTGGAACTCCTGAAATATCTGCTGAAGAATGTCTTCCAGTGATACTGACTTTTTTCTGAATTACCTGCCACGTAAGAACATAAATATAACAACAGGTAGTTTGTTCTCATCTTTCAGGTAGTCGAGTAACGATTGCCACATATTTATGGTTTCACGTTGACTCAACTTACGTGGACTCGGAGACTGACACATTTCACCTGAAAATAAAAAGTGCTTGTGTGACGACATCAGTTGGAAGTTGCCATCTTGATCAACTACCAGTAAGTTTGACCTTTTTCCTGAAATTGGTATCATATTAGTAAATGGCCACCGCAATGAAGGGTCCTATTATGTTCAAGAACTGAAATGCACTAATTGATTCTACACCGAATTATTAAAGCAACTGCAGTTTTTGCGGCCTTCATTGCAAAAAGACGTATTTCCATGTTATTAGACTTTGTCTGATACTGTACTCTGGACTGTAAAATACTTACAAATACTTACCCAAACCTAATGTACTTTTATTACTGAGTAGAACACCAAGTCGATTGATGTATGGCCCTACAGACACGTCCAGTATTTGTCCTGGAATCATTTGCTCCTTGATGTCACCAGAAGTAAGCAATATGGGCATGATTTCATTTAGCACCTTGATGTAGTTATCAGCGGCATCGTAGAATGGCTCTAAACGTGCCAGGTGCGAAGCCAGCGGTGTCCGACAATTTTCCAGGTAATTAATGCCTTTCGGCTAGTTCCAGCTGCTGTCTGCCGGTAGATGTCGATGGCTTGACTTGGTGGAACTCCTGAAATATCTGCTGAAGAATGTCTTCCAGTGATACTGACTTTTTTCTGAATTACCTGCCACGTAAGAACATAAATATAACAACAGGTAGTTTGTTCTCATCTTTCAGGTAGTCGAGTAACGATTGCCACATATTTATGGTTTCACGTTGACTCAACTTACGTGGACTCGGGGACTGACACATTTCACCTGAAAATAAAAAGTGCTTGTGTGACGACATCAGTTGGAAGTTGCCATCTTGATCAACTACCAGTAAGTTTGACCTTTTTCCTGAAATTGGTATCATATTAGTAAATGGCCACCGCAATGAAGGGTCCTATTATGTTCAAGAACTGAAATGCACTAATTGATTCTACACCGAATTATTAAAGCACCTGCAGTTTTTGCGGCCTTCATTGCAAAAAGACGTATTTCCATGTTATTAGACTTTGTCTGATACTGTACTCTGGACTGTAAAATATTTACAAATACTTACCCAAACCTAATGTACTTTTATTACTGAGTAGAACACCAAGTTGATTGCCTTAGTTGGCCCTACAGACACGTCCAGTATTTGTCCTGGAATCATTTGCTCCTTGATGTCACCAGAAGTAAGCAATATGGGCATGATTTCATTTAGCACCTTGATGTAGTTATCAGTAATTAATGCCTTTCGGCTAGTTCCAGCTGCTGTCTGCCGGTAGATGTCGCTGGCTTGACTTGGTGGAACTCCTGGAATATCTGCTGAAGAATGTCTTCCAGTGATACTGACTTTTTTCTGAATTACCTGCCACGTGAGAACATAAATATAACAACAGGTAGTTTGTTCTCATCTTTCAGGTAGTCGAGTAACGATTGCCACATATTTATGGTTTCACGTTGACTCAACTTACGTGGACTCGGGGACTGACACATTTCACCTGAAAATAAAAAGTGCTTGTGTGACATCAGTTGGAAGTTGCCATCTTGATCAACTACCAGGAAGTTTGACCTTTTTCCTGAAATTAGCATCATATTAGTAAAAGGCCACCGCAATGAAGTGTCCTATTATGTTCAAGAACTGAAATGCACTAATTGATTCTACACCGAATTATTAAAGCACCTGCAGTTTTTGCGGCCGTCATTGCAAAAAGACGTATTTCCATGTTATTAGACTTTGTCTGATACTGTACTCTGGACTGTAAAATACTTACAAATACTTACCCAAACCTAATGTACTTTTATTACTGAGTAGAACACCAAGTTGATTGATGTATGGCCCTACAGACACGTCCAGTATTTGTCCTGGAATCATTTGCTCCTTGATGTCACCAGAAGTAAGCAATATGGGCATGATTTCATTTGCACCTTGATGTAGTTATCAGCGGCATCGTAGAATGGCTCTAAACGTGCCAGGTGCGAAGCCAGCGGTGTCCGACAATTTTCCAGGTAATTAATGCCTTTCGGATAGTTCCAGCTGCTGTCTGCCGGTAGATGTCGATGGCTTGACTTGGTGGAACTCCTGGAATATCTGCTGAAGAATGTCTTCCAGTGATACTGACTTTTTTCTGAATTACCTGCCACGTAAGAACATAAATATAACAACAGGTAGTTTGTTCTCATCTTTCAGGTAGTCGAGTAACGATTGCCACATATTTATGGTTTCACGTTGACTCAACTTACGTGGACTCGGGGACTGACACATTTCACCTGAAAATAAAAAGTGCTTGTGTGACATCAGTTGGAAGTTGCCATCTTGATCAACTACCAGGAAGTTTGACCTTTTTCCTGAAATTAGCATCATATTAGTAAAAGGCCACCGCAATGAAGTGTCCTATTATGTTCATGAACTGAAATGCACTAATTGATTCTACACCGAATTGTTAAAGCACCTGCAGTTTTTGCGGCCTTCATTGCAAAAAGACGTATTTCCATGTTATTAGACTTTGTCTGATACTGTACTCTGGACTGTAAAATACTTACAAATACTTACCCAAACCTAATGTACTTTTATTACTGAGTAGACCACCAAGTCGATTGATGTATGGCCCTACAGACACGTCCAGTATTTGTCCTGGAATCATTTGCTCCTTGATGTCACCAGAAGTAAGCAATATGGGCATGATTTCATTTGCACCTTGATGTAGTTATCAGCGGCATCGTAGAATGGCTCTAAACGTGCCAGGTGCGAAGCCAGCGGTGCCGACAATTTTCCAGGTAATTAATGCCTTTCGGCTAGTTCCAGCTGCTGTCTGCCGGTAGATGTCGATGGCTTGACTTGGTGGAACTCCTGGAATATCTGCTGAAGAATGTCTTCCAGTGATACTGACTTTTTTCTGAATTACCTGCCACGTAAGAACATAAATATAACAACAGGTAGTTTGTTCTCATCTTTCAGGTAGTCGAGTAACGATTGCCACATATTTATGGTTTCACGTTGACTCAACTTACGTGGACTCGGGGACTGACACATTTCACCTGAAAATAAAAAGTGCTTGTGTGACATCAGTTGGCAGTTGCCATCTTGATCAACTACCAGGAAGTTTGACCTTTTTCCTGAAAATAGCATCATATTAGTAAAAGGCCAGCGCAATGAAGTGTCCTATTATGTTCAAGAACTGAAATGCACTAATTGATTCTACACCGAATTATTAAAGCACCTGCAGTTTTTGCGGCCTTCATTGCAAAAAGACGTATTTCCATGTTATTAGACTTTGTCTGATACTGTACTCTGGACTGTAAAATACTTACAAATACTTACCCAAACCTAATGTACTTTTATTACTGAGTAGAACACCAAGTTGATTGATGTATGGCCCTACAGACACGTCCAAATTTTTCCTGGAACCACCTGGTCCACATTTCGTCGCACTTGCGACGGATGATTTCTCCACCGTTCCTGGTTTTCCACCTCTTCCTTGCTATTTGAGTTCGGTATACGTATTAATGTTACCGGAGGAGCAATGAGATTAAGATGTAAGGGGAAATCTTCATCCGAGTCCGATAATTCATCGAAGAAATTATTTCGTTCAGGTTCATTTGGTTCCGGACTGCTGGGGATAGCATCATTCAAGATAAGATGCATATTCTTTATCTGAAATAAAAAAAGTTTATTATGTTATGGCGGATATGACTGTAAAAACTAAAATTTGAAGAGGGCATCAGGTTAAATGATTGCACCCAACAAGAGTTCGTGTCGTATACTACAATTAGAAACCCCGACTACTGAAAAATCAAGTTCTGATTAAATTCGGAGTTTAAAAGACACCGAATTTTTAAAGCACCTGCAGCTTTTGCGGCCTTCATTGCAAAAAGACGTGTTTCCATGTTATTAGACTTTGTCTGATACTGTACTCTGGACTCTGTAGTCCAATTTGAAAGGAGTGTGGTCAAAAAGCGTCTTTTTTAAATCTTTATTAATTTACGGGGTTTTTTCTATAAGAATATGTCACCCCGGTGATTGTATACAATAAAATTACATATATTAACTTAAACTAAACTAGCCAACCCGCAACCTTATAGCCATAATTATAATACAATGAACCCTTAAAAGAGGAGTGTTTTACAACTCGTTTGTGTCATTTCCGTTCGCTTTACATACGAGACGTTGACGATCGAATTTCTCCTTCGAGTTTTTTTTCTTCTATTTTTTTGGCTTCGTTTAAGAGTTCCAATTGTGCTCGATGTTGCGATATAGCCCGCTGTTTTGATATGTGGCTGTTTCCGAGGTGTCGATCTTTCTCGATATTGCAAACTTCTTCGAGGTTGTGATCTTCCCCGACGTTGCGAATTACCTCGATGCTGTGATGGGACACAAAATGTTCAGTTATAATTATCTCACTGGCTTGAAATAGCCACTTGTCTAGTGTTCTATTTGATATTCTAAATGATATGTTAATATAATTAAAAGGACATAATCTCACTAATTAGGTTTAGATATTGCGCTTACTCAAATAACGATCGAACGAAGACACATGATGTCTTAATTTTACGACGGCGACTGCACTTTCGTATCCCGGTAGTTGGAAGTTGCCATCTTGATCAACTACCAGGAAGTTTGACCTTTTTCCTGAAATTAGCATCATATTAGGAAAAGGCCACCGCAATGAAGTGTCCTATTATGTTCAAGAACTGAAATGCACTAATTGATTCTACACCGAATTATTAAAGCACCTGCAGTTTTTGCGGCCTTCATTGCAAAAAGACGTATTTCCATGTTATTAGACTTTGTCTGATACTGTACTCTGGACTGTAAAATACTTACAAATACTTACCCAAACCTAATGTACTTTTATTACTGAGTAGAACACCAAGTTGATTGATGTATGGCCCTACAGACACGTCCAGTATTTGTCCTGGACTCATTTGCTCCTTGATGTCACCAGAAGTAAGCAATATGGGCATGATTTCATTTAGCACCTTGATGTAGTTATCAGCGGCATCGTAGAATGGCTCTAAACGTGCCAGGTGCGAAGCTAGCGGTGTCCGACAATTTTCCAGGTAATTAATGCCTTTCGGCTAGTTCCAGCTGCTGTCTGCCGGTAGATGTCGATGGCTTGACTTGGTGGAACTCCTGGAATATCTGCTGAAAAATGTCTTCCAGTGATACTGACTTTTTTCTGAATTACCTGCCACGTAAGAACATAAATATAACAACAGGTAGTTTGTTCTCATCTTTCAGGTAGTCGAGTAACGAGTGCCACATATTTATGGTTTCACGTTGACTCAACTTACGTGGACTCGGGGACTGACACATTTCACCTGAAAATAAAAAGTGCTTGTGTGACATCAGTTGGAAGTTGCCATCTTGATCAACTACCAGGAAGTTTGACCTTTTTCCTGAAATTAGCATCATATTAGGAAAAGGCCACCGCAATGAAGTGTCCTATTATGTTCAAGAACTGAAATGCACTAATTGATGCTACACCGAATTATTAAAGCACCTGCAGTTTTTGCGGCCGTCATTGCAAAAAGACGTATTTCCATGTTATTAGACTTTGTCTGATACTGTACTCTGGACTGTAAAATACTTACAAATACTTACCCAAACCTAATGTACTTTTATTACTGAGTAGAACACCAAGTTGATTGATGTATGGCCCTACAGACACGTCCAGTATTTGTCCTGGACTCATTTGCTCCTTGATGTCACCAGAAGTAAGCAATATGGGCATGATTTCATTTAGCACCTTGATGTAGTTATCAGTAATTAATGCCTTTCGGCTAGTTCCAGCTGCTGTCTGCCGGTAGATGTCGATGGCTTGACTTGGTGGAACTCCTGGAATATCTGCTGAAGAATGTCTTCCAGTGATACTGTGTTTTTCTGAATTACCTGCCACGTAAGAACATAAATATAACAACAGGTAGTTTGTTCTCATCTTTCAGGTAGTCGAGTAACGATTGCCACATATTTATGGTTTCACGTTGACTCAACTTACGTGGACTCGGGGACTGACACATTTCACCTGAAAATAAAAAGTGCTTGTGTGACATCAGTTGGCAGTTGCCATCTTGATCAACTACCAGGAAGTTTGACCTTTTTCCTGAAAATAGCATCATATTAGTAAAAGGCCACCGCAATGAAGTGTCCTATTATGTTCAAGAACTGAAATGCACTAATTGATTCTACACCGAATTATTAAAGCACCTGCAGTTTTTGCGGCCTTCATTGCAAAAAGACGTATTTCCATGTTATTAGACTTTGTCTGATACTGTACTCTGGACTGTAAAATACTTACAAATACTTACCCAAACCTAATGTACTTTTATTACTGAGTAGAACACCAAGTCGATTGATGTATGGCCCTACAGACACGTCCAGTATTTGTCCTGGAATCATTTGCTCCTTGATGTCACCAGAAGTAAGCAATATGGGCATGATTTCATTTAGCACCTTGATGTAGTTATCAGTAATTAATGCCTTTCGGCTAGTTCCAGCTGCTGTCTGCCGGTAGATGTCGATGGCTTGACTTGGTGGAACTCCTGGAATATCTGCTGAAGAATGTCTTCCAGTGATACTGTGTTTTTCTGAATTACCTGCCACGTAAGAACATAAATATAACAACAGGTAGTTTGTTCTCATCTTTCAGGTAGTCGAGTAACGATTGCCACATATTTATGGTTTCACGTTGACTCAACTTACGTGGACTCGGGGACTGACACATTTCACCTGAAAATAAAAAGTGCTTGTGTGACATCAGTTGGAAGTTGCCATCTTGATCAACTACCAGGAAGTTTGACCTTTTTCCTGAAATTAGCATCATATTAGTAAAAGGCCACCGCAATGAAGTGTCCTATTATGTTCAAGAACTGAAATGCACTAATTGATTCTACACCGAATTATTAAAGCACCTGCAGTTTTTGCGGCCTTCATTGCAAAAAGACGTATTTCCATGTTATTAGACTTTGTCTGATACTGTACTCTGGACTGTAAAATACTTACAAATACTTACCCAAACCTAATGTACTTTTATTACTGAGTAGAACACCAAGTTGATTGATGTATGGCCCTACAGACACGTCCAAATTTTTCCTGGAACCACCTGGTCCACATTTCGTCGCACTTGCGACGGATGATATCTCCACCGTTCCTGGTTTTCCACCTCTTCCTTGCTATTTGAGTTCGGTATACGTATTAATGTTACCGGAGGAGCAATGAGATTAAGATGTAAGGGGAAATCTTCATCCGAGTCCGATAATTCATCGAAGAAATTATTTCGTTCAGGTTCATTTGGTTCCGGACTGCTGGGGATAGCATCATTCAAGATAAGATGCATATTCTTTATCTGAAATAAAAAAAGTTTATTATGTTATGGCGGATATGACTGTAAAAACTAAAATTTGAAGAGGGCATCAGGTTAAATGATTGCACCCAACAAGAGTTCGTGTCGTATACTACAATTAGAAACCCCGACTACTGAAAAATCAAGTTCTGATTAAATTCAGAGTTTACAAGGTAAGATTCTACACCGAATTTTTAAAGCACCTGCAGCTTTTGCGGCCTTCATTGCAAAAAGACGTGTTTCCATGTTATTAGACTTTGTCTGATACTGTACTCTGGACTCTGTAGTCCAATTTGAAAGGAGTGTGGTCAAAAAGCGTTTTTTTTTAAATCTTTATTAATTTACGGGGTTTTTTCTATAAGAATATGTCACCCCGGTGATTGCATACAATAAAATTACATATATTAACTTACTTAAACTAAACTAGCCAACCCGCAACCTTATAGCCATAATTATAATACAATGAACCCTAAAAAGAGGAGTGTTTTACAACTCGTTTGTGTCATTTCCGTTCGCTTTACATACGAGACGTTGACGATCGAATTATTCCTTCGAGTTTCTTTTCTTCTATTTTTTTGGCTTCGTTTGAGAGTTCCAATTGTGCTCGATGTTGCGATATAGCCCGCTGTTTTGATATGTGGCTGTTTCCGAGGTGTCGATCTTTCTCGATATTGCAAACTTCTTCGAGGTTGTGATCTTCCCCGACGTTGCGAATTACCTCGATGCTGTGATGGGACACAAAATGTTCAGTGATAATTATCTCACTGGCTTGAAATAGCCACTTGTCTAGTGTTCTTTTTGATATTCTAAATGATATGTTAATATAATTAAAAGGACATAATCTCACTAATTAAGTTTAGATATTGCGCTTACTCAAATTACGATCGAACGAAGACACATGATGTCTTAATTTTACGACGGCGACTGCACTTTCGTATCCCGGTAGTTGGAAGTTGCCATCTTGATCAACTACCAGGAAGTTTGACCTTTTTCCTGAAATTAGCATCATATTAGGAAAAGGCCACCGCAATGAAGTGTCCTATTATGTTCAAGAACTGAAATGCACTAATTGATTCTACACCGAATTATTAAAGCACCTGCAGTTTTTACGGCCTTCATTGCAAAAAGACGTATTTCCATGTTATTAGACTTTGTCTGATACTGTACTCTGGACTGTAAAATACTTACAAATACTTACCCAAACCTAATGTACTTTTATTACTGAGTAGAACACCAAGTTGATTGATGTATGGCCCTACAGACACGTCCAGTATTTGTCCTGGACTCATTTGCTCCTTAATGTCACCAGAAGTAAGCAATATGGGCATGATTTCATTTAGCACCTTGATGTAGTTATCAGCGGCATCGTAGAATGGCTCTAAACGTGCCAGGTGCGAAGCCAGTGGTGTCCGACAATTTTCCAGGTAATTAATGCCTTTCGGCTAGTTCCAGCTGCTGTCTGCCGGTAGATGTCGATGGCTTGACTTGGTGGAACTCCTGAAATATCTGCTGAAGAATGTCTTCCAGTGATACTGACTTTTTTCTGAATTACCTGCCACGTAAGAACATAAATATAACAACAGGTAGTTTGTTCTCATCTTTCAGGTAGTCGAGTAACGATTGCCACATATTTATGGTTTCACGTTGACTCAACTTACGTGGACTCTGGGACTGACACATTTCACCTGAAAATAAAAAGTGCTTATGTGACATCAGTTGGAAGTTGCCATCTTGATCAACTACCAGGAAGTTTGACCTTTTTCCTGAAATTGGTATCATATTAGTAAATGGCCACCGCAATGAAGGGTCCTATTATGTTCAAGAACTGAAATGCACTAATTGATTCTACACCGAATTATTAAAGCAACTGCAGTTTTTGCGGCCTTCATTGCAAAAAGACGTATTTCCATGTTATTAGACTTTGTCTGATACTGTACTCTGGACTGTAAAATACTTACAAATACTTACCCAAACCTAATGTACTTTTATTACTGAGTAGAACACCAAGTCGATTGATGTATGGCCCTACAGACACGTCCAGTATTTGTCCTGGAATCATTTGCTCCTTGATGTCACCAGAAGTAAGCAATATGGGCATGATTTCATTTAGCACCTTGATGTAGTTATCAGCGGCATCGTAGAATGGCTCTAAACGTGCCAGGTGCGAAGCCAGCGGTGTCCGACAATTTTCCAGGTAATTAATGCCTTTCGGCTAGTTCCAGCTGCTGTCTGCCGGTAGATGTCGATGGCTTGACTTGGTGGAACTCCTGAAATATCTGCTGAAGAATGTCTTCCAGTGATACTGACTTTTTTCTGAATTACCTGCCACGTAAGAACATAAATATAACAACAGGTAGTTTGTTCTCATCTTTCAGGTAGTCGAGTAACGATTGCCACATATTTATGGTTTCACGTTGACTCAACTTACGTGGACTCGGGGACTGACACATTTCACCTGAAAATAAAAAGTGCTTGTGTGACGACATCAGTTGGAAGTTGCCATCTTGATCAACTACCAGTAAGTTTGACCTTTTTCCTGAAATTAGTATCATATTAGTAAATGGCCACCGCAATGAAGGGTCCTATTATGTTCAAGAACTGAAATGCACTAATTGATTCTACACCGAATTATTAAAGCAACTGCAGTTTTTGCGGCCTTCATTGCAAAAAGACGTATTTCCATGTTATTAGACTTTGTCTGATACTGTACTCTGGACTGTAAAATACTTACAAATACTTACCCAAACCTAATGTACTTTTATTACTGAGTAGAACACCAAGTCGATTGATGTATGGCCCTACAGACACGTCCAGTATTTGTCCTGGAATCATTTGCTCCTTGATGTCACCAGAAGTAAGCAATATGGGCATGATTTCATTTGCACCTTGATGTAGTTATCAGCGGCATCGTAGAATGGCTCTAAACGTGCCAGGTGCGAAGCCAGCGGTGTCCGACAATTTTCCAGGTAATTAATGCCTTTCGGATAGTTCCAGCTGCTGTCTGCCGGTAGATGTCGATGGCTTGACTTGGTGGAACTCCTGGAATATCTGCTGAAGAATGTCTTCCAGTGATACTGTGTTTTTCTGAATTACCTGCCACGTAAGAACATAAATATAACAACAGGTAGTTTGTTCTCATCTTTCAGGTAGTCGAGTAACGATTGCCACATATTTATGGTTTCACGTTGACTCAACTTACGTGGACTCGGGGACTGACACATTTCACCTGAAAATAAAAAGTGCTTGTGTGACATCAGTTGGAAGTTGCCATCTTGATCAACTACCAGGAAGTTTGACCTTTTTCCTGAAAATAGCATCATGTTAGTAAAAGGCCACCGCAATGAAGTGTCCTATTATGTTCAAGAACTGAAATGCACTAATTGATTCTACACCGAATTATTAAAGCACCTGCAGTTTTTGCGGCCTTCATTGCAAAAAGACGTATTTCCATGTTATTAGACTTTGTCTGATACTGTACTCTGGACTGTAAAATATTTACAAATACTTACCCAAACCTAATGTACTTTTATTACTGAGTAGAACACCAAGTTGATTGCCTTAGTTGGCCCTACAGACACGTCCAGTATTTGTCCTGGAATCATTTGCTCCTTGATGTCACCAGAAGTAAGCAATATGGGCATGATTTCATTTAGCACCTTGATGTAGTTATCAGTAATTAATGCCTTTCGGCTAGTTCCAGCTGCTGTCTGCCGGTAGATGTCGATGGCTTGACTTGGTGGAACTCCTGGAATATCTGCTGAAGAATGTCTTCCAGTGATACTGACTTTTTTCTGAATTACCTGCCACGTGAGAACATAAATATAACAACAGGTAGTTTGTTCTCATCTTTCAGGTAGTCGAGTAACGATTGCCACATATTTATGGTTTCACGTTGACTCAACTTACGTGGACTCGGGGACTGACACATTTCACCTGAAAATAAAAAGTGCTTGTGTGACATCAGTTGGAAGTTGCCATCTTGATCAACTACCAGGAAGTTTGACCTTTTTCCTGAAATTAGCATCATATTAGTAAAAGGCCACCGCAATGAAGTGTCCTATTATGTTCAAGAACTGAAATGCACTAATTGATTCTACACCGAATTATTAAAGCACCTGCAGTTTTTGCGGCCGTCATTGCAAAAAGACGTATTTCCATGTTATTAGACTTTGTCTGATACTGTACTCTGGACTGTAAAATACTTACAAATACTTACCCAAACCTAATGTACTTTTATTACTGAGTAGAACACCAAGTTGATTGATGTATGGCCCTACAGACACGTCCAGTATTTGTCCTGGAATCATTTGCTCCTTGATGTCACCAGAAGTAAGCAATATGGGCATGATTTCATTTGCACCTTGATGTAGTTATCAGCGGCATCGTAGAATGGCTCTAAACGTGCCAGGTGCGAAGCCAGCGGTGTCCGACAATTTTCCAGGTAATTAATGCCTTTCGGATAGTTCCAGCTGCTGTCTGCCGGTAGATGTCGATGGCTTGACTTGGTGGAACTCCTGGAATATCTGCTGAAGAATGTCTTCCAGTGATACTGACTTTTTTCTGAATTACCTGCCACGTAAGAACATAAATATAACAACAGGTAGTTTGTTCTCATCTTTCAGGTAGTCGAGTAACGATTGCCACATATTTATGGTTTCACGTTGACTCAACTTACGTGGACTCGGGGACTGACACATTTCACCTGAAAATAAAAAGTGCTTGTGTGACATCAGTTGGAAGTTGCCATCTTGATCAACTACCAGGAAGTTTGACCTTTTTCCTGAAATTAGCATCATATTAGTAAAAGGCCACCGCAATGAAGTGTCCTATTATGTTCAAGAACTGAAATGCACTAATTGATGCTACACCGAATTGTTAAAGCACCTGCAGTTTTTGCGGCCTTCATTGCAAAAAGACGTATTTCCATGTTATTAGACTTTGTCTGATACTGTACTCTGGACTGTAAAATACTTACAAATACTTACCCAAACCTAATGTACTTTTATTACTGAGTAGACCACCAAGTCGATTGATGTATGGCCCTACAGACACGTCCAGTATTTGTCCTGGAATCATTTGCTCCTTGATGTCACCAGAAGTAAGCAATATGGGCATGATTTCATTTGCACCTTGATGTAGTTATCAGCGGCATCGTAGAATGGCTCTAAACGTGCCAGGTGCGAAGCCAGCGGTGCCGACAATTTTCCAGGTAATTAATGCCTTTCGGCTAGTTCCAGCTGCTGTCTGCCGGTAGATGTCGATGGCTTGACTTGGTGGAACTCCTGGAATATCTGCTGAAGAATGTCTTCCAGTGATACTGACTTTTTTCTGAATTACCTGCCACGTAAGAACATAAATATAACAACAGGTAGTTTGTTCTCATCTTTCAGGTAGTCGAGTAACGATTGCCACATATTTATGGTTTCACGTTGACTCAACTTACGTGGACTGGGGGACTGACACATTTCACCTGAAAATAAAAAGTGCTTGTGTGACATCAGTTGGCAGTTGCCATCTTGATCAACTACCAGGAAGTTTGACCTTTTTCCTGAAAATAGCATCATATTAGTAAAAGGCCAGCGCAATGAAGTGTCCTATTATGTTCAAGAACTGAAATGCACTAATTGATTCTACACCGAATTATTAAAGCACCTGCAGTTTTTGCGGCCTTCATTGCAAAAAGACGTATTTCCATGTTATTAGACTTTGTCTGATACTGTACTCTGGACTGTAAAATACTTACAAATACTTACCCAAACCTAATGTACTTTTATTACTGAGTAGAACACCAAGTTGATTGATGTATGGCCCTACAGACACGTCCAAATTTTTCCTGGAACCACCTGGTCCACATTTCGTCGCACTTGCGACGGATGATTTCTCCACCGTTCCTGGTTTTCCACCTCTTCCTTGCTATTTGAGTTCGGTATACGTATTAATGTTACCGGAGGAGCAATGAGATTAAGATGTAAGGGGAAATCTTCATCCGAGTCCGATAATTCATCGAAGAAATTATTTCGTTCAGGTTCATTTGGTTCCGGACTGCTGGGGATAGCATCATTCAAGATAAGATGCATATTCTTTATCTGAAATAAAAAAAGTTTATTATGTTATGGCGGATATGACTGTAAAAACTAAAATTTGAAGAGGGCATCAGGTTAAATGATTGCACCCAACAAGAGTTCGTGTCGTATACTACAATTAGAAACCCCGACTACTGAAAAATCAAGTTCTGATTAAATTCGGAGTTTAAAAGACACCGAATTTTTAAAGCACCTGCAGCTTTTGCGGCCTTCATTGCAAAAAGACGTGTTTCCATGTTATTAGACTTTGTCTGATACTGTACTCTGGACTCTGTAGTCCAATTTGAAAGGAGTGTGGTCAAAAAGCGTTTTTTTTTTAAATCTTTATTAATTTACGGGGTTTTTTCTATAAGAATATGTCACCCCGGTGATTGTATACAATAAAATTACATATATTAACTTAAACTAAACTAGCCAACCCGCAACCTTATAGCCATAATTATAATACAATGAACCCTTAAAAGAGGAGTGTTTTACAACTCGTTTGTGTCATTTCCGTTCGCTTTACATACGAGACGTTGACGATCGAATTTCTCCTTCGAGTTTTTTTTCTTCTATTTTTTTGGCTTCGTTTAAGAGTTCCAATTGTGCTCGATGTTGCGATATAGCCCGCTGTTTTGATATGTGGCTGTTTCCGAGGTGTCGATCTTTCTCGATATTGCAAACTTCTTCGAGGTTGTGATCTTCCCCGACGTTGCGAATTACCTCGATGCTGTGATGGGACACAAAATGTTCAGTTATAATTATCTCACTGGCTTGAAATAGCCACTTGTCTAGTGTTCTATTTGATATTCTAAATGATATGTTAATATAATTAAAAGGACATAATCTCACTAATTAGGTTTAGATATTGCGCTTACTCAAATAACGATCGAACGAAGACACATGATGTCTTAATTTTACGACGGCGACTGCACTTTCGTATCCCGGTAGTTGGAAGTTGCCATCTTGATCAACTACCAGGAAGTTTGACCTTTTTCCTGAAATTAGCATCATATTAGGAAAAGGCCACCGCAATGAAGTGTCCTATTATGTTCAAGAACTGAAATGCACTAATTGATTCTACACCGAATTATTAAAGCACCTGCAGTTTTTGCGGCCTTCATTGCAAAAAGACGTATTTCCATGTTATTAGACTTTGTCTGATACTGTACTCTGGACTGTAAAATACTTACAAATACTTACCCAAACCTAATGTACTTTTATTACTGAGTAGAACACCAAGTTGATTGATGTATGGCCCTACAGACACGTCCAGTATTTGTCCTGGACTCATTTGCTCCTTGATGTCACCAGAAGTAAGCAATATGGGCATGATTTCATTTAGCACCTTGATGTAGTTATCAGCGGCATCGTAGAATGGCTCTAAACGTGCCAGGTGCGAAGCCAGCGGTGTCCGACAATTTTCCAGGTAATTAATGCCTTTCGGCTAGTTCCAGCTGCTGTCTGCCGGTAGATGTCGATGGCTTGACTTGGTGGAACTCCTGGAATATCTGCTGAAAAATGTCTTCCAGTGATACTGACTTTTTTCTGAATTACCTGCCACGTAAGAACATAAATATAACAACAGGTAGTTTGTTCTCATCTTTCAGGTAGTCGAGTAACGATTGCCACATATTTATGGTTTCACGTTGACTCAACTTACGTGGACTCGGGGACTGACACATTTCACCTGAAAATAAAAAGTGCTTGTGTGACATCAGTTGGAAGTTGCCATCTTGATCAACTACCAGGAAGTTTGACCTTTTTCCTGAAATTAGCATCATATTAGGAAAAGGCCACCGCAATGAAGTGTCCTATTATGTTCAAGAACTGAAATGCACTAATTGATGCTACACCGAATTATTAAAGCACCTGCAGTTTTTGCGGCCGTCATTGCAAAAAGACGTATTTCCATGTTATTAGACTTTGTCTGATACTGTACTCTGGACTGTAAAATACTTACAAATACTTACCCAAACCTAATGTACTTTTATTACTGAGTAGAACACCAAGTTGATTGATGTATGGCCCTACAGACACGTCCAGTATTTGTCCTGGACTCATTTGCTCCTTGATGTCACCAGAAGTAAGCAATATGGGCATGATTTCATTTAGCACCTTGATGTAGTTATCAGTAATTAATGCCTTTCGGCTAGTTCCAGCTGCTGTCTGCCGGTAGATGTCGATGGCTTGACTTGGTGGAACTCCTGGAATATCTGCTGAAGAATGTCTTCCAGTGATACTGTGTTTTTCTGAATTACCTGCCACGTAAGAACATAAATATAACAACAGGTAGTTTGTTCTCATCTTTCAGGTAGTCGAGTAACGATTGCCACATATTTATGGTTTCACGTTGACTCAACTTACGTGGACTCGGGGACTGACACATTTCACCTGAAAATAAAAAGTGCTTGTGTGACATCAGTTGGCAGTTGCCATCTTGATCAACTACCAGGAAGTTTGACCTTTTTCCTGAAAATAGCATCATATTAGTAAAAGGCCACCGCAATGAAGTGTCCTATTATGTTCAAGAACTGAAATGCACTAATTGATTCTACACCGAATTATTAAAGCACCTGCAGTTTTTGCGGCCTTCATTGCAAAAAGACGTATTTCCATGTTATTAGACTTTGTCTGATACTGTACTCTGGACTGTAAAATACTTACAAATACTTACCCAAACCTAATGTACTTTTATTACTGAGTAGAACACCAAGTCGATTGATGTATGGCCCTACAGACATGTCCAGTATTTGTCCTGGAATCATTTGCTCCTTGATGTCACCAGAAGTAAGCAATATGGGCATGATTTCATTTAGCACCTTGATGTAGTTATCAGTAATTAATGCCTTTCGGCTAGTTCCAGCTGCTGTCTGCCGGTAGATGTCGATGGCTTGACTTGGTGGAACTCCTGGAATATCTGCTGAAGAATGTCTTCCAGTGATACTGTGTTTTTCTGAATTACCTGCCACGTAAGAACATAAATATAACAACAGGTAGTTTGTTCTCATCTTTCAGGTAGTCGAGTAACGATTGCCACATATTTATGGTTTCACGTTGACTCAACTTACGTGGACTCGGGGACTGACACATTTCACCTGAAAATAAAAAGTGCTTGTGTGACATCAGTTGGAAGTTGCCATCTTGATCAACTACCAGGAAGTTTGACCTTTTTCCTGAAATTAGCATCATATTAGTAAAAGGCCACCGCAATGAAGTGTCCTATTATGTTCAAGAACTGAAATGCACTAATTGATTCTACACCGAATTATTAAAGCACCTGCAGTTTTTGCGGCCTTCATTGCAAAAAGACGTATTTCCATGTTATTAGACTTTGTCTGATACTGTACTCTGGACTGTAAAATACTTACAAATACTTACCCAAACCTAATGTACTTTTATTACTGAGTAGAACACCAAGTTGATTGATGTATGGCCCTACAGACACGTCCAGTATTTGTCCTGGAATCATTTGCTCCTTGATGTCACCAGAAGTAAGCAATATGGGCATGATTTCATTTGCACCTTGATGTAGTTATCAGCGGCATCGTAGAATGGCTCTAAACGTGCCAGGTGCGAAGCCAGCGGTGTCCGACAATTTTCCAGGTAATTAATGCCTTTCGGATAGTTCCAGCTGCTGTCTGCCGGTAGATGTCGATGGCTTGACTTGGTGGAACTCCTGGAATATCTGCTGAAGAATGTCTTCCAGTGATACTGACTTTTTTCTGAATTACCTGCCACGTAAGAACATAAATATAACAACAGGTAGTTTGTTCTCATCTTTCAGGTAGTCGAGTAACGATTGCCACATATTTATGGTTTCACGTTGACTCAACTTACGTGGACTCGGGGACTGACACATTTCACCTGAAAATAAAAAGTGCTTGTGTGACATCAGTTGGAAGTTGCCATCTTGATCAACTACCAGGAAGTTTGACCTTTTTCCTGAAATTAGCATCATATTAGTAAAAGGCCACCGCAATGAAGTGTCCTATTATGTTCAAGAACTGAAATGCACTAATTGATGCTACACCGAATTGTTAAAGCACCTGCAGTTTTTGCGGCCTTCATTGCAAAAAGACGTATTTCCATGTTATTAGACTTTGTCTGATACTGTACTCTGGACTGTAAAATACTTACAAATACTTACCCAAACCTAATGTACTTTTATTACTGAGTAGACCACCAAGTCGATTGATGTATGGCCCTACAGACACGTCCAGTATTTGTCCTGGAATCATTTGCTCCTTGATGTCACCAGAAGTAAGCAATATGGGCATGATTTCATTTGCACCTTGATGTAGTTATCAGCGGCATCGTAGAATGGCTCTAAACGTGCCAGGTGCGAAGCCAGCGGTGCCGACAATTTTCCAGGTAATTAATGCCTTTCGGCTAGTTCCAGCTGCTGTCTGCCGGTAGATGTCGATGGCTTGACTTGGTGGAACTCCTGGAATATCTGCTGAAGAATGTCTTCCAGTGATACTGACTTTTTTCTGAATTACCTGCCACGTAAGAACATAAATATAACAACAGGTAGTTTGTTCTCATCTTTCAGGTAGTCGAGTAACGATTGCCACATATTTATGGTTTCACGTTGACTCAACTTACGTGGACTGGGGGACTGACACATTTCACCTGAAAATAAAAAGTGCTTGTGTGACATCAGTTGGCAGTTGCCATCTTGATCAACTACCAGGAAGTTTGACCTTTTTCCTGAAAATAGCATCATATTAGTAAAAGGCCAGCGCAATGAAGTGTCCTATTATGTTCAAGAACTGAAATGCACTAATTGATTCTACACCGAATTATTAAAGCACCTGCAGTTTTTGCGGCCTTCATTGCAAAAAGACGTATTTCCATGTTATTAGACTTTGTCTGATACTGTACTCTGGACTGTAAAATACTTACAAATACTTACCCAAACCTAATGTACTTTTATTACTGAGTAGAACACCAAGTTGATTGATGTATGGCCCTACAGACACGTCCAAATTTTTCCTGGAACCACCTGGTCCACATTTCGTCGCACTTGCGACGGATGATTTCTCCACCGTTCCTGGTTTTCCACCTCTTCCTTGCTATTTGAGTTCGGTATACGTATTAATGTTACCGGAGGAGCAATGAGATTAAGATGTAAGGGGAAATCTTCATCCGAGTCCGATAATTCATCGAAGAAATTATTTCGTTCAGGTTCATTTGGTTCCGGACTGCTGGGGATAGCATCATTCAAGATAAGATGCATATTCTTTATCTGAAATAAAAAAAGTTTATTATGTTATGGCGGATATGACTGTAAAAACTAAAATTTGAAGAGGGCATCAGGTTAAATGATTGCACCCAACAAGAGTTCGTGTCGTATACTACAATTAGAAACCCCGACTACTGAAAAATCAAGTTCTGATTAAATTCGGAGTTTAAAAGACACCGAATTTTTAAAGCACCTGCAGCTTTTGCGGCCTTCATTGCAAAAAGACGTGTTTCCATGTTATTAGACTTTGTCTGATACTGTACTCTGGACTCTGTAGTCCAATTTGAAAGGAGTGTGGTCAAAAAGCGTTTTTTTTTTAAATCTTTATTAATTTACGGGGTTTTTTCTATAAGAATATGTCACCCCGGTGATTGTATACAATAAAATAACATATATTAACTTAAACTAAACTAGCCAACCCGCAACCTTATAGCCATAATTATAATACAATGAACCCTTAAAAGAGGAGTGTTTTACAACTCGTTTGTGTCATTTCCGTTCGCTTTACATACGAGACGTTGACGATCGAATTTCTCCTTCGAGTTTTTTTTCTTCTATTTTTTTGGCTTCGTTTAAGAGTTCCAATTGTGCTCGATGTTGCGATATAGCCCACTGTTTTGATATGTGGCTGTTTCCGAGGTGTCGATCTTTCTCGATATTGCAAACTTCTTCGAGGTTGTGATCTTCCCCGACGTTGCGAATTACCTCGATGCTGTGATGGGACACAAAATGTTCAGTTATAATTATCTCACTGGCTTGAAATAGCCACTTGTCTAGTGTTCTATTTGATATTCTAAACGATATGTTAATATAATTAAAAGGACATAATCTCACTAATTAGGTTTAGATATTGCGCTTACTCAAATAACGATCGAACGAAGACACATGATGTCTTAATTTTACGACGGCGACTGCACTTTCGTATCCCGGTAGTTGGAAGTTGCCATCTTGATCAACTACCAGGAAGTTTGACCTTTTTCCTGAAATTAGCATCATATTAGGAAAAGGCCACCGCAATGAAGTGTCCTATTATGTTCAAGAACTGAAATGCACTAATTGATTCTACACCGAATTATTAAAGCACCTGCAGTTTTTGCGGCCTTCATTGCAAAAAGACGTATTTCCATGTTATTAGACTTTGTCTGATACTGTACTCTGGACTGTAAAATACTTACAAATACTTACCCAAACCTAATGTACTTTTATTACTGAGTAGAACACCAAGTTGATTGATGTATGGCCCTACAGACACGTCCAGTATTTGTCCTGGACTCATTTGCTCCTTGATGTCACCAGAAGTAAGCAATATGGGCATGATTTCATTTAGCACCTTGATGTAGTTATCAGCGGCATCGTAGAATGGCTCTAAACGTGCCAGGTGCGAAGCCAGCGGTGTCCGACAATTTTCCAGGTAATTAATGCCTTTCGGCTAGTTCCAGCTGCTGTCTGCCGGTAGATGTCGATGGCTTGACTTGGTGGAACTCCTGGAATATCTGCTGAAAAATGTCTTCCAGTGATACTGACTTTTTTCTGAATTACCTGCCACGTAAGAACATAAATATAACAACAGGTAGTTTGTTCTCATCTTTCAGGTAGTCGAGTAACGATTGCCACATATTTATGGTTTCACGTTGACTCAACTTACGTGGACTCGGGGACTGACACATTTCACCTGAAAATAAAAAGTGCTTGTGTGACATCAGTTGGAAGTTGCCATCTTGATCAACTACCAGGAAGTTTGACCTTTTTCCTGAAATTAGCATCATATTAGGAAAAGGCCACCGCAATGAAGTGTCCTATTATGTTCAAGAACTGAAATGCACTAATTGATGCTACACCGAATTATTAAAGCACCTGCAGTTTTTGCGGCCGTCATTGCAAAAAGACGTATTTCCATGTTATTAGACTTTGTCTGATACTGTACTCTGGACTGTAAAATACTTACAAATACTTACCCAAACCTAATGTACTTTTATTACTGAGTAGAACACCAAGTTGATTGATGTATGGCCCTACAGACACGTCCAGTATTTGTCCTGGACTCATTTGCTCCTTGATGTCACCAGAAGTAAGCAATATGGGCATGATTTCATTTAGCACCTTGATGTAGTTATCAGTAATTAATGCCTTTCGGCTAGTTCCAGCTGCTGTCTGCCGGTAGATGTCGATGGCTTGACTTGGTGGAACTCCTGGAATATCTGCTGAAGAATGTCTTCCAGTGATACTGTGTTTTTCTGAATTACCTGCCACGTAAGAACATAAATATAACAACAGGTAGTTTGTTCTCATCTTTCAGGTAGTCGAGTAACGATTGCCACATATTTATGGTTTCACGTTGACTCAACTTACGTGGACTCGGGGACTGACACATTTCACCTGAAAATAAAAAGTGCTTGTGTGACATCAGTTGGCAGTTGCCATCTTGATCAACTACCAGGAAGTTTGACCTTTTTCCTGAAAATAGCATCATATTAGTAAAAGGCCACCGCAATGAAGTGTCCTATTATGTTCAAGAACTGAAATGCACTAATTGATTCTACACCGAATTATTAAAGCACCTGCAGTTTTTGCGGCCTTCATTGCAAAAAGACGTATTTCCATGTTATTAGACTTTGTCTGATACTGTACTCTGGACTGTAAAATACTTACAAATACTTACCCAAACCTAATGTACTTTTATTACTGAGTAGAACACCAAGTCGATTGATGTATGGCCCTACAGACATGTCCAGTATTTGTCCTGGAATCATTTGCTCCTTGATGTCACCAGAAGTAAGCAATATGGGCATGATTTCATTTAGCACCTTGATGTAGTTATCAGTAATTAATGCCTTTCGGCTAGTTCCAGCTGCTGTCTGCCGGTAGATGTCGATGGCTTGACTTGGTGGAACTCCTGGAATATCTGCTGAAGAATGTCTTCCAGTGATACTGTGTTTTTCTGAATTACCTGCCACGTAAGAACATAAATATAACAACAGGTAGTTTGTTCTCATCTTTCAGGTAGTCGAGTAACGATTGCCACATATTTATGGTTTCACGTTGACTCAACTTACGTGGACTCGGGGACTGACACATTTCACCTGAAAATAAAAAGTGCTTGTGTGACATCAGTTGGAAGTTGCCATCTTGATCAACTACCAGGAAGTTTGACCTTTTTCCTGAAATTAGCATCATATTAGTAAAAGGCCACCGCAATGAAGTGTCCTATTATGTTCAAGAACTGAAATGCACTAATTGATTCTACACCGAATTATTAAAGCACCTGCAGTTTTTGCGGCCTTCATTGCAAAAAGACGTATTTCCATGTTATTAGACTTTGTCTGATACTGTACTCTGGACTGTAAAATACTTACAAATACTTACCCAAACCTAATGTACTTTTATTACTGAGTAGAACACCAAGTTGATTGATGTATGGCCCTACAGACACGTCCAGTATTTGTCCTGGAATCATTTGCTCCTTGATGTCACCAGAAGTAAGCAATATGGGCATGATTTCATTTGCACCTTGATGTAGTTATCAGCGGCATCGTAGAATGGCTCTAAACGTGCCAGGTGCGAAGCCAGCGGTGTCCGACAATTTTCCAGGTAATTAATGCCTTTCGGATAGTTCCAGCTGCTGTCTGCCGGTAGATGTCGATGGCTTGACTTGGTGGAACTCCTGGAATATCTGCTGAAGAATGTCTTCCAGTGATACTGACTTTTTTCTGAATTACCTGCCACGTAAGAACATAAATATAACAACAGGTAGTTTGTTCTCATCTTTCAGGTAGTCGAGTAACGATTGCCACATATTTATGGTTTCACGTTGACTCAACTTACGTGGACTCGGGGACTGACACATTTCACCTGAAAATAAAAAGTGCTTGTGTGACATCAGTTGGAAGTTGCCATCTTGATCAACTACCAGGAAGTTTGACCTTTTTCCTGAAATTAGCATCATATTAGTAAAAGGCCACCGCAATGAAGTGTCCTATTATGTTCAAGAACTGAAATGCACTAATTGATGCTACACCGAATTGTTAAAGCACCTGCAGTTTTTGCGGCCTTCATTGCAAAAAGACGTATTTCCATGTTATTAGACTTTGTCTGATACTGTACTCTGGACTGTAAAATACTTACAAATACTTACCCAAACCTAATGTACTTTTATTATTGAGTAGACCACCAAGTCGATTGATGTATGGCCCTACAGACACGTCCAGTATTTGTCCTGGAATCATTTGCTCCTTGATGTCACCAGAAGTAAGCAATATGGGCATGATTTCATTTGCACCTTGATGTAGTTATCAGCGGCATCGTAGAATGGCTCTAAACGTGCCAGGTGCGAAGCCAGCGGTGCCGACAATTTTCCAGGTAATTAATGCCTTTCGGCTAGTTCCAGCTGCTGTCTGCCGGTAGATGTCGATGGCTTGACTTGGTGGAACTCCTGGAATATCTGCTGAAGAATGTCTTCCAGTGATACTGACTTTTTTCTGAATTACCTGCCACGTAAGAACATAAATATAACAACAGGTAGTTTGTTCTCATCTTTCAGGTAGTCGAGTAACGATTGCCACATATTTATGGTTTCACGTTGACTCAACTTACGTGGACTGGGGGACTGACACATTTCACCTGAAAATAAAAAGTGCTTGTGTGACATCAGTTGGCAGTTGCCATCTTGATCAACTACCAGGAAGTTTGACCTTTTTCCTGAAAATAGCATCATATTAGTAAAAGGCCAGCGCAATGAAGTGTCCTATTATGTTCAAGAACTGAAATGCACTAATTGATTCTACACCGAATTATTAAAGCACCTGCAGTTTTTGCGGCCTTCATTGCAAAAAGACGTATTTCCATGTTATTAGACTTTGTCTGATACTGTACTCTGGACTGTAAAATACTTACAAATACTTACCCAAACCTAATGTACTTTTATTACTGAGTAGAACACCAAGTTGATTGATGTATGGCCCTACAGACACGTCCAAATTTTTCCTGGAACCACCTGGTCCACATTTCGTCGCACTTGCGACGGATGATTTCTCCACCGTTCCTGGTTTTCCACCTCTTCCTTGCTATTTGAGTTCGGTATACGTATTAATGTTACCGGAGGAGCAATGAGATTAAGATGTAAGGGGAAATCTTCATCCGAGTCCGATAATTCATCGAAGAAATTATTTCGTTCAGGTTCATTTGGTTCCGGACTGCTGGGGATAGCATCATTCAAGATAAGATGCATATTCTTTATCTGAAATAAAAAAAGTTTATTATGTTATGGCGGATATGACTGTAAAAACTAAAATTTGAAGAGGGCATCAGGTTAAATGATTGCACCCAACAAGAGTTCGTGTCGTATACTACAATTAGAAACCCCGACTACTGAAAAATCAAGTTCTGATTAAATTCGGAGTTTAAAAGACACCGAATTTTTAAAGCACCTGCAGCTTTTGCGGCCTTCATTGCAAAAAGACGTGTTTCCATGTTATTAGACTTTGTCTGATACTGTACTCTGGACTCTGTAGTCCAATTTGAAAGGAGTGTGGTCAAAAAGCGTTTTTTTTTTAAATCTTTATTAATTTACGGGGTTTTTTCTATAAGAATATGTCACCCCGGTGATTGTATACAATAAAATTACATATATTAACTTAAACTAAACTAGCCAACCCGCAACCTTATAGCCATAATTATAATACAATGAACCCTTAAAAGAGGAGTGTTTTACAACTCGTTTGTGTCATTTCCGTTCGCTTTACATACGAGACGTTGACGATCGAATTTCTCCTTCGAGTTTTTTTTCTTCTATTTTTTTGGCTTCGTTTAAGAGTTCCAATTGTGCTCGATGTTGCGATATAGCCCGCTGTTTTGATATGTGGCTGTTTCCGAGGTGTCGATCTTTCTCGATATTGCAAACTTCTTCGAGGTTGTGATCTTCCCCGACGTTGCGAATTACCTCGATGCTGTGATGGGACACAAAATGTTCAGTTATAATTATCTCACTGGCTTGAAATAGCCACTTGTCTAGTGTTCTATTTGATATTCTAAATGATATGTTAATATAATTAAAAGGACATAATCTCACTAATTAGGTTTAGATATTGCGCTTACTCAAATAACGATCGAACGAAGACACATGATGTCTTAATTTTACGACGGCGACTGCACTTTCGTATCCCGGTAGTTGGAAGTTGCCATCTTGATCAACTACCAGGAAGTTTGACCTTTTTCCTGAAATTAGCATCATATTAGGAAAAGGCCACCGCAATGAAGTGTCCTATTATGTTCAAGAACTGAAATGCACTAATTGATTCTACACCGAATTATTAAAGCACCTGCAGTTTTTGCGGCCTTCATTGCAAAAAGACGTATTTCCATGTTATTAGACTTTGTCTGATACTGTACTCTGGACTGTAAAATACTTACAAATACTTACCCAAACCTAATGTACTTTTATTACTGAGTAGAACACCAAGTTGATTGATGTATGGCCCTACAGACACGTCCAGTATTTGTCCTGGACTCATTTGCTCCTTGATGTCACCAGAAGTAAGCAATATGGGCATGATTTCATTTAGCACCTTGATGTAGTTATCAGCGGCATCGTAGAATGGCTCTAAACGTGCCAGGTGCGAAGCCAGCGGTGTCCGACAATTTTCCAGGTAATTAATGCCTTTCGGCTAGTTCCAGCTGCTGTCTGCCGGTAGATGTCGATGGCTTGACTTGGTGGAACTCCTGGAATATCTGCTGAAAAATGTCTTCCAGTGATACTGACTTTTTTCTGAATTACCTGCCACGTAAGAACATAAATATAACAACAGGTAGTTTGTTCTCATCTTTCAGGTAGTCGAGTAACGATTGCCACATATTTATGGTTTCACGTTGACTCAACTTACGTGGACTCGGGGACTGACACATTTCACCTGAAAATAAAAAGTGCTTGTGTGACATCAGTTGGAAGTTGCCATCTTGATCAACTACCAGGAAGTTTGACCTTTTTCCTGAAATTAGCATCATATTAGGAAAAGGCCACCGCAATGAAGTGTCCTATTATGTTCAAGAACTGAAATGCACTAATTGATGCTACACCGAATTATTAAAGCACCTGCAGTTTTTGCGGCCGTCATTGCAAAAAGACGTATTTCCATGTTATTAGACTTTGTCTGATACTGTACTCTGGACTGTAAAATACTTACAAATACTTACCCAAACCTAATGTACTTTTATTACTGAGTAGAACACCAAGTTGATTGATGTATGGCCCTACAGACACGTCCAGTATTTGTCCTGGACTCATTTGCTCCTTGATGTCACCAGAAGTAAGCAATATGGGCATGATTTCATTTAGCACCTTGATGTAGTTATCAGTAATTAATGCCTTTCGGCTAGTTCCAGCTGCTGTCTGCCGGTAGATGTCGATGGCTTGACTTGGTGGAACTCCTGGAATATCTGCTGAAGAATGTCTTCCAGTGATACTGTGTTTTTCTGAATTACCTGCCACGTAAGAACATAAATATAACAACAGGTAGTTTGTTCTCATCTTTCAGGTAGTCGAGTAACGATTGCCACATATTTATGGTTTCACGTTGACTCAACTTACGTGGACTCGGGGACTGACACATTTCACCTGAAAATAAAAAGTGCTTGTGTGACATCAGTTGGCAGTTGCCATCTTGATCAACTACCAGGAAGTTTGACCTTTTTCCTGAAAATAGCATCATATTAGTAAAAGGCCACCGCAATGAAGTGTCCTATTATGTTCAAGAACTGAAATGCACTAATTGATTCTACACCGAATTATTAAAGCACCTGCAGTTTTTGCGGCCTTCATTGCAAAAAGACGTATTTCCATGTTATTAGACTTTGTCTGATACTGTACTCTGGACTGTAAAATACTTACAAATACTTACCCAAACCTAATGTACTTTTATTACTGAGTAGAACACCAAGTCGATTGATGTATGGCCCTACAGACATGTCCAGTATTTGTCCTGGAATCATTTGCTCCTTGATGTCACCAGAAGTAAGCAATATGGGCATGATTTCATTTAGCACCTTGATGTAGTTATCAGTAATTAATGCCTTTCGGCTAGTTCCAGCTGCTGTCTGCCGGTAGATGTCGATGGCTTGACTTGGTGGAACTCCTGGAATATCTGCTGAAGAATGTCTTCCAGTGATACTGTGTTTTTCTGAATTACCTGCCACGTAAGAACATAAATATAACAACAGGTAGTTTGTTCTCATCTTTCAGGTAGTCGAGTAACGATTGCCACATATTTATGGTTTCACGTTGACTCAACTTACGTGGACTCGGGGACTGACACATTTCACCTGAAAATAAAAAGTGCTTGTGTGACATCAGTTGGAAGTTGCCATCTTGATCAACTACCAGGAAGTTTGACCTTTTTCCTGAAATTAGCATCATATTAGTAAAAGGCCACCGCAATGAAGTGTCCTATTATGTTCAAGAACTGAAATGCACTAATTGATTCTACACCGAATTATTAAAGCACCTGCAGTTTTTGCGGCCTTCATTGCAAAAAGACGTATTTCCATGTTATTAGACTTTGTCTGATACTGTACTCTGGACTGTAAAATACTTACAAATACTTACCCAAACCTAATGTACTTTTATTACTGAGTAGAACACCAAGTTGATTGATGTATGGCCCTACAGACACGTCCAAATTTTTCCTGGAACCACCTGGTCCACATTTCGTCGCACTTGCGACGGATGATATCTCCACCGTTCCTGGTTTTCCACCTCTTCCTTGCTATTTGAGTTCGGTATACGTATTAATGTTACCGGAGGAGCAATGAGATTAAGATGTAAGGGGAAATCTTCATCCGAGTCCGATAATTCATCGAAGAAATTATTTCGTTCAGGTTCATTTGGTTCCGGACTGCTGGGGATAGCATCATTCAAGATAAGATGCATATTCTTTATCTGAAATAAAAAAAGTTTATTATGTTATGGCGGATATGACTGTAAAAACTAAAATTTGAAGAGGGCATCAGGTTAAATGATTGCACCCAACAAGAGTTCGTGTCGTATACTACAATTAGAAACCCCGACTA
Source organism: Xestia rhomboidea (assembly GCA_963853795.1). NCBI lineage: Eukaryota > Metazoa > Arthropoda > Insecta > Lepidoptera > Noctuidae > Xestia > Xestia rhomboidea. The sequence continues at coordinate 12,053,649 of OY970774.1, forward strand.
CTGAAAAATCAAGTTCTGATTAAATTCAGAGTTTACAAGGTAAGATTCTACACCGAATTTTTAAAGCACCTGCAGCTTTTGCGGCCTTCATTGCAAAAAGACGTGTTTCCATGTTATTAGACTTTGTCTGATACTGTACTCTGGACTCTGTAGTCCAATTTGAAAGGAGTGTGGTCAAAAAGCGTTTTTTTTTAAATCTTTATTAATTTACGGGGTTTTTTCTATAAGAATATGTCACCCCGGTGATTGCATACAATAAAATTACATATATTAACTTACTTAAACTAAACTAGCCAACCCGCAACCTTATAGCCATAATTATAATACAATGAACCCTAAAAAGAGGAGTGTTTTACAACTCGTTTGTGTCATTTCCGTTCGCTTTACATACGAGACGTTGACGATCGAATTATTCCTTCGAGTTTCTTTTCTTCTATTTTTTTGGCTTCGTTTGAGAGTTCCAATTGTGCTCGATGTTGCGATATAGCCCGCTGTTTTGATATGTGGCTGTTTCCGAGGTGTCGATCTTTCTCGATATTGCAAACTTCTTCGAGGTTGTGATCTTCCCCGACGTTGCGAATTACCTCGATGCTGTGATGGGACACAAAATGTTCAGTGATAATTATCTCACTGGCTTGAAATAGCCACTTGTCTAGTGTTCTTTTTGATATTCTAAATGATATGTTAATATAATTAAAAGGACATAATCTCACTAATTAAGTTTAGATATTGCGCTTACTCAAATTACGATCGAACGAAGACACATGATGTCTTAATTTTACGACGGCGACTGCACTTTCGTATCCCGGTAGTTGGAAGTTGCCATCTTGATCAACTACCAGGAAGTTTGACCTTTTTCCTGAAATTAGCATCATATTAGGAAAAGGCCACCGCAATGAAGTGTCCTATTATGTTCAAGAACTGAAATGCACTAATTGATTCTACACCGAATTATTAAAGCACCTGCAGTTTTTACGGCCTTCATTGCAAAAAGACGTATTTCCATGTTATTAGACTTTGTCTGATACTGTACTCTGGACTGTAAAATACTTACAAATACTTACCCAAACCTAATGTACTTTTATTACTGAGTAGAACACCAAGTTGATTGATGTATGGCCCTACAGACACGTCCAGTATTTGTCCTGGACTCATTTGCTCCTTAATGTCACCAGAAGTAAGCAATATGGGCATGATTTCATTTAGCACCTTGATGTAGTTATCAGCGGCATCGTAGAATGGCTCTAAACGTGCCAGGTGCGAAGCCAGTGGTGTCCGACAATTTTCCAGGTAATTAATGCCTTTCGGCTAGTTCCAGCTGCTGTCTGCCGGTAGATGTCGATGGCTTGACTTGGTGGAACTCCTGAAATATCTGCTGAAGAATGTCTTCCAGTGATACTGACTTTTTTCTGAATTACCTGCCACGTAAGAACATAAATATAACAACAGGTAGTTTGTTCTCATCTTTCAGGTAGTCGAGTAACGATTGCCACATATTTATGGTTTCACGTTGACTCAACTTACGTGGACTCTGGGACTGACACATTTCACCTGAAAATAAAAAGTGCTTATGTGACATCAGTTGGAAGTTGCCATCTTGATCAACTACCAGGAAGTTTGACCTTTTTCCTGAAATTGGTATCATATTAGTAAATGGCCACCGCAATGAAGGGTCCTATTATGTTCAAGAACTGAAATGCACTAATTGATTCTACACCGAATTATTAAAGCAACTGCAGTTTTTGCGGCCTTCATTGCAAAAAGACGTATTTCCATGTTATTAGACTTTGTCTGATACTGTACTCTGGACTGTAAAATACTTACAAATACTTACCCAAACCTAATGTACTTTTATTACTGAGTAGAACACCAAGTCGATTGATGTATGGCCCTACAGACACGTCCAGTATTTGTCCTGGAATCATTTGCTCCTTGATGTCACCAGAAGTAAGCAATATGGGCATGATTTCATTTAGCACCTTGATGTAGTTATCAGCGGCATCGTAGAATGGCTCTAAACGTGCCAGGTGCGAAGCCAGCGGTGTCCGACAATTTTCCAGGTAATTAATGCCTTTCGGCTAGTTCCAGCTGCTGTCTGCCGGTAGATGTCGATGGCTTGACTTGGTGGAACTCCTGAAATATCTGCTGAAGAATGTCTTCCAGTGATACTGACTTTTTTCTGAATTACCTGCCACGTAAGAACATAAATATAACAACAGGTAGTTTGTTCTCATCTTTCAGGTAGTCGAGTAACGATTGCCACATATTTATGGTTTCACGTTGACTCAACTTACGTGGACTCGGGGACTGACACATTTCACCTGAAAATAAAAAGTGCTTGTGTGACGACATCAGTTGGAAGTTGCCATCTTGATCAACTACCAGTAAGTTTGACCTTTTTCCTGAAATTAGTATCATATTAGTAAATGGCCACCGCAATGAAGGGTCCTATTATGTTCAAGAACTGAAATGCACTAATTGATTCTACACCGAATTATTAAAGCAACTGCAGTTTTTGCGGCCTTCATTGCAAAAAGACGTATTTCCATGTTATTAGACTTTGTCTGATACTGTACTCTGGACTGTAAAATACTTACAAATACTTACCCAAACCTAATGTACTTTTATTACTGAGTAGAACACCAAGTCGATTGATGTATGGCCCTACAGACACGTCCAGTATTTGTCCTGGAATCATTTGCTCCTTGATGTCACCAGAAGTAAGCAATATGGGCATGATTTCATTTGCACCTTGATGTAGTTATCAGCGGCATCGTAGAATGGCTCTAAACGTGCCAGGTGCGAAGCCAGCGGTGTCCGACAATTTTCCAGGTAATTAATGCCTTTCGGATAGTTCCAGCTGCTGTCTGCCGGTAGATGTCGATGGCTTGACTTGGTGGAACTCCTGGAATATCTGCTGAAGAATGTCTTCCAGTGATACTGTGTTTTTCTGAATTACCTGCCACGTAAGAACATAAATATAACAACAGGTAGTTTGTTCTCATCTTTCAGGTAGTCGAGTAACGATTGCCACATATTTATGGTTTCACGTTGACTCAACTTACGTGGACTCGGGGACTGACACATTTCACCTGAAAATAAAAAGTGCTTGTGTGACATCAGTTGGAAGTTGCCATCTTGATCAACTACCAGGAAGTTTGACCTTTTTCCTGAAAATAGCATCATGTTAGTAAAAGGCCACCGCAATGAAGTGTCCTATTATGTTCAAGAACTGAAATGCACTAATTGATTCTACACCGAATTATTAAAGCACCTGCAGTTTTTGCGGCCTTCATTGCAAAAAGACGTATTTCCATGTTATTAGACTTTGTCTGATACTGTACTCTGGACTGTAAAATATTTACAAATACTTACCCAAACCTAATGTACTTTTATTACTGAGTAGAACACCAAGTTGATTGCCTTAGTTGGCCCTACAGACACGTCCAGTATTTGTCCTGGAATCATTTGCTCCTTGATGTCACCAGAAGTAAGCAATATGGGCATGATTTCATTTAGCACCTTGATGTAGTTATCAGTAATTAATGCCTTTCGGCTAGTTCCAGCTGCTGTCTGCCGGTAGATGTCGATGGCTTGACTTGGTGGAACTCCTGGAATATCTGCTGAAGAATGTCTTCCAGTGATACTGACTTTTTTCTGAATTACCTGCCACGTGAGAACATAAATATAACAACAGGTAGTTTGTTCTCATCTTTCAGGTAGTCGAGTAACGATTGCCACATATTTATGGTTTCACGTTGACTCAACTTACGTGGACTCGGGGACTGACACATTTCACCTGAAAATAAAAAGTGCTTGTGTGACATCAGTTGGAAGTTGCCATCTTGATCAACTACCAGGAAGTTTGACCTTTTTCCTGAAATTAGCATCATATTAGTAAAAGGCCACCGCAATGAAGTGTCCTATTATGTTCATGAACTGAAATGCACTAATTGATTCTACACCGAATTGTTAAAGCACCTGCAGTTTTTGCGGCCGTCATTGCGAAAAGACGTATTTCCATGTTATTAGACTTTGTCTGATACTGTACTCTGGACTGTAAAATACTTACAAATACTTACCCAAACCTAATGTACTTTTATTACTGAGTAGACCACCAAGTCGATTGATGTATGGCCCTACAGACACGTCCAGTATTTGTCCTGGAATCATTTGCTCCTTGATGTCACCAGAAGTAAGCAATATGGGCATGATTTCATTTGCACCTTGATGTAGTTATCAGCGGCATCGTAGAATGGCTCTAAACGTGCCAGGTGCGAAGCCAGCGGTGCCGACAATTTTCCAGGTAATTAATGCCTTTCGGCTAGTTCCAGCTGCTGTCTGCCGGTAGATGTCGATGGCTTGACTTGGTGGAACTCCTGGAATATCTGCTGAAGAATGTCTTCCAGTGATACTGACTTTTTTCTGAATTACCTGCCACGTAAGAACATAAATATAACAACAGGTAGTTTGTTCTCATCTTTCAGGTAGTCGAGTAACGATTGCCACATATTTATGGTTTCACGTTGACTCAACTTACGTGGACTCGGGGACTGACACATTTCACCTGAAAATAAAAAGTGCTTGTGTGACATCAGTTGGCAGTTGCCATCTTGATCAACTACCAGGAAGTTTGACCTTTTTCCTGAAAATAGCATCATATTAGTAAAAGGCCAGCGCAATGAAGTGTCCTATTATGTTCAAGAACTGAAATGCACTAATTGATTCTACACCGAATTATTAAAGCACCTGCAGTTTTTGCGGCCTTCATTGCAAAAAGACGTATTTCCATGTTATTAGACTTTGTCTGATACTGTACTCTGGACTGTAAAATACTTACAAATACTTACCCAAACCTAATGTACTTTTATTACTGAGTAGAACACCAAGTTGATTGATGTATGGCCCTACAGACACGTCCAAATTTTTCCTGGAACCACCTGGTCCACCACATTTCGTCGCACTTGCGACGGATGATTTCTCCACCGTTCCTGGTTTTCCACCTCTTCCTTGCTATTTGAGTTCGGTATACGTATTAATGTTACCGGAGGAGCAATGAGATTAAGATGTAAGGGGAAATCTTCATCCGAGTCCGATAATTCATCGAAGAAATTATTTCGTTCAGGTTCATTTGGTTCCGGACTGCTGGGGATAGCATCATTCAAGATAAGATGCATATTCTTTATCTGAAATAAAAAAAGTTTATTATGTTATGGCGGATATGACTGTAAAAACTAAAATTTGAAGAGGGCATCAGGTTAAATGATTGCACCCAACAAGAGTTCGTGTCGTATACTACAATTAGAAACCCCGACTACTGAAAAATCAAGTTCTGATTAAATTCGGAGTTTAAAAGACACCGAATTTTTAAAGCACCTGCAGCTTTTGCGGCCTTCATTGCAAAAAGACGTGTTTCCATGTTATTAGACTTTGTCTGATACTGTACTCTGGACTCTGTAGTCCAATTTGAAAGGAGTGTGGTCAAAAAGCGTTTTTTTTTTAAATCTTTATTAATTTACGGGGTTTTTTCTATAAGAATATGTCACCCCGGTGATTGCATACAATAAAATTACATATATTAACTTACTTAAACTAAACTAGCCAACCCGCAACCTTATAGCCATAATTATAATACAATGAACCCTAAAAAGAGGAGTGTTTTACAACTCGTTTGTGTCATTTCCGTTCGCTTTACATACGAGACGTTGACCATCGAATTATTCCTTCGAGTTTCTTTTCTTCTATTTTTTTGGCTTCGTTTGAGAGTTCCAATTGTGCTCGATGTTGCGATATAGCCCGCTGTTTTGATATGTGGCTGTTTCCGAGGTGTCGATCTTTCTCGATATTGCAAACTTCTTCGAGGTTGTGATCTTCCCCGACGTTGCGAATTACCTCGATGCTGTGATGGGACACAAAATGTTCAGTGATAATTATCTCACTGGCTTGAAATAGCCACTTGTCTAGTGTTCTTTTTGATATTCTAAATGATATGTTAATATAATTAAAAGGACATAATCTCACTAATTAAGTTTAGATATTGCGCTTACTCAAATTACGATCGAACGAAGACACATGATGTCTTAATTTTACGACGGCGACTGCACTTTCGTATCCCGGTAGTTGGAAGTTGCCATCTTGATCAACTACCAGGAAGTTTGACCTTTTTCCTGAAATTAGCATCATATTAGGAAAAGGCCACCGCAATGAAGTGTCCTATTATGTTCAAGAACTGAAATGCACTAATTGATTCTACACCGAATTATTAAAGCACCTGCAGTTTTTGCGGCCTTAATTGCAAAAAGACGTATTTCCATGTTATTAGACTTTGTCTGATACTGTACTCTGGACTGTAAAATACTTACAAATACTTACCCAAACCTAATGTACTTTTATTACTGAGTAGAACACCAAGTTGATTGATGTATGGCCCTACAGACACGTCCAGTATTTGTCCTGGACTCATTTGCTCCTTAATGTCACCAGAAGTAAGCAATATGGGCATGATTTCATTTAGCACCTTGATGTAGTTATCAGCGGCATCGTAGAATGGCTCTAAACGTGCCAGGTGCGAAGCCAGTGGTGTCCGACAATTTTCCAGGTAATTAATGCCTTTCGGCTAGTTCCAGCTGCTGTCTGGCGGTAGATGTCGATGGCTTGACTTGGTGGAACTCCTGAAATATCTGCTGAAGAATGTCTTCCAGTGATACTGACTTTTTTCTGAATTACCTGCCACGTAAGAACATAAATATAACAACAGGTAGTTTGTTCTCATCTTTCAGGTAGTCGAGTAACGATTGCCACATATTTATGGTTTCACGTTGACTCAACTTACGTGGACTCTGGGACTGACACATTTCACCTGAAAATAAAAAGTGCTTATGTGACATCAGTTGGAAGTTGCCATCTTGATCAACTACCAGGAAGTTTGACCTTTTTCCTGAAATTAGCATCAAATTAGTAAAAGGCCACCGCAATGAAGGGTCCTATTATGTTCAAGAACTGAAATGCACTAATTGATTCTACACCGAATTGTTAAAGCACCTGCAGTTTTTGCGGCCTTCATTGCAAAAAGACGTATTTCCATGTTATTAGACTTTGTCTGATACTGTACTCTGGACTGTAAAATACTTACAAATACTTACCCAAACCTAATGTACTTTTATTACTGAGTAGAACACCAAGGTGATTGATGTATGGCCCTACAGACACGTCCAGTATTTGTCCTGGAATCATTTGCTCCTTGATGTCACCAGAAGTAAGCAATATGGGCATGATTTCATTTAGCACCTTGATGTAGTTATCAGCGGCATCGTAGAATGGCTCTAAACGTGCCAGGTGCGAAGCCAGTGGTGTCCGACAATTTTCCAGGTAATTAATGCCTTTCGGCTAGTTCCAGCTGCTGTCTGCCGGTAGATGTCGATGGCTTGACTTGGTGGAACTCCTGAAATATCTGCTGAAGAATGTCTTCCAGTGATACTGACTTTTTTCTGAATTACCTGCCACGTAAGAACATAAATATAACAACAGGTAGTTTGTTCTCATCTTTCAGGTAGTCGAGTAACGATTGCCACATATTTATGGTTTCACGTTGACTCAACTTACGTGGACTCTGGGACTGACACATTTCACCTGAAAATAAAAGGTGCTTATGTGACATCAGTTGGAAGTTGCCATCTTGATCAACTACCAGGAAGTTTGACCTTTTTCCTGAAATTAGCATCAAATTAGTAAAAGGCCACCGCAATGAAGTGTCCTATTATGTTCAAGAACTGAAATGCACTAATTGATTCTACACCGAATTGTTAAAGCACCTGCAGTTTTTGCGGCCTTCATTGCAAAAAGACGTATTTCCATGTTATTAGACTTTGTCTGATACTGTACTCTGGACTGTAAAATACTTACAAATACTTACCCAAACCTAATGTTCTTTTATTACTGAGTAGAACACCAAGTTGATTGATGTATGGCCCTACAGACACGTCCAGTATTTGTCCTGGAATCATTTGCTCCTTGATGTCACCAGAAGTAAGCAATATGGGCATGATTTCATTTAGCACCTTGATGTAGTTATCAGCGGCATCGTAGAATGGCTCTAAACGTGCCAGGAGCGAAGCCAGCGGTGTCCGTCAATTTTCCAGGTAATTAATGCCTTTCGGCTAGTTCCAGCTGCTGTCTGCCGGTAGATGTCGATGGCTTGACTTGGTGGAACTCCTGGAATATCTGCTGAAAAATGTCTTCCTGTGATACTGACTTTTTTTTGAATTACCTGCCACGTAAGAACATAAATATAACAACAGATAGTTTGTTCTCATCTTTCAGGTAGTCGAGTAACGAGTGCCACATATTTATGGTTTCACGTTGACTCAACTTACGTGGACTCGGGGACTGACACATTTCACCTGAAAATAAAAAGTGCTTGTGTGACATCAGTTGGAAGTTGCCATCTTGATCAACTACCAGGAAGTTTGACCTTTTTCCTGAAAATAGCATCATATTAGTAAAAGGCCACCGCAATGAAGTGTCCTATTATGTTCAAGAACTGAAATGCACTAATTGATTCTACACCGAATTATTAAAGCATCTGCAGTTTTTGCGGCCTTCATTGCAAAAAGACGTATTTCCATGTTATTAGACTTTGTCTGATACTGTACTCTGGACTGTAAAATATTTACAAATACTTACCCAAACCTAATGTACTTTTATTACTGAGTAGAACACCAAGTTGATTGATGTATGGCCCTACAGAAACGTCCAGATTTTTCCTGGAACCATCTGGTCCACATTTCGTCGCACTTGCGACGGATGATATCTCCACCGTTCCTGGTTTTCCACCTCTTCCTTGCTCATTGAGTTCGGTATACGTATTAATGTTACCGGAGGAGCAATGAGATTAATATGTAAGGGGAAATCTTCATCCGAGTCCGATAATTCATCGAAGAAATTATTTCGTTCAGGTTTATTTGGTTCCGGACTGCTGGGGATAGCATCATTCAAGATAAGATGCATATTCTTTATCTGAAATAAAAAAAGTTTATTATGTTATATTTATTTATTTATTTATTTTTATTTATTTATTTTATTTTAGGAAAGTTTACAGACTAATAACATTATAGTAACAAAAATATATAACTAAATTGCTAATAACAAGCCTCCACAGATAGATACAAAGAGAAAGAAAAATAAAATTATATATATATATATATTCTAGTTCCTTATTACAAAATAATCTAACACTATTACAGCTCTGTCAAATTATAGATTAATTTCAAAAAGTTGGCTAATTTTATTTAAATTGTTAATAATTTATCTAAAAATAATGTAACTAGTAAAATAAACGGTTTTATGAGCAAGAAGGTGCCTCCTGTACAAAAAATGGCTTTGCCAATAGTTTTCTTACTGTGCCTGCATTGGTGCAGAATAGATCAATACCGGTTTCACAAGATACTTTGTTAAAACTGCGACTGGCTCTTGGAAAGTAGGCGTTACGCCTATAATTAGTGTTCGCAAAAGGTACATGTAAGAGTGGTCGTTGTCGCAGTCCCATCTGATTAGTGCGTAACGTTAATTTTGAAACAAGTTCAGGGCAATCGATTGATCCATTTGCGATATTAAACAAGTAGGAAACATCACTAATATGACGTCTACGGTCAAGTGGTAGAAAATGGTATCTCCTGCATCGGTGAGTGTAATCAACAGACACTTGCTTTGCCCTGTAATCAAGGTACTTAAGAAATTTTCTCTGGATGCCCTCAATACGAGACTTGTAGATCCCGTATTGAGGGTTCCAGACTTGTGATGCATACTCAAGGTGGCTGCGTACGAACGAACAATACAATACCTTGATTGGTTTTAGCGATCGGAAACATGCTGAGGTTCTCATAATAAAACCAAGTGCTCTTGAAGCCTTATTCACCATACTATCAATATGCTGATCGAAGAGTAGCTTGCTGTCTTGTATAATTCCCAGATCCCTAATACTATTGACCTTGCCTATATTGATATTGTAAAGCTTGTATATGGAATTGATTATAGACTTCTGACGAGTAAATGTCATGTGGAAACATTTTGAAACATTCAGTTCAAGCCTGTTACGCCTACAGTATTCTTCAAATCTATTTAAATCACTTTGTAACAGGTGTGTATCAGATATGTTTCGGATGATTTTATGAACCTTCATATCGTCAGCATAAAGTAAAATATAAGAAGATTCAAAACAGTGCTTCACGTCAGCAATAAAAAGAGTAAATAAAAGGGATCCCAGAATCGAACCCTGGGGAACTCCAGAAGGGACAGAACTCCATCCAGACGTGTATCCCTGAAGCACCACAGCCTGCGTTCTGTTTTCAATATAAGAGGAGAACCAACGATACAAATCACCGTGTATTCCGGCTTTTAATAGCTTCTCTAAGAGCAGTCTATGGTCAATGCGGTCAAAGCATTTACTATAGTCAGTGTAAATAACGTCAACTTGTGCACGCTGTTCCATACCTTCGGATATAAATTCATGGGACAAGATTAAATTAGATGTAGTGGAACGCTTCCTGAGAAAGCCATGCTGCTCATCACCAAAGTTGCATTTCATAGCAGCGTATACGTCTGTAAACACAATGCGTTCAAGGATTTTGGAGAACAGACATATCTTGGATATTGGTCGATAATTAGAGATATCAGACTTATTACCTTTTTTGAAAACTGGGGTAACGAATGCCGATTTCCAAATTTTCGGAACTATGCCTTCTGAAAGTGACCGCCTGAATAAAATGCATAGTGGTACAACAAGGCTGTCGGCACAATTTACGATAAATACTGGAGGTATAAGATCAGGACCGCCAGATTTGGAGAGGTCCAAGGTCTTTAATAACTTTAAAACTTGAGAAAGAGACACACTAATCGAACCGATGCACGACACACCATCTTCAACGCCAATGCCACCGGAAGTAGCGGGCACAGGATCAGGTTCCTGGAAAGTTGAATGGAAATATGTTGCGAATAAATTGCTGATCTCTTCACCTGTACCCGCGGTCCTGTCACCATAATGCATTACTTTAGGAAAAGTACCTGAATTTCTTTTGCTCTTCACATATGTCCAAAAAGATTTTGGGTTCTCAATGATCGAGGATTCGATTTTATCCATGTATGTTTCAAAACAAGTTTTCTCCAAGCTAACTGCTCTATTCCGTAAAATAGAGAAAGAGTGAAAATCGGACATATTACCGTACGTTTTGAATTTGCGATGATATTTAAATTTCTCTCTCAGTATTTTTACCAAAGCAGAATTATACCAAGGCGGATAAGATGATTTTTTAACTGATTTAATTGGGATATACTTGTCTCTAAGCTCATACAATTTATTATAAAACAGATCAACAGCAATATCCAACGAATCTTCAAGTAAAAACTCATTCCAATTGATTTCGTCCAGTTCAGACTTAATAGATTTGTAGTCACCCCTAGAAAATACATACTTCTTAGTCGATTTGTCATTCAATTTATGAAGCTCAACAAAGTCGGAAGTAATCGTCAATGGTTTATGATGTAGGTCTACAGGCAATGCTAAAGGATCTTGACATTCAGTAACATTGACTGAGTCATTAGAAAAAACTAAGTCCAATAATCTACCATTATAGTTTCTCTCACCGTTATATTGGGACAGGTTAGCAGTGACAACTCCATCAAAAAACTCGCTTAAGTAATTACATGATACATTCTGCGGGATCAGTTCATTATCTTCAGAATGTATCCAGTCTACATTATTACCAAAATTAAAATCACCCATAATAATGAATTTATCCAATGGGTGGGTTAAGATTAAGTGATTAGCATTTACACTAAAATTATGTAATTGATTATAATATGAATTACCAAGGTTTTGTTTACAAAGATATAAGGCACAAATGTGCAAATTATAATTTACTGCAGGCCTAGACCTTTTTAAGATAAGTGAGACCCAAATGTCTTCGGCAGAACTACGCCAATCATATCGTTCTACAACAGTGAGCTCACTTTTTACCGCTATCAAAACGCCACCGCCCCGCTTTTGAGAGGTTTGAGAGTAATCACGATCACGCCTCCACACTAAATAGCGACCATCAAACATCTCACTACTAAAGATATCATCCACAAGCCATGTCTCCGTAAACACAATGACATCATACGCACTAAGAGATATTTTATGAAATATATCGTTCGTTTTCGTACGCAAACCACGCACATTTTGATAGTATATATTAAGAGTAGCCATCACTAATAAAAACTACGGCAGAATAAAATAAACATTTAAAAAGGGCAAGCAAAATTACGTTACGCACCAAAAAGTATAAGAAGTATTCTCGATAAAGTATCATAAAGGAGGTAGAAGGCAAAAACCTATAATAATGTATTATGCACAGCAGAACACAGTGTTCATAAATTAATAACTTAGAAAAACATAAACCAAATGAGCTTTCAATTGAAACAAAAGGTGACGAACGGTAGCAAGATAAGGATTGCTGGAAGCACAAAAAGGTAATAATAGACACAACACAATATTCGAAATCAGACCATAACATGAAAGCAATTAGGTCGTGATTACCTTGACACAATAATTTCGTAAAAATAAACTTACTCAGTAACATCGTGTAGTGACACAGAACAATTAGGAAAACGCAAGTAGCACACAACGGCTTGCGGTTCTCAAACTTCTTGTAGGCACAACTATCAAAATATGTAAACACTGTTGGATTAAAGTTATTATTAGAAAAAACTATTATTACATAATTTTTGAAAGGTCCTTTTCTGATTTCACTATCATTACTGGGGTTGTGTCCATTTTTCTCACATGTATTTTTGCGTGTTTGACCCATACATATTGAAAATCCGTTTCGGACGCCAATTTTTTAGTTCTCGATAGCAGTATTTTATTCTTCATCGTCAGGTGGTCGTTTATATATATTTTCTGATTTCCTGCTAATCCGATTTGGCCAGTTGTTAGTGGCGAAGTCCTGAAAACATATCTGGCTGCAGCAACAAAATCATCTTTAACATAACGATTGCAAAACGAGACAACTACTGGCTTTATATGATCCTTTTCACGCGTAGGCACTCTAGTAATAAAGTTGATCTGACTTTTGGCAATGGGATAGTTAATTTTTGCACCAATACTGGATATTATCTGGAACAGGTTCTCATTATTTGATGGAGACAGCCCTTTCACCTCCACATTGTTCATTCGCGACCATTGATCCTTATTGTCAGACTCTTCCTCCAGTTTATCCAGACGCGCCTGAAGCTGATCCACCTGACCCTGAACTTTTTCCAGCTGAGTAACACGCTGCTCCATGCCACTTATCCTTGTATTAAACTCCTTGACAACTTCGTTGAATTGCTGGGTCAGAGAGGATTTCATGTCGGCGAATTCATTCCTTAGTGCCAGGATTTCGTCCTTTAGACCTTCCAATGGAGCCAACTTTGCAGCCAATGCTCGAAGCTCCAGTAGTACCGCAGATTCTCGTTCTAACCTCGGAGACATGGGAGAGCTAGGCGGATGAAGAGTGCCCGTCTTTTTGCATTTCATGCATCGCCATGTTAGCTTCCTGTCTCCTAGCTTACGGTGGCCCGCTTCAGTGATGCCTGCACATTGAAAATGCAACTCATTTCCGCATACTGAACATCGCACTCCATCAGTCAGCTGATCGTCACAGATGCAACACTTCTTCAAACCATCCATTATTTTTCCTTGTTACAAACTTTTATTTTTTAAGACAGACGTAGAATAACTTTGAGGAACTCTGGTTGGTTGTTAAAAATCGACAGAGGATTCAAGTAAACGCGACCGTAGACAACAGGGCCTACGACCGTACTGTTATGGCGGATATGACTGTTAAAACTAAAATTTGAAGAGGGCATCAGGTTAAATGATTGCACCCAACAAGAATTCGTGTCGTATACTACAATTAGAAACGCCGACTACTGAAAAATCAAGTTCTGATTAAATTCGGAGTTTACAAGGTAAAATTCTACACCGAATTTTTAAAGCACCTGCAGCTTTTGCGGCCTTCATTGCAAAAAGACGTGTTTCCATGTTATTAGACTTTGTCTGATACTGTACTCTGGACTCTGTAGTCCAATTTGAAAAGAGTGTGGTCAAAAAGCGTTTTTTTTAATCTTTATTAATTTACGGGGTTTTTTCTATAAGAATATGTCACCCCGGTGATTGCATACAATAAAATTACATATATTAATGTACTTAAACTAAACTAGCCAACCCGCAACCTTATAGCCATAATTATAATACAATGAACCCTAAAAAGAGGAGTGTTTTACAACTCGTTTGTGTCATTTCCGTTCGCTTTACATACGAGACGTTGACGATCGAATTATTCCTTCGAGTTTCTTTTCTTCTATTTTTTTGGCTTCGTTTGAGAGTTCCAATTGTGCTCGATGTTGCGATATAGCCCGCTGTTTTGATATGTGGCTGTTTCCGAGGTGTCGATCTTTCTCGATATTGCAAACTTCTTCGAGGTTGTGATCTTCCCCGACGTTGCGAATTACCTCGATGCTGTGATGGGACACAAAATGTTCAGTGAAAATTATCTCACTGGCTTGAAATAGCCACTTGTCTAGTGTTCTTTTTGATATTCTAAATGATATGTTAATATAATTAAAAGGACATAATCTCACTAATTAAGTTTAGATATTGCGCTTACTCAAATTACGATCGAACGAAGACACATGATGTCTTAATTTTACGACGGCAACTGCACTTTCGTATCCCGGTAGTTGGAAGTTGCCATCTTTATCAACTACCAGGAAGTTTGACCTTTTTCCTGAAATTAGCTTCAATTTAGTAAAAGGCCACCGCAATGAAGTGTCCTATTATGTTCAAGAACTGAAATGCACTAATTGATTCTACACCGAATTATTAAAGCACCTGCAGTTTTTGCGAAAGAATACAACATTCATATGGTTGTAAATGTAAAATGTATGGTGATAGCCGCGAACAGTAAACTTGTGATGTCATTTGTTTTAACTGCCTCATTCACTGCGCAACTGCTAAAGAATCTAATACTATAGTGCATTGAAAATGATTATAAAAGGGTGTGCCTAAACGAAGCCGTAAGGCACTTGTTGTCCGTATTTGCGTTTTTTTTCTTGATACCTTAACCTTAACTAGAAGTTACGGAGATATTGGAAGTCGAAAGACCCCAACTTTTTCACAAGTATTTTTTTAATACCCCAAGTAAAGTCGTTTCCCAGCAATCATTTTAACGTAGGGTTACTTACTTAGGTTTTATGTACAGAATGCTTGGTTGACAACTTCGTGAAGGGTCAGTTTACACCTTCTATTAATCGATAATTTAATTTTAATGCATTTGTCGCGTAGAAAATGAAACACCTACCTCGCCTCCCGGCTCTACCTGCAATCTGTGCGTACTCAGCAGGCACGAGAGTACGAACCTGTTGTCCGTCATATTTTTTAATTCGTCAAAGACGACCGTACGAGATATGTTCACGCCCACAGCGAGCGTTTCTGTTGCGAAGAGTACTTTAATCTGAAAATAGATTAGAGTAGAGTGCAAATTCGCATGCAGATTATTGTCAATCGATTTTTAATGGATAAAGATATTGTTATTCGTGAATTTTATACTTACATATCCACACTGAAATAACATTTCAACGATTTCGCGAAGAAGTGGTAAAATCCCGCTGTGGTGGACCTAACCCTTTCTCGCACATCTTTCGACACCGAAACACCTTAAAGCAAAGACAATATACAATTATATTGAAGCTCCTCGTTAAAATCAATATAATTAGACCCTAGCTCGTTAATTACTTGTGGTAACCATAAATCTCCTTCAGCTGTTAACTTCTCTTCGAGGCACTTCTGGAAGCATGAATTTACTCTTGACTTCTCCGTGGTATTATTGAAGTCCTCGATTACCATCAGGCTTTTTGCGAGGTCATCAAATCTGGAATCAACACAAACATAACATCACGCCTGTAATCACTAATTTGGACTCCGTGGCTGCTACTTAGAAATTTCTGATAGAATAATCCAAAAACACTTTACCCGACCCTGGAATCGAACCCAGGACCTCATGCTTAGTAGTTCAACCCCTCGACCAACGATGCAGTCTCACAACACAAAAAACAAAATAATGACAAAAAGTGTATACGTACGTAAAAAGTGTGTAAGTACTGACTGCGTATCAAACCCGCGACCCCTGGTCTATAAGGTCGTTAAACCGTCGGGCTACTTGCTCCGGTGACAATTGGTCGTTCTATTCTAATTCGTGCTTGTTATGACCGAGTAAGATAAGATGACATACCGCGGTGGGCAACGCTGCATTTCAATCATTACGTAGACTCACGGACTGACACATTTCACCTGAAAATAAAAAGTGCTTGTGTGACATCAGTTGGAAGTTGCCATCTTGAGATCAACTACCAGGAAGTTTGACATTTTTCCTGAAATTAGCATCATATTAGTAAAAGGCCACCGCAATGAAGTGTCCTATTATGTTCAAGAACTGAAATGCACTAATTGATTCTACACCGAATTATTAAAGTACCTGCTTTTTTTGCGGCCTTCATTGCAAAGAGACGTGTTTCCATGTTATTAAACTTTGTCTGTTACTGTACTCTGGACTCTGTAGTCCAATTTGAAAGGAGTGTGGTCAAAAAGAGTATTTTTTAAAATCTTTATTTATTTACGGGGTTTTTTCTATAAAGAATATGTCGCCCCGATGATTGCATACAATTAAATTACATATAATTATATACTTAAACTAAACTAGCCAACCCGCTACCTTATAGCCAGAATAATAATACAATAAAGTGTTCTAGCCTCATCGGACAATGACGAACAAAATATTTACAAATACTTTCCCAAACCTAATGTACTTTTATTACTGAGTAGAACACCAAGTTGATTGATGTATGACCCTACAGACACGTCCAGTATTTTTTTGGAACCATTTGCTCCTTGATGTCAGCAGAAGTAAGCAATATGTGCATGATTGCATTTAACACCTTGATGTAGTTATCAGCGGCATCGTAGAATGGCTCTAAACGTGGCAGGTGGGAAGCCAGCGGTGTCCGACATTTTTCCAGGTAATGCCTTTCGGCTAGTTCCAGCTGCTGTCTGCCGGTAGTTGTCGATGGCTTGACTTGTTGGAACTCCTGGAATGTCTGCTGAAAAATGTCTTCCAGTGATACTGACTTTTTTCTGAATTGGGAGTAAAATGAGTGTTAAAGTTTCTGCGTGTGTTGTGATTAACTTTTAATTAGAATGTATCATTGAACTATAAGGTATTTCTTTCTTTATCGGGTAGTTAGTGCCTAACCTGGTGTCAGAGTTCTTATGCCGCCCATGGGCCTCTGACTTGGCTTCACATGCCGTCGATGTATGTGAATGTATATTATGGACTGAAATAAGTAGCATTTGGGGATACAGGTTAAAAGCTTTAATAATTGTCGGTGAGTAAATGACCGCTATTGACATCTTAACTGGCAGCAACTATAGCCCTTACCGCAACAAATTCAGAATCAAACTGTAAGTCAGTCTGAACTGCGAAATCAGCTGCTGGAGTGGCCCAGTATCATGTCCTTCAGTTGGTACATCAGGAACGCCTTGCTTGCAGAATATGACGACAGTCCCCGTGTCATTCAGACCTGGTTGATAAGAAAGAATACAACATTCATATGGTTGTAAATGTAAAATGTATGGTGATAGCCGCGAACAGTAAACTTGTGATGTCATTTGTTTTAACTGCCTCATTCACTGCGCAACTGCTAAAGAATCTAATACTATAGTGCATTGAAAATGATTATAAAAGGGTGTGCCTAAACGAAGCCGTAAGGCAATTGTTGTCCGTATTTGCGTTTTTTTTCTTGATACCTTAACCTTAACTAGAAGTTACGGAGATATTGGAAGTCGAAAGACCCCAACTTTTTCACAAGTATTTTTTTAAAACCCCAAGTAAAGTCGTTTCCCAGCAATCATTTTAACGTAGGGTTACTTACTTAGGTTTTATGTACAGAATGCTTGGTTGACAACTTCGTGAAGGGTCAGTTTACACCTTCTATTAATCGATAATTTAATTTTAATGCATTTATCGCGTAGAAAATGAAACACCTACCTCGCCTCCCGGCTCTACCTGCAATCTGTGCGTACTCAGCAGGCACGAGAGTACGAACCTGTTGTCCGTCATATTTTTTAATTCGTCAAAGACGACCGTACGAGATATGTTCACGCCCACAGCGAGCGTTTCTGTTGCGAAGAGTACTTTAATCTGAAAATAGATTAGAGTAGAGTGCAAATTCGCATGCAGATTATTGTCAATCGATTTTTAATGGATAAAGATATGGTTATTCGTGAATTTTATACTTACATATCCACACTGAAATAACATTTCAACGATTTCGCGAAGAAGTGGTAAAATCCCGCTGTGGTGGACCTAACCCTTTCTCGCACATCTTTCGACACCGAAACACCTTAAAGCAAAGACAATATACAATTATATTGAAGCTCCTCGTTAAAATCAATATAATTAGACCCTAGCTCGTTAATTACTTGTGGTAACCATAAATCTCCTTCAGCTGTTAACTTCTCTTCGAGGCACTTCTGGAAGCATGAATTTACTCTTGACTTCTCCGTGGTATTATTGAAGCCCTCGATTACCATCAGGCTTTTTGCGAGGTCATCAAATCTGGAATCAACACAAACATAACATCACGCCTGTAATCACTAATTTGGACTCCGTGGCTGCTACTTAGAAATTTCTGATAGAATAATCCAAAAACACTTTACCCGACCCTGGAATCGAACCCAGGACCTCATGCTTAGTAGTTCAACCCCTCGACCAACGATGCAGTCTCACAACACAAAAAAAACAAAATAATCTCAAAAAGTGTATACGTACGTAAAAAGTGTGTAAGTACTGACTGCGTATCAAACCTGCGACCCCTGGTCTATAAGGAGGTCGTTAAACCGTCGGGCTACTTGCTCCGGTGACAATTGGTCGTTCTATTCTAATTCGTGCTTGTTATGACCGAGTAAGATAAGATGACATACCGCGGTGGGCAACGCTGCATTTCAATCATTACGTAGACTCACGGACTGACACATTTCACCTGAAAATAAAAAGTGCTTGTGTGACATCAGTTGGAAGTTGCCATCTTGATCAACTACCAGGAAGTTTGACCTTTTTCCTGAAATTAGCATCATATTAGACACGTTCAACGCCACGGAATAAAATGATAAATTCCATTCAGGCCATGTCGGACAATGTTGGGCGACACCAGTATGTTCCGTTCAGGCCGTGGGGGACAATGGTGCCCGACAGTCAGAGCTATGTTTAAACGTCTCTTCTGAGCTGTCGGTCAACAATACAAGGCAATATTGTACGTAGCATGACCCGCGCGGCCTCCTAGAATAGTGTAATCATATCAGCACTCAAAAAATATTAATTTGTTAAAAAGTTATGCTTGTTTTTCTGATAATAGTCTTGCATTAACTTACATTTTTTTTGTGTAGTGCGTTATTGATTTATTTTTACGATTTTATGGAAAAAAAATTGTGTCCGATTTAAAGATGAAATAAAAAATCATGATAGTATTAATCAAACTCGGTTTTATTGTGTTAAACTTATGAAATTGGTACAGTATAACACAGTGAAACTTAAAAAATAATTTGAGATCACTGATCAGATTGAAAGTGTTACATTTTTATCATATTTACTACGTAAATTAATATAAATTAAACAGTATTTTAGTTTTAGAAATAACTAAAAATAACAAAATAACAATCATATTAAAGAAATATTTTAAAAAGAACGATGTACTTTATTAAAGCAATCTAAACAAAGAAACGGTTTATTTGGGCAGTCGTCACAGAATGTGTTTACTTTTTTTACTTTATTTTTCGCTTGGTTTCTACCTAGCATCTTTACTTTTTCCCTGTAACATTCAGAGCACCCTCTTCTAATAATACTACTTTTTCCTTCTTTCTTTACTAGTTTGTGCTTCCCTCTTTTTGATCTTTTTTCACGAATCTCATCCGTCTCAGTCATAGGATTCGAGCAAAACTCTTGTAATATTTCTTTTCTGAAGTCTACTACAGAAATGCGTTTATTTGTAACTTTTTTATATAGAATCATAGCATTTAATAACGTAGTATTAAGCAATAAATTAATAGCGAGTTTTTTATACCACTTTATTGTTTTTCGCAGTGGTGTAGAGTAAGCAGCTAATTGATCAGCCAAATCAACGGCTCCTTTGACTCTATTGTAGTCTACAACAATCTTTGGCTTTGATACCACATTTCCTCGTTTATTTACATGATGAAACCGTACCGAATGCTTCGTGGACAGAACGTACACATCGCGCTTGTCCTTCCATTTCATCATGGTTATTCCGTCGGTGCTTTCGGCTGCAGCAAACTGGCCTTTTTTGAGCTTAGCAATAACAACATGTTTGGGAAGCTGTCTTCTATTTTTTCGAATGGTGCCTACTAAATGAGTTTCTTTGTCTAATAGTTGCCGTGCCAAATCTACACTTGTGTACCAATTATCGGTATACAAAGTGTGTCCTTTGTTGAGCAAATCTTCGCATAAAGACATGACTACGTTTGTAGGCGTTGTATTTGTATCGTCGTTTTTTCCTGCGTAAATGCTAATCTTATAAGTATACCCAGGAATCGTACATAATTTGAACTCTTTGATTCCATACTTGTGTCTTTTTTGTTTATTATACTGCCTAAATATTATTCTGCCACGGAATGGAACCATTCTCTCGTCAATACAAATATCTTCACCAGGGGTATAGTTGTTTTTGAAGTTCTCATTTAAATTATCCACCAGTTGACGTACTCGATGTAGTCGGTCTTCTTTGTTTTCATCATCTTTATCAGAAAAATGTAGCATTTTCAAAAGTAATTCAAATCGGTTTCGGGACATCACTGTTCTCGGAAAGGGATGCCCGATAATTTTATCTTTAGACCAATAGTGTGCCAATCTGGGTAATTTCACTAAACCCATGAATAAAATTAGGCCAAACATTTTTTTTATTTCTTCTATATTAGTCGGACTCCACTGATTAATACGTGCACCTCTTGTAGCTTCAGGCATATTGGTAATGTTATGAATAGCATATCGATTCGTGTTATGCACTATTTGTTGAAACACGTCATCAGTCACAAAGAGTGAATAAAAATCGACGGGCGATTTGTTATTCATAGATAATCTGACATGCAGCGGAGCACCAGAAACCTCGGTAAAAGGAATTATTTGGCGTTGATTACCTGTTGGTTCACTCCAAGAACTCGTGGTAGGTGTAACGCTTGAAGTTTCTTGCGTACTGACCCCATATCCTGAATTGCTGTCTTCACTATCCGATCTGATGATACGTACTCGTCGTGTTTGCCTTGTAGGCGCTATTTCCTCTTCATCTGAACTAATACGAAAACTACTGTTCAGCAGTGATATTTCAATGTTTTGAAGCTGTGTCAGATCTTCCTCCGTTATTTCAAAGGCATCATCAAAGTCACACATTTTAAGTAATAAAAATATATAAATCTATTGGATGAAATCACAAGCAGAAGCTAGTCTATTTTGTTAGTAGTCGTAGCGTATTTATGATTTGGCGGGAAAAAAAATGCGCAGCTAGCGTTCTCCCTAGCGTCCTGCGGGGCACTGAGAATTGCGCGCGCACAAAGATAGCTAGCGGCGCGCGGCGTTAGAGTGGGGGCGCGTGGACGGGATGCTCGGCGGGAGTGGGCGACACTGTGACCCGCGCGGCTTCAATGGAACAAGTTCAAATAATCATACGCAGCAGGCCATGGGGGACAATGTTGGGCGACATGAGTTATCTTCACATTTATAAAGATTTTCGCGGTTATGTCAATGTTTTGTAAGTTAAAAATGCATATTTATTAATGTAATTAAATAAAACGAAAAGTCGTTTTTTTGTCAATTTCAAATTTTTGTGTGGCTTAATAGGGAAAGTTAAGTGTCGCCCAGCATTGTCCGACATGGCGTTGAACGTGTTAAAGGCCACCGCAATGAAGTTTCCTATTATGTTTAAGAACTGAAATGCACTAATTGATTCTGCACCGAATTATTAAAGCACCTGCAGTTTTTGCGGCCTTCATTGCAAAAAGACGTGTTTCCATGTTATTAGACTTTGTCTGATACTGTACTCTGGACTGTAAAATACTTACAAATACTTACCCAAACCTAATGTACTTTTATTACTGAGTAGAACACCAAGTTGATTGATGTATGGCCCTACAGACACGTCCAGTATTTGTCCTGGAATCATTTGCTCCTTGATGTCACCAGTAGTAAGCAATACGGGCATGATTTCATTTAGCACCTTGATGTAGTTATCAGCGGCATCGTAGAATGGCTCTAAACGTGCCAGGTGCGAAGCCAGCGGTGTCCGACAATTTTCCAGGTAATTAATGCCTTTCGGCTAGTTCCAGCTGCTGTCTGCCGGTAGATGTCGATGGCTTGACTTGGTGGAACTCCTGGAATATCTGCTGAAGAATGTCTTCCAGTGATACTGACTTTTTTCTGAATTACCTGCCACGTAAGAACATAAATATAACAACAGGTAGTTTGTTCTCATCTTTCAGGTAGTCGAGTAACGATTGCCACATATTTCTGGTTTCACGTTGACTCAACTTACGTGGACTCGGGGACTGACACATTTCACCTGAAAATAAAAAGTGCTTGTGTGACATCAGTTGGAAGTTGCCATCTTGATCAACTACCAGGAAGTTTGACCTTTTTCCTGAAATTAGCATCAATTTAGTAAAAGGCCACCGCAATGAAGTGTCCTATTATGTTCAAGAACTGAAATGCACTAATTGATTCTACACCGAATTATTAAAGCACCTGCAGTTTTTGCGGCCTTCATTGCAAAAAGACGTATTTCCATGTTATTAGACTTTGATACTGTACTCTGGACTGTAAAATACTTACAAATACTTACCCAAACCTAATGTACTTTTATTACTGAGTAGAACACCAAGTTGATTGATGTATGGCCCTACAGACACGTCCAGTATTTGTCCTGGAATCATGTGCTCCTTGATGTCACCAGAAGTAAGCAATATGGGCATGATTTCATTTAGCACCTTGATGTAGTTATCAGCGGCATCGTAGAATGGCTCTAAACGTGCCAGGTGCGAAGCCAGCGGTGTCCGACAATTTTCCAGGTAATTAATGCCTTTCGGCTAGTTCCAGCTGCTGTCTGCCGGTAGATGTCGATGGCTTGACTTGGTGGAACTCCTGGAATATCTGCTGAAGAATGTCTTCCAGTGATACTGACTTTTTTCTGAATTACCTGCCACGTAAGAACATAAATATAACAACAGGTAGTTTGTTCTCATCTTTCCGGTAGTCGAGTAACGATTGCCACATATTTATGGTTTCACGTTGACTCAACTTACGTGGACTCGGGGACTGACACATTTCACCTGAAAATAAAAAATGCTTGTGTGACATCAGTTGGAAGTTGCCATCTTGATCAACTACCAGGAAGTTTGACCTTTTTCCTGAAATTAGCATCATATTAGTAAAAGGCCACCGCAATGAAGTGTCCTATTATGTTCAAGAACTGAAATGCACTAATTGATTCTACACCGAATTATTAAAGCACCTGAAGTTTTTGCGGCCTTAATTGCAAAGACGTATTTCCATGTTATTAGACTTTGTCTGATACTGTACTCTGGACTGTAAAATACTTACCCAAATGTACTTTTATTACTGAGTGGAACACCAAGTTGATTGATGTATGGCCCTACAGACACGTCCAGTATTTGTCCTGGAACCATTTGCTCCTTGATGTCACCAGAAGTAAGCAATATGGGCATGATTTCATTTAGCACCTTGATGTAGTTATCAGTAATTAATGCCTTTCGGCTAGTTCCAGCTGCTGTCTGCCGGTAGATGTCGATGGCTTGACTTGGTGGCACTCCTAGAATATCTGCTGAAGAATGTCTTCCAGTGATACTGACTTTTTTCTGAATTACCTGCCACGTAAGAACATAAATATAACAACAGGTAGTTTGTTCTCATCTTTCAGGTAGTCGAGTAACGATTGCCACATATTTATGGTTTCACGTTGACTCAACTTACGTGGACTCGGGGACTGACACATTTCACCTGAAAATAAAAAGTGCTTGTGTGACATCAGTTGGAAGTTGCCATCTTGATCAACTACCAGGAAGTTTGACCTTTTTCCTGAAATTAGCCTCATATTAGTAAAAAGCCACCGCAATGAAGTGTCCTATTATGTTCAAGAACTGAAATGCACTAATTGATTCTACACCGAATTATTAAAGCACCTGCAGTTTTTGCGGCCTTCATTGCAAAAAGACGTATTTTCATGTTATTAGACCTTGTCTGATACTGTACTCTGGACTGTAAAATATTTACAAATACTTACCCAAACCTAATGTACTTTTATTACTGAGTAGAACACCAAGTTGATTGATATTGTTGAGGTCAGTTAAAATGCAGTAGCCCATGTTACTTGGGCCATAATAACGAATCGATTCACACCTTATTCATCAAAATGAGATGAGAATAGTTTAGGCGCTATGGTGGAACATACAGAAATACAAACATCCATACTTCCAAACTAATATAATATTATAAATGCGAAAGTACGTTTGTTTGTTTGTTACCTCTTCACGCCCAACCCACTGAACCGATCATCCTGAAATTTTGCATTTACATTTTCAGGTGTACAGTAACGGACATATGGTACCTTTCATCCCAAAAAAAGTGCTGTTCCCGAGGAAAACAAAAATAACGTGCTTTTGATAATAGGTGGCGCCACGTGTCTTACGAACCATGATTGAATTAAATAATTATAGAAAAACTAGTAGTGTGATATGAGTTTTTTTATATTGAAGTACCTTTTGTACCCCATTTTGTGAGTCTAGACCGGTTTTTCATCCTCCTAACTTTTTTGGCTTCGTTCAAGAGTTCCAATTGAGCTCGATGTTGCGATATAGCCCGTTGTTTTGATATGTGGCTGTTTCCGAGGTTTCGATCTTTCTCAATATTGCAAACTTCTTCGAGGTTGTGATCTTCCCCGACGTTGCGAATTACCTCGATGCTGTGATGGGGCACAAAATGTTCAGTGAAAATTATCTCACTGGCTTGAAAAAGCCACTTGTATAGTGTTCTCTTTGATATTCTAAATGATATGTTAATATAATTAAAAGGACATAATCTCACTAATTAAGTTTAGATGTTACGCTTACTCAAATAACGATCGAACGACCTTTTTCCTTTTTTTGAAGTTGCCATCTTGATCAACTACCAGGAAGTTTGACCTTTTTCCTGAAATTAGCATCATATTAGTAAAAGGTCACCGCAATGAAGTGTCCTATTATGATCAAGAACTGAAATGCACTAATTGATTCTACACCGAATTATTAAAGCACCTGCAGTTTTTGCGGCCTTCATTGCAAAAAGACGTGTTTCCATGTTATTAGACTTTGTCTGATACTGTACTCTGGACTTTAAAATATTTACAAATACTCATTGCTCCTCCGGTAACATTAATACGTATACCGAACTCAGATAGCAAGGAAGAGGTGGAAAACCAGGAACGGTGGAGATATCATCCGTCGCAAGTGCGACGAAATGTGGACCAGGTGGTTCCAGGAAAAAATCTGGACGTGTCTGTAGGGCCATACATCAATCAACTTAATGTTCTACTCAGTAATAAAAGTACATTAGGTTTGGGTAAGTATTTGGAAATATTTTACAGTTCAGAGTACAGTATCACACAAAGTCTAATAACATGGAAACACGTCTTTTTGCAATGAAGGCCGCAAAAACTGCAGGTGTTTTAATAATTCGGTGTAGAATCAATTAGTGCATTTCAGTTCTTGAACATAATAGGACACTTCATTGCGGTGGCTTTTTACTAATATGATGCTAATTTCAGGAAAAAGGTCTAACTTCCTGGTAGTTGATCAAGATGGCAACTTCCAACTACCGGGATACGAAAGTGCAGTTGCCGTCGTAAAATTAAGACATCATGTGTCTTCGTTCGATCGTAATTTGAGTAAGCGCAATATCGAAACTTAATTAGTGAGATTATGTCCTTTTAATTATATTAACATATCATTTAGAAAATCAAAGAGAACACTAGACAAGTGGCTATTTCAAGCCAGTGAGATAATTTTCACTGAACATTTTGTGCCCCATCACAACATCGGGGTAATTCGCAACGTCGGGGAAGATCACAACCTCGAAGAAGTTTGCAATATCGAGAAAGATCGACACCTCGGAAACAGCCACATATCAAAACAGCGGGCTATATCGCAACATCGAGCACAATTGGAACTCTTAAAGGAAGCTAAAAAAATAGAAGAAAAGAAAATCGAAGGAGATATTCGATCGTCAACGTCTCGTATGTAAAGCGAACGGAAATGACACAAACGAGTTGTAAAACACTCCTCTTTTTAGGGTTTATTGTATTATAATTATGGCTATAAGGTTGCGGGTTGGCTAGTTTAGTTTAAGTACATCAATATATGTAATTTAATTGTATTCAATCACCGGGGTGACATATTCTCATAGAAAAAACCCCGTAAACTAATAAAGATAAAAAAAAACGCTTTTTGACCAACCTCCTTTCAAATTCGACTACAGAGTCCAGAGTACAGTATCAGACAAATTCTAATAACATGGAAACACGTCTTTTAGCAATGAAGGCCGCAAAAGCTGCAGGTGCTTTAAAAAATCGGTGTAGAATCAATGAATGCATTTCAGTTCTTGAACATAATAGGACACTTCATTGCGGTGGCCATTTACTAATATGATGCCAATTTCAGGAAAAAGGTCAAACTTCCTGGTAGTTGATCAAGATGGCAACTTCCAACTGATGTCACACAAGCACTTTTTATTTTCAGGTGAAATGTGTCAGTCCCCGAGTCCACGTAAGTTGAGTCAACGTGAAACCATAAATATGTGGCAATCGTTACTCGACTACCTGAAAGATGAGAACAAACTACCTGTTGTTATATTTATGTTCTTACGTGGCAGGTAATTCAGAAAAAAGTCAGTATCACTGGAAGACATTCTTCAGCAGATATTCCAGGAGTTCCACCAAGTCAAGCCATCGACATCTACCGGCAGACAGCAGCTGGAACTAGCCGAAAGGCATTAATTACCTGGAAAATTGTCGGACACCGCTGGCTTCGCACCTGGCACGTTTAGAGCCATTCTACGATGCCGCTGATAACTAAATCAAGGTGCTAAATAAAATCATGCCCATATTGCTTACTTCTCGTGACATCAAGGAGCAAATGGTTCCAGGAGAAATACTGGACGTGTCTGTAGGGCCATGCATCAATCAACTTAGTGTTCTACTCAGTAATAAAAGTACATTAGGTTTGGGTAAGTATTTGTAAATATTTTACAGTCCAAAGTACAGTATCAGACAAAGTCTAATAACATGGAAACACGTCTTTTTGCAATGAAGGCCGCAAAAACTGCAGGTGCTTTAATAATTCGGTGTAGAATCAATTAGTGCATTTCAGTTCTGGATCATAATAGGACACTTCATTGCGGTGGCCTTTTACTAATATGATGCTAATTTCAGGAAAAAGGTCAAACTTCCTGGTAGTTGATCAAGATGGCAACTTCTAACTGATGTCACACAAGCACTTTTTATTTTCAGGTGAAATGTGTCAGTCCCCGAGTCCACGTAAGTTGAGGCAACGTGAAACCATAAATATGTGGCAATCGTTACTCGACTACCTGAAAGATGAGAACAAACTACCTGTTGTTATATTTATGTTCTTACGTGGCAGGTAATTCAGAAAAAAGTCAGTATCACTGGAAGACATTCTTCAGCAGATATTCCAGGAGTTCCACCAAGTCAAGCCATCGACATCTACCGGCAGACAGCAGCTGGAACTAGCCGAAAGGCATTAATCACCTGCAGCTTTTGCGGCCTTCATTGAAAAAATACGTGTTTCCATGTTATTAGACTTTGTCTGATACTGTACTCTGGACTGTAAAATATTTACAAATACTTACCTAAACCTCAAGATCGCAGTGCAACGGACAAAATTATTAACTGGGAGCAGTGCGGCATCTCCCCTCCCCGTCAGATCATCTCGGACGAAGAAAGCTCGGTGGCCTCCTCAGTGAGCCAAGCTTCCACAAGCGGGCGGCCGAGCCTGCTCTACCGAACGCCGAGAAGAGGCACAGGGGTGGAGATGGACCTGGCCACGCGCGAGGCCAACAACCTTCTGCAAAAAGGGAAAGACGCCCTGAAGGCCGCAGGGAACATGAAAAGGGAGTGCAAGGCCACAGCTCACGAGTGTCGTCAGGGGCTCTACGAGACAGCCCTGTCACTCGCTGACTCGACAGCGCGTCACAAATTCAACCTCGAGAGGGAGCGCTCCCGAGCTTGTGCGGGTCGAGAGAGCTCATACTCGAGAATTGATGACGCTGAAGGTCGAGCTCTCCCTGATGCGAACGGACGTCTCGGAGACCAAAAAGGAAGTGAAAGGGATCTGGGAATGGCTGGGTCACGAGACCCTTGAAGCCCTCAACGGCATCAAGGAGGTGAAAGCGAGGTCACAGCCGCGAGCCTCCAAAACGGGAAAGAACACGAGCTTACCAGGCAAGAAAGTGCAATAGCTTCGGGGGATCCAAAGTGGGATTCCATGGGGGCAAGCTTTTCACGCCTCGACACAAACGTGACCAGCATCTCGAACCAGCTGGACGTTCTCCGAAAGTCCCTGAAAAGGCTCAAGGAAGACCTCTCCCTGCCCAGGACCATGCAGCCGGATCCTAGAAGCCCAGAGGCAGAGACGGATCCGCTTACGACAGCAAAGTTTGAGGAGGAGATGCACAAGGTCAGAGCACAGTTGCAGGCCATCGTCAACAGGCCTGTAGTCTCCCCTCCACCACAACCACCGCTCAACATTACTCCACACCTCAAACCGCTCACCGAAAGGCTGGAGATGGTCTCAGCAGACCTCCGCGAACTGCGTAACAAAGATTCAGCGCCAACGGCGCCTGGATCGTCGGGATCCAGGCGCCGTTGGCGCTGAATCTGGAAGCGGAACTAGCAGTCGGGGAAGTAAAAAAGACCCTCCAAAACATAGAGAAGGGGGTAGCGGAATTGGGCTAAGCGGACAAGCCGCTACCACAACAACAAAGCCCCAAAACCTTTGCCCAGGTCGCCAGCACACCCAAGCCCCCGAAACCACCCACCCAACCCAACCACACCCTGATCGTCACCACAAGGGTTCGCTACAGGAAGCGCGCCAGAAACCCCCATGAGTGCCACCCTGTCCTGGAGCTCTCCCCGGAGCTCTGGAAGTGCTACACGCAGGTGCAGAAGGTGCACGTGGGCATCAAGCGGTGCTCGATCGAGGACCAGTCCCCGCTAGTACAGTGCTCAAAGTGCCTTGCCTATGGACACAACAGATCCTTGTGCAAGGCTGGCAAAGAAGCATGCAGCTACTGCAGCGGAGCACACTGCAGTAGGGACTGCCTCACTCGGGCTGACGGCAAACTGCCCACCTTCATCAACTGCAAGCTGGCACACAGAACGGACAGCGACCTGGCACACACAGCGTTCAGCGAAGACTGTCAGGAACGCCAAAAATGGGATGGTATAGCGAGGTCGCGCGTTTCCTATTGCTAAGGGCGACCAAGAGTACACGACAAGTCAACCAGTCACCCTTCAAAACACAGTAAGACCGAAATCAAGTTTACGATTCATCCAAGTTAATCTTCAGCGCTCCAAGCTGGCCACAGAAGAACTACACATGGTGGCTCATGCAAAGGGAATTTCTGTAGCACTTGTTCAAGAGCCCTATGTCGGAAGAACAGGTGTGATGAAACAAAACCCCGGCACACAAGTCATCCAGTGCAGCCTGAACCGTCAAAAACCAGTAAAGGCGGCGATCGTTGTCTTCGGGAACAACCTGGAGGTCATCCACGACCCCCAGCTTGTGACCGAGAACATTACCGCCGTCTTACTGAAGGTCGGCCAGCTCAGCTTCGGGGTGCTATCGGTCTATTTTGAGGGTGACCAAGAAATTGAACCCTACCTTTCGGAAACGCACAACACACTTCAAAAACTACACACAAATAACATAATTGTGGGAGGAGACATAAACGCCTGGAGCCAGTGGTGGGGAAGCGTCTCCGAAAACCATCGCGGGGCGGCGTATAACTCGTTCCTCAACGAGCGGGACCTCCAGATCCTAAACACGGGCCAAACACCGACGTTCGAGACCTACAGAGGAGACAGATGGTGCACGAGCCACGTCGACGTGACGGTATGCACCCTGCCGCGTCTGGGCAAGGTCGAAGAGTGGCGGGTAGAAAGGAGTCTGATAACTTCGGATCACAATGCGATAACCTTCTCGATGCGTTTAGAAAAGGCCTTGGAACCCTTAAGGCCAATCTCGACGCGCATCTCACACCAAGAAAGCAAAGTGGTCCGACTTCAGCACTCACTTGAAGACCAGCCTGGCGGACAATGACATAACACCAGTCAGAGTCTCAGCCATCTCGAACCCAGAGGATCTGGAGTCACTCATCACATTATACGTAGCCAACATCCACCGTTCGTGCGAGGAAACGATACCAAAGCTGGGGCTGCCCAAACACAATGCCAAGCTCCCATGGTGGACCCCTTCTCTAGACCGTCTCCAAAAAGATGCGCTGAGAAAGAAGAGAAGGATCCGGAACGCAGCCGCCAGCCGGAGACAGTTCACCATCCAGGAATACGTTCTGGCTAAGAACACGTACACTACAGCAGCGACGGAAGCGGCCACAACAAACTGGAAAGAGTTCTGCTCGAATCAGGACCGAGAGAGCATGTGGGATGGCATCTACAGGGTACTAAGGAAGACAGCCAGAAGATAGAACGACGCACTCCTGAGAAACACCGCAGGCGAGACGCTCAGTCCAGAGCAATCCGCGAATCTTCTGGCAAAAACCTTCTACCCCGATGACTCAACGGATGCCGAACAGCCATACCACACAGCACTTAGGAGGCTAGCGGAACAAAAGAACCCTCAAGGCCTGTCTGCCGACGATCCACCCTTCACAACCGCGGAGCTGGAAATGGTTCTCCAAAACCAAAACCCGAAAAAAGCTCCCGGCCCCGATGGATTAACAGCAGACATCTGCACAGCGGCAATAAACTGCGACAGGGAGGCGTTCCTAGCGATAGCCAACAGGTGCCTGTCGCTGTCACACTTCCCGAAGTAGTAGAAGGTCGCCCACGTGTGCATACTCCGCAAGCCAGGAAAAGACGACTATACCAGCCCAAAGTCATACAGGCCAATAGGTCTGCTCCCGGTCCTAGGAAAAATCGTCGAAAAGCTCCTAGTAGGCAGACTCCAGTGGCACTTCCTCCCAACACTAAACAAGAACCAATACGGTTTCATGCCACAGCGCGGTACCGAGATCGCCCTCTACGCTCTAATGGGCCACTTACGTGCCGAAATCAAAGCCAAAAAGATCGTGCTTTTGATATCATTGGACATAGAGGGGGCCTTCGATAACGCGTGGTGGCCAGCACTCAAAAGACAGATGGTAGTCAAAAACTGTCCCAAAAACATCTACGCTCTTGTCGCCTCATACCTGGAAGACCGGAACATCAGGGTCAACTACGCCAGAGCGACTAGTGAGAAGGGTACCACGAAAGGATGCGTCCAGGGCTCAATCGCCGGACCGACGTTTTGGAACCTTATCCTAGACTCACTCCTACAAAAAATGGCTAGTATGGGAGTATACTGCCAAGCCTTCGCAGACGACGTCGTCCTTGTCTTCTCGAACTTTTCAACCGGTCCCTTACAACAAACAACCAATAACACACTAGACATAGTATCGGAATGGGGCGTCCAAAATAAGCTACGTTTCGCCGCGCACAAGACCAATGCGATGGTGCTAACGCGAAAGCTTAAATACGATGTTCCGGTACTCCACATGTCGGGTACCCAGCTGAACCTAGTCAAAGAGGTCAAGCTGCTGGGTCTCACAATAGACTCCAAACTCACCTTCAACGCACACGTGTCCGCGACCTGCAAAAGGGCCGCAGACATCTACAAGCAACTTGCATGCGCGGCAAAGGTGACTTGGGGTCTCAACGGAGAGATAATAAGGACGATATACGTGTCGGTGATAGAGCCCATCGTGATGTATGCAGCGAGCGCGTGGGCCCCCGCAGCCGAGAAACTGATGACAAGGAATCAGTTTGACTCGCTGCAGAGAAGTTTCGCGCAGAAGATCTGCAAAGCATACCGCACGGTGTCTCTGACATCGGCACTTGTTCTGTCAGGCCAACTCCCCCTAGATCTCCGGGTAATCGAGGCCGCCACCCTTTTCAAGATCAAAAAGGGATATTCCCAAGAGTTTATACCGCCGGGCCGTGAGCTGGAGTGCAACGTGCACCACTCCCAAAACCTCCACCCAGCGCTACTCACAACAACAGAGTATGCACGCCTAGAAGACTTGACTCCCGAGACCCTGGAAACTCATCAAATAATCGGTCCCCAAATATACACCGATGGCAGCAAGATAGAGGGGAAAGTCGGAGCTGCCCTAACTTGGTGGGAAAATGGAAAGGAGTCCAAGTCCAGCACTTTTGGCCTGGAGCCCCACAACACGGTCTTCCAATCGGAAATGTACGCTCTCTTCAGAGCTGTCAGGATGGCAAGAGAATCCAGTGCGGCCTTCGTAAGCATCTTAAGTGACTCAAGATCGTCACTTGACCTGCTGAGGAGTCCGTCTGTCACCCACCACCTGGCACTACAAATCAAGAGAAGCGTCCGCGAGATTAGAGAAGAAGGCCGAGAAGTGAGGCTCTTTTGGCTCAGGGCCCATGTGGGAACCGCCGGAAATGAGAGAGCGGACGAGCTGGCCAAGAAGGCAGCCCTAACAAAAGAGACAGCAGACTACAGCAAGGTCCCCGTATCGTTCGTGAGAAGGAAGATACGGGAGGGGACTGTAAAGAAGTGGCAGGCGCGCTACGAGTCCTCGAGTACAGGATCGGTCACAAAAGTGTTCTTCCCAGACGTCCTAGCGGCGAAAAGAACACTCAGAGACGCAGTTCTCACACCGGTCCATGTGCAAGTCCTAACGACACGGAGGATTCTCTGCGTATCTCCACCGCTTTCATCTCAAAGACAGTCCCTCGTGCGTCTGTGACCCCAGCTGCGACGAAACCGTCTGGCACTTGCTCTTTGAATGCCCCAGATTCAGTCACGACAGAATGGAGCTGGAAGTCAAGATCGAAACCCAGCTGAGCCAGTCCATACTCCACACCATCATGGGGAGACCGGCTACCAGAAAACCATTCTTGGCATTCGCAAGCAAAGTCGCTAAAGTCGCAGCAGAGGCAAACAAAACGGACACAACCTCACAAAGTCGTAGTCGACTACCATCTAGGCGAACAGTCCCGACCACAGCAACAACCACAACAACTACAACACAGACAACAACAACACAAAACAGAACACGTACACCACTCACCATTACACAACATAACACACACGGAAACACCAATGAGCAGCCAGTACCAGCGCCAGCAGCAGCAGCAGCAGCCGAAGCCAGCCTACAACCAGTCCCCACCGCCATGCCCATCACGGAATTCCTGGCATGTGGAGGAGACGGAGTCCCAGGCGAAAGGCTGCGAACTGTCGCTCTGTTCATGAACAGAGATGCAGAAAAGCTAGGCATAAGCTTCTGCATAGGTTCAAGTCGAGCTGCAGCCCGTATCCCAATTTCATCAGGCCTTGCCGCCTTGATCAATGGAAGCACCACCAAAACGAGCATGAAAGGCAGTAATTACGCCGCACTGCCTCAAGTGGAAGTAGCCTCTCACCGATGCCGTCTAGTGCGATTTAAAGGAAAGACGATCGCACTACTCGAGTGGCGGGAGGAGACCTCGTTTGCTCAGGCAAGCTCATTGCTTCAAAAGATCAGGGAGGCTGGAGAAGACGCGCCAGTCACAGCCCGCACAATAAGCGTTGACGCGATGGAGGTCGGAGGAGAGAGAGGAGACGTCGCAGACCGCTTCGGCTGCTTAAAAGCCTCGGAACAACATGAGGTAGTCGTCTATGAGGATAGAGGGGAAACCCTAAGTTTCCTTAAAGCCCCCAGAGACCCAACAGCCATCGCGACGAGCTCCACAAATAGCCCGAGCACACAAAGCGGATCAGAGAGGGCTCAGCAGAAGGCAGCCGCCGAGAAAGCTGCAAAGGAGCAGAGCGCCACCACCAGCCCAGAAGACCAAGCCAGGTCGAGGAGTCGCCTGAAAGCCTTCAGCACTTTCCTCAAAGCACTGCTCCCAAACACCAGCCGCGCATCACCAGCCGAGAAACAGGAAGCAGCAGTTGAGAGGTTCTTCAGGAAAGCACCAACAGAACCGACACAACGGAAGCCTACACCAACGAAAGCCGATAAAGGGCAAGTCAGCCCGCCTGTCCTCGCAGTGAACTCGGGCACCACAGACCACGTGAAGAGCGCTTTCCTCGAGTACGTAGCAATCGTGAGGGCGACCAGAGAGGTCAATCTCATGACATGCAGGAAGATCCTGTAGACCTTCCAAAGGAACACAAAAGGATTGCTAGAGGTACTACTCAAGGAGGCAGAGGCAACGGTGTACGACAACGTCAAATCTCAAGTCATCAAAGGGGAAATGACGGGGTCGTACATGGCAGCCTACAGCGCGGAGAATGGTTTTTTTTGATTTTTGATTTTTGATGTACCAAGATCATGCTGGACGATAAGATCCTTGAAATGGCACAGTCCATCTCGGGGATCCCGGACAACACAGCAGCGCAGGGAAGTTGGACGGTACCCAATATCAGGTGGGTAAACGGAGTTCCAGGTTGCGGCAAGACAACCTGGGTGGTGAAACACTTCGATGGGGAAAAAAACGCTGTAGCCACCACGACGACCGAAGCTGCCAAAGACCTCAGAGAGAAGCTCGCGCACCGCTTAGGAGACCGAGTAAGGACAAAGGTCGCACAGAAGCGCAAATACCGAGCACCGCCCAAAACACCCTATTTCTGGTTCATACGCAAGAGGAGAAAGCTTCTCTCATCAGCCAGGGATATGGGTCCGGCGAAGGGTCGCGCACGCTAACCATCCACGAGGCCCAGGGTCTGACCTTCGACAGCGTAATTTTCATCAACACCAAGTCCAGGAGACTCCAAATTCACGACAGCATCTCCCACGCGGTAGTGGCGGTGTCGAGACATACAGTCAGTTGCGTCTATTACACCGACGACGCCGATGACGCCACCGGCCGCTTTGCAAAGAGAGCGATGGATGCGCCTACTAAAACGGTCGTCGAGTACAACTTGAAGACGGCCATGCAGCATCGAGACGTAGTCGTTGTGGAAACTTTGCTCAGGCTAGCGAAGTCCCTGGTCAGACGACGGAATTAACAAAAAAAAAAAAAAAACCCATCCTAACCCCAAAACCCAACATCAGAACAATCCCGAACAACTCTCTGTTAACAAAAATAGATTATGTAAAACTGCATGGCAGAGTGAGTCTGTCATACTCACGTAAAAGCAGTGCCAATGGTGGCGCTGCACATCCGGTCGTTAAGTTCCCTACAAAATGGTTGAGCTAAGCGGCGCGGATGTGTAGGTCATGTCCGTGAACGGATGCCGTTGGTGGATGCCGGTCGACTCACATTGCCATGCAGTTATCAGACAAGTAAAAGAAAAAAAAAAAAAAACGTGTAACCTTATAAGATTAAATTTAAATTCGTGGTAAAGTAAATAAGTATTGTAAAGCCTGAAAAAAAAAAAAAAAATAGTCTAACTTAGTATAAGATTAAATTTTAATTCGTGGTAAAGAAAAAAAAAAAAAACAATTGTGCATGAGCATTGTGTATAATAATAAAAAGTTGATTGATGTTGTGCATGAGCATTGTGTCTAATAATAAAGAGTTGATTGATGTATGGCCCTACAGACACGTCCAGTATTTGTCCTGGAATCATTTGCTCCTTGATGTCACCAGAAGTAAGCAATATGGGCATGATTTCATTTAGCACCTTCATGTAGTTATCAGCGGCATCGTAGAATGGCTCTAAACGTGCCAGATGCGAAGCCAGCAGTCCGACATTTTTCCAGGTAATGCCTTTCGGCTAGTTCCAGCTGCTGTCTGCCGGTAGATGTCGATGGCTTGACTTGGTGGAACTCCTGGAATATCTGCTGAAGAATGTCTTCCAGTGATACTGACTTTTTTCTGAATTACCTGCCACGTAAGAACATAAATATAACAACAGGTAGTTTGTTCTCATCTTTCAGGTAGTCGAGTAACGATTGGCACATATTTATGGTTTCACGTTGAATCAACTTACGTGGACTCGGGGACTGACACATTTCACCTGAAAATAAAAAGTGCTTGTGTGACATCAGTTGGAAGTTGCCATCTTGATCAACTACCAGGAAGTTTGACCTTTTTCCTGAAATTGGTATCATATTAATAAATGGCCACCGCAATGAAGTGTCCTATTATGTTCAAGAACTGAAATGCATTCATTGATTCTACCCCGAATTTTTAAAGCACCTGCAGCTTTTGTGGCCTTAATATCTAAAAGACGTGTTTCCATGTTATTAGAATTTGTCTGATACTTTACTCTGGACTCTGTAGTCCAATTTGAAAGGAGTGTCGTCAAAAAGCGTTTTTTTTTAATCTTTATTAATTTACGGGGTTTTTTCTATAAGAATATATCACCCCGGTGATTGCATACAATTAAATTACATATATTGTACTTAAACTAAACTAGCCAACCCGCAACCTTATAGCCATAATTATAATACAATGAACCCTTAAAAGAGGAGTGTTTTACAACTCGTTTTGTGTCATTTCCGTTCGCTTTACATACGAGACGTTGACGATCGAATTTCTCCTTCGAGTTTCTTTTCTTCTATTTTTTTGGCTTCGTTTAAGAGTTCCAATTGTGCTCCATGTTGCGATATAGCCCGCTGTTTTGATATGTGGCTGTTTCCGAGGTGTCGAACTGTCGATCTTTCTCGATATTGCAAACTTCTTCGAGGTTGTGATCTTCCCCGACGTTGCGAATTACCTCGATGCTGTGATGGGGCACAAAATGTTCAGTGAAAATTATCTCACTGGCTTGAAATAGCCACTTGTCTAGTGTTCTCTTTGATATTCTAAATGATATGTTAATATAATTAAAAGGACATAATCTCACTAATTAAGTTTCGATATTGCGCTTACTCAAATTACGATAGAACGAAGACACATGATGTCTAAATTTTACGACGGCAACTGCACTTTCGTATCCCGGTAGTTGGAAGTTGCCATCTTGATCAACTACCAGGAAGTTTGACCTTTTTCCTGAAATTAGCATCATATTAGTAAAAGGCCACCGCAATGAAGTGTCCTATTATGTTCAAGAACTGAAATGCACTAATTAATTCTACACCGAACTATTAAAGCACCTGCAGTTTTTGCGGCCTTCATTGCAAAAAGACGTGTTTCCATGTTATTAGACTTTGTCTGATACTGTACTCTGGACTGTAAAATATTTACAAATACTTACCCAAACCTAATGTACTTTTATTACTGAGTAGAACACCAAGTTGATTGATGTATGGCCTACAGACACGTTCAGATTTTTTCCTGGAACCACCTGGTCCACATTTCGTCGCACTTTCGACGGATGATATCTCCACCGTTCCTGGTTTTCCACCTCTTCCTTGCAATCTGAGTTCGGTATACGTATTAATGTTACCGGAGGAGCAATGAGATTAAGATGTAAGGGGAAATCTTCATCCGAGTCCGATAATTCATCGAAGAAATTATTTCGTTCAGGTTCATTTGGTTCCGGACTGCTGGGGATAGCATCATTCAAGATAAGATGCATATCTGTAATTAGATACTACAAACTTAAGTGAAGAAAATAACCTTTCTACACTAACTTGAGTCATTGGTGCAGCTAATACGATGGTAGATAATTTGTACAAAAGAGGAAATTTATAACGTGACCTTTCCCAGTACGTCAAGACACTTTCTGTAGACTGAAGAAGTGGCTCTTTTAAAAAGAAATCAAAAGATTCCTGTAAACTGTTCAGCACGTGACGGTCATTTCTTTCCAAGTCTAACAAATCCATTAAATCATCGTTTCTATTTACATAACTTGCATTTAAGAAATCATCTAGTTCAATCTGCGCTTCAGAATGGTCATTTGTTGTTGTACTATTGATGTTACTGTTACTAATGTTATTTTCTTTGTTTATCTGTTCCAATTCAAAATTTGTTAAGTATTGTAGGATTAAGTTTTCTTTTGCTTTTTTCTGTTGTACAGATGTCAACACTGAATTTACTCTTGGGTCTAAAAACATTCCATTAATAAAAACATCACTTTCAAATAGAAGTTTTTGCCTTTCTTTCATAGATTCAATTATTTTTTCGGACAGTCTGGTTTTTATTTTGGATAACTGGAATTGGCATATCATCCATGCCAGATAAAAATCTCCGACTGTCAGTTGTTCCTCCTGTAGTTTTTTGTCAACTGTTTTGCAGGTGTTAAAGATTTGAGGATTTCTGTCAAAGTATCCCATGTTGAGTCAGGTAAATGAAGCCGGACATCAGTTGCACATATATCTCTCAGCGATAGCAAACTTTCTACCATGTCAGTTACAGAATGCCATCGGGTAGAGCAGTCTAATTTAGGTACATTTTTGTTGTGTTCTTTAATAATTCTCACAAACTGTGGTGTCCGCAAGCGTCGTACAACTTCTCTACAACTCGACATTAGATTAGAAAAGGCTACATCATCACAAGCATCATGTAGCGCTAACTGAAGAGTATGTGCGGCACATCTTACTATACCAATTTTATACTCAACATTTTCGCCAGTAATATGAGTAAACTGCGCTCTGAGTATATTTGTTAATTGTGTAGTATATGCTTCATAAACGTCAAAATTATAATCAGAATTTTCAGTCTGAGTCAGAATCATTATGTGTATCTGCGTTTTCATTTTCACATTGGCTGGAGCTGGGGCCGGCTTCTATAATGTTCCTGTCAAGGATAACACAATTGTCCATATCGTTAAGGAGTTTGGTCATTTTAATCATGTTAGCGCCATTGTCAGTTGTAATGCAATATTTTTTTTTATTAATTTCCGTGTCAATACGGAACCGCTGAAGGTTGTACACCAGTAGATCTTTGAGGTGCTCTGAAGTATGGCGCTGAAATATTTCGATCACTCCTAAATTTCTTAAGACAAGCTGCCCCTCCATTAAATATTGACAATTAATCCCCATAAAACTTCTTGTTGCAAGCGAAGCGATGTCTATTTTTAGCGATATAATTTTATCTTGTAACGTAAATGCTAATTCATCTCTCATTTTTGTAGCCAATAAGTGCACATTTTCTTTAATATTAATAGCGTTAATAGTGCTGGTATTCCCGGGTATCATAGAAAGTATATTTTGGAAAGCTTTATCGTTAACCATTGAAAAGGGACGACCATGAATGGCTACCAAATTGGTGCATTCCTTAAGTACAGTGTCAGATACAGTAGTTGACTTAGTGGCCATATCGGGATCTTGACGACTATTATTAATTTCTACGATTTCTTTATGTAAATCTTTATGCATATGCTTTAAATGTTTTAGCAAATTTGCGCCATGCTGCGTCTGCAATAGAAAAGAAAAACATGCAAAACAAACTGGCAATAATAAAGAATTAAGAACACAGAGAAAACAGCATTTTTGTAGTCTCGGGTTCTTTTAGTGATACAGTATAAAACAGCACCAGCAGTAACGGGAAATTCAAATAAAAACCAGCTACAGCACGCTAACGGGCCAATCACTGCACTTTCCCCGCCCTTGCGCCTCACTTCATACACCAAAGGGATCCAATAATTCACTTATGCGCAGGTGAAGGTCAGCGCTCAAGATTCGTGCCGATGATTGTACCTACTTTTTAGAATAAGAATAATTTATTTACATAGGGTTCCGTACCCAAAGGGTAAAACGGGACCCTATTACTAAGCCTGCGCTGTCTGTCTGTCTGTCTGTCTGTCTGTCTGTCTCCAGGCTGTATCTCATAAACCGTGATAGCTAGAAAGCTGAAATTTTCAGAAACAATGTATTTCCGTTGCCGCTATAACAACAAATACTAAAAAAAAATATTAAGATAGATAGTACGGAACCCTTCGTGCGCGAGTCCGACTCGCACTTGGCCGATTTTTATTTGATATCCCATAACAAACGGTTGGAATTATCTAAAAACGAATAAAATATAGGATAGTACGAGTAGGTACCGCAACCAACGAACATCAGGATGTTCACCTGCACTAGCACTGGCACAATGCTACGCTACCCAAATGCAAACTCAAAGCACAAATTAAATTTACGTTACGTTGAGAAGACAGAAAATAGTAGCGTATTCGCACGTGCATGCACATGTAAAATACAGGCAAGGAGGTACCTATATGAAGTAAGTGCCAATTTGCCAAGCTGGTGAAATATAGGTACTATGCTTCAACTAAGAATATGATGACCTTGGCGCCGTATTGTAACTTCATGCACGTTTTCTTATACCTAATTTTCCTTTTATTTTCTTTCTTATATAAACAATAATCATATTAAAATAGCACTAACAAGATAATAACGATAATTAACATTACCTATTGAAAAAGTAGGTTTTTTTTGTTAAACGTAATTGTTATCACTAGGTATATTGCGCCAAGACCATCTTAAAGGTAATTCTTAGTTGAAACGCATAGAAACACGTTACTTACACACTGTGTAGATATCGACTGAGCGAGACGCACGCAAACCAACTAAGGGCCAAAACAAAACACATGTAGGTATTTGTGTATGAGTGGTAGGTACGAGGTCGCGGCCTCGCGTGACTGACTGTCTATTATGCACATACCTACCTACTGATCAGAAAGGCTGACTTAGCTAGAAATTATGAAGGTTAAGTATTTTGCTTAATTCGGGTTTTTTAACCACTGTGTAGCGGCGTTCGACCCTGGACGTGCCTGGACGTCGTCGTAGTTTTTTATGACGTCGGTCGTCTTAGAATAATAACGAAGGACGTCGTAATGTGTGTAAATGTGTTTTGGCCCTAAGATGTAGTTTAGGTAGGTATACTTAGTAGGTAGCCGACCGACGGCGACAGTCGCACCAATTGAAGTGGTTGACTGTAAAATAACATTATTTTATTACAATAAGTTTAAAAAGAATACTTATAGAAATATAAAAATATCTCATTCTTACATCTTTAATACCTAATTACAGTCGACCACATGGTAATAACATTTGGACTTTTAACTGGTTTAGTGCGGGGTGTTTTATAAAAATAAGAGGTCAAAATATAGGGAGGTACCTACATAAGATTGTTATAATCGCCATGCGGTCGACCATATAGGTAGAAAATCGGCACTCAGCTACATAAGTACCTACAGATAAGTAAGTATTTTAAAACGTACTTACCTTTAATTTTTTTCTACACTCTGGCACTAAACAAGTTGAGGTGTTGTCATCATTTGTTTCAAAATATCTATAGACGACATTTTTTTTCTTACGCCCCATGTTGAACTATCGTTAGGTAGGTACTCAAAACACAAAAACCTGTGCAAAAACTAAATAAATTAGCTGGATTTATTCCATTCTAATACCAAAAACTAATACCACTGGTATTTGTTTCAACTCATATTTTTTTTCTATTCCGAACCGATACCATTGTTTAAACTAATACCAAAACAAGTTCAAAGATATAAGGTACAGTCAGTAAAAATGCTTTGTATGTAAATATAAGACCTTTAATTGAAAAAAAAAACAGATAACTCCAAAAAAAACAAATTTTGTTAGCAAACGTCTTGTTCAATGATAAAATATCACTTAAATAATCAACTTTAATATAATTTTAGTTCCTCTCTATACCTGTATAATATTTTTTTTTGCAAAAACATCAAACAGGAAGAATTTACTTACAATCTAAAAATTACAAAATATCTCAAAAAATTAACTCTTAATTTATATTGAAATTTATCTGACATAGTTATTTATTCACGTCTACCTATCTCATAACAACTATGTCAGGTAAATTTTTAACAAAAATAAATCACTTTTTATCTAACAATTGTAAAATATCACAGAAAATCAACTTTTTGTATAATCTAATCAGTCATTCATCACCTACATAGCAATGAATCAGCATTTTTTTTTTGCAACAATATCTAATATGAAAAATTCACTTTAAATCTAACAATTATAAAATATCACAGAAAATCAACTTTTTGTATAATCAAATCAGTCATTCATCACTTACATAGCAATGAATCAGCAATTTTTTTTGCAATGAATTCTAACCTTACCTAACAATTGTAAAATTTCACAGAAAATCAACTTTTTGTTTAATCAAATCAGTCATTCTTCACCTATATAGCAATGAATCAGCAATTTTTTTTTGCAAAAACGTCATATATGAATAATTCACTTATAATCTAAGAATTATAAAATATCACAGAAAATCAACTATTAGTATAATCAGCTAAATGACGTGTAAATTTCTTATATTTCAACAATTAGTAGCTAAACCCTTAATTTTTCTAAGCAGTGACCTACGGAGATTTTGTTTTTGAGGAGTTGGTCAGTTACGTATGTGATCCACGAATTTTTCATAATAGTTGTCTGTGCACATCGTTTTGCGGGGGGTGCGTTTGATTTATATTGAGTAACAACCACTGTTTGTAAATCTGCGTCCTCTTTCAGCACGTTCAGAAGCTGATATAAATTAGCATTCTTTGGCACAGCCGAGTTTAATTTCTTATGCCAAGATTCTACGGCATTTGTGGTTCGATGGCGTTCACCATGAACGCACCAAATGTCTACAAAACTCTCGTTCTCTAGCCATTGTGACACCATGTAGTCATTAAATGTTTGAATGGCGTCAGTATCAGGACAGTCTTCCATTAT
The DNA here is from genome assembly GCA_963853795.1 of Xestia rhomboidea. Taxonomy (NCBI): domain Eukaryota; kingdom Metazoa; phylum Arthropoda; class Insecta; order Lepidoptera; family Noctuidae; genus Xestia; species Xestia rhomboidea. Next base: position 12,096,626 of record OY970774.1, read on the forward strand.
GTAGCACCATCCTTCTGATATGAATTTACGAGGAAGTAAAGGCAGTAAAGCTGAAAGTCTTACATGTCTTTGGGTGATAGCATCTTTTGTCAGATCCAACTGTTTTGCTTTTTTCCATACATTTTTGGAATAATGAAAGTAGCATCCTTTAATCACAACTGACGGAAAAACGATTGTAATGGCGTTCATTGCGGCTAGTTCAAAATCTGTTAAAAATTTTACGGGTTCCCACCCAGGAATGTTTTGTTTCAAAATTTCAAATAATTTTTTGTATGTTTCTTCTGTTTTTTTGTTAAGTAAAACATAAATAAGAGGAACTATACGAGTGTGATCTTCGTCACTTCCCAGATCTCCGTGGATAGTATATAACTGCACAAAAGGCTCAGGGGTGCAATCGAATGTTCCGTCGCTTTCAAAAAATTTAATGCTCGGAATTTTCTCTAGTTGATTTGGACTGACCAAGATTATTATTCGGGTATTGGAAGACTCATCTTTATAATCGTAAAACAAAAAATCTCTAAATTGTAATGGAACTTCTACTTCATCAATTGATTTACATTTAATTTTTTTTACACCAGCTGCGTTGTTTCTTGCATAATACAATTTTGATTTGATGTTTGCAAACGATGGGATATTTCTCACCAAATCTGATTCAGTAGCGCAGAATTGTGATTTGAATTTGTTATATATGTTTGGTATTGGGGCGAAATCAGACTTCATCACTTTATCTCTTAAATCATCCAGCTTTTTTGCCATTACATTTTTGAATTCATCGGGCTCGCAGCTATGATTTTTCTCATTGGAAATATTGCCATCCTGTGAGGACAACAAAATAGCTTTAGCAAAATAGTTTTCGGATAAAAATACATATTGAAAGATGGAACACTAACTGTCTTATTCATAATATAACGCTTACCGAAGGTATAAACCTTCATTAGTTAAAACATGTTTTAAGGTGGATGCTCCAGGGTGGCCCGCAAAATTCAAATTATCGTAAGTTTTTTGCAATTTGCAGCTCAGTATGGGATAGTATGGTAATAGAAACTAAATTCGCGGTACTGGCATGTATGTATTTATATCATTATATTAGTTAAATTTATCAATGTAACCCACTAAGTTAAAATTTATATTAAACGTAAAGTTATTATTAAAATGGCACATTTTATCTTTTCTCTAAGTTAGACAATTATATTGAAGGTTTTAATAAGTATAATAATTGTGTAAATACATACATACCGTACCGCGAATTTAGTTTCTATTAATAAAATATCCGATACTCAGCTGCTAATTGCAGAAAACGTATGGAAATTTGAATTTCGCGGGCTACACTGGAGCATTCACCTTAAGCCTACCGAACGTTCGATAAAAATTCTTATTCATAATCGTTTCTTAGAGCTCCCATAACTAAACGCCACTATCGTACACAATGTTGCCATTTTGTAGAAAAATATGCGATTTTAGTCGATTTTAACGTTTGTTTGCCTCTGGTCACAGAAAATTTGTCTATGCATTTTTAAACACTGTCATAAAAAACGTACACCAAGGTAAAGGAGGGAATAGTTTGAACTACCTAGTCTTTTGAACAATTGGTTGAATTTGTTATCATGCAATCTGGGAAAAAGCGGCAAAGGCCGTTGCCGTTAATACTTGTAATTCTGGTGAAGTACCACACCACCGACTAAATTAATTATAAAAGCAGCCGTTTCTTTGGAAAAACTGTACCATTTACGAAATTCTTCGTCATCCAGATAAAATGCATCGAATCTCTGCTAATACAATTTTATACGCGAACAACCACAATGCTATGTAGGGATTTTAAAGTAGGTATTTTAATACTAACTGACTGACATTGTAAACCGAACGTCAAACACGAAACAACTGATCGATGTCGGCCATTTGTTTCCCTTTTTTTTTGTTTATCTAGTGTTTTTTTTTTTACTCTTGCTATTCCAATTCACTTTTGACAATGGCAGAATTGTCGACAACGGCATCGGTACTAATTGCCATTTAAAGAAATAGAATAGAATTGATGTCGGCCATTTTATTGTTAACGAACGTTTAAAGAAGGGTCATGGCTTCTTTAAATCAAATTAACTTTAATGGAGAAATAAAGAGTGTTTTTACCTCTAAAATACGATTATGAATACCATTTTTTTAACAAGCTTCCTACAAAGGCCTTATAAAGCTCCACTAATCCATTATAAATAAGCCAGTTAAACTCTATGTAAGAAGTTGGTAACATACCTTTATCTGTAAAGATCCACTGCACTCTTTAACATTCACACATCTCCAATGGGTCCATCCATTTTTATTTTCCCTTTTTTTTGTGTACTGGTAACCAGCTCTCATTAAAACCAAGCCACCATTTCTTGTTATGAAAGTCAAGCTTCCTGTTTTTCCCGAAGATGTTGAGGGCTGATTATCAGCTTCCTCAGACATATCTAAAAAAAATTATATATTGTATGTAACTTTTACATTTGATTGGATTATGATAAAAAAATCAAATAATAGGTACTTTAAATAACACTAATTTTAATAAAGAGAAGTAAATTATACAAAAGAACAAATTAATATACTCACTTAATAAATAAAAATCACTGTCACTCTGATACCAATACGCCACCGCCACCGCACGGAAATGTACTGAGGAATTTATGTAGATAAAATTTCTCTCCGAGTCAAAGCACAACATTCCAGTCACACTTGACTCTGATTGGTTGTTTCGAATTTTGGAACAATAGAGCAAACTCACCCTTTCTCGCAGGTAAAAAAAATAGCAAGATGATTCACTAAAACTACTCTTACCTATGCTAACCTTTGTAAAAATATTGGAGTGAAGTGAATTTGGAAAGTTTTAAGCATTATATTACGATTACATAAAAATATTGAAAAACAAATTTACTTTGATTAGGTTTGACTGTGCTGACTGTACCAAATTCAAGTTGTTGGTATTCGTTCGTACATTAAATTAAATTATTTAAAAAGTGGTATCCGTTCGGAATAGAAAAAAAATATGAGTTGAAACAAATACCAGTGGTATTAGTTTTTGGTATTAGAATGGAATAAATCATTAGCTGTAGTAGCTAACTAATAATTCGCGAGAGCGGAGCGTGTTCTGTAAACTTCTGTAAGCGCGTCCGACGGCCGTGAGTGAGAGTTGAGAAGACGACAAACGAAATGGCAACAGCGCGTCAGAGTGGCGCGCGGTCGCGCGCCGCCCGCCCGCCGGCCACCACCCGCCGCCGCGCCGCCCGCGCGGCCTTGGAGAAAACGGCGTCGGCAACGTCGCATAAAATAACCAAAATATACCGTTTACTTGTTACCACTATTTTCACAATAACATTAAAAATACCGTTAATTTTTAACGCAATTTGTAACGTTCTTATAATGTTATGCTACTAAATTAACGCTACCAAATCATACCGATATGCAAGTATCTCTATGGAAATACCGTTATTTAACGTTATTTTTAATGTGAATTGGTAACGTTTTCAAGCCCTGCTTCGAAATACATTCCAATCAAGATAAGTCATTTCATTACTCACGTTTCTTTCCATAGAAGTTACGGGTATCCATTTTTCTATGTCGTTAATCACTTAATTATTTTATTTTATCCTTTAAATTACTTCCAATCTCTTTCCGTAACTTTGCAAACTCACGAAAGTGCAAAATGGCGGAATCGACTGTTTTACCTACCGAGTATGGTGATAAAGCAGTACAATAAAACCGCCATCTGTTGGTGTTTCGATAAAACAGCCCATGAAGTGTCATATTAATGGCAAACATGATTCAAAGATGGCATCACTAGTCCTCTGAAGTTAGTGTGACAAATTTGGCACTGTACACGGTAAAGGGTTAATGAGTTAGATAGTGCATTCTGTGTGCTTTTGTTCTTTCTGGAACTCCGCTATTGTTTTGTAAATGTTCCATTTTCGCCGGCCTAATAAGGTATTCCACCTGTTGTGCCACGTCTCCCAGAGAGTAAACTAAACCTTGCGATGACGCAAGGTATATTGCATTTTCGCAATTATTAGAAATGCATTGAGTTTTACGCGGTTTCCATCGAATTTATTGATAAAGCTAATGAAGTTCATGTCTATTTCTTTGTTTCTTTGGACATGACACTAGGCTCGTCTTTAGGCATGGTTTGTTAGACAAAACAAAGATAGCGCGCAGGGTTCGTAGAATTTGCGATAAGAAAATAATGTTGCACTAGTCTCGGAACTTCGGAACCTAATGATAAGGAATAAATAATACACATGGATAATTTGATTAACTGAAGCACTTTAGAATTTGAATGAATTTGAATCTATGATGAAACTTGCAGTTTAAATCACTTTCACTATTTTCACAACTCTGATACGGTAGGTACTTACACATTACCACTACGACGGCACCACGAATCAATTCGTAGTCAGGCGAGATCATCCAAGGTGAGTGATAGATGTTCGGAGTATGCAGGGCACGTGAGGGTCTGATAAGACCAGCAAGATACAGCGTGAGGGTCTTATGAGACCAGCAGGATACAGCGAGAACGGAGAGATAAAGCGACGCGGAGGTGAGATTTTTCACTGTCACAATCACAACAGCGGGTATGGTCTTTTATTAAATTTGTACGGATTTGAGGCGTTCTGAGGATGTATTTATTTAAAATTCCTTAAGCTGCCACCAATGTTATACGGGATCCCGAAAATAACGTTTAAAAAAATCACTTTTGTTTACCGGAAGGAATTTATTTAATTTGGGGTTGAACTTGTACACTTTAACATCATAAAATGAAGATTAGATGGTATGTTCGGCGATCGGGATGAGACTGATGCGCCGCGGGAGCGGGAGGCATTACTGCCTTAAAAATGATGACAAGACATTTCAGAGGAAACCTTAGTAGTCAATTATTGTTGATCACTAAGGGTTTCCTATAACATTGGGAAATCGTAACAGAAGCATTTGTGCTTTTCGACGTCTGTTTAACAACAGCAGGCCTAGCCAAGTTACAAACGATTCGTATCGATTCTCTTTCTACAATCGTAAACGTTAAGTCACGTGGTCAAAACAAACGAATATAAACTTTCGTAGACAAGTTTACATCGATCAAGATGATATAATGAAATGTATTCGTTTCTACAATCGTGATCCCTACATCCCATATAAATCGTTGCCAATTTACAGTTTTGACTAAACTTTAAAGTTTCTATTCGTTTGTTTTGACCACGTGACTTATCGTTGATAGATGTCATTCCCATACATTGGTTAGTTTTCTATTAGCGTTAACGATTGTAGATTGTCAACTTGGCTAAGCCTACAGGTTATCTATATCTAACCTAACATATACATATACATACATAACACAAGTAACAAAACAATTTATCTTCACTTTAATCAATATAAAAACAACAACCTAAAATGTGGCCTCAAAAATAATAAGGCATCCAAAGTGCTATGCGTTTGACCTGTTGCAAATTCGGTTACATACATGTAAGCCATTCCAGCTGCGGAAAAGACGCTATGATTCGAGGTTTGTAGAGGGAATGCACTGAAGATGCTTGCACGCGGCCTCCAAGAACGCCATCTCCACTTGTACTAAACTGGGAATATCAGTTTCAGGCTTTCGGCTGATGAGCACATTTTCTTCTCCAGCCTTATCGATTTTATTTAGCTCAAATGCTAATCTCTGTCGAAAACACATTTCTTGATCAAAACTGACTCGTTCTCTGGATGTAGTTTCATGTGATCCAACAGACACTTTTAAAGGTTTAATACGGCTTTCTACAGTTCTGCAAATTACTTCTCCTATTTCTGTCGTCACAATATACGCACGATTATGTAGCCCCGCATTACAACTTATTATTTAGAAAATCCGGATAGGATTTTCGAATTCGGATTGTAAGTAAAAATGTTATTGGATTACGGATAGTCCGGATTGCATTCCCTAATTTCGTATTCAATAGAATCTTCAGTCCATAATAATGATCGCTTTTGTACCTTTGCTCGTTTTGCTTTAGGAATATCTTTTTTTTTTCAGTTGTCAGGATCTGACATTTCCAGCCAGTTCAAACATTTAATCGATATCTTCGAATATCTCTTCTGTATCTTCCGGTATTATTCCGGGTACCAATTTGTTGAGGTGATTTAAGTACTGCATGAATGACGACGCTGATTTTGAAATACTGGTTTATTACAAAAATAATTAACAGTAAAAATTTGGACGGCGCGCGACGCGTACAATGCTTAAAGCTGATCGAGTGGGTGCGCTCCGCTCCGTACATGGAAATCGCTACGTCCCCGTAAGGGAACGTGGCAGGCGGTCCCGGGGCTTTGCCCCCTGGCCGCGGAAGCCATACCTTGGCCTGAGACATCAGGCCCGTCACTAGGTTCGTCTAAAACGACTGCGGCCTATTAGCGTGCGACGGCAATGTCGCACGCCTGTGAGTGATTGCTATGAATTCATCCGTAGGCGCGCCTACAGCGCTGTCAGTACAGCGCTGTTTTCTTCACGGCACTTCGGCGGTCTGTCCCCGCCAGGCGAGACCCCGGAGGGAGGCCCGGCGGGGGACGACCAGCGACGAAAGTGCCGACTCCGACGCACCTACGGAGGATGTAATGGCCCCCGCCCGCCCCGCTTCCAGAGCTAGCCGGTTACGTTACGGGTAGGGAGCCGTTGTGTGTGTATAGGCGCTATTGTGTTGTGTAAACACCGCCCAGTGCTAGCGAGGTTCGCGAGTCCGCGCCGCGTCCCTACGCGTGAGTATACAGAGTATAGTGTATAGAGATGCATGTGTGGTGTTAGCTGCGCGCGCCTGCCTATATTAACTTAGCACAAGTCGCGCAGCTGGGTGTATGTTATGTGTGTGGAGTCGTATTTGTGTGGGTAAGCTGCGTGTAACCTGGAAAAACAGCTTACCCAGGCGTCAAGTCCGGTGGGGGGGGGGTCAACGTCCGCTACCAGGTCGCGGGGGAGGCGCTTCGCGTCAGGGGGGCGCGCGTGCCAGGGCGCAATGTGCTTGACGTGCGGCCAAGCAGATGAGTCGGCACGCGCGAACATTCCTTTCGCGAGGCGCTGGATGAATTCGTCCAGGCTCTCGATCCCAAGGTCCCGCCCGATGACTTCGTTCCTCACACAGCGAGGGGCACCGACTATGGACCGCAGCGCGAGCGACTGCTGCGCGCGGAGAATCTTCTTGTTCCCCTCGCTAGTGAGGGCGAACCAGGCGGGGGCGGCGTACGTCAGTATTGAGCGTATATACGTTTTATACACGCTCAACTTGACGCGCACCGGGAGGCGGGACGAGAGCGCTGAGCGGAGCTGGGCGCGGGCAGGTGGGTGCGCTCCGGACCGCAGTTGCGACTTATATAGTTGCTCCCAGCGCCACGCCGTACCCCCGCTGACGCCGTCGCCGCCGGTGCCGCCTCCGTCGACGTCATAATTCCGTTCGAGAGGTTTCCGGACATCCTGCCCGGGTGGAAACATTGTCTTCAATAGGTAACGGACATATGTTGTTGAAGGCCCTTGTAATGTTGCCCTTCTTGGTTTTGATCTCTGCCACCCTTGTGATGCCATCAGGACCAGGAAACACCTTGATGATACGGCCCATTAGTCATCGTAGTGGTGGTTGCGTTTTCTGTCTGATCAGAACTAATTGATTTAATTTAAGTACGCCTGTTGACGCGTGCCATCTGGTTCTCTGCTGCAACATGACAACATATTCATGACTGAATCGGTTCCAAAAGTGTTGTCGGAGATGCTCGATTCTTTTGTAGCGATCCAATCGGGTGATGTTGATGAAGAGTACCTGTGGCTGAGAAACGGATATTAGAGGTCGTCCAATTAAGAAGTGAGAAGGAGTGAGAGCTGTAAAGTCGTCAGGTGACGAAGAAAGGGCAATAAGGGGACGGGAATTTAATATAGCCTCAATTTGGACTAAGTATGTGTTCATTTCTTCATACATTAAATGAGAAGAATGAACAATAGTTTTCTAATGTTTTTTAGTAGATTTAACAGCAGCCTCTGTTAGGCCGCTTTTACATTAGGACGTTAACAGCGCGACAGTAGCACATTCCTTCACATTATAAGAACAGCAGCGCGGCTGCCGCGCCGCAGTTGAGTAGCGACACGTAACCCTTAAAGGGTGTGGAAATCGTACCTACTGATTTTAAGGATGAGTTAACAAGCGGTTGAATATTTAGTTTTAATTTTTTACAACATGCGAGGGTGATAAGGTTACTTTGAGAACCACTGTACACCTAAACACCTTATAACAAAGCGTTTTCCATTTATCGGAACATAAACATGTGCCGTTGGTAAAACAACTGACGTATTCAACTGGTCACAAGATAAACTTATATTATTACACGACGTCAACGCGATCGAATTCTTAGAATTAGTACATTCTTTCAACTCGGCACACGACAATGTCACGACCGGCGCCGGCGGGTCGCGCGCGGCTGAGTTTACATGCATACACACCGACCGCGCGCTGCTATCCAGTGCGCGTGCACCCGGTAAGGACGAAGTTTCTAATACATTAGGTTGAGATTGTTGAGAGATTAACTCGCGATTATTGAAATGCAACAATTAATGATGCTTTTTGTTACAATGCTTACAAGTGTTTGTAGAACCACAATTAAAGGTGGAATGTTTACTACTAAAACAATTGATGCACATTTTATTATCTTTAATGAATTTAAAGCGATCTTTTACATCCAATTTTTTGAATTCCAAACACTCGTATAAATGTTTATGTTGAGTGTTTTTACAATAAATACAAGCGGGTATATTACTAACCTCCTTTTCTGTTACTGCAAAACTATGCGAAGTTTTCGGTGCAGAAGAACGCGACCGATTTTGTAAATTAGTTCCCTGATTAATTTGAGGTGATGTGGTTTGACGAACAGCAGTTGTTCGTTCAAGAACCTTTATGTGATGTCGTACGATAGGAGACATTTTTTTTTGTTTGGAGAACAGACCACCTCTTAAATTGTAGCGTTTAGTAATGAAACGTATATTGATTTCCTTATAATCTCTAGATTACAGTGGTAATATTAGCTAAGCCTTGTCTAACCGGAATGCTGAGAAATTCGAAAATGAAAACGTGAATCTAACAATAACCTCAAAACGTGCGATATTGTCGAAATGGATATGTTTAACCGGTATTTTAAGTTAAAGTAAATCACTGTTTAATAACAAAAGTAGTATAAAACAAAGTCACTTATCCATGTCTGTACTACTTGAAAGATTTTGATAAGATTTTCACGATTTGATAGACTGAAATATGAGAAAGAATTTATAATTCATTTCGAATAGTGCGGCATCGCCTAGAATTTACATTGAAACGTTCTTCGTGAATCAATTTATTTCGTCATCGTCATCATCAGCGTACAACAGTCCACTGCTGGACATAGGCCTCCTCAATCGCACGTCATTTAACTCGATTCTCAGCAACTCTCATCCAGTTGCTACAAGCCACCCTGCGAAGATGGTCTCTTCACCGAGCCTGAGGGCGTCCCACCTTACGTTTGCCGATTTGCGGTCTCTAGAACACGTCTACCCCAACGGTCATCGGTTCTACGGCTAATATGACCGGCCCATTTCCACTTCAGCTTATTAATTCTGTGAGCTACGTCGACAGCTCTGGTTCTCTGTCGGATCACCTCGTTCCGGTCGCGATCCCTCAGAGATTCCAAGCATAGTCCAATTTATGTAATCGAATCAATTGCATCTAAATACTTTCAGTAAAATGTTCCGAGGAAAATCACGGACTAACAAATAAGCATGGTGTGGAACTTTATTTATTTTAATATGATTAAGTATTCGGCATAGGCACATCCCAAACACCATTATAGCCACAATGACTAGATGATATAACAAATATGCTTCTGTATAATATTATATCTACACTGATTAAATATTATGCAAATAAAATGTCTACGCTGGTCGTGTAAGAAGGAAAAAAAACACAGTATATTCTTAAAAAAAATATATTTATTTATTTATTTCTGCCTTTATTACACACACATAAAAATATTACTTGGTGCAATGGTATCCACTGTAAAATAATATTTCTTTCCTCGGAGTCAACAAGGACAGCATGTGTTTGGTGTGCTCTTTAAATTGAAGATCCACATGGAAAGCAAACATTAAATGTGCAGTATGATTGTTCCACTAATAATTGTCTGTTTATACTTATGGAGTAATCTGCACACAACCTCACTGTCCCATTCCGTTTTAAAACTGGGACTATCGGTGAAGCGTATTCCGAATATTCTATAGGTTCAAGAATACCTAATTCGACCAATCTATCGATTTCTTTTTCGACCTTATCCCGTAACGCAAACGCTACTGGGCGTGCCTTACAAAAACCGGCTTTGCGCCTTCTTTTAACAATAATTTGATTTTGTATTTGTTAAAGGTACCTAATGTGTCTGAAAATAATTTTGGATATTGCAATTGCAAATCTTTGACTGGTATTAAATGTAAATTAAACTGCGCTATAAAATCCCTGCCCAGAAGCGGGGGGCCTCCGTCGCGAACTACGTACACGACAATAGTGTGCGTCTGATCCGCATATCGTATAGGTAACCGCATTGTACCTATACACACTATTTTGCCCCCATTGTACGTCCTCAGTTGTTTATGGCTGTTTGATAATGGCACATCTTTAAGATATCTTTTTTGAAAATATTCGGATACTACGGTTACCGCGGAGCCGCTGTCTACTTCGAATTTAAATGGAATATTATTTATATAAATAGTTTCTATCATGGGTTCTCCTCCCCTGAATGAACGGATATAAAAGAGCTCACCGTCATCGTCATCCTCACCCTTGTCACCGCCATCCACCTGTACGTAGTTCACTTTCTTACACATTTTACGTAGATGGCCCGGCGTGCTTTCCGAGGCACGGAGGTATCATACCGCCCACTTTCAGACTCCGGGCTGCTACTGATATATTTAGTATTAGATACTCGCACATACCTCTATCTAATCTACCAACGAGAGGTTTTCTCCATGTTTTGCAGACGTAATTAGCAAATCTACACTCGGCCGATTTGTGGTTTGTGTACCCACACACCCCACATTTCACTTTTGTTACACTTTTCTCACTGTTGATCTTGAAAAGCTGGTCTGGCGTGGACGTCTGTGACGGCGCGGCTGCGCTGGCCACAGCGGCAGCGTGCGCGCAGCTCAAGTTTTCTGCCATCTCTACGACCTTGGGCAACGTGAGGTCGGTGAGGTCCTTCGTGTATAACTTTTCAACTTCCTGGCTGCAACCCCATAATGAACTTGTCACGGAGCGCCTCTTCCACATTGAGGAAATTAAATTTTTCTGTGAGGCCCCGTAGTCTCGCCGCCCACTGCGAGTGAGTTTCCCCCGCTTGTTGAGTTGTCGCGTAAAATTTATGACGCTCGCCAAACCCAACGATCTTGGGGGTGAAATGATCGTCCACTCTTGACAAAATATCTTCATAGGGTACCTCTGCAACGTCTTTTGGGAGTACCAAGTCCGTTACCAACTTGTAGGTGCCCTCGGTGAGTGCGCTGAGAAGAATCGCTTTTCTCTTCTCGCCTGCAGGATCTGATTTTCCGTTGATATCATTTGCCACAAAATATTGGGCAATGCGACCGTTGTATGTTTTCCACGTCTGTGTATTATGGTCAAAACTATGTAAAATTCCAAACTGTACACTAGACATCTTGATAATTAATAATTGTGGGTAAAACTCGTCGCCACTGTTAAGTAAGAGGATGGGTCGATGATACGCACGGACAATAAATTAGGCAGTTTCCATAAACTGTCATTAGGCAGTTTCATAATAATCAATATCATTAGGCAGTTTCCATAAACTGCATCTAGTGGGTATAACTGAAAAGGAATAAAATAAGTTAAGAAACATAACACTTTTTTTCAACTACCCTCCTTCTACTGCAGTCTGATAAAAAGATAAAATTATTTAGTCGCGTTAATCTCTCAAGCCACGAGTATAATTTAAAGAATGTACCTGTCTTATTTCTTATTAGTTCATTACACGATAACTAAATCCTAAAGGGTGCAGTTGTGACCAAGAACTAGTAAACAATGAGAAATTGGAATAGGCGGGTAAACTCGCACTATATCTACTATAACTATACTAACTTTTTTTCATGGTATCCTATCCTGTTAGCTGCAACACAAGGATGCGACGTAAATAATATAACCAAGATCACATTATCAAAGCTTTATCACCATTCACCTCGCGAGAAATCCACACACATACTTACTGACTGACTGGCTGGCTGTCTGACTGGTTGACTGGTAGAAAATGCCTACGGCATTAAGTCCGCCTCTGGACTTTGTGCTTGAAGTGTTAAATAAATAAATAAATACTTACCTATACAAGTTGGCGGACGTCTGACGCAGTCTCTGAAGTTAATTGTATTCACACATTGCGTTAAAATCTTACTGCACAATTGACACAACGACTTTGGAGTATGCGCTGTACTTGCAGATGCCATTTTCGTAAATATTTTTTTTAATACGAAAACTCTGCAGAAACACTTTCATGAAAATCGAAATAAACGGAAGAAGTATGGAGTTGTCCGTCAATTGATCGAAGTCCGTCAACCACCAAAAAGACGAATTTACAACGTTCCGTGCCACGACGATTTTTTAAATCATCTACGAGATTTTAGAGAAAACATTTAAAAGTAGCATTAAATAAAGTTCACAGTTTAATACTATTTATTTTTATATTCTATTGTATTTCTATTATAATTAAAGCAGATATTGTTACCACTGGGTACCGTACTTTTTTGTAAATGTAAAAAACGTGTGAAATGACATTGACCACAACAGGGAGCATTTGACTCGCCAAAACATATCATAGTTTATCTTATTTATTATGATTTTATGATTCCGGTTATGTTTCAATGTAATCTATCGTTTATTACTATAATAAAACTGTTACTTTTTTTTGGTGTAATATGAATAATAAACGCAACATACAAGCAGGGGGCCTAAAAAAAATTGTCTCCTTTACTAAGTCATCACTTGTGGGTACATCTTTGTCGCGGACGGATAACTCGAAACTTTGTAGTACTTGAGAATCTAACTTTTTTAAAACGAGATGAGTAAACATGAAATCGGATAAATCGGTAATGTCTAACTGTCCTAACGCGGACCAAGATGAATGAACTTTTTCAATAAAACTATTTAATTGACCGGGTGAACCCGAGGTAGGTTTTATGTCGAGTATATTATTTAAGTACATCGACCCAAGTAACATTTTGTCTTGGTATTTTGTCACTGACGAATTCCATATCGTAAGATAGCTGCCATTTAATTTACCTACCAAATACTGTACACGCTGATCATTAGTTAGATTTTTGTTATCATGAACGTTAGTTTGGGAGCATTGGTAAAAGAGTGGCCAACTTTCGGGTTGGCCAGAGAAACTTATTAACTCCAATGGCGGTAGGCGGCAACTGTATGATTCGACCGCGGGCTTATCTACATTTGCGCGAATAGACTCTAGTATGTTATTTTGTAAATATTGTATTTCTGAAAACAATGTTTCGAAGGAGCTCCAATTACTAAATTTATTTTAGAGTCAGGGTATATTTCTAATAATAATGTATTATGTTGATCACAAAGATCGTTAAAGTTATTATATAATTTTTCGATATTCGAAGAAGCGGCTAGAAATTCTTGTTTACTTCTAGTTTCTATATTCTATTATTTATTTATTTTATTTATACCGAGTTCGAATTGTGAGGAAGAGTCCGTTTTAAATAGTAAACCGAAATGGAATTTTACCAAATGTGACTTTTCTAGACTATATCGTATTTTACAATCAATAGATTGGAAGGCATTGTATGAGATTTTAGACCCAGATAAAGCATTGACGTTTTTTTATAGCGTAGTTAATGAAGCCATTAGTGAATGCACACCGACGAAAAAAAAAGTAGGAATAAATACAAATATATGTATCCAACCTGGTACACAGCTGATTTAATAAGTGACATCAAAACAAAGTGGAGGTTTCATAAATTATTTAAAATGACTGGTTCAAATTGCGACTATGATTGTTTTTCTTACTATCGAACCCAAGTTAAATATAAATTAAAGTCAACCTATGAGAATTACCAGCGTAGGCTACAGGCAAATATTAAAAACGATCCTAAATCTTTTTGGAATTTTGTTAGAAGCAAGCGTGCTAGACGCAACAAAACTCGGGTCACAAAAGATGGAAAGGAGTTGAGTGACGAAGAGTGTGCGGAATGTTTGGCTTCCTACTTTCATTCGGTGTATAATGAGGTGCGCCCGGCGCTGGACCCCGCGGAAGCGGATCGCGTGCACGTTGGCCAGCTCGACCTGAGCGAGCTGCGCGCCGCGCTCCGCCGCCTCAAGCCAAAGTATTCGGCGGGACCAGACGGGATACCACTTTATTTAGTTAAAGACTGTAGCGCGGTGTTTGAAAGGCCATTGCTCCACATTTTAAATTTGTTTTTAAAGTTAGGTCAATATCCCAACCAATGGAAAATCACTAGAGTGATACCAGTCCCGAAGGGAGGTTCGGGAACTGATGTTAGTGGCTACCGACCGGTGGCGGTGCTGTCGGCGTTTGCTAAGGTGTTTGAGTCGGTGCTGCACAAGTGTATCACAGATCAAGTAACTTCTCGCCTGACCGACGCTCAACACGGTTTCCGGACTGGTCGAAGTACGGGGAGTAACTTGTTGTCTTTCATAACATACCTGGCCCCGGTTGTTGACGCTGGGGGGCAGGTGGACACTGCGTACTTCGACTTTCGGAAGGCGTTCGACACCGTCGACAACGATGTGCTGTTGGCTAAGTTTGCGGCGTTTGGTTTCACACCGCACCTTTTGCGATTCTTCGCGAACTACCTTGGCGATCGCCAGCAGTACGTCGAATATGCTGGATACGTCTCCAAGCCTTATTTCACGTTTTCGGGGGTGAGTCAGGGTAGCAATATCAGTCCATTAGGCTTTATTTTGATGGTTAATGATCTCCCGGAAGTTGTAAAGGAGGCGAAGTGTCTGCTGTTCGCAGACGACCTCAAGTTGTATTGGATTTGAGTTGTCAAGCGTAGATCTGTGAAACAGTGAAAGTAACGCACGTGAGTTTTTTTGTCCTAAAAATATACATTATATTATTTCGAGAATTTAAGAGTTTGCATTTACAGTCAGTCATCACGCACCCTACCCTACCACCGACGCCAACGACCAAACCAGCAAATCGTGTGTGAATTCCAATTCCAAGAAAGGACAACTAAAAGAAGTTACGCAAGTCATCATAATTATGGGCCAGGCCACAACAGTGCGTTGCGGCGTCGCATCGCAAAAACAACATTGCACAGCTATGCGATGCGATGTCGCAACGCAAAAATTTCATCGGATACGACATCGTACGACAAGACGCTAACCGTCAGTTCAGTTTCTAGTGAGACATGGACCGCACTGCGCGTGTTCTACTTCTGCTTGCGTTAAGGCGTATTAAGAAAAAGAAACAGAAAAGAAAGTACTGGGTGCACCCATTACTGACAATTATGAATAAAGATGGAAACCACTTCAAAAGGAAATATGAGGCGCTAAAAGTGGACGAGGTTAAATTTTTCGATTACTTTAGGATGAGTGTAGTAAGTTTTGAAGAACTTCTTAGTTTGATAAAGCCTCATTTACAAAAGAAATACATATTTAGAAAACCCATCGAACCTCTGGAGATGCTGGGATTAACTGTAAGGTAAGAAAAAAATAAACTATTTTTACTATAATCATACTGTTTAATCATTTTCATAATTTAGTGTTATTCAAAACTCGTATTCCGATTGTGTGTCATTCGTCAAATTTGTTAGTTCCTCATCGAAATGAATTTGTTCTGGCTCATTTACATCATCATTCCTTGGCGTTTGTGGAGACGATTGCATAGGTGCCGGTGATGTTTCGCATCCGCTTTGGAAGGCACTGCGTTGAATGGATGTTTGATAGCCACTCTGCATAGGCATTTGAGCTGATTGGTAGCCACTCTGCATAGACATTTGAGCTGTTTGATAGCCAGTCTGAACAGTTGTTTGAGATGTTTGATAGTTTGCTTGGACGGATGTTTGTGAAGTTTGATAGTGGCTGGGATAGTATGATGGTTGGTGTAAATCACTTAATATCTGTAGGACACGACTTTGGAAAATTATTGTTTGATTATCATTCAATTTTTCCAATGATGGCAAAATTCCTTTAAAAAAAGATAAATGTCTACTTTCAGGTGTTTTTAAAGCAGCTATAATATTCTTCTCAAATTCGTCTTCGTCAATTTTTCTTTTACGCGATGCAGGCTGGTAACGTGGCATGACAGGTTGCTGGCTTTGTTGGGTTGAGGTGCTTGGTCTTATTTCTTCATCGTCAAGACTTGATGTTGTTTTATTTTGAGAATTCTTTTTCAGAAATAGGAGCTGGTCGTATAGATGATATTGTTTAATTTTTTTGGCCCCAGCTCCGGATTTACATTGCTCGTTTAATTTTTTTTCGTATTTTGTAAAATTATCCTTGATTCCTCTCCATTTCTTTATGACATCGTTACCTAAAAAAATATGACAAATAATGATTTATTTTGTTTTCTTTCAGGTACCTGGCGACGGGAAATACTTTTAAAGATATGCATTTCACATATTATCGTGGAAAATCTACAATAACAGGAATAATAAAATTTGTTTGTCGTATTGTATGGAACATTCTTAAAAGGTTGGAATTACCAAAAATTACAACAGAGCTGATGGAACAAATTGCTCAAGAGTATGAAAAAAAGACCAACTTTCCTAATTGTATAGGAGCGCTAGATGGAAAACACATTCGTATATTGAGCCCGGATCACAGTGGATCCCTATTTTTCAATTATAAAAATTATAATTCCATTGTTCTATTAGCACTTGTTGATACGAATTACAAATTTATATATGTCGATATAGGTGCATATGGTAAGGAATGTGACTCCACTGTTTTTTAGAACTCAAATCTATACGACTTATTAAAAAAAGGTCAATTATCTATACCTCCGCCAAAACCGTTACCTGGCTTTCAAAAAGAAATTCCTTTTGTCTTCGTGGCGGATGAAGGATTACCACTGACAAATAATATAATGCGCCCATATTCTGGGAAGTTTTTATCGATAGAAAAACGAGTTTTTAATTATCGTTTGAGCCGAGCCAGACGATATGTTGAGAGCGCTTTTGGCATACTCGCAAATAAATGGCGCATATTTCATCGACCCATTAATGTTTCTTACGATTTCACAATAGACATTATAAAAGCATGCTGTGTATTACACAACTTTGTATTGAATCGAGATGGCGCACAAACGTTTGAAGAAATGATTATTGACGATTCCTTGCAAATTTTACACGAAACAACACATGAAAGTAGAACAGGAGCTAACATAATCAGAAACGAATTTTGTAATTATTTTAATAGTAACATTGGAGGTCTTAGTTGGCAGTTAACAAAAATATAAATGTTTATAAGTACTTACCGAGTTTTGTTTTTTCAACACTATTTAACTCCTCAAAATTTGAATATAAACTTGTACACACTTCCCTCCATGCTTCTGTTTTTAAAAATTTGTCTTTGAATTGTGATATAGTTTTGTCCCAAAGGACGGGACGTTCGTAAATTAAAGATATCAGGTGGTCGACATCGTACTGCGCCATATCGCTTAAAAAACACGTGCAGGTCGTTCAAAGTATGGACACCGACTAAACGGCAAAGCGTTGTCGCATCGCAGATTTGTACGCTGCGGCAGCGCATCGGAAATTTCCACGATGCGTTGTGCGGCGTCGTTGATTTTTGCGATGCGACGCCGCAACGCACTGTTGTGGCCTGGCCCTATCACGTGAGTTTTGAGTCGTCATCAAGATCAAGACAGGAAGTTCATATTTCTGTCCGCCATTGGAAATTTGGAGCCATTTTAGCTGCACGAATTATCTAATTTCCCATTGGCTGAAGAGCAGAGCGAAGCTAGCTGCGGGACGGAGGATTCTACTGTCGGCAACATAACAACGCAAGACCAGCAGCCAACCGAGCGCGGCCGCGAGTGAAGAGCAATATCTTCCATCCCACTCGCACTTGAACAAGCCCACTATAGAAGTAATAAGTTTCGGAAGTTGGCAGCCCTGTACAACAGACAGAGACATTGTGTGTGCGTACGATTCGATTGGTTCATTTTTCTTGGAACTCGTTAGCAACTTTATACCGAAGCATTATTTATTGTTCGGCGTACACGCAAGCTTAGTGTTTAATTTACGAAGTCCGCCATATTTTGCTGTACTGTATTAGATTAAAACTAATTAAGTATTAAGTGTTGTCATAATAAGTTACCTAAAATAGGCAATAACTGTGTGTAAAAGTTTAAGTGTTTACCATGGCAGAGCTCAAAAATCTTATAGCGTCTAGAGGATACAACCCAGACCCAAGATGCGCAGGTCTGCGCATCTGACGGGCCTGGAAACTCGGGCCTCGTCCGCGTTTAGGGAAGCTCTGAGCTTTTCAGCCAGAGCGTCAGCGGACGAGCCGCTGGTTTCACCGGGGATTTCCAGCATGCGAGCCCCAGTCCCTGTAACTCTGAGCCGGAGGCCCCCGGCGATCCCGAGCTCCCCGAGATCCACCGCCTCCTTTGCCTTCGCCAGCAGGTCGTGGTAGGACACGCCCCTCTTTTCCGCGTCCGGTAGTGTGATCACTACAGCCGCGGTCTTAGGGGCGCGGAGCCTAGCCGCGATCTTGCGCGCCCTAAACTGGCGCTGCCGCTCATGATCTCGGGCCTTTTTGGCCGCCTTCCGCCCCTTCTTCTTCTCCCCGACCACCTGCCATCCGGCTTCAGCCGCGGCAGGTGTAGGGGGCTGCTGGGGGGGCGGTGGCAGCGGCAGCGGCTGACGTGCCGCCGGCGCTGACCCACTCGCTGCTGGGACTGGCGCCGGCACAGCCTTCTGTGACGTCGGATTGCGATCATAATAATTAATAACTCTTTCGTCTGAAAGCACATTTGCACGTGGAAGAGCACCATCTACGTGCGGGATCAAGGATTGATTTTCCCGTATCCACATGGATCGTACAATCTTGCTATTGTACTGAGTATACTCCTCTTAGTTGTAGCTTGACCTGTAGGTATATTGATTTGATATGAAAATGAATCTGATACCGGGTCCCATTGAATCCCCAGGACCTTGATGAAGCTCTTATCTTCATTATCGAATTGACGAGGTTGCTCACAATGATCTTGTGGCAGATCTTCTAATAGCTCTTTAGTGTTAGAAGACCATTTCCTGAGTTCATAGCCTGCGCTATCCATGAGTTGATTGAATGAGTTCTGATTTTAATTCTTGAGCTTCTGATATTGAATCTGTTCCTGTTAAGATATCATCAACAAATATGTTTTTCTAATGATATCTGATGCCCTTGAAGCGAGGTGATTGACCTCCCAGTCATCTGCTAATTGAAATAACGTTCTGATTGAAATGAAGGGACTTGACCTTAGTCCATAAGTATTGGTATTGAGTTCGTATACCTTGATCTTTTCTGACGGATCAGCTCTCCACAGGATGAGCTGATACTGCCTGTCCTCAGGATGTACCCACGTCATTCTGAACATCATCCGGATGTCTGTAGTGAACACTATTTGATGGCGTCTGAAATTCAATAATATCTTTGTAATATCGTTCTGAAGTGGCGGTCCCGTATGAAGACATTGATTGATTGATTTCCCTGATGAACTTTTACCACTTCCATCGAAAACTACCCTTAGTTTAGCGGGGAGCCCTTCTTGAATATTCCATGATGAGGTATGACATAGTGCTCTGAATTGAATTGAAAGTCTGACTCGGACATATGACCTAGAGTTTCATACTCTTTCATGAATTCCTTATATTTCTTCGCGAAATCTGGATTCCTATCCATTTTCTTCTCTAATGCTTTGAGACGTTCAATAGCCAAAGCCTTTGACTCCCCAAGGCTTGGCCTTGTTGATAAAAATGGTAAGCGGACCATGTATTTACCATCTGGCATACGTTTAGTAGTAGATTGATACAACCTTTCGCATTCTACGTGATCTGGATGTAGAGCGGGTTTTGACGGCGGCTCCTATATCTTCCAAAACCTCTCGAGAACCTCCTCGAGTCTGGATGCTAGAAGCCCGTAGTTTTGAACTGATGTACATCCTCTCCGTGAGCTGTCACTCATTGAGTCGATAAGTGATCCCATGATCACATGACCAAAGCAAGTCCCATATGCGAATAGTCCTGGAATATTTAATGAAATCTTAGAACCATCGAATACATAATTTAATATATCCGTACCAAGTATGAGATCAACTTCCTGTGATTGGTCAAAGTTCTGATCTGCCAAGATGATATGATTATTATCAATTAAATGCCTACAGCAGATATGATATGAAGGAATCGCTGCAGAGATAGTATACATGACTATAGCTACTGTACTGATGATAGGTACTACCTTACCTATTGGATTGATAACTAATTTTGATAATGTACCAGGTAAATCAACCTTCTGATGTCCTACTCCATGTATCTCGGTGCTATTAGACTGTTGGTGCAGTTTCAATTTATTTACCAATGATTGTGTGATTGCTGAGACACTTGCCCCTGTGTCTAATAGAGCTCTAGCCTTATAATAACGTCCATCCCTCCCTTTGATACCTACCACTGCAGTTGGACAGATGGTTTTAGGTAATGGACGCTTGATAGCACCAACAGTTGACTTGTCTCATTCCAAGTCTGGGCTCATCCTTAACCCATATCGGAGTTCATTGAATTGTGCCTGTGCCTGAGCAGCTCTCTCACCAACCCGTGGCCGGAACTTTTGGCGGGTAATGGGCTGATATTCATTGCTACTTGTGTTGACCGCCCGACAAGGTGATGACCTGCCACCTTGATTTACTTGAGATGCCTCAGATGCTGCTACAGCCTGAGTGTCTGCTCGTTCCTTCCCTGACCCCTTGGGTTCGAGACAGATGAGTGAATTATGTTCCTTTGAACCACAATGGTAACACCAGTTTGGCTGTTGACATTCTTTAGCATAGTGCTTCCGCAAGCACTTGAAACAATGACCCGATTTCCTCGCCCATGACTTCCGCTGACTGGGAGCCAGGTGTCTGAATGAGTCACATTTGTACAACGTATGATCGCAATATGAACATGTAATTGAAGTCACCTGATATGATTGACGTGGTGATTCCATCTTCCGCGGCGCTGATGAAGACATTCCTTTCGAGTGTGACGTGACTGGAGCACCCCTTCCAGGCAATGATCGTCCACAATGTGAAGTTGATGGCCTGGGTGCCCTGACCCAGGCCGGCTCGCTGACAGCTTGAAACAAGCGACACTGCTCATCCAGCAGTTCAATGAGCTGCTCGAGGGTAGGTAAATCATCCCTAGATTTACCATACCGCTCCTCGAACAAGGACCGGATCCTCACCGGTAATTTCTGTAACATGAGATACAATATGAAATATGACCATTCCTTTCCCTCTAAAGCCTGAATAGATTCTCTGAACAGATCAAAGAAGTCTGAACGGAGTGAATGATTTGGTTGAATGACCGGTAAATTGATGATTCTGTCTAGATATGTGTCTAGAAGCAGATGGTGATTCTGATATCTAGTTTTGAGCAAAGTGAGAGCCACCTCATAATTACTCTCATCCATTGGCAACTGTCTGATGATAGAGAGTGCTTCGCCCTCGAGTGACGCTCTGAGATAATAATGCTTTTCCGCATCTGAAATGTTTTGACGTTCGTGAACCAATGATTGGAAGAGATCGAAAAATGGGACCCAATCGACCATCTTGCCACTGAATTTGGGAATCTCAATAAATGATAACCTAGCCCTTACCTGACTTTCCTTTGACACACCTGGGGCAGTCTCCTTCCCCGGAGAACTCACCTCATGACACAGCTTCTGCTCCAATTTAATGAGAAGCTTGTTGACCTCTGAGAACTGAGCATTGTATTCACTAAGTTCCTCACTTGAGCATTCCTCAAATCCCACCAACGCCTCGTAGGCGTCTATGAACAATGTATAATATTTATCAAAGTGCCGTTTGGCAACTGAGGCTGCAATAGTGGTTTCACTGTCCATTATTGTGTTACCAAAATCGAGAAGCATACGATGCTTTGATTTGAATTGAATTTTAACCGGTTTACTAGCCATTATGACGCTTTACCAACCTTGATTGAACTAGTAAACAAATAATTCCCAATTGTTATTGATTACAATGATAAATCACTGAAGTGACAGATTGAATAACTTGACAATGACAACTTTGAGTTTGACAATTCCTAAGATGAATGAGAGACCTATTAGAATGAGTGAATTAACCTATTTGAACGATTAACTATTGTCCAATAGCACGGCACACTGAAGTTAGTCCGGAACGTTGATTGATTGAGCTCTGCTTGCACAGCAATACTGCCAACCGCACCAATGTTGGTTGTTTGAATTGAATGAATATCCGGTAGGTTGGCCAAAAATCCAAGTTGACCAAACTTCGACACCAAGAAATGTCCCACAAGATGGCGCCTTATGATTTTCTTAGAAATATGATATTGTTTGATGAAATGAACCTTATTTTTAGCGTATAAACACTTTCACCCCGAAATTGTTTTTTTAAACGGCACTGACACTTCGTAATCTTGATTTGAATGCAGACTGCCACGGCACGCACGGCGACGCCCTGTCTGGTCCGTTGACGAGTCCCGACTTGTTGAGTAGGTAGACCCGGGATGCTCCCCGCGATGTGATGATGAGTTGATGAAGTGACGTTGACGCTTGTCCACGCGTCTCCTACACGTGGCTTGCGTGTTGTTTCCCCTCATGGGCCACCAAATAATGTGCGGTATTTGAGCGTTCACTCCAGCCGGCGGGTTCGAATCTTAGCCGGAGGGAATTATCACACATTGGTGGCAGTAAATGAAACTGATGATGAATTTGATTAAACTGATTTACTTTGCACTTTCCTAAAATATGATGAATGTTTCCACAACCAATTACACTGATTTACAATGACACAACGACCCATGCGTTGGATAAATTTTGGATAGAGTCAGGACTTGACTCCTTACTTCATGAGGGACCAAGTCCCCGGTCTTATGATGACGACTCCCGAAACGGAACTCCTCTGACTCGTGTTATTCTTCCTGACCACAGATTATTCAATGAAAAAGTATTATACCAATGTTGCAAGCAATCAACAGGCTCGATACATACCATAGATAAAATATTACATCTATCAACAATTAAAATAGACAAAACATGTTAATTTGAGTTAACACATGTGTATCTTGCATTAAGGTGAGGCGATAATACATTAAATGGTTTATGATTGAAGAAAGTCGTAAAGCCATACCGCCCACCCCCGTGTCTATATTTTTTTGTAGCTATCCATCAGATACCTTATCTGCTTTTTCTCCTTGTGTTGTGTCCTTGTTTCCTTTCGTCCTGATGTAATCCTACTCACGTCATCTCGTAGATAAAATTGTGTTATTTCATCGATGTTTATCTGTCTTATTTTCTTTGTTTTTCCCCTTGCTTTGCCAATCAATCACAGCATTTTAGTTACCATCGTTTTGTTTGTAGAATTATGCACTAATTTTATTGTATAGCGAGCTGGTGTCCGCAACTCCACGTCAAAGCGCGTATTTTGCGTACGGGTGGGAACTTATTCGATCCATCCCAATTCCTCGAGAAAGGCCAGCAGCGCCCCGATGTTGCTGACTATCTCATGGAGAGTACCTGGGTTACCAAAGTACTTTGCCCTGTATGTTGCAACCACTGGGCAGTGCAGAAGCACGTGGGCTGCTGTCTCGTCTTCCTCCACGCAGGCACGGCACAGGGGGCTGTCTGTGACTCCTAGGACAAAGAGGTGTTTATTAAAAGAGCCGTGTCCGGTAATGGCGGCTGTAACTGTGCGCAGCTGTGGTTTTGTCAACCGAAGCGCGCGTTTGGTGAAGCGGCCGTTGATAGCAGGAAGTGCTTCCTTGGCCTGCCTACACTCGCCGTGGTCCAGCCACAGCTTGTGGTGTTGTTCACTAGTTCGTTTCCTTACCAGTGTGCGTAGGTATCCGAAAGGGAGTGGTACGATAGGTTCGGGTCCCACCGCTGCCATGCTCGATCCCCTTCTAGCGAGTTCGTCCGCCGCATCATTGCCACGGGAATCGCTGTGTCCTTTGATCCATTGGATAGTTATATTATTGAGATTACCAACCTGGTTCAGGCGTTGGTGACACTCGTGTATTAACCCTGAGTTCACTGTGTGGTTGTTTAGCGCTAGCAGTACAGCCATGCTGTCTGAGAGTATACGAATTGAGTGGTCCGCAACCTCCCTGGCTAAGATGGCAGATGCCGCCAGGGAAATGCCCATGCATTCTGCCTGAAATACCGTGTTGTGGGCCCCCAGAGGTTTGGCTATGTGGATGTTGAGATCCTCCGAGAAGACTCCAGCCCCCGTGCCAGTACCTGTTTTAGATCCATCCGTGAAGATCCGTAGTTCGTTTAATCCCTCGCAGCGGTGATCCTCATGGAGCTGTTATCCACTAATTGTTTAAGTACCTTTTTATCATGGTGAGATTTTGTACTTCGATATGTTTTTTGCAATGTCGATTCTAACACTTCTTCCCTAGCACGCATTTTAGTAATAGTTACATTCAAATAATTAATTTCCTTCATATCTTTAATTATGAGGCGATGCAGACGTTTCTTGTATTTTCTTTTTATGTTTTCTGTTTTTCTGCCCTTTTTTCTAGGTTATCGGCACTTTTTTACTAAAAATCGACACTTTCGCCGGAATCTGTTTAAAATCATCAAATCTGAACCTGAAATGGGGTTTTCTGTCTCATTTGTAGATTTGGTAATACTTTTCTTCTGTTTTTTCTTAGCACAACTTTTGCTTTTTTCTTCCCGCCATTTTTTTCTTTGTTGTTCGGCTTCTTCTGATGACATTTCCGTAATTTTCTTTCTTTTTGGTTTCAGTCGATCTAAGTTTCTTTTACATTGTGCAGCATATTCATCCGGGCGTTCATTTTTTAATCTCTATCTGTATCTTCTAGTTTTCTCCGCGTCAGTAAGCGGCATTGCAATACCTAAAAGTGTTAAATATTACTACAGGTTCTGTCAGTCTTCTTCTTTTTGCAAAGGCATCATGAAGCATCTAGTCTTTGTTTCAGAATTGTAGTTGTAGCCTAATAAATAGTCGAAATGCATCGGGCAGCCTTACAACATTTACAACTTCTTTTTGCTTGGAAGTGAGGAACATCTTTACGGCTAATTATACCTACTACGTCATGAAGTAATACATTATTTAATAATAATAATTTGAGTATTAAACAGTTTGATCAAAGTAGTTTCTGATACAAGAGAGATGTTTAAATACATTGTATCCACAAATAAGCCGGAATCAACGGTTAGAGTTTCTAACAGAGCCAAACAAAAGCTTATTAAATACGTAAATAGCTTACAACGTTTTAAGATTTTTAAGTTAAAAGCAATGAAATAACTAAGATGTGAAATAAATTCACTTTACGAGCAATTGTAATTTAAATACCTAGTTGCCTACTAGGTACGTACTCGTATTATCTACCTACTAAGTTGTACACAGATCTCGTTAGAATTACGTACGTTATAACCTACAGTATTCTTTTTTTTAAGTTAAGAACAGCTTACCTAACGTTTAAATGTCGTCAGCAAACTTCAATCTGTAAATATAAAATAGAAATTTTAAAAAATCTTAAATAATTTGTAACATTAAATCCATACTGACATGGTGGATTTGCAATGTAAACTAAGCTTTATGCATTCCGACCTGTTGTGACTTGCCGTTCCGTTAAATGTGACCGTAGAATAAGTCACAAAACGGAGGTCACATAATGCTACCTTCTTGCAGGGTTAAATTGTTTAAAAATTACCCATCGTACTTAGCACTATTTACTTTTTGGTATCAAATACTATACAAATCTTGCTATATGTCAACAATAACAATAATTAAAGAAAAGTGGTTTATAATGTAAAACTTGGTCACATACCTGAGCAAAGAAATTTAAACACGGCAACACTTCAACAATACGTCCGCACTGGTCACAAATTAGTTTGACAATGAAAGCAAAACGGCGTTTCTCGATGAAGGACGATATGTTGTGTTGCCATTTCGTGCCGAAAACTTTTCACTATAGAAGATTTTTTTGCAAAAGCGGTCACAAAACGGAATGCTCCGGTTAGCTAAAATTATCGATTTTTATTTATATTTATTTTTGATAGAAAACTTGTAAAAAAAAAAACTTCTAACTGATAAATTCGACTTTCAAGAATTCAAATTATATTTATAAACCACTCCCAATACACGAAAGTTTTTGTAAATCAAAGATTTTACGACCCTAGTTGGGAAGGGGACAGTTAAATTCCGATGGTCTTCAATATTAAAAAATCATTATAAGTTTTATATTTAGTAAAGTAACAAAACAACAAAATTACAATTTATATATGTATTTAAAAATATGTTTTATTAAATTAATATATTCTGCTAGAAGTAATTCATTACAAAAAAAATAATGAGCGAAGTCGAGGGACAAGGCAAAAACCGGGGGTACAATTTTTTTTTTAATTGCTCGGGCGCATCCGAAATTCCAGAGAAAAACAAAACGCGTCACAGACAGGAAGGAGGTCCGGTGACACACTGACCGCGTAACCTAAACACGTCGACAAGTAAGCAAACTAGAAACAAGCAAACTTACCTATCTCTTTCGCACATACATATTTTGCGATTGACATGAGTGCGTAACAATGCGAAAGTAATAACTTTCGCATGCATTTTTTCTTATCTAGCTGTGATGATACGCTTTATGACTCTTATGGCTCGGGCATAAAGTATAATTTGCATTGAGAAAATAAATTTGAAAGAAAAGGCGTAAGTTTTGTAAGCTCGACACGGCTCGCATTGTGAGGAGGTTCCTGTCTC
The DNA here is from genome assembly GCA_963853795.1 of Xestia rhomboidea. NCBI lineage: Eukaryota > Metazoa > Arthropoda > Insecta > Lepidoptera > Noctuidae > Xestia > Xestia rhomboidea. The sequence continues at coordinate 12,123,617 of OY970774.1, forward strand.
TGCAGCCCTAACCACCGTTGGCTCGGACTCTGCTCCCGACACCGGCGGACTCTGCTCCCGACACCGGCGGACTACTTTTTTTTATATTTTTAAATGTTTTTATATGTTTTTTTTATAAGAAATATTTAAAAATGTAAATTATGAGATTATAGATGAATAAAGGAGATAATAAACAGTTTTAATTTTACAAGAAACACTTATCTAAGCACTATGCACTTAAAGATGTGGATAAGGCGCAATGTTCTTGTGGTAACGGCTTCAATTTGTTTGTCCCGTCTTAGACCGCTATCAATCTGCACTCCAAGGTACCTTGCACTGTCAGCTCTGGTGAGTGCTGGACAGTCACAGGGTTCGTTTATATTGGGGCATGAGTGAGCAATTACAGAGAAAGCATGAGAAGGTGCAGGGTTACGTCGGATTGCGAAAAGGAAGCATGTTGTTTTGTTTAAGTTTGTTGAATTTCTTCATAAGTTAGTTACAAAGAAGTGTCTTTCCTCTACGAAAACAGTGAAGAAAGTTGGTTTTTCCTCACTGTTTGAACAGTGAGGAAAGTAATGATCCCGTTCAGAAACTGACCTTGCCTGATTTTTTTATTTTAAGTTTTAAAGATATTTTAAAAAATAAATAATTTTATGCTTAGAATAGAAATATTTATATGTTAAGATTAATGTTTTTTATAAAATTTATCAAATTATTGTAAGTGTATAAGTTCAGAAACATTAAAAAAGTTTAATAAAATATTGAAAAAATTACATCGTCAAATTTAGGATTATAATTTTTGAACGCACTTAAAGAAAGAAGCCTGTGAAGAAGTACATTAGAAGCGCGAAAATTCTAAATCAAAATCAAAATCAAAGCATTTATTTCAAGTAGGCCAGTTACAGGCACTTTTGAATTGTCGAAACAAAGATGAAAATTAAATGTAGCTACAGTCCCAGTCACAAGGCATAAAAACTGTGAAAGTACTGTAGTTGCCCATTCCCTAGCGTAGATCTCTATGGAGAAGAACGGGCAAGAAACTCCATGGACACTCTTTTAAATCAGAATATTGTTATAAAATCCATTCATGTTGAGATGGTATATTATGTGAGAACAATGTAGCAAGATGTGCACGTTAAAAGTGTCCACAGTAAAACAAAACAGAAAAAAAAAAACAATTCAAAAACTAAAATAATTCATTAAAATAAGCCATGGCAACTGAGAGATGACCAGTCACAACTGACAGCGCCCGTTCACGGACATGACGCATAGATCAGCACCATTCAACTCAACCATTTTGAAGGGAACTAAATGATCCGACACATGCGCCACCATCACCGAGACTTTTGAGTGAGCATGACATATTCTCAACCGCCAGGGCACATTCAAGTCAAGAAAAGACGTAGGTTTCCAGCGACTGATAGCATTCTAGTACATAGCACTCACACAATATGGGCAATGCGATTATATAATACTAAAGAGATTGAATCTATACAATGCAGAGATAGTTGTACAATCTTCAGCAGCTCCAACAATACAATTAGTGCTATCCATTTATGCGCCCCTGTCCTTGTGGAGCAGGACCGGCATTGAGCCAAGCATTTTTATCAGCGATATAATCGTCCAATTTGTAATATGCTTGCTTACTCAATGTGCGTTTAATGCATGTTTTAAATTTTGTTTCATTCAGTTCAAGAATGCTTTGTGGAATTTTATTATAGCATTTCAAACAGTACCCCATGAAAGAAGAGTCTACTTTAGCGAGTCTGAAGCCTGGCTGAACTAATTGGTCCCTATTTCTAAGCTTTGTTTACGTGCGATTTTGATTACAAAAAAAAATGAGTGATTCTAGTGAGGAAGATTTAAGTTTAACTCCAAAAGAGTTAAAAAACCTTGTTTCAAATGCCGAACTAAGTTTTTTGCCCAAAAAGTTAGGTAAGGTTAGGTTAAGTTTTTTTTTTTCGTAGGAAAGATATCTTAAAACGTTCGATACCTTCAATCAATGGAGACTCACAAAAAATACGAAAACTTTCTCCGAAACGGTTTTGCTGTCTTATTTCATGGAAATTTCAAACACGAAGCAACCCAGTACATTGTGGAGTATTTCGTGGGTTAAGAACTAGAGTAGCGTAAGGGCAAAATGACATCTTCACTGGAGAGCCGAAAAACAACTCAAATTTACCTACCGTTATCTTATAGCTCTTTTATGGCAAAATCTATAGTAGTTAGATATCTGATTTTTACTAATAATAAAGCTTTATTTATCGGCTACAGAATAGTGCAACTTTGTGGTCAATCAAAAAACGGTTTCATTTAAATAAAGTTTATTTTTCAAAAAATGGTTGACATACGTCATTTTGGCTGTTACATAAATTCAATAATGTATGGAATGCAACGGAACTTCCGTTAAAATGGCTTTAAAAATAATAACAAAAAAAATCTTCTAAAATTAATAATCTCTCGTGGCTACTTTAAAAATGTAATTAAAAATAAGTAAATTAACTTATAATTAATAAGTAAAACTTAATTCTTCGTGGTCGACCTGCAAATGGCGGTAAAAATCATGATATGTTGAAGGAATAACTCCAGCTCGACACAATTCTTGCAAATCGTTGTACTTATCTGCTGATATAGCTATTGGACCACTGTAAGCTTTTTGCAAAATTACTCTCGACGAGGTTGCTCTTTTGCCCCTTCTGAATACCTTAATTTTTTTGAAGTTTTCGCTGTCCAAGTCATATTTAAAATAGATATGTTCTGGGTCGTCCTTGCGATATTGAAGCCATTTGATTTTTAACCAATTCACAGTCTCCTCATCAGTATCTGTTTTACAGTTCTTAATCTTAACAGTTTTCAGTTTCTTCAAATCAAAAAAATCTTCTTGTCTCATTTCTTGCACTTTGTAAGGATTTCTTCTTGACGCAGTTCTAATAATAGTGTAGTAACTGGATGGATCAAAAATTGGTACACTTTTCTTGGCCAGTTCTATAGTAGCGTGAATGTTGTCAACTTCCATCTGACTGTGACCAGGTTCAAAATATTTTTGATATATTTCCGGTATATCCAAAAAAGCCACACAATACAACATCAAGGCAGAAATATACATATTTCGGCATTGACTCGCGCAAGTGTCGGACATAAATGTGATCGGTTTGCCATCTGCTTTTTCTGTCATGTATTTGAACAAAGATGATCCAACCTCGTTGGCACCTTTATTACCAACACCTTCATTCCAGCAATAACATGTTACTTCCCTCTTTTCTTTGCCAAAATCCAGTAAAGTACAATTATACACAGGCAGCCTTCGTATATAAAAGATTTTTTTGGAAGATGAGGTAGGAATATGACAAATAGCTTCCATGTCATATTCGACGAAATAAATTTCATCATCCAGAGCAAGTTTCTTAGCTTCATCTCTATGTCTTCTCGCTTGAACTTTTCTCTGTAAATGAGCTTCATGTGCACCTTTTTTGGCTTCTTTCTCTTCACCATTCATATTATCATATGCAAAACATTCATCGCACATATCTTTCCGTGGCTTATGGAAGCCAATATTAAAATCTTTCTTTAAAATATCGCGGTACATGTTTATTTTGACAGGTTCCACCTCATCTTCCTTGCACTTATCAACATATAGTTCATACATCTTCGTGACATTAAGGTCTTGGTCAAGGTACTCTTTTTTGGTATCTTTTCTAACATAGTGAGCTGGCATGCGCGGAAAAGAGTTAATGTGGTCTTTGACGTACTGTCTAGCACTTTCAGGAGTTTTATTGTGTGGACCAAGCACTCCCCTGGCATCAGATTCGACCACATTTGTCTCCGACAGTTTTTTGAAGCAGCCTCTCATAAACATTTCAGAAATATTGAAAGTCGATAGGAAAAACTTTTGACACACTTTAATTAGCTCAGATTCATTTGGCTTTTTGAGAAAATACTTATTGGTAAGCTTCCTACGGCTTTCTGGATTTGCAGTTTTTCGAGTAGCTGGTGTTTCCCGTTTAACGAGACTTACAATGTACTGCCGTTTCTGTTCCACATTGTCAATATCCCAGTAGCAAGAAAAAAATCTCAGTCGGTCCTGTTCACTTATTTTCTCTGTGCATTTTTCTTTACAGGATTCAGCACAAACCTTCTCACCAACAGCTTTCCCCGGCTTTAAAACCCCTTTAGACGATATGTATGGTTCCCCTTTCTGTCTTTTTATCTTTCTCTCATTTTTTTCCACTCTTTTGGATTAGCCTGTCCCTTACGTTTACGCTTACGGTTTTGGTAACCTGGCAACAGCGATTCTGTTTCTGGTGCGGCAGTTGTGTCCGTTTCTGCCTGTTCTGCTACTATATTCCCCGATGACAATACTGATGGTGATGAAATATCGAATGAACAGGATTCGGACAGAATACATTCGTCCCTTACCTCGGTATGAGCACTATCATCGGAATCTGAGATATAAAGATCTTGAAGCAAGGAGTTATTATAATCTTTAACTGTTTCGTGGTTTTTGTCAGTCATCTCTACATTTTGCAATAGTGTGTAACTGGTAGATGATTGTGGACTCTCCGGGCGTAAATGATTGTGTGGCAGATGTTCCAGGTCTGCGTGTACCTCAGTAACATGTCGTATGCCATTCTCACCATTTCCAAGCTCAATCATCTCTACATTTCGCAATGGTGTGTAACTGGTGGATGGTAGTGGACTCTCTGGGCGTAAGATAGGGGGACCTTCACAGAACACCACTAAAATGAAGCTCCTGAAACAAACAAACAACAAATTGAAACGTAAGTACAATATTAACCTGGGTTTACTAAAACGTGTGTGTGTAAGTTTACTGTAGGTATGCAAGTAATCTTTTTGGTTTAATCATAAAAATGCAGGTTTTGGTTTGATCCTGTAGGTACAAGCACACACACACACGCACCCTCACACCTCGACCCCCACACAAACCTGTACCTACACTCCACAATAACTACCTATCCACTACGCATGTTATCTAGTGGCAGTTTGTTAACGCGGCATTATGGTCAACTCGCATAATTATTTAAGAACTGGTGACAGTACTGATGTAACGCTGTTATGGGGACGAGGAAGACTATTCGCCCGTGATGCAGTTTTTACTAGTACAGGGGGATAGGGCGAACTATTCCGATGACAGCCAACACCTACCGCTAAAAGTTGTCTTACTGTAGGTAAATCATTATTGTAACGGTTGTCTCTTATTTGTGCAATAAAGATTATTATTATTTAATTTCTATTTCATTTCAAGTACCCATAGTAAACTTACACACATGGTAGGTAATTGAAACCTGCGTATTAAGTAATGAATAGGTATATCTAAGAAGGTAGGTACTTAGTTAATACAGATTTACACACTTACTTACATTACAGATTTACATTAAATAAATAAATGTTTAAACTTTAATAGGTAGATATTCACTTATTTATTTCAAACTGTTAAAAAGTATAAGCGAGCTCACTTTTAATACGTACCTTTTGAATGTCGAAATCCGTATCTGCATGGTGATTTAGCGATTTTAAAATCTTCCAAGTTCTTCTATTTTTATTCATCTTCACTGTTTTTGGCACTATAAATTATCAAATTTTAGCTTAGGTAACGGTTTTTCGAAAAAATAATGCGTGGAGTCTAGTAATAAACAATCGCGAGGGGCGCCCCGCGTCGTGTTTTCATACGCAACCGGCTGGGCCGACCTAAACTTTTTGGTGTCAAATTAACGTACAGTAGTATTAGACGCGAAAGTGAATTAGACCAACAGAGATTTATTACGTGCTAAAAGAACGTATAAAGCTTTTACACTATTATTGACATAAAAACTGATTGCATTACTTTAATTATTTAGTGCCATAGTAGCGTATTCCACTCTTACGTTTTTTTGGCAGGGAGAAAAATGACGGAAGCGCACGAAACAAGGTCCCATAAGCAGTAACGGTACTTTATGTTTATTTGGCACGAAACAAACTAAGGCTACATAATCAAACTTTCTGCGTTTAAAACGTATGACAAGATACGTTATTTGAGCGATTACATTGAAGGCATATTCGGTGTCCTACTTCGCTCTGTAAATCGAGTTACGATCGTTCTGCTCGTAACTTTTTTGACAAATTAATGTCATTATTGTAAGTAGAAACACTTCATTTTGGCAATAAACAAATATCATTTTTTTATACGTTATTGTTGTACTAAGCAATCTACACACTACATCGCTCCAGTTTTTAGGCACATAAAAATATGGGGATTAAAAAAGCGAATGGTGAAAAAATTTTTTTTTTGTATTTTTGCCCTTACGCTACTCTTGTTCTTAATCCACGCTATTCATAAGATCAAATCTTTCATATTCTAATACTATCACAGTAAAATCAGATCAAAATTACGGGTAAGTATTACCTACTCTTAGAGGAGCACACTGAATTTCCTGGACCACATACTTAAACAATTTAATAAGAAATTCGATGTGCCCTGATTTACATTAAAAAAATATTTAAGTATTAATACATACTCTATCTAAAATAAGATAATAACACCTTAACCAAAATATCTTTAAGTGTGATCAATTCCCTACTCCAACAAAATCAGTATAAAAATATAATAGTAGTCTGTAGAAAGTATTGCTATTTTCTATTGGATATTAAAACCTTTTAAATTTTCCTTAAAAATAACATGACCTCTTCGGGTTATTTGAGGTTTTTCAAGAAACTTTACTATGTCAGCTTCATGTCGGAGTACTAAAACATCTTCGACGTCGAGGTAATGGAATGAATCAATTTTACTATTATTATTAATTCTTAGAAATTTGACTTTTGGGGTCACTATGTCGGAATTGAGATCCATTGAAATTACGTTTCCGACAAAGTGCTTTACAGTTTTCTTTGTCGCAAACTAAACTACTAACCAATCGTCAACTTGAGGGCGCCTTGGTTCGTCCGGAGTGACTGTCTGTCTTGAATCGATTCTCTTTTCATATTTCCATTCACTGAGTACTTGATCGTCACTAGAGTCGTGGTCAAGAAAACAGTCCTCTTCTTTGTCGTCTTGAATAACGTTTTCACAATAAGTGTTCCAATCATCAGATTCTGTGGCATCACTTAATATTATTTCATCATCAATACTTTCATCTGATGAATAAAATATTTTCTTCTGTGGTTTCTTCTTCTTATGAGATATATGCTTTTCTTTCTTTGCAGGTTTACTTTTATTTGTGCATCTTTTTGACAGTCGCAATGTTTTTTCTTCCTCACGTTTTTGCTTTTCTGCTTCTTTATTTCGTAACTTTTCCAAGTAATGAAAAAAAATTACAAAATTATTAAATAATTGGATAGTACAGTTAAAGTAAAGAAAAGAAAAGCAGCGAAAGGCTGTACAGCCTTTCGCTGCTTTTCTTTTCTTTACTTTAACTGTACTATCCAATTTTTTTATTGTGCTAAGCAACAAATCCTCAAACGATTCTCCTTGTCTATATGTAATAATACGATTTTCAAGAATTTGGATTCCCGAGGTTCCGCTGCTAGTACCGGGTATTATAACCTCCGAGGGTTTCATAGTAGTTGTCTTAAGGTTCTGTTTTTGATTACATTCACATAGTTTTCTTCTAGCTTCCCGCTCATTCTTCTCCTTATTTAATATTTTTAAGCATAAGCTGGACAGAGTTGGTATGTCGAATTCGATATTTTTACTTTTGTATTTTAGAAATCTTTTTAGAGAATCTGGATCAAATTTTTCGTCTGGGATCACTTTACTATTGAATGGGAATACACCAGGGGGTGTATTCCCATTCAATAGTAAAGTGATCCTATGATTTTAAAGCCATTTCTAATTACCTTAGGATCTAATTCTTTCCAAACTTCTCCGAGGATTTGGCTGAATTGGTCCTTTTGTAGTTTGACTCCCACGTTCAAACAACACCACGCCAATATTTTTGCGTCCAATTTGTCTTTCATAGATTTAAAAACGGCTAAATCTAAAGGTTGTAAAAGATGGCTGGCATGAGGTGGCAATTTTAAAAAGGTTACACCCATTTCTGCGGCTTTCTCTAATATTTTTAACTGAATGTGAGTTGAGTGACCATCATAAATATATGATGGTCACTCAACTACAAACAACAAACATGGTTTTTCTTTGGACAAGTGAGGCAAGACAGTACCGAGCATATACTTCTCAAAGACTTTCGACTCTATCCAACCGTTTTTTGTTGCTGCGTATGTGGTACCTTCAAACGCATTTCTAGACATCCACTAGTCCCATACGTTTTTGCCCCGGTATATGATCAGTGGAGGTAATTTTTCACCAAGAGCGCTAGCCGTAAATAACACCGTGACGTTATTGTTTACTACACCTAACGCCATCTATCGAATCGTTGCAACAACTCGCCGATCGGTCAATATATAAAACGCCAGTGCCACAGACAGTCTAAGAAACGCAACACCTTCCGTGTTCCAAACCTATATTTTTTATTATCTGTGTTCTTTTTAATATTATTTTTAATCTGTACTGTTTTATGATGGAGTAAACGGGTTGAAGAAAGGACAAAATGATTTTCTCTTTATTACCCGAATCGCGGAAAAACTATTATGCTTTTCCCGATGACAAAGCCTACACGGACCGAATTTGCAATCCTGGACCGTATGGCCTGACCGTAAACAATTCTTGCAAATTTGTGTTGTGTTAACTAAGTTAACCCTCTCTTGAATTGGTAAATTAATGAACTTAGAACACGTATACAGTGAATGATTACCTTTGCACATTACACATACGCGCGGACCGCGTTTATTTGTTTTCGAGTTGTTATTATTATTATCTCCAGTAACGACGCCGACGTAACTTTGAGTCGATTGTTTTTTGTTTTGATTGTGCTCACTTCCTTTACTGTCGTGTGAATGTTTACTGTGGTTTATCTTAATCATATCCAACATATCCGCCCTGTCCTTGAGAAACTTAAGCAAATCATCTAACTTCACGAATGGCGGCTTGGTATTAGCTTTATAAAGTGTACCTTGAAACTGTTCCCATTCACGTTCGGTACTGGAATCTAACTTCGAAACAATCAAATAAATAACTAACGTGTCCCACGCATGCGTTTGTTCCCCCTGCGAGGCAAGCGCACGTAGGTTTCTTAACACTGTGTCTATAAGTTTCCTTAATTGTGAAGCCGATTCTTTATGTAAAGAAGGAATCATATGAAGGGATCTGACGTGGTTATGTTGCAGTAACCGTAAATTATTGTAACGATTCTCGAGCAGCTCCCATGCGTGAGAGTAATTGTCGGCCGTAAATTCCAGTGCACTAATAACTTGCGACGCACTATTTGTTAGTGACGATCGTAAATAGTGGAATTTTTGTATTCAATCTAAATCCTCACGCTCATGGATCATACTACAGTAAGAATTTTTAAACTCTAACCAGCAATCGTACGAGCCGTCAAAGGTAGGTATTTTTATGTCCGGTAACTTTACACATTGGACCTTACTTTTATTGACATTACTATTATTTTCAGGTACCTCTTTCTGCAGCAAGAGCTTGGCGGAAGCTACAACCCTATAGTACTGATCTTCAAAACGATCTCGGTCTTCCAGTTGTTTTGGAAGATCGAGCTCATCTGTGTTTTCCTCAATAAAATTTTGTAACTCGGTGTAACTTTGTAACAAACTAGAACTGTTTTCTACGCGTAACTTTATCTCTAACAATTGTTGTTCGTTTAACGGGCACACACATCGTTTAATGTAATTTTCCAAAATAGTTAACCGATCTTTGACCACGGCTCTTTTCTTAACGAATTCCGACATCTTAGCTTCACTCATTTTAAGGTAAAATAGGAACACAAGAGTTACTCACTGTAATCCTTCCTGTATGACACGGACTCGCGACCCGTACCGCCCGCGCAGACCCGCGAGATTAGGTATAACTCACGGCGTCGGGTTATGACTTCACCGGCCGGGCACCGCCGCTCAACAACTACGAACACAGCACAAATATTAACACAGAACGAAAGATAGGATGGGAAATGGATAGGAAACTCGACACCTGCCACTCCTCTTATGTCCTCTTGAATCTTTTTTTTTTTTTTTTTTCTTAAAAAAATGTGTATAACAAAACAAAAATCTTAAAAAAAGTCAAGAGTTAACATAATTCATCTCAAACAGTAACCACCCTTATACTCATTTATATGAAACATTAAACTTACAATACAAGAACTTCTCACAGACCCCCAATAAATTGGTTATTAGTAACACTACACAAGGGACTATGGCCCGGACTGTTCTCCCTCGATGGATGGCAACAAGAAACACACAAGCCACCATCACACCTAGACTTTGTATTATAACTTGTGAAAGACTTATGTTTCTGGGAACTGACGTCTTATGTTGGCTTTCTTCTTTGTCTGTTGCTCCTACCTCCTCAAAAGCCTTAGCTTTCTCATGATTAGTCCGATAATTTATCATTGATGTTCGGTGGATGCAGTGGTAACAGTCTATCATTGTATTTGACACCATGCATTTCAGGTCCTTTGGATGGTCAGAACAGTTTTCAAGAAACGTACACGTGTTCTCCACGTCGTCTTCATCAGTAACCCTTAAGTGCTCCTTACATGCAACTATTATCAGGTCCAATTTTCCATTAGTACTTTGGCACTTCTTGTTGTTTTTATTGATACATGTCTGATCCCCTTTTACATTAATTTTAAAAGAAGTTATGGCTATAGTAAGTTATGTAGTTAGTATATAAGTTATGCCACAGACAGTCTAAGAAACGCAACACCTTCCGTGTTCCAAACTGTTTTATGATGGAGTAAACGGGTTGAAGAAAGGACAAAATGATTTTCTCTTAAAATAACCCTACTATGAAGCCCTAACATAATGGTTTTTTTCCCGCGGATGCTATCGTTCGAGTACTTCCGTAACCTCTTGCACCCTACAACTTTGGTTTTTTCTGGATCTTTACTGAAACTAGATTCGTCTAAATTCCAGATTCTTTCCGGGCAAATTTTAAATCTAGTTCGTTAATACAACTTTCGAGTGTGTTAAAATATTCTTCAATAATAAAGGGGCTGCTTGCCTGGACATTTCTACAGCTTGCGGCTTCTTTAAGGATAATTTGTTTCTTTTAAGAAAAGCAGAAAGCCAATCATATCCCGGTGAATTATTCTTAAACTGCGTTTTAAGTTTATTACTTTCAATGTATTTGGTTACTAAAATAGATGTTTCATTTAAAGAGAGGCCGAAGCCATATTTCTCCATAGTGTGTAGGCCAGCAGCTAGTCTTCTTTCATTTTCGGGATCGATTTCTGTTGGCCTACCACGTGTGTCTTTAACCACACCTCGTCTTTGTTTGACTCGATCTACAATAGTTGCACGCGGTATCCCATATTTTCGTGATGCTTGATATGAATTAAGGTCTCCATTCTTTACTTCGAATACTGCTGTTTTTAAAGTTTCTAGGGTGTATTTAGTAACAGTCTTTTTTTATAATTGCGCACCATTTTCTAATGATTAACATCTGAAATAGAATTATTATAGTTGTAATATAATTTTGTGCTAAGTTTGAGGTGTTATGTTAAGTATTACTCAAGAATATTTATATATCGTTTGCATTGTGATTTCGTAACGAAAACTTTAAGTGTATAATAACAAATCTTAAATGTCTCAACCCTCAAGTGCCGTCATAACTTACAAATTATTAAAAGAAAAAACAATAGTGTAGTTATACATTTTCATGGCAATATTCGCATTCATCCTCAGTGTAATGCATGTACAAAGTATAAATTGTACAAGATGGACACCAAAAGAATGAACTTTCTAATAATGCCTTTGCAATTTGAGTATTCATATTCAAAATCAAATGACGAGGTCCAGTTGGTGTCGCATGGGACTGTCCGCATCCGAAACATTCATGTGACCAGATAAAATGTGTTTTTTGCCATGGCCAGGTAAGTATTTGCTCTATGTAATATTGAAAGTCATTTCTGTTTAAATATTTGTCGATATCAATGTATCTCAATATAACTGTTGTGTTTTATTATTATTAATAGATGGCAACATTGTCGGCCCGATATAGGCAACATCTCCTCCTTTTTACTCGATCGTCAGGTGTGAATATAAGAAATACAATCAATTAATTTGTGTCTTATTTCAACCAAATAACTAAATATAACATTGGCGACGAGCGTGATACGAGCTCTAAAGTGTGTGAATGTGGACAATACGATACGACGACAGTATTGCAAACAACTTTATAAAATAACATTGCGAACACTAACCTCAAAGTGAATCGCATGCATGGATCTAGTTGAAGAACTAATCGATCAGGGAAAGAAATCGTGGATTCAAGAAAAAAACTAAGAAGGAACTCATAGAAATTGCAAATAAACTAGCGCATAAAACCATATTCTCAGAAACACATTCTATTCAGGAATTAAGAATATATTTAAGTAATTATATCGACAGATTAAAATCAACAAAAATCATATCCAACATGGCTTCCATATCTACATTGGAAATATTTACTGGTGAAAACTGGAATGCATAGGCACATCAAGCAATTTGAGTGTTTTGTGCTGCTTAATGTTATTCCCGAAACGAAAAAAGTACCATTACTGATTACCAAGCTCAGTACAAAGGCCTATAAACTACTAACTACATTATGTACACCGATGCAACCAGTAAACGAGAGGTATGAAATCATTTGTGGCAAATTGAAAAAATACTACCATCCAGTACAAAATTATGCCCCTTATGATTAGAAGGTCTAAGTAGCAAAATGTCCAACAGCGCGAAATGTCTAATGAGCAGTTAGTCTAATTAGCAAAATGTCCATGTAGCAGAACGTCCAACTCTCAGGTGGTCTATTAATATTATTATTGTTTCTGGTAGCAGAACGTCTATTTAGCAAAAAGTCAGATTCTCAAAATGTCTGGTCTGGATACTCAGGCAGAAAATTCAACACACAAATTGCATCGGGAGGGAAACGGACACGGTGTTATAATATGTACATACAGACTCTTTGGTCTATACAGTGTGTTAGGTTAAACGAGGGACATATTGAGGGAAGGTATTCAGTATTCGATTATCGTCCCAATTATGTAAAAAAAATATAACCTTAATTTGTGACGTAATTGTCCAATAATATACACTATTCATGGACACTGAGCGCGCGCAAGAAGTGAACTTGTAAACAGTAAAATAATCACGCGGCAAAACACGCGCCGATTCTGCCGAAAAGGAAGCTCGTGCGCAAACCCCGCCCCTTTCCTTTGTGTTGTCCCCGATGTACCGACAGGGCACACTCCCGCGCCACCCCGCGCTAACCCCAGCCAGTCTAGGCACGCGCGCCGCTAACTCCGTATGTGCGCTTCCGGGTATCGCGTAAAAAACCCCGCTTAGTTCGCGATAAGTGTGCGTGTTCTTGAATAACAAAAAATGACGTCTTATCAATATTCCAGTGAAGAATATTGGGATATGGTTCGTGCCTACTTGTTATCAAATGAAAGTGTGCGAGGAGCTATTGATTTGTACTGAGAAATGTTTCCCAACCGCCAGATTCCGTCGTATAACTTGTCTCCGTGTATACTTACTTATGCTAGGTATCATCAACCAACGACTGCTAACATTCGGTCAGTACCTAGTTGCAGTAGCTAGATATTTTTGCCTGTCAAGCCAGGTTTAAAGTATTAAAGGGAAAATGGATTATACCTAAAAGTCATTGACCCGCGCACATGTTCTGCGTTAGGCGCAAGGGTGTATACACGTTGCGAGACTTTTGCGAAATTTTTGGTATGGTTCTATCTGTTATTTATCAGTGTTTTTTTTTGTTCATATTTTTATTAGTAACATGTAAGCATGCACTATTGCGGGTTTGAATATGTCCCTCGTTTAAACTAACATACTGTATACTCGTAGCGTATATCATATCTTTTTAATGGTGACTGACACTTATTGTCATGAATGCTGTTTGATTAGCATTACTCTTTTGTTTTTTCTTCCTGTATTGATTGCTATTCATTACAAATACAATAGTTCTAACTTCTAAATTACAAAAATGGATGAAGAACAATCATTTACTTTCATTGAAAGTCAAAAGAAGAAGCGTGTGTTGCTGCTGAATGGTCAGGTACAATTTAAATATCACAAATAAGGGAGGGTCAACTCTATGGAGATGCTCCCAGCGCAATGAGTGTAGTGCATCTGTTACAATAAATAAACACGAAAATAAAATAATTCGTCAGTTAAATGAGCATACTTGCAAAGCTAATTTTGATAAAAACAGGATTGACATAGTGATGGACAAATGCAAGAAATTAGTTCGTCAAAAAGCCAAACCTGTCCAGATTTTTTTTGAAAAAGAATTCGCTAATATGGATGAGATTCAACAGGTATCAGATTTTAACTCAAAAAAAGACACTGTTCAGGGCTCGTCGCAAACATTTAAATGTTTGTAAAACTGAATTCAGAAACTTGAATGATGTTACAATTCCAGAAATAATGGCCGACAGTTTCCTTGTTTGTGAAGATGGATGTGAAAATAATAAAATATTAATATTTTCAACACTTGTGAGTAGACAATGCATTAAGGCTTTGAAAAATAAGATGTATTTCATTGATAGACCATTCAAAGCTACCCCCAAACCATTCTACCAGCTGTTATCAGTTCATGTTGATTTGAATAGCTGTGATGATTTAACTTGTTATGGGAGTTATATACGCGTTACTACCTGACAAGACACAAGAAACCTACGGACGCTTATTTGGCCTCATCAAGCAACATTTTGAAATAGACATGACGGCCATTAAATGCGATTATGAGATAGCGCTTATCAATGGAATTAAAGAAGCTTTTCCAAACACTCAAATAACGGGCTGCTATTATCATCTTAATAAGGCCGTTTGGAAAAAAGCGTCAACATTGGGTCTTCCTGAAAACAGAGAGTGCAGAAACATTGTCAGAATATGTTCCAATTTACCTCTGCTACCTTCTCCATACATTACGGAATGTTGGACTAGCATTGTTGAAAACGCCACGAAAAGCGAAGAAATGGTGGTTTTTTTAAATTACTTTAAAAGACAATGCATACAGTCTCTGGCAGATATAATAAACTGTCCAAGTAATCATAATTTTCGCACAAACAATGCACTCGAAGGGTGGCACAGGCGGCTAAACACGAATATAAAATCAAAGCCAACCCTGCTACTATTCCTCAAAGCTCTTGGAAAAGAAGCGCTTTGGCAAGATCGCAAATACAAGAATATGTTATTTGAAAGAAATAAGAGAAGAAAGATCGATATAATGTTTAATGCCAAATACAAAAGAGAGCTGCAAAAGCTTGAGGGCCAAAAAGCTAGCCCCTTTTAATTTTTGATAAATCTTGGCCATATCAAAAGGATATTAGGTGAATAAATGCAGGGGAATTTGTGCGCCTAATATCCTAATAATATTTATGAGGCTATAAGGTTTTTAACCCTGATATTTTTTTAACAAATAAATTTACTTTAATTTACAAATGACTTTTACTTTCTATCATGAGTGTACACATTTTAAAAATGACTTTTTGCTAAATAGACGTTCTGCTATACAGACCATCTGATAGTTGGACGTTTTGCTACATGGACATTTTGCTAATTAGACTTACTGCTCATTAGACATTTCGCGCTGTTGGACATTTTGACTACTTAGTCTGATCAGGCGGGAATTATGCTATACACCAAGCTAATTTCGAAAAAGGTCTCAAAAACCTAACGAAACTATACAACAGTTTATAATTGAACTCAACAAATTGTCAAAAAACTGTGATATTAAAAATTTAGACTCGGAAATAAAGGAAAGGTTGCTGAATGGCACTTATTATAATAATAATATAATATAATATAACTGCCAAAAAAACAATTGAAGTATTTAAGAACATTTTTGTACGCTACGGGTATCCTTTACATTTAGTGACTGATAATGGACCAACATGGACCAGTGAAGTATTTTTTTTTTTGTAAAATTGTGTGAGTTAAGCAATCTTACTCTCCTCCATACTACCCTGCTACTAATGGGTTAGCAGAACGGTTTGTTGAGACATTTAAGTCACACATGGTAAACATTGTAGAAAGTGGGCAGACGGTGGAATATGCTTGTAATCTGTTTTTGTTTGACTATAGGTGTACTATACATAAAACCACTGGTCAAAGTCCTGCAAAAATGATGTATGGTAGAGAATTGAGATGTCGTTTCTCTATGCTGAGACCAAACCCAGTTCATGATAAAATTGATGATGAACAAATAAAAATAACAAACAACAGTAAAAACTTGTATAAGACATTTGTAATCGATGAAAAATTAATGGTTAAGGATTTAAGAAAAAATATAAAAAAATGGTCATTAGGTAAAGTTATTGAAGTTTTAGTACCAGGAGTGACCTACATGGTAGAAGTGGATGGACAGCAATGGAAACGACATGTTAACCAACTATTAGAATGTGGGCAGAATCTAGAATAAGAAAAAAAAAGGTTTTACTTCTTTAAATTAAGGAAAATATTGTTATTTTTTTATATGGAGCGATGGATTGTAATGTTGCCACATCATTAAAAGTTGCTTATTTGGTTTGGTACTAGAAATATTGGTGGCATGGTGAAATGACAGATGTTACACATATGCGACTACTGTAAACACGCTTATTTTTTTTTTTAATTGTAGAGGGGAAGACTGTTGTGTTTTATTATTATTAATAGAGGGCAACATTGTCGGCCCGATATAGGCAACATCTCCTCCTTTTTACTCTGTGGTCAGGTGTGAATATAAGAAGTACAATCAATTAATTTGTGTCTTATTTCAACCAAATAACTAAATATAACAATAACCATTGTGATCTAATTTAAGTACCTGCAACATAAAATGATAACTTCACTATAATAAATATAATCGTTAAACTTCTCTTATATACTTTAAAAAATAAGAATTCAAACAAAGCTGTAAGAAGTATACGTATAAATTTTATTTCGTAACTAGGTGTCTAGTTACGAAATAAAATTTACTACAAGGAAACACAAAAAAAAAGGTTTAAGATCTCTGGTTTTGGGGCAAATGCGTCGTATAGACGCAATAACCCCAGAACAGCAGACGCATTTACCTCAAACATACAGACCTAACCTAAAACAATTAAATCTTCATTTCTCCACAAATAAAACGATTTCAATAAAAATAACTATCGGTATAGACAGACCATAAGATATTGCGTATGAACATTCCATATTGTAAACGGAAAACATAGAAAAAATATGGCTTCTTAAGGATTTAAATCACTCACCTCGCGAAGCACCACTTGACAAAACACACGTTATTTTGAATATGGCCGACATTTTGAATTTGTGCGGTACAACGCCATCTATTGAAACTACTCTGGTCAGCAAATAAACCGAGCCACCCGCTACCTAGGAACTTTGATTCGATTTTCTCAAAAAGTATAAAACTTACAACTATCAAAGTTATACCTACAAAAAGTGCGTTTCATGGTGATTAAAATGACTACAAATTAATTCGAAAGTACCGTCAACTCACATTGTAATCAAGCAACAAATACAATGCTAACGATTTGCTCTGTTTCTTTTTCTGGCTTATTCCACTTTTCCCCGTTGGATGATCCCCATTGATGGGGATTAGTGAACTTTTTGTTCACTACTCCCCGTTGACCCAAAATTTTTATTTAATGGGGATAAGTGAACTAAAAAGTTCAATAATCCCCATTAGGTAGGTACGTTAAAAAAATAAAATATATGAATCATGTTACATTTATTAATTAAAAATATAACTTTCTTATACCTAATAAAATCACAGATTGTACAATTATTAATTTAAAATAAAAAATATAACTTTCTTATACCTAGTAAAATCACAGATTGTACAATTATTAATTTAAAATAAAAAATATAACTTTCTTATACCTAATAAAGTCACAGATTGTTACAATCATTAATTTAAAATTGTAGCATGAAAATATTTCTTTCTTATACCTTGTAAAATCACAGATTGTACAATTATTAATTTAAAATAAAAAATATAACTTTCTTATACCTAATAAAGTCACAGATTGTTACAATCATTAATTTAAAATTGTAGCATGAAAATAATTCTTTCTTATACCTTGTAAAATCAAAGATTACACTCACTTAAGTTTTTCTAAACAGTGCCCAATCGTAATTTCATTATTAATGAGTTCCATTTGGACCTCCTGTATATAATTATCGCGATTGATGCTTTTTTTTGTTTTTTCCGCTATACCTTTATTTTCAGAAACCCCCAATGCAAGAACTTCGTAATACGATGCATCTTCAGCCAACGCTGTGAGGAGCTTCATAATGTTGGGTTTCTTTATTTTCACACGCTTTTTTATTTTATTATTCCATGCTTCGACTAAATTCGTAGTGCGATGAGTCTGTCCAAATACACACCACGTTTTAATAAAATCATCTTGTAGCCATTGTCTGAGCATGTAATTTCTAAACTCCTTGCTATTATCATCATCAGGGCTTTGAGAGGTAACATAAAACCAACCCGCAATGATTTTATCTGATGGTAACAAAGCCAAAGCAGTGCTAAGTGCAACTTGTCTTCTGGTTAATTTATCTTTTGTTAGTTTGAGTTGTTTTCCTTTCTTCCATATTGCCTGGGTGAAATGGAAATAACAGCCGCTAATAGATATATTTACAAAAACATTTCGCATTGCGTTCATCGGAGCCACTTCATAGTCACATTTAAATATTTCTGGATTCCAATCAGGTAACGCAGATTTTAGCATACTAAATAAAATTTCATATGTTTGTTGATTTTTATGGCTCATGAGGGCATAAACAAGTGGCACAATGTTTATGTGTTTTTCTGTACTGCCCAAATCCCCATGAATGGTGTAGAGTTGGTAAAAGGGAGATGGACAGATCCAAAACGTTCCATCACCCAAGAACATCTTCAAATTTTTCATTTGATGTCGGGCAAATTCAGAGCAAAAAGCTATTACACGGATACCACTGTCATTGTAGTCTGCTAAAATAAATTCCTGATGAGCTGGAGGTACTTTAACTTCTTCAACATTTTTGAACTCAATTTTACTTACTTCAAATGCTGCATTTCTGTGTTTATATAATGTTGTTTTGATAGACTTCAGGGCAGGGAATTCTTTTATTTTGTCAATTCCGGTATCTTTTAGTGAGCTCACAGCCGCGTTGTAAGCAGTGGGAATAGCAGGTGCTTCTGGATCCGCAAGTGTAGTTTTTAGTTTGAATAACCTCAAGGTAACTTCATTCCGCGCAAAATCAGGTTCACAAACATTGTGTCGTTTCTCAGCTACAACTTGATTGTCCTGTAAAATTAAGTAATAATAATTAATTACTTTACATTATTTTTTAAGTAAACAATATTGCACTTACATAGAATACAAAATTAAATAGGCTATTTAACAACCTTTAAAACTTATAACAAATTGTTGTTATCCTATCAGAATAGTTCAACAAAACATATTTCACTTTATGCTTAACTAAAATATGTAATAATAATTAAATATGTATATACAATTCACTTCAGCTACACTCTTTTACACTAGGTGTAATAGACTTGTTTGACAAAAGAATGACGTCACACGTGCCGCCATGACAGAAACAGTGTTTAAACTTTAACGTTGATTTTTAAATTTTGATATTGATAAACGTGATATTGATAACACACATAACCTGAGTTATTATTGTCATTATTAATCACAAAATATAATAAGTAACTTACCATGACAGTGATGGATCCGGCACATTTACTTTGTTTTCTTGTGGTACACTCCCACAAAACTCCACCATTTTTATATTTGCATTTTTTACTGTATTGATGTCCGGCCCGGAGAAGTATGGTAGCTTTACCTTTTTTAACGTACTCTAAACAAACGTCAGTTGAACTACCAGCCATTTCCTTTATTTATTCCTATATTAAACTAATAACTGCGAACTGATAAGAACTGCACGCTTGAACTACACTACACACTACTAACCCTTAACGACTACGAAACAAAAACAAAAGATGGGTCGACCAATCACATACGAGCTAACTCGCACCCCGCTCCGCCACCGCCTTGCGCGCGCGCCTCTAGAAAATGAGCATCTTTTACAGTATTGTGTATCTTATTAGATAGATAGATATAAGGTCTTATTCCCAAACATCGTTAGAACAATTTCGTTGGGGCAACAATCTGTTTTTCGTTCTAATAAAATCGTAAAGTAGGCATGTAGGTAATTTAAAATTTTGTTCTTACCTTATAAAAATAAAAGTACATGATTCATATATTTTATTTTTTTAACGTACCTACCTAATGGGGATTATTGAACTTTTTAGTTCACTTATCCCCATTAAATAAAAATTTTGGGTCAACGGGGAATAGTGAACAAAAAGTTCATTAATCCCCATCAATGGGGATCATCCAACGGGGAAAAGTGGAATAAGCCCTTTTTCTCTACAATGAGGGTAGTCGGATATTTCTTATCATTTCTTTAGATTTTGTCCATCGTTTGCTCAGACGTGTGTGTTTTTGCTACTTTTTTCGATTAATAATGGATACAACACCTCAGGAAGCAGCTCAAGCTATAGCATTACTTCAAGCAGGCATTGCGCAACGTGAAGTCGCTCGAAGGCTTCGAATCAGCAGATCTTCGGTGCAACGAGTTTACAGACGATACCTAGAGACTGGAGCATTCGATCGCCGTCCAGGTACGGGCAGACCTAGGTCTGCCCGTACCTGGAGCCCTAGGGCTACATCAGCAGCAGATGATCGTTATATCCACCTTACTGTTCTGCGAAATCGCCACCTCAACGCAGTTCAAGTCCAACAAAGTCTGCGTGACGAACGCCAAGTGGTCATAAGTTCAGATACCGTCAGGAGACTTGCTGAACGGAACTTGACCCCAAAAAGAGCTGCAACAGGCCCAGCATTAACGGTAGCACACCGTCGACCACGACTTAACGACGAATTTGCTCGAGAGCATAGGGATTGGACATTAGAGCAGTGGAGTAATGTACTCTTCACTGATGAGACCAGGGTGAGTCTACATGGAAGTGATCGACGTCAGAGAGTATATCGTCGCCCTGGAGAACGTTATTCTCAGTGTTGCATCGAGGAAACTGTTGCTTATGGAGGAGGATCTGTAATGGTCTGAGGCGGCATCTCGTTAACAGCACATATAGCGTTAGTTTTCATCGAACCGACGGGCCGTACACGTGGACTGACTTCTCATCGCTACATTACTGGAATCCTTGCAGACCATGTGGTACCTTACGCAGGATATATCGGACAGGATATGCAATTGATGCATGATAATGCACGGCCTCATGTTGCTCATGTGGTGACCCAGTATCTACGCGACGTCAGCATTCGTACGATGGACTGGCCAGCTCGAAGCCCGGACTTGAATCCGATAGAACACTTATGGGATGAGCTGAAACGTCGGGTTCGAGCCCGGGTACCTGCTCCAACAAGGCTTACAGAGCTGCGAATCGCAATTGAAGAGGAGTGGAATACAATTCCTCAAGATTTTATCGTCAGGCTCGTAAGGTCGATGAATACATGGATGCTGGCAGTTATCCGAGCAAGGGGAGGGAATACGGAATATTGATCAATTTTTTTTTTTTTTTTTATCTTTGTTTTTGGCTTTAATTTTTTTTTTCACTTTATCATTACTAACGATTGTCACTACTGGAAAACGACTCTTCTTTGTAAAATCCTTAATAAACACTGAAATATTGATTAAACCCAATGAATTTCCTTTCATTTTAATCACCATGAAACGCACTTTCTGTAGGTACAACTTTGATAATTGTAGGTTTTTTAGTTTTTGAGAAAATCGAATTAGAGTGCCTGGGTAGCGGGTGGCTCGGTTTATTTGCTGTCCAGTGTATATGTTATGATTTTATTCAAAATAAAAAAAACTAGATGGCAGGAGAGGTTGGTTTTGAATCACCCCTAAGACGCAAATACCCCGGGTGACCTTACATTTAAAAATTGAATTTGCAAGTTACATCTTTTGGCTGTTCATTAAGACACACCTTGCATATAATTATTATGCTTTTGTATGAAATTGCACCTATCCTTTACTGCAGCTAATTTTAAACTTGCACAGGCATATCATCGATTAAAAGAATTGCAAAACTTACATTGTTGCTTCACGGAGACCGACTTCTGCTCTGCTTATTTACAGCAGTTGCAGTAGCGGCACAGGAGACCACAGACTTGCGCTCCTTTTGCTCATGTTGCAAATCCTTGTGTGTCACCGTTTCAAGGGCAACCGACGACCCTCTAGAAATGACAACAAATCCTCTAATGAAGGCATTTTTACTACGTTTTTCAATATAAAAGGCCCAGACTGTCTCACAGTGTCCCATTTTTCTGTTGGTTGTTGCAAATTATCTAGCGCGCTCAAATGCTATCTAATTTGTGATAATAATGCATGTAGGTATACTGGCAGCATTTGGTTTTTTAATAATAGGCAAATTTAGTATAGCATTGACGTGGTGGGAAACAATTTTGACCTTATTGTGGAACCTTTGTTTTAATAAATTTAAAGCTACAAAATAGTTAGCATCTGTTAAAGGTAAATGTTTAATAACCTCTAAAGCTTCACCTGTCAAATAAGTGGTTAAATAAAACAGTTCATCACATGGGGATAATGATTCATTATTGTCTACTACAGAGGTAAACATAAAACGTAGTGATCCTGATATATTGCCGTTTAGAAGAATTGGCATGTTAGCCGTCGAGGCATGTTTGATAAAATCCCAAAACTCAAAGCATTTATTTCAATTAGACCATTACGGCACTTTTGAATGTCAAAAATACAAAAAAAGCAAAGCTACAGTCACAGACACAAGGCATATATAATAACTTGAGAAAATACTGCAGTTGCCCATTCTCTAGCGTAGATCTCTATGGAGAAGAACGGGCAATCATCGAAACCCTTCGGGACAATCACCGAAACCGCTTCGCACGTTTTTTTTTGGATAATTATTATTCAGATCTCTCCGTTTGGTGTTTTTTCTAGCCATTCTTCCCGAACATTCCAATCATTATCCGCAGGAATATTTTCGTCCTGTTGTGGCTGAGCTATTTCAATTGCGATAGCAATCGTATTTTCCGTTACTTTTCCTGTGGATTGGAGCGGTAAAGTTTCTTCCTGCTCGAAACTGGGTAGTCTGTTTTTGGCATTTTCGTTAGTACTACATTTATTATTTTGAACTTTCACGTCGAATGACAGTTCGTTAACTTCCAACGTATTGTTAACGTTGGAAATGGAGTAAGCTTCTGAGGATTCGTTAATGTCAGTGCTTGCTATTAATAATAATAATAATTATCATTTTATTATCAGGCAACTAAGGCCCATAGATAAAATACACAAAATAATATTTTAACAACAATATTAAACTAATACATATTTTAAACCTTAAGAAACTAAAACTATACACGCAACGTTGTCGGGGTCGTGTTTCGCTGCGCGGTGTCGCGTAACCGCCCTCGGAAACGTTGATATACGACACCCTTCGTAATAAATAATAAAAATTTATAATAATAATTAATTTTACGTCTGCGTTTTCTTGCGGACCGTCCGACGCCTTACAGCGCTCTTTTATTTTATTATCGTTTTTTTCCAGATGTTGTATCACAAATCGGTCAATTCGAATTGGAATTTCACCCCTAACTTCACGGCATTTCAAGTATCAGTAAGTCTGCAAATTCTGCCTCAACAGCAGCTGAAGTGGCGGTAACTGGGCCTCTTTTGAAAACTGGTACCATTATTGCAGTCCACAAAGGTGAGTAGGGGAGCGGGGGGCACGTTATTACAATTTTTAGATAGTTGTTAATATGACAAAAGCTATCAAATAAATTATACATTTGATTACTTGTAATGTTAGTATGTCTATTTAGCTATTAAAATATGACTGAAAAATTATTA
This sequence comes from Xestia rhomboidea, assembly GCA_963853795.1. Lineage (NCBI taxonomy): Eukaryota > Metazoa > Arthropoda > Insecta > Lepidoptera > Noctuidae > Xestia > Xestia rhomboidea. The sequence goes on from OY970774.1 coordinate 12,147,548, forward strand.
AAATTTATGTATTTTTTTCACAATGGAGAATTTAACTAAACAAGTAGATTGTAACATCTTACCCCGGAATTGGGGCTAGTTGTTACATCATCGGGGCACGATGTTACGGTTGATAAATAAACTAAATCATCAGTAATACATATTTTTTTATTAGTATTTCAAAACTATATCAACAATAGAGATCACTTTATACAGTCTTCTAACATTTATGAGTAATTATAATATCTATTATGGTAATTATTTAGGTTTTTTTTTGTAGAAAATCACTTTGGCAGGAACATTTTTAAATTTTAAATAAAACACGTCTGTTTCTTTTTTTGACTTAGTCTGCAAATAACAACTTGTAGTAATTAAATTATTCACTTTCACTTCTTAATTAGTTATTTTAATAAACTTTTAGCAAACTAAAATACTTTCGATTCTAACATTTTTAAGGCACTTATATTATACAAAGATATATAGTAACAACAATACCACATACAACAAACAACAACAAACAAACAATATTACATCAAATATTAAATCAGTCTTCATCAGAATTGCAATTAATGCAAATGAATGAGCGAACATTTCCCGTTACACATTTGACATGGGCCCACATTTTGCATTCTAAACATTCTACCCAATCTTCTTTTATCGAGGTGCTATAACTTTCGCTACACACTAAAGAAAACCATTCATCAGTATCAGAATCTGAATCGGAAACCAAATTTTTTTTCTTCACCTTTTCTTTTCCTTCTTCGCTCATTTTCGAGAACTTTCCTTTACCTTTACCTTTGCCTTTTCCTTTAGTTTTTTTGGTCTTTGCCAGTTTTTCTTCATACTCTTTTTTTAATGAGTCTTTTTCAGGTGTGTCGGTTAACACAGCGGATTTGCGTTTACGACGACTGTTGATAAATTGTTTTCGAGCTGCTGCTTTAGGAAAGGGTCTTATTTTTGAAGGTGAAAAATTTTCAAATTTACTTGGTATACCAGATGGACCTGGTATCGATAATTCTATTTCATTTTCTTTTTGAAAACTTGCCAAATCTGGAGTCAGTGATGTAGTCAAACATTCTGTATCTTGCAAACTAGTGGGATTTGGACAAGGTGAAACAGGAATATTTTTAGTAGTGTCAGGCATAGGATTTGTTGCTGTTTCTATTGCCTGTATGATTTCAGTGGTGCTTATGTTCAGTTGAGGTGCAGAATCTAACAATTCTGGATTTTCCAGGTCTAGTGTCAAATTGGAGATGTTCTGCGGATTATTCCGATCTGTCACCCCGCTTTGTCCCCTTAGGGGGACAGATCGGAAAAAAAAGTTTGATCTGTCCCCCTGTTAGCACTGAGGGGACAGTTCGAACTTTATTCACTCCTTAACGGTTTCATCTGTCCCTATCTAAATATATAAAAGAAGAAACTGACTGACTGAGTGACTGACTCACCTATCAACGCACAGCCTAAACCACTGGGTCTACAGATTCCAAATTTGGCAAGTAGGTTCCTTATGTGGTCTAGGGGTGCACTAAGAAAGGATTTTTCAAAATTCAACCCCTAAGGGGGTTAAACGGGGCTCCAAAGTTTGTATGGGGAAACAAGATTAGTTAGTCTATTTTATTCGAAATTTCACAGGAGTGCTCCTATTAATAAATGAGTAAAAACGGGTATCAGGTTTTTTCAGAATTCAACCCCTAAGAGGGGGAAATGGGGTGACGAAGTCTAAAAATCAATGCACAGCCTAAACCGCTGGGTCTACAGATTCCAAATTTGGCAAGTAGGTTCCTTATTTGGTCTAGAGGTGCACTAAGAAAGGATTTATCAAAATTCAACCCCTAAAGGGGTTAAACGGGGCTCCAAAGTTTGTATGGGGAAACTAGATTAGTTAGACTATTTTATCCTTAACTTCACAGGAGGTCTCCTATTGATAAATGATTAGAAACGGGTTTCAGTTTTTTTCAGAATTCAACCCCTAAGAGGGGGAAATGGGGTGACAAAAACTGAAAATCAAAATGGGTATAGTTTTTATGGTGTATCGGGTCAGGTGTATTACAAAAACAACGATTTTAAGATTGAATATGGTGGACCTGAAATACCATCATCCCCTGTTGGCGTGCGATGGGGTTGAAATGTCTCAAAATCAATATGGGTGTCGATACCGTGGTTATCAGGGGTGCTGATTACGAATATGGCATTTATTTTGAGATCCAGAAGAAGGTGGATTTGAAGTCTCTACTCAAACTCAATCTCAAACTCAAATCATTTATTTCAATTACGATAGTATCGGCACCATTCAACTCGACCATATTTAAGGGAACTAAGTGACCTGACACACCCGGCATCAGCGAGACATTTGAGTGAGCATGACATTCTCTCGTAGCCACCAAGGCATATTCAAGTCAATGAAAGATAACTAAATGTAAGTGGTGGCTGAACAGTACAAAGTACTCACACATGTGCTATGCAATTATATAATACTAAAAACTGGAATCTATACAATGTAAGTAGGTATATTTTTACATCTTCTGCAGCTTCCACAATACATTAACATGGGAATCAATTCTTCTTCTTCACAGACAGACAGTGATTGTGACAGTGATTGTGACAGTGATTGTGACAGTGATTGTGACAGTGATTGTGACAGTGATTGTGACAGTGATTGTGACAGTGATTAGTCATAATCATAGATTGATTAACATGTAGGAGACCATTTATCCCTTTATTTTGATCCAGTGGGACAGTAACCGAACTTTACGCGGGCGAAGCCGCGGGCAACAGCTAGGCACTGATAAAAGATCAAACCTTTTTTTCCGATCTGTCCCCATAAGGGGACAAAGCGGGGTGACAGATCGGAATAATCCTGTTCTGCGAAGTCATGGGATAATCTGTTTCTGGATTAGGGCGATCAGTGAGTGGCATAAGAAGGTGCATAGTCACTGTCTTGAAAAATGTCAGGATTGAAGGGCCATATCCCTGTTGATCTGAATCCACTCATGATATTTGCAGGATTTAGGGCCAAAGGCAGTGAATCTTTCACCATGGCAGGAAGATCATGAATCGTCATGGTTTTTCCTGAATGATTATACATCCAGGCTGACTGTGTTCGATTAAGGTGGTTTTTAAAAGGACCATAAACTCCTACATCTAATGGTTGTAAATTGTGAGAGCAGTGCGGTGGAAATGACAGCATGATAATGTTGTTTATTTTGGCTTTCTCAACGACATGAAAATTTACATGCGAGCTGTGGTTATCCAAAAGGAGCCGAACGGGCTGTTCAGCAGAAGGCTTGACATGTTGAATGAAATGATCCATAAATTTTAAAAATTCTACTTCAGTCATCCATCCCGAAGAATTGCCCGGTTCAATCGCATCTACTGGTCCAGTACGAAGAAAAAGATCCGTGTATCTCATTCTGGGAAACACGAACCTCGGCGGAACTGAATTCCCAGCAGCATTTATGGCACATGCAAGAGTAATAAGTGTCTCTCTTTCGGCAGATGTGATCGCACCGACCTGTTTTTGACCCCGGGTAGCAACTATTTTTTTAGGCTTCTGTACCGTCGTGACACCTGTTTCGTCAACGTTCCATATTTTTGGAACAAGCCTTGCAGTTTGTCAAAAAAATCTTTAACGTTGGTTTTGTTAAACGATGTTGCTCTACTCAAAGATGTAGCTTCTGGTGTTCGTAGAGATAGTTGAGGATTTCTATCCATAAAACTTTTAAACCAGTCCGGCCCAGCCGTATTATTTTTATGCCAGCTGGGGGGAATATTTTTTAAGTCGAGTTTTAGAGCACATTGATAAGCTAGTTTGCGTACTTCTGTTGGTAGTAAACCAAAATATATTTCTGAACTATTGAGTAGATAAGAAGCTAATTTATGTTCTGTTTCTTCTGAGAATACCAATCTAGGTTTAACGTAACCCAATGAACAACTTTCGTTGTTTTTGGTTTTTCTGACATACCTGGATAAGGACATCGGACACAAATTAAACATCTCACTTGCTTTACGAATGCTCGTTTTATTCTGCAGTACTTCTGCTGCAGCAGATTCATAAACTTCTTTACTAGTTGTACCTCTTTCTGTTTTTCTTTTATAGTTTCTCATTCTGGAAAAAACAAAGAATATGTAGAATTTTTAAAGTAAGAAAACGAACGGTACGATACCAGTAGGCTTAGCCAAGTTGACAATCTACAATCGTTAACGCTAATAGAAAACTAACCAAATGTATGGGAATGACATCTATCAACAATAATTCACGTGGTCAAAACAAACGAATGGAAACTTTAAAGTTTAGTCAAAACTGTAAGTTGACTACGATTTACAATGGGATGTAGGGATCACGATTGTAGAAACGAATACATTTCATTCTATCATCTTGATCGATGTAAACTTGTCTACGAAAGTTTATATTCGTTTGTTTTGACCACGTGACTTAACGTTTACGATTGTAGAAAGAGAATCGATACGAATCGTTTGTAACTTGGCTAGGCCTGCAGATATGGTAATATTTTTGGGGTACCTAAGTTTTTACATGTAACAACTTACCCCAAACAATTGTAACTACTTGCTCATAGGACGTTTTTTACTATAAATTGAAGTCATTATTAATGGATATCGATAGTAGAATCAAACAATATTGTAAATTAAAGGTAATATTAATAAATAATAATATTATGAACGTTCAAGGTTAAAAATTTTGACAAAATAAAAATAAAAAATATAGTCATCAGGAATCAAAAATTTCGTAAAGGATTTTTTTACTTACTTGGTTGAAATCGGGACTTACGCACACAACCTAGCAGCTCAGCGCTTGGCGGGTCACTGATTGTTTTTATCTAATGCACGATGTTATAAGAAAACGGATGAGTCCAATTATGTCCATCTAAAGAGTTTAAAATCCCGGTAAAAAACGCGTGTTACTTCTTAGCCCTGTAACAACTTGCCCCCCGCTCCCCGGTAGAAAATACCTTTGCAACCTTTCGGCAAAATTAATATTATATCACGCATTAATCGTGTCACCATAAGACGACTGATCAGCGATTGTCACAGCTGCAACATACAGTTTATCTCGCCAAGATTTCCATCCTGTTGTTTGTGGTACATTTTCCACATCATCGACATCGCTATTTAGTTCGTTTCCTTTGATCTTGTTGTTTAAAAATGCAACCGATCCACCGATGGCAGAAGCTTGCCATTCGGTTTAGAACCAATACGTTTGCTGAGAGCAACAACAAGGACCGATTCTAAGAAATAAGACAGGTCTTCGAGATTCGTAATTTGTTGAGCTTTTCCGATGCAGCGCTTATAGAATCGTCGTACCCAAGCATTTGTCCTTACCTTTCAAGCTGGGCAATCGCGTAATCATGTTTAAATTTAAATTGTTTATGTTTAAGTTAAATTGTTGACGGCATATCGAATGCATCACCCACGTTCTTCTGTCATGAGACTGTATATCCCGCGGAAGTGTTGGGGTCGAGACTTTTTAAATGCTAAGACTCTTCACGATCGCGAGAAATGCAGCCTCAGGGAATATTTCCTAGGAGGCTACGTGGGAATGCATCGAGATGTGGTCGCGATGGACAAGGGCCTCACCCCCGCTCTCCTTGGCTAAAGAGAACTGGCGCAAACCTCCAGTGCTTGACACTAACGACCGGAGGGAGATATGGCAGACTAAGGAGCTTCACGGATGCTTTTTCCGGGCTCTGCATAGGCCCGATGTAGACCTATCAGCGTCCGTAGCCTGGCTACGTTCCGGGGATCTATTCGGAGAAACCGAAGGTTTTGTCTGTGCAATAATGGATGAAGTTATGATGACGAATAACTACCGGAGATTTATTCTGAAGGATGGCACGATTGACATATGTCGGGCATGCCACCGTCCAGGCTAATAAATCCGTCACATTATCTCCGGGTTTTCTCGTCTATTTAACGGAGAGAACTTGCATAGGCACAACCTTGTCATGTGCCCGGATTATCCACCAGCAAGTTGCTCTAAATAAAATACAACCTTGTGGAATCGGAAGTGCCTTACTATAGGTATGTGCCCGACCCAATTCTCGATAATGGCAGTATCACATTGTACTGGGATCAATGAATCCATTATCACTGACAGGACTATTGTAGCCAATAAGCCTGATATAGTGATTGTTGATATAACGGTTCCGCATGATGGGAACCTCGTGAAAGCCGAGAAAGATAAACAAATCAAGTATCTTGACTTGGCTCGCGAGGTTGTTGACATGTGGGAAGTGGACTCAGCGATCATTGTGCCGATAGTCGTATGAGCCCATGGCTTAATTGCCAAGAGCCTCGATCAATACCTGAGGAAGCTCTCTTCAGGCAGCTGGATCAAGGGCTTGATTCAGAAAGCGGTACTCCTGGACACGGCTCATATTGTTAGGAGGTTCCTCTCTCTGGAGCCCTGACCGCCGGTAGCTTGGACCCTGTTCCCGATACCGGTGGGCAAAATTTTTTTATATTTTTATATGTGTTCATATATTTTTTGTAAGGAATAATTTATATTTAAAAATGTAATAAATTTGTGAATAAATAAATAAACGACATAATAATAAAACAGTTTAGATAGATTTTACAGTGATAGACCGATCAGCGCGCCGCGTAATGATAATCGATGTTACCATTCCGCATGACGAGAACCTCGTGAAAGCTGAGAAAGAGAAACAAATAAAATATCTCGACTTGGCACACGAGGTTCGCGACATGTGGAATATTATATATATATTATTATTAAGTTTTTATATATATTATATTATTATTAAGTTTTTTTTTTTCGAAGGAAAGATATCTTAAAACGTTCGATACCTTCAATCAATGGAGACTCACAAAAAATACGAAAACTTTCTCCGAAACGGTTTTGCTGTCTTATTTCATGGAAATTTCAAACACGAAGCAACCCAGTACATTGTGGAGTATTTATTCTATGATAAAATTAGTATTGGTAACGAAACATAACATAAATATAAAAGAATATCATAAGCTGATTTCAATTCTTAAAATACAGTCTTCTGGGTTCAAAAGCAAGAAATCAAAAGTTTTTACGGCAAATCAAGTTGAGAAATTTTTAAACGATGCCCCAGATGATACTTTTCTCGGATTAAAGGTAAGTTTAAGTTAAATATTTTGTATTTCCTACAATTTTTCACCCTGGTTATAATAACTTGCTTGGCTTTTGCTAGTTCTGGCAAAAATTCACAGATGGCGCTGATTTAATTATTTTGCTATACTTATTACAAAAAAAAATACATTGTTTCAGGTATGTTTAATAATTGGAATATGTGGAGCTTGTCGTTCTTCAGAAATGTTAAATCTGCGCATTCGAGACGTAGAGAAACACTCAAAAAAATTACTGCTCATAAAATTAGTTGAAACGAAGACCAAAATTAATAGATCTTTTGTGATAAGGGAAGAATACTGCGCTATTATCAATAAATACATTGCTTTACGACCTGACAAAATCAAAACCGACCGTCTTTTACTGCAATATTTGAATGGGAAGTGCAAGAGACAGCCCATGGGCATTAATAAAATTGGCGAAGTGCCGTACACCTCTACACGGGACACTGCCTAAGAAGGACGTCGGCAACTCTTTTGTCCGATTCGGGAGCAGATCTTACATCATTAAAACGACACGGTGGCTGGCGGTCTAACACAGTCGCCGAAAGTTATGTTGATGATTCAATAGAAAATAAAACAAAAATCTGCAACAATATAATAAAATCAATAAACCTCAAACCATCAAGTAGATCTTTGTCGCCCCAGCCGTCAACATCAAGGGGAGGTGCTGAAATGGAACCTACAGATTCTTGGACGAAGCCGTCTACGACGACGTCGGCTAGTGTTGCGGCAGAAGATACTGTCAATGCCCCACCTCAGGCCCCTTCTAATGATACAGGAATATCAAACACTCAAGTGAATAGTAATAAAACAACGATAAATGTACCCAATAAAAACGTTACTTTTAACTTGAAAAATTGCAGTAATTTTACATTTCATTTTTAAATTATTTTCATGAATAACAGCTCTTTTTATTTTATAATAAAGAATTATTTTGATTTGGTTTGTGACTATTTAATTTATTTACATATGATGACTGAATACTTTCTTGCTGGGAGTGGTTAAAAGTTTTGTATGCAACATGTGAGCAAGTTCATTTGCTATTCGTTTTGTTGAGTCTTTCGCTTACTCAGGATAGAAATTTATAATCACTCGCTGCGCTCGTGATTCTATTTTTCAATCCTTCGCTCGCTCAAGACTCAAAATCAAAACTCATAGGAAAAACGAACTTTCCTCACATGTTGGATAAATAACTATATCGAATATTCAATTGGTGTAATGTAATGCAGAAAAGAAAACAATAAACGTAGCGTGAGCTTTAAAGATCCGTCGTTTGAGTAGTCCGCACTTATCCCGGGCAGTGAGCACACGTACCCTTAAAGAGTTCATCTACTTACTGATAATTTGGTGGTTTTATTCTAAACCCTAACTAGTGTTTCCAGTGAACACCACATTTTGTAAATATTTGCATTTTTTTATTTTGAATAAGAAAACACTTAGACTAATCTTAAATTAAATGCGATCGCTTTAAGTAAATCTAATTCTGTGTAAGTTTCAAAATTACGTAAAATGGTCTCGATGTTGAATCCTTCTTAGTACAAATCTTTTTCTGTTTTGCACTAGGTTCTCCATTTAAAATATACGGTATTTGTCCGTCAACTATATTCATTTCGGCAAGTAGTATAGTTGACAGTTCGTAAAATCTGGGGCTTATTTCGTGTGCGTGGCAATTTTAAATGACCTGTAATCCGTTCCGCACATTTTTGAAAGGCCACTTGATTGAATCTTCCTATAAATAATTTGACCAAAATGGAATGAACAGCATTTACCATCATATTTTCAAAATTTTGTCGTACACATTGAATTGCTGTAATTTCGAAGTCCATCATACAATATTTCACCTTTATAACAATATCGTTTTCATAAAAATACTCATTTATTAGGTCGAATATTTTGTTGTATGTTGATTTGTCCTTATTTGTGCAGAACACAAATACTAACGGCACGGTGGACCTATGTTCGTTCAAAATCCTAGAATGAATTGTATACAATTGTAAAAATAATTCTGGTACAGACTTAAAGGTACCATCCATATACCACATCATGCTTTGTCCAGTTGAGTCATAATTTTTTTTGTTGATAAAAGGATAACTCTCTTATTATCATTAAATATTTCATCTTTAATTAGCAAGTTTCCTTTTTCTAATTTAAGATAATCATTGTTAATATGAAAATATATATCTTTTGGTTCAACAAACACAGGCTTATTTTTACGCCTTTCTCTGTAAATTATTTGCTTTAACGCACTGGTCGTTGGTAACTGTGACGCAATATCAGAATCTGTACTTTTTAAGACTGTTTGCAAAATCTGACATGGTTTTAAACGGTTGTTCTTAAGTGCTTCTTCTTTTAATTCACCTATTACACTTGAAGTTTGTAATTTACATGCACTGGGTTCGTGATTATGTTCGCCGTGGCTTAATACTGTATGTTGATCATTGTCTGTGTCGCGTATAGTTATAGCACGCGAAGAACACTTATCCTTGTTTCGTTGTTCACAGGACTAACAGTATTTATTCACCACTTGCTTATTTTTGTTGAAAGAAAACCCATCTATATTTACATAATTAAACGAACTTACCTGAAGTGAAGTTCTATTGTAATTATACTCAAGCTTAGTCCGAGATATCTTCTATATTCACTGTGTAGTTACACAATCCTCGCATTGTGTGTGCCGCGAATATTTAGAGGAAGCGAAAAGCTTCGTGTCCAAAACGGAAATAAGGTAGTCTGCTGGCAACACTATAATCTGTAACTCATTCTTTTCAGAGCATTAGTATATATAGGTTTATGATTTCCAACCTGACTCTAGGGTTGCTATAATCTATGATTATAGAAAGGGTGGGTGGGAGATTGATATCTCGGACAAAGCTCTTCGTATAATTACAATAGAACTTCACTTCAGGTAAGTTCGTTTAATTATGTAATTATACTCAAGCTTAGTCCGAGATATCTTCTATATTCACTGTGTAGTTACACAATCCTCGCATTGTGTGTGCCGCGAATATTTAGAGGAAGCGAAAAGCTTCGTGTCCAAAACGGAAATAAGGTAGTCTGCTGGCAACACTATAATCTGTAACTCATTCTTTTCAGAGCATTAGTATATATAGGTTTATGATTTCCAACCTGACTCTAGGGTTGCTATAATCTATGATTATAGAAAGGGTGGGTGTGAGATTGATATCTCGGACTAAGCTCTTCGTATAATTACAATAGAACTTCACTTCAGGTAAGTTCGTTTAATTATGTAATTATACTCAAGCTTAGTCAGAGATATCTTCTATATTCACTGTGTAGATGTTTAGAGAATTGTTGGAAATCATAAATAATGTGGTAAGTATAAACAATCAAAACACAGAATTTAAGAATCAGCAATTTGATGTGATTTATCACACCAATAGAACAATCAATAGATAGGTACCTAGTTTAGGCGTTACTTAAGTACTAATAACAAAGTTAAACCTTAATTTTACAAATGGCTTTAGAAAAAGTATAGCTATCATTTTCTGCATCTAAATCTAGTGATTGGCAAAAAACATTAGATCCTGTAGACCAACCAGCAGATTTAAATATACGATCTAATGTTACACCTTCTCTACACGCTAGAGACGTGGATGCATGACGCGTGGAGTGAGGGGTAAACTTCTTTACATCAATGCCACACTCAGCCATAACTTGCCTTATCCAGCGACTAATGGTTTGGTTACTGGCACAGTTATAAGGTTTTTTATAACAAATAAGTAGCTTATCCGAGTTAATTGTGTCTTCTTTCTGAGTGCCCTAGTCTGGTCTATATAATGTTTAAGTGCCGATACGGGGCAAATTTCCAGCCTCGTAAGGAAGCTTTATTACGACCTGATCCTTACATGGAGTCGTTGTTTTTTAAAAAATCGGTAATCGTTATTTTGACACCGTTGTCTGTGAACTCTATGTTGCTCAATCGGATAACCGACAATGTTTGAATGCGTTGAGCAGTTGTGAGAGCTAACAAAATTACTAATTTTTTGGTTGGTTTTTCTAAGCTAAGGCTGTTGTTTGATGACCAAGTTTGAATATAATTCAGGACAAAAGAAGGATCCTATGTGTCGGTATACTTAGGTCTAGAGGGTTTTAATCTGAAAACTCCCTTAAAAAATCTCTTAATTCGAATATCTGTTCCTAAACTTGTATCTATGACTAAGGAGAGCGCCGAACGGCATGTATTAAGAGTAGCGTACGAAGCGCCTTTTGATAACATTTCTGTGAGAAATTTTAAAACTCTAGGTATTGACAACTCATGTATATTTTCTCCGTTACAAAATGACCACAATTGAGTGCTGTTGTATATTGTTTAATAGTGTTTTGTGATAAGGAAGCTACCATGACTTCTATTGTTTCATCAGGAGTTAGTTTTTTTCCAGAATGCTACCCTGATAAGATGCAGGCTCCCAGGGAAAGACTGTTCTGCAGGGGGTGTAGTGTTCTGAAAGGTGATAGTCACAAATCTTTTGATGGTTTGAACTGTAACACTTTTGAAGTTGCTAATTCAGTTATAAAGGGAAAACTATGATACCTGTTGCCTTATCATATTTTTTTTTTTTACTATACATTTAGAAATTAACGAAAATCGAGGGAAAGCATAAAATAAGTTGAATGTTGACCAATCTACAGTAAAAGCATCAATATTCTCGGCATATGGATCTCTATGCCAAGATATGTATCTATCCATGTATGTATATTTAAAAAAGTTTTGTTACACAATTTCCATTCTGAATCTATATTTTTTATTCTGGATTCTTGGTCAGCTTCTTTATTTTCTTTTGACTTAGTATAAGAAGCATACAACCATATTCTATGGATCTCACACCACTGCCATATGCTCCTAGCTAGAGAATTAAGTTTTTGAAATTGTGGGTCCCAATGGGGGGTCCCATTCTATTTTTGTATGCAATTGCGGTAGTATTATCTATTCTCAACTATATCTGACAAGAGTGAAACATTGCAAACCCAGAAAAAGCAGCAAAAAGTTCCAGGAAGTTAATATGGTTTTCCTTATCTTTTAAAGTCCAAAATCCATTTTCAACTTTACCATTACAGTATGCTCCCCCGCCTGTCCTTGATGCATCTGAATTTATTTCCAAAATAAAATTGTACAGTCGTATTAGATTTTTTGATATTTTCATTTGATTATGCCACCATTTTAAATCATTTTTACAATCATAATTGATATTCATAATTGCATCAAAGTTATTGTTTGCTTTACACAAAGCCTGATATTTTTGCTGTTCAAATGTTTTAGTGTACAAAGAACCATAAGACCAATGCCAATAAGCTTTGCGAATTCTCTAATTGGACATTGATCCATTTGTGCAAATTTCTTTATCAATAAAGAAATTGCTTCCCTTTTCTTAAAAGGTACTGACAATGACATTTCTTCTGTGTTTACTATAAAACCTAAAAATTCTGCAATCTTGGTTGGAACAGTAATACTCTTTTCCTTATTTATAATAAACCCTAGGCATTCTAGTAAAGTTAAGGTCATCTGACAGTTTTCTAGACACTCCTGGTAAGATTTACCAATACATATAATATCATCGAGATAAACAACTGATTTATAACCTTCTCTTCGAAGAAAATTGAGTATTGGCTTCCGTAACTTAGTAAATGTGAAAGGAGCAGTACTTAAACCAAATGGCAAGCATTTGAACTCATACATTATATTCTGAAACCAAAACCTTACATATTTTTTATCTTCACCCATTGGGACCAAGAAATATGATTGTTTTACTTAGGTCAATGGAACACATAAAATTATTTTTTGAAATCAATTTACAAAGTGTTCTCATGTCTTCAATTTTAAAATGTTCTGATGAAATAAATCTATTTAAGCATTTTAAATTTAAAATAAATCTAACATCTCCATTTGATTTAGGTAAAGTAAAAATCTTTGAGAAGTATTGTCCTTTAACTGCTTCACATTTTGTAAGTACTCCGAGTTTTAAAAGTCTATTATCTTTCAATATTACAAGATTGTCTGATTCAGAAAAAAAATTGAATTTTTAGGAACATATTCTTGGTGAGGAGCCTCCAAAAAAGGGGATATTATAACCATTGAGCCAAGATTAGACAACTTTGTCTTGGGTTATTTTTAACCAGCAGGAATAAAAGAACTTAAGTCTACCAGCAAGTCTTTACCTCTAATATTGTTGAACAGGCGCCTTGGCTGGAAGACGCTGTGGGGGTCTCGGCTTGTATTGCTGTGTCTGGTGGTGATATCTGCCCCCCCTCTGTTTGAACTGAGTCGTACTCGTACGAGGAGAGCCCCTGAAGTTGCCCTGTTTCTTGGGATAATTTTGAGACTAGGTTGGTCGATAAGATGAGGTATTTTTTCGATTAGGGTTGTTTTGCTCTAAGATGGTGCCAGCTGATTTTTTAATCGCTGTGGCAGTTTTGACATTGTCATTAAATTTTTCTCCAAAAAGGAATTCATCACGTTCTTGGTTTTCAACTGTCTTTCCTATATTTTTATCAAGATTCGGAATTACTAGCTTCTTTCTGGTGACTGTGTCTTGATGGTGGAGGTCTGCCAATAAGCATGTGACATCACTGATTGTTGAAATTATACTTATTTTATCAACATCACCTTTAATCAGTTTGTCTGTAGCAGACAACAAGGCAGCTGTTTATATTTATTTTATTTTATAGCATCCTCATATATTTTTATTTAATTTTATTTTATAGCATTGGTGCATCTAGAAGTTTGATATTAGTGGGTATCAAATATTTCTTTACAAGTTCCTCTTTGACATCCTGTTTAAGGCCTTGGGTAATAATACCTTCAACCCTTTTTACCAGTTCCATATGAATTTCTGGCCCGTATTCCCTTTCTGTGGATATAGTCTGGCCTAGAGCCCTATGGAATCATCCAACGCTTCAGTCAAAAGGTTTTCTTTTGTGTTGTCCACAATGTCCACACACTCAGCACCTACAAAAAACACCAAACCATGTTTGATTTAATTAGCTACCAGCTGTATGTACTTCTATATGATACTACGAGTATATTTATGTTGCCACCCCGTGGCGGTTTAGTAAAGAAAACTTTCCTTTACCGAAATGAAATTGTGGGTAGGTAGGTGTGTTTACACATCGTGAGCACTGTTGTTAGCGTTTTTTATAACGCTTCAACCGACTCAGGACAGCCAGCGGCTGTGAGTCAAGAACAACGTTCTATTTTAACCCATTATACACGGTGGGGCACCCCCATGGTGATCTCACTCCACCGGAGTGCCTGTTGTGACACGTACCACGTGTCACAGAATCAGGAGCGATCATAAGATAGGTTATTTCTTGTAGAAAAAACTTGCCTGTTGGCTCTGGCGCCGTGACGGGTATTTCATTATCATCGACATCACAATCTGCCTCGCACAACGATACCGGTGTTGGCGATGAAAACCCTGGTGATGGTGAACGATTTTCACTAGACTTGATTTTACTTTTCTTTAATTTCTTTTTCAACTTCTTAATTTTCCTTTGGCACCTGTAAGCTCTACACTCACACTTTCTTTTCGGCATTTCTTGCGTTAAAAACTTCAAAAAACAGAAATACGTTTTTATTCTGTTCTCAGAATAAAAACGTATTTCTGTTTTACACACACGGCGCGAAAACAATGAATGAGTTACAGATTATAGTGTTGCCAGCAGACTACCTTATTTCCGTTTTGGACACGAAGCTTTTCGCTTCCTCTAAATATTCGCGGCACACACAATGCGAGGATTGTGAAACTACACAGTGAATATAGAAGATATCTCGGACTAAGCTTGAGTATAATTAGCTTCATTCCACCTCTCTTAGGAATATGCTGCACATTTCGAAACAGTTTTATTTACCTCGACTAAACAATTTAACACAAAAAATATACAATGTTTACTTAGTTATGAGACAGAAATCATTCTAGTGCACGACAATGACTACCTGTATGATGCATTTTTCTTGATACCTTCTTATTTACGATATAGTAAATCTCAATAATGTTCCACTTACATCTACTAGATGGCGTTAGAAGTACGGCGCGCGGCCTGTACTTAATAATAAATAATTATTAATGAACTCAGTAGGTGAAGGAACAATGTAAGTTTATAAACAATGAAAGGAAACGAATTATTAATGAACTGAATATTCGATACGATATTTCGACTAAATCATTATTAGTCTAGTGAAACATTAGTTTAAATAAAATGAGTGCATTTGAAAATTCGGTCAAATGACATTATTTCAATGAAATAATGATGCTAAATAAAAATCTACCAATTAATTATTCGGTCAAATGAATAATTATACGAAATGACTTTATTGTAACTAAAATTAGCCGGAGTGATTTTCGACAAAACGTTGTTATACCAAACAAGGGTGAACCGTTTTAATTACTCTCACAACCTAATATATTGATAGGTTATGGGACCAGTGTGCGCGAGTGAAAATCCGCTGTGTTGAACAATGTTATAGGAAAAATGGACCATTCCAAGATTAAACGAAATATCAAGCCGTTCGACGGAGAGAAGTATAGTGTATCGAAGTTTCGTATTCGTGCGTTGCTTAACGAAATGGATGTGATAAAAGTTATCGACGACGACTCACTACCTCTCAACGAAACGTGGAAGAAAAATAATAGTACAGCTAAAAATGTAATCATCGAATATCTTTCGGATTCTTATCTCGGTTTCGCTAAGGAGGGTGTATCGGCAAAAGATATTTTGAAGAATTTATCTACGTTCTACGAACGTAAGAGCATTGCGACTCAATTGGCTTTGAGAAAAAAGTTGTTGTCGTTAAAATTAAAAAGTGAAGTGTCGCTCATAAAACACTTTGCAACGTTCGAAGACCTCATCACGGAGCTACATGCCGCTGGCGCGAAGTTAGAAGAAACCGATAAAGTTGCTCATTTATTGCTAAGTCTACCCTCAACTTACGACGGAGTGATAACAGCGATCGAGACGTTATCGGAAGATAATATGACGTTAGCTTTCGTTAAAACGCGGCAATTGGATCATGAAGTGAAGCTGAAAAACGAGTCAGGCGATATGAGCGCAAGTGTTGCAAATTGAAATGAAAAGTGACAAGTCGACGAAAAGAAAATTTAATAACAAACAGTTAAATAAGAATATAAAACAAAAGAAAGAGGACTCTCTAATCATAAAATGTCATCATTGTGGGCGTAGAGGACATAAACGAAATGATTGTTTCTATTTCAAACGAATGAATCAACAAAAGGGCAACTATTTAAACAATCACCGGCCAAGAACAGTACACTCAGTTGAGATAAGCTAGAATAAACAATCAGCATAGAATGAGTTCTCAGGATTTGCTTTTATGACCGGAGAATATGAAACGCAAGACTGTAATAACAAAGTTACTTTTAAAAACTCGTTCGTTTCGTTACTTTTCTTCTGGATTCCGGCGCCTCGCATCACATTATCAATAGAGAAGACTTGTTTACTAACTTTGTTGTTTTATATACACCACTGAAAATTTCAGTTGCTAAAAATGGTGAATTTATTTCAGCTACGAAAAGAGGTACACTGTAGGTTACCAGCAACATAGGTATCCAGGGCTGTTTGGACGGTGTTCTGAACTGCCCTGAGGTTCCGTACAATTTGCTGTCGGTTTCCAAGATGCAGCGAGCTGGATACACTGTCATTTTCAGTACTGATAATATATAATAATACATAACATTTAAATAATGAAAGAAAACTTAAGAAATACAGCGATTTGTTGCCAAACATGAACGGTTGCCGGCGCCGTGTCATGGACGATATTTCCGTCAGTATCACCCATTCCGCCAGATATCGATGTAATTGTGGGATCAATCGAAGATCTCACTCAAGAAGATCCTATTCAGGATGGCGAAAATTGTAACTTCGGAGAAAATAAAGACCAAGAAGATAAATGTTCATATTTTGAAGTTTTTTCTCTCCTCGTAAGTTATACAATACAGTGTACCTATACATAAACCACGTGTTTGTGGCATTCTACTATTCAACAAACCGCACTATAAGACAGGCTATTTAGCCTTATTTAATCGTATCAAGATGGGTATTCACCCTCTATACTATTTTTTACTATTTAGTAGAAATAGGTGGGTATTTCGTTTGTTTCAAGTATTGACATGGCTCTTTCATTCTTCTGTCAGAGGAACCTTTAGACGAAATTTTGGACCACCAATCCATAAAGAATAGGCCCCAAGATGGGCTGATATCATTAAAAATGGCCTAGACAAAGAAAAAAGAAATGAACTCAAAGAAAAATTGTTAGAAAATGGCAATACAAAATGTCTCACGTGTATGTTTTATAAATTGTTGTAACCGAGTAACATCGTTTTGTCAACTGTCAATGTCACTTGCTTAAAATCCGTTCCCCGGACAATGGGCGTTCCCTCGGTCAATCCTGAATTGTATCTAATAATTTGTAATTAATTAGTGTAGAAAATAATCTATATTTTGAAATATATATGTGGAAATTATCTGCCAACATCATGGTGTAATTATTTTACAAGAATCGTTACGAAGAAGCTCCATTTTTCCACTAGCACCTGTCACTCATTCTTACAGGTTATCGGCCCAGATCGAGGAGAATTGTTACAAAGTACGATAGATTAAGAAATACACCATGACAAACGGAAATCAACCCGGCGCCGGCGATGGCAGCGCGGCCCGCGCGCACAAGGCGCAGCCCCACGCGCAATCTCATGCACATTCGGACCATGCGCCCATGCTCGGTGGGGGAATACATATCGAACGGCTTGAGGGAGCCTCTAATTACAATTCCTGGAAATTTTCTATGAAAATGTGCTCATCCTAGAGAGGTTATGGAGTTTTGTCACTGGCGATGAGAAGTGCGCCGCGCGCGATGCCCGTGCGCTGGCCCGCATCTGCCTTTCAGTGCAATCAACGTGTCATCAGTACGTGAGAGACGCTAAATCGAGTAAGCAAGCCTGGGATTGCCTTGCCAAAATTTTTGAAGACCGCGGACTATACAGGAGAGTCCTGTTATTGCGAAAATTGCATCATGCCGACCTGTCAAATTTTTTCTTCGATGACAGAATACATTCAGCACGTTATGAACCTCGTGCAACAGTTGGCAGACATTGGAAAAGTCATAGACGACTGTGAAGTCGCAGAAATCTTGCTCAGTGGACTTAGTCAAGACTACGAGAAGCTTGTTTCTAACCTGCAGGCCTAGCCAAGTTACAAACGATTCGTATCGATTCTCTTTCTACAATCGTAAACGTTAAGTCACGTGGTCAAAACAAACGAATATAAACTTTCGTAGACAAGTTTACATCGATCAAGATGATATAATGAATTTTATTCGTTTCTACAATCGTGATTCCTACATCCCATGTAAATCGTAGCCAACTTACAGTTGTGACTAAACTTTAAAGTTTCCATTCGTTTGTTTTGACCACGTGACTTATCGTTGATAGATACATTTGGTTAGTTTTCTATTAGCGTTAACGATTGTAGATTGTCAACTTGGCTAAGCCTACTGGAGACTGTTTCTATCACGAACACGTTGTCTAGTGAACTTGTAAGAACACGGTTACTACAGGAGGAGTTTCGAAGAAACAGCACAGATAGCGCCAACCACGGCAGCAATTCAGCGACTGCATTCAGCGTTTAGAAACCAAAAGCTCGATCTAAATATCGACCACATTGACGTAAACACAGCGTTTTTAAATGGTAAGCTTAAAGAGAAAATATTTACGGAGCCTCCTCCAGGCTTCAGTTCTGGTGATAAAGTTTGTTTATTACAAAAAGGAATTTATGGCCTTAAACAGGCTAGTAGAATTTGGAATGATAGTTATTTGAAAATGGTTATAATTATAAACAATCAAAATGTGAAACCTGTGTTTACACAAAGAAATCTGAAAATGACATGATAATAATAGCATTGTATGTCGATGATTTTTACTTATTTTATTCGAAAGATAGATAGATAGATAGTAAAAATATTAAGGATTTACTTACCTTATCCCATGATCTGTCCACGAAGTAGACACAATAGTTAAACAATGGTGTCTCGAACAAATTGGTGATTTGACAGATCATGATGTATTAGGAAGTAATTTCAAAATTAAGCACTTAGGCCCATTGACTATGGGCGCGTTCATTGAGGCAGCGAGCTGCCAACCATTTGAACGCGCCCCAAAAGGTGGTGGCCGTAAGGCTGATCCGGGGATACCGCACGATCTCCCGCGAGGCGACGAGCCTCCTTGCCGGATTGCCGCCATGGGATCTGGAGGCGATAGTCCTCGCGCGCCACACGAGTGGCGCGCGGAGGCGCTACGCCGGGGGGAAACTCCGCTGCCGCGGCAAATTGTCGCTCAGCGGACGGACTTCCGCCGGGATCTCATGGCGACATGGAGAGAGCGACTGTCGCAACCCCGTGCAGGGCACGCCACGATAGTGGCGGTAAGTCCCCTCTTTGAGGAGTGGCTGGAGAGACGCCACGGCGTCCTCACCTTCCGCCTGACGCAGGTTCTTACCGGACACGGCTGTTTCGATAAGTTCCTGCACCGAATCGGGCGGGAGGAAACGCCCGGGTGCTATCACTGTGAGGATAGGCCGGAGGACACGGTGGAGCACACTGTGGAGGTGGGCCCCGCTTGGGTGGAGCACCGCCGTGTCCTCGAGGTGGTGATCGGCGGCGGCGACCTCTCGCTTCCGGCCCTGGTTCGTGCCATGGTCCGGAGCGAGACGGAATGGGACGCCGTCACCTCCTTCTGCGAAGCAGTCATGCTAGCGAAGGAGGTGGCAGAACGTGAGAGGGAGATATCCTCACGTCCCGGCCGCCGCGGGAGACGCCCCGGGCGTCGGGGTCCACGTGGTGGCTTCCGGCCACCGTAGGCGCGGGCCTGTGGACGGGGAGCTATGGGCTAGCTCGCCGTCCGTCCGTCTCATGACGACAGGCCGTGTCGACGGCGCGTTCGTGTTCCACGCGCGCCTCAAAGAGAGTCAGCAATAGGGAAGGGGTCCGCAAGGGCCGAAGCCTGCCGGGGCAGCGGGACTATTCGAAAGAGATACCGTGGCCCCGGAACACAAAGGGCGAGGAAGGAACATGGATGGGTTTTAGTCAGTAAAAGTCTGACACTCCCTCCTGCTCCGCCCAGAGCGGGAGAAGTCATTTGATGATTTCCCATCCTAAAAAAAAAAAAGGACCAATTGTATGAATTCAAATGTCTTCCCTTTGGTCTTAGTACAGCACCATATGTCTTTACTAAAATAAAAACATACGCACCTGAACTAAAGTGTTGTGAAATTCTTCTTAGAATAGACAACAACACTGCTATAGCCTATGTTAATAGAATGGCCCACCCGGTTTCAACATTTAAATAGTCTACCACGAAAGTTATGGCAGTGGTGTGAGGAAAGACAACAATGGGTATATGCATCCTACATTAGCTCGAAAGACAACACTGTGGCAGATAGAGAATCAAGGCGTTCTCATTCAGAAATTGAATGGGCTCTATGTGACATGGCATATGAAACAATTATTACTAAATTGGGTGAACCCCAGATTGATCTGTTTGCAAACAGATTTAACAACAAGTGTAGGAATTGATGTATCTTGGCCACCAGACCCCAATGCACACTCGATAGATGCTTTTAAATGGAATGGAATATTTTTCTATGCGTTTCCACCATTTAACCTGATATGTAAGTTACTACAAAAAATAATGATTGAAAAGGCAACAGGCATTGTTGTAGTTCCATGGTGGCCTGCACAACCATGGTATCCAATGTTCAACTCCATGGTTATATCAGATATAATTGTATTTAAACCCCGTAATAACTTACTACTGTCTCCTTCCAGGGAACCACATCCTTCATACAACAGCCTCAAACTGATTGCCGCCACATTATCAGGTGCGCGTTCCTAGGGAAAGGAATACCTCCTCCCTCAATGGACATAATGTTAGCTGCCTTATCTAATAAAACCAGAAAACAGTACGAATCGGCACTGAATCAGTGGATAATCTTCTGCAAGAGTCAAGATGTGCATGGTGTCGGACTCAGTACCCATGGTAACTTCGTTCTTAACATCTAAGTTTGAGCAAGGACTATCATATAGTTCACTGAACACCATAAGGTCAGCAATTTCTTTAATCTTAGGCTCTCACTTGGGAACAGATGAGAGAGTGACGAGGTTTTTTGGAGGTATTTACAAACTAAGGCCCAAGAAACCTAAATACGACATAGTATGGGATCCTAATATTGTCTTAGGATACCTATCAAATTTATTTCCTAATCAAGATCTTAGTTTGGAATTACTTACTAAAAAAATAGTAACATTGCTAGCACTTGTAACTGCGCACAGGATCCAAACTTTATCACTTATTAGTATAGATAATATTAATATTAATGAAGATAATATTGATATTAAAATCCGAGAAATGATTAAAACATCTGGACCAAACAAACTTCAACCTAATTTAATATTACCATTTTTCAAAGACAAAATGAGCATCTGTCCAGCAAAAACTTTACTTTGTTATTATGATAGTACCAAAATTACAAGACAAAATTGTAATACTTTGATTATAACTCTTCGAAAACCTTACCATGCTGCCTCTACTGCGTGTATAAGTAGATGGATAAAGCAAGTTTTGAATGATAGTGGCGTAGACACTGCTAAGTTCACCGGCTCCACTTCAAAGGCTTCTGAAGGAGGCATAAATATTGAGGTAATAAGGAAAGCCGCAGGCTGGACACAAAGATCTTCTACATTTGCTCGTTTCTATTACAGACCAATTGTCAGTGATCCAAATGCGTTTGCTCAAGCGGTGTGTTCAACAGACATTTCTTTGTAAGATACCCAAAGTTAAGTGCTATCGTTAAGTGCCTAAATTAATAACTAGACAATTAGTCACCATTGATGCTGTAATAGTTAATAAGTAATCATTGAGACTGATTACTCTATAATGATGAGAAGACTAAGTTTACCTTCTTTTTATCAAAAAAACATGTTGATTAATAACACAACTTTCTTCTTTAAACATCTACATATGTATCACATACCAACATACCAAAATCTTGTAAAAGATTAGTGTTAGTACTCTGGCTGAGTCACTGAGGGGTCGATTCCTAAACTGGGACCGCCACAGCATTGGAAATCAAATTCAAATTATAGATACCAAGTGCAGACCTTGACCTTTGGGCTGTCCCAGTGCTCTGAACTCATTAAAGTAATCTGCTATTTGCATACACTCGAGAGCAATGAATCCGGGTCACTTAAAGAATCCTAAAAATCTCGGAAACTAAAAATGCTAGGTTAATGCAATAAATTATATTTAATAGACAATGTAATACTCCTTAAATGAAGGTATTAAAACTTCTTAGTTATTGTATAGTTATATCATAAAAAAATCAAATTTGAAAAAGGGCCACTTTCGAAGATGGAACTACGAAATTACAGCATTTGGTTTTGCTTTTGTTTGTAATCTGTCATTTATGTGGGTACATAAACCATGTTGATAGTGCTCTATATTCATTATTCAAGCTGAAATTATGTCGCTTACGCCTGAAGAATGCACCAGAATACTTACAATGCTGGAAACCGGCCGGAGTCAGCGCGATACAGCCAGGACTGTCGGTGTGTCGCTGTCAACAGTACAAAGAGTTCTCCGACGTTACGAAGAAACTGGTTCTAACCTACGCAGACCAGGAACGGGCAGAACCAGGTGTACCACAGCACGAGAAGACCGATACTTGGTGAACACCATGCTTCGAAATCGCTTTCTCACAGGAACTGAACTCACAAATCAGTTTCGACGCCTCGGAGGAAGTAACCCAAGTGCATGGACAGTAAGACGTCGGCTTGCTGAATCTAACTTAAAACCCCTTAGACCTGCAAACGGCCCTAAACTGGAGCGTGGGCATCGTATTTCAAGACTAAGATATGCCCAGAGCCACGTAAATTGGAGTATTGAAGATTGGTCAAAAGTTATGTTCTCCGACGAATCAAAATGTATGCTCTACAAGCACGATGGAAGACACAGAGTGTATCGAAGACCAGGGGAAAGATTCAAGCAAGCATGCATCGAAGAAAAAGTAGCCTACGGTGGTGGGTCTGTACTTGTGTGGGCCGGAATTTCTTCTGAAAGTCGCACAGAGCTGGTGATCATAGAAAACGGCTCTTTAACTAGCGTAAGATATGTGGAAGAAATCCTCAATGATCACGTTGGTCCATTTATGGTCAATTTAGGTGAGGATGCTATATTTATGCATGACAATGCCCGACCTCATACAGGTAGGATTGTGAATGACTACCTTCAAGAGATGAACATTACTCGTATGGAGTGGCCAGCGCGCAGCCCGGATATCAACCCGATCGAGCATGCTTGGGACGAGCTAGGCAGATGCGTAAAACAACGAAACCCTCCCCCAATCACGCTTCGTGAGCTCAAAATTGCTCTCACAGAGGAATGGGAGAATATTCCCCAAAATCGTATAAGGAACTTGGTGTACAGCATGCCAAACCGCGTAAACGCAGTAATGGAAGCACGAGGAGGCAATACGAAGTATTAAAATTCAAGAAAATCGTAATAAACTTCAAAAATTTCATGTTTCCTATTTTTGTTTTAAGGAGAGATCAGCAGTTTTTTTCTTTATGTAATTTTGTGTTAATAAAATGTATGGTGACTCATATTTTTTTTACTTTCATTTAAGGAGTATTACATTGTCTATTAAATACAATTTATTGCATTAACCTATCATTTTTAGTTTCCGAGATTTTTAACATTCTTTAAGTGACCCGGATTCATTGCTCTCGAGTGTATTAGATTCAGCATATTTTTGTAAGCGTGCCTTTCTTGTCTGATCTCAGTATAATTCAACTGTCATCCATGGGTCACACGAGTTTCTCAGCCATAAAATATTCTCTTCTGTCTCGTCATTTGTAGGCTCTCGTAGACTTTTTGTGGTATCTTCAATTCTTGAAGCAGAGTATGGTGATGGTGGAATACTATAACATGATGAACTTGACGATTTTCGTTTTCTTGTGGTGATCAGGCCAGATTTTGAAAATACTATTCGCCGCTGCCTAAATGTGTCAAGTAATATTCCCTTTGCTGCTATTTTGGGAGCCGGACTGATGGAATTGTATGGTGAGAAATAGACTTGGGCACTCTCCTTTTTAAATATTTTTACAATTTCGTATGCCAACTGATAGAATTGTTCACTTGTGATTTTTGCATCTGGTTTTTTTTTTGTAATTCCCGGTTTATTATAATATTGCAGTCTTCGTCTTGCTGTGTTGTCTAACAGTCCACTCTTCTCATAATTCATAAGAAGCGCTTTGTGGCCGCTCCGGGCAGTACATGCTTGTTCAGCTTCGATTTTATCTGTTTGAGACACTTCAATCGTTCTTTCTTTTAGTGTTTCACAACTGTTTAGTGTTTCATGCGTACTAGTTGATGCTACTGGTATAGTGATGAAATTTGAATCATTAACAGGCTTGAGAATTTAAGGTCTTGTAACAAATCTAGTAGATCCTAGCAAATAAAAGGATATAAGCAGACTTGTTCATTTAAAATTTAATAATAAAAATAAAGAATTTGCAAATGAGATAAAAAAATACAGCTGATTATAAAAATACCTATCACGCACTCTATGGAAGTTATGAAGGTAGTAGTTTTATAGATAACGCACTTTAGTTGGTGTCAAATCAGTTCAGCATCCTACACAGGAGAGGCAAGATCAGACCTCGCTACGACAGCAGATTCCTTTATTGGTAGGGGTAAGCTTCCACATATTTTGTTTGTTCTTCCCGTCATTGCGATATTTTTTTGTTCTAGTTAAGGTCTATAGACAGCAAACGATACAAAATGATTTCATTATTAACTAAAACAAGCTTTATTTCGAAACCAGCTTTGCAAACAGCCGTCTTGTCAAACTGGCAAAGCGCGGAAAAAGTGCTTTGAATTTGAAGTGATATCTTGGTTAAGGGAGGGTAAACCGCTTCTTTACGTATTTTTTTAAATGAAACTGTAGTTTTCTTTCTTCCTATAACTTTATATCTTTGTATAAAAAAGGAAAAATGGCTGTAAGTATTTGATATCAGTATTATACAATTCTTGCTATTTGCTCATTGTCAAGCAAATAACACGTGAAAATGCATAATTTCACATAAGAGTGTCTGTCGAGCAGCGGCAGAAAATGTTTGCTTTCATGCAAGGCCATGACGACTTTGCCCGGGGCCGTATCTCAGGCCCTGACGCAGCCCGCTCGGAGCGTTTTCTGCTAGTTCAACTAGCAGAAGAATTAAATGCGTTGGTGTCTGGGGCTACAAAGACCCCAGAAAAATGGTTTAAAGTAAGTAAAAACAATTTTTTTGGAAATGAAAATTGTTTACTATAATTTCACATAAGAGTGTCTGTCGAGCGAGCAGCGGCAGAAAATGTTTGCTTTCATGCAAGGCCATGACGACTTTGCCCGGGGCCGTATCTCAGGCCCTGACGCAGCCCGCTCGGAGCGTTTTCTGCTAGTTCAACTAGCAGAAGAATTAAATGCGTTGGTGTCTGCGGCTACAAAGACCCCAGAAAAATGGTTTAAAGTAAGAAAAAACTTATTTTATGGAAATGAAAATTGTTTACTATAATTTCACATAAGAGTGTCTGTCGAGCAGCGGCAGAAAATGTTTGCTTTCATGCTAGGCCATGACGACTTTGCCCGGGGCCGTATCTCAGGCCCTGACGCAGCCCGCTCGGAGCGTTTTCTGCTAGTTCAACTTGCAGAAGAATTAAATGCGTTGGTGTCTGGGGCTACAAAGACCCCAGAAAAATGGTTTAAAGTAAGTAAAAACTATTTTTTTGGAAATGATAATTGTTTACTATCATCTAACATAGCAATACCTCTTCAAGCTTGGGTAATCTTACCAACTTGTTTCAGAGTTGGCAAGACTGAAAATCATACGTCAAAGCAAAAGCACTCGCTTAAAAAGATATAGGGCTGGGACTGGTGGGGATCCTAGCCCGTGTCCATTGTCCCCTTTAGAGGATATTCACATCCAATTTTTTGGAGTGGAGATGGTGGAGGGTTTTCCAGGAATGGCAGATCCTATGGAGGTGAGCACACATTTTCATATTTTTTTATTAACATTTAAAAAAATAATTAAAAACATTAAAAAACCCGACTGCTTAAAAATAACTAATAACTTTAAATAAAAACTGAAAAGAAAAAAACAAGTTCAGGACACAGGACAAATTGACTGCAACAGTCGGGATCCAAATTGGTTGTAATGATTTTAGTTTAGATTATTTAATGGGACTTTTAGTTACTTAGATATACCATTTTAAAATTCTCATGATGAGCCCTTTATCGAGCCGTTCAGGCTGCAGAGCGTGCCAAACATTTGAATTTGGCGCCAAAACTGCGCCATTTTGTATCTTTTTTTTATTTTGATATACCCAGTGTTACTCTCACAGTAAATACGAATCTAACGAGATCTCTAAAGCTAAAATCCATCGAGCCGTTCAAGCTGCAGAGCATGCCAAACATTTGAATTTGCCCCAAAAACCCGCCATTTTTTTTTTTTTTGGTATACCTAGTGTCACTCACAGTACATCGTATCATAAATCCATCGAGCCGTTCAGGCCACAGAGCGTACCAAACAATTATACATACATACATACTCTCGAAAAACATAACCCTCCTTCTGGCGCAGTCGGGTAAAAAAACAAACACTAATGTTCATGTTTATTTTTATTAGGTGACTGGCAGGGACGGTTACCGTTACCAAACAAATACCGGTAAAATTACCAAAACATTAACGTTATGCTACGTTAAATATTAACGTTAAACATAACGTTAATTCATAGGATTTACCGGTATTTAAGTAACGTTACTAATAACGTTAATTCACTAAAAACTAACAATCTCTGGCGCGACGTTGCCAAACCGAACGCGCGCCGCGCGTCTTTTCGTTTGGCTCTGCCCACAGAGCGGCAACAGCTATAATTTTACAACAATCGGACACTCAGATACTACCTACGAAAACGCGACAAATTGCGCGCGTTTATACGCATGTTTCATTTCATAGTCAGACGTCAGTACGTCACACAAACATCGCGTAGGTACGCCAAATTGGTATATCTGATCTGTATAACTGTATTAGATTTGTTTGGTTGTTCTGCCATTATAGTTAGTTGTTTGTTTAAAAAATATTATTATGGGCCGAAAGAAGTGCAACAGAGTTTATCAGTATTTCAAATTTTTTAAAGAAAACAATAAATCTACTTGCACATTGTGCACTAAAACATTAAGCGTAAGTACCTATTCACCTTTCTACATAGACTACATAATAATTCAAACTATATTACTCCCGTTGAGTGCTTTTGAGTTGTGTATGTAGTTCTGTTCAAACTCTATGGAGGTTCCGGAAGTGCGCTGCGACTGCGAGTGACAGTCAAGCAAGCAAGACGATACATCCGCTGCGCCCGCGCCCCGCTGATACCTAAAAATGTGTTCTGCGCAGCTTTACGTTAGATGTTGATGAGCCACCAGATTTGGACAGAACTATACCTACTAAAAACACTCAATATGTTTTTTTTATCATTATTACAGTCGATCACATGTCCCTGGATAGTGGATGTACTAGTTCACTACGAAAAGATTTAAAAGACAAATTGTAGAGGTCAAATTATATGCAGCTACGTGTTGTCGGCTATAATAATGATAGGTACCTAACAATAATATGAGTGGGTTTCTTATTAGTTATTACCTTCGTAAAATAGGTACCCATATTTATCCATATTTTATATTTTTCATAAATTAAAACCGTGACCGAACCAAGTTAGTGTTTAGTAGATTGCTGTTAGTCTTTCATCGGGCGTTACCTAACTTCTTAATTAAAAACACTCCGTGTGTGATGTTTTATGTTTCCCATTGATAAATACCTACTACTCTGCAAGTATTGATTTTGCTATTGATTCCTCGTATTGTCTTCTAACATAAAGGGTGTAAAAAACCTTTTAACGAATCCGAAAAACACTTGTTTTCCCCATCATTGCGATCATTGTTAGGTTTCCGTACAAAAAATGAAAAAAACGGAACCCTTATTAGGATCACTCGTGCGTCTGTCTGTCCGTCTGTCACAGCCAATTTGCTCGAATTTTGAAAAAAAAAAACAAAATATAGTTCATTGCTAGTAGATTACTTACAGGAAAATTTATCAGAATTCTATCAATTGAAAATAAAGTGGTACTTAAACTCAATTTAATTAGGAAATTAAAAAAAAAAGTTTTGCAAACCTTACTGTGTCATATATCAAATGAAAGGTCTCGTTATGAGGATCTCAAATATATTTTTGTTAATATTGTAAAATAAATAGGTAGTTTTGATTTTATTCATGAAAGAAGACGAAAATTAAACCATTCAACACCACCAACCCCCCTGATCTCCGAAACTACTGAGCCTAAAATTTTGAAAAAATATAAAAAATATAGTTCATTGCTTGTAGATTACAGGAAAATTAATCAGAATTCTATCAATTGAAAATAAAGTGGTAACATAATTATATCAAATGAAAGGTCTCGTTATGAGGATCTCAAATATATTTATGTTATTATTGTAAAATAAATAACACACTGTATAACCTAGGTTTCATTTCTGGCGAAAAGAAAAAAGTAAATTATGGCAAAATAAAAGCACTTCGCGCAACAATTAATAGAAATAGCTGTTGCTACTAAGCAACAAAGTGCAATCTAGGTAATCTATCTTTACACATTTTTGTTTACAGACCCTACATGGAGCAAATCTTTTGAAGCACCTGAAACATATTCACAAAAATGAATATAATAACATTTTAGAACTTAATAAGCAGCAAGAATGCAGCAGGAATGTATCGGATAACTCTAAAATTATTCATCGAGAATGCCTAAATTTAGTCACTATTCACGGTCGCCCGATGGCAATGCTTGATGATCAAGCCTTTCAAACGATTCTTTCAGCAATACCTGATTTAAACATAAAACTTAACTCAAAAAATATACGAGAAAATATAAATGACTCAGCGGCATCTTTACGCATGGATATCGCCAACGAATTAACAAATAAAATGATATGCATAAAAGTGGACATAGCATCACTTTCCACGAGAAGTTTCATGGGAGTGAATGCTCATCAAAAGAAGGTGTTATTGTTATTAAAAACCTGGCTATGGTTGAATTATTGCAACGCCATACGGCTGAGCATCTAAAGGACCAAATAAAGTTAATATTACAACGTTTTCGTATTGGTTTAGAAAACATATATAGTTTCACAACTGACAACGGCGCCAATATGTTAAAGATGACTAGATTAATTTCTGAAGAAAACTCCGAAGTGACAAATACGGCAACTCGAGAGCAAGCAGAACCAAGTACTTCAAAATCAACAGAACATAACAACAATCAAACTCTAATGATGGAAGAAGTATTAGATATACCGGAAACTGCTGAGTATCCTGATGAACATGTTGACGTTGATAACAATTCTATAGCTTCTTATTCTGATTCATGTTTTGATGCAGACGTCGAATTTGATTGTGATTACACTGAATTTAATGTAGATGATCAGGGTTACGGCCACCGAAATATAGGGATCGTAAGGTGTGCAGCTCACACACTTCAGTTGGCTATTCTCAGTGCTTTGGAAGAGGCAAGGATAAAAGAAATTGTATCCAGTGCTCGTAATGTGGTAAAGCGTTTGTTAACTCAGATGTATTTAAATAAAATTAGAAATAGCAAACAAAAACTGCCAATTTTAGATTGTGTCACAAGATGGAATTCCACTGCTGACATGATTGAGCGCTTAATACATTTAAAACCAATTTGTGATCAGGATTTGCAGACTTACTTACCGGAATCAGTTTGGGATAGTCTTAAAGATTTTTAAACTCTCTGGCTCCTGCCAAAAATCTAATTATCTCTTTACAGGCCGAACACTTTGTGATTTCTACTTACAATGGTTGTTGTGCAAAATAAATTTAAATAATATTAAGTCAAATTTGAGCCACCTTGTGGCTAAATATATGACGGAAAGGGAGGAAGCATTATTTCAAAATGACTGTTTTGTTACTGCTATCTTTCTAGATCCCAGAGTTAATTCGACGCTTACCGAAATTCAGCAAAGTACTGCAAAAAATAACCTTATTCGACTTCGTAACCATCTACAAAAACTTACTGCAAAATACGGTACTGATAAAGAAGTACAACCAGAAAGCACTAGTTGCACCCAGGTCAAACAAAAAAGCAGAATTAGAATTAGAAGATTTTTTAAGCGAAAAATATTTAGAAAAACATGATGATTTATCGGTTCTCTTGGTCAGAGATAAAGATAATAATAGCTTTTCTTCCAAAACAAATATTTTAAATGAAATAGATATCTTCCAAAAAGAACCGTTACTCCATTCCAATAACAAAGTTTTTGATTACTGGGAAACCAAAAAACAGAAGTTTCCTTATTTATATCAGTTAAGTCAAGTTGTGTTAGCTGCCCCGGCCTCACAAGTCAGTGTAGAGAGGCTATTTTCATCTTTAAAATTTGTGGTATCTAGGTACAGATACAATTTAAAATCAGATTTAATTGAAAATATTTTATTAATTCGAAACAATGCGTTATACAGTAAAAACAAATAAGTAATCCTTCGCAATTTTTTTTACTGTATAACGCAATGTTACGCATTGTGTAACCTGAAATCGAGAAAAAAAATCTACTGTTCAGTACATTTTGACCAGTTAGGCGAACATCAATTACTGGACAGCGGTTTTTTTTCGCGATTTTAGGTTCGGTCCCAAGTTGTTTGTTATCATGAGTACAATCACGTGTTTAAGTATCGGTCACTAATTACCAGTCACCCTATATATACTTTTTAAACAGTAGTCAACTACCCTCTAGGACCGTGGGGTCCAACCGCCGGTCCAACGACCGGTCTAACCGTCAGTAACTTATCCTGAAACCATGCCTGTGATGACCCGTAAGGCTGCTGCTCAGAATATGGAGCTAAAATTGAGAACGGCCCTCCAAGAACTCAAAGAATCCAAACTCCAAGTCCAACAACTGTTACAGGAGAGAGAAGAGAGTGAGGTGGAGGTCGATAAGGTTAAAAGCAAAAACACCAGCTTAAAACGGGAGCTAGTAGGCCTACATCAGCAATACTTGGACGTTGTTGATGAACGGGATAAACTGAAGGTGGTCACGGATGGTTTCCATAATTGTAGTATCTTATATGAGGAGGCTTTATATACAATCAGGGGCCTTGAAGATGAGTTAATTCATGCCAATAATTGTATAGTTAAGTTACAGAAAGAAAAGGAAAGTACTCAGGTTATAGAAACAAACCTCTTATATAATGAATTATTAAAAAGTAGTTGTAACCCCCCTTCCTTAATAACTATTGATCTGACTGAAGATTCCTTACTAAAACAGAATTTTGTAGTTAGCAATAGGAAGATAAAGAAATATGCAAAATTAAACAGAATCATTAAAAAATGTAATCAATTTAAGAAACAACATAAACGCTTTTCCAAATATATTCCACTGAGGAAAGAGCGTGTTGATTTAGTTAATAAGTTAAATAACTACCAAATAAAATTAGAGGACAGTATAAAAATATATGAAATTGATACTCAGCATTTGCAGTCTGAAATACAGGTACTTCAGGACTCACTAAGTTCCCTTTCTAGTAGGTATAAGATTTCTCAGAACCAAATTAGGGAACATATTTATGCAGCAAATGAGTTGGTAAAGAGTCAATGTAGTTGCCAGACAGTTACCAACCATGATACTATTCAGCCTGATGTAATGGAGGACCCATACCAGGTTGAGAATTTGTCTCAGGACAGCATATCAAATACCGGTAATTTTGTTTCTCCTAATAGTCATGATTGTAATCATTCAGTTATGTTCTCTGACAGTATAGGTAGGGGGCTAGGTAAATTAATTAGTAATAACCTGAGTTATTGTACCCAAAACAATTGTATGCCAGGGTCAAACTACAAACAAGTTATGGCATCAGTATCAAAGACTGTTTGTGATCCTAGTACCACCATTACTATATGTGTTGGTAATAGTTCTAAGATTAAAAAGGAAGACATCACTGACTGTGTCTCAGAGTTGTTGAAGTTAAATTGTAAGAAAATCATATTGTGTGCTTTTCCATATTTTGAAAATTTATGTAACAGAAAAAACAATTATATTCACATGTTAAATAAACATTTACATTTTTTAGTTGACCAACACTTTTATAGAACCTACTAGAATCACTCCATCTTCTGCTACTTGCATAGATAATGTTTTCTGCGATTGTGATTACATAGATAAAGCCATAGTTAATTGTCTGCCTTCTGACCATAGCGGACAGACTGTAACTTTTAGGAGTAATACACCATTGCAAAAAGTTCAGATTAAATTTAGACCCATAACTTCTAACAAATTAAATAAGTATAATATTTCCCTACAGAACAAGTTAAGTGTATTTAGCCATGATGATATTAATATCAATCAATTTTATGATAATTTCTTTTCAATAGTTCACACTGAATTCAACAAAACTTTTGAAAAGAAGACAAAAAGTATTTGCCCTAAATTTATATTTAGTGATTGGGCAACTAGAGGTATCAGAAAAAGTAGGGAAACACTATTTGAGCTTTATGGCCTTAAGCCTTATATAAACACTGAAACTTTTAACAAATATGTTGCTAAGTATTCAAAAATTTTTAGAAATACATGCAAGGTTGCCAAAGCCCTGCACATTAGCAACAAGATCAAAACAGCACAAAATAAAATAAAGACAGTTTGGAAAGTCATAAATAGCGAGACTAACAGGGAGAAAATACGGAATACTAGCTATACATTAAATACAGCATGTGGTCCTAAAAGCTCTAATCAGGAAGTAGCTCAAGAATTTGTTAATTTCTTTACCGATATACCGTTAAAAACTACGGAGGCTCTTAATTCCTCTCCTGAAGTCTCAATTGATTTATTAAAGGCGAATGTGTCTGGATGCCAGGCTGAATTTAAATTTGAACACATAAACCCTATGATAGTTATTAAAGCTTTCCGGCAAATAAAAATCAAACTGACCGAAGATCTATGGGGAATGTCTATCAAAGTTTGTACATGCATACTTGAGACTATAGCTCCTTACTTAGCTTTAATTTTTAATTTGTGCGTAGACCAAGGAGTTTTCCCTGATTTAATGAAATACAGTAAAGTCATACCTCTTTTCAAATCCGGGGATAGTAAAGATACTAATAATTATAGGCCTGTATCCGTGTTGCCAGTTTTTAGCAAGGTGTTCGAAAAGGTAATGCTTAATCAAATGCTCCATCATTTTAACACCAACAGAATCTTACACGATCAACAGTATGGTTTCACTAAGGGACGTTGTACAACTGACGCTGGTGTAACTTTATTAAAGCACATATTTGCGGCGTGGGAAGAGTCCCAAGACGCTGTAGGAATATTTTGTGACCTCTCCAAAGCATTTGATTGTGTAAATCACGACACATTACTTTTGAAACTTGAGCATTACGGACTAGGTAAACTTGCACTTAGTTTGGTAAAATCTTATTTGAGTGATAGACAACAATATGTTCAAATAAATGGTGTTAATTCACAGGGTTTAAAAGTCAAAATGGGGGTTCCGCAAGGATCAATATTGGGTCCTTTCCTCTTCTTAGTATATATAAATGATCTACCGTATTTACTGAAAAACCAACCTAAAAATATGGTGTTATTTGCCGATGACACTTCCCTAATTTTTAAGATAAATAGACGAGCCCAAAATCTAGACGACGTGAATAATGCCCTACTTCAAGTCCATAATTGGTTCACAGCAAACAATTTGGTACTCAATGAAAAAAAAACGAAATGCATAAGATTTGCTTTACCGAATGTCAAAAGTAGCGATTGTGATATAGTATTGAATAAAGAGAAACTTGAATTCGTAGATAAAACGGTTTTCCTGGGGATTACGCTTGATTCAAGGCTTCAGTGGGGTTCTCATTTAACATCTCTGGCGGGGCGGCTAAGTTCAGCAGCATATGCTATTAGAAAAATCCGTCAATTTACTGATGTAAATACTGCTAGATTGGTCTATTTTAGTTACTTTCATAGTATAATGTCTTATGGCATTTTATTATGGGGACGGGCTGCAGACATTGAATCTATATTTATTCTGCAAAAAAGCCATATATAATCTTCGTAGGCGCGATTCTCTGAGGGAACTGTTTAAGGAAATTAACATCATGACGGTACATTGTCAATACATCTACGAAAACATAATGTACGTGAGGAAAAATCTACATCATTTTGGTAAAAGAGGTGACAGACACAATTACAGTACTAGAAATAGGGACCAATTAGTTCAGCCAGGCTTCAGACTCGCTAAAGTAGACTCTTCTTTCATGGGGTACTGTTTGAAATGCTATAATAAAATTCCACAAAGCATTCTTGAACTGAATGAAACAAAATTTAAAACATGCATTAAACGCACATTGAGTAAGCAAGCATATTACAAATTGGACGATTATATCGCTGATAAAAATGCTTGGCTCAATGCCGGTCCTGCTCCACAAGGACAGGGGCGCATAAATGGATAGCACTAATTGTATTGTTGGAGCTGCTGAAGATTGTACAACTATCTTTGCATTGTATAGATTCAATCTCTTTAGTATTATATAATCGCATTGCCCATATTGTGTGAGTGCTATGTACTAGAATGCTATCAGTCGCTGGAAACCTACGTCTTTTCTTGACTTGAATGTGCCCTGGCGGTTGAGAATATGTCATGCTCACTCAAAAGTCTCGGTGATGGTGGCGCATGTGTCGGATCATTTAGTTCCCTTCAAAATGGTTGAGTTGAATGGTGCTGATCTATGCGTCATGTCCGTGAACGGGCGCTGTCAGTTGTGACTGGTCATCTCTCAGTTGCCATGGCTTATTTTAATGAATTATTTTAGTTTTTGAATTGTTTTTTTTTCTGTTTAACTTTTTCCGTATCTGTCAATTCAATTTCGTTTGTATGACGACCTTTTACATTATTTAAAAAGTTCAATATTTTCACGTAACACCGTGTACGCATACACGGTAGGATATGCTTAAGCTCCTCTTTAACGAGGTCTGCAAAATGTTCATTTCTTTTGTTGTCCTTGTCTTCTTCTACTCTTGCATGTTGTGAACAAGGCAAACATAATATTTTATTTATGTTTGTCTTGTTCACTTCTTCTTTCTTTTTTTTCCACATCATATTCGGTCCAAACACAGACGGAGATGAAGCGCGCTCCAAATCGTCATCTGTGTCAAGAGGATGGGGAGATTTGCTCCTCAGTAATCCTGGTAAGAATAAATAAATAAAGTACTTAAGAAAAAAAACTTTTTTGCAAAAAAAGAAAACCGACTTCACAAAAACACAAAAAGAAAAACATTCAAAAGTGAAAAATAATTTTAGCTTCAGAAGCCGTTGACAAAAACACTCAGAAGTATACTCAGGAGTATATCAAATAAAAAAAGAACTACCTAGGTATCAAAATCCATTCATAATTGGCGGAGTAATCGCGTAAAAAAAACATACAGTCGAATTGATAACCTTCTTCTTTTTGAAGTCGGTTAAAAGACGGAAGCTAGTTAAAATTAAGTCAATATAATTAATTCAAATAAAACTCACCTCTGTTATTCATCCTTCGGTCGGACCTTCGTTGCCTACTTGTGTTGTAGGTATCTATAAGCCAAGTCAGAGGCCCTTGGGCGGTATAAAAACTATGACACCAGCAGGCCTAGCCAAGTTACAAACGATTCGTATCGATTCTCTTTCTACAATCGTAAACGTTAAGTCACGAGGTCAAAACAAACGAATATAAACTTTCGTAGACAAGTTTACATCGATCAAGATGATAGAATGAAATGTATTCGTTTCTACAATCGTGATCCCTACATCCCATATAAATCGTAGCCAACTTACAGTTTTGACTAAACTTTAAAGTTTCCATTCGTTTGTTTTGACCACGTGACTTAACGTTGATAGATGTCATTCCCATACATTTGGTTAGTTTTCTATTAGCGTTAACGATTGTAGATTGTCAACTTGGCTAAGCCTACAGGTTAGATACTAACCAAACCACACGATACAGAAAGAAGAATTGTACCTATCTATTCTGCAGTACGATTGTATGTACGTGTGTGTTACGAACTTGCATCACATTCACATGCGACTTGATTCCAGACAGTGCAACTATTGCGAGTGCACAAGCGCCACCCACCGATATCGTTAGAAAGAGTTAGGCGTATAAATTACCGGTGTAAGTAATTGTTACTTTTACCGATACTAATTTTAGTTATTAGGTAACGTTAACGAACTTACGGGTATCGTTATGAATATCGTTACTTTTTTATCGTTACCATAACGGTATTTGGTAACGTTATAAAAAAAAAATAACGATAATTCGGTCCCTGGTGACTGGAGATATCCCCACCTTGCCAGAAGTGGTGGTGGAGATGCTGCACAGTGAAGGCCCACTGTACCTTCACCCCAGCCAAGAAGGCGCTGTGCCATAGACCCAATACATGGCATAGTTGAGCGGCAGGCAGCAGCCATTGAACACATGGCAGCTGGGATGCACAACATCGCAGCTGCCGTGCAACAAATTGCTGCTGTGTTGCAGCCTGAGGTGCTCCTGCCCCTTGATTAATATTCTAAGGTATTTGGAATGAAATACTACAACATTTTTAAAATAGTCTATTTATTAAATTAGCCCTAGTTTGTAGCCCTCTGCTGTAGAAGGCATCTTCCGCTCCTGGTCCTGTCCATATCTCAATTGGAAGAGGGGTGCGGGCCCGTATGCATCCTACTTTTGTTGGGGTATATTCCAGCACGCGGTTTTTGTGCAAGCACCTCAAAGCCCGCCTTTAACACCCCAAAACATCTCTTAATGCAGTTTCGAGATCGAATGTGCAGTTCTGTGTACTGTGCTTCCTGGACCTCTGCATTAAGAACTGGCGTGAGGAGCCATGGTTCCAATGGATTTCCAGAATCACCTGAAAATTTAAAATATTTTATTTTAGGTTTCTGAACTTTTTACAGTTAAATTATTGTTTCAGTTAACTGACCAAGAAGCCAGCAAGATGAGTTTTGCAGCTGCATCATCTTGTCTCGTAATGTACTGCTCCGCCAAACAAAGGCGTCGTGTGTACTGCCAGGGTATTTGGCACAAATAGAGAGGATTAACAGTTCACTGTCACAAACCTAGAAGTCATACTCAAATTAATTATATGTGAGAACAATATATTGTCAATATATTGAATATATTTGTCTCGGTGAGGACCGTCTGGCACGGTTCGACGAAACAGTCTGCTGATATGCCGGACGCCTCATGTTCAGTTTCGGCCCACTCGGACGAGGCATTGGTGTTCGTTGAGGGCCCCGGTAGTTTAAATAATTGTTAAACTTGCATTTTGCAGGTAGCTTGGGTTTTGAAAGCACAGTATTTTTTAGTTCCTGGGCAGATTTCTTTACTGGTTTACAGGCGGTCACTCTATCTTGCAGTTTGTCCCCTAACCGATATTCAGTTATTGTTGTATTTTCCATTAGTTCTCTTAGATCTTTGTTTAAACCTGAGAGAATTAGTGACAGTCTTGTGACAGTGTCGCTGTGAAATATGTCACATAATAACCGTGAAGCATCACCAAGTGTCTCAATTTCTTTTATATTGTGCTCAGTCAACATTATGTTTAGCACGTGTCCAATTGCAGAGATGGCGGCCTCCATTGTGGCTTGTTTATCACTGATCCTTTTATCTCGCTTAGTTCCACTGTCGTTCATGGCTGTTGCCACTTCCTCGTTGAGTTTGGGTGGTATCCACAACTGACAGTTATTAGGAGTATCATGTTTTCTTCTTATTATGTCTCTTATCTCCGCATTTAGGCCAGCTTGAAGAATAGCTATCCATTTTGTATTCAAGCTGCTATGTAGGTCCTCAGCTTTCTTATGAGGAACAATACCTTCATCACCTAAAATTGTTGTTATTTCTTCAGGTACTTCAGGTGCGTGAGTGGTTCACTCTCCTGAGTAAGGATGTGTTCACCCACTGAGTGACTGCGCGATCGTGAACTGCTGATCGGACTGGAGTGGCTACGGTGGTGACTGTGTGAGCGCCTCCGACTGAGTGACCGCCTCTGAATATATGAACGGCTTCGATTGCGTGACCGGCTCCGACTGTATGAATGGCTGTCATGTTCGTCATACTTGTCTGAAGAAAAAAGACGCTAACATTATGATCTGACCATGTCTAACCTCTCGTGAAAGCTCTAGGTACACCAAATAATATAACTTTGTCTGCCGGCTAACCTCTCGTGAAAACTCAATTACGGCGGTAAAATTGTCACGCTGGCTAACCCCTTAAGTAAATTCTTTTTTCATTGGACATTACTACAACGCCGCTTAAAAAATATTCCCAAAGCATCAGCTTTGGGAATATTTTTTTAAGCGGCGTCGCAGCGCCATCTATTGATATATACTGAAGCGTTGTGACAAACGTCAGTGGAAAATTCCCCATTGTCTTGCTGTTACCTGCACCAGGGCTTGAAAACGTTACCAATTCACATTAAAAATAACGTTAAATAACGGTATTTCCATAGAGATACTTGCATATCGGTATGATTTGGTAGCGTTAATTTAGTAGCATAACATTATAAGAACGTTACAAATTGCGTTAAAAATTAACGGTATTTTTAATGTTATTGTGAAAATAGTGGTAACAAGTAAACGATATATTTTGGTTATTTTATGCGACGTTGCCGACGCCGTTTTCTCCAAGGCCGCGCGGGCGGCGCGGCGGCGGGTGGCGGCCGGCGGGCGGGCGGCGCGCGACCGCGCGCCACTCTGACGCGCTGTTGCCATTTCGTTTGTCGTCTTCTCAACTCTCACTCACGGCCGTCGGACGCGCTTACAGAAGTTTACAGAACACGCTCCGCTCTCGCGAATTATTAGTTAGCTACTAGAGCTAATTTATTTAGTATTTGCACATGTTTTTGTGTTTTGAGTACCTACCTAACGATAGTTCAACATGGGGCGTAAGAAAAAAAATGTCGTCTATAGATATTTTGAAACAAATGATGACAACACCTCAACTTGTTTAGTGCCAGAGTGTAGAAAAAAATTAAAGGTAAGTACGTTTTAAAATACTTAATTATCTGTAGGTACTTATGTAGCTGAGTGCCGATTTTCTACCTATATGGTCGACCGCATGGCGATTATAACAATCTTATGTAGGTACCTCCCTATATTTTGACCTCTTATTTTTATAAAACACCCCGCACTAAACCAGTTAAAAGTCCAAATGTTATTACCATGTGGTCGACTGTAATTAGGTATTAAAGATGTAAGAATGAGATATTTTTATATTTCTATAAGTATTCTTTTTAAACTTATTGTAATAAAATAATGTTATTTTACAGTCAACCACTTCAATTGGTGCGACTGTCGCCGTCGGTCGGCTACCTACTAAGTATACCTACCTATACTACATCTTAGGGCCAAAACACATTTACACACATTACGACGTCCTTCGTTATTATTCTAAGACGACCGACGTCATAAAAAACTACGACGACGTCCAGGAACGTCCAGGGTCGAACGCCGCTACACAGTGGTTAAAAAACCCGAATTAAGCAAAATACTTTACCTTCATAATTTCTAGCTAAGTCAGCCTTTCTGATCAGTAGGTAGGTATGTGCATAATAGACAGTCAGTCACGCGAGGCCGCGACCTCGTACCTACCACTCATACACAAATACCTACATGTGTTTTGTTTTGGCCCTTAGTTGGTTTGCGTGCGTCTCGCTCAGTCGATATCTACACAGTGTGTAAGTAACGTGTTTCTATGCGTTTCAACTAAGAAGTACCTTTAAGATGGTCTTGGCGCAATATACCTAGTGATAACAATTACGTTTAACAAAAAAAACCTTCCTTTTCAATAGGTAATGTTAATTATCGTTATTATCTTGTTAGTGCTATTTTAATATGATTATTGTTTATATAAGAAAGAAAATAAAAGGAAAATTAGGTATAAGAAAACGTGCATGAAGTTACAATACGGCGCCAAGGTCATCATATTCTTAGTTGAAGCATAGTACCTATATTTCACCAGCTTGGCAAATTGGCACTTACTTCATATAGGTACCTCCTTGCCTGTATTTTACATGTGCATGCACGTGCGAATACGCTACTATTTTCTGTCTTCTCAACGTAACGTAAATTTAATTTGTGCTTTGAGTTTGCATTTGGGTTGCGTAGCATTGTGCCAGTGCTAGTGCAGGTGAACATCCTGATGTTCGTTGGTTGCGGTACCTACTCGTACTATCCTATATTTTATTCGTTTTTAGATAATTCCAACCGTTTGTTATGGGATATCAAATAAAAATCAGCCAAGTGCGAGTCGGACTCGCGCACGAAGGGTTCCGTACTATCTATCTTAATATTTTTTTTAGTATTTGTTGTTATAGCGGCAACGGAAATACATTGTTTCTGAAAATTTCAGCTTTCTAGCTATCACGGTTTATGAGATACAGCCTGGAGACAGACAGACAGACAGACAAACGGACAGACAGACAGACAGACAGCGGAGGCTTAGTAATAGGGTCCCGTTTTACCCTTTGGGTACGGAACCCTATGTAAATAAATAATTCTTATTCTTATTCTAAAAAGTAGGTACAATCATCGGAACGAATCTTGAGCGCTGACCTTCACCTGCGCATAAGTGAATTATTGGATCCCTTTGGTATATGAAGTGAGGCGCAAGGGCGGGGAAAGTGCAGTGATTGGCCCGTTAGCGTGCTGTAGCTGGTTTTTATTTGAATTTCCCGTTACTGCTGGTGCTGTTTTATACTGTATCACTAAAAGAACCCGAGACTACAAAATGCTGTTTTCTCTGTGTTCTTAATTCTTTATTATTGCCAGTTTGTTTTGCATGTTTTTCTTTTCTATTGCAGACGCAGCATGGCGCAAATTTGCTAAAACATTTAAAGCATATGCATAAAGATTTACATAAAGAAATCGTAGAAATTAATAATAGTCGTCAAGATCCCGATATGGCCACTAAGTCAACTACTGTATCTG
The DNA here is from genome assembly GCA_963853795.1 of Xestia rhomboidea. Taxonomy (NCBI): domain Eukaryota; kingdom Metazoa; phylum Arthropoda; class Insecta; order Lepidoptera; family Noctuidae; genus Xestia; species Xestia rhomboidea. The sequence continues at coordinate 12,188,787 of OY970774.1, forward strand.
ACACTGTACTTAAGGAATGCACCAATTTGGTAGCCATTCATGGTCGTCCATTTTCAATGGTTAACGATAAAGCTTTCCAAAATATACTTTCTATGATACCCGGGAATACCAGCACTATTAACGCTATTAATATTAAAGAAAATGTGCACTTATTGGCTACAAAAATGAGAGATGAATTAGCATTTACGTTACAAGATAAAATTATATCGCTAAAAATAGACATCGCTTCGCTTGCAACAAGAAGTTTTATGGGGATTAATTGTCAATATTTAATGGAGGGGCAGCTTGTCTTAAGAAATTTAGGAGTGATCGAAATATTTCAGCGCCATACTTCAGAGCACCTCAAAGATCTACTGGTGTACAACCTTCAGCGGTTCCGTATTGACACGGAAATTAATAAAAAAAAATATTGCATTACAACTGACAATGGCGCTAACATGATTAAAATGACCAAACTCCTTAACGATATGGAATATTGTGTTATCCTTGACAGGAACATTATAGAAGCCGGCCCCAGCTCCAGCCAATGTGAAAATGAAAACGCAGATACACATAATGATTCTGACTCAGACTTTGAAAATTCTGATTATAATTTTGACGTTTATGAAGCATATACTACACAATTAACAAATATACTCAGAGCGCAGTTTACTCATATTACTGGCGAAAGTTGAGTTGAGTATAAAATTGGTATAGTAAGATGTGCCGCACATACTCTTCAGTTAGCGCTACATGATGCTTGTGATGTAGCCTTTTCTAATCTAATGTCGAGTTGTAGAGAAGTTGTACGACGCTTGCGGACACCACAGTTTGTGAGAATTATTAAAGAACACAACAAAAATGTACCTAAATTAGACTGCTCTACCCGATGGCATTCTGTAACTGACATGGTAGAAAGTTTGCTATCGCTGAGATATATGTGCAACTGATGTCCGGCTTCATTTACCTGACTCAACATGGGATACTTTGACAGAAATCCTCAAATCTTTAACACCTGCAAAACAGTTGACAAAAAAACTACAGGAGGAACAACTGACAGTCGGAGATTTTTATTTGGCATGGATGATATGCCAATTCCAGTTATCCAAAATAAAAACCAGACTGTCCGAAAACATAATTGAATCTATGAAAGAAAGGCAAAAACTTCTATTTGAAAGTGATGTTTTTATTAATGGAATGTTTTTAGACCCAAGAGTAAATTCAGTGTTGACATCTGTACAACAGAAAAAAGCTAAAGAAAACTTAATCCTACAATACTTAACAAATTTTGAATTGGAACAGATAAACAAAGAAAATAACATTAGTAACAGTAACATCAATAGTACAACAACAAATGACCATTCTGAAGCGCAGATTGAACTAGATGATTTCTTAAATGCAAGTTATGTAAATAGACACGATGATTTAATGGATTTGTTAGACTTGGAAAGAAATGACCGTCACGTGCTGAACAGTTTACAGGAATCTTTTGATTTCTTTTTAAAAGAGCCACTTCTTCAGTCTACAGAAAGTGTCTTGACGTACTGGGAAAGGTCACGTTATAAATTTCCTCTTTTGTACAAATTATCTACCATCGTATTAGCTGCACCAATGACTCAAGTTAGTGTAGAAAGGTTATTTTCTTCACTTAAGTTTGTAGTATCTAATTACAGATACTCCATGAAAGACGACGTCATTGAAGATCTACTATTCATACGTAGTAATAATATTTTTAATAAGTAGAATTCAATAGAAAGCTCCAAGTTATTATTCAAACAAATTTTTTTTTCAAGCAATTTTGTTTTAAATAAGACTGGCGAATACCTCCGGACCGTCTTTATAAGTGGAGTTTATTGTATTTTTATATCCGTAATGATCAGGTACATGAAAAAAAAAACATTTTTTTATTGATTCAAGGTTTTATTTTTAATTATGTAATCATAATTCAACATTATAGATTAATGTAGCGCTTTGAAGTCCGAAATATAGTTTTTGTACTTAAAATTGTCTTTGATTTATTTATTATATGTATTCCTATACCTTTTCCGTAAATTTAATAATCACTACTAAATACATACTTTTATAGTTCACACTTATTATTATTATTGTAAAATATTTGATTAAAAAATTAATTATTTTAATTGATATGAATGTAACATATCAATCTGAATCTAACTGCCTATGTTATACGTGTCTACATATTATATGTCCCAAAAGTATAGTACAGCTGGAGACCTGAGATAGATAATTCCTAGAGTCTACATTCCGTTGGTTTAAGTAGTTAACTAAATGTAAACAATCTCGGCATGTCTATTGTCTTCTAATCTAAAGGTTGGCTAAAAAAATTATCTAAAAATGTTTACAATTAGATATTTACCTAAATCAAAGTAAGGTAATAAACTAAATTTAAATAATCTATGTATGTCTTTTATACGACTTTCTTGAAATAAAAAGACAAACCAAGATTGTTTACGTTTAGTTAACTACCTAAACCGACGGGCCTAGACGATTTTCCTTAGTTTAATTTATAACAGTTAAGACACTAGCTTTTTAGCACTACACTAGCTGTTCGATAAACAAACGATAATCGCAAACGCTAGTTTGCTGCAAAAGATTTTCAACTTTATACCCTACAGCATAAAGTTGAAAATTTATTTTAATTTATTCAAGGTTCCTGAACGTTAGCGACAGGACCGAACAAAAGCGCTAAGTCTTCTTAAATAGATTATCAACTCTACATGCTAAAGCATAAAGTTGAAAATCTATTGCAGCAAACTAGCGTTTGCGATTATCGTTTGTTTATCGAATGTAACTTGGCTACAGGGCCTGTACTACCTACTTTAAATTGTGAGTTTAATCGATACCAATCAGTTACGTTATGCTACACTGTAATCGTAGATATTGTAAATTTAATTATTTTTCTCTGAGTCTGTTAAATCTATCTCACTAGAATGACAATTTCTGATAGTCTACAAAATGTAAAATTTTCGCATACACACGTGTCCGCATGCAGGGTTGGATAAACTGTAATTCTGCTTGTAGTAGGCGTGAAAAATTCTCATTTCTCCCATCATTACCAACACAGTTATTAAATTTGACACAGTCTGAACAGGTCTTCTCGGAGGTGCATTCCTTATCCGTTTTAGGGATTTACTTTCTGTTTCTGTATTCATTCCAGCTACTTCTTTGTTCTCACATATTGTATCTTCTTGCTTGATTTTTTTCTGCATTTTCTTCCGTATTTCAGATTTAAGTGCCATGTCTATGTCTATTTCTAATTGTTTATTCCAGTCACATGTAAATACGTCAGGTGACATGTTTCGCTTTGCTGAAATAAAACCAAATATAATTAGGTATATGCTAGGTATGCTTAACGTAGAAAAAAAACTTGAGAGGTGTCAAGGGACACCCGGATGGAACGAAGTTAACTTGCTATCGTTAAGCAAAATGTTTTCCAACCTTCAAGCGATTTTCGACCTTATTGATATTTATGCAAACACCGGATTTTTATGAAGGAGCAATGTTAGCTAACGAGAATTTGAGAAAAAACAAACTAAATTTTAAATGTCAATAAGGTCGAAAAACGCTTGAACCTGTTTTTTTTAACTTGCTTAAAGATAGCAAGTTAAAAAAAGGTTCAAGCGATTTTCGACCCCTTCCACTCCAGTCCAGTTGCGTCGCGCAGTCGGGTAAAAAGTGTCGTGACAACTTTTGGTCCTAATTTTTTCCGTCTAGCTCCCTTTCGCAACGCGCGATAAGGAACTTCGTTCCAAAAAACACAAAATATTCAATAATAATTTTATTGAACTTACCCATTTTGAGGCTAAAGAAAAGGCTTCAGTCAGATTCGCTTTTTTACGACTGCACGTTACGGGTGGAAAGCAACATTCACAAGAACAAGCACAGCTCAGAATAGTAAAGAGAAAAAACACGCAAATAGTCGTACGGCACAGTCTTAGAGTCGCTGCTGTCTGACACTCTTGCGATTGAACGAGAGCGACGGTAACAAAACTAACTCATAACGATAAAATTTACGATAGCGTAGATTTTAACGTTACATATGTTTAACGATAAAATGTGCCAGATTTAACGTTAAATATTGTAACGTTATTTATTAGATAACGATATCTGCATGAAAAGGCTGTAACGATACCATATTTTTAACGGTATTTCAAGCCCTGTCTTGTTGTCTGCAAAACGGGTGAGGACTCGTGGTCCCACTGGGATTGTACCACTATTGCTCGTGGTCCCACTATCCCTGAAATCATGGGTTCGTGGTTCCACTGCTTAGTGGGACTACCAGTCATAGTTAAAATCGTAGGTTCGTGGCCCCACTGCACCAAGTTTATACGTAGAGTAAATACTTGAATTAAAGTGAGTTCTTCAGGTACTGGCCACTTGAGATACTGGCCTTTTTAGTCACAATTCACAATATATTATAATTGTACGTTGTACCTGTCAGTGTCGCGCGTCCTTCAAGTTAGCAGCAATTATTTACACAGTTTTCTGTTTTTTTCATTAATTATGTTTCAAATAATAAATAGAAAACGAGGCAAAATCTTACTTAGCAACGGATACCAATACTATCGGCATAAACGTTATATTTCTGTATCAAGGACAATTTGGCATTGTAGCCAAAAACGAAAATTGAAATGTCCCGGTTCTATGACAGTGTGTGATGTAAGTTGAATAATTCACTTAGACCCCCCGCGCACTAGGCAGCCACGATTCCTGGCTGCTGCAGCCAATATTTTGATTGGCTGCTGCAGCCAATATTTTGATTGGCTGCTCCAGCCAATATTTTGATTGGCTGCTATAACTGGCTGCGCAAATATTCTGGCTGAAGCAGTCAAATTGCCAGCTGAAATTCCCGCCAATTTCAAATCATTTCTTGTAGCAGGTATGCTAGAATCATTGTATTTGCATCAGAAAGAACTGAGCAATTATAACCAATTACCGATGAATTTTTTTTTGATGCAACCTTTAAAAGCACTCCCAAGCCTTTTTATCAGCTAATGGTGATACATGGAGACAGGGAGTACTACTGACAAAACAAAAGTTGCTCCATTATTTTTTGCTCTGATGAGAGACAAAAAAGAAAACTCATGCTTCGCATTATTTGACATCATTAAGACACGATTTCCAGAATGGAATCCTATAAAAATTCACGCCGATTTCGAAATTGCTCCTACCAATGCTTTGGATGTAATATTTTCTGAATGTCCTACCGTAATTATTAAAAGATGTTACGCCCATTTCGTGCGGAGCCTTTACAAGAAAGCTAAAACGTTAGGTCTGAAAGCAAAAATCTATAAAAGAATAGTTGGATTATGATCTGCTCTTCCCCTTTTGCCGCAAGAGTTCATTCAAGAAGGTTTGGAATGTTATTAGGACTTAAAGAATATGAATAGGAACGCTGATTTTAGGATTGAAGAACTTTAATAACGATGAGAGAAAATAACAAGTACACATACAGCAGCCATTTTGTAGGAGAGTGTTTTCCACAGACAAACATAAAATATAGAGCCCCTTTTTTAATAACATATTGTCTATTCTTCTTACTCATATTCTAGACCACCCCACTTAACACCTCCCCTCAATAATTATTAAAAATCATCACAAAACCAAACCAAAGATTAATTAAACAATTTTCCCCTCAAATATTTGAATGAAACCCCACCTATAGCTTTAGTTAAAATATCTGCCACTTGTTTATCAGAACTTACATACTCAACCACTATTATTTTCTTATCTATCTTTTCTTTTACAAAACTCAACTTAATATCTAAGTGTTTGACCCTAGTAACGCCTGTAGCCATATTAGCAATCTTAATTGTTGACTGATTGTCTTCATATAAGACAATTGTCCCCACACTAATACCAAAATCACATAATATAGAGCTAAGCCAGCAAGCTTCACTAGTAGCATGACTGAGAGCTATATATTCAGCCTCAGTAGATGATAAAGTCACAGATTGTTGCATTTTAGTCACCCAAATGACTGAACCCCCAAAAACTTTAAAGCAAAAACCTGTTGTTGATCTTTTATCATCACTTCCCCCCCAATCACTATCGACATAACCAACAATATCATTTCTACCATCTCTATAGAAAGTTAAACATAAGTCCAATGTTCCCTTTACATATCTAAAAACATTTAGTAACAATTTAAACAAAAGTTGGCTAGCACAACTTTGATATCTACTCAGTATGTTGACTACGGCACACAAGTCAGGTCTAGATCCAGCTACCGCATACATTAAACTTCCTATTATCATTCTACATTTATGTTCTATTTCTTCTGACTCTGACTTGTCTCTCTTTAACAAAATAAATTTAAAATTCTTATCAATAGGCAAAGATAATGGTTTACAATCTTTCATACCCCAATACTCTAAAATCTTTTTCAAGTAATCTTTTTGACAAATTGTTGTACAACCTTTATCTAAATCCTGAATTACTTCCATACCCAAAAAGTTACCAACTACATCCTTCATTTTAAAAGAATCATGTAACATATTTCTCAACTTATTACTTTCTGCCTCTGAAGTACTGAAATACAATATGTCATCGACATACAACAACAAAAATACTTTAGTACCATTCTCATGTTTTGAATATAAACAGTAATCTTTATCAGAACTTTTGAAACCCTGTGACCTCATCACTTTATCAAAAGTTTCATTCCAGTACCTCGGAGACCTTTTTAACCCATAAATAGACTTATTAAGTTTACAAACTTTCAAATCAGACTCTATACCATCAGGCAACCTCAAATACACATCTTCATTAATGTTACTATTTAAGAAAGCATTACATACATCCAATTGTCTTATTTTACAATTTAACTTAGTAGCAACAGCAATAAATATTCTAAAGGTATTGCTTATAAATAAATTCTCCATCCTGACTTTCTTTTCTCTTCAACACCCATTTAGTACTTATTATTTCTTTTCCCTTTGGTACCTTTTCAATGAGTGTCCAAGTATTATGTTCCTGTAACTGACTCAATTCCTTTTCTATAGCTTTCCTCCACTTATCAGCATCCTCTCTTTCCATAGCCTCATTGTAGCTAGCAGGTTCTTCCTCTGCCACAACTAATGCCATGTAGTCATTGAACCTCGAAGGTTTTTTTACTTGTCTCCCACTCCGTGTGCGTACAGTCTGTACTGTGTCATTGGCATCAGAATAATCAGAATGACTTGACTCACTATCATGGTGCTCTTCCTGTTCCGGCTCTCTCTCTCTCTGTCTCTCTGCCTGACCCTGTTCCTGTTCTACTTGAGCCTGTTCCTGCAGTGGCTCGATCTGCATGGGCTCCTGGTCCATCTGTACCGGCTCCTGCCCTCTTTCCTCTTGATTATCTCCTGTAGTCTCTCTGTCCAAATAGACTACTTTCTCTTTGTCATATTCTTTCTCTTCAGGCAATGACATACCTTCTGACACAAACACTACATCTCTTTTTGTCTGCACTATCTTTTTCTTCTCAAAATAAATTCTATATCCCTTTGAACTCTCATAGCCAACAAACACTCCTTCTTCAGCCTTTGAATCCAGTTTACGCCTCTTTTCCTTAGGTATATGTATCCATACACTAGAACCAAATATTTTATTTAATATGGTAATATCAAAATCATACCCAGTCCACATCTGAAATGGTGTCTTCCCTTCTGTTCTGCTCTTACTGGTTCTATTTAGCACATAGACAACTGTGTTAATGGCTTCAGCCCACAACTCTTTACCCATGTTTTTGGCATGCAGCATGGTACGTGCCGCCTCCACCAGGGTACGCATGTCTCTTTCAGCCTGGCCATTCTGCTCCGGCGTATAAGCCACTGTTGTTTGTTGCTGTATGCCCTTGCTAGTGAAATACTCCTCCATTTTATTATTCACAAATTCACCCCCACCATCAGACCGAAAAACCTTTAAAACTTGCCCTGTTTTCCTTTCCGCAGACTGAGTATAGTGCTTGACACACTGCAAAACCTCTGACTTATTTTGCATGAAATAGACATGTCGAAACTTAGTAAAATCATCCTTTATAAGCAAAAAATATCTCGCCCCTCCAAGTGATGCTTCTTTAAATGGTCCACATACATCAACATGTACCAACTCCAAAGGTTGTGTTGTGACGGATACACAGTCTTTAAAAGGAAGCTTATGTGCCTTTCCCTTTAAACAATCAATGCACTTCTTATTGTCCTCAGTATATTTCACATTATTTGTTGAAAGTACAGACTTCACATAGTTTATGTTCTGATGACATAACCTCTCATGCCACTCACTGAGAGTCACTGCACATTGGACATCATGTTTCTTAAATTTTACTACATAAACATTGTTTTCTTTAAGTCCTGACACACACACCTGATTGTTTTTCAGTATTACACATTTGTCCAATGTTAAATCCACACTATACCCCTTAGTAGTAGCCCTTGACACAGAAAACAAATTTAGTTTTAATTCTGGCACAAATTACACCTCACTTAGTTTATTGTTTATAAATTCAACTTCTCCAATTCCCAAAACTGGTAAATGTTGCCCATCGCCAGCAACAACAAAGCGGTTTAATACTTGACGCATTGACATAAACAAATTTCGTTGTGAAGTCATGTGCTCACTAGCACCGCTATCGATAACCCACTTGCTTTCAGATGCATGACATGGTAACCCATTGTTGTCTTTTATTATTGTTGAAAAGGCATTACTTTGTGCTCCAGTTTTTGTTTCTTTTGTGCACTGTTTCTTTAAATGTCCAACTTTATTGCAATTAAAGCACTTTCTGACCTCCTTTTTACTCTTACAATCTTGGACAAAATGTCCAACCCTACCACACTTATAACATTTTTTCATAAAAGTGTCAGATTTTTTTGCAAATAATGCCACATTTTCATTATCTGTTGACTTTGTCTTCAGTCTGTCTTCCTCCACAATAAATAAATAAATTTCTCAGAGATTTCCTCCCCTGCTCCCTTCAACTGCAGTTGTAACTCTTGTAGTTTTGATACGAATACCGACACCTCCATGTTCTCCTCGAACTTGAAATTAAAAAATCTCTTTTGCAACAAATGAATCACTGTACTCGATTTTTGCTCATAAATATTGAGCAACTTGACCCACATTTGTGCAGCAGTTTCACAAGCGATGATATGTATCATTGCGCTTTCGGTCAATCTTGAAACGATTAACCCTTGAGCCTTCGCATCTTTCTTTACCCAGGCCGCATCTTCAGATGGTTTTACCTCAGTGCCATTCACCACCGATAGCACGTCTTGCGCTCTCAGCAACACTGTCATCTGGAACTTCCATAAATTCCAATTTGTCGGACCCTCCAACTTGACTCCCCCTCCCACCGTCATCGCCCCGAGCTGATCCATTGATCCCCGATCTGCTCCGCCGTCGAATTGTTGACGTCTATCGCGTGTGCTCCCTTGCACCGCTAAACACCAGACGCCGCTGCCCTCAGCACAATTGACTTCGACTTTTCTTGCGAAACACAAAGAAGTGGAATCACGCCTCCAAGTGATCGCCGTTTGTTTCACTAACAACGTCGGTTCTTCACCTAAAATACAGAGTTACGGAACTTCTGGGCCCATAACCTGTTATTAGGACTTAAAGAATATGAATAGGAACGCTGATTTTAGGATTGAAGAACTTTAATAACGATGAGAGAAAATAACAAGTACACATACAGCAGCCATTTTGTAGGAGAGTGTTTTCCACAGACAAACATAAAATATAGAGCCCCTTTTTTAATAACATATTGTCTATTCTTCTTACTCATATTCTAGACCACCCCACTTAACATGGAATACATCAAAACTGAATGTATGAACATGGAGAAAATGAACGTGTTTATGGCATACTTTGATAAATATTAAGTCAAATCTGAAAAATTTGTAAGGGAATGGTGTGTATCTAGCGAAAGACATCGCACTAATAACGTATGCGAAAGTTGGAATTCAAAACTCAATAAAAGTATAAATAAAAATTATTTTATTACTTAAAGAAGATTTTACTGCAAAAAATACTTTCGAAAAGAAAAGAGATCGGTTGCAACTGTTAAAAGACGACTTAATAATACAGTCACAAATGCAGCTGATAAACCAGGAGATAACAGTTGGTTATTTTTTAGAAAAGTTAAGATAAATATAAAAATTACTTTAAAGAGTACAAACTCTAAGTTTTGTTCATTAAGTTCATTGTTAGAAATAAAAATAATTATTTTGCTTCACGTTTTTATGCTGGCCTTTTGTATTTTCGGCTTATTCCTGTTTTGAATCCCCCTTAGGCGGAAAAACTTTAATAATAAAATAATTTAATAATAAATTCCTGAGTCGATCCTCGATCGACCATCGATTCCTGATTCTGAGTCGCTCGACGACTCAAAAGTCCGTTTGACTTAACTGTAACCGGACTACTGAGACTACACCAAATATATTTGTGTTATAGCCCTTATGACCAAATCAGTGCGACCACGAGCGACTGCATTACGTTGACTGATGGTCCCACCAAACAGTGGGACCACGAGCCCATTAAATAGACACACTGTCCCACCAGTGGGTCAAATTAGTGGGACCACGAGTCGCGACTCTGCAAAACGACTTCAGTAATTCCAGCCGGAAGTCTGCCATTTGTATTTTCTTGCCAGTGACGCTTTGATACAAGATCAGTGCATTGACCACTGCTGTGTTCAGGAGAAGGTTGATTGCATATTTCTTGTACCATTTTATCGATTTCCTCAGTGGAGTTGAGTAAGCAGATATCTGATCGGACATATCTACAGCTCCTTTAGCGCCGTTATAGTCAATGACTATTTTCGGTTTGGAAATAGTTTTGTTGCGTTTTCGGACATTTTAAAATCGCACCGAGTGTTTTGTGGACAGCTAAAGTACGTCCCTTTTATCCTTCCACTTCATTACAGTTATGCCCTCACTGCTTTCCTTCGCCACGAATTGTCCTCGCTTCAGTTTAGCATTTACTACATCCCAGATGCTTCCGGTTCTTCCGAATCGTGCCTACGAGATGAGTCTCTGCAACCAGAAGTTTTTTGGCAAGATCTATACTGGTGTACCAGTTGTCGGTCACTAGCGTATGCCCCTTGTATAGAAGATGGCTGCATAGAGACATAACGACGTTCAATGCCCTGTTTCGAGCCACCCTCGCCGCCTTAAATCGCAGAAGCTCCAGGTCGCGAAGGCCGTCTTCGAAGACATGGTTCGTTGTGGTACCACCCGTCCTTCTAAAAGCCCGTGGTCTTCGCTACTATTGATTTCATCGTTATTCTTTCCTGCATATACATTTATTTTATATGTATATCCAGGAATGGTACATAACTTGAACTCCTTTATACCATATTTATGCCTTTTTTGTTTATTGTATTGTCGAAAAATGATTCGACCGCGAAAAGGCACCACGCTTTCATCTATGCAGATCTCTTCGGAAGGGGTGTAGGTTTTTTGGAAGTTCCTGTTCACAACTTCGAGTAATTTTTTAATTCTGTGTGATCTATTAGATTTATTGTCTTCGTCTTGCTGAGAAAAGTGCAGCATTTGCAACGGCAGCTCAAATCTGTTTCGACTCATTATTGTTCGTGGAAAATTCTGTCCAAGTACAGGATCTTTTGACCAGTAGTAGTATTTTGGGTAATTTTATGATCCCCATGAAAATAATCAGTCCAAAAAATCGTTTCATTTCTGCTGCGGATGTAGGTTTCCACTGGCGAATCCGTGCAGCTTTAGAAGCTGCCTCAGACCCTGTGACTTTTTTGATAGCAAAGCAATTCGTATAATCGGCCACCATTTAAAATACTTCGTCTGGTACTAAAAAATGGTAGAAATGGGTCTTATCGATCATTTCTCTTACAACTCGTGAATCTAATCCAGGGAATTCAGTGTAGGGGATAATACGACGCTGGTTACCTTTTGGTTGGTGCCACACGGTAGATGTTGCAGTTAGCGACGCGGTGTGACCAGAAGTACTTGGCACGGCATTTTCAAATTCAATGTCGCTCGTGTCACTAATGGACAGAACTCGTCGACGTCGTTTTCGTAACGGTGGTTGTAAGTTATATTCTTCCTCAGACTCCGAACTTAGCTGGAAGCTTCTATTGAGCAAGGAAATTTCTATATTTTCAATCTGCGATAAATCGTCATTTGTAATTTCAAAGTCTTCAAACTCATCCATGATCACACCACACTTTTCCTTACAGTCAGGCAGGACACAGTTTATTCACTTATAACCAGGATAAACTGTCACTAAAACAATCCAAAATATGTAATATGATAGGTAAACAATGCGCATGACCTTGCGTGCGATTACTAACTCTCTAATGCCGCGTGTCAAGCGCGCGGCCGCACGCAGCCCTTCCGGGAATCTCGGAAGGGCGCGGGGTGTGTCCGGCGCCGCAACCCCCGCGGCCCCGCGCGAACGAAATGCAGATTTCCAACGGCGTGCGCCGTGGTGGTCACCGGTGCGCGACAGCAATTATTTTGTTATTTTTTTGGATAATAATAAGAAATAATTACATAGAGTGGGGTTGTTGATTTTGAACCGTATGAGCCAATAAAATATAATGTGTAAAATTTGTCGAAATCGCAAGTCGGCGTCAGCCCATAAGGAAAGTATAGTGGTGATCACCGGTGACCATCACGGCGTTGAATGTGCTAGATAAAATATCTGCTGGGTTGAACACACCCGGTGTTTGATACCACTTCATACCCACTGTGCAGCCAGTAATCTCTTTGGCTCTATTGGCAACATAAGCTGGTAAATTATGTAAATTTGAGTTTAACCATCCTAAAACAATTTTTGAGTCTGAAAACTGAAATCATGACACTTTGACGATGGGATTACGAGATCGGCGGTGACAGCGGAGGACACATCCTTCTCTGTCTGCTCGGAGGTAGGGTGAGTGCACACCGAGCCCGCCCTCACTCGTCTGCTATGCCCTCTGCTAAACAGAGGGTAAAAGGAACGCACCTTTGGTCCGGATTGGACCACACCCATGTCAGAATAATTATTCACGGCATTACCACTCCCTGAGGGATAAGAGAAAATTCTCGTTTCCTCTCATTCCCCGGAGAAGGATACTGCCGCGCCCGGGGTGCACCGGCCAAGCAGCTGCTCTTCCCTCCAGACGTATCGAGAGGGAGACCAGCAGCCGCCAGACACACGTGGACAGACATCCCACCCCATGTTTGGAGTTCAGATGGGTTGTGTTAAGTTTTTCTTCTTTTGGTTTAGATTTGTTGAAATTCTTAACTGCCTTCAAAACTATATCCTTCTGCAGTACATAGTCACATGTCTTCGAATTTTTTGGTTCTAGGACATGCCGGTTTCCTCACGATGTTTTCCTTCACCGTTTTGAGAGCAGTGGTGATGAAATGAATTACACAAAGTAATGCGCCTGTCTGGGTTCGAACCCACGACTTACTGTTCGTAAGTCGGGGCCGCCACCACTGGGCCACCGCTGCTCTCATGAAGCATAAAATTTAAATTAATTATTAATGTTTCCTGAATGAGGGCCTGGGGACTGGCGATTTGGACAGTCCTCCGAACTAGGGCCATCGTCGCCGGCGCTTTAGCAAGGGTCATCTGAAGACATAGAGCTCAAAGAGCGTTCGCTAGACGGCGTACTTTCATGTTGTTGGATGATACCATTTACTTGTAGTTCATCCTCACTCCTTCCTAAATCGAGCGAATGCTCCGAATTAGTGTCATTAGAACTATCCAAAGGTTCCAAATCATCTAGGTCTCGGTCTACATATCGTCGCACTTGCCACGGATGATATCTCCACCGTTCCTGGTTTTCCACCTCTTCCGAGCTATTTGAGTTCGGTATACGTATTAATATTACAACAAGCAAGGAGATTAAGATATAAGTATTTAAGTATTTATTTACTTCAATCAACTTTGGATCATAGGTACAATTAAACAAAATTATAAAATCAGCAACAAAATTAAAATGAAAATCACAATTAAAATTAAGATGAAAATCACAATTAAAATTAAAATCACAATTACAATTAAAATCACAATTAAAACTAAAATCACAATTAAAAACACTAACAAAATTAAATTAAAATAAAACCAAATTAAAATCCACATCACAATTTAATTTTTTATAAAATTAAATCAAATTTAAAATCAAATTAGAACAATATCTTAACATTAGTCAGTACGTGAACCATGCAGCAGTGGTTCACGTACTGACAGTCGAAACGTTCAGCAAAAGTCCTCAGGATACTGTTGCGGCCGGCCCGCACCCTGACACTTCCTCTTGGCCCGAAAGACCATGCACTCGCTCTTTTTCGCATTGTACAACAAACTAAGGGGAAATCTTCATCCGAGTCCGATAATTCATCGAAGAAATTATTTTGTTCAGGTTCATCTGGTTCCGGACTGCTGGGGATAGCATCATTCAAGATAAGATGCATATTGAGTATTCTTTATCTGAAATAAAAAAAAGTTTATTATGTTATGGCGGATATGACTGTTAAAACTAAAATTTGAAGAGGGCATCAGGTTAAATGATTGCACCCAACAAGAATTCGTGTCGTATACTACAACTAGAAACCCCGACTACTGAAAAATCATGTTACAATCGACTCGTCCTATTGTTGAGGTCAGTTAAAATGCAGTAGCCTATGTTACTTGGGCCATAATAACGAATCAATTGACACCTTATTCATCAAAATGAAATGAATAGTTTAGGCGCTATGGTGGAACATACAGAAATACAAACATCCATACTTCCATACTAATATCCATACTTCCATACTAATATTATAAATGCGGAAGTAAGTTTGTTTGTTTGTTACCTCTTCACGCCCAACCCACTGTACCGATCATCCTGAAATTTTGCATATACATTTTCAGCATAAAATTGTGAAAGATTTATCATTTGTATGTTTGGTAATACTTTAGATACCTTGTGTATTAGCTTGGCACGAAGTAAGGCACCGTTAAGTTCGAATTTTGCAACTGTTAGTTTAGAATTTAAGGGGGCTACTCTAGATTTAGAGCACAGTAGGTATGCGCGGTATACACCAGCAATTTTTATTTTTATATATACAGGGTTATTTGTAAAACACCGACAACCTCTCAGGACTGTGTTACTAACATCATAATCAACAACTTTTGTTCTATGACTTTTAAAAATTCATCATATTTTAGTTCATCAAATTTTCGTACAAAAATAAAAATATTTAAATTGAACGCTCTAAATGTTAAGAAATCTATGCGAAGCAAAAGAAAGCGATAGTACAATAGTGAGGGGAGCGGGGTCAGGGCGGCGAGGGCCCGTAAAAGCGTTCAATTTAAATATTTTTATTTTTTTTATGAAAATTATATATATATTATATTTATTATGAGATGAATTTTTAAAAGTCATAGAACAAAAGTTGTTGATTATGATGTTAGTAACAAAGTCCTGAGAGGTTGTCGGTGTTTTACAAATAACCCTGTATACAGCAACCATATGCTTCCGTAGAATCGTCGCAATAACCAAATAAAGCACACTCATCCGCCTCTGAGACCTGCAATTTGCGCGGTATGTTTCGTCGTCAACCCCATCGTGTGGGGTATCGTTGAATAGGTCTTTTAAAATGACTTAGGGGTTGCCCATACTACTTTTCGATTTAATGCTCCATTTACGAAATATTAAACTTGAAAGTGCAAATTTTTGTTCCAGTAAAAGCTAAACTCCCCCCTCTAAAAGCTAAGCTAAGCTGCTGGCTTGAAAAATCTGGAAAAATTCATGATGATAGTACATTTCATGAACTATTAAAGTTCAAAACGTGAAAAAGTGGAAAACTATAGCGGTTAAGATAACTTTATTAGTTTAGCAGTAATAGTCGTTGAACTAGGGTGTTGGATAATATAGTGCCCAATACAAAATCCTTAGAATAAATCCTATAAAGTGACTAAGATGAAGTAGTTGCTTGTTTCTAACGGGTAAAGACTTTAATTGTAAAACAAAATCTAAAATATAACTAGAAGCATAACTATGCTGGCAATGAGATAGAACATAACTAGAAGCTCCACATATTACATCATCGCAGTAACTCGATGATAATGCCAGCTTTTGAGCCAGGAGTAGGGGGGTGGCGCAGAAGTTATTTGAAAAGTCTAGGAACTAAAAATCGACCTATGGAGACAATTTTTAAAACAAAAAGAAGTACGGCTCCAAGAGCGAGCGAAACGAGCTCGGAAATTTTATAATAGCTTGGCTTGCGAAGGGAAATTCATGCTCATACCTTTTAGCTAACTCAACTAAGCATCTAGTCGCCAAAAAGGCAGAACTCTTTAAACCATATGTTATGGTTTGAGGTTGTAGGCATTGTATAGAGAGTTCAGGTCTGTCTCTCCACAAAATATTTTGGAGCACCCTATATTGAAGATTTACCAAAATCTGTCTAAACATATGGCGAATGTCGCACATTAGAATTAATTTATGTATTCGAAACTGTATTAATGTATCAAATAATTGACTTTGTACAACTAGGCCATTGCAATGCATATCGTTTAGACAAGGATAGTAACGACCCTTGGCGCTAGCATCTTTTCATCAGATTTTATCATTGCGTATAACCGCATGATGTGGAAGGAAATTATTTTATTTAATATTAGGTGAGTCATTATCATCAACATTGATTATTTTTGCATGACCCAATTTTAAATATTCATGTATGAATACAATATATAATTGATCCTTAGAAAATCGTTTTTCTAAGATGTAATAACGCTGCAAAGCAATAGCAAACGAATTTGAGTTTTTGCAAGGTCTTTAAATAGTTCAGTTTTTCAATTGAACTCAGCTTGGCATCCTCTCCGATAATAGCACCAAATAAGTCCATAAATGACTGGAAACCGCTAATGTCCTATATTTATTTTTGGTAATTTTATAGATTTAGCATCACTTTTAACACTGATTTTATCACACTCACTAACTGCAGCTTGTTTACGTCTCTTGAGCAACGCGCAGAGGGCCGGACTCATCATCCTTTTCATCTAGGCATAGTAGTTGGACTTGTATATCCTGGAATCTTTTATACTGCTCATGAAGCTGGAGCTCCCTGGGCTCGAGCTCATCCAGATGGAGCTCCTGTTTTTCTATAAAATAAGATTCCATTCTCGTGATGAACGATTTGCATTGCCCCCGTGCCGCTCTTAGGCGTTTTATTGATGTTAAACACTATTCCCTCTCATAGAGAGGAGGCCTGTGTCCATTGGAACATTAATAGACTGATGATGATGACTATTCCTGGAGCACTGATTATGTATTACGTAGACTAATCTAATTTTCGGCACCTTAATGGTGTGATCAAAGTAATAAAATACTATTTTTCACAGTATTATATAAGTTTATTCGTGGGAAGGCGAGTTATACTTTAAAAAAGAAGTTGTGCTCGCTTCGCTCGCTCTTGCATTCCCTATTTTTTAGAATCTTCTCTGCATTAATCGACAAAGTATCTGCATAATCGCGTTTGCTTAATCCGGCACTGCTATCTAGTCTCCTGGTTATCTCGGCTTCCAGTCCGCCTGGGTAATACGATACCAGACTAACCAGCCTGGTATCGTATTATTTATTTATCGCAGACTGCAGGTTGTCAAACCTTTAGGTTTCTGACTGTCAAGATCTACAAATGACAACCCGGACCAACGGCTCAACGTGCTTTCCGAGACACAAAGGGGACTCGATAGCATATGAATGGTCACCCGTCCACGGAACAACTTCGGCATTAGTTGCTTTTCCTTGTAGATCGAGCGGTGCGATAACAAAGTAAATAATCCCCTAAAAATAATTATGTCTTTGTTTTCAGATGGAGTAAGTCCACAGCCACTTCTGGCACGATCGGCTTAAGAGCAACTGGTTTACAACGTTGGACGCAGCCGCCCATTTAAAAACAAAACACTTCAGTTCTCGGTTAGTATACCTACTGTACGTAGGCGAAAATAAAAAAGGCGGTGGAATTATAATGTACATTAAAAATTATCTTAAATTTACGCCGTGTAATTTCACTACCCACACCTTTGAAAACGCCACAGGCACAATCAAAACAATATTCAACCAAATAATAAATGTGTGTGCAATCTATAGGCCACCTTCCACTAACAAAAATACTTTCACACGAGAACTAAACTCCCTGTTGAATAAATTTACATGCAATGACTTAATTTTGCTTGGTGATATTAATATTGATCTTCGATCGTATTCCAATTGCAGAGATTCCTACTTAGATATGCTCGCCGGGCACGGACTAATGTGTGGTATAACTGATTACACTCGCATTGAGAAGAGGCTACACAAAGTAACAAAATCGTGTTTAGATCACATATTCGCGCGCACTATCACCACTACATTAGATCCGTGCACGGCGGCTATCGACAGCGTACTCATAGACTAATATATATATGAGCGTACTGGCGGACCATCGCCCCGTCGTACTTAGCTACATCAATGCGCAAGCGACGACGCATATACAGGTTGATACAAAAATCTTGTTTACCAGATGCTACAAAACTGTACTCGAGGAGTTAAATAAAACCGATTGGTCTCGTGCCACTTCACTAAGCTGCCCCATCGAATCATATAATTTTATTAATTCTAATTTTAACCGGGCATATCAGGCTTCTACAAAAAAAATATATTTAAAAAAGCGATATCAAAACCAAAACCTTTCGACTACCATGGATAAATCAAAATATGAAAAATCTGTGTGCTAAAAGAAATAAATTATTTAATGAATGGAAAGCCGACACCAATAACAAATGTCTTAGACTAAAATATAACCAAACACGGAACAAAGTTCATAAAGTAATCGAATATCACAGAAATAGATACTACAACAAAGAAATTACAAACAATTTTACAAACAGTAGGAAAATATGGAAAATAATTAATAACATCTTAGGCCGCGTAACTCCGTCTATAGACCAGGCAATACAAAGAGCATTTGACGCTCACAACTTGACCGATAAACAAATAGCCAACAAATTTTCCGAAGGTTTTGACTCTTCCATCAAAAGTATACTACCAAACTGCTCCACACCTTTGCTAACGAATACCTGTATTGACAAGCCGATCAATCTTAGCATGCGCTTTTCTAAAGCAACGCCGGAGAAAGTAGTTAAAATAATTAACTCAACACCGAGAAGGCGCCAGGTCCGGACTCCATTAAAGTAGCTGATATTAAAAATATAAGAGACAAAATATCCCCCGTTATATCTAACTTGATTAACGCTTGCATAGCTACGGGAAAATATCCAACTGAACTGAAGCAGGGCTGTGTTCGACCAATCTATAAGAAAGGAAAACATGATGACGTTACGAACTACTGTCCTATAACGCTACTATCAACAATTGATAAAATTATAGAAAAATACCTCACTGCTCAAATTTATGACTTCTATCGTAAAAACAATATTATCTACCACAATCAATTCGGCTTTCAACCAAATAAGAACACATCTTCCCTCTTGTCCATCTTTACCGACAGTCAATAGCTACCTAAATGATAGGAAAGTAGCTCTAGCCCTTTTCATAGATTTTTCCCGCGCTTTTGACACTCAACCATATTAATCTTGTGCAGAAACTCCAAGATACAGGAATACGCGGCCCCCTACTAAATTGGTGTCAAGACTATGTAGGTGACAGATCATACCGGGTTAAAGTTGGTGATAGTCTTAGTGATCCCATCAACGTAACAGAGGGCACTGCACAAGGTTCCGTAATCGGGCTTCTGCACTTTCTAATATATGTCAACAATATGTATAAAGTCATTGAACACAGCTCTTGTTATCAGTTTGCTGACGACACCTGCCTCCTGATTGCTGATAAAGACCCCAATCTCGCCATTTCTAAACTTCAAACCGACTTCGATAACCTTAGCAAATGGTGTCACGACTCTGGACTTGTCCTAAACGCCCAAAAGACAAAAATTGTCCAAATTAGCAGTCCTTATATGAAACCCCATAATGCCTTCATCGCTCACTGCCATTCCTGTATGAACGCTCACAGCACAACTATCACAAAAAAATGCAAATGCCCACCCATTGAAATTGTTGACAAACACACATACCTAGGTCTGGTCATCGACAGTACATTTAATTGGTATCCCCATATAAATCGAGTCTGCGACAAACTAAGAGCGTTTTTGGCAATTATGAAAATTATCAGAAACAGAATACCGTTTAAAACGAGACTAATTCTTTATAATGCCCTAGCAGATTCCTATATAGCCTACGGGTTAACAAGCTACGGCCGTACTTACAAAACTTACCTTCAAAACATTTACAGACTTCAAGTTCGTATTCTCAAGCAAGAAGTCTCTCAGAATGTTAAACTCAAATGTACGGGTAACGAAGCGCTTTTGTTTGAACATTGCAATGTTCTTCCCATCCATCTTAAAATAGAATACGCATTACTTAGTGAACAATTTTTTAACACTGACATCCAGACAGAAGTATCGCACTGCAAACAAACGCGCTCCGTAACACAAAAAAAAACTAGTGACAACCTATGCTAAAAACACTTATGGACAACGAACCACCGCTTATTTAATTCCTCGACTGCTAAATAAAATGAATCCCATTCTTAGAAGCAGTATAACTAAATCCAATATAAAATCGAAATTAAAATGATACTGTACAACGAAGTTAAAGGACGACAACGACAATATTGTGTCTGGTTATTAGCAAACCATAGATGTGTGCCGTCCCCAGCTATGCATGTATGTATGATCTACCTATTACTGTTGTGGTAGTAGCACTAGTGCGACCAACCTATCTGTGCAGGCAGATATAATCAAAACAAACTCTAATGAACATTATGCTTACCGACAGTTGACAGAGCCGCGCCGTTATGAACTGCTTAGATGGGTTGGTAACACGATGTGCATACCGTTCAATCACTTAGATAATATTGTCTCCTATTTTTATTACCTACCAGCTGAATCAACGTTCCTAACAAACCTCTGTGATTTTCTGGAACGTATATTCTGTCAATTGTAATGTAAACATGTTTCTTGATAACCTAAATCAAAAAAAAAAAAAAAAGGTAAACTAATTGGATTGAGCGGCAACGGCCTATTTAAAACCTAAACAATTCGATTCTCGGTTTTAAGCTTAATTGGACTTCAAAAAGTAGGAGGTTATATTATAATTACATTGTAAGTACTTTGTATCATGTATTTATGTATTTATGTTTTAGTTTACTTGTATATTTTACCATGTTTTGTAGGATTGTAAATTAAAGCAACTAAAAATAATGTCATATGTAATTCTTTACATAAGAGTATTAACCTTAATAAACTAAAGCAAGGTTGCTCAACCCCAGGCCTACCGTGTGGCCCGCGAACGGCGGTCATCTGACGACAGTGTTTTGAGATATGGATATTAGGAGAGAGATGGACCGCCGCGCGGCGGTTGAAACGGAAACAAATTCAAAATAAGTTGAGAAAACCGACAAGGAAGTTTTTTATACCTGGGTAAGGTATAAAAAATTGTTATGTAGATTTTTCCAAGTCAACTCGTATTATTAATTCAGTAGAAAAAAAATAAAGGACATAGTATTAAAATTCCTTTTTTTGTCTTAAACAAGTGGTCCACCGGTGTCGGGAGCAGGGTCCAGCTAACGACGGCTAGGGCTCCAGAGACAGGAACTCTTAAACTCAAACACTCAAAGCATTTACTTAATATAGACCCGCTGCATTTTGCATAGTCAAAAACAAGCTTTTAGCTATCAGGACTGTAAGGGTTGTATTAATTACCAACTTTAAGATCTGTTTTACCTACTATAACCTATGCACCTTTGTAACCATTTATAATATGCACTATCCTATGAAATATATCTCAGTATTATTCGAGCATTCGTTGGTTTCATTTACTGCCAGATGAATCTATACGCGCCCCGCGAACTTGATACCATTCGATATATGTTACGAAAAATGTTAGTGAAAATGGGACGAGTACTGATTTTTGGGCCCAAAGGTCTAGTCGTCAGTGGGACTGTGCGAATCATTCACGAGAATGGGCAAGCAGCAGTCTAAAGAGGAGTAACCAAGCTACAGCTGACGAACTTCGCTTTCATATGTCCACATCCAACATTATTCTGTCCTGTATCCTGCTTATGCTACTACTCGGCGTATTGGGCTTCGTGTATCGGCTGTAAAAAAGGTGCTATAAGGACGACTATAAGGAGCGCTGGCGGTTGAGAGTATGTCATGTCTCGCTGATGGTGGCGCGTGTGTCGGATCATTTAGTTCCCTTCGAAATGGTCGAGTTGAATAGTGCTGATCCATGCATCTTGTTCGTGAACGGGCGCTGTTAGTTGTGACTGGTCATCTCTCTGCTATATATTAATCACAAAGTGAATGCTTCTGTAATATTAAAACGAGAGCCATTCAAAAATCACAATTGAGTTCGGTGCGGACTACTGCCATGAGCGGACGCATCGCGAGCTGCTCGGCCAACTGCTACGAAAGTTTTTTTTGTTTTACGACCCGGCCGTCGCTGCCAAAATTCTAACGGTCTTATTCATAAAAAGTTAAAATAGGTTTATAAGCTTGTTACAGTGAGAATCCCGAAAAGCATTATTCATAAACGTTCAATAGCGCTAAAAAGCTTTGTAAGTATTCAATAGCGGCTTCATAACTTATAACAGGGTCGACCCTACTATAAACCTTTATTAAACAGAAATATGGCCGACAAATGTGCAACAGTTGATTTTAATGTTTTTTTTTTTGGTCCGAACCGTTATGGGTAGTTGGTTGAAGCTAAGTGTTATTTGTAAGGAGCTGGGAAGTAGAGATACAATTTTATAATTCTTTTTGTGAAATCGTGTTTTGCGTTCGTTATGCAAGCTCTGCAAGCATTACATGCTATTGAAGGAGCAGAACATGTTCCACGTCGTCGAAAGATTTACCAGGAGAGATATGATCCGTTTTCTTTGCCCGTTGTAGAGTTCAAAGGTCGATACCGTTTCAACAAAAATACTATGGCCTTTATAATTGATCTCGTCAGGCAAGACTTGCAACTGGACTCAAGAGGTTGTGGAACGTCACCAGAGTTACAGGTGTTTACCGCTATAATATGTTGGGGTCGTCGTGAAGTAAGCACGTTTACGAGTATTTATAACCCGCATTTTAATATACCTACTTATGTATCTATTAATTGTTAACGTTTTTAAATCTCTGTAACATTTTAGGTTCAAGGTGATGGGGGAGATAACCATGGGTTGTCAAAACCAACTGTGAGTCGCATTTGTGCCAGAGTAGCCCGCGCGATTGCTATTTACATTCAACACTCATTTGTGCCATTGATTACTTTTTCGAATTATTAATTGATTAATACCAGTCACATCTTCTTCTTCTACAACATTAAGATTAATGCCAATATTATGTAACACGCAGCAGGCTTGTATAATTCTTGAACATTTCAGTGGCTTATAATGAAGCGCTCTATCTTTGTTTAGACATCGCCAACGATTCTTCAACCGGCCAAACGTATTTTCTTGACGACTCTGGCTACCACATGCTATGGATAACCTGAGTCTTCTACAATGATGATCAATATATTAGTTTATTCGCCTTAGTCAGCAATGCACAATGTTGTTCAAGCAATATTTTATTGGGTAGACCTTACCTAGAAGCCACACTATCTCCCCATTTTGGTGCAAGGACTGCATATAATGGTTGATGTCACTGTTTTCCCATATTAAAGAATCGTGATTTGCACCTCCAAATTTCGCATTTACGTTTATAATTCTATAACGGTCATCACAAATCTGTAAAATAAAAATAAAGTTAAGAAAAATAAATCTTTAATGGTAAGAATAAAATCATAGTAATTAAATTATTATTTACCATTTGAACATTAATTGAATGGTAGTGCTTGCGGCAATAATACAGATGTTTTTCATCTTTTGGTGGGCCAAATATTCTAAAATGGCTACAATCAATACACCCAATTACTCCAGGTATTCCATATTTGTCAGAAAACCTGAAACAAACAACATACTTAGTGTCAACGCACACAGCGTCAACACCACCAGCGCGACGAGGGGACCGGGCGGCGCGGCGTCCGGACACTGGTCGTCCGCCATTACCATCTTACTTCGCAACCGCGATCGCACGCGACTTACTTTAAATAATTCCTGTTAAATTTATTATACCTTTTTCATAATACAGTCCACTCTTTTATTTATCTGGGCCAATCTACTTAGCATTTCACATTACGGTGTTATTAATATCGTTTATTTATGTATAGTATGTAGTAGTATCATGTAGATACCTTTGACTGATTGTTCGCCTGGTAATTGAAGTATTAGGAAACCGAATACATTTTCTTAGTATGTTCCTATGTATCAGACCCTTGGTAACCTCTTCAATGTAGACACTGCACATTTTTTGTGAGACGTTTTTAGCAATTCCGACTAGGCGCTGGTAAGACCCAGTTGCATAAAAAAACAGGGCTGTA
Organism: Xestia rhomboidea; assembly: GCA_963853795.1. Classification (NCBI taxonomy): domain Eukaryota; kingdom Metazoa; phylum Arthropoda; class Insecta; order Lepidoptera; family Noctuidae; genus Xestia; species Xestia rhomboidea. The sequence goes on from OY970774.1 coordinate 12,213,246, forward strand.
AGGACCTAAAACAATAAACAATAAGGGCATTGTGTCAGGAGGCAGGTAGAAAAAAGTGTTTCAAAAGTAGGTACCATTACCTTATCTTCCAAGGATACCCGTTGCGAAGACTTTAAACCAGCCAGCTGCCTGAGCTCTCGGCACAAAAAACTTGACGGCTGCCTTAGGAAGCCTATATCTTCTCTTAAATTCAGCCTCCGGAAGGTCTCTTAGCGGATTGCTCGAGTTACGTGCTCTTGCACGACCAGTGGACGTTAAATTACGCTCATCTTGAGCTCTCGCGGTCCTAAACATCCTCCAAGCGAAATACATACGAGATGTCATTGTAATTTTTATTCACATTAACAAATTAGACTAAATTACTTTGATAATTTCACCACCTCACGACGCTCCTCACCACAACAAAGTGTCAAAAGTGAGCTGTCAAAATTGTAACTTGCACTCGCGTTAAACATGCAAACGTTAGCGATGTGCTCGAAACGGTCGTCACTATCGACGACGTAAATTTTAAAACTAACACTCACAAAATTTAGTTCTCACGTAAGACGCTAGGTGGCGCTTACCCAGCGCCATACAAATTCACGTAAACGTTACCGCGCTTCGTGCGTAAAAAAAACTCGCACTAAGCATACTGCCCTTGTCAATGTCCTTTTGCCTTTTGTGAAAACATTCACTAAAAGCTCTATTAAAAAGAATCTACCTATAGCATTTCGCCATAAATATAATGTTGTAAATTGCATAATTTATTGCTTAGAGATAGAAATCCAAAAACCGAAAAAGGCTATTCATCAGGCACTGACTTGGTCTGAATATAAAAAAGCTAACACCTATAAAATAATATCTTCTTTCATGTACACCTGATGGTTTAGTCAATTTGTATCTAATGGATATGGTGGCAGAACAAGTGACGTCAATTTACTTGAACACAGTAAGTAACTGTCCCTTCCCCAGCTCGTTTCGAGACTGTTGTCGGCGATTGCCTAGGCGACGACAACAGTCTAATGAAACAAACAGAGTATTTGACTAAAGAAATTTATGAAGAGACACTTGGCAGGCATAAAAATAAAATCAGAAAAACAAGCAAAAGAAAAACGAGCGCGAGAGCCGACATGATATCAATCGCAACAATGATCTTAGCTCGTCTGCTTCCTAAATTAATGAACCCTTCCCTCCGCTTCCAAATTCTCAGAAAGTTAATGACATCCCTCTTCCACTAACGTAAGGACTCAGCACAACCCCTTCCCAAATCCAACTAAACCCACCTGCAGTTCCCCCTACTATACCGCTGCATTTCCCAATCTCCTAATACCACTCGGTGGACCCACATACTTCCTTTCAATTATCACAGGCACGCCCTTATAATAAAAAAGATCCTGGCCCATTTATTATCCACGTGCAAAGGGTAGTCTTCAATGACTCTACCACAGCAGGTACCACAATTATTGCTGTCTCATTTGGTCGGTTTATTAAAAAACATAATATTAAAAATAGTGCAGACGATGGTATTAAGAGAATTGGCCGCAACCTGATTTCTACAGTTTCTGAATCCAGAGGAGGCTAACAATTTCATCACCAACCCGTGCCTTTTAGATAACTACAAAGTCTTTATTCCCTCTTTTAATGTTTCCAGGCTTGGTGTAGTGAAAGGGGTTCCAGTTGACTTATCCCCAGAGGAAATTATAGATTAGCTTACCCCCAATTATAACTGCAGCGCTCAAAATAAGACGTCTGCGCAGAAAAGTTTTCACTGATGGCATAGCTAACTTTGAAGATACGGAGTCAATTGTTGTGACGTTTAATGGACAAATACTGCCTTCCAAAGTCTTTGTGTGCTATAATGCTATACCCGTTGAGGTATATCAATACCCAACAATATAATGCTTCCGCTATACTTAAAATGTCACTTACGGGATATCTTCCGTGATTATTGTTTATTTTTGAGCTTCCGATATTCCCGTAAGTGACATTTTAAGTATAGTAAGTGGCCTGGTGCTAAAAAAGCCAAAATACGTTTTTGTATTACCAATCTTTCAAAAGTTACTATGTAAAAAAGGCCAATGTAGTGTGCGCTTTCATACAGTTAAGTAAAACAAATAAATGATAAAAGGGCTGCAGCATACTTAAGCCGATAAGAAATTATTATTTTTTACTTTCCTAATAATAGAGTAAGAACTAAAACGATCAACACACACACGACAATTATGGACCCTGAACTTATAGTGCGCGCAAGATGTTAATGTTTTTTTTGCATCTCAGCGGAGGTCACCAAGATGAGCATGTATTGACTCCTCGGGTTTAGTTTATTCGACGGAATTTAGTATGGTTTGTGGTACTTATTTTAGATTTTCAAAAGTGCAATAATGACAGGCCATAAAATAACAATTATTTCATCTTAGTTTTACACCTCTAGTTAGAACCATATCTGTTAATTTTAGAAAGGAATTTTCTTGTGTTTTTCTCCCAACCAGCAGCCTTCGGGTAATAAAATAGATCTGTAACTTTCATGGTCGATTTTTATTGATACCTTCCCGCTTGAAGATTAAAAGCCAGCTCCCGCAGGTAAGTCTATCCTAGGCATAGCTTTGTGTGTACTCCTGGCGCCCGAATTTTAACTTTTACTTATTATTTTTATTTGGAGCACACCACACATTTATAATATCATACAAAACCCCTTTTTTTTCCTTTTTTTTACCATTACACTCTATTACTAGGAAAGTAAAAAATAATAATTTCTTATCGGCTTAAGTATGCTGCAGCCCTTTTATCATTTATTTGTTTTACTTAACTGTATGAAAGCGCACACTACATTGGCCTGTTTTACATAGTAACTTTTGAAAGATTGGTAATACAAAAACGTACTTTGGCCCTTTTAGCACCAGGCCACTTACTATACTTAAATGGATTTTTATTTGAGTACCTACAATATAATGAAACAATAAAATATGCGCAGAAATATAAATCGACTATATTCATGAAAAATAATGATAGTAACAAAATAACATTACAAATACTTAGTAATTTTACCAAATAGGTAAGAAGTATAAAGTTATTTAGGCACGAAATATAGAATAAATGTCATGTATTAAAAAAAAAAAAACAATTATACCTAAATGTCATAAGTATTAAAAAAAAACAATTATATTTTTTTATGATTTGCATTATGCCTCTCAATTTTTTTTTTTATTGAAATTTTTCTTCATTTTATCTACATGTTGAGAACTACCCGGCAGGTGCGTTATTTAGGGGGCAAAATTTTCATTATTTTTGCGATAGGACGCACCGTATTCGAAAATTTTAAGTTGAGCCACTTCAATTCTTAAGGTGCGAAACCTTTAGAATTGAAGTGACTTAACTTAAAATTTTAAGAAAATGACTTTTATACGTCGAGCGACTTTGAAACATGTAACATTCTTTCAATATATTAAAAATAAACCCTTTTAGGCTAAAAAAGAACAAACGTACTATTTCCGTCTCTTTCAAATCACGTGCTTACCGCGCGTCTCTCGGTATTGAAGGACCCCATTTATATAAGGAAAACATGTGTCATGAAAATTTTGTAGTAGTAGATTCTAGTACTATGTTGTTAGGTCTACCAGCATGTGTCTCACTAAACCTAATCAAGAGGGTAGGGTACACACGCTTGTTGTTGATAATGATAAGGAAAAGTTTATAAAAATAAATATTCAAGTTTTTGAAGGAATAGGTAGTTTGCCTGGGTATGTAGAAATTCCTACTATGCCCACAGCTGTACAAATTTGTCATCCTTCTCCAAGACTACCTTCATGTCTACTTGAACCGTTGAAATTAGAACTGCAAAGATTAGAAGCTAGGAAGGCTATAATCAAGATTAAAAATATCAATAGTAATGCATTTGTTAATAGAATTGTGATTGTTGAGAAACCAAATGGTAAAGTAAGATTGTGTCTTGACCCATTAGATTTAAACCAAGTCATTGTAAAAAAGCCTAAAATGTTACCTACGTTAGATGATTTAAGTTTTAAACTACAGGGAAAGAAATTTTTCTCAGTTCTTGACTTAACTGAAGGATTGCATCATTTATTCCTTTCTGAAGAGTCATCTTGGAAATGTTGCTTTGCAACACCCTTTGGTGTATTTAGATATTTAGTTTTACCATATGGGTTAATGAATGCACCGGAATTGTTTCAGGAGGTGCTTGAAAATCACTTCGGAGACATGCCTAACGTCATAGTTTGGGCTGATGACATATTAGTAATGAGAAAGACTGCATTAGAACATGATAAAGCTCTAGAAAATGTTATAAATAAGGCTAGAGAATTAGGAATTGTTTTTAACAAAAGTAAATTTCAATATAAACAAACTGAAGTGAAGTATGTAGGACAGGTGTTTAATGAAAATGGGATGTCTCTAGATAAAGATAGAGTTGAGTCTTTAATAAGTTTAAAAGAGCCAACAAATCAAAATGAATTAAGGCAAATTATAGGTTCATTTAACTATGTACGTAGATATGTACCGGATATGGCAAATATAATGGCCCCACTCCTTAAATTACTTAAAAAGAATCTTGATTTTATTTGGTTACCAGCTCATAGATTAGCCTTTGCTGAGCTTAAAAGAAATATATGTAAAACACCATCACTTACACCGTTTGACTCTAAAAGGAAAGTTATTTTACAATGTGATGCGTCTAAAAATGGTATTGGCTGTTGTTTGTTCCAAGAATATGATGATAATAAATATTTAATTAAACTGGTAGCATGTGCATCACGAACTATGAATGAGACAGAGGAGAATTATAGCCAGACAGAGAAAGAGTTCTTGGCCATTACTTTTGCAGTAAAAAAAATTCATAGGTATATTTATGGCTCTAGTATTGATGTACAAACTGACCACAAACCAATTGTAGCCATTATGTCAAAGCCAATTTCAAAAATTGGGTCACCTAGGTTAAGGCGTTTGAGACTGAAACTGCTAATGTATGACTTAAATGTATATTATGTACCAGGTAAACTTTTGCATTTTGCAGACATGCTTTCTAGAAATAAATTAAATTACACCGAAAGTGATAAACAAATGTTGCAAATGGTCCATACAATAACTGCATATCTTACCTAGTCTCCAGAGAAAAAACAGAATTTTGAAAATGAAACTAAAAATTATCAGTTGAATAATAGTCACAATAATGTGAGGGAGGATAGTAATAGAGAAGAAATAAGTTCTATAACAAAACCAAATGTTATTACAACTAGATGTGGCAGAATTGTTAAACCGGTAAATAGGTTAAATTTGTAATGTTTTTAAATTAGTTGTACTTGATTATTGGTTGTGTATTACTCTAAAAAGGGAAGGTGAAGTATGATGTCAAAAATATATTATCTATGGTAAGATGTGCAGAGTTGTCTGTGATTTGGATTACACGTGTTGGTTTTATGTGTGCTTCCTCTGTACTTTTCAAATATTAAATAATTGGTTAGTAACATAATGTATATTTAATTCTTAACCATCATACATATAACAGTACTAGTGTTCGAAATGAATCCGAAGATTGTGGTAAGGAAAACTATTTAAAACTACCCTTGGATAAGGCGACGGATGGAAGAACTAGAATGAATCCTGAAATTTTACCGCAAGTGGAATCTGAACAATGGATTTTAAAGGATGTTAATAATACGTCGGAAACCAGTCGTGAGTATAACGTTGATTCAAGTATTATCGAAGAACAAACATCACAAAATACGAGAGTTCGGTCCAGTAGTACAGTCATCATCATCCAGTTCATCTTGAAGTTCCAGTGCATCGTCGTCGTCATCAAAGTCTTCTTCATCATCCAAACAAAACGGAGACGAAATGAACAGTAACAGCTCACCTTTAATCATACCAGGTACTCTAACAGACTGCACGAATATAATTTGTGCCGAGCCTTCAACTAGCAAAAGACGTTTAGATAAAGAAATAAACTACCGTCAATCACTTGTGCATTCTGAGGAATGAGAAGTTGATCTGAGTGACGCTGATCCGACTTATAACGATTCATCGCTACGACGCTCTTTAAGTTCATCAACCACTACATCTGACAATGACAATTATGTAAACGATGCAATAGTTTCCTCTGAATTACTTACACAGAATAAAAAATCTAGGAAGCGCCTGCGCAATCCATCTCAATGGAAACAAAATATCCTTATATCGCTTCGAAATAGCGGAAAAGCCTACTTATCACTTTCAAAAACTAATAAAGAGGTACCTGCGAAAAAAGTAAAAGATAGTTGTGTTTGTAGACTACGTTGTTCTGATAATGTAACCCTTGAGAAGAGATGCGAAATATTTGACTCTTATTGGCAGCTAAGTAATTTGGACTTGAAGCGATCTTTTATCAAGGCATGCGTGATGGAGGTGAAACCCAAATACAAATACACAAATGCTGCCAATCCTCGTAAACCAAACACAGCTTTTTATTTTACTGTTGATAGCCAAAGAATCCGCTTATGTAAAACTTTTTGTAAGAATACACTAGATATAACAGAGAGACAAATAAGAACTGTGAAACTGAAAACAAATTCCAATGGTTTTGTGGCAGATGATCTTAGAGGGCGATCTAGAAGCCGAGCACCGATTGACCCAAGTCTTGTACAAGTACAACCTTCGGAACTTGGTGTTCTCATCTCTACACACTGTTCCTTCATTGTATTTTCATTCCGGCTATTTAATAGTTGCAAAATGTGATCTGCTCTTCTTTTTATTATTAATCTCAAACTTTAACTGAAATAAAAAGACTCAATTACAATAAAGCTCGCTAAGCCACACAGAATTCAGTAAAGAGCAAACATATTTACGTATACGTCTCTGTAGTCACAAAATCGGTTAGTAAAGTAAAGCCATAATATAAATATGGCTCGATCATGTTTGCAATGTTTAGTATTAAAATGACGGCAGTACAAATACGACACCACAAAATGATTAGCATACAGAATTTAAACGCCCAAAAAAAAAAAGAGTCGTTACAAAAATAAATATCGAACAAATAACTCACCTTGCGTTTAGTATTAAAACGGCAGATTACAGTTTACGTCGCATACGGAGCAACCGCGCGGCACCCAACGTTTAGCACTGTCCACGCAACACTAAATGGGGTTCTTCAATACCGAGAGACGCGCGGTAAGCACGTGATTTGCAAGAGACGGAAATAGTACGTTTGTTCTTTTTTAGCCTAAAAGGGTCTGTTTTTTTTTAATAAATTGATGTTTCTAAGTCGCTCGATGTACAAAAGTCATTTTCTTAAAATTTTAAGTTAAGCCACTTCAATTCTAAAGGTTCGCACCTTAAGAATAGAAATGGCTTAACTTGAAATTTTCGAATACGGTGCGTCCTATCGCAAAAATAATGAAAATGTTGCCCCCTTAATAACGCACCTGTCGGGTAGTTCTCAACATGTAGATAAAAAGAAGAAAAATTTCAATCAATAAAAAAAATTGCGAGGCATATTGCAAATCATAAAAAATTATAATTGTTTTTTTTTTAATACTTATGACATTTATAATTGTTTTTTTAATACTTATGACATTTAGGTATAATTGTTTTTTTTTTAATACATGACATTTATTCTATATTTCGTGCCTAAATAACTTTATACTTCTTACCTACATATTTGGTAAAATTACTAAGTATTTGTAATGTTATTTTGTTACTATCATTATTTTTCATGAATATATACATAGTTGATTTATATCGCTGCGCATATTGTATTGTTTCATTATATTGTAGGTACTCAAATAAAAATCCATATAACTATTCTGTAAATCGATTAGATGGTCGGTCGAGAAATGATGTTGCAAGATTTTGATGCATCGGAATAATGAGCCTTCGTGCAGCCGATGATTCGAGCTTATAGTTATTCGAGATTTGATGCATTGAGGTAGTGATCTGTCGAGCTCATAATTTATCGATTTCAAGTACTATCGAGTTAACGTTTTCGAGCAAGTGTTATTAGATCTAACGTCATTCGATTTCAAGTAGGGAACCCGTTTTCTTCTGATTCTGATTCTTCATAAAAATAATGATCTCGTTGCTTTCAATTTAGAGGCACAACGTAGGTACACGAGGTAGTAGGTATGGAGTAGCGTGGCATTATAGGGTACATGTGCGAAACAATGAGTATTTTTCATAATAGGTATTTATTTTTTATCAAGGGAATTTTTCATAATATCGTGTTTTAATTCTTACAAAACCAATGAAAAAATTATACCTACCTTCATAAAAATGATCTAATAAAATACCTAGGTTTTTTCCGCCTGATCAGTTAATTTTTTATTGCTTAAATCATGCAGAGACGCCGAGCCACGCCCCCTTTAAGTTAAGGCCTATTTGGGAAGCGTCAACTTTGGCGCGCAAAATAACAATAACTCTCGTTTGGCATGCGTCGTCAGTGCGCTTGGCCGATCGGTATCTTTTCATTCATTATTTCTATACAAAGTCCTTCTAAGTTGTAAGTGCAGGCAAAAATTTGCTAAGTGGTGATCAACCGGGAGTGTCCTCGATAGTACATTCCAATATTATTTCGAAGAGGCTATCGTAAGACTAGCTTTAGATATCTGCTAGATATGAAATAATATCTTTTTATGGAGACGATTTTAAGATCAGGCCCCTTATTCACAATGCTTCGATTTGGAAAGTCATATGTCTATCTTTTTTTGACACTACGAAATCGAGCGAGATAGACATACGACTTTCCGAATCGAAAAACGAATCGAAGCGTTGTGAATAGCTAACTTAGCTTAACTTAGCTAACTGTGAATAACACAGATATATTGACGGACCCACCTGCATCAGGAAAATACGAGGCGATAAAAACATGATTATGCAACGTTTACGCACAGTCCGAAACCCGTCAAGTGCAAAAGCTGATGGGAGAAATGGAGCTAGGAGACCAGAAACCATCGCAGCTGCTGAGGAAAATGAAAGAACTGGCGCGAGGAAAAGTCACAGGTGACACATTACCAGTGTTATGGAAAAACCACTTGCCCACCACAGTGAGTAGCGTGTTAGCAGCCACAGAGTCAAAAGACATGGAGATCTTGGCTGCGGTGGCATACAGAATAATGGAGTCAATCACGACAAAGGATGACGTCAACAAAATAGACGCACCAAAGGAAGCAACGACGGACATAATCGCCGAAATAAGAAGCCTAGGGGAACGTATCAAGGGATTAGAAAGCCGTGACTTGAGACCAACGTACAGTCGTGGTCTATTCCGCCTGATCATTTAACATTTTTTTCGCTTAAATCACGCGGACGCGCCGAGCCACGCCCGATTCAAGTTTAAGCCTATTAGGAAAGCGTCAACTTTGGCGCGCAAATTAACAATACCTGTCGTTTGGCACTCGGCCGATTGGTATCTTTTCATTCATTATTTCTATACAAAGTCAACGAGGCGGGGCTAGAGAGCGTTTCTATGTTGTAAGTGCAAGCAAAAATTAGCTTAGTGGTGATTAGGCGGGAGTGCCCTCGATAGTACAACAACCGGGGAAGACAGAATTACAGATCGAGATCGCGAGACCACAGCACCATTAGACGACGAGCCCTGCAAGATCCAAATTACAAAACTTAACAAATTTAGATACATACTGTGATGCAGATTATGCTGGATTATGTAACGAAACTTTTGACCGGAAGAAGTTGCGAAATTTTGACGCTAGCAATCTACCACCTTGCAAAAGCGAGCTATTGCAGCAATTTCTGCGAGCAAATTATGTATGTACCATTTGGAATAATGCTCATCTGAAAAATCCAACCACATTTATCAACCAGACAATAACGGCTGGGTATTGAAAAATGGCAAATACCAATTCAAATGAACAAATGAATGAATGAATGATGATGATTCAATTCATCTTATACCTGTACCCACATTCATAGCAAATAAATATCTGATTCTGATTCTAAATGGTTTTCAGGAGATCAACTACCAAGTTATATTAGTGATTCGCTCAAAACTCAATCAGGTATGTGATCATTATGACATAATTTTTTAATTATTCATAATTGTATAAACTTGTTTTTTTTTTTTTTTTTCAGAAACTGACGAAGAAGGCGATATTGAAGACGATCATGACATTGACTGGGCGAGTAGTGACGAAGAAAATGAAAATATCGACGACAACGTATAAATATTTTTTTTTACATGTAATAATACTTTTTTTTTTGTATTTTATAATATTCAAATTACATTTTTTACTTTATTTAACATGGCTATGGACGTAATAAAATATATTTTTTTTGGATATCTTTAAAGATCGCAATCGACTAAGCGCTCGCACTCGCACCTACAGCGGACTTTGAATGTGTCTGGCAAGGTGTAAAAACCATTAAAACTGTCCGGCTCAATAGCCGGACAGTAACATTTTTTCATAGGTCCCCCAAGTAACATATATGAAATTTAGCTTTTATACTGTGACGAAAGTATAATTATAATTTATTAAAGTTTAGGGGTGTCTGGCAGGGGGTAGCAACTGTCATAAGTGTCCGGCAATGGATGACGAGATTTCTAAAGTTATCCCTAATAAAATATAAAAAAATTGAGCTTTATACTTCAACGAATTTAAGGTACTATTTTATACACCTTTACTACCTGTTACCTGCCCAAATGACCACAACCCAAACTCTATAGTCCCTGGTCGTTCTTACCTGTGTAGGGGACACACACACACCCATCCACAGACCAACCTAGGCAAGCACGACTTAAACTAAAAATTAAGAGTGTGATTCTTTCCATTGACGAGGCAAGCAAAATGTTGCCCAAGGCTACAGAAACATCCAACATAGACAGCGATGATGAAATCCAACTTATACTTAAAGAAACAGTCAAGCCAAGAGAAAGCAACACCAGCAGCCAAAAAAAACACCAAAATCCGTATGCCAAAACCATTCATTTGCAAGAAATATTAACAAAGGAGAACCTTCATCAAGAAATGTCAGTCAAGAGTGTTCAACACCACGCAGTACGAGAGTTAGCCACCTAGATTTTTCATCACCGATCATCACTATTAGGAACCAAGAGTGTTCGTCGCCACATTCGTCGAGCAATATGGTGATAAAGCCACCAAGATTTTTCATCACTAAGAAACACTACAGGTTAGGAAACCAGATTGTTCATCTACTCAAAACATAACCTTAAAAGAACAAAATCAGGACCTTCAGTGTAGGAGTGGTATTTATACTGGCATTATAATATTTACAGCATTCATGTGAGGCGGCCTTTTGTTCCATGTCTCCTTTTATAAGTTTGAATATTATAATAACATTAATATTTCTTTCAGACCCCTTTTTTTTTTTTTTTTTTTCGGATGGGAAATCATCAAATGACTCCTCCCGCTCTGGGTGGAGCAGGAGGGAGTGTCAAACTTTTACTGACTAAAACTATTATTTTTATTACAATATGGGCCTGCTCTTGACCTCGATCACGCCTGATGGAAAGCGATGGATGAGATCTATGATGGAACGAGCGTGCCCACAAGATGCCTGTTCACTCTTGCTTTGAAGGCGGGTGGGTTAAATGTGGGTGGGAACACAGACGCAGGCAGAGAGTTCCAGACTTTGGCTGTGCGCATAATAAAAGTGGCGGAGAAGCGCTAAGTACGACACGTCGGGATGTCAACCAAGTGCGGATGGTACGCCGCAGTACGTGTGCTAGTCCGGTGGTAAAAGGGTGATGGTGGGATCAGATCGTGGAGCTCCTGCGCACACTCACCGAAGTACAGTCTGTAGAAGACCGACAGGCAGGCAACATTACGCCGATGAGCTAGGCTGTGAAGCGAAGCTGCCAACGTCTCGTCGCCTATAAGCCTTTTAGCTCTGCGTTCCACTGAGTCAAGTGCAGCAAGTTGGTATTTTGCTGAGCCATCCCACAAGTGACTGCAATACTCTATACAGGAACAGACTTGTGCTTTGAACAAACTTAAAAGCTGTCCAGATGTGGAGTATCGCCTCACCTTATTCAAGATGCCCAGCTTCTTAGCTGCGGTATGAGCTTTTGACTCGATGGTTGCGCCAAAGTTGAGATCCGATGTCAACTCCATGCCCAAAAACTGTAGGTGGTCAGTAACTGCTACAGATGTACCCCGGAAAGTGGGAGACAACTGGAACTGGCTCCTTTTTGCAGTGAAGAGACACGCCTGTGTTTTCAGAGCATTGAATTCGACCAGACCACTATTATTTATATGACCCTGAGCTCAGAATAAAACTAAGCTTAGCCACCCAAACCAAGAGAATATGGCAAGCTATTCAGGAAGATATGTATGGTGGGTCACCTATTGCAAGCTTGGAAGGAGATACAAATTGGACCAGGGGTTATGGTAGAGAATGAAGACCTTTATTCTCGTATAGAGTGGAAACAAGAATACTACAAATCGATGAATGAAGAGACGAAAGAGTGGTTTGACAAGTTGAAACCTAGAGTATCCTCTTGTGGTAAATTTGTAAAAGCTAGGCCAGGGATGCTCATCGGTATGTTGAACGCTGTGTCTACGATAGTAGGGCTGTTACCAGGGAATATGAATTGTGAGGAGCATAAGATGAAGGTCATTTGCATGCGATCAAGTGATGACTCAACCACAAAATATCTGGCAGACAATCCAGAAGACAACAAGATATGTGTTATCTTGAACAAACAGAACTTTTCTTTAGCAGGAATAAATCGAAGCCCGGATAAAACTTTCTTTTTCCCTGAGAATAGCGGAGAGTACACATCCTGGTACTTATACGATAAGTTTGTCTCGCAGTATAGAACTGAAGTCCCTAGCATCCGACCACAGGGAAAAAACCCGTCAGACGATCTGTATTTTGTAGCTAAGAGTACCGCCACTGCGACACAAACACTCACAATAAACCATATGGGAGCATCTATAAGAATAAGATTGCGAGTGTCAGCTTGTAAGCGTCTACGGAGGATGAAAGAAGTAGGAACTAATGAGAGGCATGGGATATCGCTTGCTGTGCAATTGATAGAAGATGGGGATAGCAACCTATGGAATTATGTAAATTGCCGCCGTAAAGGGACTAGAAGCGGCACCAAACATCATCGACGACATCCGGTAAACGCGCAGCGGTTCGCGCGGACTATCGCGCCACAAAAATCTCTGCGCGTCGCGGTTTTCAGCGCCAATTCTAATTTGCGGAAACATTTCCCGAATGTCCGCGGTCAATCCAATTTTGCCTTCCCTAAACCGAAAAAGAATGCCCAGTAGTGGCTGAAGCAGGTCAGGGCCCGGTAACAACAACGAGTTTAGCGAAACGCCCTCGGATTTGGCAGCGGCGTCGTGCACAACCCGCAGCTTATTAGGCCTGTTTGGGTTGATTACGCCGAAGTGAGGTAGGTACCAAATACGTAGCCCTGTGGGCGCCTCTGGACATAGCTCGGCGTAGCCCTTCCCAACCATATCTAAAAGATACCGCTCCGCGTAGTCACCATCCCTACACAAATTCGTCTCCAAGCCTAAAAACCTAGAAAAGGCGAGGTGGTAACTATCAGGTACTGATAAAACGTCAGACTTCCAAATCAGAACTACTTCAAAACGACTACTGGGCAGACGGCGTGCTGTCTGCTCAATAATCTGACCAGCACGTTCGTCATCAGTATTGTGCACCTCACGTTTCGAAATACCTATAGACTCGAGTGTGTACTGCTCCTTAATAAGCTGCTCTAATTCGGAACGGTCGCTCTGGCCTACAGTCGTGGACTCAAAAAGTGTGGCGTGGCTAAGAACATCAGTCTGAGTAGTTGAACTACAACCGAAACCGAACAATATCCAACCAAGCGCAGTACGAATCGCGACAGGTTGTAACTTAGACCCCTTACGTTTGGCCCTAGATACGGTGAGATGCCAGTTGTCAATGCCAATGATGAGCATCGGCTGAATTTTACCGTAACATAACTCATCTGCAAGATCCGCAAGATATGGGTCTAGGCGTTGATAACGTTATTCCTGACGCGGTGTCCAGAATCGTTCCGGTTGATGCCACTAATATTTCAAACTCTTATTCAGTTACTAAAGACTCCTGGTACAAAAATATCTACAAAGGTTGTCTAAATGATCCATCCAAATTTCCAAATTTTATAATTAAAAACGAATCATTGTATAGGTTATCTAAAAATAAACACGAGCTAACTTCTGAATTCTCGTGGAAAGAGGTCGTACCTACGGAACACCGCGAGACCATAATAATTGAAAAACGTTCCGAGCCTACGGCTGGACATATGGGGATTTTCAAAATTTACCGACGCCTCGCTTTGCGGTACTACTGGCCTGGCCTGTACCAAGACGTCGTGAAATTTATTGGTTCTTGCGAAAAATGCTAAGCTTATAAGTCCCAAAATCATCAAATTTTAGGAGAAATGGATCGTACTAAACATTGCTCGCGACCATTCTAAATGATTTCTATTGATCTCATGGTACCTCTTCCTACTTCAAGAAAGCAGAATAATTATACACTCGAGAGCAATGAATCCGGGTCACTTAAAGAATGTTAAAAATCTCGGAAACTAAAAATGATAGGTTAATGCAATAAATTGTATTTAATAGACAATGTAATACTCCTTAAATGAAAGTAAAAAAAATATGAGTCACCATACATTTTATTAACACAAAATTACATAAAGAAAAAAACTGCTGATCTCTCCTTAAAACAAAAATAGGAAACATGAAATTTTTGAACTTTATTACGATTTTCTTGAATTTTAATACTTCGTATTGCCTCCTCGTGCTTCCATTACTGCGTTTACGCGGTTTGGCATGCTGTACACCAAGTTCCTTATACGATTTTGGGGAATATCCTCCCATTCCTCTGTGAGAGCAATTTTGAGCTCACGAAGCGTGATTGGGGGAGGGTTTCGTTGTTTTACGCATCTGCCTAGCTCGTCCCAAGCATGCTCGATCGGGTTGATATCCGGGCTGCGCGCTGGCCACTCCATACGAGTAATGTTCATCTCTTGAAGGTAGTCATTCACAATCCTACCTGTATGAGGTCGGGCATTGTCATGCATAAATATAGCATCCTCACCTAAATTGACCATAAATGGACCAACGTGATCATTGAGGATTTCTTCCACATATCTTACGCTAGTTAAAGAGCCGTTTTCTATGATCACCAGCTCTGTGCGACTTTCAGAAGAAATTCCGGCCCACACAAGTACAGACCCACCACCGTAGGCTACTTTTTCTTCGATGCATGCTTGCTTGAATCTTTCCCCTGGTCTTCGATACACTCTGTGTCTTCCATCGTGCTTGTAGAGCATACATTTTGATTCGTCGGAGAACATAACTTTTGACCAATCTTCAATACTCCAATTTACGTGGCTCTGGGCATATCTTAGTCTTGAAATACGATGCCCACGCTCCAGTTTAGGGCCGTTTGCAGGTCTAAGGGGTTTTAAGTTAGATTCAGCAAGCCGACGTCTTACTGTCCATGCACTTGGGTTACTTCCTCCGAGGCGTCGAAACTGATTTGTGAGTTCAGTTCCTGTGAGAAAGCGATTTCGAAGCATGGTGTTCACCAAGTATCGGTCTTCTCGTGCTGTGGTACACCTGGTTCTGCCCGTTCCTGGTCTGCGTAGGTTAGAACCAGTTTCTTCGTAACGTCGGAGAACTCTTTGTACTGTTGACAGCGACACACCGACAATCCTGGCTGTATCGCGCTGACTCCGGCCGGTTTCCAGCATTGTAAGTATTCTGGTGCATTCTTCAGGCGTAAGCGACATAATTTCAGCTTGAATAATGAATATAGAGCACTATCAATATGGTTTATGTACCCACATAAATGACAGATTACAAACAAAAGCAAAACCAAATGCTGTAATTTCGTAGTTCCATCTTCGAAAGTGGCCCTTTTTCAAATTTGATTTTTTTATGATATAACTATACAATAACTAAGAAGTTTTAATACCTTCATTTAAGGAGTATTACATTGTCTATTAAATATAATTTATTGCATTAACCTAGCATTTTTAGTTTCCGAGATTTTTAGGATTCTTTAAGTGACCCGGATTCATTGCTCTCGAGTGTATATTATTTGTACCTTGTGTTTTTTCTAAATTTTGTTTAATATTTCCAATCAAAAAGGCTACGGCAGATATAATTACATTTTTTTTTAAAGAATCTGTATTCTTAACTCACGGCATACCTCAAACCGTGTTAATGAATAACGGTACCCAGTTTACTGGCAAGGTAACAGCGGCATTATTTAAGAAACATAAAATTCCAAATGTTTATTATACACCTAAGTCTACCCCTCAGGTAAACTTAGTACAGCGATATAACAGAACCATTATCACTTGCATTTAACTACACACTACGACATTTCTTTGATCCTTTTCTTCTCGTTGGATAGCCATGTAGTGGAAACATTCAGGTCGATGTTTTTCTTTTTCCAGGTGTTTTTCTACTTTAAGGTTTAGGGTGGAGAACAGAGGGAGACTGTGGTCGTTCCGAATCCACTGAAATATCTGGCGAATGATGGCGCTTATTCTGACCCATGATGACTGGTTCTGAAATAAGTCATAAAAGCATAATATGTTAGTAGGTACTTTATTATGTCGTGACCCCCCAGGGGATCGCGACCCATCATTTGAAAAACACTGATCTACATAATGGGCGGTTTTCCACTTGTCGGCGGCACGGCAACGGCACGGGCACCGGCACCGGCACCGGCCCGTAGCAAAAATCTATGAATATGCCATACAGCATACAGCATGCATACAGCTTGGCCATAAAGAGTAGTATTTAAAAAAATATGAACTAAATTTTTTCTCCACATGGCAACTCTAAAGAAATGTCAAATATCAAGTATATATATAAAGAGTATATATAAAGAGTTTTGTGAATTTTTGTGATTTTCGGTAGATTATTCGTTTTACTCAGTGAACTGTAATTGAAAATGGGCAAGACGAGAAAAAGTGGCGCCAGAGAAGTTATTTACAATGTTTATATGAGATGTTTGGCAGAATATCATGCCGGGAAATTTATAACAGAATTGGATGACCTCCACAAACGAGTTGCTGATATTACAGGTATTTATTCACTCTAATTTTATACAATATACATAAGTTCACGATATAAGTTACAGTTATCGTGAGTTAGGTCTTAAAAAATGCCACATCATCGACGTTTTCTACGGATTTAGAGGTTGTTTACATAGGGAAAGTACTTCGACAAGTGACTTAATATAGAGCGACTGCATACATTTTGATCGTCACGCATGTCATTCTATATTAATGTTTTATTTTGATTTCGGGGAAATCAGAAAGTACTGTCCGACGCACAATCAACAAAGGCAAATTTACAACACCAGCCAAGCATAGAAAAGGCCGTCCAAAATAGAGTTACATAACTTTAGTCTCTGTGCGATTCGTTATAAAATTCAATTTTCTTACACCGTACAGAAAGTAGCACCAACTTTGCGAAAGTTGTTGGCTGTGGCAAAAGAAGAATTAGAATATGAAGGAGGCCGTAAGAAATTAACGCAAATAGTACATGCCATAGGATTTTCATACAAAAAATGTTCTACAAATAGGGAATTGCTATAAGAAAAACCTAATATAGCGGCAAAAAGATAAAAATTTTTGGAAATTATAAAACGAAATAGGGATCTAGACCCTGTGGAGTTACAAAAAACTTTTTTGCAAAAAATAAAACCGACTTCAAAATTCTTCTTCTTATCAAAGCTTTTGGCGCACTTGGCAAAGGGACTATTTGCGTACCTTACAATAGCGAATGAAATGGTTTAAACACGGCAACCGTCAGCCAAAACTGATCGATCTTGTAACCATTTATGAACCCAACTTACCTGCTAACGAATGGAGGTTGGGTCGCGTTGTACAGCTACATCCGGGTAAAGATGACATTACTCGTGTTGTGACAGTCAAAACATCTAAAGGCTTACTTGTAAGACCTGCTGTCAAAATATGACTATGACCAAGCTTCGGTCTGCTTTCCCCAGTCTTTCCCTTTTCCTACTTGTTTTAAATTCGCTGCCACTTGCACTTGTCCATCGCTGTGACTGCGACAAGGACAACGCATCGCTCCCGCCATCTGGCGACGTGAAGACAAAAACGTAGTTCCAACTCAACCAAAATCGGCCGGCAACTAACCGACGTGCGCGGTGAAAAAACACTAAAATACGACTGCTAGTGGTCCAGTGTGGTGATCTCCTGGCTTCCAGCATCCCGAGAGTAACTGACCTCTTTCTCCTCAATTTACATACTTTAGCCTGTTTCTGAGTAGAAAACTTCAAAAAGCGTCCTTGGTTATCACTAAGAAGTAAACGAAAGGATGGCGCAAAGATCTCAAGTACTTCCAGGAAATTTTACCCACCCTGTCATCATTCAATGAACAGCAAAATTTATATTTCGAACGGGAGTTACTAACGTTTTACTAGACATTACGACTCCTAGTCAGCCGAGTGAAGTCAGGTCGGCAACAATAACTAGCGGCAACTCAACAGAAACAAATCCTCATTTACGATAAGAATCTTATGATGATTGTTATGAGAATAATGAGGATGATGAAGATGGTGATGATGATCCGGCATCAGAAGATTTACGAGTGGCATACAACAACCACGACACAGGTGAAATCCAAGTTGTGAGATATTTCTAAAATCAAAGAAAATAAAATACTTTGTAAAACATATGAAGATATTATTTTTGTTTTCAGACCTACACCGACACCTACCACTACCAGACACCAACAGAAGAAACATGGGTATGCGTGAGGCGCTGACAAACAACTCACCCATACTGGAGAGTTTGGTCCAAGCTAAAACACTGGGAAGTGGCGAAAAGCTGGTGTTTTGGCCGTTGCCGAACATTGTTGCCTTGAACAGTCTTAACACCCGGTACTTCTGAAAAGTAGCTTCCGATGACACGAGACGTCGAACAGCAGTCACTAAAGACGAAGGCAAACGAGGCTATGAATACCATCCGATGACGGTTAAACTGGCACCCTGGGTGCTGTGAGCACGAGGCGCCGACAAATCACATGCCCAAGGTTGTTGTGTTGAAAGGTCTTAACACCCGGTATTTTGTGTCTTATGAATAGCCAAGTGCGAGTTAGACTTACGCACCGAGGGTTCCGTATAAACTTGTAGGTATTTTGCTGTTTATTTTGACTTCAAAAAAGCGTTCGACACTGTCGATAATGATTTTATTTAAGTCATCAGTTGTACACCACAACTATTGCAGTTCTTAGCTAGCTTTTTAGCAATTTACTAGAAGTCGTCAAAAATGGATCTTGTTTGTTTTTCGCAGATGACCTCAAATTGATGTTTGAGGTCAGGACGAAGTCTTGATCTGCAATCAAGACTTCGTCCTGAACTGACCGTTTGCAGCGGTAAGTTTTGCCCGCGTACGAGCACGTCTACTGTACGAGTACGTATAAGTGGGTGCAGAACTGATGCAGAGTCACGCAGGTACGTAATTTAGGAATTGTTCTCGCTCATGAACTGACGTTTCGCGGTCATATTACAATTTTTTTTTAGCAAACTATTATATAATTAGCTTTTTTTCCGCGCATTGCTTTCGCAGGTTGAAGGAAAGGCAAAGATATGAAGCCGCTAAACAGCCTAATATGAAAGTGAAGTGTGCGTGTATCCTTGAAGCTGTTCCAAATACAACCAAGAAGGTAAATTAAAAAACCAACTATAATATTTTAATTTTAAAATAAATATTTTATGGCATACTACAAAGAACTTAGTAATTATTGCTTCTATTATTTTAAAACTAAACTCAGTTTTGCTTTATATTTTAGGGGAACAATCAGATAATGAAATTGAAGAGGAATTGGAGAGCTTTTTCGGTGATATTTCTGATACTGATGACCCAACTTACCACCCGCCAAACTACTCGCCACAGATGGAACGCGTAGACTCTGATGAATTGATAACATTAGGGATTTACTAGGTAATAAAGAAAACGAAAGAATCGAACAGTCAGTTAGAAGTCGAAGAAGTGCAAAACAATATTGAAGCTGTCCAGCGTAGTTGAAGATTTGTTAACCGATCATCTTAATAAGACTTGGCTACTCATAAAACCAATAAAACAGTGGCGCAAATCAGATCCCAGTTCTTGGGCTCGTAATGTAGCAATAAAGAGACGAGCAGATGGTTTGTCTTATAGAACTAAATCGAAAGTGAGACCTGCCAAAGTGCCTAAACATATTGATTGCGGCAAGTGTCAATTTAAATGTACTTCATTTGAAGTATCTATGAGTGTCCGCAATTTGTCATGATTTGGTGAGTTTCTAAGTGGAGCCTTGGAATTATCTCTTAAATGCAATTTTTTTGTAATTTTCTTAATACCGTGCGTGGAAAAACATTAGAAATTTGGGGATTATTATAAAACATATCGCTCGAACAATACAGTTCTACGACAGGAAGTGTATTTTGGGTGGTTATCATTTCTCGATATTTCCTAAATGGAAGTTTCAATGTAACTGTTATGGTAGTATGCTGTCACGATGGACCAATCGCCTTGTTGATGCGTCTGTGTCGGCGGCATGTAAGTGTAACACTTGCGCGTGTGTTGTGCGTTGCAGTCTGTTGGATGAGAATTTAAGTCCTAATCTCTTTTAATAGAAATATACTCAATGTACGCTTTACAAGTAAAGACGGTCATGTCACCTTTTATCAACAACTGTGTAACTGGGGCTAGAAAATAGCCGATTATATTTTACGTGTTACAAAAACCAATCTTGTATTCACATATCAACACAGTCGATACTGTGGTGCGGTGGTAGAGGTGTTGTCGGCAATGGATGCGCGTGCTCTAGCCGGGCGGACGCACGCGCAAGCACGCCTGCGCCGCTCCTCTGACCCGTGGCTGTTTGCGTCTGCCTTCCTGTTGCATGCTTGCATCCCCGTGTACTAGGACCCGCCTCCTGCTCCCCGGGCAACATCTGACATTATGCGGCCGCGCTCATTAACTTGTTCTACTTGCGGTGTGACTACACACAAAGCAACTTCGCGCACTGGTTCCGGAACCGGCCGCGTTCGACTTTAACTCTATTCAACTTCAACACATTAAAGTGTTGAATTTTATTCTTTTAAAAATTTTGTACCGGCTTTAAAATTTGTTTCCGCGCGTGTATAATTTGTTGTGATTTATTTTCTGTTTCGACCGATTCTGACTCTTCGACTTTTACTGATAAGGAATACGGAGACTATGATACCTCCCCCCATCATCCAACACGGCATCGCCTTACAAAACCTCATCCGTACGAGCTTCTTACAATAGGCTTGCTTGCTTTACGTTTAAATATCGTAGGCACCAGCTCAATACTATCGCTGATAATACTATTGATGATACTGGTACTAATGGGAACAATAGTTTAATTAACCATTTTGCTTCGACATCTAATTCTACCAACGGTGGTACAAGTTCCAGCGGTAATGGCGGCTCTACGAACGGTGGCACTGCTAGTACTTCGAACGGTGCCACTGCTACTAATACCAACAGTGGTGTTGTTACCAATGGTGCTTCGGGTAAGTTTTCAATAGGCATTTTTTTTTCACGTTAAAAAAACAAGTTAGCGATGAAATAATATAGAAGTTACGTGAAATAAATCCTACTATATAATAATAATAATATAATAAATGCGAAAGTTTCTGAGTTTGTTACTCTTTCACGCAAAAACTAATGAACGGATTTGGATGAAATTTTGCACACAGTTTATAACCTTGATTAACACATAGGATACTTTTTATCCCCGTAGTAAGATTCCATGTGACAATAAGTATCAAGCTTCACGCGGGCGAAGCCGCTGGCAGAAGCTAGTCGTCTATAACATAATGTTATGTATCTCGATCTGGCAACGACGCGCCGCTTTGTACCGAAGGTGGGCGAACCTACTCGGTTCGGAGGTATGTGGTAATGGTTCGAAGGTATGGTAATTGTGTGACGGGTACTATGTCACTACATCACTCCCCCCTAAGCGAAGCGTACGTTGGGTTTCACTGCGCGGCCGGATCGAGTGACGTAGGAGTCATACGGTGCGCTTGGGGTCGACGACCGCGGCTCGACGCTCGGTGATGTGCTTTCCGTGCGCGGTACTTGCTGTGCCGCGCTTGTGGTAGAAGTAAACCCTTCGTTGAGTAAGTGCGCTGGCTTGAGTCTGTCTATTGAGACTACTGTAGTTCGAAGTGGCATCTGTATGGTGAAATGCTTGCTGTCACGATGAATTACCTTGAACGGGCCGTCGTAAGGTGGGGTCAATGGACTTCGCACGGTATCATTGCGCACGAACACATGGGTACACGTCGCTAGGTCCTTGTGTACAAACGTACTTCTGTTATTGGCGTGAGACTTGCTGCTCGGGGACATCGTCGACATTGTTTCTGTCAGCTTTCGTACGAATTCTGCGTCTTCATTTTTCGGCTGTGAAGGCACGAAGAAATCTGACGGTATTCTAAGTGTTGATCCGTAGGTAATGAGGGCCGGGCTCAGTTGAGTATCTTCCCGTAGGGCGGTACGAAGGCCAAGTAACACAGTCGGTAGTTCCTCGCTCCAGTGCGCACCGGCGTTTCGCGCCATAAGCGCGGACTTCAATGTGCGATGCCAGCGTTCAACTTGACCGTTTGCTTGAGGGTGGTAGGCAGTTGTACGTATTCTTGTTATGCCGAATTTCTTCATAAGTAGGTTGAATAACGACGATTCAAACTGTCGCCCCTGATCCGTTGTGATTCGTAAAGGGCAGCCAAATCGTGATATCCATCCCTCGTAGATTGCTTGGGCGACGGTGTCGGCGGTGACGTCACGCACAGGAATTGCTTCCGGCCATTTCGTGCAGCGGTCGATTATTGTTACTAAGTATCTGTAGTCGTTAGAGGGCGGCAGTGGTCCAACGATGTCAACGTGAATGTGTTCGAAGCGCGACGATTTTTGAAACTCGCCGAGAGGACTGATAACGTGTCGTTGAACTTTCCCGCGCCGGCAACCGATGCATGATTTCGCCCACAAACCAACTTCTTTATTCATATTCGGCCAGAAAAACTTTGTAGACATTACTCTTCTTGTTGTTCGCACACCAGGGTGACTTAGTTCGTGTTGCGCTTTGAATGCTACTATACGATAAGTCGCTGGTAGGTATGGACGAACGTTGCCGGTTGATGTTTCGCATATGATGGGTCGTTGACCTCCGGGTAATGTGATAGGAGCGAACTTGAGACTTGGGTTCGTCATGCAGATCTTCAGTTCTTCATCGTTTTCTTGGTCTTGAGCGAGTTGGTTGTAGTCGATCGTGGAGTGCGACAAGTCGATTTCTTCGATGCGTGATAAGGCGTCAGCTGCTTCGTTCTTATCACCGTGAATGTATTTGATCTTCGCACAGAACTGACTAATGTAGTGTAGCTGGCGTTCTCGTCGTGGTGTGTCGCTGCTACTTGGCGTTCTTGTCAGGGCGTAAGTTAATGGTTTGTGATCGGTGAATATTGTTAGGTCACTGCCCTCAATCAGTCGTCGTAGGTGTTGCACTGCGGTGTACATTGTTAATAATTCGCGATCGTACACGCTGTAGCGTCGCTGCGTCTCACTCATAGTTTTTGAGTAGAATGCCAGTGGTCTCCACGCGTTGTCCACCTTTTGTTGAAGAACGGCGCCGATGCTAGTATTCGATGCGTCGGTAAATAAACATAGCGGCGAGTTAGGAATGGGGTGCGTCAGAGTTGTTGCCTCGAGTATGCTTTGTCGGCATTTTTCAAAGGCTTGTTCAGCTACTTGAGACCATTGTATCGGAGTTTTGTCGTTCTTCTTGCTGTTGTGTAGGTATTTGTTCAATTCATGTTGGTGCTCGGCTTGATGTGGTAAACAACTACGGTAGAAGTTTATCATTCCTAAAAATCTTCTTAGTTCTTGCACTGTTTGTGGTTTGGGATGTTTGTGACAACAAAGAAGGAAACTTCTCTAGTTTCCATTCCGGCATCATGTTCATTTGAGCTTAGTATGACTTATGGTTGTGTTGCTTGTAACAAAAGGTCTTATGCCATTATACAGGCCTCAAAGATCAAATCTATGGGAATGGTGGATATTAGAAGCAACTGTTCACTGGATAGGACAAAATTAGCATGCCAGGAGAGCCCTCAATTAATAGTCATTGACCACCATGACACTGTTTGTCAGATTACTATTCTCAAATCAAATCAGACTCTGCTGCTAACTATTGACTATATATTTGAGGGGAAAGTTTATGGGGTGACTGGATTAGTATCCACAACAAAGTCTCTATCAGGCCAGGATTTAGCTATACAATTCTTGTCAAGTGATGCTTTCCTAAAATCCTTGGGCTCCATGTTGAGTGGTAATAAATTGGTTTGAAGGTATCTGGTAACTGGTTCGGAGGTATGTGGTAATGGTTCGAAGGTATGGTAATTGTGTGACGGGTACTATGTCACTACATTGTAATTGGAATAAATACTTCCACTGTGTTCAGGATTGATTATTCTCACATGTTTGCCATCTATACATCCAACACAATTTGGAAAGTTTGCTATTTCGTTAAATTCATTGATGATATGAAGCCACCCCTCAGGCGATGTTGGCAATGTAAGACATTCTTCATGAAGAATCTCCCAAATTGTTTTGCACACCTCCTTAACGATAAAACTGATTGTTGACACCCCAAGACGATAACTGTAATGCAAGTCTGTGAATGTATGACCAGTAGCTAAGTACCTGAAAGAAAGAAATAAGCTTAGTTACTTTTATGTTACAGATAAAACTATACAACAGAGATGGAGAACAGCTCGGGATGCGTATACAAGGTCTAAAGCTGCAATTATTAATACGAAGTCCGGATCTGGCGGCGGAGCGATAAAAAAAAAGTATATATATTACGATCACATGAGATTTCTCGACAAGAAACACACAGTCCAAGTCGAGGACTCCCTAATGGCAGATGATTCCCAGACAAATATTTCGGTGCCCGACTTTGAGCCTGAGCCCGAGCCCCAGCCCGAGCCCGAGCCACAACCTTCGACAAGCACTATTTTCGACACTAGAGTTTTCGAACAAAAAAATACTGAGCCTGCATCCCAGACAAGTCAAAATAAAAAAAATAGACGAATTACAAAATCTAAAAGGTCTATAAATAAAGAAGAATTTGAGTTTGACAAACAGATGCTGCAAATGTTTAAAGAGAATAGTACAATACTACAAAATGATGACATGGCATTTTTCACATCGCTGTTACCAATTACTAACTCATTTTCTATTAGTCAAAAGTTGACTTTTCGTTCTGAAGTACTAAAAATAGCTACGAAGATTCATGATGGTGACAATGCTCTTAGTCGTCCCCAGTCCCAGTCTTCCAGTACGACATACTTCGTCACGTCACCAGAGTCCTATTTATCTCATTCACAAACATCAAACAATATTACTGCACAAGAATCGGAACAGCTTCTCACAAATATTTATCCTAACATGCTGCCTGTTATGGTTTCCAATTCCAACGTAGAGCAAACAGATTTTTCTGACCTTGTTGTATTTAAACAAAACTGAATTTTTATTTTTAAATAATAATAGTTAAACAAGAAACTGTGATTTTATTGTAATTAAGGTATTTTAAAATCATGATTATTTTAAACATTATTTTGTCATTGAGTCCCATATATCTCTATCATACTAGTGGGATGGGATTAATAGGGTTAGTAATTAGTGGAATGGGATTAATATATTTAAATTGATATCTACATTTATGTAATCTGTAATATAGACATAGTTACATACCTTAAAGTGACTGCAAGTCTTTCCACCGGTGATACAGGAGCTCGAAATAAGTTTACATGTTTTAAGTAGTCTTGTAACTTCGCTGATAATTCATCAAAACTTTTGATCGACATTCTGAAGTAATTAAAAAACTTTTCTTCATCTTCGCGCAATAATGAATATATAGTAGTGAATTCCCCTTGTAATTGTCTTTGGGCGACGATAGGGTGTACATGATATCTACGTCTTCTTCTATTCTTAAAACGTCTACGAAGATAATAAGCAGCAATTAAACAATTCGTAAACGGTTCCATTGCGTGCGACTGTACCAGTCCGGTCAGTTTGTTGGTCAGGAGAGCACTGAATGATAGAAACTGACGGTCGGTTCAAGCGTATCGTCAGGACGGACCGTACGTACTGACGGTCGGTCGAGCACTAAAACCGGCCTTAGTGTGAGTGCTACGTCCGTACACGAATCACGCACTTGTTGAGCTCTGAGAGTACTGTCGCGTTCAGAATTCGTTCGATCGTTTCGTTAATTTGTTGTTTTATTTTTTAGTTATTGTTACTTTTTGTTATTGTTACTCGTTGTTATTTGTTTATAAACATGCCTGCCTACCGGACGTTGTAATGTTTTACGACGCCAGGCTCGTAAAACGGTCTACGATGTTTATAAATTTATGAAGAATGAAGCTGAAGAAGGCTTTAAATACGATTTGAAGGCAGTACATAAACGGACTGCAGCCGCTACAGGAGTATCAGAAAGAACTGTACGACGTATTATATCGGTTGCTAATGAACCGAGTTCCGATTTATTAGCAGTTTTTCGTACACCCGTAAAGAAGAGGCAAGGGGTAAAAAAGGTAACCGGAATCGACAATTTTGACCAAGGTGTCATCAAAAGATGTATCCACAATTTTCATCTAGAGAGAGAGATCTCACAGAAAGAGTTGCCGACAATTGCTCAACTTTTAATAAAATTAAAAGAAGATATAAATTTTGAAGGATCCGCAACGAGTTTGAATTATAAATGAAATAGGATTGAAATGGAAAAAAACTGAAAACAATCGCAAATTATTAATTGAAAATACAAATATTCGCTGCAAGCGAATTGAATATTTGCGTGAAATAACGAAATATCGCGCAGAAGGAAGACCGATAGTTTACACTGACGAATCGTATGTCGATTCATCGCATACCACTTCGAAGGCATGGAGTGATAGTAGCACTAAAGGTTTAAAAACAAAAGATATCAAAAGGTCAACGTGTCGTCATTGTACATGCTGGATCCAAATCAGGATTTGTACCCAACGGCCTTTTGATGTTTAAGGCAGGTACGAAAACCGGAGATTACCATGATAACATGAATTATAATAATTATGAAAAATGGATGCACACAACTTTTTCCGAATCTCCCACCGAGATCGGTTATGGTGATAGATAATGCACCCTATCATAACAAATTAGAGGATGCAGCGCCGACATCAAATAGCAAAAAGGCAGAAATGGTGGCATGGCTTACGGCAAAAAATATCCCTTGCAGTTCTGACATGCTGAAACCAGAACTGTATAAATTAATTTATATACATAAAGAAAAATTAAAAAATAATAATATTGATGAAATTTTAGAAGAACACAATCACACAATATTACGGCTTCCACCTTACCATCCCGACTTGAACCCCATAGAAATGGCTTGGGCATCCATATAAGGTTACGTGGCGAAAAAAAATGTCACAAATAATATAACTAATATTTTGAAACTAGTGGAAGAAAAAGTAAATAGCATGGGTGAACAGGAGTGGACTGCACTATGTGACAAAGTTATGAATATTGAGGAAGAATATAAGAAAAGTGATGTCATCATAGATGACCTAACTGAAAAAATAATAATTCACGTGAGCGATAATGAATCAGATGAAGAAGATTCGGATATTTTTTGTGAAGAGAGTGATTCGGATGCGGAACCATCCACTAGTAAGGGAGATGTTTTTATGGAAGGTGTGGCCCCATTGTGAATATAGTTTTTATTTATATTAATGTTTTTTATTTACATTTATCCTATTATTACCTAACCTATGTTTTACAAATAACACATACATTATATATTAAATTAAATTAAATAACCTATGAAATAAACACGAACTTTATAATCACCAAATAAAAATAAATTGACATAATATAACAAATATTAAAAATGTTAGAAAACTAAAATTGTTTGGTTGATTACGTATTGTCCACTCGACTGTACCATGCGCAAGTTCGGACTCGCGACTATATTCAAGGCGGTCACAAAGTTTGGCGCGGGCTGTACATAAACATCTCATCACACCAACTCGCCTATAACTGGTGACCCTGCTGAGGACACGAGGATTCAAGTTAAGTACAATGAGTGACAGCAGTGATTGTGAGTCCGTAAAAACGGCCGCTTCAGAGAAGGACGACAACGTGGCACACCGTACAAGGAAAGTGCGCGTGTCCACTGACCGTGACGTCAAAATAAAAGTGCCACCGTCTTCTCCGGAGGACCCAAAACTTTGGTTCGCATTGATAGAAGGTCAGTTCACTTCTTATGACGTCATTGATGATCAAACAAAATTCACACATGTTACGAATAACCTAGACATGCAGTACGCGAAGGCCGTAAAAGACCTCACTGTCAATCCGCAAACAAAAAATCGCTACGACAAATTAAAAGCCGAACTCATCAAGCGCTTGTCGGATTCCCATGAGAGGAAGGTCAGACAGCTGTTGACACACGAAGAGCTAGGAAACAGAAAGCCTTCACAGTTCTTAAGGCACCTCCAAGACTTAGCCGGACCGCCAGTTCCAGAAGACCATATGGTGCAACCGCCTACCGTCGAACATCCAGACACTGCTGGCATCACAACCGACTCTCTCCATGGAACAGCTATTTAACTCCTGTATGCGGTCTGCTAGGTCTGAGACCTGGCAGACTGCATACAGGAGCTGACGACGCCATGCAACGTCGCCGCTGCATCAACATGTAGCACACAAGGCTCATCTGATGAGATCACAGAGCTGAAGAAAATGGTGCAGCAGCTCACCCTGAAGCTAGAGGAGCATACTCGCGCGTCATTTTGTTCGGCATCCGCTGGACGATCAAGGACACGCAAACGTCGACGCTGATCACGTTAATACGGTAACTATTAATAAAATAATGCTTAGTCAAAGTAGATATTCATTAACCTTTTGCTATTTATTAGACGAAAAAAATATTTTTATTTCGACGTAATAAAACAAATTATGTTTCTGTTTCGAATGTACCAGAGTAAAAAAGTTGTGCGAGTTGACATGACAACTCGCACAACTTTTTTTGTGTCAACTGCCAGTGTCAGTTTGCTAGATACGTAGGTAGTCTGTGGAGTTGTGATTGCGGTGGGAAAGTTAAAGTGAAGTGTAGTTTTGAATTCTTTCTATAAACATTATTTCATGGAATGTCGTAAGTATTAAACATTGTATAATTTGTTTAAGTACTGAAACTAAATAATTCCTTCGAGAAGTCTATAGATAAATTTATTATGAAAGTGAATAAATGTACAAGTTGCCTCGAGAAGTCACTTGTCTTTGTGATATGAATTTGACGTGCAGTTTTTTTGTTGCATTCTAGTCGAAAAAGGAGAGTCACATTCAACCAGCTCGAGACCTTGTGGGAGATTATAAATGAAAATAGAGCTCTCGCAACAGGATACAACAAATCTTCCCAAGCCCGAGAATACTCGAAAAGGATGTGGCAAATCGCGGCAGAAACACTGAACTCCCAGGGTGATGGTGCAGAAAAGGATTGGAAGGGCTGGTGTGAGGTAAATAAATTTCATATGTATTACGTAACTGAAATTGCTTCACATTATTGTTAAATACATTTACTAACTTAGGCATTCTTTTCAGTACTGGAATGACTATAAAGGTAAGCTTAAATCTAGAGTCGCAAGTGCACGAGCCTCTCTGCACAGAACTGGAGGTGGGCCATCTAACAAAGGGAGATTGTCCGATTTAGATTTAAAATTTATTCAATTATTGGGTGAGGATTTTAGGGCGGGTCTTCTTGGAGTTAGAGTGGAACCATGGCCATCATTTAATATTGTAAGTACTAAACTTTATAGGGATTTGCTTGAATCGCCAGGTGGCATTGAAAAATTCCACCCTGTATAGTATCTATCTGATAGACATTGCTTTCTTTGAATTATTTACAGCCAACAGATGATCAAAGTGAGGCAGGGAGCACTCCACTATTATCTGCTCTTAGTGACCAATTTGTAAGCATATTGGCTCATCACTTCAACGAGCCAGTATTAGATAATATACAGGGTTACTTGTAAAACACCGACAACCTCTCAGGATTGTGTTAATAACATCATAATCAACAACTTATGTTCTATGACTTTTAAAAATTCATCATATTTTAGTTCATCAAATATTCGTATAAAAATATTTAAATTGAACGCTCTAAATGTTAAGAAATCTATGCGAAGCAAAAGAAAGCGATAGTACAATAGTGAGGGGAGCGGGGTTAGGGCGGCGAGGCCCGTAAAAGCGTTCAATTTAAATATTTTTATTTTTTTATGAAAATTATCAAATTTTCATACATTTTTCATTTCGAACTAAAATATGATGAATTTTTAAAAGTCATAGAACAAAAGTTGTTAATTATGATGTTAGTAACACAGTCCTGAGAGGTTGTCGGTGTTTTTCAAATAACCCTGTATAAGTGATTCCTGCTGAGCCGACAGCGGCGGCATCTACACCACCCGCGCCCACGCTAGGAACGACCCCGCCCCCTCCGCCAGCCCAGACCCCGCCCTCTCCATCAGCCCCGGCAGCGGCGCCACGCGCCTTGTCTACTCCGCGCCGTACCCCGCGTCGGCGGCAGCGGCAGCGCCGAGTGGTACCTATGTCTGCAGCTACAGCAAGGAACGCACTGGTTAATATGTCTGAGGAGAAAGTTAGACTTGAAGAAAGAAGAAACCAAATTTAAGAAAATATAGTTCTTGAACTCAGAGAAATAAAGGGCATATTAAATACTAGGTAAGGACATAAGTTTCTGTTATGGTAAGAGGTACATCACTAAACCTATACGACATCACTAGTTTTGACAGCGGACCGGCCATTAGGACCGAGACTACATAGGTTAGGTTTTGGTGATCTATCCTTGTATTGTAGCTTGTGTTTGGATTCCTAAATAAATGTTATGAAGATCAACTCAGAGTTATCCATTATTTCTACATGGTGGCAGCGGTCTCCGAAAATGGGAAACGACGGGAAGGTCGAAGATTCGAAAGTGGAAAAAGTAAAAAGTAGCATGGAAAGGACAGTGCAAATTAAAGCACCAGAAGAGTTCAGCTTTCGCTCCGAAGATTGGGAAGCATGGCGGAAAAGATTCCTCAGATACCTTTTACTATCGGGATTAGAACATCAGGACGATAGTGTCAAAATGAATTTGTTTTTATACACGCTGGGAAAAAACGCTGAACAGCTGGCGAAGCAACTTAAAGTTGACGAAATAAATGATTTTGGCAAGGTGGTACAGGAATTTGAGGCGTATTTTAAGCCTAAGAGGAACGTCATTTACGATCGCTTTAAATTTAACACAAGAGTACACTGGAGCAAGAATCGGTAGTAGGGTAGGTGCTCCAGTGAACGAACACACCCCAGTAAAGGAACAAAACTGACTTTTTACCAAAAAATAAGAAATTAAGATATTTCTACCCAACGTAGTATTTTTTTTCATAATTGCAACTCCTTTTGCCATTATAGTGGCAACATTCATTTCATATGTCACTGCTCGTTTTAAAATGTCGATCGTTTAAAGTTTGCAGTGTTGTTGTAACTGTATTTGTTCGGACAAGAATTTAGGACTCGGGTAAGACGCAACTTCTTTGTTAACACATTGTAGCCGTAATTGAATTGTGTAACATAAGTTATTTATTATTTTGAATAAAGAATCTTTATGCTATATGTCTTAAATCGATTTCACTGCAATTTTAGCCAGTTTTAAGTAAATTATTAGGTGTCCCAGCATTGAAACTAAAAATCGTTTGAAATCCAGTAAATGAACGACGAAAAACATGAAAATGACGTTTGTCCAGTGAATGAACATTCACTGGGCAAACGTCATTTTCATGTTTTTATTCAAATATGTAATTTATTTTTATGCCATAAGATTCATGTATTGAGAGTAGTTTTAAAAATAGATTTCTGATGTTTAGGCCAGTATTGGGACAGTTGTATGTGTGTGTATGTTCATTCATTGGTTCATAAAATCTAGTGAATGAACTAAACATTTTTCATCAAGTTCAAATATTAGCTTTCGTCATGAAGATGTAACCAATAAATGAACACAATATTTTGAGCTAGATTTTCTGATTGTAAGACCTAGATTCTATTATTACATTAATTTTTCTTTTTTTTTCTAATATTGTCCCTTTAGATTACCATGGATTCCAATAAAAAAAAATACGAAAGGTTTCGATATACTCAAGAAACATTGGAAAGAGCTCTGAGATCCATTGCCAATGGAGATCTAACTATTAATAAAGCAAGTAATGTTTTTAAGATACCAAAATCTACATAATAAATTCACTAATAAAGTTCCCTTACAAAGAAAAATGGGTCCGCCTTCCGAACTCACTGTGGATGAAGAGGCTAAGATGGCTGAGTGGATAATAAACAAAGCCAAATTAGGCTTTCCAATGCACCCAGAGGAAGTTTTTGATACTGTTAAAAAAATTTTAACTACCAACAATAGAAAAAGCAAGTTTACAGGGAATAGGCCAGGAAAAAAGTGGCTTAACTTATTTTTAAACAGGCATCCCGAGATTACTAAATGCCGAGGTAATTTCTAAAGGCAGAGCCGCAGTTACTGAAACATCTATCAGGGCTTGGTTTAAGGAACTAGATCAGTTTTTGACCGAAGAACATGTTTTAGATATTAAAAACAATCCTAGTCGAATATTTAACACTGACGAAACAGGTGTTATGACCTGCCCCAAAACTGGAATCATATTGGGACCTAAGGATTATAGAAATACCTACGAAATCGCCAGTGGTAAAGAAAAAGAATCTATTACAGTTCTTTGTACTTTTGCTGCCGATGGAAAGGATGTTCCTCCATTTGTAGTATATCCATATAAGCGAATGCCACCGGCAGTGGTTCAAAGTTTCATAGAGAGTGCTAGAAAACGGCCTCGACCATATAATGTGAGTGTCTTAGAACATACAGATTTAATTGACTTTCAGAATCTGGCGAATTCTGTATTCACTCAAGTTACTCATAAAAATAAAGATCTGCGTATGAAAAATATAAGAGTGTGCACATAAAAAAAATGCCTTGACGAAAATCGAAGTTAAATATACAATGTTAGAGACTGGTGATACTTACGACATAAAACTCTCCAAAGAATTTTAACGCAAGAGGAAAGGGTAAAGGGATTGGGAAAAGAAGTGCTGTTAGAGGTAAAAAGACTAAAAATATAGACAACACAAATCAATCTGAAGCTGAAAGTACTAGTAATGAAATAAGTCTAAGGAACACAGACAATTTGCCATCCCTATACAGGGTGTGGCGTAAGTAGTGGTTCACCGCTCGGAATTCGATGAACCAGAAAATGAACTACACTCGAGAGCAATGAATCCGGGTCACTTAAAGAATCCTAAAAATCTCGGAAACTAAAAATGCTAGGTTAATGCAATAAATTATATTTAATAGACAATGTAATACTCCTTAAATGAAGGTATTAAAAATTCTTAGTTATTGTATAGTTATATCATAAAAAAATCAAATTTGAAAAAGGGCCACTTTCGAAGATGGAACTACGAAATTACAGCATTTGGTTTTGCTTTTGTTTGTAATCTGTCATTTATGTGGGTACATAAACCATGTTGATAGTGCTCTATATTCATTATTCAAGCTGAAATTATGTCGCTTACGCCTGAAGAATGCACCAGAATACTTACAATGCTGGAAACCGGCCGGAGTCAGCGCGATACAGCCAGGACTGTCGGTGTGTCGCTGTCAACAGTACAAAGAGTTCTCCGACGTTACGAAGAAACTGGTTCTAACCTACGCAGACCAGGAACGGGCAGAACCAGGTGTACCACAGCACGAGAAGACCGATACTTGGTGAACACCATGCTTCGAAATCGCTTTCTCACAGGAACTGAACTCACAAATCAGTTTCGACGCCTGGGAGGAAGTAACCCAAGTGCATGGACAGTAAGACGTCGGCTTGCTGAATCTAACTTAAAACCCCTTAGACCTGCAAACGGCCCTAAACTGGAGCGTGGGCATCGTATTTCAAGACTAAGATATGCCCAGAGCCACGTAAATTGGAGTATTGAAGATTGGTCAAAAGTTATGTTCTCCGACGAATCAAAATGTATGCTCTACAAGCACGATGGAAGACACAGAGTGTATCGAAGATCAGGGGAAAGATTCAAGCAAGCATGCATCGAAGAAAAAGTAGCCTACGGTGGTGGGTCTGTACTTGTGTGGGCCGGAATTTCTTCTGAAAGTCGCACAGAGCTGGTGATCATAGAAAACGGCTCTTTAACTAGCGTAAGATATGTGGAAGAAATCCTCAATGATCACGTTGGTCCATTTATGGTCAATTTAGGTGAGGATGCTATATTTATGCATGACAATGCCCGACCTCATACAGGTAGGATTGTGAATGACTACCTTCAAGAGATGAACATTACTCGTATGGAGTGGCCAGCGCGCAGCCCGGATATCAACCCGATCGAGCATGCTTGGGACGAGCTAGGCAGATGCGTAAAACAACGAAACCCTCCCCCAATCACGCTTCGTGAGCTCAAAATTGCTCTCACAGAGGAATGGGAGAATATTCCCCAAAATCGTATAAGGAACTTGGTGTACAGCATGCCAAACCGCGTAAACGCAGTAATGGAAGCACGAGGAGGCAATACGAAGTATTAAAATTCAAGAAAAACGTAATAAAGTTCAAAAATTTCATGTTTCCTATTTTTGTTTTAAGGAGAGATCAGCAGTTTTTTTCTTTATGTAATTTTGTGTTAATAAAATGTATGATGACTCATATTTTTTTTACTTTCATTTAAGGAGTATTACATTGTCTATTAAATACAATTTATTGCATTAACCTATCATTTTTAGTTTCCGAGATTTTTAACATTCTTTAAGTGACCCGGATTCATTGCTCTCGAGTGTATAACAATGAAAAATTTTAACCAGTTTTACCCAAGGGTTCCGAAAATATTTCCTTTTTGTCTTTTATTTACGAAATTTCTACTTTTTATTACAAATTTGTTTGTAGTTTCAACAAAAAACATTATTTTTTCATTTTGATTTCTGTTAATTACTTCTGAATACTAGAGCTATCATGATAATTTATTTTTTATTCGATTTTTTATGAAAATTCAGCTCTTTTGAAGAAATGTTGGTTCTTCTCTAATTTTAACCCTAATTCTTCACATACCATCCAAGTTCAAGGGCGATTTTAGAAAAAAAACGTACTACACTGTCTGTGCCCATTTATTTAATAATATGCCTACTAAATACCTATTCAAAATGGTATCACTATAACAAATCCTATTATTTAACAAAAAGATATTCTATTTTAATTGAAGAAAACAAGATTTTCATTAAACTACTTTTTTAAACTTTATTGCGTTAATACTTACGATATTTGCAAAAAAAAAATGCACTAGTGTCAGTGCCCATTTGTTAAAAAAAAACTACTATTGCAGAGGTATCTAGACCTAACTTGTTACTTTTGGTATTTGAACAAAGAATTAAAAAAAAAGAAATCACTTTATTTATCAATTATTATTAATCTTTGTTCTGATTACAATCATTAAAATTAAACGAAATGGCCCTCATTCGCAGCTAGGTCCAACAGATCCTATGTCTTTAATAGTTGTAACACTGGGTGATTTTAATAACTTTTATTTACAACAAAAATTAACCTACTATATTTTGTTATTTTACCTAGCAGTCTAACCTATAATAATTTAAACTATTTTGGGTCCACACTACTTTAAACCACTATTAAACTATCAAACATTGAAATGAATGTCTCTCAATACATTTCGATGCGCGCGCGGCGTTCGTTCCTACTCGGATGTTGTCGGCTAGGCTCGTGGCTAACGGCCGGTTTAAAGGTGACCTCCAGTCGATCGCTCGATACAGTGCAATCACTACCTGTGCGAATACGTTGCATTGTTGCTGATTTCCTTCCAAACCGTTTTAACGGTTTTACTAAATTTTTATATTTTCTTTAATTGCAATACGTTCTATTGTTCTACCAAAGTATAATTTATCTAACAGTGAATTTGTATAACCCCCTGATTGGGTAAGTGTTGCATATTTTATTTAAGTGTAGTACCCAAGTACGTAGAAATCTTGGTCTGTATTTAGTGAAGTTGTAATTAGAATACTGAAGATTAACTAGTAGATACTAGCGAACATCTTAATATGGGTAAATAAAATGTGACTTACTTATTTTATCACGTAATTGTTCCTTTGTAGGTTGTTAAAGTACCTACCTACGTGTTCGTTATTGTTGAACATTTAATTTTATATGTCTTCATTTAATTTATTTAGTAACGCGCTAATTGTCATTTTTCACATTTAGACTACATATTGGGCGACCCATGCTTAATATGTGTCGGTCAAATGCTTTTGTTCTGCGTTTTGTATTTTGAACCGTTTAACGGTTATTTTTTGTAAATGTATCAGCTGATTTTACTTGTGATCGCAACATCAATGATCATTATTTCATGCTTTGGTTCCACTTCGCTAAATCAACGCTTTCGATTCCGGGACGAGAAACGATGTTGCAGTCACATATACGAAATCGGACTTTTTCTAAAATGTCCAATTTCCCGGAATTCCAGGGTCCCGGTACGAGACTACGCTCGAGCCCTATATTTTTATTCCTCATGCTGTCTACGCTCCTGAAGCCGACATTACCATAACTGCCAGACCGTTGCGTCATCAACCACTACAACTGCCCGGATCGACCACTACAACTGCCAGGGAAGTGGTTACCTATTAAAACGCTCCGAATCAACTCAGCGAAATTGACGTACCCGCGACCTGGTTCTTTTCCTGAACTAGTGTGATTTACTAACCATATAGTTAATTTTATCTTGTTCATTAGTTTTATTTTCAAATCTTTATCTAGTATTTAATGTTGACATCTACGAACGTCACATAGTCATAGGATCTGTTGGAGCATTTAGGTAAATATGTAACTTGTACTTATTATTGGGGAAAATATAATGACCACCAAAAATAACTTTGTGACCACTAACATCTATCACCTAAAATATCAATTGATCACCACATTTATTAATTGAGCACCAAACTTTAATGTGGTTGATGACAAACTAGTTTTGCCCAGGCCAACTTGGGGAACCCCGACACGGATAGATTAGGTTAGAAGGGTATGGCGGGGTCGAATGAGCGAGCAAAGCGAGCGAATTTACCCCGCCATACCCTTCGTGGTTATTTTTTTATAAACCATTCAGAAGTAGGAGCCCCGCGTAACGGGGCTCCGTCGACCGGGTCTCCTTCGACTCCGATGCAAGAGCTTAACAGTTCAATTTCTGGTGGTCATTAACTAAAAAAATATTTTTTGGTTCTAGTTTCACGATAAAATGGGGATTCATTTTGGTGATCATTTACTAATTTTGGCAATCAAAAGTGATTTTTTTGCCGTTATATTTTACTAAATCTGGTGGTTCGTTAATTGTATGCCATTAATATTGTCATTATTATATTATCTTATACAGTTAGGGCGATCAACTTTCACTTATTTATTTAGTAAATTACTGTTTTAATTTCAGATGCAATAAGAGGAACTGCAGATATCCCAACGTGTGAAGATCATCAAACACTTGGTTTGAAAACGTGAGAATACCGCTAGAAATTGTATTTCGATTAATGTACTGCTTCGCTGCTGACTTTAATTATGAACAAACGTTGCGGGAATGTGCCATAATAGGAAGGGAGCGCGCTGTGTGCTAAAATACTGTGGTTGACTGGTTCAGTTACTGTCGTGCAACAATTTATGTTTTTGTAATGGAACATGCCAAGACGGCTGGTCACCGCGGGAGAATCAGACCAAAACCCTCCAAAGATAAATAACTTTGTAACAAAAAACCCAAACTTATGTTATATAGCTACATACAATGTCAGAACTCTATCAACCCATGCACACCTCCTAGAGCTACTGGATGCACTAGAAAATACAAAGTTTGACATTGTTGGCTTATCGGAAGTTAGACGACTGGGTAATACAATACAAGAATACCAAAACGTAATACTATATAGGACAAACTCCAGGACTATATAGTGTGGGTTTTCTGGTGAAAAGGCATCTCAAGAATTTCATAGAAAGTTTTATCGGCTTATCAGAACGTGTGGCACTCTTAAAACTAAATCTAAACGAATTCAAAGTAAACCTTATACAAGTATATGCGCCGACAGCCGGAGCCACTGAAGAAGTAAAAGAGGCTTTTTATGACACTATCGAAAAAGCTGTAAAATTATCTGATGGAAACGTTGTAATTATGGGCGATTTTAACGCACAAATAGGACAATGGACACGTGAAGACAGTCAAGTGGTAAACAAATATGGATATGGCAAAAGAAACTGCAGTGGAGAACGACTAATTCAATTTGCACACGAAAATAACATCAGTATAATGAACACTTTCTTTAATAAGAAAAGCAAAAATAGGTGGACATGGAGATCTCCCGATGGAAACACCAAAAATGAATTAGACTACATACTTACCAACCTACATAAAAACGTTCAAAACGTAGAGGTGCTAAATATTCAATACCCGTCAGATCACAGGCGCGTAAGGGCAACTTTTAACTTAAAAAATATCAAAAAAAGAAGAAACAACTACTCGGGTTACTCAAAAAGCACATTGAAAAATAATGCAGAAATTTCTAGATATTTAGAAACACTGAGCAATTATCAAGAGTCTCTTGACAACCATGAAGGCGACACAGTCCAGATTTACTACAATAAAATAACAGCCGCTATTGAAAACAGTTTGAAAACGGCTCTACCACCTAGTATTAAAAAGTGCAGTGCTATGTCTGAACGCACAAGAAGATTAATAACACGCAGAAAAGACCTACAAATGACGAAGCCTAAATCAAGAGCAATGAAAAATGAATTAAGTGCCCTCTACAAACTTATAAGCAAGTATATACGACAAGACTACAAAGACCATCGAAGACAAACCATAGAAAGACACCTCAACACATCAGGGAGTTTAAAATGAGCATACAACGCACTCAAATCTCACAAAACATGGATTGAGGGTCTTAGCGAATCAGAAAGAGTCACACACAATAGAAAAAACATACTCCATAGCCACTAACTTTTACAAAACCTTATATGACGCCCCAGAAATAGATAACGAAAGCGCTCTACATCTGCAAAATGAAACTAACACCACAGAAATAAACTCAATAGAACAACCTGAAGTTATAAGAGAAATTAAGCGCCTAAAATCAGGAAAAAGTCCGGGCCCAGACAAAATAACTAATGAAGCAATAAAAGAGGCCTACACAATCCTAGCCACACCGCTGATGAATCTCTTCAACAAAATACTAGACACCTCTACTACGCCTCAGCAGTGGTCAGAGTCAGACATTATATAGTTATATAAAAAGGGCGATCCCAACGATATAAACAACTACAGACCCATCAGCCTTC
Organism: Xestia rhomboidea; assembly: GCA_963853795.1. Classification (NCBI taxonomy): domain Eukaryota; kingdom Metazoa; phylum Arthropoda; class Insecta; order Lepidoptera; family Noctuidae; genus Xestia; species Xestia rhomboidea. Next base: position 12,252,705 of record OY970774.1, read on the forward strand.
TCTTTTTTTCGACGCCTGGCCGCCGCCGAGTGCACACGTGCGCTCCGCTCTCGCTGCCCTGCTCCCGCGCACCCCGCGCCCCCCGTCTCGGTTTCGCCGCTGAGCTACGTCCGTAGCATCCACCGCCACGCCGAGCTCCGAAGGTCCCCGGGCCGCCCAGTCGTAGTGCTACTACAGTCTCTGCCTTGTGCACTGACTTAGTCGCACTGCGCCGTGTTGAATTGACTACTTGTAGTTAATTCAATACGTTAAAAACTGTCTTTTTCAAGACAATATTTCCTTATCAATCAAACGTCAAACCCGCGTCCGCGTATTTTGCCCTTCAGGTTAAATCCACGATTTTGTGGTTCTTGACGGAAACCTCACGGTGCTAACGAAGTCAAGAGGGTGGTGACCCGACACACCCGCCGATCCCCTTCAGGGTGAGGCACACAGTTGGAAGGGCTCTGACTGCGGCCTTGGGGGATCTCCTAGTCGCAGTCTGGTAGCGTTTAATCCCCGTTTGTCCACAGCTGCACCCGGGACGTCTGGGTGTCTCCACCCCAGCGGCCCGGATCGGTCGCAAGACCCATAGGGCCCTGCCGCACAATAAGATCGGCGGCAGGTTTACTAGCTTAGGGCACACCTTAGTACTCACCTCCCTGTGACCCCAACAGGGAGAGAACACATCCCTGGGTTATCCCGCCCGGCGAGTTAGGTTTTACAGTGTTTTCCGGCCCTTCTGGCCAATTCAGACAGCAGTGGAGCTGGCGAGTTTGTTTGTGTTTTTCTTCTCGCCAGTGGAACACTAGGAAAAACTCAGGGGTAGCCTCGTTTTAAGGGAGCTGTCTGCCCGGGGAGTTTACGTTTCACGTATCTCCTCGGGATAGGTATAGGATAGGTTTAGGCTATGAATCTAGTCCCCCCCCTAAATAATTTTATCAATAATGGCGCCTAACGTCAAGAAATACTTCGAAGCGAAGTTGAGGATCCTCCTCAACGAGCTTATGACAGACGAGAATCCCCACATCAGGGGCAAATATGATGAGCTACTCGAGCCCTTCAAGGAAGACTGGATGTACAAAGCTCAGAATAGCATCAATGAGGCTGAAGGTAGCGGCACCTCAGTCCTCAATCATGGACTTCAGCGATGCGCTGGAAACCCCCTCTAACACCTCGCCAGTCCCTGTCCCTACTGTAGAGCCCATAAAATCGGCTGAGGAAACCCCTTCCTCCCCAGTGTTAGATTCCGAAACCGAGATGGAAACAAACAGCTCGGAGGAAGTAACTGAGGCGACCTCCTCCTCAGAATCAACAGAAACTTCCGACTCCTCCCCCTCCTCCTCCTCTGAAGACGACTACCAAATCGTCGGGAAGGGGAAGAGGAAAAAGGGAAAATCCCCCTCTGTCCAACCTTGCAAAACTATTAAACCCACGACTGAATCGGCTGCAGGCCCTTCCCAAAGCCGTCCACTCAGCCCTCTGATCACAGCCACCCCGGCTGTCGCCTCTCCCCAGGCTGCCACCTCGGCTACCCCATCATCCAAGAGTTCCCGTCCACCTCCCCTTGTCATCCACGACAAAGGCAAATGGACGGAAATCTCTAAGGCGTGCAACGAACGCCTTATAAACTACACCAATGCCCGTGCCATAGAGCAGGGCATTAAAGTCATGACCGCGACCCCCCATGATTACCGCGAGCTATCCAAGCTCCTGCGTTTGAGGGACGTTAGATTTCACACCCACTCCCTTCAAGAGGACGTCCCGACCAGGGTTGTTATCAAAAACATCCCTATCGAAATCTCCACACAAGAGATCAAAGAGGACTTGGAGTCCCAAAAGATCCCCGTAACCGAGGTGCACCGCATGCACCGCAAGACAGGTGGTAGCACCAGTCTAGCCCCCTACAACATGGTACTCTTAGTTTGCGACCGCGTGGAAGGACATCATCCTATCCACCAGATTAGCAAAATCTGCGGTCTGGCCTCCGCATTGAGAAGCCAATCAAGTCTGGCATTCTCTCTCAATGCCATCGATGCCAATTATATGGCCACGCTCAACGTCATTGCTTCGGCAAACCCAGATGCGTGAAGTGTCTGGGAGATCACGGCACCGCCGAATGCCCCCGCCCCAAAGACCGCACACTTTGCACTGAACCTCCCAGTTGCGTACTGTGTGGAGAATCAGGTCACCCTGCCAACTACCGCGGATGCCCCAAAGCTCCCAAATCGTCGGCCCATAAATTGACCAAACGGGCCAACAAATAGACAACACAGAGAGTGTCCCTCGCTCACTGAAAAACTCCCTGAGTCCCTAAGACCTCAACGCCCCAGCCCCTGGAACACGCTTAATCATCAAGCGCACTTCCCGGCCTTGAAGCCCACTCAACCACCGTCACCTGCTTCACAGGTAATCCCGCCGCTAATGGCAATACCTGCCTCACTGCCCTCTCCGCACAGCCCAATCTCACAAGCGGCCGCGCCCTCAGCGCCCCGCTCCCCCCTTCCCCCAGCGCCTCACCCCTCAGCGCCCTCAGCGCCTCGTCCCCCAGCACCCTCAGTGCCTCGTCCTCCAGCACCCTTGGCGCATCGCCCCCCAGCGCCTTCAGCGCCACGCTTCCCAGCCAAGGTGCCCCAAGAACTCTTCTCCTTTAAGGCCTCCAATCCCCCCCCCTATGACCTGTGCACCGGCACTAGACCCCTTCGACCCTGTCCGAGTCCTCGGCAGCACGTTCGCGGTCTTCCACTCCCCGCGAGCTCTCCAAATGACCAGGGACACCATCGCCTGCAATGGCGATTGGTTTGCACTACTCCAAGTCTACAACGCGTATCCCGACGTAACGCAAGCCCTCAGGAACCTCCCCCACAACTTAGTCCGCAATGGATAACGTCCCCCACTCCAGTAGGTTCAAACCGAAATCCTTAAAAATAGGGACTTTTAACGCCGAAAGCCTGAACGGTCAACGTGATGAGATCACCATTTTCCTCCGCGATCACCAATTAGACATCCTGTTAGTTCAAGAGACCTTCTTAAAACCCCACCAGCGAAACCCGAACATTGCAAACTACAAGCTAGTTCGCAATGACAGGTCTCGCTGCCACAAAGGAGGTACTCTCATTTACTACAAAACCAGTCTGTACTGCATCCCCATAGACCTAGATGGAGACTTCGAATCTTGTAAGGGGAGGGCCCCTTACAAGATTCGAAGTCTCCATCTGTCGGCTGGGCATGACAGGCCATCAACCTATCACGATCATCTCGGCTTACTTACCGCCTTTCAGTAACAACATTCCAGTAGATTATAACGCTAATATGAGAGATGATCTTAAATTGCTCCTCAATCTAAGTGACTCCGTCCTTCTGGCGGGGGATCTTAATGCAAAACACCCCGCGTGGAACTGTCGCGTAACGAACAACAGAGGTAGTGCCTTATACAACCTCTGCTGTCCGCTCAATTTTGACATTATCGCCCTTATGTACCCCACTCATTTTCCCAATAACCCCAATCACAACCCTGACGTGCTAGATGTCGCACTTCTGAAGAATGTAAACTTGCGATTACATTCTATAGAAACGATCGATGCACTAAACTCTGACCACAGACCGGTAGTCATGGAGTTCGCTCCTAGATTAGGCCTCTTTGATCCCACTCATCCACCCCTCACAAAGGTGATCACGGACTGGGGGAAAGTAAGCGAATTGCTGAAATCCACCGAATCCCCTCACCTAGACCAAATCCCCGACAACATTGAGACTGTAGCCGACACGGAGGCCGCGATCGGCTCACTCACGGAACACGTACAGTCAGTCCTGAACAGTTGTTCAAAGGAGGTTCCAGCGGATGATTACCGTTGGACTCTCCCGGACGACGTACGTGAACTTGTGACTGAGAAGAACGCGGCTATCCGTGCCTACAGTTCTTTTCCCTGCGCCAGTAACAAAGTTTTTATGCGTCGCTTACAACGCAAAGTAAGTAGTAGCATCAAAGAACTGCGTGAAGAACGTTGGAATAAGATGCTCAGTGAACTCGAACCGACCCATCAGGCCTTCTGGGACCTGCAGAGGAGACTACGCTCCTCTGAGGTCACCACCGTGCCCCCTCTCATTCGCCCCGACAAGACCGTCGCCTTTGACGACGACGACAAAGCCGAATGCCTGGCTGACAGCCTAGAGACCCAATGTTCTCCCAGCACCCTGCCAGTAGACCCAGCTCACCTTGCTGAGGTTGATGCTGAAGTCGAACGCCGGACCTCCCTCCCTCCCGTCGAAGACCCAGATGATCCCCTACCCTCAGTCACCCCTGAAGAGGTAGAGGATATCATCAAAGGCCTTAAGCACCGAAAAGCCCCTGGCTCAGACGGACTCACCAATAGAGTATTTAAATTATTCTCTCCCGCCCTCAGTGTTAATGACTGCTATCTTCATTAGCGCCTTAACAAACAATGTTTCCTCAGTCGTGGAAGCGAGCCACGGTAATTGGCAACCGGGCAAGCCAAAGTCCTCCCCCAGTAGCTACCGTCCCATCAGTCTCTTCAACGTCCTAGGCAAAATCTACGAGAGGCTTATTTATAAGCGTCTCAAAGATTACGCCGAAGCCAAGAGCCTAATACCGATGGAGCAGTTTGGATTTAGATCCCGACACTCCTGCGTCCAGCAAGTGCACCGCATAGTAGAGCACATCAGTGCCCGCTACCAGCGGGGTCAGATCACTGGTGCCTTGTTCTTCGACATCGCGAAAGCATTCGACAAGGTCTGGCACAACGGGCTGATATACAAACTATACCGGCTCGGTGTGCCCGATCGTCTCGTACTCATCCTACGTGACTTTTTGTCGAACCGCACATTCCAATACCGCATTGATGGTGCGCTTTCAACCCCTCATCCGATTCGCACAGGCGTCCCTCAGGGGTCGGTACTATCCCCATTAGCCTTCACGTTATACACCAGCGATATCCCAAAGAGTAAAGTAGCCCAGTTAGCCCTCTTCGCCGACGACACGGCCATCTTTTACTCTGGTAGGAGTCCCAATAGAATCGCCCGTACCCTTCAAACTCTACGGGTCTAATTATGTACATATAAAAACTACATGATTATTTGATAATTATATTTTTTTTTCAGGTGATTCAGGATATGCTCAGCGCGCCTACCTTATGACGCCAATTAGTGGTGCTGAAGATAATTCCCCAGAAGCTTTCTACAATGACCGTCACATGATTGCTCGCAATTCAGTAGAGAGAACAATTAGTCTCCTAAAAGGACGATTTAGGTGCTTGTTTAGTACACAGAGTGCTCAATTATCATCCTAACACAGTTGCAAAAATAGTTATTGCATGTTGTGTTTTGCACAACATGTGCAATCGTGTAGGAATGGCGCATTCACAATTTCAGAAGAAGAGAGACTAGAAGAGCTCCAAACAATTGGTGAAGTTCAAAGGAGGCAAACTAGGGATTTGCCATCTAACGCCGATTTAGCTCTTGGGCAATTACGTAGGCGAAACTTAGTAAATAGGCTATGGCGTTCACGTCATAATTAATTTATCAGTGGTGTCGTTTTGTCCAATGGAAAAATAAAAAATCAATAAAACCGCTCTAGTATCCGTTTAAAAGTGTTTTATTTATAATATATTATATTAACTTAAATTACTAAACCCTATTTTTATTCTTAGCCTCTGCCAATGCTTGCAGCCCTTTCCCCACTGCAGCCACAGCTTCAGCTAAAATCCTGTCTCTTTCTGCACTCCTTTCATCCATGGCCCTTTCTCTTTCCGCAGTCCTCTCCAGAAAGGACTGCAGGATTCGTGCATTTAGTCGTTGTATCTCCAGCTGCTGTTCTTCCACTCTCAAGAATCTCTCAGTAATGGTGGAGAATTCCGTTCGCCGTTGAGATGGTGGAGGAGCAGCAACTGAAGGCATGTGACGTGATGCTGAAAAAAGAACACCGATTACTATGATGCGTTAATAAAAAAATCTTAAATAGCATCTTTTTGTTGCCATTCATTCGAAAAATGAAGTTTTGAAGTTATTTAGTTAGTTTTTGTTATAGTTATTTTTATTTTGTACTTACACACGGAACCAGCACCTCGACTAGTACGAGCCATATTAATGTCCTGGGGCGGCGAGAAGGGGAAGCAATTGGCGTTGCGTGACGTGAAGCTAAAAATATAAATATTTACCTAATTACATGAAGGTTCTCTAATCTCATTTTTTTTTCCTAAATCAAATAGATATGAAATAAGAGTACAAATAAACTCAGATTACGTTTATGAACCAAGTTCATCATTGAGCATGAGCAAAACGACATGATATTGGGTCCCACCTATGAAATTGGCGTTTTTTTCTCACAAGAACCTCTTCACTTCTATGAATTAAAATATTCATCAATTGCTTGATATTATATCGAATAATGACCATCATAGACAAATACCTACCTACCTACAGTAAAAATTAAACCATTTTTAAAGCGATACTAACCTTGGTCCACTTTTTGTAATCTTTAATTGTGCCACCTTTATTGTTTAGGCGCACGGCTAGTTCCTCCCACTGGCGTCGACTTCGCTCTCTGGCATTTTGAGTTCTCAAGGAACCCTTCGCCATGCCAGGGTTTCTTTCCATAAACTCTACCAGAGTTTCAACCTGAGCCGACGATGGATGAGAGGTCCCGAGGTCCGTGTCTCATTTAAACTAGAACATTATTGTTGGATTAGAAAACAAAATAAAAACTATTTTAATTAATATAATTTTTAAACTTCACAACTACAAATATAAACTATCAACAACGCAACACACTATCAAAATATTGTCCGACTGACACTCTGACACTGACATTTATTTTTTTCGGAAGGTAAGGGAAGCATAAATATTCATTCACGAATTTAGTTTTCTGTTTTTTTTTTTACTTATTAGCTGCCTCAAATTCCAAAAAATAAGAAATTTAAATTAAAACATCATATTAGCTAAAATTATGTGCCAATAACTCGACAATTGTGTCAAAAAACTACAATCAATAAAACTAGATTATCATTTTGTCGAGTGTGGAAGTCACTAGTATAATATTGGTCGCTTCGGAGCTCACTTTACTTCGCAAGTGACTAGGTGATGCTTACAGAATGCAAAATGAAGGTCAAATGACCTTGATTTTCAACCTTATGCAAAGTGAGAGTGAATAGCGATGTGAGATGCGAGTTGTTGTTTGAATTTTTTCAGATTCGACACACTGAGAGGTTGTCGGTGTTTACAAATAACCCTGTATAGTTAAATACAAAGAATTTGCTATGGTTCAAGTTGATGCCAAGATGATTAATGGGACCCTAGTCAACTATCTTGGTGCAATGTTATTATGATAATAAATTATAAAATTTTATTATATTGATTACAGGTATGCGTAAAACAAGTTTGGCTGAGGCTGATAAAGATGGTTGCGATAGTCGTTGAGAGGATCCGGCAACTGGGTCTCGAGGTGGCATTGCACAAGTCCGAGGCCATGTGCTTTCATGGGCTTCGGAATGCGCCACCTCCGGGATCCTTAGTGATGGCAGGAGGGGTTTCCATCGGCGTCGAGTCGACGCTGAAGTACCTGGGACTTGTCCTCGACAGCCGGTGGAACTTCGTGGAGCATTTCCGACGTTTGGCCCCCAAACTGGAGCGGACAGGGGCTGCCTTCAGGCGGCACCTACCCAACCTGGGGGGGCCAAACGCCTCCTGCCGGAGGCTCTACGCGGGAGTCGTGCGGTACATGGCCCTTTACGGGGCCCCGGTGTGGGCGCGTTCATTGAGGCGGCGTGCCGCCCACCATTTGAACGTGCCCCAGAAGGTGGTAGCCGTAAGGCTGATCCGGGGGTACCGCACGATTTCCCGCGAGGCGGCAAACCTCCTTGCCGGATTGCCGCCATGGGATCTGGAGGCGATAATCCTCGCGCGCCTACATGAGTGGCGCGCGGAGGCGCTACGCCGGGGGGAAACTCCGCTGCCGCGGCAAATTGTCGCTCAGCGGACGGACTTCCGGCGGGATCTCATGGCGACATGGAGAGAGCGACTATCGCAACCCCGTGCAGGGCACGCCACAATAGTGGCGATAAGTCCCCTCTTTGAGGAGTGGCTGGAGAGACGCCACGGCGTCCTCACCTTCCGCCTGACGCAGGTTCTTACCGGACACGGATGCTTCGGTAAGTTCCTGCACCGAATCGGGCGGGAGGAAACGCCCGGGTGTCACCATTGTGAGGATCGACCGGAGGACACGGTGGAGCACACGGTGGAGATGTGCCCCGCTTGGGCGGAACACCGCCGTGTCCTCGTAACGGCGATTGGCGGCGGCGACCTGGACGCCGTCACCTCCTTCTGCGAAGCAGTCATGCTAGCGAAGGAGGTGGCGGAACAGGACAGGGAGAGATCCTCACGTCCCGGCCGCCGCGGGAGACGCCCCGGGCGTCGGGGGCCACGTGGTGGCTTCCGGCCACCGTAGGCGCGGGCCTGTGGACGGGGAGCTATGGGCTAGCTCGCCGTCCGTTCGTCTCATGACGACAGGCCGTGTCGACGGCGCGTTCGTGTTCCACGCGCGCCTCAAAGAGAGTCAGCAATAAGGAAGGGAACCCCTTCCTTATTGCTGACTCTCTTTGAGGCGCGCAAGGACCGAAGCCTGCCGGGGCTGCGGGACTATTCGAAAGAGATACCGTGGCCCCGGAACACAAAGGGCGAGGAAGGAACATGGATGGGTTTTAGTCAGTAAAAGTCTGACACTCCCTCCTGCTCCGCCCAGAGCGGGAGAAGTCATTAGATGATTTCCCATCCGAAAAAAAAAAAAAAAAAGAAAGGCTGATAAAGATATTGTCTCCTGCGAGTCCGAGAACCCCCCTGAAGGATAATGTACTCAACAATATTGGTAAGTATTATTATTTGAATTTGAATGATGATATTCTTTATGTTTAAGAAAATAGTTTTACAACTTTAAAGTTCCAGGACTATCAAAATTAAACGAATTTGACTCATCTACACCAAAGTCTATGCTGCGAAAACCAGTATCAAAAGAGCGCGTAGCAAAAGACAAAGAAAGAGGAGATCAATATATATGTATGTATGTTTATATATATATATATATAGGATTTTATAGATATGTATGTATATACTGTATGTATTACGTATATTATATTGTATGTTTGTAGTTTAGTTTATAAAAGTAAGTAACCACTTGTAATGTTAATGCACATTCATAAGTGAATCCCTTTTCTGCAAATCTCGATATCAAAATTAGGTTTGCTGTAAGAAAACCCAATTCTGGGTTAAGCTCGCCTTTGTACATAAGCTATATTATTGCAATTACATGTATATTTGTTTTTTGTTTGTGTGCAATAAAGAATAAAGAATAAAGAAAGAGGGTAGGGAGACAGATATGTCTGCTCCTAACAATTGTTTCCTAACCTAGTATCAAAAGAGCTGTGTAAGTTTCAATGTACTTAATGCATAAACATCATTATAAAATATTTTTATACAGCAATAACATTTGACCTTTATTATATTATTTTGAGGACGCCTATGTCCAGCAGTGGACTGCTATAGGCTGATGATGATAATGTTATTTAATGTTTCAGCGTTCAAAGAAAACAAAAGAAAGACTGCATTTACTCCATTGGAAACGCGAAAGCGCATCATTTAGCATACTGAAAGAAAAATGGGTTTTTTGAGTTGCAAGCAGCAGCGAGAAAGTGAATTGTCCATGTATGCCAAGGCAGAGCATGAGCAAAACATGAGACACAAACAAGAATTCCATGACCAAGAGCTGCAGTTTATGACAAAAAATGTATGATTTAAACACTGTGTAGGAGCGCTGACACATCGTTTTGTATTCATGATACGTGCAGCGCCCGGCGGCGACAGTTCGCCCGTAACCACTGTAAACTATAGACGCGCTCTTAACCAGATTAGCTACTCCCTTGTAATATTTCGTAATAAGTAAAGTAATTACCAAGTTCTGCAGCATTTCATTTCTCTCCGTACACACAACCCAAAGACCTTATATACACGCACACAAAATTGGTGACCCCGACGTGATCTAAAAGTGGTGTCGTGATTTATAAAACTAGTTACGTGACTTTACCATCAGTGATTTTTAAAGATATTGTGTGTACGAGATCGAGAACGGGCAACTCACTTAACATCAGCGTCTATAGTGCGGAATCTCATCAAAATTAATCTGCGTGAGTAGTTAACATCATGGAAGACAAAGTAGCAGCCGACGAATATTCCCTCTCACCGGTCTCCATCACCGACAAGTTAGAAGATTTTTGGCCGAGAGCACCAGAATTGTGGTTCACCAAGGCAGAGGCGATAATCAATTGCCGAAAGATGTCCGGCGATTCCAAGTATCGGATAATTTTGTCGAAATTAAACCTTGAAGTCACGGAACAAGTCGCGGATATTCTATTAGACCCGCCACAGGAAAAGAAATATGAGGCCTTGAAGCAAAAGTTAATCTCGGTGTATTAAGAGTCCGCGGAACGGCAAATTAAAAAGCTGATCGGTGAAATGGAGCTAGGCGATCTACAGCCATCGCACCTCCTACGCAAAATGCGGGACCTGGCTAGAAGAAAAGTAACCGATGAGACACTCAAGGTAATGTGGAAAAACCATTTACCACCATCAGTACGTGGAGTTTTGGCAGTCACAGATGAGGAAAACATGGAGAAATTGGCGTCGATTGCAGACAAGGTCGCGGAGACTATCACTCCAATTCATGGCGTCGCCAGCGTAAAAGAAAAACCAGGACCTTCAGACAAGGATAATTTATACACGCACACGCACACAAAAACTGTTTTAAGCTTTCACGGTTCATAACTATACTTAAAATGTCACTTACGAGATATCTTCCGTGATTGCCCAATCACTGGATTGAATTCCACAAGCCACGTATTTTGTTAACAGACAAACATTACTTTCAAAGGCTGACAAGTGAAGCAATTGAAATAAGGAAACACAACAATTTCAATCGAGAGGATGGCTTCAAATTGTCAAGTACGTGGAAAAAGTAGCAGCCAGCAACATAATAAGGACACCACAAAACCTGGTGATATTGTGAGTGTGTTTTGCCGTGACTTAGTGTCGAGTTCCAGTAGTGCGCGTAGCAAAAGACAAAGAAAGAGGGTAGGGTAGACAGATTTGTCTGCTCCTAACAATTTTTTCCTAGCCTAGTATCAAAAGAGCTGTGTAAGTTTGGTTAGGTTAGGTGGGTTATGTGTGTTATGTTTGTATGTTTCGGCCTTCTCATTAACACGTACTCCACATTAATATCATCGTCTGATGAACATTTCGACATTATATTATAATAGAATAGAATAGAATACTCTTTATTATGTACACCATAAAAATTACAGATACAAATGTAAAAACATTTTACAAGGGGTGACACAATGGGCGGGCTTATCGCTAAAAGCGATCTTTTAAAGACAACCTTTGGATGGATTTAATATCTAACTATGTTTAAATTCATGATACAAAAGAATGAGAAACATGACGTTGACAACAACAAAACTTGTAGATAGATACGTACAAAACAGCTGTTGTGTTTGAACTAACCATCCGCCATATTGCTTAACTCTTATAACTTTGGGTGGTTACTAACAATTGATCAAAAAACACACGTCATTTGGAAATCTTTAACCATTTGTTACTATTTTTAACCATTAGTTGAGTTAACTACGGATCAAAGAACCAGCCTTTAGAAAAGGGAAGACAGTTAGTACCTATAGTATGATTATTAGAAATAGGTACATGTATCTTAACTCTTTTAACTTTGGGTGGTTACTAACAATTGATCAAAAAACACACGTCATTTGGATATCTTTAACCATTTGTTACTATTTTTAACCATTAGTTGAGTTAACTACGGATCAAAGAACCGGCCTTTAGAAAAGGGAAGACAGTTAGTACTTATAGTATGATTATTAGAAATAGGTACATGTATAATTAATTGTGATCATTTATCTCCATAGGATCTTTTTAGCAGGCAAAAAAATGGAGGTAGTCGTCATACGAGTATTGCGAATGATACACCCGAAGTGTATCCAGAAAGATATTCTCGACGAGTTCTCTAGAGTTCTGTTACGACGATTACGATTCTAAAATTCGTATAAGCTCTGATCAGTCAATATTCATTCATTGATTTGAGATTTGAGATTCTTTAACTTATTGCGTAATTGATTGCTAAATAACCAATTCGTTGGTACGATAGATATAACCTGTTACGGAAATATAAATTTAATAAATTACTTATCCTGGTTTCATTAATACGAGTATAATATGGTCACCCTTCACACTGAATTTACAAGAAATTGGTTAAGTATTGTTTTTTCAGAATCCAAAATATATACATTGCTGAACTGTGCAGATATATAAAGCAGATATTTTTGCTAAATGTTAGTATCTCTGGCTTTAGATTCCGTTGAGATTTCAGGTGGCTACAGTCAAACATATCTAATTAGAACGTCAGGATTGAGGAGCCAAAGAAAATGCGTTCATCTACAAAATTTACTCTGTTTTACTATTCTAAAGGAATAAAACTGCAAAAACAAACACAACACCTGCTAAATGATCATCCTGTCGAATATATTAATTGATCGCTCACATCCAATAGAAATTCACCTCTTGAGTGTAGATTGAGGAGCCATACTAAAAGTATTGTGTTTTCTTTCATTTTAGCGCTACAGGAGCTAAATTTTTAGACAGTAATATGCACAATTGCTACTAAATGATACAAAATTTTCATAAAATATTCATCTATTACTTAACGAGTTCCAGGTGGCTCCTCAATTCAGACGTTTAGATTGAGGAGCCACTTTTGCATTAAATATAACTAGTGATATATTTTGCTGCTAAATCTAGAATTCGTGCTGCTAAATCACCTACATTGCTGCTAAATAATGGTGAGATCAGATTTTAAAAATCTGATGTGGCTCCTCATTCCTTACGGACATGCCCAGTTAGCCCTTTTTGCTGACGACACGGCCATCTATGACTCTGGTAGGAGTCCCACTAGAATCGGTCGTACCCTCCAAACTTCCGCAAACGCCTTAGGCGATTGGTTCCGGAGATGGAGAATTGAAGTTAATCCCGACCAGAGCCAGGCGGTACTTTTCTCTAGCCCCCCCCCCCCCACTCTTCCCCCCCCACTCCAAGACGGATCACCATGTTTGACAAGCCGATCCCTTGGGAGAAGCGAGCCAAATACATGGGAGTCATCCTCGACCGGCGACTAAACTTCGGAGAGCACATTAAGACGGTACGTTCGCGTGCCGCCTTCGCTCTCGGCAGGCTCCATTGTGTGCTGAATGCCCGCAGAAAATTGTCACATAAGTGTAAATTGCGTATTTACACCACGTGCATTCGGCCCATTATGACATACGCGTGCCCCGTATTCGCACATGCCAAACCCTACCATCTCCATAAGATGCAGACCCTCCAAAACCGATTCCTACGACGGGCCACGGGAGCCCCGTGGTTCGTCAGGAATGAGCAACTCCATGTTGAAATCAATATTCCTACCATCCAGCAGTAAATATTTGCGGATACGATGGGAGTGGATAGTAGCGTCATACATTGGGTGAAGCAAAATATTTCGTTTTCGCCAAAAATGAAAATATAAAGAATATATTATGGTCCTTATCACATTTTTGGAGATCATTCAAAATGTGCATCATATTTCTGTAACGAAATCAATAAACGTACTACCGAAAATATGGTGCCAGGGCCTGCAGTCTCGACATTAGAAACGACTGTCGCAAACTAACGATCGATAAATAATAACGAAAAAATCGGTTGCACTAACGACGCTCGCGAGAAACGCAAGTCTCTACATCCAAGTTAACGAGCAAAGTTGTATCTTATCTTGACATATCGATGTCGGTACGCTAACGAAAACGATATTTGGTAGTCTCTGCAGTCAAAGTTAGCGATTGTCCTTGGAATGGTAGGACCGATTTTTGTAGCTAACTTATCAATTTTCGCAACACTAACGAATATTTGTAACGACCATTTTTGACTGCCCGCTATGTGATTCGGTAGCATTGTAAGCTAATTTATTGGTGGATTTCACGCGGTTATTGAAAAAAATTTTGCCGGACGGGCTTATTATTTGTCTGTACCGAAGTATGCTGTGCTTAACTGCTTACGGCCTTTTATGGCCGTAAGCCGAACCTAACCTATAAATAAGTTCCGGACGTCTATGTGTGATTGTGCGTCGCTGATATTCATTTCAGTAGGAAGAGGACACCCTTATCCAACACCCTAGTTCAACGACTATTACTGCTAAACTAATAAAGTTATCTTAACCGCTATCCTTTAAAGTTCATGAAATGCACTCTCATCATGAATTTTCCAGATTTTTCAAGCCAGCAGTTTAGTTTTTAGAAGGAGGGAACAAAAATTTGCACTTTAAAGTTTAATTTTGTAAATGGAGCGTTAAATCGAAAAGTAGTATTAGCAACCCCTAAGTCATTTTAAAAGACCTATTCTACGATACCCCACACGATGGGGTAGACGACGACACCCTAAAAACAATATTTTCCAAAATTTTATTTTACCACTTTGTCGGCGTCATTGATATACACACCTCTACAAAATTACGAAACTATAAAGCCGAATAAGTTTTTTCGCTAGCGTACCGACAGCGATATGTCAAGATAATGTACGACTTTGCTCGTTAACTTGGATGTAGAGAATTGCGTTTATCGCAAGCGTCGTTATTGCAACTGAATTTTTTCGTTGTTATTTAACGATCGTAAGTTTGTGACAGCGTCGTCATACTAATGTCGAGACTGCAGGCCCATCTCCTTGAATATGGGGAAAATTGGAGAACGCAATTTAATCAAAATAACGGTTGTATTGAAAAACTTAAAGAAACTATAAACTTTTATCCTAAAAACACTATTTTAACAGACTTTGTTTCTGATTTTACTCCTAAGCCGCTTTTACCATTTTTGGGAATTAATAACATTAAAAATTTCCAAGGATATGTAAGTTTGTCTTCTTGCAACACTACGTCGGTGTCAAAGTACTCAAAGTATTTTGTTTTGACATGTATTTGTAAACAAAACGGAGCAATTAAGAGTTTATTTGTGATCTAGAAAATGAGTGGAGGTCATGATGCAGGTGCAGCTACAGGCCCGGGTCCAAGCCGGGTCAAGTAAGTACCTAGAACATCTTTTTTCCAACCTAAAATTGTCAATTTCATACTTTTTCTGTACTGTACCTACTGTTGTAATAAAATAAGTTTTGAATATATTCTAGTATCTACTTCAATATTTCAGGCGCAAGCGTACAGCGCGGGTACAAATAGATGCCCTCTTGGCAAAACTGGAAGCCCGCCCTCATTTATTTACCCGTAAATTTACCGGCCTTCAGGGCCAGGAAAATTTTGACCAGGGGTGGAAGGAGGTGACTGCAGAGTTAAACCAGCTGCCAAATGGATCAGTTAAATCGACAGAACAATGGATGACGGTTAATTTTACACCCATTAGCAACATACAGGTCCAATTTTACTCATATTATTTACTTGGAATTGTTTATCTTCCCTGTAGGTTTGGCGAGACCTAAAGAGCCGGGCCTGCAATAAGGCAGCCCGGCTGAGACAAGAAATGGTTCGAACTAGCAACTAAGCCATCACCATTGCTCCACTGACAGGTTGAGAAGAAAATTGTCTCCTTAGTTGGTGGAGAATATACCCTCGGTACGGAGTGTCCAGACTCTATGCCGGAGGAGTTTGTGAGTTTTAATAATCATTAATAGTGTGTCATACATGATACACTCTTCCAGTCTCACCAAGTGGTATTGTATTACACTGTACGAACTGGGTTGTAGAGGTCAGATATGCAGTTGTTTCATATAAAATACTGGCATTCAGCTGCATCTTGTTAGACTGGAAGCAGCCCCCAACTCAGTTGCATTATATCTTCAAATAAAAAAAAAAACATTATAATTTTAATAATTTATAGATGATAAAAAAACAGGAACATGGCCCACAAGTGAGGTACCAGGTGGTGATGCCAGTGAGGACATCAGTCTACCTATAACTCAATGTGAGTTTTTGAAATTTGCTGACAACAATTCTGCATTCTGTTTTAATTTTCATGAATTTTAATAAATTATTACTAATTACAGACTTTGAGATCAATGATATGGAGGACGATAGTGGCAGCAGTGCGATAGTCACATCTGGTGCACCATCACCACCACCGCCAATTGAAGTATTAATACTGACACCCAGACTGTCGCCAGCACCTCAAATATGTAAGTTTGACTACCTATGTATTGTATTTCTCTTGTAACTTACCCAGCTGCGGCGGAGCATAAAAGCAAAGATAATTAAAATGTGTACTAATAATTTCAGCAGTGAGTCGCACACCTCAACATGCACACAGACAGAAATCCACCAGAAATAGAAGTAAGATTAATTTTAAATTACCAGTTTCGGACAGTATTAAAAATAAGATAAAATTAAAGTACAATTATTTTTTTCAGATCTGAATCCTCGCCGCAGTGTTGCTGAACACTATTCGTCAGCTCGGCAAGACTTCTTGGGGATTGCGACGTCAAATGCTGAATCAATGAAAGTATGTTTTTAGTACAAATTTTATTTACATGAATATTTATTCATTGCTTAACCCTTTGGTAAAATAGGTGTAATATGGTATTCTGAAAATCCAACAGCTTACATAAGTTCAAACCTATTTGTATTTTTCTTTGCAGATGCTTGCAACTGCAGCTACTATCCAGGCTGAGGCTGCAAAATTACGTGCAGAGGCAATGAAGGTATGTTGTAGCATCAACTTAGAAATGATCATTCAAAATAAAAAGTTATGTTTTGTTTAAACTTTTACTCACTGTCTGTTTGGCTGTAAGTTTTCTTAAAAATGAAATAAATAAATAAAATGATCTCTTGGATTCTAATCCAACAGGCGATCTGTTTGCAGATGGATGGACGTAGATTTTATTGGCATGTCAGAAGTATTGTGAGAGGAATTTATAAAAGTGTGAACCTTTATTTTATTTTTTAAATTTTTACTCTAGTTTAGTTACTGTAATTGGTTATGAAATACAACCGTTGTAATTAAATAAATAACTTCAAATATCCTGAACATACATAAGTCTTCCAATTCTTCGGGAAAATAGGTTAATGTCATGTTATATTAATTTGGAGACTCAACAGCATAATATAAAAGAAAACTTTTAAATCATACAGAGAACTAGCAAACATTTCTTGATCCATTTGTTTTTCTCTTTGCAGACTTTTGCTGATGCTGCCATGATGCAAGCGCAAGCAAACATTACACTGGCAAGCGTCACAGAAAAATAATGTAATAAATAAAAATCTTTATATTGAAACATTTTTTTATTTGTAAAAGTAAAATCCTTTGAATTCTTTCTGCAACTGTTCTACCAAAGCCAGTAACTAGAACAAAATAAATAATCAGTTGGGTAATAAGAAAATATTATATTATTTCATTATAATATACGTAATACAACGTTCAGTATAATATATGTATACGTAATAATACGTATATACATACATTCCTCTATACCTTCAATAAACCTAACATGGAAGTAATCAACCTTGTAAATCAATAGCGACTCAAAATGGTGGAAGAAAATAGGAAACGACTTCGTCCTATAGTTAAATAAATAAAATAAATATCGCTGGACACTACACACAGCGCCATCTAGTGCCACACTAAGCAACGAGGCGAGTTGGCACTATTATCTTCCTCGAGCGGCAAAATTTAGCGTTCCGTGGACACTGTTGAACCGACACTTCGTAACCCTGATATTTCCAACAGATCCGTGATTGTGGACGCAGGGAATTTCAGGGAGATTTTAAGGTTTCGAGTATCTGCTGGCGATAAGAAAAAGGAGAAACATTTATTGTCAGCTTCCTCTAATGCCACTTATATAGACAAAACAACACAAATCATGCTTATTTCATGCTGCGGGAAAGAGATTTCTGAGCAAATTTTGAGTAATGTGCGGGCTTCACGATACTATTCAATACTTTTTGACGAGACAACAGATGTATCTCACCTGTCCCAGCTGAGTCTTACATTACGATACGTGCATGATGGTATCATCCGTGAGGATTTTGTCAGCTTTGTGGATGCGTTTGAGGAACTAGCTTATGCTAAAAATGAAAATGACTACGAATCCGATGAAGAAGCTTGGAGTGAAACCAGAAAAGTACTTACTACCGAACAGAAGTTGGACGGAACATCCACACATAAGGAGTTATCTTTAACCGGCCAGGCCATTGGTCAAATTATCCTAACCCAGCTGAAAAAGAGGCTGAAACTTCCACTGGAACGGTGTGTTGGGATAGGAACAGACGGTTGTGCCGTTATGTTATCCGAAGTTCAGGTGGTGCTACCGAGGTTCAGAAGGAAGCCAAAAACGCTGTCAAGACACCATGCTATAGCCACAAGCTGAATAACTCCATTTCACGTAGCTCCAAAGTGCCTGCTATCCGGGACGCTGTAGCAGTCTTGAAAGAAGTAATAATTACTTCTTTAAAAGCAAATAATTTATTTGCTTTTTTCAAATCACATCCCAAACGAAAAACAAGTCCTCATGAGTACTTTGGGATGTGCGCTTACATCGCTTTGTGAGACCCGATGGGTAGAGCGGCATGAAGGTGTACTCCAATTTTCTGTAAACCTCGTCAAGATTGTGGAGACTTTAGAAAAGATTTCAGAGTGGCGTGATCCGAGCACAGCTCGCAAGGCTGCTTCACAGTCAGCAACTTTATGCAACCCACAATTCTTGTTGTCTGTGTTGTGTCTTAGTGATGTATTATCTCTAACGCCGTCACTGAGTAAATTACTACAAAAAACGGCGCTTGATCTTAATGGCAGTGCTATGCAAGTAAATATCACAATTACTATTCTTGCCAGTCGTCCGGAAAATATGGACGCTAGTTTTAACAATGTGTGGCAGCGTGCAAATAATCTAGCCGATCAAATGGTCGTCGAACTGAATATTCCTCGGATTTCTCGCCACGGTGGGCGCCAAATACATCGAGCCAACTATCAAATTAATTCAGCCGAGGAATATTACAGAATATCAATCTATGAACCATTACTCGACTTTGTTATAACAGGGGGTCTAAAATGGCCGCTTTAGCAGAATCTTACAATGAATCACGTTAAAAATTCTTAAAATGGACGTTATGATTATGACAATAAAGACCATTTTAAGATTTTTTTTTAACGTTGTTCTTATTTTGATTCTGCTAAGGCGGTCATTTTAGGCCGCCAGATCTGCGAGAAAGGTTTTCAGCGGAAACCTTAGACGTATTTCAGCTATCAGTGTTCATCCCAGAAAATATTGTAAGACATTCTTCTGGAGAAAATATATTATATTTATAATATATAAAATACTTCTTGACGTCGAAAAGGAAGTAGCTTATCTTTTGCTAAAAGATGAATTGTTGCTGTGGCGAGAGTAATGGATGAAAGAAAAAGAATTACCCATAGCAGCCCTGGATGTGTTGGCTAGGTGCGATAAGGACGCATTTCCTATCATATATAATCATCTATTAATCCTTGCAACGCTACCAGTGAAAAATGCTTCTGCTGAGAGGTCGTTTTCGTCGTTACGGCGCCTTAAACATATTTAAGAGCCACCATGACTGAAACCCGCCTCCTTGGTCTTGCCCTTGTGCACATCCATCGAGACATTGCTATTGACACCGAGCAAGTAATTACAAGATTTTCTGAAACCGGCCGTAAGAGATAAGAATTTAATATTTAGGCAGTTATATGAATGAATAAACAGTTTTTTTTTTTGTGTTTTTGTTTCATAATTCTTAAAAAAACAGACTTAACAAAACAGTCTGAGCAGGTACGTTTATTTTGCAAATTTTCTGTTATATGCTTTTTGTATGGTTAATTTAAGGTTTGCGTTGATTTCACCAGGGTCGCTAGTTTTTTCTCCATTTTTTTTTCTGGAAAATTGCGCCAGCGTGACTTGAAATAAAGTTCACATTTCCATGTTTTACATTGAGTAGAATTGACTTATGAATTTATACAATTGCAACGGCCTTTCGTCAAACATTATGACGTATTATTGTTACATAAGTTTGTATGACTGTCTGAAGCATGAAATAATGATTCTCCTACGGCTTCTACTTCTGTCTATAGACGCAGACGAGAGAAACAGGCGCGGGCGGCGAGAAAGATCACTTAGTCTGGGTCGGGTCTGATTTGAGTTCAGTGCAAAATATGTTAAAGCATGACCTAATGATTCTCCTACGGCTTCTTCTTCTGCTATTGACGCAGAGGAGAGGATCAGGCGCGGGCGGCGAGGAAGATCACTTAGTCTGGGTCAGGTCTGATTTGGGTCTAGTGTAAAATATGTATAAGCATGACCTAATGATTCTCCGACAGCTTCTACTTCTGCTATTGACACAGAGGAGAGGATCATGCGCGGGCAGCGAGGACGATCACTTATTCTGGGTCAGGTCTGATTTGAGTATAGTGTAAAATATGTATAAGCATGACCTAATGATTCTCCTACGTCTTCTACTTCTGCCATCGACGCAGAGGAGAGAAACAGGCGCGGGCGGCGAGTAGGATCACTTAGTCTGGGTCGGATCTGATTTGTGTTTAGTGTAAAGCACTGTAATGTGAATTGTGAACTTATCGTGTCAGGCAATGCAAGCACTTTGTTCGAAAATATGACGTCATAGTTGCATGCAAGACTTGCTTAAAGGAATGGCGCCTTTAAAGACAGTTTTTAGCGTTTATGAAAACATGCTGTCCGTATTCGCAATTATAAATAGCCGGGTCCACACCGGACGATCCATCGCGCTCCGATCGCGCGCGGCAGCAGCGCGATCCAAAGATGCAGGCGGTGTGGACGTGCCGCGCGCGATCCATGCGCACGTATTGGAGCGCGCGCTCCCTACCTCGCGCGATCCGTGTGCGGTCGGTTTTTGTGCCAGCCTCAAAGGTGCCTCAGTTGCGTGATGCGCGCGGTGTGGACGGTTGTGTTGGTTCGCGCGATCCACCTCGCCATGGACATCTCAGAAAGTCGCCGTTTGATATCGCTTTATAAAGAATTTAAATGTTTATGGGATCCCAAAGATTCTAATTACACCAATAGAGGTGTTAGAGATGATGCTTGGCGTCAGATTTCTCGTGAAATGGGGAATAAGTCGATCGAGAACCTAAAGAAAAAAATGCGATCTCTGGCGGGAGGCTACAGAAGGGAGAAACACAGAGAGAAGCAAAGCCGTATAACTGGATCCGGTAAGAAAACAAAGCTACTTTTTATCTGTAGGTATTAAAATTATATATTTTATTATAAGTAATTACATCATAATATTTACTGTGGATTTCACGTGATTTCGCTTTTTACATTTAAGCTGTTAGAAATACACGTGGTTATTTTAATGAGTAACTTGTTTATTTCAGGTGCTCAAGATACATATAAATCAAAGTGGTTTGCGTATGATGACTTCGACTTTATGGCGGATAAAAATGAACCCGGAACCACACGCGATACATTGGAACATGTGAGCTATTAGTTTACTGATATTCATTTTGCCAAACTATTGTATGGTTTGTAACAAAGTGTCTTGCTAAGTGGGACCGTATTGTAGTGGCATTTTCTGTTGCTCTTCTTGGCACGACGGCCATCGGTTGTAGCGATTGTGATGGCGGTTCATTTCGCCAGCTTCCAGGTATTACATCTCCATTCTCCTGTACTGTATCAAACGTTCCTGGCGATATAAAGTTAGGATTACTGCGTAAGTAGTTATATAGATGAACCGTTGCCAGCACGACTTTAGTCGCAGTTTCTGGTTCCCAAAGCATAGGTTTACGCAGGACTCTGTAGACAGAACTAAGTACTCCAAACGCGTTTTCAACTACTCTACGTGCTCTTGACAGTCGGTAGTTGAAAATTCTTTCACAAGAACCCCTTTCCCGTGTACCATCGTATGGTTTCATAGTATAATCATTAAGCTGAAAAGCTTTATCACCTAGTATATAATAGGGTACCTCAATTTTATAGGGAACTTGCAATATCTCCGGTGGAGGAATATTTAGCTCTTTTTTTTCAAGTTTTTTATATAAATTTGTGCTTTTGAACACGCCTCCATCTGATATTCTGCCTTTAGTCCCAACATTCACATACAGGAACCTATAATTTGCATCTACTAATGCAAAAAGAACAATACTAGGAAATAATTTGTAATTATCAAAGTCGTTGCCACTATTAAAAGGCGATTGTATAGCGACGTGTTTGCCGTCCATCGCTCCTATCACGTGTGGGAAATTCCACTTATTCTCGAATTGCTGAGAAACTGTACGCCATTCTTCTTTAGTTGACGGCACCTGAAAATAAAGGAGATCTTAATTATAATATAAAGCTGAAAATAAGAATAAGCAGTAAATAGTAATAATAATTGTTGTTACAGGTAGAATCTGATACGACTGAAGGGGAACTTGAAGTTAATACTACAGTGAGCGAAAACGAGAACAGTAACATTACTAGTGACACACAACCGGAGAGAGCCAACCACCACACAGATCAGAGTAGAGAGCAGAATGATCAGAATGCACAATCCAGTGTCCAAACAACAAACAAAAGAACAAAAAAAAGAAAGAAAACTACTTCTAATAATGCAGATGACATATCAGATGAAACTCTTTCAGAGGCTTTCCAACTTCTGCAACAATGTGCTCAGCCACCACAACCGGAAACTGATTCTTACATTGCTTTCGGGCAGTATATATCTACTGAATTGCGGAAATATGATGCAGTAACATTAGTTAATGTCAAAAATGCTATATGCCAAGTTATTTTTCAAGCTGACACAGGAAGATATGGGGATAGCAATTATGGATATTACACTAATTCATATCCTGGCACACCAATAGCATACACTTCATCACAGTCCCAGTCTCTACAACCTCAAAATTATCCAGCTCCAATTCCACAGACATCACCGTCTGCTCATCTAGCCTCCAATTCATCGCAGTCCCAGTTTCTGAAACCTCAGGATTATTCACTTCCACAGTCACCACCGAATTAAATAAGTACCTACCTATATCATGTTTTCAAAAAATAATTAATAATTGTAAACATGTTACTTCTTTAAATTATGATTGTAATACACTACTTTTTTATTGAGTAATAAAGTATGGTTTTACTTACCTTTACATAATCATTTAACAGGTCAATGATGGCTTCATAAACTTCAGGAATAATTATCGATATAGACTGTTTGGAAATGCGGAACAGATACTGCAAACTGACGTACGAATCTCCAGTTGCTAAAAATCTTAATGTTAGTAATAATCTTTCCTTCACAGTAATGGCATCTCTATAATTTGTATCATTCTTTCTTAGCTTGTTATTTAATAATGAACACAATATCTCAAATTGATTAGCATTCATTCTTGCAAAATTGTGTTCAACTTTATCTGACACTAACTCTGCGTACAGCTGAGTCCCAGATTCCAAGCGATTTTTGTAAATTTGTTTCACCCAAAACCGTCGTTTTCTTTTTTGTGATTTTTTGCGCAAGCATTTAAGCAAAATAAAAGTTACTGCTGCAACGGCAAGACGCCGCCGTTGTACGTGTGACTCCATATCGTACAAGAGTTAGACTGGCTGAATCACGGATCGCCTTAGGATCGCTTGGAGCGCATATTTGGGATCGCAAGTTTCCAAGAGTGGATCGGCCTAACACGATCCACGATCCACGCTCCGCGATCCTGGATCGCGGATCGCGGGATCGATGGATCGTCCGGTGTGGACCCGGCTAATGAACACCACGCCGTACTGGAAAATCATGAAGAAATTAAATAGTCAAGTAATGGTCGCCGCTCACCATGACTAAACTTCAGCTAGCTCAAAGTAAAGCACTGTAATGTGAACTATATCGTGTCACGTACAGCCACACGTGGATAACTACTGTCACATAATCATCATCCCTCTGCCCTTGTCCCGTGCTACTTGGTGCCAGTGGTACTTACGTACTTTTATTTTGCCTGACAGCCGTCACACCCTTCTTTTTCTTTAATATTATTATCCCTTCGAGTTTTCAACACCAACTGTTACAAAATGTTGGCAAAGTAACTTTACGTGACTTAAAATAAGGTTCACATTTCCTTGTTTTACATTGAGTCGAATTGACTGATGAATTTATACAATTGCAACGGCCTTTCTTCAAACATAATGACGTATTATTGTCACATAAGTTTGTGTGACTGTCTGTTGCATGAAATAATGATTCTCGTACGGCTTCTTCTTCTGTCTATAGAAAGTAAAGTAAAGCACTGTAATGTGAACTGAACTGTCACGGACAGCCACACGTAGATAACTACTGTCACATCATTATCATCTCACTGCCCTTGTTCCGTGCTACTTGGTGCTTAGTGGTACTTACGTACTTTTATTTACAGACATAGTGATACGCAGAGGAACAGGCGCGGGCGGCGATGAAGCTCACTTAGTCTGGGTCGGGTCTGATTTCAGTGTTAAATATGTTTAAGTATGACAATGATTCTCCTACGGCTTCTACTTCTGCTATCGACGCGGAGGAGAGAAACAGGTGCGGGCGGCGAGGAAGTTTAGTGTAAAATATGTTTATAGTAACTATAAGTAAGTGTAATACTGGCAACACTGAATAATTGTCAAACTGAGTACCTCAACTGTCACATCGTAGCTTTGTGGTTGATGTTTTAAAATATTTTGTGTTAATTCGAGTTTTTTTAATCGTTTGACTGGTTAAAGACAAAAAATGAATCGGAATGTTTATAAGAGCGGTGCGACAAATTGTATTTAAAGTTTTACTTGAGTGTATGGGCGAATTTCAAGCTGGGACGAGCAAAGACGTAGAAACGTCGTACAAACGACGTAGTGGACGAAGGCTTGAAGAATGGAGTTAAATTGGCAAATTAGTTTGGGATATAGTAAAAAGCCGAATTGCACAAAAGAATGTTTGTGGTCAAAATGTTGTGAAGTAGGCTGAAGAAGCATTAAGGTCTGTAACTCAACAAGAATGGAAAAATTGTGTTGACCATGTCATCAAAATTGAAAATGAATATTTTGTCCGTGGTGGAACTCTCTATTTTGATATAGACAGATTTGTCATCTCCGTTGGCGATGATAGTTCAAGTGAATCTGAAAACAGAAGACAGCCAATTTGATTATGCAGGAGTTTCAGGCAACATTTCGGGAGTCGAATACCTCGACTGATTATTTGGACTCTGATTAAAAAAGAAATATCTAATAAACTCTCAGTATTTACATTTCTCAATATACACACATATTATATTCTAGTTTACAAATTTGTATAAAATCAGGTAATAAACATCACAAACAAACCACAGAATACATGACCAATAGGCACCAGTTAAAATGAAATTAGTTGGAAGGGGAATGTTCACCACTACCAATGAAAGTCATAACTCTTTTTTGGAACCTTGAGTGCCAGGGAGTTAGATAAATGAGTGTCAGATAGAGATCTGTCCGATAATCCACATGACAGTAAAGGAACACTTATAGTAAATAAGTAATTACTATTTTATGAAAAAAAGTATCAAAACTTTTCAGTCGAAATTTATAGGGATACCATGTAAACGATGGTGGCGACTTCCCTTTTTTTCATGACTTTCTTGTCAGACTGTAAGTATTATCAAATGAATTAACGTAAAATAAAATTGATAGCGAGAGTGTGCTATGTTATTCGATGAACAAATCTTTTGATAATTGCGACGATTCTGATATTTGTAGCGATGAGTGATAGCAGCGATGATAGTGTAAGTGAATGCTCCGATGATTCAGATTTTTAAATAAGGGCCATACCTCACCGAGATGCCATGGCGACGTGGCCAGCGACGTCGCCAACTAGTTCTTATGGAGATGTATGACGGCTAACTCACTTGGCGACCGACTGGCGACGTTGCCAAAGGACCTTCCTAGAAACTACCCTGAACATGACCGAATTTTCAAAATAAGACCGATGGTGGACTCTTTGAATGAGGTCTACAGCAAAGTTCCATTGGAAGAGCACCTTTGTGTTGACGAGCAAATGTGCTCCACTAAAGCACGAAATACATTGAAGAGATACAATCCCAACAAACCACACAAATGGGGTTACAAAATCTTCGTGTTGAGTGGCGTTTCTGGATTCGCCTATAAAACGGAAATTGAAACTGGTAAGGAGAATGTTGTCCTACAAGAAGAGCCTGATTTGGGTGCATCATCCAACGTCGTCACAAGACTAGCGCGCATAATTCCAAGACACCAGAATCCCCAGCTATATTTTGATAATTATTTTAACTCTCTTCTTGCCGTATCTGGCTAAAGAAGGTATCAAAAATTGCAAGCAGAAAATGAAATTTTGAAAAAAGAACGGGGTTATTCAGAAGAATACGTAGCTGACGTCAACGGAATCGATGTGTCGACTGTTGCTTGGAAGGATAATAAAATAGTCGTCCTTGCTTCAACTTTTGCTGGACAAAAACCAGAAGCTGATGTTCGATCGATGGGACAAGCAAAAGTCAAAGTATGTGACTATAAAGCGACCCTATGTAGTTGGAGAGTACAATCGTCACATGGGTGGGGTCGACCTCATCGACAGCATCATGGGCATCTACAAGATACGGCTACGTAGTAAACCATGGCAGGTGCGCTTGTTCTACCATTATCTAGACCTCACCATGGCAAATGCATGGTTACTTTATAAAAGAGTCTCAAAATACAAAAATCTTTCAGCATCAAGCATTTTATCATCAGCAGATTTTCGTCACGAGGTTGCAGTGACCCAATGTAAAATGGGTACAAAGTCTGGTATGTCCGGCCGGCGTTCGCTGGAGACCGAGATTCAAGCCAAAAAGCGCAAAGGACCTGCACAATAGGTACCGCCAATGGCAGTACGCCAAGACCAGATAGGCTACTGGCCACAATGGTCTCAAAAAAAATGAGACGCAAGCTTCCAAAGTGCATTGGATTTACGTATAACTTGTGTGAGAAATGTGGGGTAGCACTGTGTTATACCAAAACTAAGAATTGTTTCAGAAATTTTCACCTATCATAATTTTTTCTGAAAAAGGTTTCTAAAGTAATTCATAGTCGACGAACATAAATTTTTAGTCTTATGGTCCAAAAAAAAAGGGGTGTTGCTTTAAAACAACACTCTCCTTTTTTTAAATAACTTCTAAACTATTTTAATAAATGAAAAATAATAAAACACGTGTATTTTAATTTGTCGTTAAAAACCCGTCTCCAAAAAATTTGAAAAATCCACGTTCTTGAGTGATAGAGGGTTAATCTTATAACCTATATCTCCGTTTCAGTAACTTTCTGGCCACAGATATTGCAATTACCAGAACATTTGAATACCGCACCTGCTAAACTTTGGTTTAGGTTTAATTTAACAACGCCCGTCGAAACATTCGCCTGTAGGAGTTTGCTACATGTGTTTTAATCGTATAACTATATCTCCATTTCAGTAATTTTCTGGCCACTGATATTGCAATTACCAGAACATTTGAATACCTCACCTGATAAACTTTGGTTTAGGTTTTATTTAACAACGCCCGTCGAAACATTCGCCTGTAGGAGTTTGCTACATGTGTTTTAATCTTATAACTATATCTCCGTTTCAGTAATTTTCTGGCCACTGATACTCCAATTATCAGAACATTTGAATACCGCACCTGCTAAACTTTGGTTTAGGTTTAATTTAACAACGCCCGTCGAAACATTCGCCTGTAGGAGTTTGCTACATGTGTTTTAATCTTATAACTATATCTCCGTTTCAGTAATTTTCTGGCCACTGATATTGCAATTACCAGAACATTTGAATACCTCACCTGCTAAACTTTGGTTTATATATAATTCAACAACGCTTGTCAAAACATTCGCCTGTATGAGTTTGCTACATGTGTTTTAATCTTATAACTATATCTCCGTTTCAGTAATTTTCTGGCCACTGATACTCCAATTATCAGAACATTTGAATACTGCACCTGCTAAACTTTGGTTTAGGTTTAATTTAACAACGCCCGTCGAAACATTCGCCTGTAGGAGTTTGCTACATGTGTTTTAATCGTATAACTATATCTCCATTTCAGTAATTTTCTGGCCACTGATATTGCAATTACCAGAACATTTGAATACCTCACCTGATAAACTTTGGTTTAGGTTTTATTTAACAACGCCCGTCGAAACATTCGCCTGTAGGAGTTTGCTACATGTGTTTTAATCTTATAACTATATCTCCGTTTCAGTAATTTTCTGGCCACTGATACTCCAATTATCAGAACATTTGAATACCGCACCTGCTAAACTTTGGTTTAGGTTTAATTTAACAACGCCCGTCGAAACATTCGCCTGTAGGAGTTTGCTACATGTGTTTTAATCTTATAACTATATCTCCGTTTCAGTAATTTTCTGGCCACTGATATTGCAATTACCAGAACATTTGAATACCTCACCTGCTAAACTTTGGTTTATATATAATTCAACAACGCTTGTCAAAACATTCGCCTGTAGGAGTTAGCTACATGTGTTTTAATCATATAACTATATCTCCGTTTCAGTAATTTTCTGGCCACTGATACTGCAATTACCAGAACATTTGAATACTGCACCTGCTAAACTTTGGTTTAGGTTTAATTTAACAACGCCCGTCGAAACATTCGCCTGTAGGAGTTTGCTACATGTGTTTTAATCTTATAACTATATCTCCGTTTCAGTAATTTTTTGACTACTGATACTGCAATTATCAGAACATTTGAATACCTCATTTGTTAAACTTTGGTTTAAGTTTAATTTAACAACGCCCGTCGAAACATTCGCCTGTAGGAGTTTGCTACTACAGACAAGTGTTTCGACTGTCGTTGACAAATTTACACAGGCCACCAGATTGGCTGCCTTCTAAGGTCGAACAAGATCCCATACCTCATTTCTATAGCTTTAATACAAGATTACACAAAACATTGGCGGAAATAAATTCATCTACCAAGAAGTCAAAGCTGCATAAAACAAAAAAAAAACATCTGAGCTCCAAGAAGTCACCGCTGCATAAAAAAAAAAAAAACAAAAAAAAACCGAGAGAGAAATTGCATAGGTTTTTTTTCATATATCTGTAGAAATTGACTGGCTGTGAAAATGAATAAACGAAATCATGATTCAATACCTTTTCTCCGTATTATCCAAGTAAGGGTGGCAAAAAAATCAATGCTATGCAATGTCAGGTTCAAAACTTCAGACAGATAGTTTTGAACCTGACATTGTAACGGAAAGAGAATCATCTGTTCCCCTTTTCAACCTTCTATGTCACACTCAATAGAATATTCTAGTCATGTAATACAACCATCTCACATTATTGCAACCAGCAGTACGTTGAGACCTACAACTGTGTGTTCGAGGGGTCATGGGGGTTTGATTGCAGCTCTGGTCAATCATTGTATAAACCAAAGTTTCTCGAAGACGAAGAAGGTGACGAAAGTACCCTCTTTGCCACTACATTCATTCCCCTTTAAATTAACTTCAATTATATAAAATATCGTTCACCAAGGCTGTTGAGGATTAAATAATACGAGGATATGAATGAGGAAAACGTCTTGCGTGACGTAATTGTAACACTTCTTATCTGGGCGAAACCAAAAAATATGTATTTTAACTGTCGATATTTGCTCATGCGCGATTCCTATGTCAACTTCGGCTTTACTTGTGTACTGATTGTGATGGAACACAAAAGCCTGTGTTTCCTATGAAGTAACGTGCTTGCTAGTGGAAGTATAAAACCAGCAAAGTTGTTAGAAAATCTTAAACTTTCCTATCCTGCAGACGCATCTGATAATATTGATGTTTTTCGAGCTAAAATAGCATGTTTTGAAAAGGCCAGTGTTTTACCTTAACTTGGATTCACCTCAACACAAAAAACGTTTCTTGAAGCATAATAACGGGTGTCTCAAAATGTTTTTCGTTTTTGAATTGACCAATACGCGCCAACCGCAGGTAGCAAGGGGAGGGGAGTGGTCTTAAACACTTGGCCGGCGTGTTAAGTTTAGTAGCCATGAGTCGTTTCACGGGACCGCAGCGCGCGTTTTGCGTGCGAGCGTTTTATAAAAATAACGATTCCTACACTATTGTTCGTCGTCTCTACATGACACATTTTAATTTAACAAGCTTAAAACATGTGCCAATTTAATTAAGCATTGGGTGTGCTAGTTTGAAGAGACTGGGAATACAATGCCGGACAAATCGTCTGGGCGCAAAAGGACATCAAGAACGAGCATGAACGTCGACCGCGTTCGCCAGTCTGTTATGGACGACCCACTACAGTCGTTGAGATTGCACGCAGCTTCTCTTAATTTGAACAAATCTACGGTTCGCCGCATTTTTTCGAAAGGTTTACATTTTCACCCCTATAAAATTGTTATTGTTCAAGAAATGAAGCCTGATAAACGAGTCGAATTCTGCAGGACAATGAAAAACCGGTTTAGGAATTTCAATAACATCAGGTTCTCCGACGAATCGAATTTTCACATTATTCGAATTATCAACGGTCACGTGAATAAAAAAATTGCAGATACTGGGCTTCCGAGAATCCGCTAGAACTGCATCAGAAGCCCTTGCACTCGCCAAAAGTTGTTGTTTGGGCTGCCAGTCAAGTCAAGGAATTATCGGTCCTTATTTTTTGAGGATGACCGAGGTCGAACTCAGACCGTTAATTCTGATCGATATTGCCATATGAGCCGGACTTTTTTGGCTACAGAAATGCAAAACCAGTATGGCTACAACCGCAACACTTTTTTCCAGCAAGATGGAGCCACTTCACATGTTACGCCGGCTCCACACGTTGGCCCCAATATAGGCCCCAACGCTACTCGTCCAACGTGTGGATCTAGAAAATTGCATTGGCCCCAACGTTCGGGCGAGCATTGGTAGTTGGCCGGCTCGTGTCGGTTTCATCAAAGGAATCTGCGCGCCAACGTTCGCGAGCTGTCCACACGTTGGCGCTTTGCTCAGTTCTGTTGCAACACGCAGCGAGTGCGTACGTCGAGCGACAATGGCTTCCTCATCCGCAAAATCGTCACCGGCATGGACAAATGAAAAAGTTATTGAGTTTATTGAACTTTATCAAGCACATCCAATAATATAGGACGCATCTCGAAAGGATCATAAAAATAAAAATTTAATAGCTGATGCATGGCGCACCATACAACAAAATATGGGAATGATTTTTTCAATTGAAGATTTAAAAAAAAAGCGGGAATCATTAATGAGCACATATCGCTTTTATAGAAAGAAAATTAGTGATCTGGATCATCAACAGACGATATTTTTAAACCAAATTGGTTCGCTTATCAGCTCATGGATAGCTTTCTTGCTCCGATTTATGATAAATCAGATACAGTTACCATTAACACAGAGGTAAGATAAACATTGATGAATTTTTACTTTATTTATTTACATAGATAAAATTACATTGTGACAAATTACATACCTACTTAATCTAAAGCACTTAGTTGTTTATTTCGTTATGAAATAGGTAGGTACACTAAACCACAGGCTAGACGTAACATGTTGACCTTGAGCGCGCCCATATGGCCTACGTATTATAATGTTTTCGTAGTGCAACTGTAACATACCTACATACATCTGACCTGTGGCTGTGTTTACCTAAATATACATAATAATTTTGTAGGTCGGTAGATTTTTTTATTTAATGTGAATAAAAGTATGATGCATATTCATTTCGTATTTCTCTAGCATTTTCTGTTGTTCTTATTGGTATTTGATCTAGTGATCTTAATTGTTGCTCTTCTAAAACATTATCTATATTACCTTCCGGCATATAAATACGGTGAGAGTGCTGACTCTTTTTCAAAAAATTATGAAGAACAACGCAAGTGAGTGTTATAATAGATGCTTTTTCGGGTTGTAGTAACATATTGGTTTTTAACACTCCAAATACCGATGTCATTATTCCAAATGCACATTCAATCACAACACGAGCCTTTGATAGTCGACTGTTGAATTTTCTATTTTGTGAGCCAACTGGCGGTGTACCAGGAAAAGGTTTCATGATCCTTTTAGATAATGCAAAAGCTCCATCTGCCACAAAAACATAGGGCACAAGAAGAAATCGATCAGGTAAAGGAGCGTCTTGCGGAAAAAGGGAATCAGGTCCATATATGTTCGGGTCAATCACCGAACAATAATGAACATGTCAGCGTAAATGCGACACCGCGCTCTATGCCTTCAATATTTTATGTATTACAAGTAAAAATAGTCAGTACGTTTCGAACAGCATATCGGGCGCGACTCAATCTCATCTCCTTCACCTCATTAGTTTTAATAGTTATCCCATTGGTATTAAGTATTCAAATATAGTTATCTTGATAATCTTTAATCTTAGTTTATCTTTATCTCACCCCAATCCCAAACATTGGTCCTTCGAGCCCTCGGAGCGGGACCATCACGCGTGGTGTCTACAACCTGAACTGTGTGAGTGTCTCGCTTGGAACTTATTACCAGACCCTGGTAAACAGCCATCCTGCTGATCCTGATTGAACCTGGTTTTTACGAAAGCATCGCGTCACCTCTTCGCGCTGTTACTCCAGGTTTGTTCTTGCAGCCATCGCAAGGACATTTGATCTCAAAGAAGCCTACAGTACAAGTAAGGTCTCTTTTTTACCTTTATAATGTCGAACATGGATGACATTCTAGCAACCCAACAACAATTAATCGAAGCCGTAGACAGGCTCTTCACCAATTTCAAGAAAGATGGTGCAGAGCGCAAGACCTCAGACTACCTACGTCGTCGATTAGCTACTTTGGAACAATACTTTACAGAGTTCCATAATAATCATATGACATTGATATCTTTTGGTGATCAATCTCATAAATATTTCTGTACTAATCAATACGATCAAATGAAGGAAAAATATAACAACATTATAACTACTATTCAAAGCTATAACCCTCTCGCAAACAGACCGCAAACCCCTGTATTGAAACCTCCGACTTTCCAACCTACTGCGGAAGCACAAACCTCCAACCTCACATCTCACGCTGCTTCTAAAACCTCTACTCCTGAAGAGAGTAACGCCGAAGGTCTCTTTAAAAAGCAAGCTACCAACTTTAAAGCTTTTTTGAGAACATCTTCCAATATCAACCTTGATCTCATTACGGACAAATGGGAGTTTGAAGACATCCTGAAGACAATACAATCTCGTTGGGCGGCTATCGACTCGCTTCATTGGGAGCTGGACAACGAGTATGGCGGATCAAACCCCGAGTATGAAGAGCAATTTACTCATTATGAGAAATATTATAACAAAATCAAGAAAGACATCAATAAGAAAATGTGGTCCGTTGCGCATATTGAAAAATCTACCCCTAAAATGGAGATAGTCACCTTTGAGGGAAACTACAATAAGTGGATTTCGTTCAAAGATCTGTTTACCGAAGCAGTGCACAACAACCCCTCTTTATCGAATGCACAAAAGATGCAGTTCCTAAAGAGTAAGATCAAAGGTGAACCCGAAAAATTGATCCAACATCTCCAAATAAGCTCCGACAATTATCCTGTATGCTGGAATATCCTCAACCATCGTTATAATAATAAACGACTGATCTTCACTTCTTATCTTAACAATCTCATGAATATCCCTGCAAACCAGCAACAATCATCAAATCATATAAAACGCATTCATGACACTACGTACGAGAGCGTGAATGCTATCAAAAATCTGGGAGTCGATGTATCTTCCTGGGACCCTTTCCTGGTATGTATATTGTCTCAAAAATTGGACTGTGATACATACGAGGATTATCTACAAGCCTTAAAATCTCCGCGAGAGTTACCCGTCTTGGAAGATTTCCTTAATTTTTTGGAAACTAAGTTTATGATGTTGGAAACTTCACGTAAGAAGCTTGAAAATTCTACTCAAAAAACATCCCCATCTCAGTCCAACAACAATAACAAACCAACATTTTTAAAAGGTTCCAATTATAAACGAAATTATAACAATCATAAAACGAATTACTCAACAAACCAAGTCTCGCAATCGTCAAAGTCCAAACGCAAAATTAACCATCGTAAGCAATGCCCTATTTGCAACTCTGACGATCATCGAATTCATGCATGTCAAAAATTATTGGAATTGCAACCTAATGAACGTAAAAATGCTGTTGCTAACTTGAACCTTTGTATTAACTGTTTACATTATCACGAAGGTAGAAAATGCCTTTCGGAAATAAGATGCAAAGAATGCAATAAAGAACACAATACCATTTTGCATGAATTTTTTACGTCACGTCGATCGGAGTCAAATGCAGCCACGATTATGAAATCGCCATCTCAGCAGCAAGAAAGTAATACAGTTGCATCTCTTCCTAAAGAACCCTCAGAAATATTGCTTGCCACAGCAATAATTAACGTACAAGCAGCGGATGGATCTTATCAAAAAATGAGAGTTCTTTTAGATCAAGGGTCACAGACATCCATTATTAGGGAAAGCGCAGCTCAGTTGTTAAGACTACCTCGACGAAAATGTAACGGTTATATCTCTGGAATAGGAAACAAGGAAAACAACTGTAAGGGCACGATTACCATTAAATGTTCGTCGTTGCTTAGCGATTTCACCTTTGAAACGGACGTGTACATAATGAATAGACTCATAAATAACTTACCCAGCTGTACCTTACCTAAGCCAGACTGGCCTACTCTTAACCAAATAACTCTAGCAGATCCCGAATTTTACAAAAGTAGGCCTATTGATATCTTGTTTGGGGCAGATATCTATTCCACTATCCTTATGGACGGTATCTGTCGGTCAGAAGGCATGTTGCCCATTGCCCAACAAACCCAGTTGGGATGGATCTTAAGCGGCAACTACAAAACGTACCATTGCAACGTGATCCTAAATAATATCGAAGAGATACAGCAATTTTGGGAAGTGGAGGACATACATGAATCTCCAGCGATATCAGCAGAAGATCAAAAATGCATCGAGTTTTACCAGTCTTCAACCTCTAGGCGAGAGGACGGAAGCTACGTTGTTAAAATACCCTTCAAAGAAAATTTTGAGAACAACATAGGCGAGTCGAAAACAAAATCGATTGCTCAATTTTTCCAAATAGAGCGGAAATTAAGTAAGCAACCCGCACTGGCACGTGACTATAAAACGTTTATTTCTGAATACCTAGAGCTCGGACATATGACACCCGTTGCACCACACGTACAGCCGGACTGCTACTTATCGCACCATTGCGTCCAACGATCTGAGTCATCAACTACCAAATTGCGAGTTGTCTTCAACGCTTCGGCAAAAACCTCGAGTGGATACAGCCTCAATGATCTTATGTGCCGAGGACCCAATTTACAACAAGACCTTCAGAGCCTTATCTTAAAATGGAGACAATTTAGATACGCTTTTACAGCAGATATAGAAAAAATGTTTCGCAATATCTGGCTACATCCCGATGACCAGAAATTCCAGAAAATTATCTGGCGGAACCATCGATCTCAACCTTTTAAAGAATATCAGTTAGCGACTGTTACCTATGGCACAAAAGCTGCACCTTTTTTAGCCATGATGACCCTGAAGCAACTGGCCATCGATGAAAGGGCAAATTATCCACAAAGTTGCGCTCCTGACATCTTAGAACACTCGTTTTATATGGATGATCTCATGCATGGTGAACATTCAGAGCGAGCTGCTAAACAGCTCAAGGCAGAGATGATCAACCTCCTCAAATCTGGCGGGTTTAATCTCAGAAAATGGCGATCAAACTTGCCAGAAATAATAGATAGTTCTGATGCACCTCAAAAGGAAGACTTTGACTTTAAGCAACCGGAGTCAACCAAAACTTTAGGTCTTCGGTGGGAACCAAAAAATGATCAATTTATCTTCCATCCTATAGAATTTATCTCTCAAGACATCCTTACAAAAAGACAATTCTTATCTCAAATATCTAGAATTTTTGACCCTTTGGGCTGGCTGGCACCAGTCACAATAAAACTTAAGATCTTGTTCCAAGAATTATGGAAATCAAACCTGGGTTGGGATCACCCTGTCCCTCAAGAAATCGCGTTAGAGTGGAATACTACTAAAGCCGATCTATCTCATATATCTCGATTCAAAATACCACGTTGGATTCGAACTCAAGAAAAAGCTGTCATCGAACTCCATGGCTTTTGCGACGCTAGCACAAAAGCATACGCTTGCGTCGTGTATTGTAAAATACAGAGAGAAAATGAAACCCACGTGACCCTTATTGCAGGGAAATCAAAGGTAATACCGCTGAAAAAACCACAATCGATCCCGCGGTTGGAACTTTGCGGCGCT
Organism: Xestia rhomboidea; assembly: GCA_963853795.1. Classification (NCBI taxonomy): domain Eukaryota; kingdom Metazoa; phylum Arthropoda; class Insecta; order Lepidoptera; family Noctuidae; genus Xestia; species Xestia rhomboidea. The sequence continues at coordinate 12,289,040 of OY970774.1, forward strand.
CTCTTGTTATCAAAACTTATGCGAAAAATCATCTTATCCCTATCGAGCTACAAGGTGCATGTTTATGGTTGGATTGATTCAATGGCCGTTCTAGGTTGGTTGTGTGGCGAACCGGAGAAATGGAAACCCTTTGTTGCAAATCGAGTGAGGAGTATTACAGAAATAATCCCGAAAGATAAATGGAGTTACGTAAAATCCAAAGAAAACCCCGCAGATTGCGCAAGCCGCAGTTTACCTGCTGCTCAATTAGCTAATTTCTCGCTGTGGTGGCAAGGGCCCGACTGGTTACCACAATATAAGCCTAAAGAATCTCTTAAGATGCCGATTTATACGAGTATTACTACCGAAGAACTCAGGAAAAACAAGGAAGTAAATACGGTCATTGTTAATCCAGAAAATTTAATAATTAATCAACTATTAGCAAAACATAGCACTTTAAGGAAAGTTACTCGAATATTAGCCTACATAAACAAGTTCATCGACATTGTTGTTTACAAGAAAAAACGCACATGTTTTCTTACTCTGCAAAACATAAAGGCAGCCAGAGAAATGTTAATTAAGCACGTCCAAAACGAATATTTCTGCGAAGAAATATCGCGGCTGAAAAATCATGAACCACTAAATAAGAAAAGCCAAATTCTTAATCTCAATCCCTTACTGGACACTAATCAAATGCTCCGTGTCGGTGGCAGACTTAAACATTCGAATCTTGATCCCGAAATGAAGCATCCCATCATAATCCCGAATCAATCGAAATTGGCAGACCTTATCATAGATGAATCCCACGAACTTGTATTTCACGGTGGAGTCAAAATGACTACTGGATTTATAAGACACAAATACTGGATTCTTGGAGGAAACAGAGCCACAAAGAAACGATTAAGAATGTGTGTCAAATGCAAAAGAAATAATCCCATACCACAACATCAAATCATGGGTGACCTACCTCCAGCACGATTGATTCCTAACCGACCCTTTTACCACACTGGAATAGATTATACCGGACACGTCCTTATTAAGGCAAACAAAGGTCGTGGCATTAAAACCTGTAAAGGATATGTCGCAGTTTTTGTTTGTATGGTAACTAAAGCCATACATTTAGAAATCGTCTCAGATCTCACAGCGTCAGCATTTATTGCCGCGCTTCGACGAATGTCCGCAAGAAGAGGAGTTCCTGGACACATCTATAGTGATCAGGGAACTAACTTCATAGGAGCCAACAAAATCTTAAAACAAGAATTTGCCGAAATCTCCTACATCTTGTCTGACCAAGAAGTAACATCGACAATCTCTGAAATGAATATTGAGTGGCATTTTAACGCCCCATCATGGCCATCTGCTGGCGGACTCTGGGAAGCTGCAGTGAAGAGCCTAAAACATCATTTGAAGCGTGTTGTGGGAGAGCAAAAATTAACCTTCGAGGAATATTCTACCCTACTATCCCAACTCGAGGCTTGTTTGAACTCCAGACCACTGTGCCCTCTGACAGAAGATCCAGAGGATCTGGACTTTTTGACCCCGGCTCATTTTTTAGCAAGCGGCCCTAACCTGACGATTTTCGAAACAGAGCATGACCTCAGAACACGGTGGCACTTGACGCAAAAAATCTATCAAAATATATGGGATAAGTGGAAGACTGACTACCTCTCGCAGCTTTCTACGAGGTCCAAATGGCGACAGCGTCAAAAAGATCTCAATCTTAACGACATCGTTATTATAAAGGACGACAACCTTCCACCAGGAAAATGGAGTCTAGGTCGCGTAGTAGCGCTGCATCCTGGTAGTGACGGACACGTAAGAGTCGTCACACTTAAAACCAAAAACGGGCTCTTAAAACGCCCAGTTGTAAAACTGTCCCTTCTGCCAACAAATAAAAATGCTCAAGATCCAAGTGACCCAAAAGTTGACAATAAATTGCCAGTAGCGAAGAAAAAACGTCCCATCTCATTCTCAGCTATGGTTTTATCTTTGACATTATTTTTGCTGGCACTAATAAGCACCGCTCAAGCATCCTACAACTCCACTCTGCTGACAAATAATAGTGTCTACTTCGATAAAATATCTAATATGCATTTAATTAGAGATGATTGGCAGTTAATAGTCTATTATGACACAAAACCTTATCAAGACGGAACGGCGGCATTATTAAAGTATATCAAGTATCTTGAAACCTTATGCTCTACGATTAGAACCCAAACACCTTGCGACGGCGTCATGTTACAACTCGAGCACGAGTTCGAAGAAATTAAACATTACGATAATATTGTTATGATAAATGACTCGTTTATGACTAATAAGAAACGTCGGCGACGTAGCTTGATAGACGGAGTAGGCTACGTTGCAAATAGTTTATTCGGAGTGTTGGATCAACGATTTGCAGAAAAATATGAGAAGGATATTGACCTATTAAAGCATAATGAAAACCATTTATACAACCTCTGGAAAAACCAAACGTCGGTCGTAGAAGCTGAATTTAATCTCATGAAAAGAATGGAGAATACTATAAACAAACACCACAAAATAATAAATCAAAAGCTTAATTATCTCCAAGATTCTTATAAAAATCTCTCTCAGCAAGTGCAAAACATAACTCTCATCACTGACTTCATAACCTCGGCTTTCACGGCCAACAACTTAATGTATACCCTTCGACGAATCCAAGACTCAATTTTAGATACAGTAACTGATATTTATAGTGGAAAATTAGATTTTCATTTGATATCCCCGAAGCAACTCAGATCAGAGCTAAGCATAATATCAGCACAAATATCTGGAGACTTGGTAGTTCCTGTCGACAACTTTAATCTTAAAGATCTTTACGGCTTGCTCAAAGTAAGAGCCAAATATTCGGGCAAATACCTAATTATCGAAATAAAAATACCCCTGATTGAAAGGGATCTTTACGAGGTATTTAATCTAATCCCGGTTCCACGCATTGTGAAAGATAATATGATGATGAAGATCGAAACAATCTCTAAATTAGCAGCCATAAACATGAGAAAAGATTCGTTTTTAACTATCACAGACACGGATCTACAGTCATGCTTATTACAAAACCCTGTGACTATTCTGTGTCATATCAGAAGGCCTATTCACCACATGAAAGATGATCATAGCCTTTGTGAGACGATCCCAGGCACAAGAACGTGTAAAACTAAAACTACCTCTTGCAAGAATGACTGGAGAGAGCTAACATCAGAAAACAAATATTATTATTTATGCTGCAATGAATGTAACGTCAAACTTCTGTGTGAAAATCGAATTAAGGCAGTTAGGTTATCAGGTGCTGGTCTGTTGCGTGTTGGGGAAGGCTGTTTAGTAAAAACAGAAGATTTTATGGTGTATTCAAACAAAAGATTGTCTAGTAAAATTAGCACGACGACAAAAATTATCTCGCCGGAAATATCACCAATCAACCACATAATAAATATCACGATGCCGGAAATATCATATGAGCTTAATCCCAATAACTCAGAAAACCTCAAGCAATTTGAAGCTATTAAGAGAAGTCTTGAGATCATGAAGCATAGTGAACCTTTGAGCACCAACATCTCCTACCACGACATCCACCAGTATACTGCCATATATTCCATCGTATCGGGAATCTTGCTATTGGTGGCAGCTTACTGTTTAAAACGTTGGTGGCAAAGGCGACGTAAAGGAAATCGCTCCACTTCTACAGCAGAGCGGTCGACAACTGCAGCGGCGGCGACTGCGTTGCCACGTCCAAGTGCACACACCGTTACAGAAAGTGTTGTGATTGAGTGTAGTGAAATTAGGGAAAATGGGCAATCTCGTAGTAAATCAGTGAAAAGTGATCCTAAGCGACTAGCGCTTTCTAGTGAGTGCTTACAAAAAAAGATAGAGGATAGAGGTTCCTCACCGATCTTTCGCGTGTTTTCTCTTCCTGATTTGCACTGTAGCGATTCTGTTTAACTTGTAATGTTACTTTTATCTCATCTTTAACATTACTAACCCTACATAACTATTTTAGTATTAATTGAAAATTGTCTTCACCTTGTTAATATTAATTTCATTACCCATCTAACTATACCTCCTTACTAACCTCATCTTTTTCTCCCTCGGGAGCATGTTCGGGTCAATCACCGAACAATAATGAACATGTCAGCGTAAATGCGACACCGCGCTCTATGCCTTCAATATTTTATGTATTACAAGTAAAAATAGTCAGTACGTTTCGAACAGCATATCGGGCGCGACTCAATCTCATCTCCTTCACCTCATTAGTTTTAATAGTTATCCCATTGGTATTAAGTATTCAAATATAGTTATCTTGATAATCTTTAATCTTAGTTTATCTTTATCTCACCCCAATCCCACCCTTTTAGATAATGCAAAAGCTCCATCTGCCACAAAAACATAGGGCACAAGAAGAAATCGATCAGGTAAAGGAGCGTCTTGCGGAAAAAGGGAATCAGGTCCATATATTTTGTTATAAAGCATGCTATCATTAAAAACTCCACCGTCACTCATACGTCCATGTGTTCCTACATCAGCAAATAAAAAGTTGTAGTCACTATCAGCTACCGCTAGTAATATTATACTGAAATTGTGTTTATAGTTATAGAACTCTGATCCATTATTAATGGGTGACTGTATTTTAATGTGTTTCCCATCGATAGCGCCCAAACAATGTGGAAATTGCCATTTTATTTCAAATTCTCGAGCAACCTCAAGCCATTCGTGTTCATTTTGAGGCATCTGAAACAGAAAAAAATATGTCAGTGTAGGTAATAGTTAATAATTTAAATAATTTACTTGTTATGTTTGAATTTTTAGAGTATGGAGTTTCCTAATGCAGACAGCATTCAAAATAGAAGTTCCACGGCACCCAAAAAACGGCGAGAATCAGAAGTCACGGAAGTACGAGCTCAGATTAAGACAGCTGTAAATGTCCTTAAAAATCTCTCCGACCGACCACGAACTGAAGTGGACGAGGTAGATTTATATTGTCAATTACTGGCCAAAAAAATTAAAAAATTTAATGAGCAACAAAGGGAGGTTATAATGCACGATATAGATGAACTCATTTTTCAGAAACGAAAAGAGTCTTATTTAAATATTAATAGCCCTAGCTACTAGTAGCAGCACTTACTCGTACATAAGGTCTACCCCGGATTCCGTGCGTTTTACACCTACACCATCCCTTTCATCACAAATGTTTACCTACGATATGTCTACCCGAGATTCCGTGCGTTATGCTGTAACGTAGTAGAAACTCTAAAAGGTTTCTATCGTTACTTTGTTTACATCAACAGTCACAACGCTTAAAATCTAGTCAATTGTCAAAACAAACGCCACAGATTATGTAAAATCATTAGGGCCTTCTCGTTACTAAACGACTAAATTAGCTGCGTTCCAGTAAAGTGCGCACCGCGTTCCGTGTATCTGCACTAGTAGTGTAGACTTGTCTATGCGTGGGCGCGGGTATATATGTCACCGTCTCGCGATGACCAGCCCTTTTTCTGCTCCCGAAAATCAGACGCGTTCACCTGCATTGTATTCACCGTGACCTCATACGTGGTCTAGAACATTCGGCTTGAAGCAGGCAGCATTACTCGTTTCTTTAAGAACATAACCTAAAATCAGTGTTTCTATAACCCCAATACTGGGTAAGTTGTTGAACAGCAAATCGTTTTCCTATTTTCTTTGTACCATCTAGCTACGTGGATTCAAGATGTGAATCCACCCTTCATCACTCTTCTTGCTATGCACATTAATTTGTAAAAACATGTAGCCTTCAGCTGAGTGTATTTTGACATTGTGTTGACCTTCATGACACTCAAAATGTGCAACTCATGTCGTGCTTTCCATCACCATCTTGTAAACTCCGTACTGATTGTGACTACCACACATCACCTGCATGGCGCATGGGTACTCCCCGCTTTGCTTACGCCTTGGTGTCACAATCAGCGGAGATGACTATCAGCCATCTCGTGACACGCTGGACGTTATTTTCCAGGGTCCAAGGTTCCGGCTGACCTCCAAGGTTCTGGCTGACATCCGAATTTCCGGCGTTCCGGTCTACACGGATAGCTGCCCATTTAGTTCCGGCTCACCGGTTATCAGCGGGCCAGCGTCGGGTACCCTTCTACCTGCGTGGCCGCTACTAACATCTTCGGGTCGGCGCGAACACCTGCCGACCGTCACCCTTCCTGGCGTCACCAGCGTGGCACACCGCTACGGTCTTCGTCGCACCGGGCTGAGCCAGGAGAGTACCGCGCTAACCCCCAGGCGGGCTTGGAGAACATAGTGACCATAGACCTTCCCACACCCGTGTTAATTATTAATAATTATATTTTTTGTTGACAAGGTTTCGTGGTTTTAGTTAACCTTCCCCACGAACACCCTATCCGTCACAATGCACCTACACCATCCCCTTCATATCACGTTGCTGATGATTATGTTGATTATACAGTAGTATCACCAAATCATAGTCAAGCAGAATATGTGACAGCTTCATCCACCTCCTCCACATCTACTCCAAAGGTGACAATTATATCAAACGACATTATCTCTCAGGCATTCACTCTCTCTCAGATACAAAATAAGAATTGAATGCTAAATGCAAGGACCCGATTACTTTGTCTAATTATTTTTCTCGATAAACGTGTTTTTGATTATTATTATTATGGTTTTATTTTACAAAAAAAAGGTATACAAAAATTACTTACTTTTACAAAAGAACGCAATGCCTCACATAGTGCTTTACATACTTCCGGCACGATCAATGATATAACTTGAGGAGAAATCTTAAATAGGTAATGAAGACTTTTGAATGAATCTCCAGTCGCTAAAAATCTAAGTGTCACAGCAAGTCGTACTTTGGTTGGTATTGAGTCTCTGAATACTGTATCTTCCTTTTTTATTCTTGGTCCAATCAACTGTAGAAGGTATTCGAAATCTATCGAAGACATACGACAAAAGTTATCAAACTGTCCTGATGGCTCTTGAATCAAATTACTCAATAATCGGGTCCCATCATGCCTAAAAAAGAAAGAAAATGTAGATGTAGAATAGATTTACCTATTACAGATAATTAACTAGATACTTTAATATTACAGCGCCTGTAAACAACTGGTGATATAATTGTAGTTTGTTATGTATGTTATTAGAATATTTAAAATGGAGTGTATAACAGCTATATGTACTCACTGATTCCGTGTTTTATGATGTGTCGTCATCCACCATCTTCTTTGATGTGGCTTTTTTTTTCTCAGTAACAAATATAAATGTGCACTCAGTACTGTAAAAGCGCTCAGAGCAGTTTCAATTTCTGTATCGGACATCTTCACATTGGCCCTGACCGGACAGAACTAGTGCCATTGAACCTTTGCCAACGTGTGTACGCCTCACCGACTTTGCGCTCCAACGTTGGTGCGAGCGTTGGGGCCAACGTGTGGAGCCGGCCTTACAAATGACTCATTAGCTGCTCTTCACGATTTATTCCCTGGAAGAGACATCAACTGGCCACCGAGAAGCCCTGATTTAACGCCTGCTGATTTTTTCTTATGGGGCTCTCTAAAAAGTAAAGTTTACAATCCATTGCCACCTGAATGTTTTGAAGCAAAGAATCACTGAAGAAATCAACTCTATTCCAAGAGCGATGCTCCAGCGAGTGATTGAAAATTTTAGCTCCAGGTTAAATGAGTGAGAACAAGTGAATGGTGCGCATTTGCAAACGGTTGTTTTTCATAAATAAACTTCAAGAACTGGTCTTTAATTTAACAATAAATAAAACGAGTTTTAATTGATATTGTTGTTTTTTATTTAACATCTAAAAACGAAAAACATTCTGAGACACTCTTTACAAGGTCGCTTTTTCAATACGATGTTTTCTTCTTAGTTTCCATTTATCAACAACAGGTGTGAATAAGGTTAAGCAAAGTATACAAAGAAATTTGATACCGGTCTTTAACCAAAAATGGATGAAAACTCAAAGAAAACAAGATCGTTTCGAGAGCCAAAACACAAATTGGTTAAATGGCGAATTTAAAGTACCATTGAATTCGTGCAGTGAGAGTAATATTGATTTTCCGAAGCAGATGATGTTTATGTCAACCGTATCTATAGGCCGGACTTTTCTTATTCTTTGAATGTAGTTAGTAGATATTTATATAATCCCAGTAAAGACCAAGTACATATATGCTTTTAAACGAATAATTCGGAACTTGTTAAAGACAAAACCGACACGACTATCGGCACAATAACTGCTGTACTCACGTCCCACATGTCAACAACCTCGCCAGCCAGATCTAGATATTTGAATTGTTTTATATATATTATTCTTATTAATTGGATCATCATGGAGCCAGGATACTGCAATAACTCTTCAAAACTGTGAGAACAGTTGAAACCAAGGTGTCAAGATACAACGGGAAAAGTGTATTTCTCAGTAAGGGCGTGTAGGATAATGATGACCGTGTTTGATTTTCCATATGAGCCACCGCTCTGTGAGCACCTGTACGGATGCTTAGAAGAAATGAATACATGGGAATGCCTTGTTAACGGGAGACCTGTAAGTTGTTATCAATGTTTTCATAGATACAGCTTGTAACAATTATAAAATTCTTAACCATCACTTCGCTGTGAGTACGATCAAAACAACGCTTTTCGTATTCTCTACCGCTGTCTGACACGCTCGCGTCAAGTTCGCGTCACGCGAGCACAATAACGGCATTCTACTGTTGAGTGTCTTAGGTGCGTACTTAGGAACGCAACATGATCGGTATTCTACTATTCGTTTGACGTGTAAAAATGATAGCTTAAAAGTTTCAATTCGATCAACGTGCAGTTTCGGTTATGCACAACTTAAAATGGATTATTGTAGACAAGTTCAATGAAATTCTAAATGTTTTTTTACCTCTTTATAGAGTATGAGTTTCCAACTTGGCTCGAGCATTTTATACCTCGCTGCCGAAATTGATGAACGAACGTCGTCAAGCAATAAGAAGACAAAGCTTTGATGTGGATCCATTCCGTATTTCGGAACGGGAAGTCCAGAAAACTTATCGTCTGAGCAAAATCTTTACTCGGCAATTGATAACAAAATTATCAACATGTATTCCGAAGGAAAAATGGTTTGAGTAATTTAATGAAGCTAAAGAGTTTGTTTGTACTACCAGTCAATTCAAAATTCCTTGAAGGTAAGGCCTTTTAACATCACGCTATGACTGGGAAGCCGAGTGCGGGTGAAACAGCAGGGTACAACTAGTACCGTGATGAAATTAAAAGATGGTAAAATTTCTATTTATGTAATCTTACTTTTAGAGTTATTTTTATCTATGAGCAATGTTTTTTTTTCAGTTTTTATAGAAAGTTAAAATTGCTAGGGGTAATACCCCGGGTGGGGGGGGGGGGGTTTGGGGCTGTATTGATGGCACCCATGTTGCCATTATAAGACCCAGCCAACATGAAGAACGATATTACAATAGAAAAGGATATCATTCTCTCAATGTGATGATTGTATGTAATCTATTTACCTATACTTAATCAATCTTAATCTACTTTATTTAAAAAACAAACAATACTTAGGTACATAATAATAGTATGCTTTACTGTCATAAAAACTGTATCTACATTTGAACACTATTATTTTAGATATGTGTTGCGGATCTTAACATTTTATGCATTGACCCCAGTAAACGTTAAGTTTTTGCAGGCCAAATAGTGAATGCCTGTGCGATACCGCACACTATAGCAAACAAGGCACGATTACAAGTACCCCAACTGATACATCAAGAGCGTGAGCAAGAAGAGAGAATGCGTGTACGGCGTAGAGCTGCTTAGGAGTATGTGCGTACGGAGAGCCTGAGTATTCTTGCTCAAAGCAATAGGCGGCCAAACAGAGATTTATTGGAAGGTCGGGCTGTTCAACAAGCTCTTATTAATCGCCTGTTAACATAGGGAATAAGGAGTCAGAATTCCACTTAATAACCTTAATTATTGTATTGTATAACGGGCTGGTGTCCCATCCGTGTGTGTGTGTATTACGCCCGAAGACTGGAGCGTTCAGTGTAACCACGTGGAACATCTTGAAGATGAGTACTTTAAAAATGACGGACTAATTGATGTGGAAATAAGGAGATTCATAATATCAACAGAGAGTAATAGTAATACTGAATCTGATGATTCCACCAACGAAGAATTGAGCAACAGTGATTGCAATATATCTGGTATAAAATAATTATATCATGATGACCACAATTATATTATTTAAAATTTATTATATTAAGTATATTGAACTTTATAATATTGTTTTATTGATAGATATTTTTTGTTTCATTATTTGGGAAACAAAAAATATTAAATTCCGTAGAATAAAAATAGTTTTGAAGTACAACTACATTTAATTACATGACTGAGGCGCCGCGCCAGTCGGACATGAGTGGTGGCGATGACTTTACAACTTCATGGGCGCATCATAAAATTACGTGAAATTAGCCTGCAGATTAGTTAGAACGATAATTATCAAAGTTTAAACTAGATGGCGCTGCTATCAAACCCTATAATTAATTCTTATTCCAATATTATTATATTTACTCGACAAGTAATATTGATTAATTGGCATAAGATTCATTAATTGAAGGATAACTTTCTTCTATTGTTGTCAATGTGTGTGGCCATAGAAATTAATACGACTGACAGATTGGTCGACGTATTGGTAACACTGCAGCGTCATTCCTTTTGACCATAGAGTGAAGTAATATTGCTTTCGATGGAGACACTGAATGGAACGGGGGCAATAACCCATTGACTGGCCACATCCATAATTTTATTATGAAAATCTGTAATATCTCATACATCATTATTTTGAGGAATATATAACGGAGCCAGCGTATTGTTCCTGGATCAAAATAAAAACCGATGGCTATGCTGTAAGTGTTAAATATAATTACTGTTATCGTGACACGATTTCTATAGACGTCAAGTGAGTTTGATTTCAATATCGTGTTTTCTCTTTGTTTAATTTGGGCTCCAAAAACGTACTTTTTAATGAAGAAGAAGAAGAACTTTAGAATGAAGAATACTCATCGATTGATCTCCTGTGCCACGAGTCCACCTCATAGCTTCAGCCAGCGTCCGCGCAAGCTGCGATACTGATGGTGAAGCGTGTACCATGTATATTGTCCTGTAAAGTATTTTGTGTGTACATAAATAAATAAATAAACATCAGGAAGAAATATTGTAATGTCGTATTGGTCAATTTTCCATTGTATGACCGCATTATATGTGTTTCATTCGTGATTTTCTCTCAAGCATAACGCCTTATTTTGTCTCATTCAAACCGCTAGAGAGAGGTTAAGGTAAGGAAAAACTAGCCTTACAAGCTTGAAACTATTTCCGACAAAACGTGAACCCAATTCAAAAAGGGACAGTTATAACAAACCCACAGCAAGTGGTGTTACAGTGAAAAAGTAAATTTGAATTAGGAATTGAATTGACAGCCATAACCATGGGTACACTACACTATCCATTTTATTCCCTGTTTTTTTTATACAGATAGGTAAAAAAAGAGCACTGAGGCCTATATTACCAGTTATAATGTTACTGATCTCAAATACAACAGTGTTAGCAAATAGAGGACATCATCCGCGCGGAACAGAACATTTTGGGGAGGAGCCAGATTAGCGCCTTCGGCGAGAAACTTCTTTGTCTGACACGTGGGCAGCCCGTTCCCAAGAAAAGTCGTTTGGCCATTTTGTCTTCAGTAGTCGATTCTGTAAAATTCAAACAACAACTCGCATCTCACATCGCTATTCACTCTCACTTCGCATAAGGTTCAAAATGACCTTGATTTTGCATTCTGTAAGCATCACCTAGTCACTTGCGAAGTGAAGTGAGCTCCGAAGCGACCAATATTGTACTAGTGACTACCACACTCAACAAAATGTTAATCTAGTTTTATCGATACCAGTTTTTTGACACAATTGTTGAGTTTCTGGCACAGGATTTTAGCTAATATGATGTTTAAATTAAAATTTCTTATTTTATGGAATTTGAGGCAGCTAATAAGTAAAAAAACAGAAAACTCTAAATTCGTGCCAATAATATTTATGCTTCCCTAAAAAAAACATGTCAGTGTCAGACAGACAATATTTTGATAGTGCGTTGCGTTGTTTTGTTTGTTTGATTTGATCGTTCAGTGCCGAAAATAATTGTGAATTAATCACGAAGTAAGATTATATTTGTAGTTTAAAGTTTTAAAATGATATTAATTAAAATAGTATTTATTTTGTTTTCTTATCCAACAATAATGTCTAAACGAGACACGTTCCTCTCATCCATCGTCGGCTCAGGTTGAAACTCTGGTAGAGTTTATGGAAAGAAACCATGGCATGGCGAAGGGTTTCTTGAGAACTCAAAATGCCAGACAGCGGAGTCGACGCCAGTGGGAGGAACTAGCCGTGCGCTTAAATAGTACACGGTGGCACAATTAAAAATTACAAAAAGTGGACCAAGGTTAACATCGCTTTTTTTAAACGACTTCAAAAAGGAGGAAGTTCTCAATTCATCGGAACCTTTTTTATTTTTTTACTACATGTTAGTTAGAACCACATAACATTCCTCAAAGCAAACCACTTCAAATATGCGACGAATCTTGGTTTAAAGTGTGTTCCTTGGTTTCATAAATTTTATCTTATTGTTAATTTTACTCAATCAATGACTATTAAAATAAGAAAATGTGTATTATAACAAAACAGTTTTATAATTTCTTTAATTATATGTCTGACTAGCTGTGCCCGAGACTTCGTCTGCGTGGCAGCATTTTTTGTACATCTTTTGGTTTATTTTGTCGTCCGTTATCATACTCATTCTCTCCAAGAGGATATCCCAACCAGGGTTGTAATCAAAAACATCCCTATTGAAATTTCCCCCCAAAAGATAAAGATGACCTCAAAAGAGTCTCAAAAGATCCCAGTAGCCGAGGTGCACCGCATGCACCGTAAGATAGGAGGTCGCACCAGCTCATCACCATACAACATGGTGCTTGTAGTATGCCCCCGTGTGGAAGGACACCATCCCATCCACCAAATCAGTAAGGTTTGCGGTCTTTCAGGCCTCCGTATAGAGAAGCCAATTAAAACTGGCACTCTCTCACAATGTCATCGTTGCCAGCTTTAAGGCCATGCGCAACGAAACTGTTTCGGCAAACCCAGATGCGTCAAGTATCTGGGAGACCACGGCACCGCTGAGTGCTCTCGCCCAAAGCACCGCACACTGTGCACAGAACCTCCCAGCTGCGTACTATGTGGCGAGTCTGGATACCCCGCCAACTACCGCGAATGCCCAAAGGCCCCTAAATCGTCGGCCCCGAAATTGGCCAAGCTAGCCAATAATAGGCTACAGAGAGAATGCCCTTCTCTTACAGACAAACTTTCCGACTCATTAAAACCGCAGCGCCCCAGCCCCTGGAATACGCTATTAAACGGGGTAGATATTTAGAAAATGAAGTTCGAGAAATAGTTAGCAAGAAACTAGGGGAAAAAATCAAGAATACTGGACTGTTCATATCCCAAAAACATCCAATGATAGCAGGTTCCCCTGATGGAATATGTCAAGATAGCATTGTGGAGATAAAATGTCCTATAAGCAACAAAACTTATCACAATTATATAAAAAATGGGAAACCCAGCAAGAAATGTTTTGCCCAGATTCAAATGCAAATGTACCTAAGTGGTCTAAATAAGTGTTACTTTTGCGTTGCAGACCCAAATTTTTCTACTAATAAAAAGTTAGAAATTATCAGCCTTACAAATAAAAATGTGTTATATCGGCTACTTCCAATTTGGTAAACTTCCCATTTCGTAAACCTCAAACTGTACCTACTAAAAAGTTGCGTTTGGTAAACATTTCGTTACTTCATACATTTAATCCCATTTGGTAAACTTTGTTAGTATTGTTATTTTTGTACGGTACAGTCAGTGTCAAATTAGTATTAAATTAGAGATGTATATATTTTTAAATGCTTCAGTCTTGAGATAGTATCTCGACCATCAAAAAGAATGGCTGATCAAGAAGAAGTAAAAAAAACGTATTAAAGTCTGTAAAAATACCACGATGCTACTAAAAATACCACGTGCTTTTCCCGCAAAAGAAGCACCGAGCGGGTTCTCAGGTAGGGATTTATTGTCCTTACCATCGTTTTAAACAAAAGGTGTGAATGAGATAGACATAAGTAAGTATACGTAAATTATATCTATTACCGGGTTTAACTTATCAGTTCACTCGTTTTATGCATAGTGCAAGGTCGTTGCAATGTCGGGTGAGGGATCTTCTTTCTAGTGGTGCAGTGAATTTAAAAATTATTAATAGTACACGAGGCGGTGAAATTTTATTACGCGCTGGGCATCAATATTATAAACAGAAAAATAATAAGGACTCAAGTTGGTGGCGCTGTGTTAATAGAAAAGATGGATGTTCAGCAAGTGTAACTTTGAATTCAAATCGAAGCCATGTATTAAGAGAAAATGCTCACTGCAGTTCTTGTATTCCGAATTTTGAAAAAAATGAAGTGAAAGCCATCGAAAAATGTAAACAAACTATATGTGAAGATCTGAAGCCGATTCCAGCTACATACAGGAAATGTACTAAAAAGCTGAAAGATAATGGTTATGAAATTATTAAAGAATTACCAAATTTTGACAAAGTTAAAAGCAGTTTGTATAGACACAGAAATAGACAACTAGGAATCACAAAATCTCAGCACTCTAACTCTACAGAAATCGTGATTCCTGACCGTTTTAAAGACAATTTATTGTTTGATGAGATTGACGGTGAAAATAGAATGATTGTGTTTGGTTCAAAGAGTGCAATTGCACATTTAAATGACGTCCGTCACTACTTTGCGGACGGAACGTTCAAATGTTGTGCAAAGCCGTTTCTTCAACTATACGTTGTACACGGAGACATAGGAAGTACAGAAACTGGGACAAATATTGTACCATTTTTTTATGCAGTGTTGACAAACAAAGAAGAAACTACATATGAAAGACTGTTTTACAAACTAAAATTTCATTTACCAGAGTGGACAGCCGATATTATTACCTTGGATTTCGAAAAAGCTCCAATAAATGCAATTAAAAAGACATTTCCAAACATAATTGTTAAGGGGTGTTTTGTTCACTTTGGCAGAGCGCTATTAAGAAAGGCAAAATCTCTTGGCTTATTACAACATGAAGAATCTCACTATCACGTCAAACTATGTATGGCTCTGGCACATTTACCAAAAGAAGACATAAACGATGGATGGCTATACGTTATGAGTCAAAGGTAAATTAATTTTGCAGTATTGAAATGAACGCGTTTAGTTCTGGATATTTCTTCTACCGCCATTTTCTACAGCCATTTTTATGCGTTAGAAACTAGGTAATATATGGTTTTTCGTATCATAATCTTCAACGAATTAATTCTGTTACAGTTTTGAAGAAAAAGCTATAACTGAATTCAATGATTACTTTGTGGATCAGTGGTTGGAAAATGAAGATATGATGAATATTTGGTGCTGCTACGCACAAAGACACCGCACTACAAACCTCATGGAATCTTGGAATTGGAGTTTCAATAGTGAAATTGGAAAAAGGCCATCAATTCTTTTATTTTTCGAAACGATATCAGGCAATATTAAACATTATGAAAATCTTCTGAAAAGGTACATATTTTTGTTTCAATGACCTGTATTTTTAGGCGACACATATGATAAAAATTATACATTATTACTTTAATTAATCATAACAATTTTTTACAGCTTTTATAATAATGGAGAAAGTATATCAAAACGAAGAAAAAAATCTATCCAAAATGATATACGAATTAACAATATTCTCGGCGATTACAAAAGTGGAAAAATATCATTGGAAAATTGTTTGAACGAATTATCAAGAATTGCTTGTATCACTTTATAATTTATTTATTGATTTTTAACTTTGTAGTGTAGGTAGTAAATTTTTTATGTTAATATTCCAAATCTGTGATTATATTTTATAGTTGATTTTGTGTGTAATTTTTAATGTTAATGTACCAAATCTGTGATTATTATTTGTTTTTATATTTAAAAGTTGATTTTGCATGTATTTTTTATGTTATTGTACCAAATCTGTGATTATTATTTGTTTTTATATTTAAAAGTTGATTTTGCATGTATTTTTTATGTTATTGTACCAAATCTGTGATTATTATTTGTTTTTATATTTAAAAGTTGATTTTGCATGTATTTTTTATGTTATTGTACCAAATCTGTGACTGTTTATTTTTATATTTTATAAGTAGTTGATTTCGTATGTATTTTTTTATGTTAATGTACATTAACATAAAAAGATAGTACCAAATCTGTGATTATTGTTTTTTTATATAAGTTGATTTCGCATCTAGATTGACTTATGTTATTAAAAAAATAAAACTTGTCATCGAAATAGTCAAATCGAACTGTGATTTTTCTTAAATTTTTTGAAAGTTATTTGTACACCCCACTTTTTATTTCTGTTTTTAAATATCAATATGTGTAAATGGCATACGTACACATAATCCGACTATTGTACCTGTGATTAAAAATATTTAACAAAATAAATGACAATGTTATCATTAGTTTCGTTTTTCTTTTTTTACTTGACTGTACCCATTTCATCTGAAAGTTTACCAAATGGGATATAACACAAAAAAATATTGAAATGTTTTCGAAATGGGACTAAATGTATGAAATGTATAATGTTTACCAAACGCAACTTTTTAGTAGGTACAGTTTGAGGTTTACGAAATGGGAAGTTTACCAAATGGGAAGTAGCCGTTATATCGCATCTATTCCATTCTTATACTAAGTATAGTTATAACAGTTATAACTTAAGAATATGTCGAGAATATTTTTTTACAAATAAACCAGATATATCTTTGGTATAACAACTCTTCCGTAATGTCAAAATGCACGATTTGGCAACAGCGCGACCAAAGATGAAACTTCTAAAAAAAAAAGCAGTTTGTCCGTAAAAACTGAATGGACCCTTTGTCAACTTGACGTTTCTCGACCTTTTTTTTGTTCTATTCTTTGCGCGCGAACTGAGTCAATACAGTTGTAATTGAATTTGTTTATTTTTGTGGATAGAGAAATATAATTTTAAAAGTGAATATTAAAATGGCTAAGAGAGACCGATCGAACTATTAGAATAGAATAATTTTTATTTACGTCCCCAGTACCTCAAAACAGAAGATAATCCACCTCCGCGCGTGTCCATATTGAGAGATCTACCAACTAATTGGTCTAAAAACACCACCTTTAGAAAATTGATATTTTAACCGTAACTGCTCATGGCTATATACCTAAATCAAAAGGATTTCTCTTTTTTTTTAATATTTTAACTTTTCTTTGAACCTGCATCAGATTTAGAATGTTATTTACTGGTTCTACTTCTTCTATTGCATCTAATTCCATAATCAAAACGAACGTAAAATATTTAAATGCGCGTAAACAAACACAAACCGTGGTATTTTTAAGGTTATACTAGCTCTATACAAGGGTGGAGGCGCGAATAACTTCGGAATAGCAGTTGTATGAAAACTTATGTCAAAGCTATACTTGATATAAGATATACTTTGTTTATTTGTAGTCATTTTGCTTATTCTTAGTTTATTCTCGAGTATAACTTTTATACCACGTTTATTTGTAAGGCTGTATATGTATAACTTTTGATGAGCAATATATGTGTCTTTCTTGAATGTGTTATTAAGTTTTGGAAAATTCATGATGTGTCTCCATTGTTATTTAAAAGTATAGAATAGAACCTAATAGAACCTTATTTCAAGGTGTTGGGCAGTTCTCACAGTCGCAACCTTAGAGCTTCCGAAAACCTAATCCTTCAAATTCCCTCTCACCGTACTGATTTTATGTCCTCTTCCTTTGCCATCTCAACTGTGAAGCTCTGGAACGCGCTACCCCTTGTCGTTAAGAAAGCTGAAAGCAAATTGGCTTTCAAAAGAGTAGTTCGGAAGTTTTATTTAAAGTCAAACTAAATTGTTTACTATCCAGTCATTGCTAGAGACGTAGTAAATATTATAAGGTTTCTCGAATTTCGGACTATTTGTATGTATTTTAATATATATTAGTTTATCTTATATACATATATATTTGTATTAGTATTTAGTACCCATTTATGTGTTTTAATTAAAAAATGGTATTTTTCTTATTTATTTTTATTGTACTCTATCACAATGCTGTCTTATTTGACCCAAAGGTTGACTGGTAGAGAATGCCTTGTGGCATTAAGTCCGCCTATGTACCACTCTTGTACATGAAGTTTAAATAAATAAACAATAGAAAACAAAAATTCAGAGATTTTATTTGTGTTTTATTTAATAAGAGAATCTTGTATATTAATCAAATAAAAGCTATAGTTATTTATTTATTTAAACTTCATGTACATGTAAAACATAGTGATAGGTTACAAAAAATGTCTAAAAAACTAAGTTCTTGTAAACGAGAATTTATATACTTATATTGATATTAATACACACATACATATAAAATAAACTAATAGATATTTTATAAAATGCCAAAAATTAAAAAGAAAATAACGAGAAACTTAATAATAATTATTATGACTAGACTTCAAATTAAGAGCGATTTAAATAGTAGTTACGAACTTTTCTTTTAAAAGTGAATTTGCTTTCAGCTTTCTTAATGCCAAGAGGTAGCGCGTTCCAGAGCTTTACAGTCGAGATACCGTAAGAATTTGACATAAAGCCTGTACGGTGTGAAGGAATTTGGAGAAGTAGATTCTTGGAAGCTCGAAGGTTACGACTATGAGAACTGCCCAACACTTTGAAATAAGTCTTTAGATAATCAGGAGCACATGGATCGTTCATAATCGTGAAGAGCATGCAGAGAGATCTGTGGGACCTCCTGATTCGGATAGGCAACCATTTAAGCAGAGAACGAAAGGAAGAAATGTGATCATATTTACGAAGGCCAAAAACAAACCGAATACAATTGTTGAGAAGTCGATCCAATTTATTAAGAAGTTCTTGGGAGAGATCAGAACAACAAACATCAGCATAATCTATAATGGGAAGCACAAGTGACTGGACCAGAGTGAGTGTGAGTGTGTTATCACATCATCAAGAACTTTAACCAAACCTAAGTTAAGACATGTGGTTTTAACATGTTGAATTTACGTTGTAGTGACCTACTCTCATACATTATACGTAAAACGTTGAAATTAACGATTAATGACTCTTCTTTTGATGACGAAAAAAACTAAAGTTTTTCGTCGTAAATTTGCGACATTGCGATTTTAAGTCAAGATGGCAAGCAGCTAACAGGACCAAACATATCTTTTTAAATAACAACGAACAATGGCTTCAAGGCACTCTTGAAATACCTCGGAAAAGACTTTCTAGCGGTAATGCAGGTCGCCCAGAAAAAAACTTTGACGATTTGTCTGAACGAAGCAAACGCAGAAAAACTGAGAATCTTCGTGAAAGCCACGACGCTCGAGAACTATTATATGCCGGTCAAATGGCACCTCAAGAGCGTGGAGATACTGATGGAGCAATTGTTGTGAACGAAATTACAGAATCACCGACTCGTGGCCGTGGACATGAGTACCGCATCGCCTTGCGCAAAAGTGACACGTCATCATTACCAGCAACACAAATAACACCAACTGCAGTGTTATCCATGTTTGTCGAAGCTAATTTAACAAGGAGACGGTACGATATAGTGCGTGAGACAAATAAAAAGTTCGATCCTTGCTACACCATCCTCCAAAAAGAAAAACAGCAATGCTATCCAGACCCTGAAAGAATTACCATATCTGAGACCTGTGCTGAAATAAAACTGCAAGCATTGCTGGACCACACAGCTAAGCGATTGTTAAGCGAGGAAGTTATTTCTACTTTATCAGTAGAGGAGTTATATATAACTTATATATAAGTGGGGATGTGATGGATGACAACAAGCTGAATATAAGCAAATGTTTGAAAACTCAAGCAATACAGATGCTAATATATTTCAGTCAAGTTTGGTCCCTGTTCAATTAGTTTGCAAGCGCAACAATGACCCTAGTTCGGATATGACAAATGCAAATGTCATTTGGCGCAACAACTCTCCATCTTCACACAGATATCAGGATATGCAGGCCTATAAGGATAAGATTTATCAAAGAAACTCCCGAAACAACGAAAAAAGAAATAAGGCATTTTGAAGACCAAATTAAATATTTGAATACTAGCAAATTAACAAGTGTTGCACTCGAAGTTTCTGTCAAACACACCTTATTATTCACAATGATTGATGGTAAGGTATGTAATGCTGCCAGAGATACTAAATCTACAATGAAGTGTTATCTCTGCAAATTAACTTCAACAGATTTTAACTATCTCGATAAAGTGAGGCCTATGAGGATAAGATTTATCAAAGAAACTCCCGAAACAACGAAAAAAGAAATGAAGCATTTTGAAGACCAAATTAAATATTTGAATACTACCAAATTAACAAGTGTTGCACTCGAAGTTTCTGTCAAACACACCTTATTATTCACAATGATTGATGGTAAGGTATGTAATGCTGCCAGAGATACTAAATCTACAATGAAGTGTTATCTCTGCAAATTAACTTCAACAGATTTTAACTATCTCGATAAAATGAGGAGCTCAACGGAAATCAAGGAAAATTTTAAATTTGGGCTTTCTATTCTTCATGCTAGAATCAGATTCTTCGAAAGCTTGGCAAATTAGGGCACAAGCAGAAAAAGACATCATCATCATCATCATCAGCCTATTAATGTTCCCACTGCTGGGACTCAGGCCTCCACTCTATGAGAGGGAATGGGCTATAATCCACCACGCGGGCCCAGTGCGGATTGGTAGATGTCACAAGTCTTCGAATTTTTTGGTTCTAGGACATGCCGGTTTCCTCACGATGTTTTCCTTCACCGTTTTGAGAGCAGCGCTGATGAAATAAATTACACAAAGTAATGCGCCTGTCTGGGTTTGAACCCACGACTTACTGTTCGTAAGTCGGGGCCGCCACCACTGGGCCACCGCTGCTCTCAGAAAAAGACATCGTAAAAACTAAAAAGCAAGAAATCCAAGAAAAGTTTCAAGAAGAACTAGGTCTTTTGGTTGATATTCCAAAAGCTGGTTTTGGCAATACCAATGACGGAAATACGAGTAGGAGATTTTTTTTAATGTTCTGCAGAAGCGTCTGCTATAACTGGTATCAATGAGGTATTAATAAAAAGGTTCGCAACAAATTTGGAAGTTATTTTGAGTGGATATGACATAAATATTGAAAAGTTTTCTTCATATTGTTGACAGTACAGCAGAACTTTATGTTAGCTTATACAGCTGGCATCCGATGACAACCACTGTACACAGTGCTGATGCACGGACCACTCGTCGCTCGTCTCGTCACTCATCGTGGAAAACGCTCTGATCCCAATCGAAACTTAGTCTGTCAAAGTTAGGAACTAGCATTTTTGAGATTATAGGGAAAATTATTCGCTAAAGTTTTCCCGTGAAGATTGCAATACTTAGGGATATCCTGTATAGGCTGCTGCTCACATCAGCCCCGTATCTTAGCTCAATTAGGCCTAGATCTAAGAAAAGTTCTAAACCAAAAGAAATGTTACTGCCATTTCACGACAGTGGTAACTCGGACAAGGAAAATAAAGATTAGGAGTACTTAACATACCGTTTTATAGTAGGTTTTTAATGTCTAATAAAATAAAAATGTAAGAATGTGACATATTTTTTCTTTACCTTTTCTCAAACACCTAGATTCCTTTCCAATTGATATTTTGCCATCAACTAGGTTTTGAATCATGATTTTTCAATAAATAAATTAATTACATAGTTTTGGCCCCGTTTTATGGTCAAATACCCGTCTGTGCAACATTAAGATCCAATATTGACCGAAGCAGTTCTACCTACAAATTAACGAATATTTCAATTCAAACTCCAATCTTAAGAAATACAATGACTGTCCCTCTTACCCCATGTGGGAAGAGGAACGTTTATTTAATCTTGACATAAAATTTACGTCAATATCCTCTTATGAACTGTTATTAGCGTAATGACATTTAGCCCACGGGAAGCTTATACATAAAGGCAAGTTTTGTGTGTTTCAAAGATCTTAAAGACTTTAACTGTTCTTCCTAGCAGTCAAAATATTTTACTGAAAATAAAGTATGTTTCTCTTACCCCATCTGACCTTATGTCAATTGTGTTATTAATGTCGGTGTCATGATCGTCAATTGTATTATTCTTTTTATCAGATGTCAAAATAATGTCATCAGCAAATAATATACATCTATGATTAGTTATCTTACTAATTGAATTAATTTAAAGAATTAATCAAATTGGGCCTAATACACTTCCTTGCGGGACGCCATATTTGTTACATTTGAGTTCAAAAGAGTGTTGTGTCGTGTCGATATTATTATATCCATCCACTTGTGTAAATATAACACGCTGTTGTCTGTTACTCAAGTATGTCCATATCCATTGAAGTGCAATGCCTCTAATGCCAATTGACTCCCAATTTCTGTAGTCTTAATGGGAGCCTCTCATACAGCAAACGTGTTTTTTGCCGTTTTGTCTATATGTTGTATAGATAATGGTACGGAACCCTTTCTGCGCGAGTCCGACTCGCACTTGGCCGGATGTTTTTGATGATATTTTTGTCAAAATAATTGAATATTAAATATTTCTTTCAAAAGTTATTCAATGTTTGTTTTTGTTACACTGCAAACCTTTATGCTAATACCTAACCCTTTAGGGTTAGGTATTAGCATAAAGGTTAGAGGTAAAGAGTCCCATTAAGTATACAAATGTCCTAGGTACCTACACATTCCATTACTGTCCCACTAAAGGGTTTAGATTATACATAGTACATCACTTCAGACAAGCGAGGGCTGGATTTTCTAACAATGTTTTCCTTCACAATAAAGAAAATAATAATTCATTATTTCTGAATCCTGGGTTTAAACTTGAAATTATACTTCTATTCCTCACTGTGATAGTCAGATGCGACGGCAATATGACACGACCTGAGAGATTTTACATACAGGGCCGACTGCTGGCTATACACACACTCCGAGGCACGGAAGGTTATTGAAATGTAAGAAAATGGTCACCCATCCATTGATCATGGCAACTAACCCACACAGAATAATCTGGGTACTACCCACTTAGTTATGAGCCCGAGTAGGTTCATAACCAAGACATGTTTTTGATTATTTCTAAGAAATCTGTATGTAACTTTTACAGTTAATTTTAGTTAGAGCACACTTAATCACTAACATAGCATAAAACAAAGTCGCTTCCCGCTGACTGTCCATCCCTAAGTATGCTAAGATCTTTAAAACTACACAATGGATTTTGATGTGGGTTTTTTCCTTTTAGTTATCAATGTATAATATTATGCTATACATCTAATGTTAAACGATTATGAAGTTTTTTTTATGCTTTTTAACTCCACCTCCTTTTAATACCTTATACATCTTAGCGAGGTATTAAACTTGTATAGAAATGTCAAAATGACTTATCATGCTCAGCAAAAATTAAGTGTATCAAAGTCTCCACACCGTTACGTATACTGCGGTGTATGTCATAAGGGTACCTATCCATCGACACAAAAATGGTGCATACTACTCAAATACGAGAACAAGTTGCCGGTTAGTCTATCGTCTGCCGGTACTGATATGGATCATGTGGACGGTGGAAGTTCACAAGATCCATTATAGTAACTCGATATTTGTCGTCAGAACAAATAAAGGGTTAAGTGATTCAAATGTTGATAGTGTGAAATTCCAACAAGACCATGTTACATGCCGCAAATCAACGCTCCACAATGACTTAGATGGCAGAAAATGGAATAAAGCTAGTCGAGCTACAGTGACCAGATCTAAATTCCATTGAATATTAAGGTCAGGTTAACTCCAAAAATTAATATGACTCAATTTTAATCAAACAGCGGTGATCAAGAAGGGTGGAACAAAGTATTTATCACAAAAAGAATGTACGGTCGACCAAGATATTTGGTTGAAATTTTACAATGTAATTTACATGTTAGAGTGTAAACCAAATAGCTTGGTTGACCGTATCAGTACCCGGGTCATGGTGCAGGATGCAGCAGTAAATTAAACCTCATAACATTTTTTTTATTTTTTTTGTCTGTACTGTCCCACTGTAGCTGTCTGTAGCCTGTACTCCACTAATTAAATGTTTTGAATAGAAATTCTAAACTGGTTTCTTTTTCCACCCCTTATGCTTTTAATATAAATTTTACAAGGTGTTTAATAGCTTAGAACATTGCTGCAGGTAACACTATGCATGCATCTATGCATCCATTACTAATATACAGGAATTGCTAGAATCAATAAACATCTTGTAATATCATCTTGATTTGCCGAACTTCAAAAAACAAAGATGTGTTTTGTAGTTTTGAAACTAGAACCATGGTTTAGAAAAATGTTTTACTTGACAACAACAAAGCTGCAATTTGCCACCTAGAAGTCTAGAACTTTTCAAAACCGACAAAACAAACTACCAAATAGTACTAAACTAGCTTTGTGACCACCATTAAACATTTTATAATGACAATAAAACATTCTTATGCCACAAGCCTCAGACACTAAGCAACATTATCGTTCAATTTCCGTATTTTGCAACATTTTTATGAATCCACAATCTAAGACGACCCTCTGACTAAGATCTGATGCGAAACCTATCTAGAGACTATACACGAAGACCGAAACTTCATTATTGACCCATAACCAAGTTTCGCAGACTTTCTGAAAACAAATTTTATTAATGGAACTTCCTTTCACTGAACGACCGTTTTAACAAAAAGAAAGGTCCTCTTTGCTCTGCTCGACAAATGAAAACGCCCAACCTATGACCACCTTTATCGTCTGCAACGCATAACGCAATTAAACTACGTTGGCGTGGCGTCGGCTAATGGGCTTCCAGGAAAAACGATGCAGCTGAATACCAGAACTTTATGTGAGCCCACTATCTATCTAAGACGTCATTTTAATTACAGTATTTTGACGAACCATAGCGAACAATGAGAAAAGAACAATAATGGTACGGTGCAAAGAAGTAAGAACAGATTAAGAAAATGAGCAAGAAACCAAAACTAGACAACAATTATTGAAAACAGCACGAGTACGAACAGGGCACAGCCACTAAAGAAAGATAATATAAAGTTTAGAAACTTCGTTTAGTTCGTTTGACTGACTGACTCAGTGTTGCCAGGGCCCTTGAGTTTAGTTTCCTGAAATGTTACATTTTTTCTGCAAGTGCAAGAGTTACATTATTGCTTTTTTTCAATTAACAAGTTTTTGGGGTCGGAGGCAAATTGATGTCAGCAAAATGACGGAATATAAAGGAATTTATGATGTCTAATGGTGTACTTAATCTTAGGATAAAACAGACTAGTTTCATTTGTTCGCAGCGCCATCTTCACTGTTGTTGCTATCTAGTCTAGCACTTAGCGTATTCTACGAGGTAGTACATCTGTTATTTTTACCCTGAACTAACTACTAATATTCGATACTTATAATCCTCTTAACGTATTTGTTCTAGCAAATGTTCATAGGAGGGCTCTGTTATTATAGGGCAAGAACCATGCAAGAACGCCTCAATGCAAAAAAAAACAATATAGACGATGATTTGTCGTCTCTCTTTATTGTGTACTAGCTGATGCCCACGGCTTCGCCCGCCCGCAAATTATAAAGGGAGTAAAACTCAAACTCAAACTCAAATCATTTATTTCAATTAGACCATGACGGCACTTTTGAATGTCGAAAATACAAAAAAAAACAAAGCTACAGTCACAGTCACAAGGCATAATAACTTGAGAAAGTCGCCTAGTTGCCCATAAGTTGCCCAAACACCTTTTAACGAAGCCGAAACTTGTTCCCCCTCTTCATTGCGATATTTTTTGGTCTACACCATACCTGTAGGGCTATTACGTATCTGTTGACAGCTCGAAATGATAGTAACTGGGCTCAGTGTCCATCAATTAACGGTCAAAAGGTTAGTTTCGTATTATGTATGACCCTGTTAGTGATATCCACTCAGTGTAATACGTAATACCAATATTCACGGTTGTCTTCAAAGTACGGTGTACAAGCGAAGCATATATCACTGGATATCAGAAAGATACGTAATAGCCATGCTGACGACTTTTTTTTAAATATAAGTTTATAGTGTAAGATTTTTACTTTAACTCCGCGACCCCCGTACTATTCAATCCATCCATCAGCACAATGTTTTGAGTGCGTTACATTGAGTTCTACCACAAAACATGATTTTTCACCCCAAAAAAAAGTCGTTTCCCAGCAATATCTTTTGCGTAAAGTTACATAATAATCAAAAATCATTGATTTGTTTCCGCACTTTATGTAGGTACTTAGTTATTTTACTTGTTTGCACCTGCAATACTAATGTATGGTTAAGATATTTTTATTTCAAAACAAATCACAATCAGGCATTTCTGTAGCTACGAAACCGCGAACGGCGGGAACTCGCGAAGTAGGAAACGTGCGCGCACACGCTCAAGCAAAATCAAGTTTTAAATTGTCCACGATACGTTTCATTTTGTCTTGGCGCTTTCCATTCAGAGCCATCTCTGAGTGTGATTATGGACATATGGAGTGAAATACTCTAAAAACGCGCCAGTTTTAGGTGCGTTCAAATTGGACGCGTTGAATTGAAATGCGTTCGTGAACTGTTTGCAATAAAAATCTAGTACCTATTACAAATCTCGTTGTTCTCAAAAGTTACGAAAATTGCCAAAAATATAAAAATTACTTACATGTTACGCGAGGGGGTCAAAAGTTTCGAAAAATATAAGAAATGTAAACTTCTGGCTACACTTGACTGTTACTTTTCCGTTCAGTGTTACCAACTCTACTGTTTTTAACAGTAGAATCACGATCTGTCAAAGGACCGATTCGTTCGTGTCACCATTGTCTATCTATTGTGTCTACTTCGTGGACAGATCAAGGGCTGTTTTCATATTGACACGGCCTATTACCTTCAATATAGTTTTAGAAAGGTCGGATGAAATGAGTTCATTGAAGTTATATTCATATTTCAATAATCTGTGGCATTTATGTTACGTCCAAGGAACATAAATTAACATTATATACTAACTGGAATGAAAACGAAAAAAATGCTAAAAAATTTAAAAAAACACTATCTCAAAAGCCTAGAGTTTAAATTTGTACAATGGATTCAATAACAAAAAACGATCCGAGCGAGAAACCAACAAAGGTGGGTGTCTCTATCTTGCCTTGTCACCGATGTAAACAATAAGGCCGATACATTTTCGCGTTTGTCATAAGTAATTTTTTTTTGTATTTAATTGAAATAATCCGCATTAAATATGGTAAAATTGTGTTGTGTGAAGGGGTGTAGTAGTAAGGGTATGCTGGATGTGAAATTTCGATTTTTAGGGAAGTTTTTTAACTTTGGTTGTTTATTACGAATATGGTTACCAATGTTTTAGATTGACAAACGGGAAATATCCAAATAAATTAAGTAAGTAAGTTCGAAGTTTCGAACATAGTTGTCGTACATAGTAATCAATAGTATATTTTATAAATTAGAAACATCGGACATCGCACATGGTGTCGGTAGTACCTAGTTTGCTTTTTAAATACAAATATTGAAAAGAAAAGAGTCCACCGCACCGTGCCGTGCCATGCCAGTCCTAAGGATTTTTCCGTGCTTCTACAGCAAAAGAATCCATTTGGTGAGCTGCGAGTGAAAATGAATGGTTTCGGAATATAAAATAAATATTGGCGAATGTTACTAAAACATTATAAGTAAACAGTCATAGCATGAATATGCGATTTTTTATGTCTGAAAAAATATATAATATTTAACGGAGTCCTCGAATTCCCGAATACAAAAGTCGTCTAGATAGACAGCACTGGATTTGCAACTGGACGGTACAGACATACATTTAAGTTAACCTAAAAAGTTAATGACACCCACTCTTGAGCTATTTCGCCTAGAATGCTATTGAGTTGCAGGTCATCATTATTAAATAATAAAATAACAGCTACTCTGTAACTGTCTCAAGAGTTAGTATGATTATTGGACGCCCTATTAGAAGGAGACAACATCCACACGTGAAGCTTTCTCGCTCGGAACGTTTGTGGGTTGCCCGTCCTCATTCCAGTTAGTATATAAGTTCCGAGCGAGAAAGCTTCAGAGTGGATGTTGTCTCTTTCTAATAGGGTTAATAGAGTAATAGTTAGTATATAAGTTCCTTGGACTGCAGCTGCCTGTGAGCATAGATTACAATAATCCCGTGAGTAGGGATGGGAAAGTGAAAAAAAAAACGATATTTATTGTGTTGACATTTTTTAAAGTTGTTAAGTGTCGATTACTACCGAGTGAAAAATATCAATATATTTGTCAGTTTTCCTATGATTACTCCAAGGAACTTATATACTAACTGGAATGAGCACGAACAAAATGATAAAAAAACAAAACTCTATCTCAAAAGCTTAGAGTTTAAATTTGTACAATGGATTCAATAGAAAAGAAAAAAAAAACGTTCGGAGCGAGAAACCGACAAAGGTGGACGGTGTCTCTGTCTTGTCTTGTCACCGATGTTAACAATATGGCCGATACACTTTCGCGTTGAAGTCATATTAATGCTTTTTATTGTATTAAAGTGAAATAATGTGTTGTGTGAAGAGGTTTAGTAGGGAGGGGTATGCTGGATGTGGAATTTCGTTCTTCAGGTAAGTATTTTAACTTTGGCTGTTTATTACGACTAGGGTTACCAATGTTTTAGATTGACAAACGGGAAATATCCAATTAAATTAAGTAAGTAAGTCCGAAGTTTCGAACATCGTTGTCGTACATAGTATTCAAAAGTATATTTTCATTTTATAAAATAGAAACACCGCACATGGTGTCGGTAGTAACTAGTTTGCTTTTTAAATAGAAAAATTGAAAAGTAAAGAGTCCGCCGTACCGTGCTGTGCCATGACGGTCTTATGGATTTTTCCATGCGTCTCCAGCAAAAGAATCCATTTGGCGAGCTGCAAGTGAAAATGATTGGTTTCGGAAGGTAAAATAAATATTGGCGAATGTTACTAAAACATTATAGGTAAACAGTCATAGCATGAAAATACGATTTTCCATGTCTGAAAAAAAAAAATAACGGAATCCTCGAATCCCCGAACACAAAAGTCGTCTGGAAAGACAGGTTGCAAAATGGATAGTTTACAACTGGACTGCAAAGTCATATAATTAAGTTATAGGTAATTTAAACTCTAAGCTTTTGAGACAGGGTTTTTTTTTATTCTTTTAGCATTTTGTTCGTACTCATTCCAGTTAGTATATAATCTCCTTGGTGTAGACCAAAAAATGATCGCAATGACGGGGAGAACGAGTACCTTTCGGCTTCGTTAAAAGGTGTTACAACCTTTATAATTTGCGGGCGGGCGAAGCCGCGAGCATCAGCTAGTACACAATAAAGAGAGATACGACAAATCATCGTCTATATTGTTTTTTTTTGCATTGAGGCGTTCTTGCATGGTTCTTGGCCTATAATAACAGAGCCCTCCTATGAACATTTGGTAGAACAAATACGTTAAGAGCATTATATGTATCGAATATTTCTAGTTAGTTCCTCGTAGAGTAAGTTATGTGCTAGTTATCAACAACAGTGAAGATGGCGCCGCGAACAAATGAAACTAGTCTGTTTTATCCTAAGATTAAGTACACCATTAGTCATCTTAAATTCCTTTATATTCCGCCATTTTGCTGACATCAATTTTCCTCTGACCCCAAAAACTTGTAAATTAAAAAAAAACAATAATGTAACTTTTGCAGCAAAAATGTAACATTTCTGGAAACGAAACGTAACTTACGACCTTGGGGCCCTGGCTGCAGTGGCTGGCAACACTGCTCTTGAGTAAGTAATGTCATGGTTGATGCTACAGTGCTACTACTTTTCGTTTGATCGTTTCCGTTTTGTGCTTGTATGTTGTGATAAAGCAAGTGGTGAAACTCGAACAAACCTCCAGCAAATCGAAATTTGTACACATAAAGTAACAGTTAGGCGTTGTTTCATAAAATAAGGGGTCCTGCCTGTTCTGTCGATATGAGTAGCAAGTTCCATTAATGTTGATAAAACGTTCATTTATGTTTGGTCGAAGTGCAGTCAGTCGCCATTATCCGCTAATAACAAATAATGACGGTGCCACTATCATTCATCGTCGTTTTGTAGTTACCAAAATGTTAAATATTATATTGGTTATCGGTTGTTGTTGTTGCTGTTATGAAATTCAGGAATCGCTAGGTTCTAGTGTTGTTCTAGTTGATAAAAGAAGCTTTAAGGGTTGATTTTCGTTACGTTAAAAATGGTAAAATAGAAGTTGGTTAATCGTAGGTTGAATTTTTTTTTTATTTTTTGCTTAATCATGCGATCTTTCGAATGACTATGAGCAGATGTGTTGTAGGATCCTACAACAGGTTGTAAAATAAAGTCGCTTTTCGCAGCGAAATGGATTTTGTTGGTACTTAAAACTTGTTACTTCCAAATGTCGATATCACCAGGAAATTGGTGTTGTTGTAGTTCCAAAAAAAAATACCTATCAGAATGAGAGTTTAGTGTAGTGTTCTAGATGTTGTGTTCTCTGTTTACATTTTATTATAAAGATCCTACTGATTCCTTTAGTGGGATGTGCCTTTGGTTTTCATCGTCTTTTTACATTGATAAAATCAAGAGAAAGAAACCATTGAGAAGAGGTCCATTAATGTTTCAAATCATACAATATTTATCTTGGTCCTTGATCTTGTACTATGTAATAATATGTATTTAATATGGTTCATAGTACTTGTTGTAATTAAGTTCCAAATAGAAGATCTAAATTGGTTGAATTTGTTGCTGTTCTAAATGTTAGTTTATCATAAAGTCGCTTTTCATTGCAGAGCATATAGCCTCAAAGACGACCATTTTGTTTTGGTACATTAAAACTTGATGTGAACATGAGGCAAAAATCACTAAGGTTGCCAATGAACTACATAAAGCGGTGTTCTGTGTTTAACCGCTAAGATGGAAGGTGATGTTAGGCCAAGAGAGTTGGCACTGCTGGTAGCATCTTGATCGTTAGAGTTTCCGCTTATCAATTTTCCGATTTCACGGTTCTGAGGTGGATATGGCAATAATTGCAAAGTTGGGCAAGTAATCAAAACAAGTTGTTTTGGAGAAGCGAACTGCACATTGGTTTCGTGACTTACGTTACTGACTGTAATGATAAAAAAATGTGTGGTGTGCTCCAAATAAAAAATAAGTAAAAGTGAAAATTCGGGCGCCAGGAGTACACACACAAAACGATGCCTAGGATAGACTTACCTGCGGGAGCTGGCTATTAATCTTCAAGCGGGAAGGTATCAATAAAATCGACCATTAAAGTTACAGATCTATTTTATTACCCGAAGGCTGCTGGTTGGGAGAAAAACACAAGAAAATTCCTTTCCAAAATTAACAGATATGGTTCTAACTAGAGGTGTAAAACTAAGATAGAATAATTGTTATTTTATGGCCTGTCATTATTGCACTTTTGAAAATCTAAAATAAGTACCACAAACCATACTAAATTCCATCGAATAAACTAAACCCGAGGAGTCAAAACATGCTCATCTTGGTGACCTCCGCTGAGATGCCAAGGGCGTCCATGATAAATTTTGGTAGAGGCGAGCGTTCAATTATTTAAGTTGAAGAAGAAAAATATAAGAAGAAGAAAGAAACGCCATGGGGCGTTTCTTCCAAAATATTTAAATGTGGTCATCAGTAGATGATGCAATCCAAGCAAATATATGTTCAAGTTAAATGATCCATCAAAAATATATGCTATCCAACCAAGATGTGGGTAAGGGGAATCGGCTACCACATAATTGGGACTAGATGCCGCCCATCTCAAGTTATATTTCTTGATTTATTTTAGGAGCGCTGCCATTTCGCCATAACCCAAAAATTGACGAGTCGAAAAGTGAGAAATGTCAAAGTGAACTTGACAACGTCAAAAAAAATCAGTGTGACCACTACACAAATCCAAGTCAACCAAACAATGAATTTTTTATAAGGCAACACCCAAGCTAAACAGTTAAATAAACGACGAGAATATGCATCCATGTGACGAGCTAAAAAGCCTCGTTACATGACATCCTCAACATTCTCTTGAATTGGTAAAATTTGACTACCTTCAATAATATCCACACATCTAGTTAGGTCTCCACTCTTTGGACCTTCACAATCGATCTGGCTTTCAGCCTCAGCACATTCACCTTTAGTTTGTCCTTCCATTATTTCCTCGGAATCCATAGCATTGCTTAGGTCATTTTGATAATAGTTGATACTGGTCTCCCTATTGCTTTCCTGGAGGAGGTTTATAGGGTCTTCGGGGTGATTAGAGCATACCGTGGTCAGCAAGTCATACTACTCATTACATTCCGAGTTTCCTCTATGCCTCGGAAAGTATTTCAACCCTTAATGTGTGTCATGTGTGGGTTCTACTCGGTTTTATAAACCTAGTGGGAATTTTTATTTAGGTATGAGATTAAAGTCCTTTTTTTTTATTAATTAAATAAAAAAACAATTTGGGAAATATACGCCTACTGCAAGTGTAGGGCTAAATAAAATGAGCTCTATGTGGGAAATAATCTACATGTTGGAGAGTGCTGGTCTAGTACAATAATTCTCAAAGCATGGAGCAGCACTTATGGATACCAAACATATGCAACAAGAATATTTTGTCCTCTGTTCTTATGCCCGGGTGCTACAGAATTGACACCTATATTTACTAATGCGTGGCATATGTATTCCATCATTTGATAAACTGGTTTCTTTGGGCA
Source organism: Xestia rhomboidea (assembly GCA_963853795.1). NCBI lineage: Eukaryota > Metazoa > Arthropoda > Insecta > Lepidoptera > Noctuidae > Xestia > Xestia rhomboidea. The sequence goes on from OY970774.1 coordinate 12,321,944, forward strand.
CACCATAACGGCCCCGTTTTTTGGTCTTGAATACTGCAGTCTGCTTCTTTCCTCACTAAAATGATCAATAAGTGCATGTGTGAGATGTAAACGGAATTGAAGAAATTAGTTGATGAAGGGGATATGTTGCAAAATTCTAATTTCAAGAAAATTTAATTTAAAGGTTCGCTTAAACATTTTAGGATTTTTCAAAACGCCTTAAATGTATTTAGCCAAAGAGAGTCTGGCGGCGCCAACCATTTAATATTTTTAAAATAGGAGAGAAATTAAAGAATAAAATGTATTACTTATGAAATTAGAAAAAAGAAACGAAAAACGAATTCATCAATTCTGATCCATTTCACGCCAACCCTAAAACTATTTTTTCCATTTTTTGTATTTTTTTTTTGCTGCTAATCAAATCAAATATAAATTTACTTGCAAATCGTTATTTTCCTGAAATGGTCAGCCATATCAATACTTAACTATATTGTTTCGTGAAGCTTTGCTTATAATGGTTCGGTTTTGTTCAGGAGCATAGATTGTATCATTTTTACGAAGCACTTTTTCGGATCCTCCCAAAATCTCGATTTGAATCCAAATATGGATGTCCCACTTCGGGAAATTTGTGGTCTATGATTTTAAAATATCCATTTAACATCAAGTATTGGTAAAGATAAAATTAAATAGATTTTTTTGTTTTGTCCGGCACGTGAATCCGACCAAATTATCAAATGATCTTTATCTTGGCAACTTGGATCTAGCTCCACAAACGTCAAGAGTGCACTTACGACTTCTGAACTTCCACGATCCGCTATATCTTCAGTCCATGTACAACAAACAGCTTGTTGTTTGGATGTTCCGTCTATGACATGAATACCAATGTTTGTCGTAAATAGAAGAAACCCAGATTGGTCGTAAATAGAATGCCTTGGATGTAGTTAATTTTGGCAAAGGCATTGTTTGCTGTAGATCTACTGTAATGTAAAGCACATCATCAGCCGACTTAGGTTTCTTTCGGTCGGCTTGCATCGCTTCCACATCTTAAAAGTAATTGCTTTATGTTCTTCATTTGAGTTTTTGGTATTCAAAACATAAATTAACTTCTGTGACAAAGATTTGGTTCTATGTTGTCTTCCTGATTTTGTATTTCTCAGTTAAATTTCTTTTTTCACATTTCCAGAAATGCGTCTTGGTCACATTCAAAAGGGGAGTAAGATATAACTTGTGCATATTTTTATTACGAGAATAATGGGACTGTTCGGATGAGTGTGCCCACTGGAGGTTGCAAATATTCGATAGTTTTGATATTCGAATATTTTTTCAGTGCTGTTCGAATAATATTCGAATATATTCAAAAAATAAAAAAAAAACACTTCAAATATCAGCTTTTATTGCTTTAGGAACAGATCAATTATTAACATTGCAAATAATCTAACATACCAACACGAATAGAATCATCGTTTATCTTTAAACAATATAAACTCGGTGTTAAGTAAAATAAAAATTATTATCAAATTCTCAAACATAGTAGGAAACTTATGTTCTTATAAATCTCACGATTATACATGAACATGTTAATCAAAACAATTATAAAATTCTCGAACAATTTAAAAAGTCTTAAACTCGTTAATAATAAAAACAAAAAGTATCACAAATGTAAAGGTGTCGTAAAGGCACTGCAGTATCATTTTCATATTCAATATTTACACTAATAAACCAGATTCATCAATAATAACTCAGAAAGAAGAAGAAAAAGTTATCGTTGAAGGTTGAAGGATTAAAATATTTTTTTTTGTATGTCAACTATGACTTTGGTGATAACATCATTTTCTACTTTAGGGAAGACAGTGAAGACAGTAGAAGATTGTTCCTGGTAGTATTTGTAAAGATTGTGCACGAAAATACTTAGTGTACATACCAGATCTGTTTATCGGCGTTGAGCGATTCTTAATTTTAAAGCCTTTTTTTTCTTTCAAGTCAATCAGTGCCTTTAATATTGCATCCTTTAATAGCAAAAATCTTGAAACCATGTCCGCCATGCTGCTCCACCGCGTTTTGCAATCTAAAACCAGGCTCGCTCTTTTGTTATCTTCAAGAACATGTTTATTTAAAACTTCTGTCCTAGTTGGAGACTTGCCGGTGGCTCCTATAACTAGAAATGGTTCATTAGTTATTTTTCCAATGAAGCATCATCAGCCTGTTAATGTTCCCACTGCTGGGACACAGGCCTCCCCTCTATGAGAGGGAATGGGCTATAATCCACGCGGGCCCACGCGGGTCACATGTCTTCGAATTTTTTGGTTCTAGGACATGCCGGTTTCCTCACGATGTTTTCCTTCACCGTTTTGAGAGCAGTGGTGATGAAATAAATTACACAAAGTAATGCGCCTGTCTGGGTTCGAACCCACGACTTACTGTTCTTAAGTCGGGGCCGCCACCACTGGGCCACCGCTACTCTCATGAAGCATAAAATTGAAATTAATTAGTAATATTTCCTGAATGAGGGCCTGGGGACTGAACGAACTAGGGCCATCGTCGCCGGCGCTGTAGCAAGGGTCACCTGAAGACATAGAACTCAAAGAGCGTTCGCCGGACGGCGTACTTTCACGTTGTTGGATGATACCATTTACTTGTAGTTCATCCTCACTCTCTCCCAAATCGAGCGAATGCTCCGAATTAGTGTCATTAGAACTATCCAGAGGTTCCAAATCATCTAGGTCTCGGTCCACATTTCGTCGCACTTGCCACGGATGATATCTCCACCGTTCCTGGTTTTCCACCTCTTCCGAGCTATCTGAGTTCGGTATACGTATTAATATTACCGGAGGAGCGAGAAGATTAAGATTTAAGGGGAAATCTTCATCCGAGTCCGATAATTCATCGAAGAAATTATTTCGTTCAGGTTCATCTGGTTCCGGACTGCTGGGGCGAGCATCATTCAAGATAGAGGGCATCAGGTTAAATGATTGCACCCAACAAGAATTCGTCGAAGTCGAAAAAGAAGTCGTCGCTACCTTTTTTGGCTTCGTTCAAGAGTTCCAATTGAGCTCGATGTTGCGATATAGCCCGCTGTTTTGATATGTGGCTGTTTCCGAGGTATCGATCTTTCTCGATATTGCAAACTTCTTCGAGGTTGTGATCTTCCCCGACGTTGCGAATTACCTCGATGCTGTGATGGGGCACAAAATGTTCAGTGAATATATCTTACTGGTTTGAAATAGCCACTTGTCTAGTGTTCTCTTTGATGTTCTAAATGATATGTTAATATAATTAAAAGGACACAATGTCACTAATTAAGTTTCGATGAAATGAAATGAAATGTTTTATTCAAGAAATTTGTTACAACAATGTGTGGTTGTGTTTGGGGACTCCTTTTAAGCAATTTCTTGGCTGTGTTAGGAGACCCCGCTCTTCAATAGCAAAATAATTACAACAGTGACAAATTATGTGGGTAATTAAACTATACTTAATATTTATCTACTTATTTCTATTATTATTATTTATTTTTAAATTAAAAAAGAGTAAAAATAAAAGCATATTAACAGCAAAAACATGAAAAATAGTGTAAGAGTGTGAGTGTGTGATGAGTAGGGCCCGGATAAATATGTATTAAAAAATCTAAATTATGTACATAAAATATGGACGAAAAAATCAAAAATATGGTAAAAATATGGAGTATAAAATAACAATACTTTTCATAAGCTTTGCTGATGTCTGGTGGTTACATTTAGGAAGTTCTTCACACGCCAATAAATAGGATATTCTGGGTCTATCTTCAAATAGACGTCCGATAATCACGTTGCCAATGCAACAAATTCAGAATCAAACTGTAAGTCAGTCTGAACTGGGAAATCAGCTGCTGAGGCTTGCCCAGTATCATGTCCTTCAGTTGGTACATCAGGAACGCCTTGCTTGCAGAATATGACGACAGTCCCCGTGTCATTCAGACGTGGTTGATAAGAAAGAATACCAACATTCATATGGTTGTAAATGTAAAATGTATGGTGATAGCCGCGAACAGTAAACTTGTGATGTCATTTGTTTTAACTGCCTCATTCACTGCGCAACTGCTAAAGAATCTAATACTATAGTGCATTGAAAATGATTATAAAAGGGTGTTCCTAAACGAAGCCGTAAGGCACTTGTTGTCCGTATTTGCGTTTTTTTTTTGATACCTTAGCCTTAGCTAGAAGTTACGGAGATATTGGAAGTCGAAAGACCCCAACTTTTTCACAAGTATTTTTTTAATACCCCAAGTAAAGTCGTTTCCCAGCAATCATTTTAACGTAGGGTTACTTACTTAGGTTTTATGTACAGAATGCTTGGTTGACAACTTCGTGAAGGGTCAGTTTACACCTTCTATTAATCAATAATTTAATTTTAATGCATTTATCGCGTAAAAAATGAAACACCTACCTCGCCTCCCGGCTCTAGCTGCAATTTGTGCGTACTCAGCAGGCACGAGAGTACGAACCCTGTTGTCCGTCATATTTTTTTAATTCGTCAAAGACGACCGTACGAAATATTATCCGCCACAGCGAGCGTTTCTGTTGCGAAGAGTACTGTAATCTGAAAATAGATAAGAGTAGAGTGCAAATTCGCATGCAGATTATTATCAATCGATTTTGAAAGGATTAAGATATGGTTATTCGTGAATTTTATACTTACATATCCACACTAAAATAAAATTTCAACGATTTCGCGAAGAAGTGGTAAAATCCCGCTGTGGTGGACCTAACCCTTTCTCGCACATCTTTCGACACCGAAACACCTTAAAGCAACGACAATATACAACTATATTGAAACTCCTCGTTAAAATCAATATAATTAGACCCCAGCTCGTTAATTACTTGTGGTAACCATAAATCTCCTTCAGCTGTTAACTTCTCTTCGAGGCACTTCTGGAAGCATGAATTTACTCTTGACTTCTCCGTGGTATTATTGCAGTCCTCGGTTACCATCAGGCTTTTTGCGAGGTCATCACATCTGGAATCAACACAAACATAACATCACGCCTGTAATCACTAATTTGGACTCCGTGGCTGCTACTTAGAAATTCCTGATAGAATAATCCAAAAACACTTGACCTGACCCTGGAATCGAACCCAGGACCTCATGCTTAGTAGTTCAAACCCTCGACCAACGATGCAGTCTCACATCACAAAAAACAAAATAATCACAAAAAGTGTATACGTACGTAAAAAATGTGTAAGTACTGACTGCGTATCAAACCTGCGACCCCTGGTCTATAAGGAGGTCACTAAACCGTCGGGCTACTTGCTCCGGTGACAATTGGTCGTTCTATTCTAATTCGTGCTTGTTATGACCGAGTAAGATAAGATGACATACCGCGGTGGGCAACGCTGCATTTCAATCATTACGTAGACTCACGGACTGACACATTTCACCTGAAACTAAAAAGTGCTTGTGAGACATCAGTTGGAAGTTGCCATCTTGATCAACTACCAAGAAGTTTGACCTTTTTCCTGAAATTAGCATCATATTAGTAAAAGGCCACCGCAATGAAGTGTCCTATTATGTTCAAGAACTGAAATGCACTAATTGATTCTACACCGAATTATTAAAGTACCTGCTTTTTTGCGGCCTTCATTGCAAAGAGACGTGTTTCCATGTTATTAAACTTTGTTTGTTACTGTACTCTGGACTCTGTAGTCCAGTTTAAAAGGAGTGTGGTCAAAAAGCGTATTTTTTTAAATCTTTATTTATTTACGGGGTTTTTTCTATAAGAATATGTCACCCCGATGATTGCATACAATTAAATTACATATAATTATGTACTTAAACTAAACTAGCCAACCCGCAACCTTATAGCCAGAATAATAATACAATAAAGTGTTCTAGCCTCATCGGACAATGACGAACAAAATATTTACAAATACTTACCCAAACCTAATGTACTTTTATTACTGAGTAGAACTCCAAGTTGATTGATGTATGACCCTACAGACACATCCAGTATTTTTCCTGGAACCATTTGCTCCTTGATGTCAGCAGAAGTAAGCAATATGGCCATGATTGCATTTAACACCTTGATGTAGTTATCAGCGGCATCGTAGAATGGCTCTAAACGTGGCAGGTGGGAAGCCAGCGGTGTCCGACATTTTTCCAGGTATTGCCTTTCGGCTAGTTCCAGCTGCTGTCTGCCGGTAGATGTCGAGGGCTTGACTTGTTGGAACTCCTGGAATGTCTGCTGAAAAATGTCTTCCGGTGATACTGACTTTTTTCTGAATTGGGAGTAAAATGAGTTTTAAAGTTTCTGCGTGTGTTGTTATTAACTTTTAATTAGAATGTATCATTGAACTATAAGGTATTTCTTTCTTTATCGGGTAGTTAGTGCCTAACCTGGTGTCAGAGTTCTTATGCCGCCCATGGGCCTCTGACTTGGCTTCACATGCCGTCGATGTATGTGAATGTATATTATGGACTGAAATAAGTAGCATTTGGGGATACAGGTTAAAAGCTTTAACACGTTCAACGCCACGGAATAAAATGATAAATTCCATTCAGGCCATGTCGGACAATGTTGGGCGACACCAGTATGTTCCGTTCAGGCCGTGGGGGACAATGGTGCCCGACAGTCAGAGCTATGTTTAAACGTCTCTTCTGAGCTGTCGGTCAACAATACAAGGCAATATTGTACGTAGCATGACCCGCGCGGCCTCCTAGAATAGTGTAATCATATCAGCACTCAAAAAATATTAATTTGTTAAAAAGTTATGCTTGTTTTTCTGATAATAGTCTTGCATTAACTTACATTTTTTTTGTGTAGTGCGTTATTGATTTATTTTTACGATTTTATGGAAAAAAAATTGTGTCCGATTTAAAGATGAAATAAAAAATCATGATAGTATTAATCAAACTCGGTTTTATTGTGTTAAACTTATGAAATTGGTACAGTATAACACAGTGAAACTTAAAAAATAATTTGAGATCACTGATCAGATTGAAAGTGTTACATTTTTATCATATTTACTACGTAAATTAATATAAATTAAACAGTATTTTAGTTTTAGAAATAACTAAAAATAACAAAATAACAATCATATTAAAGAAATATTTTAAAAAGAACGATGTACTTTATTAAAGCAATCTAAACAAAGAAACGGTTTATTTGGGCAGTCGTCACAGAATGTGTTTACTTTTTTTACTTTATTTTTCGCTTGGTTTCTACCTAGCATCTTTACTTTTTCCCTGTAACATTCAGAGCACCCTCTTCTAATAATACTACTTTTTCCTTCTTTCTTTACTAGTTTGTGCTTCCCTCTTTTTGATCTTTTTTCACGAATCTCATCCGTCTCAGTCATAGGATTCGAGCAAAACTCTTGTAATATTTCTTTTCTGAAGTCTACTACAGAAATGTGTTTATTTGTAACTTTTTTATATAGAATCATAGCATTTACTAACGTAGTATTAAGCAATAAATTAATAGCGAGTTTTTTATACCACTTTATTGTTTTTCGCAGTGGTGTAGAGTAAGCAGCTAATTGATCAGCCAAATCAACGGCTCCTTTGACTCTATTGTAGTCTACAACAATCTTTGGCTTTGATACCACATTTCCTCGTTTATTTACATGATGAAACCGTACCGAATGCTTCGTGGACAGAACGTACACATCGCGCTTGTCCTTCCATTTCATCATGGTTATTCCGTCGGTGCTTTCGGCTGCAGCAAACTGGCCTTTTTTGAGCTTAGCAGTAACAACATGTTTGGGAAGCTGTCTTCTATTTTTTCGAATGGTGCCTACTAAATGAGTTTCTTTGTCTAATAGTTGCCGTGCCAAATCTACACTTGTGTACCAATTATCGGTATACAAAGTGTGTCCTTTGTTGAGCAAATCTTCGCATAAAGACATGACTACGTTTGTAGGCGTTGTATTTGTATCGTCGTTTTTTCCTGCGTAAATGCTAATCTTATAAGTATACCCAGGAATCGTACATAATTTGAACTCTTTGATTCCATACTTGTGTCTTTTTTGTTTATTATACTGCCTAAATATTATTCTGCCACGGAATGGAACCATGCTCTCGTCAATACAAATATCTTCACCAGGGGTATAGTTGTTTTTGAAGTTCTCATTTAAATTATCCACCAGTTGACGTACTCGATGTAGTCGGTCTTCTTTGTTTTCATCATCTTTATCAGAAAAATGTAGCATTTTCAAAAGTAATTCAAATCGGTTTCGGGACATCACTGTTCTCGGAAAGGGATGCCCGATAATTTTATCTTTAGACCAATAGTGTGCCAATCTGGGTAATTTCACTAAACCCATGAATAAAATTAGGCCAAACACTTTTTTTATTTCTTCTATATTAGTCGGACTCCACTGATTAATACGTGCACCTCTTGTAGCTTCAGGCATATTGGTAATGTTATGAATAGCATATCGATTCGTGTTATGCACTATTTGTTGAAACACGTCATCAGTCACAAAGAGTGAATAAAAATCGACGGGCGATTTGTTATTCATAGATAATCTGACATGCAGCGGAGCACCAGAAACCTCGGTAAAAGGAATTATTTGGCGTTGATTACCTGTTGGTTCACTCCAAGAACTCGTGGTAGGTGTAACGCTTGAAGTTTCTTGCGTACTGACCCCATATCCTGAATTGCTGTCTTCACTATCCGATCTGATGATACGTACTCGTCGTGTTTGCCTTGTAGGCGCTATTTCCTCTTCATCTGAACTAATACGAAAACTACTGTTCAGCAGTGATATTTCAATGTTTTGAAGCTGTGTCAGATCTTCCTCCGTTATTTCAAAGGCATCATCAAAGTCACACATTTTAAGTAATAAAAATATATAAATCTATTGGATGAAATCACAAGCAGAAGCTAGTCTATTTTGTTAGTAGTCGTAGCGTATTTATGATTTGGCGGGAAAAAAAATGCGCAGCTAGCGTTCTCCCTAGCGTCCTGCGGGGCACTGAGAATTGCGCGCGCACAAAGATAGCTAGCGGCGCGCGGCGTTAGAGTGGGGGCGCGTGGACGGGATGCTCGGCGGGAGTGGGCGACACTGTGACCCGCGCGGCTTCAATGGAAGAAAGTTCAAATAATCATACGCAGCAGGCCATGGGGGACAATGTTGGGCGACATGAGTTATCTTCACATTTATAAAGATTTTCGCGGTTATGTCAATGTTTTGTAAGTTAAAAATGCATATTTATTAATGTAATTAAATAAAACGAAAAGTCGTTTTTTTGTCAATTTCAAATTTTTGTGTGGCTTAATAGGGAAAGTTAAGTGTCGCCCAGCATTGTCCGACATGGCGTTGAACGTGTTAATAATTGTCGGTGAGTAAATGACCGCTATTGACATATTAACTGGCAGCAGCTATAGCCCTTACCGCAACAAATTCAGAATCAAACTGTAAGTCAGTCTGAACTGCGAAATCAGCTGCTGAGGCTTGCCCAGTATCATGTCCTGCAGTTGGTACATCAGGAACGCCTTGCTTACAGAATATGACGACAGTCCCCGTGTCATTCAGACCTGGTTGATATGAAAGAATACAACATTCATATGGTTGTAAATGTAAAATGTATGGTGATAGCCGCGAACAGTAAACTTGTGATGTCATTTGTTTTAACTGCCTCATTCACTGCGCAACTGCTAAAGAATCTAATACTATAGTGCATTGAAAATGATTATAAAAGGGTGTGCCTAAACGAAGCCGTAAGGCACTTGTTGTCCGTATTTGCGTTTTTTTTCTTGATACCTTAACCTTAACTAGAAGTTACGGAGATATTGGAAGTCGAAAGACCCCAACTTTTTCACAAGTATTTTTTTAATACCCCAAGTAAAGTCGTTTCCCAGCAATCATTTTAACGTAGGGTTACTTACTTAGGTTTTATGTACAGAATGCTTGGTTGACAACTTCGTGAAGGGTCAGTTTACACCTTCTATTAATCGATAATTTAATTTTAATGCATTTATCGCGTAAAAAATGAAACACCTACCTCGCCTCCCGGCTCTACCTGCAATCTGTGCGTACTCAGCAGGCACGAGAGTACGAACCTGTTGTCCGTCATATTTTTTAATTCGTCAAAGACGACCGTACGAGGTATGTTCACGCCCACAGTGAGCGTTTCTGTTGCGAAGAGTACTTTAATCTGAAAATAGATTAGAGTAGAGTGCAAATTCGCATGCAGATTATTGTCAATCGATTTTTAATGGATAAAGATATGGTTATTCGTGAATTTTATACTTACATATCCACACTGAAATAACATTTCAACGATTTCGCGAAGAAGTGGTAAAATCCCGCTGTGGTGGACCTAACCCTTTGTCGCACATCTTTCGACACCGAAACACCTTAAAGCAAAGACAATATACAATTATATTGAAGCTCCTCGTTAAAATCAATATAATTAGACCCTAGCTCGTTAATTACTTGTGGTAACCATAAATCTCCTTCAGCTGTTAACTTCTCTTCGAGGCACTTCTGGAAGCATGAATTTACTCTTGACTTCTCCGTGGTATTATTGCAGTCCTCGGTTACCATCAGGCTTTTTGCGAGGTCATCACATCTGGAATCAACACAAACATAACATCACGCCTGTAATCACTAATTTGGACTCCGTGGCTGCTACTTAGAAATTCCTGATAGAATAATCCAAAAACACTTGACCTGACCCTGGAATCGAACCCAGGACCTCATGCTTAGTAGTTCAAACCCTCGACCAACGATGCAGTCTCACATCACAAAAAACAAAATAATCACAAAAAGTGTATACGTACGTAAAAAATGTGTAAGTACTGACTGCGTATCAAACCTGCGACCCCTGGTCTATAAGGAGGTCACTAAACCGTCGGGCTACTTGCTCCGGTGACAATGGTCGTTCTATTCTAATTCGTGCTTGTTATGACCGAGTAAGATAAGATGACATACCGCGGTGGGCAACGCTGCATTTCAATCATTACGTAGACTCACGGACTGACACATTTCACCTGAAACTAAAAAGTGCTTGTGAGACATCAGTTGGAAGTTGCCATCTTGATCAACTACCAAGAAGTTTGACCTTTTTCCTGAAATTAGCATCATATTAGTAAAAAGCCACCGCAATGAAGTGTCCTATTATGTTCAAGAACTGAAATGCACTCATTGATTCTACACCGAATTATATTATAAAGCACCTGCAGTTTTTGCGGCCTTCATTGCAAAAAGGCGTGTTTCCATGTTATTAGACTTTGTCTCTGTACTCCAATTTGAAAGGAGTGTGGTCAATAAAGCGTTTTTTTTAAATCTTTTTTTTATTTACGGGGTTTTTTCTATATGAATATGTCACCCCGATGATTGCATACAATTGAATTACATATATCAATATCATCATCATTTCAGCCGAAAGACGTCCACTGCTGGACATAGGCCTCCCACAAGTGTCGCCACATTGACCGGTCCCATGCGACTCGCATCCAGCGGACTCCCGCAACCTTCACCAGGTCATCGGTCCACCTAGTGGGAGGTCTTCCAACGCAACGTCTTCCGGTTCGCGGTCGCCACTCCAGAACTTTTCGGCCCCATCGGCCATCCGTTCTGCGAGCAATGTGACCTGCCCACTGCCACTTAAGTTTGGCAATTCTTCGGGCTACGTCGGTAACCTTGGTTCTCTTGCGGATGTCTTCATTTCTGATTCGATCGCGCAAGGAAACTCCGAGCATAGCCCTCTCCATTGCCCTTTGGGTGACTTTAAGCCTTCTGATGAGGCCCATTGTGAGCGACCACGTTTCGGTCCCGTATGTAATCACTGGCAACACACACTGGTCATAGACTTTCGTCTTGAGACACTGCGGTAAGTTGGACGAGAAGATACCGCGCAACTTCCCGAACGCTGCCCAGCCGAGTCGGATTCGACGATTGACCTCTTTCTCGAAGTTAGACCTACCTAACTGGACCGTTTGTCCCAGGTACACATAATCGTCTACAACTTCGAGTATAGAGTCTCCGATTTTGATAGGAGTGGGTGTGACATGGGCATTCAACATGACCTTGGTTTTGTCCATGTTCATTTTAAGACCCACTCTTCCGGAAGCTCTACTGAGGTCATCGAGCATCGTCCTGAGGTCCTCCATGGTCTCAGCCATGACCACTATATCGTCGGCAAACCGAAGGTGAGTGATGTACTCGCCATTGACGTTGATGCCTAGCCCTCTCCAGTCCAGAACCTTGAAGACATCCTCCAGTGCAGCGGTGAATAGTTTCGGAGATATGACGTCTCCCTGTCTCACACCTCGCTGCAGGAGGATAGGTTCTGAGGCTTGGTCCTGAAGTCGGACTGACATGGTGGCGTTTTTGTACAAACACTTCAACACCTCGATGTACCGATAGTCAATTTGGCACCGTTGGAGAGACTGCAGTACAGCCCAGGTCTCGATCGAATCGAAGGCTTTCTCGTAGTCCACAAACGCTAAACAGAGGGGCAGGTTATACTCTTCGGTCTTCTGTATAACCTGCCGCAGCGTATGTATGTGGTCCACGGTGCTAAAGCCTTTTCGGAAACCGGCTTGTTCGGTAGGCTGGAAATCGTCAAACCTGCGCGCGAGACGATTCGTGATGACTCTTGAAAACAACTTGTAGACATGGCTTAGAAGTGAGATGGGCCTATAATTCTTCAACCGGGCATTGTCGCCCGTCTTGAAGAAGAGTACCACCACACCCCTGCACCATGCCTGTGGCGTATTTCCCTCAAGTATGACGGAATTAAACAGCTTCTGAAGGGCCTTAAGAACCGGTTTTCCACCCGCCTTCAGGAGTTCGGCTGTAATTCCGTCATCACCCGGTGCCTTGTTGTTTTTGAGTTGCTTCAGAGCCATCCTAATCTCGTACAGGCTGACGTCCGGGATGTCTTCGGTATAGTGTCGGGTCAGTCTAGCTCTTGGGTCGTTTGCTAGATCTACGACGGGTTTATTGGTTGACGTGTACAACTGTCCATAGAAGCTCTCGATCTCCCTCAGAAGCTCCGGTTTGGCGGACAAGATCCTGCCATCGTCGGTCTTCAGTTTCGTGAGCTGGCTCTGCCCAATAGCCAGATCTCTTGCAAATACCTTGGAGCCTTTATTCCGCTCAATCGCGTCTTTAATACGCTCGGTATTAAAGCGGCGGAGGTCGCTCTTCAAGGATTTAGAGATCCGTCTATTGAGCTGCCGGTATTTACACGCTTCGTCTGAAGACTGCAGGATCATCTCACGCCGCTCCTTCATGAGCTTGAGAGTGTGATCGGAGAGTCTCTTGTTCTGATCTGTACGACGTGCCTTGAAGAACTTAGACCCGGTCGCATGGACAGCTTCCACGAACCCATCGTTATATTCGTCCACTGAGCTTCCTAGGCACTCGAAACGGTTCTGGAGTTCAAGCTGGAAGCTCTCGGGGTTTTGGATTTGGATCTGTGCTGGACGGAGCGTAGACTTCATCAGTCGATACCTTTTTTGATGTTCAATGTGCCTCTTACCATGCGGTGATCGCTCCCGGTTTTCACCGAATTGATCACAGAGACATCATTGAACATTTGCTTCTTGGTAGACATGATGAAGTCAATCTCATTTCTCGTTGCACCATCGGGGCTCTGCCAGGTCCACTTTCTGTGCTCAGGCTTTTTGGAGAAGGAGTTCATCATATAGAGGCCCTCCTTCTCCATAAAACTAGCCAGTTGGTGACCCCGGCGATTCCGACGTCCAACTCCAAATTGCCCCACCTGCAGCTCATCCCCGTCTCGTTTGCCCAGTTTCGCGTTGAAGTCCCCCATGACAACGGTAAAGTGAGTTTTGGAACCATGCATGGCTTTAGTAATATCCTCATACATGGTCTCCACTTCGTCGTCAGGGTGTGCCGAGGTCGGGGCGTAAACCTGTATGACCTTCAGCGAATATCTTGAGGATATTCTGAGTATAAGGTACGCCACCCTGGTCGACACACTCTCGATCTTCACTACGTTGTTCACGAGGGACTTGTGGACGATAAACCCGACACCACCCTGGGACTGCCGGTCACCCTCTCGGAAATAGAGCAGGTTGCCGGATTTCAGGATTATCGTGTCCTCCCCCTCTCTTCGGACTTCTGATAATCCCACAATACTCCATCGCAGCCTACTCAATTCCTCTTCGAGTTCCGTTATCTTCTCGTCGGTCCGGAGTGTGCGTGTGTTATATGTTGCCAGGTCCAGTCGCTGGTATTGGCAGCCGGATCCCTTCCGGAGATTCTTCGCACCCCTTGCCACGCCGTAGCCTCGACCGCTGCCGTAGTCGAGGGTAGACGGGCTGCCGGGCACTAGGGGCCATTTCTTTGATGCGCTTTTCATGTGGGGGGTTTTGCCATAATCGCCACGCTTGGCAGGCGGGTTGGCGATCGCAGTACGGTTGTTACAAAAGCACAGAGAACGCTGCTGCCCATTCTCTAGTAAGTCCCTTAGTCGCCTCTTACGACACCCACGGGAAGATATGGGATAGTGCTATTCTTTACATCCGTATATATCAATATACTTAAACTAAACTAGCCAACCCGCAACCTTATAGCCATAATTATAATACAATAAAGTGTTCTAGCCTCATCGGACAATGACGAACAAAATATTTACAAATACTTACCCAAACCTAATGTACTTTTACTACTGAGTAGAACACCAAGTTGATTGATGTATGACCCTACAGACACGTCCAGTATTTTTCCTGGAACCATTTGCTCCTTGATGTCAGCAGAAGTAAGCAATATGGGCATGATTGCATTTAACACCTTGATGTAGTTATCAGCGGCATCGTAGAATGGCTCTAAACGTGCCAGGTGCGAAGCCAGCGGTGTCCGACATTTTTCCAGGTAATGCCTTTCGGCTAGTTCCAGCTGCTGTCTGCCGTTAGATGTCGATGGCTTGACTTGTTGGAACTCCTGGAATGTCTGCTGAAAAATGTCTTCCAGTGATACTGACTTTTTTCTGAATTGGGAGTAAAATGAGTATTAAAGTTTCTGCGTGTGTTGTGATTAACTTGTAATTAGAATGTATCATTGAACTATAAGGTATTTCTTTCTTTATCGGGTAGTTAGTGCCTAACCTGGTGTCAGAGTTCTTATGCCGCCCATGGGCCTCTGACTTGGCTTCACATGCCGTCGATGTATGTGAATGTATATTATGGACTGAAATAAGTAGCATTTGGGGATACAGGTTAAAAGCTTTAATAATTGTCGGTGAGTAAATGACCGCTATTGACATCTTAACTGGCAGCAACTATAGCCCTTACCGCAACAAATTCAGAATCCAAACTGTAAGTCAGTCTGAACTGCGAAATCAGCTGCTAAGGCTTGCCCAGTATCATGTCCTTCAGTTGGTACATCAGGAACGCCTTGCTTGCAGAATATGACGACAGTCCCCGTGTCATTCAGACCTGGTTGATAAGAAACAATACCAACATTCATATGGTTGTAAATGTAAAATGTATGGTGATAGCCGCGAACAGTAAACTTGTGATGTCATTTGTTTTAACTGCGCAACTGCTAAAGAATCTCGTACTATACTGCATTGAAAATTATTATAAAAGGGTGTGCCTAAACGCAGCCGTAAGGCACTTGTTGTCCGTATTTGCGTTTTTTTTCTTGATACCTTAACCTTAACTAGAAGTTACGGAGATATTGGAAGTCGAAAGACCCCAACTTTTTCACAAGTATTTTTTTAATACCCCAAGTAGTCGTTTCCCAGCAATCATTTTAACGTAGGGTTACTTACACTTCGTGAAGGGTCAGTTTACACCTTCTATTAATCGATAATTTAATTTTAATGCATTTATCGCGTAAAAAATGAAACACCTACCTCGCCTCCCGGCTCTACCTGCAATCTGTGCGTACTCAGCAGGCACGAGAGTACGAACCTGTTGTCCGTCATATTTTTTAATTCGTCAAAGACGACCGTACGAGGTATGTTCACGCCCACAGTGAGCGTTTCTGTTGCGAAGAGTACTTTAATCTGAAAATAGATTAGAGTAGAGTGCAAATTCGCATGCAGATTATTGTCAATCGATTTTTAATGGATAAAGATATGGTTATTCGTGAATTTTATACTTACATATCCACACTGAAATAACATTTCAACGATTTCGCGAAGAAGTGGTAAAATCCCGCTGTGGTGGACCTAACCCTTTGTCGCACATCTTTCGACACCGAAACACCTTAAAGCAAAGACAATATACAATTATATTGAAGCTCCTCGTTAAAATCAATATAATTAGACCCTAGCTCGTTAATTACTTGTGGTAACCATAAATCTCCTTCAGCTGTTAACTTCTCTTCGAGGCACTTCTGGAAGCATGAATTTACTCTTGACTTCTCCGTGGTATTATTGCAGTCCTCGGTTACCATCAGGCTTTTTGCGAGGTCATCACATCTGGAATCAACACAAACATAACATCACGCCTGTAATCACTAATTTGGACTCCGTGGCTGCTACTTAGAAATTCCTGATAGAATAATCCAAAAACACTTGACCTGACCCTGGAATCGAACCCAGGACCTCATGCTTAGTAGTTCAAACCCTCGACCAACGATGCAGTCTCACATCACAAAAAACAAAATAATCACAAAAAGTGTATACGTACGTAAAAAATGTGTAAGTACTGACTGCGTATCAAACCTGCGACCCCTGGTCTATAAGGAGGTCACTAAACCGTCGGGCTACTTGCTCCGGTGACAATTGGTCGTTCTATTCTAATTCGTGCTTGTTATGACCGAGTAAGATAAGATGACATACCGCGGTGGGCAACGCTGCATTTCAATCATTACGTAGACTCACGGACTGACACATTTCACCTGAAACTAAAAAGTGCTTGTGAGACATCAGTTGGAAGTTGCCATCTTGATCAACTACCAAGAAGTTTGACCTTTTTCCTGAAATTAGCATCATATTAGTAAAAGGCCACCGCAATGAAGTGTCCTATTATGTTCAAGAACTGAAATGCACTAATTGATTCTACACCGAATTATTAAAGTACCTGCTTTTTTGCGGCCTTCATTGCAAAGAGACGTGTTTCCATGTTATTAAACTTTGTTTGTTACTGTACTCTGGACTCTGTAGTCCAGTTTAAAAGGAGTGTGGTCAAAAAGCGTATTTTTTTAAATCTTTATTTATTTACGGGGTTTTTTCTATAAGAATATGTCACCCCGATGATTGCATACAATTAAATTACATATAATTATGTACTTAAACTAAACTAGCCAACCCGCAACCTTATAGCCAGAATAATAATACAATAAAGTGTTCTAGCCTCATCGGACAATGACGAACAAAATATTTACAAATACTTACCCAAACCTAATGTACTTTTATTACTGAGTAGAACTCCAAGTTGATTGATGTATGACCCTACAGACACATCCAGTATTTTTCCTGGAACCATTTGCTCCTTGATGTCAGCAGAAGTAAGCAATATGGCCATGATTGCATTTAACACCTTGATGTAGTTATCAGCGGCATCGTAGAATGGCTCTAAACGTGGCAGGTGGGAAGCCAGCGGTGTCCGACATTTTTCCAGGTATTGCCTTTCGGCTAGTTCCAGCTGCTGTCTGCCGGTAGATGTCGAGGGCTTGACTTGTTGGAACTCCTGGAATGTCTGCTGAAAAATGTCTTCCAGTGATACTGACTTTTTTCTGAATTGGGAGTAAAATGAGTTTTAAAGTTTCTGCGTGTGTTGTTATTAACTTTTAATTAGAATGTATCATTGAACTATAAGGTATTTCTTTCTTTATCGGGTAGTTAGTGCCTAACCTGGTGTCAGAGTTCTTATGCCGCCCATGGGCCTCTGACTTGGCTTCACATGCCGTCGATGTATGTGAATGTATATTATGGACTGAAATAAGTAGCATTTGGGGATGACTGATGTGATTGCATACAATTAAATTACATATAATTATGTACTTAAACTAAACTAGCCAACCCGCAACCTTATAGCCAGAATAATAATACAATAAAGTGTTCTAGCCTCATCGGACAATGACGAACAAAATATTTACAAATACTTACCCAAACCTAATGTACTTTTATTACTGAGTAGAACTCCAAGTTGATTGATGTATGACCCTACAGACACATCCAGTATTTTTCCTGGAACCATTTGCTCCTTGATTTCAGCAGAAGTAAGCAATATGGCCATGATTGCATTTAACACCTTGATGTAGTTATCAGCGGCATCGTAGAATGGCTCTAAACGTGGCAGGTGGGAAGCCAGCGGTGTCCGACATTTTTCCAGGTATTGCCTTTCGGCTAGTTCCAGCTGCTGTCTGCCGGTAGATGTCGAGGGCTTGACTTGTTGGAACTCCTGGAATGTCTGCTGAAAAATGTCTTCCAGTGATACTGACTTTTTTCAAAATGAGTTTTAAAGTTTCTGCGTGTGTTGTTATTAACTTTTAATTAGAATATATCATTGAACTATAAGGTATTTCTTTCTTTATCGGGTAGTTAGTGCCTAACCTGGTGTCAGAGTTCTTATGCCGCCCATGGGCCTCTGACTTGGCTTCACATGCCGTCGATGTATGTGAATGTATATTATGGACTGAAATAAGTAGCATTTGGCGATGATGCCTCATTCACTGCGCAACTGCTAAAGAATCTAATACTATAGTGCATTGAAAATGATTATAAAAGGGTGTGCCTAAACGAAGCCGTAAGGCACTTGTTGTCCGTATTTGCGTTTTTTTTCTTGATACCTTAACCTTAACTAGAAGTTACGGAGATATTGGAAGTCGAAAGACCCCAACTTTTTCACAAGTATTTTTTTAATACCCCAAGTAAAGTCGTTTCCCAGCAATCATTTTAACGTAGGGTTACTTACTTAGGTTTTATGTACAGAATGCTTGGTTGACAACTTCGTGAAGGGTCAGTTTACACCTTCTATTAATCAATAATTTAATTCTAATGCATTTATCGCGTAAAAAATGAAACACCTACCTCGCCTCCCGGCTCTACCTGCAATTTGTGCGTACTCAGCAGGCACGAGAGTACAAACCCTGTTGTCCGTCATATTTTTTTAATTCGTCAAAGACGACCGTACGAAATATTATGTTCACGCCCACAGCGAGCGTTTCTGTTGCGAAGAGTACTGTAATCTGAAAATAGATAAGAGTAGAGTGCAAATTCGCATGCAGATTATTATCAATCGATTTTGAAAGGATTAAGATATGGTTATTCGTGAATTTTATACTTACATATCCACACTGAACTAAAATTTCAACGATTTCGCGAAGAAGTGGTAAAATCCCGCTGTGGTGGACCTAACCCTTTGTCGCACATCTTTCGACACCGAAACACCTTAAAGCAAAGACAATATACAATTATATTGAAGCTCCTCGTTAAAATCAATATAATTAGACCCCAGCTCGTTAATTACTTGTGGTAACCATAAATCTCCTTCAGCTCTTAACTTCTCTTCGAGGCACTTCTGGAAGCATGAATTTACTCTTGACTTCTCCGTGGTATTATTGCAGTCCTCGGTTACCATCAGGCTTTTTGCGAGGTCATCACATCTGGAATCAACACAAACATAACATCACGCCTGTAATCACTAATTTGGACTCCGTGGCTGCTACTTAGAAATTCCTGATAGAATAATCCAAAAACACTTTACCTGACCCTAGAATCGAACCCAGGACCTCATGCTTAGTAGTTCAAACCCTCGACCAACGATGCAGTCTCACATCACAAAAAACAAAATAATCACAAAAAGTGTATACGTACGTAAAAAATGTGTAAGTACTGACTGCGTATCAAACCTGCGACCCCTGGTCTATAAGGAGGTCACTAAACCGTCGGGCTACTTGCTCCGGTGACAATTGGTCGTTCTATTCTAATTCGTGCTTGTTATGACCGAGTAAGATAAGATGACATACCGCGGTGGGCAACGCTGCATTTCAATCATTACGTAGACTCACGGACTGACACATTTCACCTGAAACTAAAAAGTGCTTGTGAGACATCAGTTGGAAGTTGCCATCTTGATCAACTACCAAGAAGTTTGACCTTTTTCCTGAAATTAGCATCATATTAGTAAAAGGCCACCGCAATGAAGTGTCCTATTATGTTCAAGAACTGAAATGCACTAATTGATTCTACACCGAATTATTAAAGTACCTGCTTTTTTGCGGCCTTCATTGCAAAGAGACGTGTTTCCATGTTATTAAACTTTGTTTGTTACTGTACTCTGGACTCTGTAGTCCAATTTAAAAGGAGTGTGGTCAAAAAGCGTATTTTTTTAAATCTTTATTTATTTACGGGGTTTTTTCTATAAGAATATGTCACCCCGATGATTGCATACAATTAAATTACATATAATTATGTACTTAAACTAAACTAGCCAACCCGCAACCTTATAGCCAGAATAATAATACAATAAAGTGTTCTAGCCTCATCGGACAATGACGAACAAAATATTTACAAATACTTACCCAAACCTAATGTACTTTTATTACTGAGTAGAACTCCAAGTTGATTGATGTATGACCCTACAGACACATCCAGTATTTTTCCTGGAACCATTTGCTCCTTGATGTCAGCAGAAGTAAGCAATATGGCCATGATTGCATTTAACACCTTGATGTAGTTATCAGCGGCATCGTAGAATGGCTCTAAACGTGGCAGGTGGGAAGCCAGCGGTGTCCGACATTTTTCCAGGTATTGCCTTTCGGCTAGTTCCAGCTGCTGTCTGCCGGTAGATGTCGAGGGCTTGACTTGTTGGAACTCCTGGAATGTCTGCTGAAAAATGTCTTCCAGTGATACTGACTTTTTTCTGAATTGGGAGTAAAATGAGTTTTAAAGTTTCTGCGTGTGTTGTTATTAACTTTTAATTAGAATGTATCATTGAACTATAAGGTATTTCTTTCTTTATCGGGTAGTTAGTGCCTAACCTGGTGTCAGAGTTCTTATGCCGCCCATGGGCCTCTGACTTGGCTTCACATGCCGTCGATGTATGTGAATGTATATTATGGACTGAAATAAGTAGCATTTGGGGATACAGGTTAAAAGCTTTAATAATTGTCGGTGAGTAAATGACCGCTATTGACATATTAACTGGCAGCAGCTATAGCCCTTACCGCAACAAATTCAGAATCAAACTGTAAGTCAGTCTGAACTGCGAAATCAGCTGCTGAGGCTTGCCCAGTATCATGTCCTGCAGTTGGTACATCAGGAACGCCTTGCTTACAGAATATGACGACAGTCCCCGTGTCATTCAGACCTGGTTGATATGAAAGAATACAACATTCATATGGTTGTAAATGTAAAATGTATGGTGATAGCCGCGAACAGTAAACTTGTGATGTCATTTGTTTTAACTGCGCAACTGCTAAAGAATCTCGTACTATACTGCATTGAAAATTATTATAAAAGGGTGTGCCTAAACGCAGCCGTAAGGCACTTGTTGTCCGTATTTGCGTTTTTTTTCTTGATACCTTAACCTTAACTAGAAGTTACGGAGATATTGGAAGTCGAAAGACCCCAACTTTTTCACAAGTATTTTTTTAATACCCCAAGTAGTCGTTTCCCAGCAATCATTTTAACGTAGGGTTACTTACACTTCGTGAAGGGTCAGTTTACACCTTCTATTAATCGATAATTTAATTTTAATGCATTTATCGCGTAAAAAATGAAACACCTACCTCGCCTCCCGGCTCTACCTGCAATCTGTGCGTACTCAGCAGGCACGAGAGTACGAACCTGTTGTCCGTCATATTTTTTAATTCGTCAAAGACGACCGTACGAGGTATGTTCACGCCCACAGTGAGCGTTTCTGTTGCGAAGAGTACTTTAATCTGAAAATAGATTAGAGTAGAGTGCAAATTCGCATGCAGATTATTGTCAATCGATTTTTAATGGATAAAGATATGGTTATTCGTGAATTTTATACTTACATATCCACACTGAAATAACATTTCAACGATTTCGCGAAGAAGTGGTAAAATCCCGCTGTGGTGGACCTAACCCTTTGTCGCACATCTTTCGACACCGAAACACCTTAAAGCAAAGACAATATACAATTATATTGAAGCTCCTCGTTAAAATCAATATAATTAGACCCTAGCTCGTTAATTACTTGTGGTAACCATAAATCTCCTTCAGCTGTTAACTTCTCTTCGAGGCACTTCTGGAAGCATGAATTTACTCTTGACTTCTCCGTGGTATTATTGCAGTCCTCGGTTACCATCAGGCTTTTTGCGAGGTCATCACATCTGGAATCAACACAAACATAACATCACGCCTGTAATCACTAATTTGGACTCCGTGGCTGCTACTTAGAAATTCCTGATAGAATAATCCAAAAACACTTGACCTGACCCTGGAATCGAACCCAGGACCTCATGCTTAGTAGTTCAAACCCTCGACCAACGATGCAGTCTCACATCACAAAAAACAAAATAATCACAAAAAGTGTATACGTACGTAAAAAATGTGTAAGTACTGACTGCGTATCAAACCTGCGACCCCTGGTCTATAAGGAGGTCACTAAACCGTCGGGCTACTTGCTCCGGTGACAATTGGTCGTTCTATTCTAATTCGTGCTTGTTATGACCGAGTAAGATAAGATGACATACCGCGGTGGGCAACGCTGCATTTCAATCATTACGTAGACTCACGGACTGACACATTTCACCTGAAAATAAAAAGTGCTTGTGAGACATCAGTTGGAAGTTGCCATCTTGATCAACTACCAAGAAGTTTGACCTTTTTCCTGAAATTAGCATCATATTAGTAAAAAGCCACCGCAATGAAGTGTCCTATTATGTTCAAGAACTGAAATGCACTCATTGATTCTACACCGAATTATATTATAAAGCACCTGCAGTTTTTGCGGCCTTCATTGCAAAAAGGCGTGTTTCCATGTTATTAGACTTTGTCTCTGTACTCTGTAGTCCAATTTGAAAGGAGTGTGGTCAATAAAGCGTTTTTATTTAAATGGTTTTTTATTTACGGGGTTTTTTCTATAAGAATATGTCACCCCGATGATTGCATACAATTAAATTACATATATCAATGTACTTAAACTAAACTAGCCAACCCGCAACCTTATAGCCATAATTATAATACAATGAAGTGTTCTAGCCTCATCGGACAATGACGAACAAAATATTAACAAATACTTACCCAAACCTAATGTACTTTTATTACTGAGTAGAACACCAAGTTGATTCATGTATGACCCTACAGACACGTCCAGTATTTTTCCTGGAACCATTTGCTCCTTGATGTCAGCATAAGTAAGCCATATGGGCATGATTGCATTTAACACCTTGATGTAGTTATCAGCGGCATCGTAGAATGGCTCTAAACGTGCCAGGTGCGAAGTGTCATGTTACTGCAAATATTAATGAAAGAAAATAAGCAGTTGACAATTAAATTTGATAAAGTAAAAAATACAATAGTAATTATTAAAAAGAATTCCTAACTAAAAGCACGCTCAACAGAGAATTTTGGATTTACTGTACTTGATTGAGATATTCAGGGACAGGCTTAAGGTCTTGAAGTAGGTAGTGGAGAAACAACTCCCAGAACAGGTTGCGGCGTCCTCAGGAAGAATGGCGTGTCTCCAGGGCTTGTAGAGCTCCTGGAGTATAGGCGTTCTCTGGAAATATGACGTGTCTCCAGGGCTTGTAGAGCTCCTGGAGTGTAAGCGTCCTCTGTGGTTCACGAGCACAGAGGGTTCATGAGTGGAACGACTTCTGGAACTTTAGGGAGACCAGGTGTCCTATGCCATGTGACTCTCGAGGCTCAGGTTCAGCAACTAATTTTATACTAATCTGAATGAAGCTGGCGTCCCTTTTATATCAGAATTTTCAGCGTTTTTCCATATCAACTGTTTTATTTTCTTCTTTTTAAATTTCTCGAATTTCAGTTTTTGAAAATCAAAAACTGTGATTGGCCTGTATTTAAAACAGCCTGTATTATTTAGTTCAAAACTTCCTAGAAGATTTCTGTGAGCGTGTTAATAAATTATATAAACTTAAAATAAGATACTGTTAACTAGTAAACTATAGTAATTAATAAAAGATTAAATTATTTGAGCTAAAATTAATAAAAATAAAAATAAATTACAGAAATCAAAAGCGACCTTTTTAGTCCTAACCACTAAGAAAAACAATGACACAAAATTAGAGAAAAATGTAATTGACAGCTTGACAACTGACGTAATGTCAACAGAAAAGTAAATATTGAAAATTATTAGATTTTAAATTTAATTTCAGCAAAATCAAAGATAATAAATCGAATAAGATCGGTAGTATGACTGCCAACAAAAATAGTTGTCGCCAAGGCGCGACATAAGATGTAAAAGTAAAAAATATAAACAATGAGTATAATTGATAGTAAAAGTGTAAGTACCTATAGCATTTAGATACTATATTACCTAATAAGTATACAGTGTCTGAATCACGAAGATACTATAGAAGCCAGCGGTGTCCGACATTTTTCCAGGTATTGCCTTTCGGCTAGTTCCAGCTGCTGTCTGCCGGTAGATGTCGAGGGCTTGACTTGTTGGAACTCCTGGAATGTCTGCTGAAAAATGTCTTCCAGTGATACTGACTTTTTTCTGAATTGGGAGTAAAATGAGTATTAAAGTTTCTGCGTGTGTTGTGATTAACTTTTAATTAGAATGTATCATTGAACTATAAGGTATTTCTTTCTTTATCGGGTAGTTAGTGCCTAACCTGGTGTCAGAGTTCTTATGCCGCCCATGGGCCTCTGACTTGGCTTCACATGCCGTCGATGTATGTGAATGTATATTATGGACTGAAATAAGTAGCGTTTATACAGGTTAAAAGCTTTAATAATTGTCGGTGAGTAAATGACCGCTATTGACATCTTAACTGGCAGCAGCTATAGCCCTTACCGCAACAAATTCAGAATCAAACTGTAAGTCAGTCTGAACTGCGAAATCAGCTGCTGAAGCTTGCCCAGTATCATGTCCTGCAGTTGGTACATCAGGAACGCCTTGCTTACAGAATATGACGACAGTCCCCGTGTCATTCAGACCTGGTTGATATGAAAGAATACAACATTCATATGGTTGTAAATGTAAAATGTATGGTGATAGCCGCGAACAGTAAACTTGTGATGTCATTTGTTTTAACTGCCTCATTCACTGCGCAACTGCTAAAGAATCTAATACTATAGTGCATTGAAAATGATTATAAAAGGGTGTGCCTAAACGAAGCCGTAAGGCACTTGTTGTCCGTATTTGCGTTTTAACTTCGTGAAGGGTCAGTTTACACCTTCTATTAATCAATAATTTAATTTTAATGCATTTATCGCGTAAAAAATGAAACACCTACCTCGCCTCCCGGCTCTACCTGCAATCTGTGCGTACTCAGCAGGCACGAGAGTACCAACCTGTTGTCCGTCATATTTTTTAATTCGTCAAAGACGACCGTACGAGATATTTTCACGCCCACAGCGAGCGTTTCTGTTGCGAAGAGTACTTTAATCTGAAAATAGATTAGAGTAGAGTGCAAATTCGCATGCAGATTATTGTCAATCGATTTTTAAAGGATAAAGATATGGTTATTCGTGAATTTTATACTTACATATCCACACTGAAATAACATTTCAACGATTTCGCGAAGAAGTGGTAAAATCCCGCTGTGGTGGACCTAACCCTTTCTCGCACATCTTTCGACACCGAAACACCTTAAAGCAAAGACAATATACAATTATATTGAAGCTCCTCGTTAAAATCAATATAATTAGACCCTAGCTCGTTAATTTTCAATTTGAGAACAATTCTTTCTCGTAAGTGGTACTAACTTGGTACTCTGTGCTTAATTTGCTTAGCTTTCACCATTTAAATTAAGTAACTAGTTCCTTGACTAATTTGATAACATTGTTTTTAATTTTACAGACTATTACACAATTATGAAGTGCCTGTTACTGTCACAGATGAGCTTGTGGAAAATGTTGAAATACAAGAAATAAGGTACTACAACTTTCTGCATGGGTTTAAATAAATAGGATAACATGTAGACTAATGTCATTGTAATTATTTATTTTTCAGCTTGGAACAGGAAAATTTAGGTCGGCCAATTACCAACGACCCGCCTCCAAAGCGGCGCCGTCGCCAAAGATCTGCACGGCGTTACGCAGCGGAAGGTAAAGATTATGTTTTTTTTTTTTTTGATGATTAACGCCCCACTCTAGGGGAGTGTGATACGTGATTTAGAAAAGTGAAATCCCGAAGGTCATGTCCCCGAAAGTACACCTATTCTAAACACTTAACAACGAATGCACGCTACCACGAAAAACCAAACGCCGTAGCCATGGGATCTCGAATAACTAAATCTCTAATTTCACCAATTCTAAACACTTAACAACGAATGCACGCTACCGCGAAATACCTAAGGCCGTAGCCATGGGATCTCTAATGGCGCATACACACATGCCCGGCGGCACGGCCGGCGGCATGGCCGGCGGCCGTGCCGCCGGCATTTGCCGCATCTCAGCCGCGGCACGCGCGGCTTTTGGTTACCGGCGGCAGTTTGCTTGCGGCTTCGATACGGAGTGGTAGTGTTGTCGTATAATTTCATAGAAGTAAATAACGAAATGACAGAATTTAACTGGGATGATAGTGCAGTACTTTTATTAATAGAAAAGTATCAAGAAAATGAACCATTGTGAAACCCAAGGCATATGGATTTCAAGAATCGCAACAAAAGAAATGATGCTATTAGGGATATTGCTTCTGTGTTTAACATAGCATCATCAGAAATTGAGAGAAAACTGAAGAATTTATCCAGCCATTATTTTCGAGAAAAACGCAAATATGAAGAATCTAAAAGGAGTGGATCTGGACGGGAAGATGTTCAATTGCCGAAATGGTTTGCTTATAAGGCGTTATCATTTCTTAGTGACAAGAATGCACCGGTACCGACTCTGAACAGCCACGCACCTATTGTAAGTACCCATCAAATTTTTATAATCAAGTAGACTAGTTGGTCGCCTATTGATCGAAATTCGACCATAATTAATTAAAAATACATATTTCATTACGGTTACAAAGATGTGATGTGTGATTACATGTATTTACGAAAATATTACTTAATGAAATATGTATTTTTAATTAATTATGGTCGAATTTCGATCAATAGGCGACCAACTAGTCTACTTGATTATAAAAATTTGATGGGTACTTACAATAGGTGCGTGGCTGTTCAGAGTCGGTACCGGTGCATTCTTGTCACTAAGAAATGATAACGCCTTATAAGCAAACCATTTCGGCAATTGAACATCTTCCCGTCCAGATCCACTCCTTTTAGATTCTTCATATTTGCGTTTTTCTCGAAAATAATGGCTGGATAAATTCTTCAGTTTTCTCTCAATTTCTGATGATGCTATGTTAAACACAGAAGCAATATCCCTAATAGCATCATTTCTTTTGTTGCGATTCTTGAAATCCATATGCCTTGGGTTTCACAATGGTTCATTTTCTTGATACTTTTCTATTAATAAAAGTACTGCACTATCATCCCAGTTAAATTCTGTCATTTCGTTATTTACTTCTATGAAATTATACGACAACACTACCACTCCGTATCGAAGCCGCAAGCAAACTGCCGCCGGTAACCAAAAGCCGCGCGTGCCGCGGCTGAGATGCGGCAAATGCCGGCGGCACGGCCGCCGGCCATGCCGCCGGCCGTGCCGCCGGGCATGTGTGTATGCGCCATTAGAGATCCCATGGCTACGGCCTTAGGTATTTCGCGGTAGCGTGCATTCGTTGTTAAGTGTTTAGAATTGGTGAAATTAGAGATTTAGTTATTCGAGATCCCATGGCTACGGCGTTTGGTTTTTCGTGGTAGCGTGCATTCGTTGTTAAGTGTTTAGAATAGGTGTACTTTCGGGGACATGACCTTCGGGATTTCACTTTTCTAAATCACGTATCACACTCCCCTAGAGTGGGGCGTTAATCATCAAAAAAAAAAAAAACATAATCTTTACCTTCCGCTGCGTAACGCCGTGCAGATCTTTGGCGACGGCGCCGCTTTGGAGGCGGGTCGTTGGTAATTGGCCGACCTAAATTTTCCTGTTCCAAGCTGAAAAATAAATAATTACAATGACATTAGTCTACATGTTATCCTATTTATTTAAACCCATGCAGAAAGTTGTAGTACCTTATTTCTTGTATTTCAACATTTTCCACAAGCTCATCTGTGACAGTAACAGGCACTTCATAATTGTGTAATAGTCTGTAAAATTAAAAACAATGTTATCAAATTAGTCAAGGAACTAGTTACTTAATTTAAATGGTGAAAGCTAAGCAAATTAAGCACAGAGTACCAAGTTAGTACCACTTACGAGAAAGAATTGTTCTCAAATTGAAAATTAGAACTAGTAGTAGGACTAAACACCACAGGGAGCGTGTTAACGCAATTTGTGCAGATAACGCATCTGCGCGTTTTTCGGATTATTAACAGGTGCTTGCGACGCGTATGCGCGTCCATTCAATTTACTTAACTTTCTTTGAGTGCGGCACGACGCACCTGTGCGTCTATTGTGCATTTCTATTGTTTCGAAAACATCGTAAAGTAAGGGTGTCTGCACACTAGCTATTTAGATTTTAACATCGGTACGATATTCGGTTGTTACACAAGTAATGTTACGACTCGTACATGTGATATAGCAAAATAAATTGTAAAGCTGAAGGAATGGACTTATCTAAAAATCAAGGTGTTTATCTTTAATTTGAACTAAAAAAAAAAACGAAGTTGAAAAACAGTTGCGAAAACCGATATTTTACCGTTTTATTTACTGAAAAACTTTATATCCATTTAAAAAAAAAAAAAAAAAATTAAAAAATTAAAAAAAAAAAAATATTAATATAATTTATATATATATATTAATTAATTTTAAAAATATCTAAATATCTTTACTAGATTCAATTTCCTTTCCAACAATACCAGTAGCTTATTGTGTATTAGATTTTTTTTGGGTAACTTGTCTATGGAACAGGACCGACTCGCGCCTGTGTAATTTTTTATGCCCGGCACCTCGGACAATCCCGGACAAGTCTCTCTCTCTGAAATTCTAATCTTCTTTTTACATCGGAAAAATTGAGTTGACTTCCACAAAAGCCAATAAACAACTAGAGTTGAAGTCGAAAAAAGTTTATGGCGAATACGCAATGAACCGAACGCGGTGTGAAACGGACAATATAGATATCCTAATATTCTTGAACGAAAATATTCCTGTCATTTGGTGGTTGGCAGCACTGATGACCAAAGACAAACCTAGCTGCCAGTAACTGCGAATACTGTGATCTATTACCTACTACCTACATAAAATGTAAGTATTGTTCAAATTTTACTCTACTGGTCCAGGAGGGCTATCATAAACCTCTAATAACCCTACATTATGTTAAAATTTTTATACAGACTGACTGTCGAGTTATAGAATGTTATAGGTTATTATTGTCTTATTTCTTCAAACTTTTATTTTCAGGGATGATGACGAAAATACGTCACCCAGTGACTGGATCCCGACGACAGAGGCATTGACTCCAGATGTCGAGGGCGGCGCGCTGCCCTCGACATCTGGAGTCATTGCCGGCGGCAGCGGCAGTACACCAATGGATGTGTCGGCGTTGCTGCGCGCGGCAAAATTGCGCCCGATTTTCAACAGCGACAGTCCAGAAGAATCTGCCAATGCGAAGAGGCAGTGCATTCGGCAGGAGTTCCCCACGCCGAAAGGAAAGGGTGTGGGGAAAAAAACCAAAAAGAAATAAACTTAGTACTTAAATAAAACACATTTTGTAAGAAAATAAATATTTTTATTTTTAATACGTCACCTTGCGCGGTGATGCCGCCACCACGACGGCACCGGGATATCCTTCGGTGGCGAAGGACGCAGTGGCCGCTCTCCCGGGACTTCCAGTGGCGGAAGCAGGGGACTTGAGTGCCGCCACCGAAGGTCCCACAGGCGACGCTCTATCTTGGCCCTTCGCCACAACACCACCCGGTGCTCGCCCGTTCTCATCCTGATATTTCTAAAATAGGAAATTGAATCTTTAGTAAGTACCTGTAACTCAAATTTCATTAACGATCGAGTTACGGAAACAAGTAGTAGGTTATTTTTTTGATGACACTGCTTGTAATAATAATATCTTCTAGGAGTAGACAACTCGCCGCCGCCGGCCGGTTAAAACCAATATGACAGTTATTAGCTACCTATTTTCGAGCGCCGACAAGTCCCTACCTGCACGCCGTCGGAACTTGCCGGTTTATCAGCGTTCTGCACAAAGTAGGTAGGTGTAGAGACTGTCTGCGCTGACTACCTGCGCGGACCGGTGCAGGTCGGCGCCGGCAGCCAGCATTCTACGTGTAGGTATACGCCCTACGATACCACACTTTTAGGAATGTTTATCGGAGATGTAACAAACACAGAAAACAACAAAGAATACTTACTTGGCAATGAAATGCATCACCGTCCAAATTAAACAAATCATCATCTATTCTCTCACAACAAAGTTTTGACTTTATAAAGTTTTGATTTTGACAAATGTCAACTTAGCTTTTTAAAACTTTTGTAACAACGTCAAACATTCATACAGCCTACGATGCAGATGTTCAACAAAACATACTACTGGAAATCGCTACGCCCCCGTAGGGAGGCGTGGCAAGCGGTCCCAGGGCTATGCCCCCTGGCCGCGGAGGCCATACCTCGGCCTGATAATTCAGGCCCGTCATTTTGTTCGCCTAGTGCGGCAAGGGCCTGTTAGCGTGCGACAGCAATGTCGCATGCCTGTGAGTGATTGCTATTAAGTTTTCCGTAGGCGCGCCTACAGCGCTGTCAGTACAGCGCTGTTTTCTTCACGGCACTTCGGCGGTCTGTCCCCGCCAGGTGAGACCCCGAAGGGAGGCCCGGCGGAGGACGACCAGCGACGAAAGTGCCGACTCCGACGCACCTACGGTGGATGTAATGACCCCCGCCCGCCCCGCTTCCAGAGCTAGCCGGTTACGTTACGGGCGGGGAGCCGTTATGTGTGTATAGGCGGTATTGTGTTGTGTAAACACCGCCCAGTGCTAGCGAGGTTCGCGAGCCCGCGCCGCGTCCCTGCGCGTGAGTATACGTAAGTGTATAGAGATGCATGTGTGGTGTTAGCTGCGCGCGCCTGCCTATATTAACTTAGCACAAGTCGCGCAGCTGGGTGTGTGTTATGTGTGTGGAGTCGTATTTGTGTGGGTAAGCTGCGTGTTGCCTGGGAAAAACAGCTTACCCAGGCGTCAAGTCCGGTGGGGGGGGGGTCAACATCCGCTACCAGGTCGCGGGGGAGGCGCTTCGCGTCAGGGGGGCGCGCGTGCCAGGGCGCAATGTGCTTGACGTGCGGCCAAGCAGATGCGTCGGCACGCGCGAACATTCCTTTCGCGAGGCGCCGGATGAAATCGTCCAGGCTCTCGATCCCGAGATCCCGCCGGATGACTTCGTTCCTCACACAGCGAGGGGCACCAACTATGGACCGCAGCGCGAGCGACTGCTGCGCGCGGAGCATCTTCTTGTTCCCCTCGCTAGTGAGGGCGAACCAGGCGGGGGCGGCGTACGTCAATATTGAGCGTATATATGTCTTATACACGCTCAATTTGACGCGCACCGGGAGGCGGGACGAGAGCGCTGAGCGGAGCTGGGCGCGGGCGGCCCGGGTCCTGCCCGCGACCTGGCGGACGTGTGGCCACATGGTGAGCCGACGGTCGATGGTCACACCCAGGTACTTGGCCCGGGGCGCCTAATCGACGTCCGCGCCTTGAAGGTTCAGGCGCGGTGGGAGGGAGCGCGCAGGGCTGATGACCATCGCCTGCGTCTTACCCACGTTCACCGACAGCAGCCACTTGGACAGCCAGTCAGGGAGTAAGTCGAGCGCGCGCTGCATTTTGACCGCCGCGTGCCCCGCGTTAAGCGAGGTAGCGATGTACGCGGCGTCGTCGGCATACAGCGCGAGCGTCACCTGAGGCGTGGTGGGGATGTCGTCGGTGAAACGCGAGTAACACGCTGGCGACACGCAGCTACCCTTGTGGGACGCCCGCCAGCACCGGGCGGGCGCCGGAGAGCGCCCCCTCGACCACCACGCGGAAGCTCCTGTGGGACAGAAAAGATTGGACCATCTTCACCACGCGACGGGGCGCTCCAGAGGTGGCCAGCTTGAAGATGAGGCCGTCATGCCATACGCGGTCGAAGGCCTTCTCCATGTCGAGGAATACCGCGACAGAGTGCTCCTTTTTATTGGCAGCACCTGTCAGGAGGTGCAGTACCCTCGACAGCTGGAGCGTCGTGCTATGTTCCGACCGAAACCCGAATTGTTCCGGCCGTGGCTTGATGTGCGGCTGGAGATGCCGCAACAGGAGTGCTTCGAACACCTTGGAGGTGGTCGGCAGCAGCGTGATGGGCCGATAGCTCGCCGGCTTCAGGATATCTTTACCCGCCTTGGGCAGCATTATGACGCGCCCTTCCTTCCACGAGGCGGGAAAGGCCCCGGTGCGCAGTATCGCCGTGTACAGGCGCGCCAGTGCCGCAACCATACGGAATGGCAAGTGGCGCAGCGCTGTGTTGGTGATACCGTCGGCACCGGGGGCCTTCCTAGGCCTCGTCCTAAGGATGGCGCGTCTGACTGCCCCAGGCGAGAAAAATATGGCATCTTCCTCGGGAGCTATCGGCGTGGCGAAATAGTCCCCAAGGTGTTTCTCGACTGTTGCGACATTTTCGCGGTCGGTGATCGGGTTCGGCTGGAACTGACGCTCCAGGTGCTGGGCGAAGACCTCCGCCCGGTCCTCCGCTCTGTATTTGAGCGCCCCTCCGCCATCCACTAGCGGGCGCACCGGAGCTGGGGTGTTCGTGAGCTGTCGGCAGAGTCGGTGGATGGACGGCCAGCTGCCGGCCGTCGACTCTATTCTGTCCTCCCAGCTCTCGGCTTCTCTGTCTCTCATCTCGGCCTTGATCTTTTCCGCGAGATGGTTGAGCTTCTTCTTCAGATGCGGGCATCTTAGTTGTTGCCACTGCTTGCGGAGGCGCCTCTTGTCGGCGACCATCTTCTGCAAGTAAGCAGGCAGAGGCGGCTGGCGCTGAGCCGCCGCACTCTCCTGTTGTACAGTAGTCGCCGCTTCCAGGGCGCTCTGTATGCAAGCAGTGACATCCACCGCCATCTGGTCAACATCCGCGGAAGTGATGATGGGCCGAGACGGAGTGGTGGCCTCAATCCTTTCTGTGAAGTCAGTCCAGTTTGTTTTGCGACGTTGCGCTGCGGGCTTCAGTCGGGTCGGCATCCCCGAGAGGACGACGAGAACAGGGTGGTGATCCGACTGCATCTCGTCGTCCAGCACTTGTTGTGTGGTCTGGCATTGCCCTCGACAGGCCACGTTGTCCAGCACGTCCGGCATGTGTGCTTGGTTATCCGGATAATGGGTGGGCGTCTCCGGGCCGGACACCGTGTAGTCGAAGGCTTCCGAGTCCGCGAAGAGCCGTCTTCCGTCCGTGTTCGTCGCGGCCGAGTTCCACGCCGGGTGCTTGCAGTTCAAGTCGCCGGCAAGGATCGTCGCACCGCCGCTGGCCTCCAGTAGGGCCCTCAACTCCGCTGGTACTAAGGGGGTCGAGGGCGCCTTGTAGACGGCGTAAATGGCGAGATCCTCGCCAGCAACGTGCACCTGCACACCCAGTGCGTAGAACGAGCCGGGCGACGACATGGGGAGCTGCTGATGGACGACTCTTCGCCTCACAAGTACCGCCAGACCACGGTAGCGGGCGTTGGTTGCCGACCTTTCATCTTTCCTATTAGCGAGATACCCGGGGACTCGCAACCTATCTTCTTGTCCCAGGTGTGTCTCGCTTATCAGCGCCACGTCGATGTCCTCGCTTCTGAGAAGGCGGCGGAGGGGGGCGACCTTACCTCTAAGGCCGCGGGCATTCCAATGGATTACCCTCAACGGCCTATCCATAAAGCTTGAGGAGGGAGGCCAGGCCGTCGAGGATAACTAAGCCCGCGTCTTGTCCCTGTCTTATGGCTTTTATTAAATCCATTAACAGTTGGACGGCGCAGGCTGTGAACTCCTTGGTGGTGGTAGTATTTTCCCTCACAGCGCCGGCAGCTGGGCCAGCGCGCGCGGCCTGCTTGGGCCGCTGCTGTTGTTGTTGTTGGTGGTGGGCTGGGGGCCGCGCTATGCCGGCGCCGGCTGGCAGCCCACCACTCGCTGCGTTTGTGGTTTGTGGCACAGCTTGCGCCTGGGACGAAGTAAGGTCGTCCTGGTGGGTGTGCTCCGTTGGTGCGAGGGGGGGGGGGCTCGGCTTTCGTGCCATTGCCCCTCCGTTTCTTCCCCCTCCGTTTCCTCCGCCGCTTCGAGGAGGTGGGGGGGGGGGGGGGCTTCTCCCCTGGTTGAGGGCCCGTTGGCCGCCGCCATGAGCGACGCGCCTTGGGCCTCGGTGGAGGCCACATCTGGTCGTTGGTCTCCTGTGACCTCTGTTGGTCGGCGTGAGGCGGTCGTGGCTTCGACTGTGCCCGCTCGCCTATTCTTCATTTCCGCCTGGTATGTGGGGCAGCGCACATTGTTTTCGGGGTGGTCGCCCCCGCAATTTATGCACGTCGCCGGCTCTTCACGTGGGCGGGGGCAATCGCGTGCGGCGTGCCCCTCTCCACAGCGAACACAGGCGAGCGGCCGGTGGCAGTTGTGCGATGAGTGCCGGAATTTCTGGCACCGGTGGCACTGGGCGGGCCCTCTTTTCCCCCTCCAGGCCTCAATCTTGACACCTCTCATACACATAAATGTGGTGGTGTCGTAGATGGACCTGGACTCCGGGGTCTTCTTAATGACGGCGTGGAACACGCAGCCGGGTCGTCCTTGGCGCGCCCTGATGTGGCGCACATACTCCGGCTCGTGTCCCATTGCCTGGAGCTCCTCCTCGATCTCCTCAGGGGGAGTGTCGACCGGCAGCCCCGTGATGGCCACCTTCAGGCTTCGCTCCGCCTCGAGGGAGTATCGTCAGGTATCGTTGGACCACCCTAAATTCGTTCTCGCTTTCGGGCGGGAAACGAATCCCCAAGCCGAATGGACGGGCATTGGGTTGATGGCCCAGCTTCTGCCTGAGGGCCCTAAAGTGGGCGGCCCAACCCGGCAGCTTCTCCACAATCAGCGGAAGATACCTCGGCCGCTTGGGCGGCTTCGGCTTAGGCTGGGTGGTGGCCGCAGCAGCTTCTGCTCCTCCGTTGCCCTCTGGGGCCGCCGGCTGAGCTGTGGGAGAATTCAAGTTTTGAACACTCACCCCGTGTTGGCTTCCTTGGTGTCTGGACCTTGCGTTGGGCGTCGACGGTGTCGGCGACGCTGTGGGCGTGTGGCGGACCGCCTCCGCGAAGGTGGGCGAGGCGGCGCTGCCCTGGCTGCGCAGCGGCGCGCGGTCGCGCTGCGACCGCGGCGAGTCTGGGCAGTACCGCTTGGCCTCTTCCTCCTCTTCTGCTTCATCTGTGCTGCGGCGCCGTCGCTGGGGACGCGGCTCCAGCTGGAATTCATAGCCGAATCCCAGCGACGGCGTCGGTGATGCGGTGGGGGTGCGCCTCCCAGGCGCACTCCGGCCAGAGTCGACCGAGCCTACGGACGCTATCGACATGCTCGAGCCGGCTCGCGACGAGCATGCCGACAGCGCCGCCGGCGAGTCGAGGGCCGATGTGCGGAGGGGCGCTGGCGAGTCGGGCGCCTGCGGCACCGAGGACGTCGGTCGGCCGCTAGGCGCCATCCTGGTGGTGGGGCGTCTATCCCTTTCCGCTTGGGATGGCCCGGCCAGCAAGCTGTGGCTCGGGCCGGCGGCGGCGGCGCGCGGGTTGGGTGAGTCGCGGCTGGTGGAGGCCACCGCGGACGCAGCCCCTGAGGGCGCGGTCGACGCGGCGGGCCGTGGTGGGGCGGCGGCTCTGGTGGTTTGGCGCGCTGTTGAGCGCACGTAGGGCTCCGGTGGCGCCCCGGGACGGGTAGCACTCGCGGGAGCTCGCGGCGCGGGCGCGGGTGCGCGCGCGGCCCAGGTATCGCGGCGGCAGGTCCTGGGGCCTGTATCGGTACCGGGCGGAATGTAGCGGGGCGCACGGCTACAGCGTGCGGCTGGCTCAGCGACGGCGCCGGCGCAACGCGCGCAGGCGCCAGCGGCGTCGATGTGTCACCTGCCGCTGTCGTCGTGCTCGCTCTGGATTCTCCTTCTTTAGGGGACCTCTTCTTTCCGGACTTCCTCTTTTCCTCGCTGCGAGGAGGTGGGGGTCCGGTCGGCGCTGCACCGGGCACTGCGTCGCCGATATCCGGCAACGACACCGCCCGGTCCAACCCCGGGGTGGGCTCTTGGTCGCTGGCACTCTCGTGGCCTAGTGAGCCGCGGGAGCCAGGCTTCGGCATCTTCTTCTTTGGGTTAAAAACTGCTCGCTGAGGAGTGATATCGCGACCGCTTCGGTGGTTTGGGCCACCGGGTGGCGCAGGGACGACTCCCCCCGTGCTCACACAGGTGCCAGGCACTTGTGTGAACACAGGGAAAGTAAAGCGGGATGGCGGTCCGGGCGAAAAAGTTGTGTTTCTGGCACCCCCAATCGACGGCACAACCAGAAACCACAAACTTTCACTGTTGCTCGTCAGGTGTCGCTTCAGTCACTACTGTATGATAAACAACATGGGTCACTGGCGATCCCAAAACATACACAACAAAAGCATGCCCTTTATTGTCAATTTTCGGGAAAAGTCCGTGCTAGCTTCATGGCTTCTATTGTTTCTAAATTCTTTGTTTGAATTTAGCTATTGTTTCAAATCCTGAGAAGTTCAACAAAAACATTCCCTTTGTTGGCAATTTTCGGCAAAATTCTATGCTGGCTTCATGGCTTTATTGTTATAAATGCTTTGTTTGAATTTAGCTATTGTTTCCAATCCTGAGAAGTTCAACAAAAACATGCAACTTACTATCTTTTTAGTTTATGGCCATTCAATATTATGCGCAATGGATCTTTTAGGAACGAAATTCGATCGATCGAACCTAATCTGTACCTATAAGAAATGTACGAAAATATTGGCACAGACTTCTATGCCAAAAATATATTTAAAAAGGCCTAACACCTCAACCCTCTACCACCTATCTATTTCACATTTACCTATTATCAGCTTTACCTGTTGAAAGTCTTCATTTCATTTATGTGAGTGAGTGTGTGAGAGTGTGATGGAAATAATTTGGTTATGGCAAAAAATAAAAAACTAAAGGAAAAGTTCATAGTATATTGGGGGAGCCCCGATGAGTCGCTTGTGCAAGAACGATCACCAGGGCTCCCCATAATCAACACGCTCAGCCAGCCAGCCGAGCCACACGCTTGCTGCAGGTGAAGGTGGAGGTGGTGGTGCTGCTGGCCCGGGTCCGTTTCTACAAAAAAGAAAATTATAAATATTATAATTACCATATAAATTATAAATATAAAAAAGCCTACATAGAAAACCAAAATGTAACAAATATTTTTGAATGATTTTGGTAGATCATGTATGTGCCGTCAATCAAATCAAATATTTTACCCGGGAAACCACTTATGCTGAAGGAATTATTGTCAAACTTCCTTGTCTTCAATCTTATAAGTAGTATGCTTTTTTGATAAGGACATGTTTGATGTGGGTTTTGAACTTTTCGTTCGCTAAGTTCTTTAGGTAACTGACTTTGGCAACTTGTTATAATAGCTGTTTTAAGAAATGACTTGCCTGTCTCAGTTATTCTTAATTTGGGTATCACAATCTCATATAAACTGCATGTACCTTCTGTGTACTAAGTATCGGGAATTTGTCAATAAAACAAAAAATACAGATTATTCATCTAAATTTATTTTGTAATGTACTTCTCGCTCGCACCTTCCGAAAAATATAAAAACACTGAATTTATTTATCGAAAATCGCGATCCTTGTGTGCAATCCGATTGCACAAAGTCTAGTTTTTTTTTTTTTTATTCTAACACGTTTTCGTCCTTAAAAGTTTTCCCTAGTACGAAAAATTCTTAAAATCAGTCCCTTTCTCCACTAAAATCTCGAATAGTCTTTTATTGAGTAGCGGGAATCGCTCCTCGAAGGTAGCTGACGCTAGTGGGTATGTGTTTTCGAAATCATTCGCCAACAAAAAAATTAAGTAAAAAATTTCGGCCACAAATACAAAGACAGATTTTTTAACTATCTACTAATTAAATTTTTACTAACCAATTGGTGACCGATCGGTAGCCGTAGAGACTAAAACTAGCTAAAATAATCGTCAATTGACTTATTTTTTAATATTTAATGTCTTGCTTGAAATGAAGCCATCCATTTTACAATAACTACTTCCTAGGGCGATGAAGTCGCCTCTAGCCATTTTATTGATGTATAGAGGTGTTCTCGAGTATGTTGGTAGGCAGGAGTGTAAATAAAAGTCACTGCCTAGTTAGTACTCACAGTTCTACAGGGTGGCGCAATAGAACGTGCATATTAAAAAAATAGATTAAAATGTGAATACAAAAGGTATAGTTAAAATTAAACTGAGGAATTTTAAAGTAATAACTGAAGTTTTATCTAAATGATGACCCTCTTTGCGACGGCACTCCTCTAACCGCAAACGGAAATGATTGAAAACTTTCTTCAGTAATGCTGGTGTAATTGCTGCCATTTCACCATGGATATTCTCCTTGAGCTTATCGATGTTTCTCGGATTATTGTTTATTGTTATATTATTGCTTTGAGGTATCCCCACAAAAAATGTCAGAGAATCGCAGCAACTTTGCTTGAAGGTGGTCGAACAGCCCATTCAGCACTAAAATTGCCATTAAATATGCAAAGCAATGAAACTCCAACCTGCAACGTTTCGAAGAACTCTGCAATGGCAAAGGTTTTGCAGCAATGTAAATTGATTGTTTGGGATGAATGCACGATGGCACATAAAAAATCTTTGGAGGCTTTAGACAGAACCTTAAAAGATCTACGGAGCAATAATAACCGATTTGGTGGTGCAATGATTTTATTAGCAGGAGATTTTCGTCAAACATTGCCAGTGATTCCACGATCAACGCCAGCTGATGAACTCAATGCATGTCTAAAGTCCTCCAATTTGTGGAAACATGTCAAAGTACTTCATTTAAGCAAGAATATGCGTGTCGAGTTGCAAAATGACCAATCTGGAAACATATTCTCTAAACAACTCATTGACATTGGTAATGGCAAATTTCCAATAGACATGTTGACTGGCTGCATTAACTTTCCTCAAAGTTTTTGTCAGTTAACTCGATCAAAAGATGAACTTATTCAGAAGGTGTTTCCAGATGTTTCTCAAAATTACAGAAACCATGATTGGTTGAGCGAACGAGCTATACTGGCTGCAAAAAACATAGATGTAAATGAATTAAATTTCAAAATTCAAGAACAAATTACAGGCGAATTGAGGATATATAAATCAGTTGATTCGGCTACTAATCAAGATGATGTAGTCAACTATCCACCGGAATTTTTAAACTCGCTGGATTTGCCAGGATTGCCACCTCACAATCTTCAATTAAAGGTTGGATCGGTGGTTATAATGTTGCGAAATATCAACCAACCGCGTCTTTGCAACGGTACACGGTTAGCGATAAAAAAATTACTAAACAATGTGATAGAAGCAACTATACTCAAAGGAAAGTATAAAGGAGAAGATGTTCTCATACCGCGCATCCCAATGATTCCGACTGATGTGCCATTTGAGTTTAAACGACTACAGTTTCCAGTGCGGCTTGCTTTTGCTATGACTATAAACAAGTCCCAGGGGCAATCATTAAGTGTTTGTGGTATTAATCTAGAAAACCCATGTTTCTCACATGGTCAATTGTATGTTGCCTGTTCCCGTGTTGGAAAACCATCAGATTTGTTTATCTATGCGCCAGGTAATCAAACAAAAAACATCGTATACCACAAAGCACTACAATGATAATAATAATAATTATGATTCACATGATTAACAATAAAGCGATTACTTACTTTTAAATCCTTATATATGTTTTATTTAATTATTTTTTATTCACAACGCCCTATCACCAGGGTGACGGTTCTGTTCAGGAGAATTTTTTAAAATACGTAGGCACAAAAACTGCCACATTACAAATCTTTTTGACAGGACGAAGTCTGTCGGGTCAGCTAGTTTATTTTATATTTCTAATCCAAATAAAACTTGTTATACCTCGGTACCACATGGGCAACGCCGACGCGGCGACGGTGCGTCAACCTCATTTACACCTAACCGTTGCAAAGACGCGGTTGGTTGATATTTCGCAACATTATAACCACCGATCCAACCTTTAATTGAAGATTGTGAGGTGGCAATCCTGGCAAATCCAGCGAGTTTAAAAATTCCGGTGGATAGTTGACTACATCATCTTGATTAGTAGCCGAATCAACTGATTTATATATCCTCAATTCGCCTGTAATTTGTTCTTGAATTTTGAAATTTAATTCATTTACATCTATGTTTTTTGCAGCCAGTATAGCTCGTTCGCTCAACCAATCATGGTTTCTGTAATTTTGAGAAACATCTGGAAACACCTTCTGAATAAGTTCATCTTTTGATCGAGTTAACTGACAAAAACTTTGAGGAAAGTTAATGCAGCCAGTCAACATGTCTATTGGAAATTTGCCATTACCAATGTCAATGAGTTGTTTAGAGAATATGTTTCCAGATTGGTCATTTTGCAACTCGACACGCATATTCTTGCTTAAATGAAGTACTTTGACATGTTTCCACAAATTGGAGGACTTTAGACATGCATTGAGTTCATCAGCTGGCGTTGATCGTGGAATCACTGGCAATGTTTGACGAAAATCTCCTGCTAATAAAATCATTGCACCACCAAATCGGTTATTATTGCTCCGTAGATCTTTTAAGGTTCTGTCTAAAGCCTCCAAAGATTTTTTATGTGCCATCGTGCATTCATCCCAAACAATCAATTTACATTGCTGCAAAACCTTTGCCATTGCAGAGTTCTTCGAAACGTTGCAGGTTGGAGTTTCATTGCTTTGCATATTTAATGGCAATTTTAGTGCTGAATGGGCTGTTCGACCACCTTCAAGCAAAGTTGCTGCGATTCCCGACGAAGCGAGTGCAAGTGCAATTTTATTTTGTGAGCGAATTGTTGCTAATATTAATGAAATCAAAAAAGTTTTGGCTGTTCGACCACCAGGTGCATCTAAGAAGTAAATCCCTCCAGTTTCATCATTTGTTACTTTCATAAGAGTTTCAAATACATACTTCTGTTGTTCATTTAACAGTGGAAGATTTGTTTGAATTAATTCTTTCAAAGCGTTGAGATCATACAGTCTTTCTCGATGCAACTCTTGGTTAAAAGCGTCATGCATTGGACGATTGGGCGCGGTCAGGCCTAATTGAATTAATAGTTTGTTTGACATTATCAAGTACATGTCCTCAATTGAAATCAATGCTTCATTGTAAATTTCTTCACTGATTTGTATATTTGGATTTCCCATTCTATTCCGTATTTGATACAAAATATCATCACACATATAATCTTTGTACTTGATCCACAAATCAATTGGGTTTGATGGGAAGCATGTAGATATGATTATAGAAAACAATGTTCGTATTTGATGAGCGTGTGATGATATTACAGCATCATTGAGAGTTTGATCCCAATGAGCGTCATTTTCAAGCAATTGCAAACGTTGACAGGCTTCTCTGTAGGATCCACACAATTCACCATCAACAGTTCTTAACTGTTGGAATGATGTTGGGCCACGTACATTGACTAATAGCAGTCGTAAATAAAAACATTCATCATTGCTTGGATGTACTGAATAAATCCGGCCAATCGCATCGGTGGAATATACATCTGTATATCCTGGAACTGGTTTTCCTTGTTTCCGTCGTATAAATCTCCTTGAGGATTGATTCCAGGTATAATATTTTGGCATTTCAGAATATAGCAATGTTTGTGCGAAATCATCGTTTTGGCATGTCTCAAAAAAACTGGTTAATGTAGTAGATGGTGGCTGAGCAGCTCTTTGTACTGCGTTCTGTGCTGTAAAATACACTCTTTGTCCATTTTCTAAATGCACAGCTAAGTGAACAACAGAAGGGTGTCTCTCATGAATAGGAAAAGAAAATATTCGCCAAACTGCTTCATTACTACTGACATAGCGGCCCATTTGGTATTGGGTAACTTCATCATTGGAATTCTCTGCACCAATTCCAATCACAGCCATATCACTCCCTTTGGTTACATATTTGCAAATGTATTTTATAGATTTCACTGAATGGCAAGATTCAACGTTGATGTGTGCTTTGAATGTCTTTGATAAAATGGGTGAATATGGAACAATCCAACGATTATCTATTTCAATATCTTGTTGATTTAATTTGACAATTGTTGATTTTCCATTGTCTGCTGTCGATCTGCGACGATACAATGGATAACCGTCATTACCAGTAATTGTTTCCGATATTAATGTCCGTGGATATCGTTTTGAACATTTACCATCCATCATACACGGTGAATTTTGATTAAGAGTTCCACAGGGACCATGTATCATGTTTTTGATAACTACCTCATGCAATCCAGGATCTACTTGTACATTAGGGATTTCAGCTGATATCACTGCATCAACTTCATTTGGCCTTATCTTTTCAACCAACCAAATCAAAATGTGTGCATGTGGCAATCCTCGTTTCTGCCACTCCACAGAATACATCCAGCAGCGTGTCTCACCAAACACATTATGTTTTACGATGAAATCCATTAAAGATTTCAACTTTTGTCTAAAGACTCTGGCTGTAATATCATGACGATCAATGGGTGATTGCCCAGAGAATAACTCCTGCTTGATTTCTATCCATTGCGGATTGCATGTAAATGTGATGAACAAATCTGCTGTACCATAATGACGAACATACGACATGGCATCTTGAGCATATTCGTGCATATGCCGAGGGCTTCCGATGTATGTTGCTGGAAGAATAGTCATCCGACCGACATTCTGTGCATTTCCATCAGTATTAATCGCATCTCGAAGGTGAATATACTCTTCAGATCGGAGTTTGGTTTGATTCAACCTGATGAATGTTAATCTCTCCGTTTCAATTTTAACATACATGTCAACAACATATTTGTGATATAATCGCCGACATTTCAATATGTGATTATCTTCATTTTCCCGAATCATTAGGCGGTATGAATAATAGTTCATTGAACTTACTTTTTTGTTGGTTTCAGAACCTGTAAATAGATTTTGTTTCAATAACATTCAAATATAAAATTAAAATACATAATATAATGACTGAGATATTATCGCCATAGCTAAACTAATATTTTAGTTACCTGTAATGGGATTTATCATTTTTATTGAGAAATCGTAGCCATCTTCACCTTGCCAAAATATAATGGGATATTGCAGTGCATCATATGAGCGGTGTGTTTCCTTTATACGTTGTAATTGATCATTCCGACGATGTAAAACAATATCACGGGATTCCAAGTTTTCTCCAACTACAACGATAGCAACTTCATCAATAGTTGGTGCATTAAAACGTCTTGTATGTTGACCTGCAGGTGTTTTATCAGCTCTGATTACAATTTTGTGATTATCGGATGGCATCAGATCCAGGGCAGTTTTAAACAATATAATCAATTGATTGTGTTGATGAAATAAAGTTTGTAATTGTTCTACAATAGACCTCTTTACTAAATTGTTATGTGCACAACGCAGATCAATTTCTTGTGGTGAATTGCCCATAAAATATCGTATATAATATCGTATATAATCGAATATAAAAGTCGCTATCTGACACTGGTAACAGTGAACCTGCTCTGTGATATATTTGCCCTTGTATCTGTAAATAAAAAAAAAATATTATGGTGTGGTATAAATTAATGGATTGTCAGTGATCAAAATTAAATAATATTTGATCTTAAAAAGTATATATTTAGTTTTAACTAATATCTATCAAATATAATAAAATATAATAAAAGTGTCACTGAAACTGAATCACCATATAATATGATGACTAAGTGATATATTTCGTAATGATTAAGAAATTGAAGATTAGTGACACATCTTAACTTTGGTGACAGAAAATTTTGTTCGCTAAAATAATTATGAGTAACTGCTATAATACATACCTTGAAAGTTGGCATAAAATTTTCCCGAACTACATTTGTTGCCCCAAATGAAGTCATTTGAAAGCAATTGTTATATTGTTGGATATGTGTCAAAAAGTGTATAGAATCTGTTCCTATTCCTGAAACCAATGAGTACAATGGTTCTGGTGGTGGATCCAATGGTATCAATTTCACTTTACCATTTGCGCAACACAATCCATTGGCTTCGTTTTTGTATTTTAATGCCTTACAGTGTGAGCAAACCGAGTTCATAGAACCAATAACAACACATTGGTAGTTACTGTAGTCAATTGACACATCGTAACTGAAAGCAGCTCGATTCAAACTTGCGCGATTATTAGTTGAATGTCGCGCTCGCGCTTCACGCGTTTGTGATATCCGAATTCTTTCACGTTCATTTCCGTCGTCACGTTCTTGTGCAGTACG
This sequence comes from Xestia rhomboidea, assembly GCA_963853795.1. Lineage (NCBI taxonomy): Eukaryota > Metazoa > Arthropoda > Insecta > Lepidoptera > Noctuidae > Xestia > Xestia rhomboidea. The sequence goes on from OY970774.1 coordinate 12,366,459, forward strand.
ATTAGATCGGTAATTAGCTTGGTTTGTAGCATTTCTGGTTCTTCTACCTAAATTGCTTCGTCTTATAGGAGGCATATCAAATATAAATTATTTTTTCACTAATCACGAACTAAACAAACACTAACTAACTAAACACTCTGCACAAAACACGATATACGAATTTGTTTCGTGTATCAGTTGTCAAAAGCAAACTCAGTAGATTAGGTAACAGACAACTTTTTTTTTTTTTTTAAATTTGATATGACTTGAAGTCAAATCCTTTTAAGCCGTACGAATTGTTTTATTTATTTAAAATTTGTATATTAAAAATAATAAAACACTGTTGGTAACGCGATTTTTGTTTGACTGATGTAATGACGTGGAAACTGATGCATTTTATCTCGCGTGCCGAAACTAATACAAAAGAAACGCGAGTTTCGGAACGCGACATTAAACTCCTCCAACTATGTATTCTGTGCTCCAACGCACACACGCACATTGTTTTGATAGATATGATCTTTGACGTTAGGAACACACCTACATTGCTTAGACAACAGTGAGTGCTTGTAATTTAATATGAACTTTATACCATAGCAATAAAGCTCAAATTGACTACGTTTTAGTTAGAAATCATTTGTATGGGAAAAAAAGGGCTATTTTTAGGGTTTTTCCAGCAATAATTCTAATTTTTCTCGCCGTAAAAACCATCCTTGAACTTCAACGAACATTTAAAAAAAAGATTTGGCCAAATTGGTCTAGGCGTTCTTGAGTTATGCGCTTACCAACACATTTTGCGATTCATTTTTATATTATAGATAAATAGGGGTTGATGTTGATGGAAAAGATAAAAAAAAATACTAAGTAACTTATTACATGGTAAAAGCCGCACTGGCACCCTGCTCTGACGGTTGGTGCTGCTGCTGCCCCTTCGGCTGCCGGTAGCAACTCAAGCGACGGAGGCGGCGATGGTGGAGCCCTGCGCGGCTGCGTGGGTGAAGATGTCGGTGCCAGCGACGCAGGCGATAGCGGCGACGGCGGTGGTGTGGTCTCCCACTGACGCTTAAGTAACCGCCTCTGCTCGACATGCTTAAGTAATCGATTACGCTCGTACGGCGGCGGCTTTGGCGTTGGCGGGCGGTAGCGCGGCGGCGGCTGGCGTGGTGTACGGCGGAGGTGGTGAGAACCCAGCCAACCCTCGCGGTGTTGTGGGGCTTTTTAACTCTTTAACGACCCCTCATGAAAATAGCCTGTAATCAAATGTGTAAACATTTAGTGACACTACCTACTTGCTTGCAACATCCGGTTAGTTAGCGGCTCGTCAGTGCATCAATATATGTTAGTCAAACATTCTATGGCTACATCGAATACAATTTGACGTTGTTTCTAAAATTATTTAAAGTGAAATAAAATTATTCGTCCGGCGGATAGTGGTCATAAACACACATTGTGCACGTTGCAACCCAAAAATAGTCCATATTTAACAAAATTTGCGCATTAAGTCCAAAACTCAGATCAACGATAAAATGTTCCGGTTGACTTGGCACTAACCCTATAAACGAGTAGCAGTTCTACAATTTCCGGGACTTCGTCCACAGGATATGCCACTCGTACTGTAGGCAAAAAGGTATCCTGCAGCAGTTCCAAATGACTAGCACCGGTTGCCCCCTCTCAGAGATATACACTAATTCTCCAGGACCTCCCGCACTCATCCACGCCCACATGTTGACTACCACTCTCCCAGAGTCATGGTTGGGTAACACATTTCGCGGCTCGTACCGTGTATTACTCACACGCCATAAATCCCGACGACCTATTTGGCTGGATTTAAAACTTTTCTCATCCGTAAATATCGCGTGAGAAAAATCGAAATCCCGGTAATCTCGCGCGAAATGAACACGGCCGGCCTTATGGGCTTCACTAAGTACTATTTTTCGAGCGGGCTTCCTGCTGTGGATTCCCGCCCGATGTAAAGCATCCCAGACTGCAGTCATGCTGCAATTAAATTAGACCGCAAACTTTCTGGTAGGCGTGAATGGTTCACGAGAATAAATTTCCACCATTCTTTCTACACGTTGGGGTGTTATTATTCGCGTTGTGCTAGTTGAACGCTGGTTTCTCATATGACCTTAGTTTTCGTACCGCCGGAGCCATAGGCGGACAGTATTTCTCTGTAAAAAGCAAATTAACTTCACATATCATTTCATAAAAATGTTTACACTTTAAAAGGGACACAACCATTCGAAATTGCACAAATACGCGACGACCCGATTGGCGCAGCGGTAGTGAGGCTGCCTTGCGTTTGTAGGGTCCCGGGTTCGAATCCCGGTAGGAGCAAATGTTTGTGTGATGAGCATGGACATTTGTTTCCGAGTCATGGATGTTTATATGTATAATAAGTATGTACTTACGAACAAAAAGTATCTATGTAGTATATCAACTATCAGGTGTCCACAACACAAGCCACGTTGCTTAGTGTGGCACTAGATGGCGCTGTGTGTAATGTCCAGCGATATTTATATTATATAAATATATAAATACACTCAGAGGCACATTTATCCGGCCACCAAAATTTTGTAAATTTCTTCAAAATTCCATTGTGTTTTAATTAATTTTGTTAAAATATTGAACCTCTACGATAAAAAATAAAACATAAATGTAAGTTATAAAATGGTTTAACTAAGACAAAAATAAAATAAAAAATTAAAATATGCAGTCTTCTTACAAAAACTAAAAGCTGAAAAAAGTATTAATAAAAAAAAACTGGGCACTAAATTATCGGATTAATGTGTATTTCCTCCTCTGGTCCTAATGACCTCTTACAACCGATTTGAACGCCCGTCTATTATGTCTTGGATGTCGCTTAGGGGAATGTTCTGCCACTCCACAACAGCTGCAATTTTTAGCTCACTGATGGTTGTAGGAGCTGGTGTATGACTGCGGATCCATCTTTTTAGGTTGTCCATACATGCTCTATTGGGTTCAGGTCAGGACTCCGAGCTGGCCATGGTAATCGCTGAATATGGTTGGCGTCCAAGTAATCGGTGACAATTCTCGCGGTGTGTGCACGAGCGTTGTCGTGCATTAAAACAAAATTGTCGCCAATGTATGGTGCAAACGGAATAACATGTGGTTCTAGGACTTTAGTCACGTATCTGTGAGCATTAACGCTGCGTCTATCGAAGATGACCACCAACTCTATACGGGCGTCGTAACAAATGCGACCCCACACCATTATTGAGCCTCCCTTGTAGCCAACTGTTTCAATGCTGTTTCAATAGCAGAAGTAGAAGCCGTAGGAGAATCATAATGTCATGCTTAAACATATTTTACACTATACACAAATCAGATTCGACCCAGACTAAGTGATCTTACTCGCCGGCCGCGCCCGTTTCTCTCCTCTGCGTCGATAGCAGAAGTAGAAGCCGTAGGAGAATCATTATTTCATGCTTAAACATATTTTACACTAAACACAAATCAGATTCGACCCAGACTAAGTGATGTTACTCGCCGGCCGCGCCCGTTTCTCTCCTCTGCGTCGATAGCAGAAGTAGAAGCCGTAGGAGAATCATTATGTCATGCTTAAACATATTTTACACTAAACACAAATCAGATTCGACCCAGACTAAGTGATCTTACTCGCCGGCCGCGCCCGTTTCTCTCCTCTGCGTCGATAGCAGAAGTAGAAGCCGTAGGAGAATCATTATTTCATGCTACAGACAGTCACACAAACTTATGTAACAATAATACGTCAATGTGTTTTAAGAAAGCCCGTTGCAATTGTATAATTCATCAGTCAATTCGACTCAATGTAAAACAAGGAAATGTGAACTTTATTTCAAGCCATCTAAAGTTACTTTGCCAACATATTGTAACAGTTGGTGTTAAAAACTCGAAGGGATAATAATATTTAAGAAAAAGAAGGGTATGACGGCTGGGGTGCGAAGTCAGAAGTCCTCCACGTGTGTCCGGCGGCTGCTCGTCCCTCTCGATACGTCTGGAGGGAAGAGCAGCTGCTGGGCCGGTGCACCCCGGGCGCGGCAGTATCCTTCTCCGGGGAATGAGAGGAAATGAGAATTTCCTCTTATCCCTCGGGGAGTGGTACTGCCGCGGCCAATTATTCTGACATGGGTGGGGTCCGACCCGGACCAAAGGTGCGTTCCTTTGCGTGCCCTCTGATTAGCAGAGGGCATAGCAGAGGAGTGAGGGCGGGCTCGGTGTGCACTTACCCTGCCTCCGAGCAGACAGAGAAGGATCGTCCTCCTCTGTCACCGCCGGTCTCGTAATCCCACCGTCGAAGTGTCGTGGATCAAGTCTCGCGGCTTCGACAGGGACCGAGGGTCTTGGCTTAACCGCCCGGACCGCGAGGTAGACAACCTCTATAAAAAGTTACCCCGAATCCCAAGCGGCGACGCACCGCGAGGGGATGTATGGCTGACGGGTGTTCCACAGAACGAATCAGTCGCTAGTGCGCTCCTCGCCAGGGTACCTGCAGACCCCCTGGCGAGTAATAAATACTTAGAATCTGCCCTACTAGGTACAGGGGTCTCTGCCTAGTTAGGAGTTTATTTCCCCCATACTCGTGGGTTCAAATATGGAAACAGTAAAAAACCAAAAAACCAACACCGCCGGCAACGGCAACGAAGAGGAGAGGAGGGATGTGGGGTCGGAGTCCGACGTAGCATCCAGTGAGGTGAGCGGGGGAGGCTCAGTGAGCTCCCGCCGCCAGAGGGCTGGGACCGCAGGGGAGAACAGCAAGTTCTTCAGCAAGCGGTCCAGGAAGGACGACGACCAAGCGTCGTCATCGGAGGGAGAGTTGGCCTCGGCCCGGAAGATCCCCACTAGCAGGCGCGGGGGGATCCGCGGCAAGAGGGCGGGCCTCTCTGCCTCCGAAAGGTCGGCCAGACTGGCCGAGGAGGGGCGCCACCCGGGCATTGCTCTTGGGTCTGGCGAAGAGGCGGGTGAACCTGGCAGCTCCGAGGCGGAGCGTAAGGCCAGGTTTGCAAAAGAGGTGGAAGCCGCTATAAGGGGAGTGGCCTTGAAGCAGAAGACCTCTTCAAAACTCAAGGCCATACCCGGGGCTTCCGCCTCCATTATGGCGGCAGCGGAGGCAAACTTCGGGGGACCTCTTCCTCCTCCTCCTCCTCCTCCGATAGACGGAGAGGAGGTGGCCAAATTGCGGGTGGAGGTGGCCCGCCTGACGGCCGCCACGGAGGCTCTCCGAAAGGAGAACGCTAGGCTCCAAGCAGACTTGGCCAGTCTGCGTGAGCCTAGCTCCCGCGTGGCGCCTCAGAAGGGGGGTCCGCAGCAGCGGCAGAGCCAGCCTGAGCCGGTGGAGAACCAGGTCTTGAACCTGGTTCGCCAGGAGCTGGCCTCCTTCCAGGCACGGTTTTCCGTCCTGGAGGGAATCGTTTTGCGCCCCCCCCTGGCGGCAAGCAAGGCGGCCACGGGCCCGAAGGCGGCCTCGTACGCGGCAGCTACGGCTGCCGCACCCAGACCGGGGCCGTCCAGCCGGCCCTCCGGCACAGCAGTGGTGGCCCCTCCCCCAAAGCCGGCTCCGGCGAAGCCGGCGCCGGCTAAGAAGGCGCCCAAGGGGAGGAAGGGCAAGGCGGCTGCACAGGCGGTGACTGTGCAGCCGCCGATGCCAGTGACGAGCGGGCCAGCGCCGGCGGCACGTCAGCCGCCGCCGCCGCCACCGCCCTCCCAGCAGCCCCCTACACCTGCCGCGGCTGAAGCCGGATGGCAGGTGGTCGGGGAGAAGAGGAAGGGGCGGAAGGCGGCCAAAAAGGCCCGAAACAAGGAGCGGCAGCGCCAGTTCAGGGAGCGCAAGATCGCGGCTAGGCTCCGCGCCCCTAAGACCGCGGCTGTAGTGATCACACTACAGCCGGAAGCGGAACAGAGGGGCGTGTCCTACCGCGACCTGCTGGCAAAGGCAAAGGAGGCGGTGGACCTCGGGGAGCTCGGGATCACCGGGGGCCTCCGGCTGAAGGTCACAGCGACGGGGGCTCGTATGCTCGAGGTCCCCGGGGAGGCCAGTGGCCCGTCCGCTGACGCTCTAGCTGAGAAGCTCAGAGCGTCCCTAAACGCGGACGAGGCCCGAGTGTCCAGGCCCGTCAGATGCGCAGACCTGCGCATCTTGGGTCTGGACGACTCGGTGACCAAGGAGGAGGTGGTGGCCGCCGTCGCCAGGTCCGGAGGGTGCCCTGCTGAGCAGGTCAGGGCAGGCACCCTACGTCCGGACCCCACGGGTATGCATACCGTTACGGTATGCTGCCCTGTGACGGCGGCGAAAACAATTGTGGAGGGCCGAAGGCTATTGGTGGGCTGGGTTTCAGCGCAGGTTAAGCTGCTGGAGCCCAGACCTCTGAGGTGCTACCGCTGCCACGTGGGACACCACGTGTCAGTCCGGTGCGCCTCGGAGGTGGACCGCAGCGGGCTATGCTTCCGCTGCAGTCAGCCCGGTCATGTGTCCGCGGCTTGCTGTGCCACGCCGCACTGCGATGCATGTGCGGCGGCTGGCAAGCCGGCCGAACACCGGGCTGGAAGCAAGGCCTGCGCTCCACCCACCAAGGCCACCCGAGGAAAGGGTAGGCCCTCCGCCGCCACCGCCACCGTCGCCACCGCCGCAGCCGCAACTGCCGCCGCTGCCGCTCCCTCTGTCGCCGCCACAGAGGGGCCCTCACAGGGGGCCAGGTTGGAGGAAGCGGTAATGGAGTGCCAATAACGGCCCCATTACGCTTCCTCCAAGCGAACATCAACCACTGCGCCTGCGCTCAGGATCTATTGCTCCAGAGCATGGCGCAGTGGTTGATTAACATCGCTGTGGTCGCTGAGCCGTATTTCGTCTGGCCCAGGGAAGACTGGGTGGCGGACCTAAGCGGCTCAGTGACCATAGTGTCGTCGGCCGCCGCCGGCACCCCGACCCTTGAAAGTGTCAGGAGGGGTCGGGGGTGCGTAGCAGCCCGGTTCGGGGAGATCGTCGTAGTGGGTGTCTACTTCTCCCCGAGCCGAACTCTCGCCGAGTTCCACAACTCTCTCGCAGAGTTGAGTGTCGTCGTCGGAAACCATTCCCTCCCCGTGCTTGTCCTCGGGGACTTCAATGCCAAGAACTTGGCTTGGGGTTCCCGTTGCACAGACGTGCGGGGAAGGATGGTGGAGGACTGGGCCCTGGAGAAGGGCCTGGTCGTCCTAAATCGGGGTTCTGTCGCCACGTGCGTGAGGATGCGGGGCGAGTCGGTGGTGGACATTTCGTTCGCTAGCCCCGCCCTGTCACCGCGTGTCGTTGACTGGCGCGTGATGGAGGGGGTGGAGACCTATTCCGACCACCGGTACATCCGGTTCGACGTCTCCACCCAGACCTCAAGCGCGCCGGTCCAACAGGCCCCGAGTGGTCCGCGTTGGGCGCTGAAGCAGCTGGACCGGGAGCTCCTCCTGGAAGCCTCGATCGTGCAGGCCTGGGTGACATCACCGGACAGGCCTGCCGACGTCAATGATGAGGCAGGGTGGTTCCAGGAGGCCATGTCCGACATATGTGACGTGGCAATGCCCCGAGTCCGGCCAGGAAGCGCCCGGCGTCAGGTGTACTGGTGGTCGCGAGAGCTGACGTCCCTACGGGAGGCGTGTGTGGCTGCGCGACACCGGTACGCCAGGCACCGCAGGCTCCGCATTCGCCCACCGAATGCGGCAGCCATTGAGGCGGAGCTCTATGAGGGCTACAGAGCGGCGAAGACCGCCCTCCGCGAGGCTGTCCTGCGAGCCAGAGATCTGGCCCGCGAGGAGATGCTGGGGGCTCTCGACAGAGATCCGTGGGGGCGCCCTTACAAGATGGTGCGGGATAAACTCCGCACCTGGGCCCCCCCGCTGACGCAGAGTCTCCGGCCTCAGCTCGTGGAGGACGTGGTGAGCGCTCTGTTCCCCTCGCGAGGGGAACACCCGCCCCCGCCTATGGCTCCGCCGGCTGCGGTGCCGGAAGCGGACCACCAAAGTGACGACGACGACGCTCCTGAAGTGACCGGGGTAGACCTGAGAGTGGCGGTACGAAGGCTAGGTGCCAAAAATACCGCCCCGGGACCCGACGGCTTGCCTGGCAAAGCCTGGGTCCTGGCCTCGGAGGCTCTCGGGCCCCGACTGGAAGGGCTCTTTAGCGCATGTTTGGAGAGAGGCCAGTTCCCGCTTCGTTGGAAGACGGGGAAGCTGGTCCTCATCCGGAAGCCGGGGCGCCCGGCGGACTCTCCGTCCGCCTACCGGCCCGTGGTGCTGCTCGACGAGGTGGGCAAGCTCTTTGAAAGAGTAGCTGCGAACCGCCTCGCCGAGCACCTTGCGGGGATGGGGCCGGACCTTGCGGAACACCAATTTGGTTTCCGCAAGGGGCGCTCTACGGTGGACGCCATCATGCGCGTGAGGGCCCTCACGACGGGGGATGCGGTGTCCCGGGGTGGGGTTGTCTTGGCGGTGTCTCTCGACATCGCCAATGCCTTCAACTCCATGCCCTGGAGCTGCATAAGGGAGGCACTCCGGTATCACCGGGTGCCGACCTACCTCCGTCGTGTGGTCGGGGACTACCTGGCAGACAGGTACGTCATCTACCCCGGTCGCAGTGGAGACTGGAACCGGCGAGAGATGTCGTGCGGTGTTCCGCAGGGATCGGTTCTAGGCCCATCCTTGTGGAACATCGGTTACGACTGGGTGCTGCGCGCCGACCTCCCTAGCGGCGTCAGCGTGGTCTGCTATGCGGACGACACGCTGGTGCTCGCACAGGGGGGGTCGCACGAGGCGGCGGCCGAAGTTATGACACGCGGGGTTGCGATAGTCGTTGAGAGGATCCGGCAACTGGGTCTCGAGGTGGCATTGCACAAGTCCGAGGCCATGTGCTTTCATGGGCCTCGGAATGCGCCACCTCCGGGATCCTCAGTGATGGCAGGAGGGGTTTCCATCGGCGTCGAGTCGACGCTGAAGTACCTGGGACTTGTCCTCGACAGCCGGTGGAACTTCGTGGAGCATTTCCGACGTTTGGCCCCCAGACTGGAGCGGACAGGGGCTGCCTTCAGGCGGCTCCTGCCCAACCTGGGGGGGCCGAACGCCTCCTGCCGGAGGCTCTACGCGGGAGTCGTGCGGTCCATGGCCCTTTACGGGGCCCCGGTGTGGGCACGTTCATTGAGGCGGCGTGCCGCCCACCACTTGAACGTGCCCCAGAAGGTGGTAGCCGTAAGGCTGGTCCGGGGGTACCGCACGATCTCCCGCGAGGCGGCGAACCTCCTTGCCGGATTGCCGCCATGGGATCTGGAGGCAATAGTCCTCGCGCGCCTACATGAGTGGCGCGCGGAGGCGCTACGCCGGGGGGAAACTCCGCTGCCGCGGCAAATTGTCGCTCAGCGGACGGACTTCCGGCGGGATCTCATGGCGACATGGAGAGAGCGACTATCGCAACCCCGTGCAGGGCACGCCACAATAGTGGCGATAAGTCCCCTCTTTGAGGAGTGGCTGGAGAGACGCCACGGCGTCCTCACCTTCCGCCTGACGCAGGTTCTTACCGGACACGGATGTTTCGGTAAGTTCCTGCACCGAATCGGGCGGGAGGAAACGCCCGGGTGCTATCACTGTGAGGATAGGCCGGAGGACACGGTGGAGCACACTGTGGAGGTGTGCCCCGCTTGGGTGGAGCACCGCCGTGTCCTCGAGGTGGCGATCGGCGGCGGCGACCTCTCGCTCCCGGCCCTGGTTCGTGCCATGGTCCGGAGCGAGACGGAATGGGACGCCGTCACCTCCTTCTGCGAAGCAGTCATGCTAGCGAAGGAGGTGGCGGAACAGGACAGGGAGAGATCCTCACGTCCCGGCCGCCGCGGGAGACGCCCCGGGCGTCGGGGGCCACGTGGTGGCTTCCGGCCACCGTAGGCGCGGGCCTGTGGACGGGGAGCTATGGGCTAGCTCGCCGTCCGTACGTCTCATGACGACAGGCCGTGTCGACGGCGCGTTCGTGTTCCACGCGCGCCTCAAAGAGAGTCAGCAACAGTGAAGGGGTCCGCAAGGACCGAAGCCTGCCGGGGCTGCGGGACTATTCGAAAGAGATACCGTGGCCCCGGAACACAAAGGGCGATGAAGGAACATGGATGGGTTTTAGTCAGTAAAAGTCTGACACTCCCTCCTGCTCAGCCCAGAGCGGGAGAAGTCATTTGATGATTTCCCATCCGAAAAAAAAAAAAAAAAAAAAAAAAAAAAGGGTATGACGGCTGTCAAGCAAAATAAAAGTACGTAAGTACCACTGGCACCAAGTAGCACGGGACAAGGGCAGAGGGATGATGATTATGTGACAGTAGTTATTATCCACGTGTGGCTGTACGTGACACGATAAGTTCACGATTCACATTACAGTGCTTTACTTTGAGCTAGCTGAAGTTGAGTCATGGTGAGCGGCGACCATTACTTGACTATTTAATGTTGTCATCATGATTTTCCAGTGTGGCGTGGGGTTCATTTATCGGTGCAAACACGGACAGCATGTTTTCATAAATGCTAATAACTTGCTTTAAAGACACCATTCCATCAAGCAAGTATGACACGATAAGTTCACAATTTACATTACAGTGCTGTACACTAAACGCAAATCAGATCCGACCCATACTAAGTGATCTTCTACGCCGCCAGCGCCTGTTCCTCTACTCTGGGTCAATAGCAGAAGTAGAAGCCGTAGGAGAATCATTATTTCATGCTTAAACATATTTTACACAATACACAAATCAGACCTGACCCAGACTAAGTGATCTTCCTCGCCGCCCACGCCTGTTCCTGTCCTCTGCGTCTATAGACAGAAGTAGAAGCCGTAGGAGAATCATTATATCATGCATATACATATTTTACACTGAACTCAAATCAGACCTGACCCAGACTAAGTGATCTTCCTCGCCGCCAGCGCCTGTTTCTCTCGTCTGCGTCGATAGCAGAAGAAGAAGCCGTAGGAGAATCATTATTGCACGCTTCAGTCACACAAACTTATGTACTTAACTATAATACGTCATTATGTTTGAAGAAAGGACGTTGCAATTGTATAATTCATCAGTCAATTCGACTCAATGTAAAACATGGAAATGTGAACTTTATGTCAAGCCACGTAAAGTTACTTTGCCACTTTTTTGTAACAGTAGGTATTGAAAACTCGAAGGCATAATAATATTAAAGAAAAAGAAGGGTGCGACGGCTGTCAAGCAAAATAAAAGTACGTAAGTACCACGCAGCAAGTAGCACGGGACAAGGGCAGAGGGATGATGATTATGTGTCAGTAGTTATTATCCACGTGTGGCTGTACGTGACACGATAAGTTCACGATTCACACTACCGTGCTTTACTTTGAGCTAGCTGAAGTTGAGTCATGGTGAGCGGCGACAATTACTTGACTTTTTAATTTCATCATCATGATTTTCCAGTGCGGCGTGGGGTTCATTTATGGGTGCGAATACGGACAGCATGTTTTCATAAATGCCAATAACTTGCTTAAAAGGCGCCATTCCATTAGGCAAGTCTTGCATGCAAGTATAACGTCATATTTGCGAATAAAGTGCTTGTATTGCCTGACACGATAAGTTCACAATTCACATCACAGTGCTTTACTTTGAGCTAGCTGAAAATGAGCCATGGTGAGCGGCGACCATTACTTGACTCTTTAATTTTATCATCATGATTTTCCAGTTCGGTGTGGGGTTCATTTATGGGTGCAAACACTGACAGCATGTTTTCATAAACGCTAATAACTTGCTTTGAAGACACCATTCTGTCAAGCAAGTCTTGCATGCAAGTATAACGTCATATTCTCGAACAAAGTGCTTGCATTGCCTGACACGACAGGTTCACAATTCACATTACAGTGCTTTACACTAAACACAAATCAGGTCCGACCCAGACTAAGTGATCTTCCTCGCCGCCCGTGCCCTTTCCTCTCCTCTACGTCAATAACTGAAGTAGAAGCCGTTGAAGAATCACTAAGTCATGCTTAAACATATTTTACACTATACACAAATCAGACCTGACCCAGACTAAGTGATCTTCCTCGCTGCCCGCCCCTGTTCCTCTCCTCTGGGTCAATAGCAGAAGTAGAAGCCGTAGGAGAATCATTATGTCATGTTTAAACATATTTTACACTAAACACAAATTAGACCCCACCCACACTAAGTGATCTTCCTCGCCGCCCGCGCCTGTTCTTCTCCTCTGCGTCAATAGCAGAAATAGAAGCCGCAGAAGAATCATTATGTCTTGATTAAACATATTTTACACTAAACCCAAAGCAGATCTGACCCAGACTAAGTGCTCTTCCTCGCCGCCCGCGCCTTTTCTTCTCTGGTATAGCAGAAGTAGAAGCCGTAGGCGACCCATTATGTCATGCTTAAACATATTTTACACTATACACAAATCAGATCCGACCCAGACTAAGTGATCTTACTCGCCTCCCGCGCCTGTTTCTCTCCTCTGCGTCAATAGCAGACGTAGAAGCTGTAGGAGAATCATTATTTCCTGCTTCAGTCACACAAACTTATGTACCTAACTATAATACGTCATTGTGTTTGAAGAAAGGCCGTTGCAATTGTATAATTCATCAGTTAATTTGACTCAATGTAAAACATGGAAATGTGAACTTTATTTCAAGTAACGTAAAGTTACTTTGCCAACATTTTGTAACAGTTGGTGTTGAAAACTCGAAGGAATAATAATATTAAAGAAAAAGAAGGGTGTACGGCTGTCAGGCAAAATAAAAGTACGTAAGTACCACTGGCACCAAGTGACACGGGACAAGGGCAGAGGGATGATTGTAATGTGACAGTAGTTATCCACGTGTGGCTGTACGTGAGACGATATATTTCACATTACAGTGCTTTACGTTGAGCTAGCTAAAACTGAGCCGTGGTGAGCGGCGACCATTACTTGACTATTTAATTTCTTTATCATGATTTTCCAGTGCGGCGTGGGGTTCATTTATGGGTGCAAACACGGACAGCATGTTTTCATAAACGCTTATAACTTGCTTTAAAGACACCATTCTATCAAGCAAGTCTGGCATGCAAGTATGACGTCATATTTGCGAACAAAGTGCTTGTTTTGCCTGACACGATAAGTTCACGATTCACATTACAGTGCTTTACTTTGAGCTAGCTGAAGTTGAGTCATGGTGAGCGGCGACCATTACTTGACTATTTAATTTCATCATCATGATTTTCCAGTGCGGCGTGGGGTTCATTTATCGGTGCAAACACGGATAGCATGTTTTCATAAACGCTAATAACTTGCTTTAAAGACGCCATTCCATTAAGCAAGTCTTGCATGCAAGTATGACGTCATATTATCGAACAAAGTGCTTGCATTGCCTGACACGACAGGTTCACAATTCACATTACAGTGCTTTACACTAAGCACACTAAAATGCGGCGTGCAAATAGCCGACAACACGCGGGGAGCTCAATTATGAAAAAATATGGATTGAGACTTATTATATTGATTCCTATGAAACCCACCCTGTGAACTGAATAATGAGAATAGTTTCGACGTCAGCACTAAAAACTGTTGGCCCACTAACCTTCAGACCAGCTCAGGGACGCCTCACCAGCAACTGTCTGCAGCTCACACCGTGAAGCACTTTCACGAAACAGATTGTCTGATCACTGCTGGGTATTCACCATGAGTTTCTTGAAACCTTTAGCTGTCCATCACGGAGAAATAACGTACTCTTCACCAAGAATACACGAGAAGCACCGCCGAGATTTCGAAAAAGTAACGGAATGCGCCCATTGGTCGGCGCTCAGGGAGCGGTAGCCAAAACTGTGGCGCTGGTGTCGCCAGGTTCGGCGAATCCCCGAGCGCGATCTTTATGGCGCGCGAATCAAGTAGCTTCAAATATTAACTTATTAAAACCATTTGAAATGAATAAATTATTGTTAAAGAAATGACTTAATACTTAGGTTTAGCAGAAATAAATATTAAACAAGTAAATTTGGGTCACTTAAGGTGCCCAACCAAAAGTCTTGCATGCAAGTATGACGTCATATTTGCGAACAAAGTGCTTGTCAGGCAAAATAAAAGTACGTTAGTACCACTGGCACCAAGTAGCACGGGACAAGGGCAGAGGGATGATGATTATGTAACAGTAGTTATCCACGTGTGACTGTACTGATAACATTGCTTTCTTTGGCTTTTTCGACATGTGAATATTTCACATGTGAGCTATGATTATCGCAGTAACAGAGCTGGCTCTTCCTTGGTGGGTTTCGCGTGTTTAATTAAATGATCCATAAAAATCAAAAAAATCCTTTTCTGTCATCCACCCTAAAGAATTCCCAGCTCTCTCTAGGAGTAGGTACCATTCATTTTTTCTCCGACGGCCCAACATCACAGTATCTACAGAAAAAGAACTTTTATTTATTAAGTAATTATATCTTTGGGTATGGATTTAGTAATGCCACTTGGTCGTTCTTTGAGGCATCACACGGAAAAAGGAGGGGCTGCCGATGGTATCGGAGGGGCGGTGAAAAGGACGTTGGACTTAATATACTTCATTATCGGGTTGGCGTGTGCCCAAATAGCTTCTGGACTATGTGAGTTGTCTGGTGAAATTGAGCAGAATGAGACTGGTTTTTCGGTGTCTTTGAGATAAACAACTCAAAAGGTAATTTGATTTTTTGAGGATCCGAAATGCATTGCTTGTAGTTCTTCATTATGTTTGCATGCCCTGTTTTCTAAAAAGTCTATGTGCGTGACAATTTTATTTGATTCCAGGTTTTTTATGCTTGTTTTGTACTGCTGGTACTGATGGACAACGTTAAATGTGTCTTATATTTTTTCATCTCAAATTTGAATAATTGTATCAACTCTTTCACTGTGCCGATTTTCTTTTCTTTCAACATCTTTCTATGGGACGACGACGTGCAGAGCCGAGCTGACGGTTCAATTGGTATTCCGCGATTCGATGTACCGACGCAAGGAACTGTTCTCCATCGCGCGGCATCGATACCTTGAATCCACGGTTCTGTGTGTTTGCAATGGGAATGGGGAGGGGACGATGCCGAGAAAGAAGGGATGTGACGAGGTTTATACGGAAATCGCGATGAGAAAGAGAAGAAGCAGAAGACTGACGGTGAATGATGTAGGAGTTTAAAACGGAGTTGTTTAGAAATCTCCGAAACAATTTTTTGTACCATATCATTGTTCGTTTCCGCTCGATCGGATACATGGCCAGGAGCTGGTCTTTTTTTATCCACCCCACCATATTGTAATCCAATATCAGGATGGGTTTGGTGGAACCCCGGGTTTTTTGGACGGCGGTGCCATGGTATGTAGAGATTTTATTTAGTGTTTTGTACAATGTTGATCTTGTCATAGACGGGAAATCAGAATCTTCCTTTTTTTTCTGAATAAAATTTGTTTCTTTTCCTTTTCGGTGATTTTGGTGGTGCGCCTGATTTCATCTCTCCAATAACCTAAAAAATATTAATATAATAAATAATTTATAATGATTACGTTATTTTCAAAATGCCAAAAGTGGTAAGCAAAAAAAATGATTACCTACAGGTGTACATGAATATCTGTTGTCCTGGCAATTTCATAATGTGAACTATTATTATCAGACTCTTGAAATGATTTAAGCAAATTGTATATCATTTGTTTTTCTGTAGATTGCAAAGGGCGCTTAGTACGCTTAACTACAGGAGACACGTCAACCATGACTCACGCACAAGGCACAAACAACATCGCCTGGTTCACTAAAACACGTGCGACGTGCAGGTAATCGATGACTCAACTAAATTCTAAAAGGGGGATATAAATAAAACAATCTTAGTCTCTCATTAATTTTCTAAGTGAAATATTAATTTTGCGGGTTGTCCTAGCGCTAGCTTAAATCCCTGAAGGGATATGTTTGCGAACAAGCTCCAATGCGGAGCCCTGCTGCGTGCCTGCGTGGGCGATGGCTCCAGCGACGACGCAGGCGATCGCGGCTGTGGTGGTGGTTGCAATTGCGGAGCCCTGCTGCTTGCCTGCGTGGGCGATGGTGCCTGCGACAACGCAGGCGACGGTGGTGTGGTCGCTTGCCCGCTGACGTAACCGCCCCCGCCGCTCGCCACGCTTAACAAATAACCGCCTCCCATCGAACGGCGGCGGCGGAGGCGTTGGCGGTCGGTATTGCGGCAGCGGCGGCAGGGCCGCTGGCCCTGCGTACGCAGGTGAAAGGTGAAGGTGCAAAAACGTAAAACAAGATAAATATAACAAAAGTTAACAAACATCTGGGAATCTACAAAGCCTACAATGTTCACACATTCACAAGTAATAGGTAAGAAAAAGAATCTCTACAAAGGTAAGAAAATATTATTTTGTGAGAGCCCCACCTGCATCTATCACAGCGTCACAGCGCGCTCGCATTGATTTTACCAGGACCTCTCAAAGGTCCACGGCGCGAAGTGATACCCAAACCTCGTCAACGTGGGCGACTAGTGCGGGTTTGGTCCTTTCGCTTCTATTATCCCATCTCTGGACCATAATGCCCCACACATTTTCGATGGGGTTTAGGTCCGGAGAACGAGAAGGCCATGGTACTCGTCGTATACTTGGCTGCTGCTGGATCCAAGAAGGGTTATTTGGAAAAACAGCCACTGTCAGTTCTGGTAAATTTTATAGTAGAAGCAAAACACGTTTTTGGACAGACAGTTTTTGGGCGATAAGTCATTGAGCAACATACATTTTATGACTATAGTCATGAAAGAAATTTGTGAGAAGCCCATAAAAAATACGGAAAATAACTTTGACAAAGGTACTTTTTCCAAATAAAATATTGACAAAGGCTTTTTTTCCTTGAGCAACATACATTTTATGACTATAGTCATGAAAGAAATTTGTGAGAAGCCCATAAAAAATACGGAAAATAACTTTGACAAAGGTACTTTTTCCAAATAAAATATTGACAAAGGCTTTTTTTCCAAATAACATAAGTATGAAAAAATAAAACAAACTTATTCATACTTCAAATTTATTTGATTTTACCCACAACCATCACTGTTATCATCCTCATCAACTTCAATGTCGACATCAACAAAATCATTGTCACCATCACTACAAATTTGGCGGTAGTAATCGCGACTTTCTGGCTTACTTAAATTTTTATTGAGGTTTTTTAAATTAGCTATTTTACTGGCAGTCATTTTTATACGTTGCGTGTAAAGAGGGTTAAGTACAAGCTCTGGAGGCAATGTTACTTTTTTGCGAATTTCACAGCGAGTAGAAGGTCCTGAAAATGATTCTTTCACTTTTATGTGCTGGTATTTTTCATTAGTTATGATAATACGTACTTGACGCAATCTAAGTGCAGGTCTTGGAACTTTAAGGAAGTAAGGAGTCAGTGCATCTTTCATATTAAAAAAAATCTTGAGTAGCAGTAACCACTTTGAATGGGGTTGGGTATTTTCTTGCTGCTTCAATGTTTTTATCCCAGTCAGCTGGTATTTCAGGGGAACACACTCCCTTTTTCTTTCCAATTAATGCAAAATCTGCATCGTTTGGAAGATATGTATGTCCTCTCACAGGGAATATATGCTTTACAGTTTTAAACAGCTTCAGGGCATGTACAAGAAAGTATTGGAAATATACCATTATATGGTTCTTGTTGGCCACTGCATCCATCACTCAACAATACAAGGTTCTCCGATGTTAAGTCATTAGTATTCAAATAATGTAGTAAGAGAGAAGTAACATCAGATGCACCCTTTTTTCCTGTAACTTCCGTGTAACAGTACATTGTTGCATCATCGTTTGACAAGTTGTGGACTCCGAATACATAATACCACATCTGGAGTGAGTAAAACACATCACTAGTTTTAATGTGTGGTAAAGGAAGATTCTGCATATAATCAAAAGATAGTAACATACATTTAATTTCAGTTCATCACATATGCTGCATGTGTCAGATCTTGGAAGGCCAAATTTTATGTTGAAATGTTTTGTAAATACGGAGTAATATACTATATAAGAAACACTGATTTGTGTTTCATTCAAAAACAATTCATGCATTTTTTTCACGCTCAAGTCTTCTGGCAAAAATACCACATTTGGGTTGTCACGTAAGGAGTAGTGAGATTGCCTTCCCTTGAAGCTTTTGATGTGTGATTTTACTAACTCCAATATTGGAAGTGGTACAGCATGAGGTCTTGTGATATGTTTACCTCTACTGTCTTTGGGTAACTGACCTGAGGATAATTTAGCTAGAATTGTACGCAGCCTTCCTGGTTATTCCATGCAAACTCATGAAAGCTTTAACACATACTGGAACCTCTTCATTATTTGTTCGCACTTTGTAATAGTATGCTAAATCATGGCTAAACAAATCATCCTCTTCATCACGGTTCTGTCTGGGTCTTCTTTGTTGGACACTTTTATATGATATTAGCCCTGAGAGATGTGCATCTTGATCATTTTTATTCTCATACTTATAGAAGATTTCTAGTATTTCTTTTCTCTGTTCAGTGGTTAGTCTTGTGAAACATTGTAACCTTTTGCGTCTGAAAATAATGCAGATAATTTAAAAAAAAAACATCTTAGATAAGCGGTGAAGTCAGAAGCCGACTGTTCTCAATATTTTATTAGAGGAGAAAATGACACGCTGGTATACCTGCAGTCAGGTCCTGTTAAAACACCACTTTTACAACGGCCAACGTGATTAATGTGAGGTTCTCCGCTAACCTTGCGTCTTTTTATCATTTCTCGTTTTGAAACTTTCTTCTTCCTTTTAGTCATCCATTGTACACTGTTTGAATTATCTCTTGGTATATTTATTATCCATCATTTTATAGATAAAACTATCACAATTCCCAAAATCCAACGCAATGTAAACAAAGTCGAACACAGAGATAATTAATTTTGACGGATGACACTAATGGTGTCAGTTTTTTCGGAAAAATAACCTTTGTCATTGACTTGGGTGGTTCTTCCAAAACCATGTTGACCTTGGATGTTTTTCCAAATATCAAAGAAAGTTTAACGAGTAATATCGCTTGACTAAGGCGCTTTTACGAAAAAGTGTGATTGACGTTCGATAGGCATCATTACAAAGAAACCATAGACACAAAAATCTCATTTTGTTTTTTTTTTTTGACATTGGTTGTTCTTCCAAATAACCCTTACATTTACAGAAAATCAGTCTTTTTATTAAATCTTAATCCTAAATTCTATTTTTTTTTAGAAAACAAGTTGTTTGCAGTTTTGTATTATAGGTATCTTAATGATGCAGTGAACGATAAAATGAAACGAATTCGGGTAACCTTATGACTGGTGTGTCACCCGCAGTCAAAGCCATTAGATCGTTGTACTTTTCTAGAGAAATCTTTGGTTGTGTTACATTGATTGGTAAAATTTGTGAGTGCAATTCTCCAGAAACTTGCCTCCTTAATGTCAATGAACGAGAAGTTTCAGCAGTGTGATCAGTTTTGAAAAATAATTTGTTGGGATCAGTCTTCATAAAAGATAATTCCATCATTTCTCTCCAATCTACCATTTCACCGGTGTCATCTTTTCGAACAGAAAGTAGCCGCAAATTTTGTGAGAGTGCCTTAAAATCTAAAAAGTCCTAGTAGCTTAGAGCTGTTACTATATACGGTTGTCGTCTTCGTGACAACTTTATGATGGGAATTAACTGAGAAGGGAGGAAAATGTCACCACTTTTTTTAATTGCATAGTCAATGGCACTATGAGCAGAGTCGCCCTCATTTTGCCCATGAAACGGGACAGAGATGCTTAAAACAATTTCTTGAATAGAAAGGGAATTGTTTATCACGTAGAGAAGGGTAGCTGCTACAATTGAATTTTTGTTTTGGCCGCTGCAGCCATCGGCAAATAAATAGACTTTCTGAATACCTTTTTCGTCCAAACTTTTAAGGAAAAGGTATAAAGCAGTAAAAATTTCTGAAGGGGCTTCAGAAATTTCTACTTTGTCTCTTACTTTGTCCTTCATGCCACGTGTAGCAGAAACAATCATGTGATATCATCTCATAAATGGTGAAATTATACACCGCTAACCTTCTCTTGTAAAACACAGCGCTTTCATTACTTATAGGTAAATTAATAACTTGCTGGAGATCAAAAGTAGCACAAGCTATTGTTAATGCATCTTTTTGACCTTCTTTTTTTCGTTCTGATCGTTTTGCACGGAATGATTGCTTTTGTAGTATATGGGTGGTATATTTTTCGTGCAAATTCGCTTTCATTTCGTCAGTTCCCTAACGATATGTTGAGCATGAGCTGCACTGGTCTTTCTTAGGACGATGAAAAGATAGATTTTTACATTTGAATAGTTTTCTGTAAAGAGAAAGGCTGGGTTTCGGTTCTTCCTGCAACTCTTCAACAAAGCATTTGATGCATTTTTCTAGTGGTTAAATCTTAGTGCAAATATTCACTAGTGGAATTGGCTCGACAGTAATGACACTACTCTTGGGAAGCGCTTTAAATGTTCTTCAACTAGAGCCTTGGCACGGTCATCTTTTTGAATATTCGCTGTTTTGCGTCCTCCACGCCTGTCTTTCTCCTCCTGTACCCCAGTGGGCAACAACTTGTCTATAGCTGTTTTAACTGTTCTCTCTCCAACCGCCAAAGTATTAAAAAAAAAGTTCTACAAACTTTCTTCCTCTCGCCATCATTATGTAAATAGTACATTATAGTATTCTTTCTTTTAGATTCAGGTCCAGCAGTTTTTTGTTTTGTGTTAATCTTTTCAATGTGTCGTGCAATGAATTCTCTTTGAGATTGTAGACTTCCTAAAGCCCAGAAAGCATCAAACAATGTTTTACGAGAATTTTCATCGAAAACACCACATTCACGATTGATTCTCTTGCAGTTTTCTACATTACATACTGGTCCAAGTTTCAGGTATAATTTTATTTGATACTTGCGTAGTATATTCCTTTCCCAAATTTTTATTTCTTTTATTCAACTCCTTTTTGGACATCTTTTCTTTCTTCTGAATGGCAATTTCTCTGGGTGAACCTTTAAGAATAAAATCTTCTGGCATCAATCTATTGTTAAGAAAATTAGATCCTGAATCACATAATGGTGAAATGGGACGTGGTTGTTGATGGTCATTGCAAGTTATATTGTTATCGAAGTGATTCCAACATAACAAAATTGAACATCTGAAGCATGAACTGAAAACATTTTCTACACATTCGGTAACTTCACACGACTGAACTATGTATTCATCTTCGACAGCGAAGATTTGTGCCGTATTGGTAGACGTTACAGAATCTTCAATATTACCTTGTAATATACTAACAGAACAAATCGTTGCATCGCTTGAATTAGAATCTCTTCTAACATTAGAAAGTATGTTTTCATGAAGGGTTTTAGTCGCATCACAAGCAATTTCGGCAGTGTTAGCTTCCAAACAAATGGTTTCATCACTTGAAACAGAAGCTGTGCTTAGATTTACGGGTAAATTTTCTTGGACTGTCGGTAAAGCTTCTGTTGAATCGAAAATATTTAAACGAGTATGTTGTTCGTTCACCACGGAGTCGTCATCATTTTCTCTTGTACTACTCTCGAAACAGTTGACCGAAGTATTCAGTACTGATAGTAATTGTCGTTTACTCTTTGGTTCGGGATTATAGTCAGGGTCATTGTCATTAGAGGCATCTGAATCATGAAAAGGATCGCCACCGTTTGATTCGCCAGAAGAAGATTCATTATTTATGATATTCGTGAGATTCTCAGATGTAGCTGCATAGTCTTTTTCAGTCATAACAATAACTCCAAAATACCACCTTCGTTTAAATAGCATTTTAACTGCAGTTCCAATAGCCATTTTGTCACCTTTTCGCAGACATTTTAAGTCTTTAATAGACACGCAATTTTCAGTTCCATCTCGCCATTTTACTATAACGTCCATCTTTGGTTTTTGTGCAGTCTACGCGGAACCTAAAACAAAATCATGTCGGATGTTTAATAGCGTTAGGCACCTGTAAATTATAATGATCTTATAGCTACCCTATAGCTCTATCGACCATCAATACGTAGCGCACACACGCACAGCATGGTCAACCGTTGATTTGTAGTTTTCTGCGCTCCTAATGACTGGTGAGCAGTGCGCACTAGTATAGTCTTTAATACAATGGATCACGTCACGATTATTTTACAAGCACGCGTATGCTCTGTTCAGCGGTCGGTGCATCACTGAATGCGCTCATAGGTACTACTTCCATAGCGCGTCGGGCGATCAACGCGCGATATACGCAAGACTGATGCGCTCGACCGAACTATTTATTTATTTGGTTCACCAACGAATGTTTACACTAATACACACTTACTTAAAACTATTTTAAAACAAAAGTAAAGTGTAACACTCACTTGAAGGTAAACACCACAAACGCAATATTAATATATTCCTAGTAATCTAACTAGTACAATAAGTTATTCAATTTTAAGTGACAAAAATAACATATTAATTAGGTAGGCAAAATTAAACAAACAGAAGAAAACAACAAAGAACAAGAAAACTGGTAAGATAAGTAGGCAACCTATTACAGATCGGACAGGGATTCCATGAACTTACACTTAAGCTTTGATAGGGAGTCATGATGCAAATCAACTAAATCGCTACTACTGTTTACCTTGCAAAAACGGGCGTTGGGTGAATTAGAGCCTAAAAC
The DNA here is from genome assembly GCA_963853795.1 of Xestia rhomboidea. Lineage (NCBI taxonomy): Eukaryota > Metazoa > Arthropoda > Insecta > Lepidoptera > Noctuidae > Xestia > Xestia rhomboidea. Next base: position 12,389,087 of record OY970774.1, read on the forward strand.
AGTTCGTCTAAGTGGACGACCGATGGTGCTAGTACGCTGTGTGCTTGATCGGTAGTGCTGCCATGGCATCGTGCGCGTGCATACCTACTTACCTGCTGCCAGTGTAGTACTGCAACGTTACGTACCTACTCGCGGCCAACGTACGTACGGACGGTCGGTTAAGCACAGAAACCTGCCATATAACGCTACAACCCACTACTATTAGTTATTAACCTTAAAATAAACAACAAACTACTTACCAACAAATCTTCACTTATTATTCCTTCCTTACAACTGCTCGTGTCGCTGCGAGGCGGCGTTATGCGCGCCAACCGCGCCCGCGACCCAACGGCTGAATTGTAAGAGCGGGAGAAGACTAAGGCTCGAAGGACCACTTTTATGTGTAATAAAAGACACATAACCGTTTTTAAATAATTTTTATATTGAAAAAACTTATTTTCGATACAGACAAATAATGTTGCTGGATTGAACGTTGATGACAGAAGGAAGAGAGTTGCCAGTTTCTTAAATCAAGATGTTACTACACTAGGAAGTAATTAATGTTGCCATGACAATGACTTAGTTATAAACAGATTTACATGTTTAATAATAAATTGAACACTACTACATAGATAATTTTTGTTTCTCTCGGAAACAAATGTCCATGCTCATCACACAATAGGCGCGACAACAAAAAAATCGAATAAGTCCGTCGGTTACATTATCAAAAAATATTTGACCCGTGTTTTTTCTTTTGTTACGTAAACCAAAATTGACGAAAATATGACGCTTTTAAAATTCTCAATACGTCACGCCTAGGTATATTTTTTAGCTAGTTCTGGCGTCACGAGCCCCCACTCCCGAGTTTTGATGCATTTTATTTTTTATCAATGTTTATTGATTTATAATAGCAAAAATTACTAGTCCATTAATTTCCAATACTCTAACTGACGGACTAAATAGATTTGCAATTTTTTGATACTGTCGTCATGCCTATTATTTGCTCCTACCGGAATTCGAACCCGGGAGAAGAACGTAAGAACGTAAGGCAGGTACTATCGCTGCGCCATTCGGGTCGTCAAATGTATTCAAATATAACAAGTTTAAATTAAAAACAGTCAGTTTGAAAAAGCGGTAAACATTAAATAAAACCAAAAATACTAACGGTCGTTTGCAGCTCTTCGGCAATTCGACTAATATTTAGTCCTTCCTCCCGCAGGAACAAGATCCGGTGCCTCAGTTCGGTGATCAGTTTATAGGTGGACATGTTTTGCAGTTGCTAAGCAAATACGTTGTGACGGAAAGTATGAAAAAGCATTACTTATAAAGTTAAAAGTTTATCTCTTCAATTTTAGTATCTTTATCTCTGTCTAATTTTTCTGTCTTTTTCTCATAGTATTTTGCAATTGCTAAATTGCGTTGGAGCCGTCCATCATCCTGGTTCGTTTTAAACTTTTTGGCTGTAATAAAGAAAGCTCAGTAGGCTTAGCCAAGTTGACAATCTACAATCGTTAACGCTAATAGAAAACTAACCAAATGTATGGGAATGACATCTATCAACGTTAAGTCACGTGGTCAAAACAAACGAATGGAAACTTTAAAGTTTAATCAAAACTGTAAGTTGGCTACGATTTATATGGGATGTAGGGATCACGATTGTAGAAACGAATACATTTCATTCTATCATCTTGATCGATGTAAACTTGTCTACGAAAGTTTATATTCGTTTGTATTGACACGTGACTTAACGTTTACGATTGTAGAAAGAGAATCGATACCAATCGTTTGTAACTTGGCTAGGCCTGCTGGTTTGCCACTGCCCGTCTACAACAAAATAAAACACATTATTAGTTTAGTTGGACGATCCCCTTTCAAAATCCATTCAAATCAAATAAAATCAAATTTGATAGACTAGGATACTTTTTATGCAGACATTCCCTTAAGAACGGGATTCATGCATGTAACCCGCAGGGCAGGGTACAGCTAGTAATTTATAATAATATAAACTTACCTTTAAATTGATCATCCTTACGTTGGCAGCTCTCTTACGAGCTGCTTTTTTTTTCAATTGTCCCATTTTAATGTGAGTTGACCGAGCTGTGAACTAAACGCGTTGGTTAAAGAAGTCCAAGATTCCTCTTTAAATTTGTTTGTAGCAGCATTGGTCTCTTTAGTTGTTAATATTGGGTGGCTGTGGTGGACCGTATGCTGTATAGGTCTGCTACTGTTCTGGAGATATACTTAGTGGACTGTATTTATTTGATTAAAAGACTTCTGGATCAATCACGCTGTTTTATTTTACTTATATGTTACACTTTGGGACATATTAGTCGACTGTACATTCTACTTTTTTTGTGTATGGCATTTCGCAGTTCAGTCTAGAGAGACTAGCTACTGCTTAACCGGGCTAGTCCTGTGGATGCCTTGAATTTAAGGCCTCCAGCCAGGGGCATAATAACTATAAACTAAGCGACCACGCCTAAGGGCACCCCCTGTGGGGTACGTACCTCGGCTTAGGGCGTCGCTGGGGGGGGAGGGGGGGGCAGCTAAGGGACAGGCTGGATCTGAGTTGCATTAATTAGGGGCTCGTTTAACATTACTAGCTCAGCATCGCGGGCTGGCTCAAGCAAGGGTCGGGGGGGTGTACATTCTACTACAGGGGTAGGGTTGCCAAATCGGCAGACCATTATATCTGGAGAAAATTTTAAAATTTCGGGATTTTGGGATTGTTGTCGGGAGCAATAAATATTAAACATAAAAATGTAAAATAAAAGTTTTTTTTTTAATTACAAAAAGACATTGTTGACTCATACATAACTAGTTTAAGTACCTACACTTATTTTTTAGGTTGCCACTTGTATTTGGCATTGGTCTTTACTGAGTCCACTAATTTGGATCCTTTAGGAGTATTCAGATAAGATTTAAAATTCAAACAATTTACTTCAAAGTTCAGTCTAATTACTAACTCAGCTTTTATTAGATCAACCATACGATTTCTCTCTTTAGTGTAAAAACTATTTAGCAAACTAAACACCCTTTCGCAATAAGCGTTGCTTACAGGAATTGACAACACAAATGATACATTTTTTTTTAGGTTGCTGAGGTCATTATGGTTGCATTTTTTTTTTAAATGTGCCCAAATTTTGTCATCTGACATATCCTTGTCTTTTGGAAGATGTTGAAATATTTCCCGAAGACAACAGTAATCTGTATACAAGGCATCTTGGTCAATATAGTTTGAAATATTAAGTACGTCAGGCAATACGGATAGCTCTTCCCAAGTAAATAAATTTGCACGTTTTAGAGACAATACAGCAAGTTTTGTATATAAAGAGTTCTCCGAAAAATCATAGCGTTCTTGCAAGTATTGAATAGCTCGTTTTAAAAACTGTTCAGCTTCGACGCAAAAAAAAGGGTTTTCTCACTATCGAAAACATTCCTTAATAAGGTTCTATTTCTACTACCAAAGAATTTGTCATCCAACCTGTTTTTGAGATGATTCATTAGTTTTTTCATAACACTGTCAATTTCTAGGATAGTGCACGCATCACTTTCCAAAGATAAAATTGCTGTTTGGAACTCCAACATTACGTTGTGTACAAAGTATAAAAATGCTTCTGAAATCCCTTCCTGTTTGCATTCGTCAACCCCTTCACTATTATCAATACGGCGTAGACTTTTGGTTATAAACTCCCATATCAGGAGATATGGGAGTTTATAACCAAAAGTCTTTCGACATTAGTTCTCTCCTTTCAATAAAAAATACTGCTTTATAGCAGGCCAGCAATGCAAAGGCAAAAAACGATCTAAAGAGGGCAAAAGAGATAGCCATCTAGTTGCGACATGACGAAGAAGATTTTTGTACTCGACACTTGCAAATAAGAAACATTCTTTTAGTTTCTCGGTTTTTGTAGAAGATGAGCTGAACTCATTGAGTGTTTTTATCACGATGCTCTCAATATCTACTGACAAAGCTTTAAGGGCGTATTTGACGCAATTGTTAATAACATGACAGTTACAGTTTGCTTTAATCAGATGATCGTTGGTCTCTTTTAATTTTTGGAACACCGAATTATTTACGCCATAATTTACCGAAGCGTTATCCGCGCTGTACGCAGTTATCTGAGTCAATCTTAAATCGTTACCTTCAGTCACTGTTTTGATTTGATTAAATATATCCTTTGACGATTCAAATGGATACTCATAAAAATCTAGCAGCTTTTTACAAATCCCTGTCTCTGTATTAAAAAATTGCACAGCGTACGGATATGTTTTTATGTTTCCAAAATTAGAAGCATCGCTTCGTACCGAAAAATACTCAGCGTCCTTAAGTTCAATAACGACTTGCTCTTGTGCATGTGGGGCCAACACATTTCGTGCTATTGCTGCAGCTTTTGTGCGTCCACAAGTTATTTTAGCGGCAATTTTGCTATCAGAATATACAATAAAAGCTAGTTTCATCTGGCAGTCGAGACTGTTATAACGTATACCATGAGTTACGTTGTGAAATACATTCATCAATTCAGCTTTTGAGATCTCATTTTCCTCATTGCTATCTTTCTTTACCAAGAAATTTTGAAGATTACCTGATATTTTCTGTGACGATACTAGTTTAGCGTGTTTTTTTGTCTGCTTATGTTTGTCTAAACCACGACTGCCTTCATACTTGATTAAAATATCAGTTTGACAAAATTTGCAGATGACGCACACAGGCGAAAAATCAATAAAAGTCGGACTAAACCTAAACATTCATTATTTTTTTAGAAAATGGGCACATCAAGGTTGGTATGTGATGAAAAACACATATATATATTGTTGTGAATAAGATGAAGCCATAAAACCAACCCGTCCGTATATAAGCGGGCGCTGCCCACAGCGCGCCCCTTATTGTTCCAGAGCCGTCAGACCGTCAACACGTCATCGTAGCGTCCGACATTTATTTTTACCTAATTCTAATTTTTGTATTGCTAATTGCTGAATTTATTAAATTAATAACTGTAGCTGTAAGATTTTTCTTTTTAAAAATAGTAACTTGCCATCTAATTTGCAACATCAGAAGTGGGATTCGATCCAATTTCTGTTTTTGTTGATTGGGTTTGTGCTTAAATAAAAAATGTCGGATCGCTCTCGGAGTCGTCGCCGTGAGTTAGGCCGGCGACATAGCAGACGTCGGGTTGGTACGCAGACTCCGGAGATTGACCTACAGCGGGAACTGAAGGTAATGCGAACGCGTTTGAAGGAGCTAGAAGATCAAGCGTCGTTTGCACAGCCGAAACGCTCGCGCAAACAGAGGGTATCTTCACATGAGTCACCGCGGTCCGAGCGTGGCGCGTCGCCACCGCCTGCCCGGCGCCAGACGACCCCGACAGCACGGCGCCATCCTCAGCGGGTTGTATCGCCGTTGCCAGGGCGATCGGCGCAAGCGCCGCGGTCACGTACGCCACCTCTGCCGTCCGCGCCGCCGAGCGTGCTCCGTGCCGGTTATACAGCTGAGTCCTCATTGGAACACGCCGGTGCAGTAAGCGATATCACCGCAACGGATCGCATAGTGGACGCGATTCGTTCCATCAATAATCGGGTAAGATCTGACCAACATTTTTTTATTTCTAGTTTCGATCCTAGTCTGAATAATATTAGTGATTGGTGTGACGAAGTTGATCGAGCAAAACTTTTAAATTATTGGAGTGATCATGAATGTCTTTCGCGAATAGGTAATTGTTTAAAAGGTGACGCTCGTACGTGGTTACGCGAGTGGGTTACCAGTGATCGTACGTGGAGTAATTTTAAAAAGGAATTTACACCTCTGTGTCCGAAAACGCCAGACATTGCAAACATTTTATTTGACGTAATGAACACAAATTCGGATAATTATATTACGTACGCGGATTACGCCCGACGCTCGTTACTTCGATTACGCATAGTGCGCGGACTCAGTGACGAGCTTATCTCTGCGATTGTTGTTCGTGGTATTGTAGACCCTCACATTAGAGCGTCAGCTACTAATGCTAAGTTGTCACCTAACAACATAATTGAATTTTTATCAATTTATGTAAAACCGTCAAACTCTAAGGTGCAAAGTTCACGTCCTACCTCACAAAATAATTCGGGTAAAAATAATCACGCGAGTAATTTAATTAGAAAGCGTAGACTTGAGGAGGGGAAGTGTTTTTCGTGTGGTGTGGCCGGACATAAACAGGCTACTTGTAACAAGAAAACTAAGGTCGATACAAGCGAGAGTTTGAAACCTAGTGATTCAAATAATTTCCATTCCAAACCTGAAAAAGAACCTTGTTCTTTTTGCAAGAAGCCTGGCCACAAAGTGGATAAATGTTTCGCAAAACAAAAATCGGAGTTGCGCAACAAGAACAATGTTAATTTTTGTCTCGAAAATAAGACTACCCGCAATAACGATATTATCGTAGCCGTTATTCAGGGCATACCGGTGGATGTTTTAATCGATAGTGGGTCAACCATATCACTTATTACATCGTCGCTGTTGAAACACTTCCATTGCGCGCACAAGCCAGCATTCCGCGTATTAAGGGGATTGGGAAGTCAGGAGATTGAAAGCACTTCGTACGTCACCTTACCGATTGAGTTCGATGGTCTAACACTCGAGGTAGATTTATTTGTCGTGGCACCCGAGTTTATGAACACGCCAATCATTGTGGGAACCGACGTGCTCAATAGGGAGGGTGTACGGTACATTCGTACGCGTAATTTTCAATCACTTACTCGAAAGGTAGACAGTGCGGAAGACGTGATGACTGTTCAGTACAACGAGCCAATACCAGTTAACACGCCTCTCGTAGGTGATCAATTACAGCGTTTGCTTACTATGATAAATGAGTTTTCCATATATTTCATATCTGGTACCGCGAACTCGACTGTCAATACGGGGTGTATGACGATCAAACTGAATGATAATACTCCCGTCAACTACCGACCTTATCGAATGTCTCAAGCAGAAACACTTCGCGTTCGTGAAATAATTAAAGATTTGATAGCCAAAGGTGTTATTCGCGAATCAGAATCCGACTATGCAAGTCCAATTCTTTTAGTCAAAAAGAAAGACGGTTCGGATAGGATGTGCGTAGATTTCCGTAAGTTAAACGAAGTCACGGTTAAAGATCGTTTTCCACTGCCGCGAATCGACGATTACATAGACCGATTGGGACGTAATAAGTACTTCACCAGCCTTGATATGGCAACTGGCTTTCATCAGATAACTCTTAATGAGGAGTCCGTTCCACTAACTGGGTTCGTTACGCCTGAGGGCCATTTTGAATACTTAAAAATGCCGTATGGATTAGCAAATGCCCCGGTTGTGTATCAACGCATTATCTCAAAAACACTGCGCAAACTTATCAATTCTGGTGATGTACTTGTTTACATTGATGACATTCTAATTTTGAGCCAGACAATAGACCAGGGTTTTGATCTTCTGTACCAGGTGCTTAAAGCTCTAACAGAATCTGGTTTTTCTGTCAATTTGAAAAAATGTTCCTTTTTAACGACTGAAATAGAATATCTAGGACGTAGAATTAGCCAAGGTCAGGTAAGACCGAGCCCCAGTAAGATAAAGGCCCTGATCGATTCCCCTGAACCGAAAAACGTGAGACAAGTCCGCCAGTTTCTGGGCTTAGCCAGCTACTTTCGTAGATATATACCGCGTTTCGCTCAGAGGGCTGCTTGTATCGCTGCGCTTACTAGGAAAGGGATTGAATTTAATTGGGGAAAAGAACATCAGAACGCTCGTACAGAATTAGTTGAATGTCTTACTAATGAACCGGTCCTAGCGATATATGACCCTTCCTTGCCAATAGAAGTGCACACGGACGCTAGTTCCATTGGCTACGGAGCTGTATTGTTTCAAGTGCACGATGGCGGCCACAAGCGAGTGGTTGCCTATTTCAGTAGGCTTACACAAGGCGCGGAAAATAAGTATCACTCATATGAGCTAGAAACCCTTGCTGTGGTTAAAGCCTTGCAGCATTTCAGACCTTATCTTGTGGGTGTGCGTTTCACCGTTGTTACAGACTGTAATGCGTTGAAGCTCACACAACGCAAGAGAGATTTATTACCCAGGGTAGCCCGATGGTGGGTCTACCTTCAGGATTTTGATTTTGGCCTGGATTATCGTAAAGGCACACTTATGTCACATGCTGATTATCTGAGTCGGAATCCTGTCAATGTGTGTACGATTCAGAAACCTCAAAGTTGGGCACAGATTGCACAGGCTGCCGACGAAGAAACGCAGGTTCTCATACAAAGACTCAATGATGGGCAACTTGATGCCACGCGATATATCGTCAAAAACGATGTCCTTTACGTAAAGTATTCCCCTACTGGCGAAGCTTCCCGTTTCCTTTGTTATATCCCTAAAGGACATCGGCTTAGTCTCCTTCGTGTGTTCCATGATGAATATAATCATTTTGGGGTTGATAAAACGGTTGATTTAATTATAAAGCACTTTTGGTTCCCTGGTTTGCGCAATTTTGTGTTAAAATACATCTCACATTGCCTAGTGTGCATTGCGCATAAGAAGGTCGCACGAGCCCCATTCCAACCTATTAGTTCTTGGGAAAAACCAGACCTACCCTTTGAAACCATTCATATGGATGCTTTGGGCCCTCTGCCTGAAGCTGATGGGTATCGTCATGTTTTAATAGTTATTGACGCATTTTCCAAGTTTTGCCTCCTTTACCCTATGTATCGGCAAGATGCAAATGAGCTAAAGCGACATTTCAACAATGTTATATCCCTATTTGGAACCCCCAAATTAATAGTAGCCGACAGGGGCCGCATGTTTCAAAGTGCCGAATTTCTTAACTGGGTTAAAATTATGGGGTGTGATACACACTTTATAACACCTGAGATGCACCAATCTAATGGGCAGGTCGAGCGTTATTGTCGGACGGTTCTTAATATGATACGTATCGAAACTAACTATCGACAAAACGCATGGCCGACGGTTATATGGAAAATCCAGCTGGTACTGAATATCACCAAGCACAGAACTACGCAATGCTCTGCCCTCAATCTGCTGGCGGGTATTGAGGCAGCTACGCCGCTTATAAGAAGTTTGGTACGTGATGTTGCGTTCGAGGGTTCCAGTCCTAATAGAGAGAGCCTACGTGAAATGAGGAGACAGAGGACAACGGAACGACTTAGGCAGAATCGGCACCAGCAAGATGCTTACGTCAATCAAGGGAGAAAGCCTCCCCGAGCTTTTGAACTAAACGGTTTGGTCTTTGTGCGAAAGCAGGCTCAATCGACCGGAAAGTTGGACTCCTGTATGCGTGGCCCCTACCGCATCGTGAAGACGCTGCCACAAGGGCGCTACGAGCTCCAGCTCTTGGCCGGTTCGTATGGGAAGTACACGCAGGTGGCTGCGGAGTACATGATCCCTTGGCGCGGAGAGTGGACTCCTGAAGTATGTGCTGCTTACTTCGATGGTGAGTGCTCTATGCCTCTCTTATATATGAAGCTTCATATGTGTTTGTGTTTTATTGTTGTGTGTTGGGATAAGCTTCACGTAGTGCCTCTATCCTGACGAAATTTAGACCTTGTGTGTTGGGATAAGCTTCACGTAGTGCCTCTACCCTGACAAAATTGAGTTACGAGTACGCTTTACAGCTAGCCTCTGACTCCGCTAAGCCTTTTGCCACACAGTGGGGCTATTTCTTAGCTGAATATCAAGATGCGTCTTGATATATGACTCACCCGCTAATTTATCGAGACAAGCTTCACGTCGTGCCTCTATCTCGATGGCTAAGTGTGTGCCAGACCACAACCAATGATGTGCGTATGCACAATGCGTAGCGTTGTGCATAGAGCACATGGTTTTCTATCCTATGCAGATGCAGACCATGAAGATGAGGAGTCTACACTTGTTACGGTCGAGTCATTCTCGCCAGCCAACCAGTCTGTCTCCCAGCCACAACCTAGTACCTCCGGGACCCAGGCTGAAGCGCCGCGGCATCTCATCGAGCCTGAGCCACTACAGCTTCAGGTCGAGCCTGAGCTACTTCAGCTTCAGGTCGAGCCTGAGCAACTGCAGCTTCACATCGAGCCTAAAGGACCTCCAGCAGACATAGCCTCCTTCCCTATGCTGGAGACCGACCACCAGAGCTGAAGACATCATGAAGGAGCCCGGGACGGCCTCCTGTCAGGAGAGGCCGTGTTGTGAATAAGATGAAGCCATAAAACCAACCCGTCCGTATATAAGCGGGCGCTGCCCACAGCGCGCCCCTTATTGTTCCAGAGCCGTCAGACCGTCAACACGTCATCGTAGCGTCCGACATTTATTTTTACCTAATTCTAATTTTTGTATTGCTAATTGCTGAATTTATTAAATTAATAACTGTAGCTGTAAGATTTTTCTTTTTAAAAATAGTAACTTGCCATCTAATTTGCAACAATATATATTTGACATTTTTATTTTATTATACATCATCAGTAATATTTGGTTCATCCAACAGATTTAAAATTTCTGGGCTAATTTCCTTAGTCCTGTTATAAGGGGATCGGAAGACACCATAAGTCTTTTAAAAGTGTCTTCCATGGCTAATGTTCTTGAAAATTTTCTTGTAAACCGCTCTCTGTACTTTCGCACATCATTGTTTCGACTTTCTTGTGCATCTTCACTCATTAAGCCTATGGCTATTTCAGAATTCTCTAATATATTTGATCCATGGATAAGTACCTTGTGAAGTGTTGTTGGCATATAATACCATGGGTCACAAAAAAGGAAGCTATTTTAGTGCAAAACGCCTTGAATTTAACCGTATTGATATTGTACCCACTAGACATTACTTTTAAAATGGTATGCAGTCGATTTAAGAGTCGATGATTAACACCTGTTATTTCAGCAACGTCTTCTGCATGCTGAAAAATTACACGTGCAGTATTACCATCAGTCGATGTACAGTCGTGGTCTTTTCCGCCTGATCAGTTAATTTTTTTTTCGCTTAAATCATGCGGAGGCGCCGAGCCACTCCACCTTAAACTTTAGGCCTATTAGCAAAGCGTCAACTTTGGCGCGCAAAATAACAATAACTCTCGTTTAGCATGTGTCGCCGATCGGTATTTTTTCATTAATTATTTATATATAAAGTCAACGGGGCGGGGATAGAGAGCGTTTCTATGTTTTATGTGCAAGCAAAAATTAGCTTAGTGGTGATCAGGCGGAAGTGTCCTCGATAGTACCTCCACCCAGGGTGGGTGGAGGTACATCTTGTTGTGTCTTGGTTTGTCAAAATGTAACCCAAGTTTTTGCCAAAATTCTGTTTGTATGCGGTGCTTTTCAGTTGCTACCAAGGATTGACTGTGTGCGTCTCTTACTTGCCATTTCGCAACTTTTAATTTGTAGCCTAGATGCAATATGAACTCCGCAAACCTTATCTAGGCATGTAGCGATGAAACACCATAATTAAGGTTTTCTTCAGGGATCGGCTTTGACATGCAGAATTTATCCTGTTGAAGTCTTTCGAGGTGACTTTACAAATATAGCAACGCATGGCAGATTTCGTATCAGTTAAGGCGTTTATCATCTTCCCATCAACCATGGTCATTATCAACTTGTGTTTAACTACACATTCTTCCTCCATTAAAACTATTGTTGGTGATAAAACATCAATCTCGGATTTAACACTTTGAGCTACTTATCTTGATAGTTCTGCAGTTTCATGTGCCATCTCTAACTTCAACGGACGACAATACCTTGGTGAGGGGGGACGAGGATTTTGCCAGATGACAACAGTTTTGCCATGATCACACACTAGTTGATCTGGCACAATAGAGGTATATAACATAATTGCATCACACTGTTCAACATTTTCAAATCTCTGTTTAAACTCGGAATGGCAGCCCGATCCACCACACCCCCACTTTGATATCAGGCGAAGATTTTGTAACTCATCCTTTGTAAGCGATTGTATGACTTCATTAAGAGACATTTTTGCAGTGTGGTCCATTAAATTCTGAAGAGGAACTTCAGCACTCGTTTCGGTACTACTTCAGTTATAGGCTCATAATTAGGATACAGACTGCAGTTCATCTCCATTGCTGAAGTTCGCAAAGTGTTGTACTAAAATTAAGACAATTGTCCTTCTTGTCCTTTGTGTCTTTTTCCTATAAAGACCATAATGTACTATACTTATTGCAAATAAATGATTATGAATCACCAACGATAACGCTTTGTCTGACGAAAGGCTCGCATGTGTTTTGGGAACGTTAAAACTGCTACTGGCACCAGCCTGAGTAACTTGCTTTATTATCTTTGATGTATGGATATCACCACGTGCACGATATTCTACCTGGGCTGCAAAAGCCAGTTCTTCAGGTTCTAATTGTTTCCGAACATCTGTCTTTCTACGTTTTGTGCGTTCGGTACATTCTTCGAAGCTCTTATATGGTCGGCCACCAAGGCTGCCACTTATTTTTCGAGTATAAGTCCGAACAGGAAATGTAATGTAGGTATCGAACCAGTCTTTGTTGGCGTTAACACAACGAGAAAAATTTCAGTGTGCTTGAAGAAGTTTTGTCTTATAATCACTCACCAATCTTCTTAGGGACCGTTTTATTTCATCTTTAAGTTCATTCACTTTCAGAGCACATTGTACTTTTTTTTCCAGATAAGACATTATATCTTGCTCCTTTTTGGAAGTTTCCTCCCTATAGTAGGTAATTAGAGTCTGTCTGCTAAAGCTCACTTCCTCGTCAGTTGATCCAAAAACAATATTTAAACCAATATTTAGTACCAATTAAGTAACCGATTCCAGGCAAGACATTGTTTTGTTTAGAAGTGGTCAACTAAAAAGACAATTGTGTTAAAGCGTCGCTTACGGTCGCATAAAACTGTGATTATATATTGAAAAACAAAGTCCATACTCTCTAAAAATACTAATATCAAAGTCGGATCTCTCGGGAAGTAACACTTTACCCTTTTGTGAAGTTAAAAAGTATGCTAAACAATACAATGTTAGTCTTTTTTTTTTAAATTAAAATATCAAGCATTACTATGAAAAGTAGATATTAAAAAGTAGTTAATTACCCCCTGGAAGTGAATCCATCGAAAAAACAAAGACGTTCACGAAGCAAAATAAAGAAATCGTAATAATTAAAAGCAACACTTTCACTCTTAAACACATCCGCTGTCGATCAAATCGAACTTTGGACTAAGGCCCAGGCGCGTAGACGACAAAAGGTTCGTGCCGCATGCGCAGGTAGCGTGTATTGTCTATCCGACTTGGCGGTAAAACCGGTTTCTATTTCTTTAGAGTACTTTTAAATTTTTAGGTTTTGTCCGACTTTTATTAAAATAAAACTAAACTGCTACTGCTTATTAATGATACTATCGCGATAGTATCATTAATAAGCAGATAATAGTTGTAAGCAGATTATATTTTTATATTTTAATTAGTTGCCATAAGATCGTTCGGCAATTTGACATGCTTTTAAACAAATTACGTAAACAAAAAGCAACAAATATAGGTAGGTAAATTCGACAGTCAATCGTCGTCGTTACTTAATAAAATACTGTAAGCAAATAATATTCACCAATCGCGCGTAAATACATGCGTAGGTACAAAAATCGAGCTACCATAAAATGGTTCGACATTATGAATATGACATGCTTTAAACTTGAAATCATAAATAAATTACGTAAACAAAAGCTAACACATAAATTTACCTATTCGAGTTTTGGGTCAATAGTGTCCTTTATCCAATATTCTTGCGATTCTGATAACTACGTTACTGTAAGAAGAGTCAAGAGCCTGTGAAAAGCGCGCGCGCGACGAAGTAAACGTACGAATCAAATGAATCGATGCAGGCTAATGTTCGTGTCACAAAAGCGATCCACGCCACGAAACCCGCCCCCGACCCCCGCCCGGAATACTCTGTTCTGTTTGACAGCGTGAATGTGAAAGCGCGCGGCAATTTTAAATTATTATTTTGTAAAGAACTTTCCCAGAAGCTATTTGTCTGGAGATATTGAGTTTTGTCGGGAGGCTGGAGACCATTTAAAATGTCGGGAGAATCCAGACGAATCCCGACCATCTGGCAACCCTATACGGGGCCCTGTATTTATACTTTTAACGTTAAGCGGGCGGGCCGGCGGTACCCTGGCCCGCGCCCCGCACACCCCGCCAATTTGGCCCATAATATTGCGTGGAACGAGGAAGCGGCGTCTCGACAGGTTTCTACTTGTCGAAACCTGCTCAAAACACGATTGTGGCTCCGTCGTTCCACCAATCTTACAGTGTCAATACCTTGACAGTGTTTTTTTTGCAATGTTTACTTGTTTAATACTGCTGATAATCATATCAGTATTAGCAAATAAGTGCTACAAACTGTTTTCCTTGGATTTATATACATGTGTGACCTTAATTTTTTTTTTTTTTTGTACATTCTTTTAAATGCCGACTTTAATTGTCTAGCAGAAGGGTTGTTGTTAAACCCTCCTTTGGCTCTAATGGCACTAAAAAAATACTCCAAGTGATCTTGACTTAGTTTGTAAGTGCCTTAAAACTGAAGGTTATTATTTATCACTTGAGTTTCGTACAAATAAATTACACTTTTAATACAAATTAGAAAGCCTAAAAATCCGGTTTTTCTATTTGAAGACATTATATTTCAGTCTCCTAATTTTAATTTGTTCAAATATAAAATCATTTCATCTAAAAATGGTTTGATGTGCGAATAATGATTGACAGATAGTGGTTTTTTGTATGAAATGCTTTCCGATGCCTTGAATTCATTACGTCAAATAGATTATTATTTTTTTAATAAAATCGACAGTACCAGCAGAGTTCTTGTAATGTGTGTTTTTTTGTATTTATTTCATGTAAAAATTTGACAGCTTGATAGATTCTGTGGAAAAACCAGGATTTCCATCGATGCATTGGTACCATCGCGATAGCGTACGCGGATGAGGTAACCAAGTGTTAAATTGTTTCCTAACAAAGGTGTAAGCTTTGGGACTGATGTAGTGGAGACTTAAGGCAAATTTTCGCAGTTCAGGCGAGTACTTCCGTTCAGTTATATTTTTACACAAAAACTTTTTTAAGAAATCTCGATTGGTTGCATCGATCGAAGACAGCAAGTCAGCGGCTTCCTGGTTGATTAATGAACGAGTTTTTAATTCCTCAATTACAGTAGATTGTTCAGCAGTTTTCTTTTGCAAACGCCAGGTCTTAGATCTTAAAGCAGCTAATTTCTTCCTTCTATTATCACTTAATATTGTCTTCTTTTCAAATTTCCTAATTAACTTCTTTTTACGAGGAGTCATCTCAACTTCCGGCGCTGCCACCATAGGTAATATTTCTTGTGTCTGAAATATAACAAAAAATATGTCTGTATTTATAACAAATACTTATTTACAACTACCGTAAATATTAAATATGAAAAAATATCTTAAACTATTTAAATCACATGGTAACGTTAAAAATGTTTAAGTAGATAAATAAACGGCTACACATACACAGCTAAAACAGGAGGAATTGCGCAGCATCAGATTTACAAGATTTAGTTTCCATAACATAGACTGAACAAGAATAAACTTACCATAGTACTTTCTATTTCTACTTCCATAGCAAGTTCTTCTAATGGTAAAGATAGGTGACCATGACTATCTGTCATGGATGAATCGTCAAGCTGAAAAATATGATTATAGTTTTAAGTTTGTAACATTTATCACCCAAATAAATAAGTACCTATACATAAAAGACTGAATATACTTTTAGATTTTCTAAAAAAAAAACATTTAAATAAGTAAGTACCAAATAATCCTTTGCTTGCATATCAACCCCCAAAGTATTACATTTAGAGGTACTCAGTTGATCTAAAGCCGGTCGGACCTGAAATTTGAAACAAAAAGGACACGAACTTCCGATTAACTGCTAAAATAATCAAGAATTAATGATTTTCGAATGAGTTAGTTAGTTTTACTGTATCTGCTTTACGTTGTTTGGAAGCTAAATAATCTATCTATACATATAAATAAAATTGGAGTGTCTGTTTGTAATATTGAAATAACTGCTTTTTTCATGTGCAGGTACTAACCTGCACAGTTTTCGTGAAGAAAAAAAAAATAAAGTAAAAAAATCAACTTGAATACCTACTAATACTTGGTTGACTGTTAGAGAATGCCTTGTGGCATTAAGTCCGCCTATGTACATGTACATGAAGTTTAAATAAATAAATACATAAATAAAATGTTAACTTTAGTTTTAAACATCAGATCTCAGTTTTGACACCATTTTAATGCCAAAAGGCAATCATGGCACTTCTTTATTAACCTTTTGGCCATGGCGGCCTAAAGGTACACATATACGTGACAAGCAAGCGCCGAAAACGGTGAAATTGTGGCTTGGCGTGGAGGTAATACCACCTACCTAGCTACATATGGAGAAGGCAGATCTCTTAAAGAAGAATAAAACTACAAGTTCAAAAAGCTTCTTTTATTTTAAAGACATTCCTTAACAATAAAATGACGAGTTTTCCTTACAACTAAGTAGTAGTACCTAGGTACCGTAACTAAGTGGCTACCTAGGAAAAAAAAAATAGAATAAATTTGCGTCCTGGTCTTCACGCAATAAATATATTGTGCTCGAATTTTGATATTTTATTAACAGCAAAGCTATTTTTTTCACTATATTTGAAAATGGGACTTGGTCTGTGTCTTGACATCCCTTTTCCACAAATTTTAGACCATTTTTTTTATAGTTTTGTAAAATATAACCGTGTAAAGATGTCTTAGATTATCTATGGCTTTAATAACGCCAATATAATATTTCCAATTCTTTCTTATATAGTAACGCACAATCACAGTGTCGCCTACATTCCACGTGCCTATATTTTCAATAAAGTCTGTTTCGTTTATTTATCTTTCTGCTTTATTTTCTTTGCCATTTTCTCTGCCACATATCATATCCGTTTCTTTGGTAGTTATAAAGTCCGTAGTTTTATTTTGTTTCTGTCCAGTTTGGTGTGTGTTGTTAGTGTGAGGGTAGACTTACGGTCTGGAGAAATCAAAGTCCTTTTTGATGTCACACTTTAATGTCCACACATACACTACACAAGAATGTTTATATTTGGAAGGCACAGTACAGCGATAGGCAGAACAAAATAAGCTTTAGCAAGAGAGTTCAATATGATAAGGCAATATAGCGGTTTAGCGCGGATATATGGCTTTCATGAAAATCACATAAGCGGGCGTACGTCCGGCGCCAGAGGTAGGTCGGGACTGCCGAGCGGCAGGCTGTGAGACCGCGGGGGAGGCGCGCGCGCATACGTCACAGCGATCGTATGATGCGCTGCGTCACACGCCTTGAACAAAGGACTCAGCAGGCGGTGCGCATGTCCAGTGTATTTGTGTAACTAACTGACGGACGGGCCGTACGGTAAGTACGTGTTTGTTTGCGTGTGTAAAGTATATCCTGAATGTATTTGGTATTTGAATTAATGTTGTATGTATGTTGTGTGTATGTATGTTGTATGCATGTTGTATGTATGTTGTATACATGTATGTAGTGAGTCACCTACACCGTCTTTTCTCCTACGGTTTCCGTACTTTTGGTGCTTTCAAAACCGATTATTATTTCATTTTCAATCACTTCTCTGTTTTCATGTTTCGCAGTTAAACACACTCTACTTTCTGTGGCATATAGTTTTCCTGTATCTTTGGTGTTTTTAAATTCAGTCTTCTCATTTTCAGTCTCTCCGGTCTTCTGGACTTCTTCCATATTTCCAGTGCAGTCAATATTAGTATTCTCATAATTTTCTTCCGGTAAACATTCTTGATCCAGCATAGCGATATCCTCCCAAATCTTCGCCTCTAAGTCATGGACCCTTTTTAGCTTGCTATCATCCTCACAATATGTAGGGATATTTAGAATAGCGGAATAATTTATTTTCTCGAATAGTATAATTTGGATATCGATCAGGATTGTTACGACATTCCAAAAGTATTTTATTATAGTGTTCCAATGCTGGAGATACGGGTTGAGGATTAATAGGATTAACGCCAAGTGAACGTGTACGAGAGAGTAAATCAGGGACTACGTTGTCTTTACCACTTTTGTGTTTCAGAATAAAATTAAAAGATGACAACCTAAGAGCCCACCGCGCTGTTAATTGGGTAGATCAACAATTAGACTCGCTAACACTGTCGAATTTGAGATTAGTAACATCATAGCCTGGTAATGCAGGCCTCAGGGCTCTTTTTTTGCCGATCTGAACAAGAAAAACTATGGCTGAGATTATCGACAGTGTGCACATGACAACAGCAGACAATTCGACTCCTAACTCCAGTTTTGATTTGCTGTGGACGATCACTTGATTAGGGTTTGTAATTAAAGTCCCTTTCTGGTTTGGGTTCATATTCAATCTGAAATCATTTATGCTATGTCTATGGAGACATTGGTAACAACCTACTGGGCGTCCATTTACCAAGCATTAATGATTTCAGATTGAATAATGTAATACGATGTATAATATGTTGATTACAAATAATGTAATCTATTATTAATTACTATTGTTTACTAGATAACAGTATCTATCTTAAGTTTATATAATTAATTAACACGATCACAGAAATCTTCTAGGAAGTTTTTAACTGAATAATACAGGCCGTTTTAAATACAGGCCACACAAAAGTCCCAGTCACAGTTTTTGATTTTCAAAAACTGAAATTCGAGAAAATTTAAAAGAAGTAAAAATGAAACAGTTGATATGAAAAACGCTGAAAATCTGCATATAAAAGGGACGTCAGAATCATTCCCGGCAGTTTAACACGTTGACTGCCATGTCAGGCACCGGTGCTTGACAAACAGGTACCTGTTAAGGCCATGTCAGTCCCGGGTGACTGACGCCACAATATGTAACTTAGATGATCTCAGGGAGCTGTCCGGCACGTTTAGCTCGTTATTATCTATTAAAATTGACTGACAAGGCCGTGGAAAAACTATTTTCAACTTGGCTAACGTTTTTATATTTAGAACTGGATTTATTGGGAAAAATAAAATGCGACACAATGAAAGTATAAAAACTTTTTATTGTTCGAAATAATCATATTTTGGGCTTATACAGCTTAGAAAATTATAAAAAAATGCAATTTAGTGTAATGAAATGCAATAATCAGTCAGAGAGGCCAAGGAAAAGTTACATTGTTTTATGTTCCTCGTTGAAACAAGATAGGCAAAAATGTGGTTCATTAGGGCATTGTAGGCAATAAGTATTCACTTGCTTAGTCTTCTTTGTAGCATAATTTCTGTCTATTGTTTGAACATTTACTTTATAACACCGTGAACAGTACTTTCTAGATTTTTTTACAGGTCCTTCTTTCTTTTTTAGCTCATGCTTTTGCCTCATATTTCTTGTCAATGGCATGCCAGGATTACTGTTTTCTTTGCCCGATTCTGTTAGATATTTGCACAACTTTTTCCTATATTCTACTATCCCTATTTTAGACTTCGTGGTTTCTTTATAAATTATGTAAGAATTGAGTAATGCAGTGTTCAGCAACAGTTCAACAGCAAGTTTTCTGTACCATTTTTCAGTTTTTCTCAATGGTGTTGAGTATGCGATCATCTGATCAGATAGGTCTACAGAAGATTTTGCTTTGTTATAATCGACTACAATTTTTGGTTTTATTATTTCTTTGTCTCTTTTGTAAGTCCTTGTAAATCCAATAGAATGTTTCGTAGACAGTAAATAAACATCCCTTTTATCCTTCCATTTCATACATGTCATCCCATCTTCATTTTCTTTAGCTCTAAACTCTCCTTTTTTTATATTTCCGTTTATAACATCTTTAGGCAAATATTTTCTATTTTTACGTAAAGTGCCCACAAGATGCGTTTCTTTGTCCAACAATTTGCGTCCAAGATCAATACTGGTATACCAGTTATCGGTATATAATGTATGACCTTTTTGAAGATATCCTTCCATAAGTGACATCACAACATTGGTTGGGGTTGTAGTTTCGGTCTCATCTCTTTTTCCCGCATATATTTGAATTCTGTTAGTGTAGCCTGGATTAGTACATAATTTAAAAACTTTAATTCCATATTTGTGCCTCTTCAATTTGATATATTGTCGGAATATAATGCGAACCCGAAATGGTACCAGAGACTCATCAATACAGAGATTTTGAGAAAGGATACTTACAGCTTACATATGAAGAAGAAGCATAATGAGGTATGGATTTTAAATAAATATAAAATTAAGAATTGTAAATGTTATGCTAGAATAGGGTAGATGACATCAATCAATGGGGAGGCTAACTGTGGAACTAATGGCGCTAGCATAGTTGATACCCAAACATCGTCATTGGTTGAAAATGTGGTAATGTCATTTTATATTACAAAATAGCTTAACCTCATTGGTCAGATTGAGACCAACTATGGTGGCGCCATCTGAGATTTACTTTGCCTTGGCCACCCCATTGACATACTTTTTAAGAGCTGTCAAAACGCGGTTCTCTCATAGATTTTGTATGGCATCAGCACGCTGTGACGTCACTGTTTTGTCAACTCAATGACTCAACTATTTATTGATTTCAAAGCAACAAAAAATTTAATTTGGAAAATTTTCAAAATAAATCGGGTGTTCAGGCCCAAAAAAAGTCTTTTTTTAGAGATAAGTGTCTTGGAAATATTATTGTTAGTTTTATGGTGTCATCTACTCAATTATCCCAGACACATTTGATATAAATAACCCTCTGTATAAGCTTCTAAACGCAGTATTTTAGGCTGTGCGGTGATTAATTTCCATTTCCTTTCAAGTTTTCTCTAAGAATATACGTTTTTATATACAAAAAAGATGACCCATTGGCATCAGGAACAAGTCAGCGCTCCAGAGAGATCTCTCTCTCTATGCGTGCCGTGTCCAGGAGTACTGTTTTCTGAATCAAGCCATTTAAATTAAAAGAGAAAAAAATATAATGGAATAGAAAACTAGAAAAAAATATATAAAAAATAGTAGCCCACCGGTATCAGGAACAGGGTCTCAGCGGCGGTCAGGGCTCCAGGGAGAGGAACCTCCTAAGTCCTAACAATATGAGCCATGTCCAAGAGTACCGCTTTCTGAATCAAGCCTGGTATTGATCGAGGCTCTTGGCTAAAACCAAAATCAATTTTATTTGTTAAACTAGCTGATCCGGCAGACTTCGTACTGCCAAATATAGCCTGTCAAAATGATTTGTAATGTGTCATTTTTTTGTTCCTACATATTTTATAGTCGGGGCAAAAAATTCACCTGAACAGAACCGTCACCTTTGTACAGAGGTAATAAAGTGCAAAATTGACTCTGACGTTAGGAACATACCTACATTGTATAAACAACAGTGACTGCTTGTAATTCAATATGAACTTTATACAATAGCAATAAAGCTCGTTTTAGTTAGAAAACTTTGGTATGGGAAAAGGAAAAGGGCTGTTTTTAGGGTTTTTCCGGCAATTATTCGAATTTTTCTCGCCGTAAAAATCCCTTTGAACTTCAACGAACATTTTAAAAAAAGAATTAGCCAAATTGGTCCAGGCGTTGTTGAGTTATGCGCTTACCAACACTTTTTGCGATTCATTTTTATATTATAGAAGTTGAGATTCAAAGTATTTATCAATTCACGTATTTTGAACAGACGGTCGCCGTATCTTTGGTTATCATTGTTAGAAAAATGTACCATTCGTAACAAAATTTCAAACCTGTTACGAGACATAACCGTACGCGGGAAAGATTGGCAAATCAGGGGGTCTGTTGACCAATAATCAGCTAGTTTAGGCAATCTAACTAAGCCCATATATAAAATCAAACCAAAAAACCTTTTGATTTCGTCTTGGTTTGTATCAGTCCAACTAAGCAGTCGCGATCCTCGATTTATTTGATTTTTTTGACTAAGTTAGTAATTGTCTGAGCAGCAAATCGGTTGGTTTCCATAGCTATATCATGAAACACACTATCCGGAACTAACAAACAATAGAAATCCTCTGGTTTGGATTTTGCCATCGTATTTCTCAAACTATATGGTTTCAAACCAGGGCACTCTGTAAAAGGTATAATTCTTCTTTGCTTACCCGCTGGTTCATACCATAAATCGGTCTCAAGCCTTGTGCTAACCTGCTGTTCTGGGTGTTCATCTTCGTCACCACTTTCTATCACATACCGCCTCTCTCTGTTTCCTCGCCTATGCAAAATTACTTCTGTATCGTCACATATTTCACTACAACTTATAACTTCTAACAGCGGGGAATCTCTTTGAGTCAGTTGTTTTTCTAGTTCGTCAATTGCTTGCAGATCTACCAACGATAATTTAAAATCACACGTATTATCAATAATGGACATGATTACAATAGCTATCGTCACACAAAATCTCCAAAAACACAAAAAAACTAGAGCAATGGGTGCGCGCACTTTCTTCCGCAGCTAATTCGAAGCGACTAAATAAACACTGTAGGTCTAGGTACATCGCATGGCACGCGCCGGACACGTTGCAACCTGCAAGGAATGAACTACGACATGCGTAGGTACTTTTGTTCAAACGGCCGAGCCCCGCACCGAGTGATTTCCCGCGCAAATAAATTGGCGGCCGGCGGCGGGCGGTGCCTGACAAAATGCTTGACATGGCCCAATAGCTATGTTTTGTCTCGTTTGGGCCTCGTCAGGTACATATGCCAGACATTTTATTTTTTTGGTTTATTTTACATTATAATCACCGGAAACAAATTAAAATAGTCATATAATGTGATTTACTTGAATATCAACCAAAAAACAAAAATAAAAAAAAATCGTCACCAATTTTACTATGGCAGTTAACGTGTTAATATTGGTTGCTGAACTAGAGCCACAGAAGTCTCCTGGCCTGGTCTCTCCCTCCAAAGAGCCAGAAGTCTCATAAAAGGTTCCACTCATGAACCCTCTGCGCCCTTAATCAACGTGTTTCTACACATCAGGAGCTCTACAAGCCCTGGTGACACGAGGACGCCGCAACCTGACCAGAGGTTTATTCTCCACTAGCTGAGGGCCTCCCCAAGGGATTCGCCCGTTCTTCACGCCATACTCCCAGAGGACGCAGTAACCTGACCTGGGGAGTTGGTTTCTTCACTTTACATCAAGACCTGCAAGTACTGTAAACCCAAAATTTCCTCTGTTGAGCGTGCAATAGTTAGGTATTTTTAAATAATTATTATTGTAATTTTTACATTTTTAAATTAAATTGTCAACTGCTTACTTTCTTTTAATATCAATACTAGTTACATGACAACATGTGACTGTTCCTAAATTACCCTAGGCTGATAACATTTTCGTTTTTCCTAATTCATGCTAATAATAGTATTAAGGTCAGTTTCCCCCGAAGGGGGAAAAGGTCGCGCCCCGCCATCCGCACGACCTTGTAGGCCTCGACCCTGACTGGACGGCCTCCCACTGACAAGAGGACTGATTCCCAATTTGGGGCTGCTCTGTCCTGTCCTTTGATGCAAATGGACAGGGTGGAATTCAAGGTGAAGTTAATATTGGGAAATCACAGTTAGACATAAATACATGAATAGTAACAAATCTTAAAAGACAAAACATCAATAAGGTATGAAGCTAATAAGACAAGAGGGCGCAAATATATGACATATGATCAAAAGTTGGTAGGGAAACGTTACGCTTGCGCTTACGTAATTATTGATTATTTCGTTACGTTACTTTATTCGATCCCAAATCTAGATGCCGCTTCGCAACCGCAAACAGGCCCATGTCGTGGACATGGATCCGCTTTACAACGTTTGCCCGGCGTACGTGTACTGTTAGACCTAAGCACATAGTCCTACTAAGGGCTCTGCTACGAACTCTAACAGCACACGTTCCCTATGCACTATTTACATGTTTTCCCAATCCTAAGGCAGTGGGTTGTGAGGCCAGCTGCCATTGAAGAAGACAGGTTTTCAATATCTCTACTTACACGCGTACTCACATTAATAAACACCCTTACGGCCGTCTACCCCAATTATTATATTATAACACAATTTTGCACAAGCGTACCGTAGACTCGGTCTGTAGCAGAACATATTGCAATTGTTATCGTTGGACGCTGAAGTGGTAATTGTTTCGTCACTTCTCACTTCTCTAATCTTCCCCATGTTGAGTTTGCGTGTCTCGCTAATAGTGACGATTCAGATATAGGCCTACCAGTGGCCGAGTTTGGTTTTAACGAGACACAGTCCCTAGCGTTCCTTAGAACGTAGCTATCAAATCAGTTTGTGATACTTGGTGATGCCTAACCCTTCTCCCAGAAGTGTACGCCAAAGATCTCAACGCAATTTTCTGAGCTAGACTTTTACAGGAAGCAGTATTCATCAGCAGCGTTTGATTGATTTGTAACACAAGTACAAGCTGTTACTATAATACTGAACAATGTAGTTTGTTCTAATCGAAATGCGAATATTACGGTTCGGCCACCCATATGTAGTGAGTCACATACAAGTCAATATTCGTCATTGGTCAGGTGTCAGGCGGCTGTCGCCGTCGCCATAAAATCAAACGCAGCTTCTGAATATTTGCTCAGTTAGGGAATAGGAAATATACACATAATAACACACGAGATAATAATATACATTTCGATGACGTAAGACGAACGCTCCGTCAGGCTGAAATAATTTATTATTATCAGCCCATCCGCGCTACTATTAGACTGCTATTAAGCTAGGATTTATTTATAGGAGTTAACACTTACCACGTGTTCATTTAAGATAGTTAGTTTACAACTAACTTACAGAGTACTGCACACATTACCCGTCTCGCCTCCGTCACAGCCAGTTCTCACGCACTTTGACTAGCCTTATTACTGCCTTATTACTAATTATTTTTAACTTATAAATATTAACCGCTCTCTTTTAACAGACTACGGGGACTCGTACATCTTGGTACCAAGACTACGCTAACTTCACGAGCTTAACCCAGGACGTCCTAGTGCTTAAACGATTCTCGACTATCCTTACGTGGCCTAGCCGGCCACTACCGCGAAGACTCTCGTTAACCAACAAACACACACACATACTATGTCAGTCTACACAGAGCTTTTGACCCAACTCCTAACTTAACAACCATAGATATCGTTTGGTCTCTACCACGGAATTTGCCAAGTTATGAGTTTACAAATTCTAAGAACGACTCGTTGTGTTATTTATTAGGGTAACCCGTCAGGCTACAAACCATAAAATAGGATTTTTATGGATTTGTAAGTGGCAGATGTCGTAAGTTGTTTTTAAAATAAGAATCAAGACTAAGATATTTGCTAATTAATTAAGAGTACGTGACAGGTAGACACAATGACAACATCATATCAGATAAACCAAAAATGTATTTGGGATTGCCAAAACAGTACCTATAGCTTATAGATTACATTGTACAAAAAAGCTTAATAAAAGTTGACTCTCTTTATCTTGTTATAACTTTACTCAAAATTAAGCAAAATGATTCCATAGAAAGAAAAAGTGACCAGTTTCAAATATCAAGAACTAAGTTGTCATCTGTGATATTAACAGGAATTGAAGTCTTAGGTAGCTTTTTTCAAAATTTTATTTATTGTCCACATCCAAAACAGATAAAACAAAACCTACCTTTAGTTTTTAAAATAAGGTATTCTGATGTACACATGATAATAGATTGTTTTGAAATACAGATTGCAAAACCTTCAAATCCAGTAAAGCAAGCACAGACATGGTCTCAATACAAAAGTTGCAATACTGTTAAGTATTTGATAGGCTGTATCCCTAATGGTTTTGTAAGCTTCATTTCAAAAGGTTATGGAGGAAGAATATCTGACAAAGCCATAGTTAATAAAAGTAACCTAAAAAATGTTTTGCAACCAAATGCTGTTGTTTTAGCTGATAGAGGATTCAAAGAAATCGAATCTGTATTTAGTTCAAAGGTATCAAACTCTTGAGGCCACCAAGTGTCTACTCAGGCACCAAACAAACTGCTACCGAAGTTGTACAAAGCAAAGTAATAGCAAGCTTAAGAGTCCATGTTGAAAGAGTTATCAGGCGTGTAAGAGAATTTTCCATACTCAAACCACACTCTGTTGTAAATTACAAATATGTTTCATCTACTTATTGTCATAGCTTGTGGCCTAATTAATTTACAGGGAGAAATAATAAAAAGTTATTAAGAATATAAACTGCTTTTTTTTTTTTTACACTTTTAAGTAATTTTGGAAATATGTATAGACTCCAAAAAACTTCTGCTTTGTTGATAGTTTCATTTATGTATACTTTGTCAAAATCAACCCAGACTAAATGAATATTTTTAGTAGTCTCAAATAAAGGATCTGCAACACAGAATAATCCTTTAGATTTCTTACAAGCTAGCATTTGACACAATATTTGTGTTTTATATTTGTTGGTAACAATATCATTTTTAATATATGATTTAACGGTTTTTTCCGAGGCTGGACATTTTATTTCCACTACAAAATCCTCACTAACTCCATCTGGAGATGCTTCCAATATACCATTAATAAGCACAAAGCCTGATTTTTCTATTTTAACACCTAATTTCTCTTGAATAACTAGCAATACTCTGTTTTCTAACCTCCTTCCTCTCAGTATAGATTTTGTTTCTGGCACTTTGTAACCTCCCAATATATGTTCCACTAACGTTCCATCTGTCTTACAATGTGCAGCTTCATATAATTTAGAAGCTGTCAGTCTTCCTTGGCGTATACTATACCAGTACTTGCTTTCAGACTGCTCTAGAGATTTTGCATTAATTTCTAAGATAATCTCACCATCTATGACTTTCTTCAAATAATCTCTGAAGTTGGAATAGGTATGTGCAGTTTCTACACCAATAAATTGTAGCATGATATCAAAAATATTTTTTGAATCCGATTTATTTCCTTCACAAAATTTTAAAATCAGTGAGTTTCCAATATTCCTTCGTTTGCACTCTTCTTCAAATTCAGTTAAGATAGTACTATCTTTAGGCGTCAGCTTAGGAATTTTTGCTTTTTTAAATATTTCTTTACTAGTAACATGTTCTGTGCTGGCACTTGATAGTTCAGGCTTAGTAGAGTAGAGTAGAGTAGGGACTCCATTTTCCGCACTTAGACTCTTAATCGGTCCGTTGTGCGTAGGTGTCCTGGCTAAGTTAGCCAGCCTAGCTTCGCCCAGAAGCCCAGAAGTTTTCTGGGAGCTTCACAGGCTTCGCGGAGCGACGCCACCGTTCCGAGGATTTGTTTGCGTTGGGTAGCCACTGCCTCGCATTCCAGGATGACGTGGGCAGCTGATTCTTCGGCGTAAAAGCGCCCCTGCAGAGTGGGCTGTCCGTGGCGCCTATGTTGAAGAGATGTTTGTTTAGGGGACATTGGCCCGTTATTGTCCCTATTATTATTCTGAGGTTATTTCTACTTAGGCTGAGCAGTCTGTTAGTCGCGGATGAAGACTTGGCATCGCCATTTTTGACTGCCTGCAGTCTGTGGACCGTGACCATTTGGTGTTATGGAGTTCAGTTGATCTCTGGCGAATCCATGGACGGAATTGTGAGAAAGGTAAGGGAAGGAGTGGGTACGGGCCTAGCACTGCCATCTCGGAACCTCTCTTAGCAAGTTCGTCTGCGGCGTCATTGCCTAGCGATCCAATGTGTCCTCTGATCCACTGGAGGGTAATTCTGTTAGACAGCGATATACTCTCCAGGGCGAGGTGACATTCAAATTTTTTTTTTTTTAATATGAGTTTTCTACCGCGGACGTGGAGGTCCGCGCTCTTATTTAAATTAATATTGCTGTTTGCTGTGTTTTGTTTCTTAAAAACTATGATCGTGCTCCAACATTGGACACGTTACATTATACTTAACTTATAACAGTAACTTAAAATCTACGTGAGTCCATTTTTTTTTTCATTTTTACATTTAAATATTAATGTACTGTTAGTTTGTTTGTTTTCTAGGGCTTTAAGCACAGCTAGGCTATCGGATACGAATCTGATTGCGTAGTTGTGAACCCCTAGACGCTTTACGGCTGTCGCAGCTTGTGTTAGGGCGACGCACTCGCATTGGAATATCGAGCTAGTGGTAAGTGAAAGTTTAAGTTGAGGTCAAGGGACTGTACGCCAGCCCCTGAGCCGTTTTCAGTTTTAGAGTTATCTGTGTAGATGCGTACTTCATTGGCTCCTGACTGATCCCTTAATTCCTCTGTTGTTTGTATGCTATATCTTTTGTTGAACATAGGTTTATAAGGTGTCCTATCACACGGGGTAGCGATGAGTGGTTGATACTCAATCACCCGGTCCAGGATGCCTGCGTGGGGACTGGTGTGGTTCTTGCCCCATATGCCTAAGTGCATAAGCCTGATAGCTGCTAGTGCTGCCTCCTGCTGTATGTACAATTCAAGGGGGGTTAATTGTAGGCCCGTGATGGCGGAACAGGCTACATCTCATAGTTCAGTCTAGAAGAGTGTGACGGATAGGGTGTTCGTGGGGAAGGTTAACTAAAACCACGAAACTTTGTCAACATAAAATATAATTATTAATAATTAACACGGGTGTGGGAAGGTCTATGGTCACTATGTTCTCCAAGCCCGCCTGGGGGTTAGCGCGGTACTCTCCTGGCTCAGCCCGGTGCGACGAAGACCGTAGCGGTGTGCCACGCTGGTGACACCAGGGAGGGTGACGGTCGGCAGGTGTTCGCGCCGACCCGAAGATGTTAGTAGCGGCCACGCAGGTAGAAGGGTACCCGACGCTGGCCCGCTGATAACCGGTGAGCCGGAACTAAATGGGCAGCTATCCGTGTAGACCGGAACGCCGGAAATTCGGATGTCAGCCAGAACCTTGGAGGTCAGCCGGAACCTTGGAGGTCAGCCGGAACCTTGGACCCTGGAAAATAACGTCCAGCGTGTCACGAGATGGCTGATAGTCATCTCCGCTGATTGTGACACCAAGGCGTAAGCAAAGCGGGGAGTACCCATGCGCCATGCAGGTGATGTGTGGTAGTCACAATCAGTACAGAGTTTACAAGATGGTGATGGAAAGCACGACATGAGTTGCACATTTTGAGTGTCATGAAGGTCAACACAATGTCAAAATACACTCAGCTGAAGGCTACATGTTTTTACAAATTAATATGCATAGCAAGAAGAGTGATGAAGGGTGGATTCACATCTTGAATCCACGTAGCTAGATGGTACAAAGAAAATAGGAAAACGATTTGCTGTTCAACAACTTACCCAGTATTGGGGTTATAGAAACACTGATTTTAGGTTATGTTCTTAAAGAAACGAGTAATGCTGCCTGCTTCAAGCCGAATGTTCTAGACCACGTATGAGGTCACGGTGAATACAATGCAGGTGAACGCGTCTGATTTTCGGGAGCAGAAAAAGGGCTGGTCATCGCGAGACGGTGACATATATACCCGCGCCCACGCATAGACAAGTCTACACTACTAGTGCAGATACACGGAACGCGGTGCGCACTTTACTGGAACGCAGCTAATTTAGTCGTTTAGTAACGAGAAGGCCCTAATGATTTTACATAATCTGTGGCGTTTGTTTTGACAATTGACTAGATTTTAAGCGTTGTGACTGTTGATGTAAACAAAGTAACGATAGAAACCTTTTAGAGTTTCTACTACGTTACAAGAGACTGGCTACTGCTTAACCGGACTAGACCTG